>JAPFBL010000881.1:2335000-3770000 GCA_026182355.1 Hermatobates lingyangjiaoensis
TGTGTGTGTGTGTGTGTGTGTGTGTGTGTGTGTTGTGTGTGTCTGCATGAGTCAGCTTTGTCTCTTTGAATAGTTATGTATTCATAACTATTACAAAGGACACGTCATATAATAAAATTCAATGTATAAATTTCAGTATTAAATGCCAAATAGAGTGAATATGTCTAGAAGAGTGTATTGTCATCAGAATTGCACAGACTATGCTAAACAAGTCTTTTGTTCAGTCACTCCCAGCATAATCACTGTTTATCTTATTGTTTCAGGTATGTTCTCGCACTAAAGCTTTCTTTCTCGTCAATGATTGTTCTTTCTCCTGAATAAGGTAAGCTCTTCTTGACTTTGGTCTTTTGATTTTTTTTATTTTTGAGTTTATTCTTAAAATATTTATTATACAAATACATTTAATACTCATAGAAAAATAATTCCCATGTACCAATTATACTTCAATCCAAATTGGTGCATCATATTAGTCTTAGCCAAATGCCTATTATACACCTAGTGCTCTATTTTAAAAAGTATCGGGAGCATATTGGTTGATGGTTTAGCTTCATATTTCACTAAAAACTAAAACTAAAAGTGTAGATGTACAGTACTTTTTTTTGGAAAATATTGTATCTTGTAAAGTAACTTCTTTTGCTGAAAATATGATTTTCGACAATAATTTTTCTTTCAAAACCTCTAACTTTAGAGTATTCTTATTTTGAGGTTATTAGCACGATTAAAGGAAGAAAACATTAGATTTTGTTTGTATAACACGATAGATTACTTTTGCAATAAAAATTCTGATGTGATTGATTCTGAAAGCTTGTCAACACAATATAGGTCACATCGTTTGACCTGTTTCATCAAAATTAAACACTCGAAAATAGCACATTTTACGGTATGATCTGAACACTTTTTATTTGGAATTACATGAACACAAAGGAGTTCACACTATGGTGAAATTTATGACTCCAGAAAAAAAAACTTCACGTTAAACGACTAATTATAAAGAATAATATTTTTGAGGTAGAATTAAGCAAAAATTGGAAAGCTATAAAAAGTTTCTGAAATTTTGATTACTTTAAATGGCTATATAACTCTAAACTGAAATCATGTCACAATAGAAAATTTGTTCTACTTCCTTGATTTGTTTACATTACGACCTATTGTTATATTGGAATCGAATCCAAGAGAGCTGCTTAACATTTCTTTTATTAACATTTTATTAAAAATGTTAATAAAAGAAATAAGATGATATTTTAATGGGTAATGTGATATGTAAAAGACTTCTTAAAGTGTAACGGTGGATATACGTATAGTTAATGATATTTAGAATCAAGGTTTTATCTGGTATACTGATAGGTCAAGTATTATTAAAAAAAACAAATAAGAAGTTCTCTCTTGTGGGTACCTGAAGCACACCCGTCTATTGTGATGACAGGGCTGCAGAGGCAAATGTGGACCAATGTATTATTAATAAAACGAATGAATGCATTAATGGTGTATGAGTTTGATCACACTTGACCAGGAAGTTTTAAATTATATGTACACAAATAGTCCTACTGAAGTAAAACAAAAACTCAAATAATGTCAACCATTTTAATAATAACTTCCCTTATAGTAATGTTTATACATTCAACATTTATGAATGTTTGTTAATGTGAGTGTAGGCCACTCTAATTTGTTTGTATTAATAGATTCAATGAAAGCAACAATATATGTGACTTCTTTACCTGAGGAAATTAACTTCAATTGATCCTTGCAATCAAATAAATGATCTCTTTAAATAGTTTTATTCTGTATCGAGATTAATGAAAATAATACTGAACTATTCTGTGTAGTTAAGTCTTAAATAGTACTTGAAGTCTAATGCAATACTGTGGAGGTATGACATAATTTCATTTGTTGGCGCCAGTACTAGGAAGTGAACAAGAAGTGACGATTCAGCAAGTGGAAAGTATATTGCAAATAGTGTAGCAACTACAAAAAATATGATTAGAATTGCTAAGGAGTATTTACCTAACCTAATAAAGCAAGCTGCTAAACATTGCTAGTTCTGTGACGGGTTCAGTTAACCTTACATTGACTACCGATTGTCTTGAAATAGTCATTCGTGACTCAGAATTGAGGGTTCGAACTCTTCAACATATTAATCCATTCGGGGAATGTTACAGTAGAATGGTATTTTAGTGTGTGCGCATGTATGCTCCTGTTTGAGTGATTTTGTATGTGTGTGCACATATTTGCATGCCCGTTTGTATAAATGTTCGTGCGAGCATATGTGCGTGTTTAATCGTGATATGGGTCTGTATGTGTGTATGGGTGTGTTTGGTGAGTGCGTTTGCTTGTCCTGTGTATATATCTATTTTGTTATGTGGAGAAGCAATAAATTACATAAGGACTCACATGAATATGAAATAAAGTTCTAGGTATCTTATCTGTATCCAAACAATTTAATCATCGTACGGACCCGAACAATAGTTCATATGCTGTTTAATTAAACTTTCAAAAATACGAAACAGGCAAGCTATTTAATTTATATACTAGGAATTATTGTAAACACTGTTATAGTTGTATCAGAGATAACCAATTGATTTTAAATATGCTAGCTCCATCTGTTCAATGCTAGATACACCAGTTAGCTGATCAATAGTCACCAAGTTGTTCTGCAAGAGTTCTCAATTTCAGTTGAGTTGCTGTTGGTTTGTTGTTGTAACCTCAGATTGACCAGTTTCCATTGCCATTGACACAGAGAACTGCTGCAGCTGACTGATTTTAAACACTCTTTTCATCACGTCTGAGTCACTTAGGTTAGTTGTAAGAGAACAGCCCTCATTAATCTCTTCCTCTAAGAGATCTCATCGCATTCACCATGATTCATGCATTCCATTCAAGGATTTTTTATTTTTGAATCAACAAAATATCATCCAAGCGTATAGCGTGAGTAATATCAAACGTTAGTCATATCTGAAAATGTACAGATTTTCTGTAAGAATACAACTTATTTCTATATTGCCTATTGTATTGTACATCTTTGTGGATGGACAGGTATCTAAAATTTTGTGGGTACTCTACTAGACACAGTGTTTGATGGTTCAAATTCATATTTTAAATAAAAATGGGCCATAATGTGTAGATGTGCTCTATTTTTTTCGGTCAATACTGAAAAACGAAATATCAATGTGTTCTTCTATGTAACTTTTCCAAATAAATCTATAGTAAGGAACTATCAAAATTATTAAGGCACTGACACAAAGAATATATAGAAAAAAAATTGGAGTGGCCTACACTCAACTTTACTATAAGTAAACATAATGTCATACTTTTTGGATGTATAATATGTAATGTTCCATTTAGGTGTAACATAAATGTGTAAATGGTAGATGTTTATTAATCTTTCATTCCTAGTGGTAGTGCAAATAGTGATTGATCCACTTATCCACTTTATATGCTTATTTTTGTATATGACACCTCTGATGCATATAATATAATTAGTATAACTATAGCAGTAATAACATTTTTGAAAAGCGAAAGTTTAGATTTCGTGTTACGAAATAACTCTTACAGGAGGTCATGGCTTTTGTTTCAATTGCCAGAGGATCTCTTACATGGATTACCTGAACTCCTTCTACATTGAATATTTAAGACAAATTTTCTATTTAAAACTTGAAAATATTCCTATTTTCTGAAAAATCTCAGAAATATCTAAGAAAAACTGTTATTTAAAGATACTTTTTTAATTTAATGTGTAGGATAATTACATATATCATTCTTCAATGAAAGTTTTCAATTTTGAATTTTTTGGTCTTTTATAGAATTATTATACTGGGAATTTAATGACTTCCTAGTATTTAATAAACAATCACTTTTCTTTCCCTTTGACAAGCATCCAATTTACTCTAAGCGAGTGTTATATTTTTCTTGCGTGCAGTACTCTGTTATAAGGTTTCGTTAAATGTATATTAAAAAAAAAATATATTAGTAATTAGCCAGTTTTTTATAATCAAATCAAACTCAAAGCCGGCTCTTCATGTTAATGTTACGTAAACGGAAAAATCTTTGAGCAATTCTAAACGAACGGTATAATTTGTTATCATTTTAAAAGATTGACTGCTTGTTCTGTAATAAATGTGTTGTAATCAGTGTAGAAGCATTGGTTTCATGAACAACTCTTCATCACAGAGTTTATAATTCTGGCTTCTTTATTAGAAACCCCTCATTTCGGGGTAACATTGGTGTCTGGGAAAGGTAGTTTGTAATATGATATTATGGCATTGGTAACATAATATGTAAAGCATGTTAGAAGAAGATCTGATAGTTTTGACATTGTGTATATCCAGTGATGATTGTTTTTATGGGACAGAACGGAGTCCATTCTGTATTTGATATTAGGAATTCACTTTGCGACACTATTTTAGAAAAGAAATCTAGGTGGGAAGAGGTATTTTTCAAATTGAGTGTCTGTTTGAAATACTCACTCTTATATGGTTTCATCATTAGTGCTGTTCTGAGAGGTGAAACAATTTCTTACGCATCACTTGGTACCTCCTTTAGTTATGTGCGTGCCAAATCACCAGCTTGATTCTCCTCGGTGGTCATACATCTTTTCTTGCTGAATTTGTTATAGTTGTAATCTTTGGAGTTATTATAGTAGTCTCTGACATATTACAGGCTTGAGACTACGGAGTATTACTCTTCTCCACATGAAGATCCTAGGGTCATGAAAAGTAGTCTGTTTATTTTTTATAAGCGCATAGTCTTAGATACATTAGCTCTGTACAATAAAACTAAATATCACATATATCTCTCACTTGCATGAGTATCTTGCACTAATTTAAAAGACTGATAGCTTGTGCTGTTTTTTAGTGCTAGCACTCCCGCAGTCTTTCATTATCTCCGGCAGTTAGCTCACCACCACATCATACTCTACAGTTCAAGGTACACGCTTCTGGTTAAAAAGTCAAAAAGGAAGCCTTGAGTCAGCCTTCTCATGACGGTCTTGTGGCCGATTCTCATCCTATCCAGTACTACAGCAAGTGGTTTTGCTGATAACGTAGAGTGAACTAAGAGTGAACCCTGCGAACTGTAGAGTGCTACTTACCACCCAGCAACAAAACAGACTGACCTGTTAAACAAATTAATAAGGGATGATTATTTTGTTAGATTTATGAACAGTTATTTTTCAATAAACTCAAAAATTTAACCTAGTTTCCTTATAATATATGACAATGTTGTAAATACTTTCATATTATTGATACTACAGAGATTAGTAAACATAGTGTTGTATAAATCCGTCTTTCCTCGTAAATAGTTGTATTCATCCCACCGGTTTCGAACTTACTGCATCTTTAAGAAGTCCGACTTGAAGATGTTCTATAGGTATTCCTACTTGAATATCACTACGTACAAAACCCGTTGGGTGATCGCAATGACTACTTGCAAGGTATCACTTTAGAGTCCACCTGAGGAATGAAAAATGTAGGCCTTTTCATAAAGAAAAATCGGAACGTTGGATAGTAACAACACTTAACCTACTATTAAGAAAAAAACTGGGAAAAATGTAAAATAAACACTTACATTATTATAAAGTGTATTTAGCTATGTTTTGGTTCTTTAAATTTGAATCTGTTTGAGTGTAAGCATAATTTATTTATGAATCATACAGCTTTCCTACAGACGGTGTCAGTGTCTAATTGAAATAAAAGAATGCGCAGGTATTTGGATAAACAAAATTCAGCTTTATTTGTTTTATTCTGAAGATGCAAATATTTACTTTAATCTTTATTAAATTTGTTCTATAAAATGCTTCATAGTCTGCTATTAACTTTGGAATTTTCCTTCAGTTTGGACTTGATTCAATGGTACAAGAATACTTCTTATAGAGGCTGTTACAGTTAGATTTAGCAAAAACAATGTGAATGCAATCTACAGTGAAGTGGGTGGTTGAATGTGCCCTCAGCGGGCAAGTGCGCGTAAATATATTATGATAAGCGTTCTGCAGCAAAAAAGGGTTTTTCCCTGCTTTCTGCTTCCCAAAGTTCAACATCCTGACGTACAGTCTTCGTTACAATCTGGCTTTAACTTTTTTTTTTGTAGCTCATCAATATTAATATTTGATATTTCAATTTAAGCACAGCATTTATATAAAGAAATGTTATTGAATACTTTTTTAGTTTCATTGTACGATAAGTGCATAAACAATACATACTATTAAGACTTTACAATTTTTTCAACACAATAAAAATTCTATCAACAAAATAGGTAATATTATAATTAGTAAGAGGTCAGGTCATAAAGATTACTCAGTATTGGTGTTAAAGAAAGACTAATTCACTAAAATCTTCCATCACAAAGATGTTATATTATTATGTGAAGCACTAAGCATTACAAAAAAAAACTTGTGTCATTTGCACCAAGGAATTATATTTAGTTTCATTTACGTTAAATTTTTGAAAGTGTAAATAATTCGAACATAAGTCATTCGAAACGTTTAAGCTCAATATACTTGCAGTTAAGGCAAAAATAGTAGCTTTTATATCCAATAAAGCAGCAATAATCTGACTTCTTATATGTTAGTTTTAGTAACCTAAACCATACATTATGTTATAGAACATAAATATTTTAGTAAACACAGTTAACTTTGAACAAGAACCACAGAATTGCACATCTATAATGGATGATATTGGTAGCAAGACCTTAGTTACAGGTCTTCATATTTGATAATAGAATAAGACTTAGTTCAATATAATATAGAATTTATTGATACTACTGAAGAAAAGAAATCTCTCATGACATTTTCAAGAATCTTTTGTTCTGTTTTTATTCAGAAATAGTACCAAAAATGTGCATAATAATGTTTAATATTGTGAATCATGGAATATTTGATGCGATTCCAGTCTGTTGTTATTTTTCTTTTACTACCTGATGTTTATTTAGATCGTCTAACCTATTCATAAATTGTCAAATGTAGTTTGGTTGTGAACAATTATACATTATGTAACATTTCGTCGGCATCTGAAACTTCAAATACGCTTTACGGTTTTTATGTTTCCTTTTTTATTGATAAGACTTTATGTCTGACTTCATGTCCATGTGTGTTCCTTTACTTGATCTTATCTCGCTATTTGTATGTAATACATATATCAATATTAGTTATAGACAGTCCTAGCTGGAATTCTCAAAAGTAATATGTATAGATCACATCAAGTCAAGGCCGCCACATTGTTTCAACGTGTCTTGTATATTTTTTCTACTTCTTCTTTTCTCCTAATCTTCTCTTTACAATGGATTGTTTGATAAATATCGATCTTAGAAAGTGATTTTTTTCTTTTGGGTTTTGTTTATTTTACTTCTGTATATAAGTATTAGAAATCAAATGAAACGATCCGATAAACTTTACATAACAATTATAATGAACGTAAACGAAATATGGACAGAGTCATAACTCATTTCTATATTTCGACAATTGTCGTCATCAGGAGGCGAAGTGTCCCACTTGGAGGCAGGGCGGTGACTCATTCACTGTTCTGTAGTTCCATCAACATGGGCCTTATTCAGGATAGTACCATGATAGCATGACTCAGATTAAGGCAGTATTATTCATGAATGTAGGTTTTAAATCAGAAAACCACACGTAATTACAAAGTAATTACTAGACTGCAGGTAATAGTGTTTAATAGGGATAAGGTTATTGGTTGTAGCGTGCTGCATTCATCTCCAATGACACTCAATGCCATATTTTGGTTTTATATTAGAGTTCACGATTTGTCTTCCGTATAATTTAAGACTCCTTGCAAACCCACCTACCTAGTTGTTGATATCAAATTGTTTATGAATATTATTTAAGTCTTGTGTAATTTTTAATTCATTATGGATTATCAAAGTTCCTTTTATATATTTTTAATCTATGATATTCTATATTGATAATTGATAGAATTGTCCTGAACTGAATTTTGTTTTTGTTCAGTTAGTTAAGTTGAAATTGATGTTGCAAAGATAAAGGTATTACTTTGAAAAAACTAACTAGCGAAGGAGTGAGTAAAAATCAAATGCAGAAAACGAGAAACCAAGTGTTGTTAGATTTTAGGGTATACTAAAGAAAGGACTAGTAGTAGCTAATTTTCTTAGCTTCTGAACTAGTATAATGTTTTCAAACTACCAATAATTGCATAGAGAGGGACCAATTTGTAGTGGAGTGCTTTGATTGCCTGTAATAGAGTGGAGTAATGTTAAGTTTGATATTGAAGTGGGGCTTTAAGTGTTTGCCGTCATTGGATCCGAACGCGTGGTGGACCTCGTTATCGCTTGGGATTTATTTTCTGTGAATCGTTTGTCACGACTGGTTATACCACTGGGCTCTGTTATTACTGTTAATCGGCTCTTCACCAGCTACCTAATGCAACAATGCCTTCCAATGTGACCTCAGTCATCCAGCATCCTAATAAATCTTCACCAATTCACCATTTATTGCATTTCACTCTTATCAAACTGATCGGGTTTAATTTCTGAACCGATTCTTTCATATAATATCGATATTTATAAATCATATTAAAAGTATTTATTTGACAGTCTGATATCTATTTTGTCAATAAAAATCAAATAATCTCAACTTGTTTCCACTATCATTACAGTGAATCAGTTTCTTCACAGATAAGATATTTCCATTATGTTACCAAACTTTTTAAAACTATTTGGATGAGTTAGTGTGAACTACAAATATCTAGAGGCATTCCGAAGGGTCTGACGTTTAGTAATATTTGAGAACCAAACCAAAAGAAGAAAACCCAACTCTAATAATCAACGGAAACAGAAAGTAAAGGTATTATGTCTTATAAAAGCTGTAAAGCACACTTGAGGGGCCAGTGTGTCAACCCTCTATGGGTTCCCCTTATTAAATGAGTTACCCATGTTATTATGAAGCAGTTCAAAATTAGTTTCCTTGTAATTAGAAAAAAAGCTCTCCCAAATGAAGAATTAACCACAGTATCACAAGCAATTTTCACTCTCATAAAACTGAAAGTTGTAGAGTATATTTTACTAAACATATCAAAATGCAGTTTTAATTTGTCATAGTCATCTTTAATGTCAATATTTGACTCAAACTATCTAGTTTATACTGTGTTATGGAGTAGAGACGTTTTCATTGTTGTGTTATATGCAATTAAGATGCTAAATAAACATGTTTTTTATAATCTGTATCAAGTATTGAAGCATTGATTACGAACAAATTTCATTATTTTAACAATTAACTATGTAGTATAATTAATCTTACTGAGGGACAGAAACTTGGTATAATATGAAAGTGTTTTTGTTGATAAAAATGTTTAAAATAAAATAATTTAACATTCAATCAATCATCGAGTACGAAACACGTGTGATGTTTGTTTTATCTTTAAGCTCTCAGTTTGTATCTGTATTTCAGAATTCAAATCATGCAAATGATTCAAGATTTGTTAAAAATATTGTGTTACTATACATTTGGAGCGTATCTACAGCCTGACACAATATCAGGTATTTAACTATAAGAAATGTTTACTTTGTTTGCATGACTTACTCAAAATTTAACTGCATGCCAAATATCAAATATATCTCCTTTTTTTTTTTTTTTTTTAAATAAAACAATGAGAAAACTAGGAAGACGCAATGCTGTATCTGTTAGTCTGTAAATATAAGATCAAAAAGAAAAGAAGAACTAATCCGTTCGATAACATGGTTGTCGTAAACATGTTCTACTTATATCTTGGTATAATATACTATGTCTAACTGCCTTCGTTTACTTCCCTGTAGTCTTTGTTGAAGTTTATTGGAGTTAGTTCATTATGATGTAATCATTTAATTAGTATCAAAGAACAGTTTATTTTGTAACTTTTTATCTGATAAAAAATTAAAAAGTGTCATTGAAATATTTTCTGGACGTACATTTGATATTATTGACAATAATGTGAAGCCTAATTGAAGTTGTCACTACATATTAAAGGAGCATGTTTTTCTAATTTATCATTTTTTATCCTTTATATACATGGTGGCTACATGGCAAATGAAAACGTAGTATACTAATAATAATCCAATTACATGGTGAAAGCATGTTTTCGTTTTTAAACGTCATTAGAAAATAACACATGTAGTTTTCCTAGAGCTCCTGAGTGAGTCCTTCTTGATACAAAATATATAAAAGACAGTGAATTAATTTATATTTATTTGGCATTAGATCTCATAGTAACCTTCGATGATACATTTTTAAAGGAAACCTTATTTTGTGATTTGAGAAACTTCACCAGCCTAGACCCAAGAGAGATTGTTGTATACTCCTCCCTTGAATCCACAAACATTTTTGTGTCCATAAGGCAAAACATTTTTAACAAGTTAATTATTTCTTTACGGATATCTTTTCTTATTTCCACTCTGTATATGACCTAATTTCATTAAATTCTATGAAAACATTGCAATTCACGAGTTTTTTTTACAAAATTCTCATAAGCCTGTCCATAGAGTCAATAAAATGAATTAATGTAGATGTTCAAGCTGTCAAAATTCCAGACCTTAAATCTCATTGCTTTTATCGCTTTGCTTATGAACTCTAATATTAATAGTGTTCATATCAAAACCTACTGTGATTCCACCAACTGCATATATATCTTATATTGAACTCAATGTATTGATTATTAAGAGATTTAATTTACATCAAGTTGACCCTGTGCGTGAATAGATACAATGCTTCAGTATGTTTTCACTTTATACTACTCATCTGGTGGGTTCGTTTTTCATAACTTCGTCTAAACCAATATTTTACGAAATGTCTAACACTAATCTTACCTCGTGGCTTCAAAGGAGGAGAACATCTGTAGCATCTTTAACTTTTTTCAAGTTTCTGAAATCAACCGCTACCGATATTTTTAGTTCCTCTTATACTGTTACTTTTTTCTTCTATTTTCTGTGAATGGTGGAGAACGTTCACAAATATTCATTTCAGTATAACTTTCTAGATTCATTGATAATAATTATTATTTGTCATTATTTTTTCTTCGTAATTCTATATATGGTTTTGTGACGGTCATCTCTGATTTGAATTGTTTCCAAGTTGCTAGAACTAGAAGATAGTGCTACAATTGCAGCGTTGTTTCTCTCTCACGAGTAGTTAGCGTTGATTAGCACTAGCTTTCGGAGTCTAGTCTACGATCATTTGTTGTCGTTCGTAATACCAATGCTTGAATTGTTCTCCTGTCTGTCTTCCCTGTATGTTCTAACTCATATTTTTTTTAATCATGTACTACAAAAACAAATTAATACTAATACGAGTTAGTATTTTAATATTTATATCTAATAAATTATATGGAGCTAAAAATATTATAAATATTTATAGTTGTGAACAACTAATGGTAAAACTATTAAGTTTAAGACAATCTAAATATGTTTGCACTCTTTCGCGAAAACTATATTTGTAAACCTCTTCAATTTGAAATCGAATTTATTCTCTAACTGTTATCACTACAAGTCATCTTGTAAATAAATGTCTTTTTAAAATGAGTTTTATAAATTAACACAATGATAAAAAAAACCTAATACAACCTCATTATATTATAGATTTCTGTGGTTATATGAAATCAGAATAACTTAAATTGTATAAATTATACTTTCAGCATACTGTTATATTTGAGTTATATCGGTGTTGTGCATTAAAAATCATTTCGATTTCAAGTATCATTTGTTATATTGAAAAAAACTATAATATTGGATTTTTTTTTGCACTGGACTTACAATAGACCTGTGCTTCTAAGACACAAAGTCGACGATATAAAGGAAAAAATATGAGCGAGGCGTGTTTCAACAGTGCGTTTGCATTTTACTTCAAATAGAAGGTTGATATCTTGGTCATAATATTAGATTTTTTCTGCGAATATAGAAAATACTCTGCACGCTTTCCTTGGAACAGGAAGTAATACTCTATAATCTCTACTCTAACTCACTTGAGCAAAGTAAGGTTTAGTGCTCTTGACTTAAAATTAACATTTATTGTGATTCCCCTTAAGCTAAGATTAGTTTCAATCTTAGTAATATTATCTTGGTAATATTGGTTAGCGATGTCTCATTTCCCTGAACAACACTAAAACTGAAGTCTATAACTGTGAAGTTAATTCTCTCGACTTGGAATTAATATTTATCGTGATTCCCTTATAGCTAAGATTAGTTTCAATCTTAGTAATATTATCTTGGTAATATTGGTTAGCGATGTCTCATTTCCCTGAACAACACTAAAACTGAAGTCTATAACTGTGAAGTTAATTCTCTCGACTTGGAATTAATATTTATCGTGATTCCCCTATAGCTAAGATTAGTTTCAATCTTAGTAATATTATCTTGGTAATATTGGTTAGCGATGTCTCATTCCCCTGAACATCAGTAAAACTGAAGTCTATAACTGTGAAGTTAATTCTCTCGACTTGGAATTAATATTTATCGTGATTCCCTTATAGCTAAGATTAGTTTCAATCTTAGTAATATTATCTTGGTAATATTGGTTAGCGATGTCTCATTCCCCTGAACAACACGAAAACTGAAGGCTATAACCGTGAAGTTAATTCTCTCGACTTGGAATTAATATTTATCGTGATTCCCTTATAGCTAAGATTAGTTTCAATCTTAGTAATATTATCTTGGTAATATTGGTTAGCGATGTCTCATTCCCCTGAACAACACGAAAACTGAAGGCTATAACCGTGAAGTTAATTCTCTCGACTTGGAATTAACATTTATCGTGATTCCCCTATAGCTAAGATTAGTTTCAATCTTAGTAATATTATCTTGGTAATATTGGTTAGCGATGTCTCATTTCCCTGAACAACACTAAAACTGAAGTCTATAACTGTGAAGTTAATTCTCTCGACTTGGAATTAATATTTATCGTGATTCCCTTATAGCTAAGATTAGTTTCAATCTTAGTAATATTATCTTGGTAATATTGGTTAGCGATGTCTCATTCCCCTGAACAACACGAAAACTGAAGGCTATAACCGTGAAGTTAATTCTCTCGACTTGGAATTAATATTTATCGTGATTCCCTTATAGCTAAGATTAGTTTCAATCTTAGTAATATTATCTTGGTAATATTGGTTAGTGATGTCTCATTTCCCTGAACAACACTAAAACTGAAGTCTATAACCGTGAAGCTAATTCTCTCGACTTGGAATTAACATTTATCGTGATTCCCCTATAGCTAAGATTAGTTTGAATCTTAGTAATATTATCTTGGTAATATTGGTTAGCGATGTCTCATTTCCCTGAACAACACGAAAACTGAAGGCTATAACCGTGAAGTTAATTCTCTCGACTTGGAATTAACATTTATCGTGATTCCCCTATAGCTAAGATTAGTTTGAATCTTAGTAATATTATCTTGGTAATATTGGTTAGCGATGTCTCATTTCCCTGAACAACACGAAAACTGAAGGCTATAACCGTGAAGTTAATTCTCTCGACTTGGAATTAATATTTATCGTGATTCCCCTATAGCTAAGATTAGTTTCAATCTTAGTAATATTATCTTGGTAATATTGGTTAGCGTTGTCTCATTTCCCTGAACAACACTAAAACTGAAGTCTATAACTGTGAAGTTAATTCTCTCGACTTGGAATTAATATTTATCGTGATTCCCTTATAGCTAAGATTAGTTTCAATCTTAGTAATATTATCTTGGTAATATTGGTTAGCGATGTCTCATTTCCCTGAACAACACTAAAACTGAAGTCTATAACTGTGAGTGCAAAGACTTAGAGGGAAAGCTGTGTAACAGATCTGCCGCTTGTCTTTAATAATTTCTCTAAATTTCAAAAGTTTTACCACAGTTGGACACATTTGAGTTATATGGATTTAAATAGAGAATTCCTTCCTTCTATCAGAGAGAAGCTGCCAGCCAACCAATTTGGCATCAAATATAGACGTACACAATGCACTGCCGGGCACAGAGATTCAACCAATACCAAGTTCTTAAGTTTAAATTGATTAACTGTTTTATAGTGGCATACAACGTAGAACTATCCCAAATACCCAAGCACCTGATATGACTGTCCTAATAAGAATTAAGTACCTCTGATCTGATCAGACAAAAGTTTTCACTTGTAAATTTTTTTTTTTCATAATTTAACTTAATACGAATTCAAATTATAATTAGATATAATTTCTTGTAACTTAAACTTATTATGAATTCTTAATATTTTGCCATTTCTTCTTAAATAATCAGCTATCAATTAACCAGATTATATTGTTGTTATTTACTTCATAAATAGCTTAAGCCATAATAGCAATGAAATAGTGCCATATATCGGTTATAATCCATTTATTGCAAACTTTTTAAAAATTTCTCACTCTCTGTCTCTCTTACCGTTTTCTTAACAAAATCATACACATGGATCGCAATGTTTCTTTTGTTCAGAACTTTGCAGTAAATAGCTACACACTATTTCACAGTAGACTCCTAGAAGTACTCAATATAACTTGCTCAATCTTTTTTTTCAGTATTATTACTCGTACACCCTGAATAGTTTTTATAAAGTAACTAATCACTTGTTCTACTGTTAAAATAAATAAATATATTGACAATAATGCGAAATACCACTAGAAACTCAATTCTAAACACTAATCTCAATTTTTATCTAAAAATAAGAATATCATAGAAGTTAGGAATAACAGAATATTTTTGTGGACTTAAAATAATTATTTTTAAATTTCATCATATTTGTAGCATTATGTTTTTTTTGTCTTATGTGAAGGATGGGGGATTTGATTTCATTGCTTCCTTTTTTTTTCTCTTTAATAATATTAGATGAATTGAATATGACGTCTTGATATAGGAAATGCATGTCTAGTGATATTTAAGTAAAGGGTTATAAGGCTGTAAGATTGTGAAGATGCGGGAAAGCAGGTATTTCTTATGAAATATATTTGATGTTTGGGCGATGAGACTGTTCAGTATTCCGTCTAGGTGGATATTGAATATAGAGCGGAATTCGCACTGGCGCTGTCTGCTTCAATTCTGCCTTGCCTGTGAGCTGGGGGTGACGAATGTTAGTATTCCCCTAGTTTGTCCAATAAACCTTGTTACACCACAGTTTACAATCAGCATTGGTATGTTTATTATCCGTGATACAGCAATGCTGTAGCATTCAAATTGAAATGAGCATTAGCAACTCGCACTTGTGCTTTTAGTTAAGATAACTCTTAAATAACTTTAATATTTTATAGATATTTCCAAAAGTAAAAACAAAAGGAACTCAATCTACATGATAAACTTTTGGTGAACTCATCCAAAAAAAACTGTTGCATTTTTATGCTGTTGCGTTTATTTATTTTAGTGGATAAAACCTAACAGTTTGAACAAATATTTGCATGTTTGACCTAGTAGCTTAGTAATTTTTGGTTAACTTGTCTACATATGCTATAGACGCGTATATTGCTGTTGGATCTTTATTGCAAATCAAGTTGGAGCCATAGATATCATTACTTGTTTTGAACTTATATAGACGTTGTGACTCTGATGAGATCTACTTGAAGATGAACAATATCCAAAACTCGTTGAATATCTGCCTATTCTATAAAGAATATGATTCAAAGTTATTTACTGATCTGCTTCTAAAATACAGGTTTCTTTAAAATAATGTAGCGTAATCATATAGGAACTGTTAATTAGATTGTATCTATAGACAAGATGCTCACCGTGCCGTGATGAATAGACCCGAGAAATCGACAGACCGTGCAAATTATTCGCCTAATAGTAACGTTGAATGGACCCTGATAATGTACGTATCCGCAATACTCATTAATATCGATAATATCATGAGGAGAACTCACTCCTTTATATTTTAATACACTTCTTTTAAAACACATGATACTGGACATTGAATTGAATTACTCTTTAATTTTCCCTATTTTTTTGAATACTTGCTTTCCTCTTCTAGAATGAAGTCACATACATTAGTTTTGCTTTGCTGGGATTATTTTAACACACGTCATAATCAACAGTAAGTCATACCTGAGGCAGTGAATTGTCATATACAGAAATCATCAATAATGAACCAGGTCATTATCCTTATATTTTATGAAAATAATAAAATTTCTTAGATGACTTAGACTACCACAAGAATAAAATGTAATACAAGAAAAAAACACATAGAAACAACTCACTTCAATATTTCGATCTCTTCGTCATCAGGAGAAGGAGAAGAAAAAGAAGGTGAGTTCTGCTCGGTTGGCAAATGTTGCTACCGAGGATGCAATAAATCTATGGCCATAGATATAGTCAGCACTTGTTTTGAAGTAATATACACTGTGACTCAGTGTAGATATCATTATTCTGTATTTTCTTTTTTCTGCTACATCATGGAAGAACTCATGTTCTTTTTCTCGTTCCTCTGATGACGACGAGGTCTAAATGTTGAAGTGAGTTGTGTAGTTCTTACATGTCCTTTTCTTTGTCCTAACTTTTTTCTTTTCTTTTCTTTACGTTTGGTTATTGTCCTAACGGACTGTTTCGTGTTTTGTAAAATACAATATTATAAGAAGAAGATGCATATATCAGTTTAAAAACGCAACCAAGGATGAAAAACAATTGAAATCGGCTTAAATTTCTTTTATCAGTGCAATGTGATTTTATCTACCGATGACTTATATAAACAAGAAAATTTATTTCTTGTTTGGGATTCCATATAAACAGTAAATATGATATTTCAATACAAAAAATATATGTATTTTGAAAAGAAATTTACAAATCTTTCCGTTAAATCAATGGAAGAGTATATATTACTGATATTTATTTCCTCTTCAACAGTGCATACTTTTGATATAACTAACTATCATTGATTGTAAAAACAGAAGAGAAAATATGAAAGCGGATAGCGTCTTTTAATTCACGTCGCAATTGAAAATGAAAATGTGTTGTAAGAGATTCCTAGGACACCCATATTTGGCTCCCAAGGCACGTATCATATCCAGATTCCACGTAAGAAATAAAATATTTGTTGATACTTTTTTCTAAAATGTTTGTTATATTTTAAGTATATTTAAATTTTAAGTGTATTTGATATTTAAATTAGTATATTTAAATTAAAAACATTCAATATTTGTATTCTATATTAAGATTAATATTTCTCATTTAACTCTAATTAGTCATTGTTAACATTTATCTGTTGTTTATAATTGTTTGTCATTTTTCTCATGTTCTCCTTTCTGATGTCTTTCCTTCATTCTGTGACATCATGATGGATTTATGTGATTAAATTGCCTGCTCATAATGAGCACTTTGATATGCTTTTAATCTTTCATTCCACTTTCTATCCCGAAAACTTGTAAAAGAACATTTGAATGTTTTACTTGTTCTGTTTGAATAGTGAAACCCTTAGATGGTCTAAAATTCAATTAAAATTAGTGAAGGACTATATATGAGTACTTTCTTTATATATTTAAATTATATATTCAAATAAATATAAATATATATTTAAAAGTTTAGTTTAGTTAGAAATCATTTTTGTGGTAAGTTTAGAACATATAAAATACATTACTGATAGCAAAAACAGAGTAGTAAATTGCTGCTTTCAGTTAGGCACTAAAAGTGACTCTCATGAGATTAAGGTTTATTCACATATATTGCAAAATGCTCAGTGGAAGACAGACTGTACGACGTGCGTGTGAGTTCGGTAGCACTGCGATCCTCGAATCCATTCTGACAACAAATATTACCCTGTATTCCCGCTTGTTTCAGTAATGGCATAAATAATTTTCCCCTTCTACTTCCTTGCAATAAAGAGTTTAGATTATCTCTGCCGGCCTGTTTTCTCCTAACAAAGAAACGATAAAGTATAGTGGGCCTAACCAGTCATTACAAGAAGATGAGATTTAGAAATCCTCTCCTTTCGTGCTTCTAATAATATGATTCCACGTCTTTTTTTTTCTTTAAAATGGTTTTTATTTCATCAACTCAGTTATGAATTAAACATTCGCGTGTATTTAATTGGATAACCGTTACCGACTATTTCATGTCCGCTTTGGTGAATTGAATCTATTTTTGTAGAGTAGAGTACAGAGTTACTAAAAAGAAATAAGAAATTATCTGAAGTAACATTATAACTTGCTTGTATTCAGAAGTAACATTAATATCAATTCAGTAGGATTGAAATTGGAATTACAAATAATTAAATTTGCATTCTACTTGTTTTGAGCACTTGCAAAATGTTCATAAGACAAAAATATGCAGAGATACCCTAGTTAGCAACACAAAAATAATAGGCAGAGAAAACGACCATAAAAAACTAGAAGCGCTTTACATCCTAGAGAAATATCCAAGTATTAATGAACAGAAAGACAATTTCAGTAACCAACTTGACTTGTTTGGAAGTCTTATACAAACCAAAAAGAAAGTAAGAGAACAAATTGAAGGAAGAAGAAGTACACAGCCCGCATCAAGACACGCCTGATGAAGAAACATATAGGGCCATTTCTTGAGGGATAACACATCCTAACGTTAGGAGACTCCAACCGTCTCTGAACCAGTGCGCTTGGTTTCCCTCTCTTATCTCTGCTGAAGACGGTTCAAACCGAAAATTAGAGACTGTAAGTGTGTTCTTTTGATTTCTCTATGTTTCTTTGTCTATATTGAACTATATTTGTCCGTTTTTGATCCTATTTTCAACGAAAAAGTATATATATATATATATATATATATATATATCTATATATAATAGTTCAAAATTGAAGAATGGTAGCTCATAAAGTAATGAAACACACTTACAAACTCAAATTTTCGGGCAATCTGTCTTCAGGAGAAAATAGATAGGGAGAACAAGCACGTTGTAGACACAACGGGTAGTAACCCACTACCTACGGGTAGGTAACTACCTAAGGGTAGTTACTACCCGTTGCGTCTACAATGTGCGTGGTCTCTCTTTCTCTTTTCTCCCGAAGACGGATTGCCCGAAAATTTGAGTTTGTTTCTTTACTTTGTGTGCTACCATTCTTCAATTTCGAACTGTTATTGTGTCCAGTTTAGATCTTCGTTCCGTTTATCAAGTGGATATATATATATATATATATATATGCGTGTGTGTGTGTGTGTGTGTGTGTGTGTGTGTGTGTGTGTGTGTGTGTGTGTGTGTGTGTGTGATAAATAAAGACTCCTGACTCCACGGTCAATCATATCACCTCAAAAGTGATAAAGATATATAAATTTAAATATTAATTAAATGATAAAACTGATTTATTCATGGAAAGGGAGACAAAGCTGTTTTGACTTTTATTTTCATTCTGGTGAAGTTATCTATCAACTGACTTATTGAATTACAACGTTGTTATGTCAGATTTTACTAGTATTTACGAATAGATATCTGTTAAAGGATTTAATAAGTGTTTAATTTATGTGGAGGAGGCATATGAGGTTAATGAGGCTCATATTAAGTGGGTTAGCTGATGGGCGGGAAGGGGCGCTCGTAGGACGAGGCTTGAGTGACAAGCCATTAACCGACTACGTGCCAACTTATTCCAGCCAGCGCACGTCCTTACCTTCAATTCTCTCAATAGATTAAGTCTTCTCATTCCCAATATGCTTTTTCACGGAAATAAATTCTCCAGTCTCCTCTAACGTCTCTATCAGCTCTCTTGGGTATTCTCCACTTCTCAAGCCCAACTTACTAATCTAATCTGGTTCTGCATCAAAAGCATTCCGTTTGAGCACAGAATATGGGGGAAACTTAAAAATATGCCTTTCCATTGACAAAATTCAAATCACGTATCATATATGTTAGATTAGCCTCAATAAATCATCTAAATTATTAATGGAGTTCTTATCTTTATGCAAGAACAGTTCTTAGTGTAAAATACATGAACAGGAGCCACAAACTCCTTTTAACATAATTTAAAATAATTTTAAATTTAATCCATTTGTAACAGTGCTTTTATGATCTTATTATTTTATTTTATGATTGTATTTTAACTTGAAAAAAATATGAGTTACTGTTCAAGGACTGATAATTTTTGAATTGAAATCTAATAATTTGTCCAGAATTTGCCATACTGGTAATAGAAATATATTATACCTCTTTTGTATTTAAAAGTAACGTATGTAAGCCTGTAGTAGTATTATGACGTATTTATTACACATTTCCTCCTAAATAAACTTCAACAAAGCAAGTTATGGTAATATTTTGAATGTTTTCCCAGGGATGTTGACTAATAACAGTAAGCATTGTAGTCTCTAACTATACCACTTCTCCCATTAAAAACAGGGATCGCACATACCTTGATTTAGATATAAACATTACAACATTTATCATGTTTATCATTTATTTATGTTCGATTTTTTTTTAATGATCACTGAACCTTAGTTATAGTCATAGTAACTGCTTACACAATCTGATAAACTTTGCTTCTTTAAAAACATATTATATCATATTATAGAATAGTATACATGAAGTTTTACTATTTTCCCTTATGGTGTTCAACAATGATACATAGGAAAACACTTGTCGTTTTATTTGATCATTATCAGAATACATCTATCTTCAGTTACCTGCTCACTACTAGGCACATGCTTACTTTAAATCGATTAGGTTTTATAAATAAATCATCCTAACCAGTTTACTGATTTCAGTTTCCCGTTTAGACCCTGAAGATTCCTGCAGTGTTTGAAACGTTGATTTTTATTCTAAATCTCATTTTGATCACGCTTTTACACTATTTATATTATTATTCGTTTAGTCGAATTATATATTTATAAATTTTGCAATTTCGATAGTGTAAGATAATATGTGTAATTACATAAATCTTCAAAGAAAGCAGCGATGTTTGAGTGTATAGATGATAGTTGACATACCTCTTCAGTTGCCCTTCAGCACCCCGATTAGATTGCTGCTGCTGATTACCGCAGGTGTAAGGGGCTTGTCGTATTTCACTAAATCGTCAGCTTTGCCGTAGCAAGATAGAATCACTGTCAACTTTATAACAAGTCCCTGTCAAACTAAAGAGTCAACTGCCTCACTTCTCCATTTGGCATCTTCAAAAACACTTTTCGCCACAACAACTTTTCTTCCTTTGCACTATGCAGAAAACTTTCAAAAGGTTTTATTCCTATTTTATTATTAAACTTTATCTTTAAAAAGTTGTCAACCTCATGTTTAGATTCATTTTTCCAGAAGCACTTCTTTTTCTTAAACTTTAATATTAAATGCAAAACTTTTTAGATCCATTAGGATTAAAATTAAATCATTAAATTTCTCTTCAAAAGTTTATTTATAACTTGAAATCTTCTTTCTTTACCTATTTTGTACTTGTCAATAATTTATTAAATGAAGAATTCATTGATTCTATTACAAAATTAGGCAACGAATTCTCTCACTGTATCATATAATATACCTATATTACAATTATTTTCGCAATAGTTTCTTCCGTCCGTAATTCTCTAGCAGCCTGAAATTAGGATTTTTTTGTGCAAATAGTATCCTTTAAATTCACCTTACAAAAGAAAATATACAACTTGGTTATACATACTTATTTAAAGCAGTAATGAAATGGTTACTTTTTGGAAGGTGGTCGGGTTGGGATGTTTAATACACAGGAAACTTCACGTTGTGGATAGGTATATAATGATGAGGTGTTGACAGCGGTGTGAACTGTGCTGGACCACTATACTGTGTGTTATATCTACTGTATACAGTTATGTGAGTGACAGAACTCGTATCATACTATGAATGAATACACATTTCAATCAGGTCTTTTTTCATCCTTCCACTCTATATTGCACCTAATTAAATTATGATATTTCGCACAAATCAGAAATTATACTTTAAGTACATAATAGAATTGGTTAATAAAGAGGTTAGTAGTTAGTGTTTATTTAATTGGTTAATAAACATTAACCAGTTTTGATATGATTACATCCATGTGTTCCTAGATATGAGCTGTATCATCTTTTTTGAGATCATTTGCTGAAGATTGATTCCTTAAATGATTTTTTTGTTTGCTTTGTTTCATTCATCCAACACTATTCATCTAATTCATTAATATCAGACTGAGAAATTTGACAAATTGAGCACGAAAACTACCATACGTCGGCAATGCACCCCCATAGCAGCTGCTGCCCTATCATATCAAAAACTCTACTTCTCAATACCTGTCTTATATTCCCCATGTCTACAATAGGCTCAAATACCAATTATCCCTACTATGTTATACAAGCAACAAATTTTGGAGTGTCCCTGCGGCCACAATCACCATGATTATTTCTATATAAAAATGAACTCACACAACACTTGTGTCACTTCTTGAAATGTTAAATCACATTTCTTTGACCTCTAATAGAAGTTTTAGTAACCTGGTTAGTATTAGGTGTCCGAATCGAAGATGTTTTAAGGTCTGATTCTTTAAGGTATTACATATGTAATATTCTAAGGAATTACTTAATTTGTCACCGTCTTGTGTTCTCTCTCCAGTTCTAAGGTCGCTTTAATTTATGAAGTTAAAGCCAAATCTACACCTGTTTTGAAAAATCACATTAATATATTCATATTAATATATATTCATATATATCGAAAAAACGATCCAAGCTGGATATCAGATCAATGATCCAAATCAGCTCAAAAACGAAGAAAAGCAGCACATGCCTGACATTGTGTTTTCAGCGTGCTTGGTCGCCCATTCTCTTATCTCCTGAAGACGGATCATCCGAAAATTTGAATTTTTAAGTGTGTCTCTTTCTCTGTGTGTTGCTTTTCTTCGTTTTTGAGCTGATATATATATATATATATATATACCATGATAAACGAAACACGGTCCGGCAGGACAAATAACAATTAAAATAAGCAGTGACACATAAACAGAAACACAGCAAAGACTCACTTTTCAATATTTCGACCGCCATTACGGTCGAAATATTGAAAAGTGAGTCTTTGTTGTGTTTCTGTTTATGTGTCACTGCGTATATATATATATATATATATATATATATATATATATACCACAATTAAAAGAAACGGTCCAGCGGACTTTTTTACAATAAAATAAAAAATAAAAAACGAAGGAAACACACAGAAAGACACAGACATAACTCACATCGATATTTCGACAATCGTCGTCATCAGGAGGTGCGAAGAGCGAAGAGCGAAGAGTCCCGCAGGAAGACAGGGCGGTACTGAACTCGGAAACCGCAGCCAGTACCCCACCACTTACCACCAAGCGGGGGAAGGGAGGGAAGGAAATGAAGAGCCAAATTAAGACGTAAAAGGAACGAGTAAAAATTATAACTATAAAAAATTATAAAAAAGTAGATAAATCAAATTAAAATTAATAAAAATAATAAATAAAAAGTAAAATAAAAAATAATAAATAAATAAATAAAAAATAATAAATAAATAAATAAAAAATAATAAATAAATAAATAAATCATAAATAAATTATCGGTTGAGGTTGAGTCCGGGGAAGAGCGAGCATCAAGTAAGCATATGTATGCCTCCTCTGAAGCTCTTAGGGTAACTTTATTGTTGGATTCGGGGATCTGTTTCAGGATCTGAACCCTGAAACAGTCATTGAAACTGAGTCCATGCGAGTTCGCATGGATGGCTACAGGATAGTTACTGCGTTGACCGACTGAAGCCCTATGACCATTCATACGAAGGCTCAACTTATTAGAAGTTAAGCCAACGTAAAAGGAGTCACACTGAGTGCAATCCAGTCGGTAAACACAGTTGCTCGAGGTACAGGAGGAATTGACCTGAACCGGGTAGGAACTATGGTGGAGAGGGGAATCGAAGGAAGGATTAGGATTAACAATCAGGCAAGTTTGACAGCCACGGCGTCCACATTGTTTCATTCCAGGAACAGAATTGGAAGGCTGAGGGGAAATATGAGAGAAAATGCTTTTTAGATTGGCAGGTTTACGGTAGGAAATAGAAGGGGGGTGATTAAAGATGGAAGAAGTAGAAGTAGAAGTAGACAGAATCGGAAAAGACTCCTTAATAACAGCACGAAGCTTATAAGCGCCAGGGAAGTTTATTATATATATATATATATATATGAGTTCGAGATTAACAAAGAGCAACACACAAAGTAGGGAAACACACTTACAGACTCAAATTTTCGGGTAATCCGTCTTCAGGAGAAAAGAGATTGTGAGACCAAGCACGTTGTAGACGCAACGGCAAGTAACCCGTTACTTACCCGTAGACGTTGCGTCTACAACGTGCTTGGTCTCCCATTCGCTTTTCTTCTGAAGACGGATTACCCGAAAATTTGAGTCTGTATGTGTGTTTCCCTACTTTGTGTGTTGCTCTTTGTTAATCTCGAACTCGTATTGTGTCCAGTTTGGATCGCATTTCGTTTTATCAGTGAATATATATATATATATATATATATATATATATATATATATATATATATATATAATATATATATATATATATATATATATATATATATTATACGAGTTCGAGATTAACAAAGAACAAACGGCAAGTAACCCATATATATATATATATATATAATATATATATAAAATATATATAAAATATATATATATATATGTGTGTGTGTGTGTGTATGCGTGTGTGTGTGTGTGTGTGTGTGTGTGTGTGTGTGTGTGTGTGTGTGTGTGTGTGTGTGTGTGTGTGTGTGTGTAGTGTGTATATGAGAGAGAGAGAGAGAGAGAGAGAGAGAGAGAGAGAGAGAGAGAGAGAGAGAATGAGCGAGAGAGAAACATGTCCAAACTGCCAAACTAATTGACCAATCATATCGACTATCACCATCAGTAAGTAAAAAGTTAAAGAGAATTTAATGATTGTAATTTCTGAACCGGTTTGTTAACCAAAAAATATGGGAAACACATAATAATGTAAATACTTGGCAAGTTTTCTTTGATAATGCTATCAGGCAAGGTTTCTTAAGGTATTAATTATGGTGTCTGGATAACTCGTTCTTTGATGAAGGACTTGATTATCAGTAGCTCTGATCGTAATGACTTTCTGGAATTAATATTTGTTTGTAACTTTAATAAAACTGATAAGAAAGAGATTAACTGGCAATATTTATGATGCAATCAGGATTTGAGGCTCTTTCAACTGTTATAATTGAAAGGTATTGATGTTTCATTCATTGGAACAGTAATGAAAAAGGAACAGTAAAAAGTAATGTTGTTTCTTTGAAATAGAACTAATTTTAGTTTGAATGTAATAATTGATGGGCATGGTCTCATACGTTGTCATTGTATGTATGGAGTTCAACTAACACTAAAAAACGAAGCGTATACCTCTGTGAACTAAAACCATCTAATGATGACAGCTAATCCAATGTGGCTTGAATATTCACCCAGAATAATGCATATACGTCAGTGACAGACTTACAGCAGTATAATTCAAGGTATTTCTATAGCTTACAACCGAAATGATGATGACCTTGTATACTGCTGCAGGAATCATTGAATCACTTTTAATATTACGTAGTTTCAGTTATTTAATATGTACTCTGACATACCACCCTATTAATTTTGCTTAAGTTTTATTTCATTAATAATATTATGTTTCATTAATCAGGAGTCAGTGGTTTACAGGTAACCAGCTTGTCTTTAGGACGAGCTGTCTCAAGGTTGGAAGTCTGAATTATGACCATGGCCTTGGATTTTTGATGAAGTAGATAACATGGCGTTCCTCCCAGAGGACGTAAAGCAGTCAGTTCCAAGGCAGTATGAGTTCAGATACACGTTAAAGGGCGCCACGTTAGTCCAGTGACAACGTTTTCGCGTCTGGACTGGTAGGTCCTGGGTTCAATACACACTCTGGTTCTCGATTTATTCACGTGGGATGTGAATAAATCTGAGCACGTCATTTCTTGGAGAGGACATTAAGACGTAGGTTTACAGCCTGCACAATGTCAGGTTCTCGATAAAGATCCTGACACTTGAGTCAGGCAAAATTTAGGATTCTAAATGTAGAATGTTCATTGTCTGGTATCACAAAAGTCCAATGTTCGGCCTATGTGTGTTCTCTTGGTGGACTGTCTGTGCAACCTAGCCTAACCTACTTGTTAAAGATCTCTAGCTCAAACACTTCAGTAGGGTATAATTAGGTTATTAAAAATAACTTTTGAAGTAGAATTAACTAGATCATTTGCCATGCCTCTAAATAACACTGGTTCCAAATGGCAAATCACTGCTCCTAGAGCAGGAAGCGAGTTTGAAAAGAAATAAATAATAATCGATTCCAGTCTTGAGGTTCATTAATGTAGCGTTATTGTTCTGATGCATATGAGGAGGTCAGGAAGTGTTCTCAAACAGTAACCCATTAATCCAATCTGTGATATGGTCTGATACCACCGTTACCGTAATATTTAAACCTCCATATAAGCCGTCATACTCTGATCGTAATGCCTTGCATAAACAACCATGAAGGTAATGCGGCCAGACAATAAGACTAAAAAGTTGGATATTTAATGAAATGTAAGAAAATACATTTTGAATGATTGCATGGAAGTTGATGTTCTAAGCATTGTCTCTGGATACAAGAAAACTAAAATAGCCTCAACAGATCACTAATTTCTATCCTTAGGGCAATCGAATTTCAGGCATACAGCAGGTCCCCTAAATCTATGTCACTATAGAACCCAATTAAACTTGTCTCACATACTTTTAAAATTTAAACATAAAATCAATGAGTAAATGTTTGGAACAAAGTATATTGTCAACGTAAAACGAGTAGTATCTAGTGATGTTTATGAGCGGTTACTGAAAATCCAAAGAAAATCACCTTCTGCTTTTAAGAAAGAGCTAATATAATTTGTAAGGTTGGTTTGATAATCAATATAGGTGGCTGTTAGTGTTTTCCACAACTGTTTCTATCACATTGGAGGGGAAGGCACCCTTCTTGTAGTAACAATGACACACGGCTCCCCTCTAATAGTACCATCCGCCCTGTGGTACCACACGTGCACCCTTTTATTTATCTTAATCCATATTTGTTGCCTAAGAACAAACTCCACAACCTTCACATGCAGTGTAATTATTACAAACCATTTACCATGTTTACTAGCAACTTAAATCATTAGTAACCTACTCTAATAATGAGTCTAATCCCTATCTCCCATTGTCTTTCCTTTATAAATACATTAAACTATGGAATAACCACTTTTCTTACTCCATTTCTTATTTCCTTGATTATGTATTTTGATAATGAAGGATTCCGAAAAGACCCGTAATCCTTTATTGTCATTAGTTATTATTTCATATCTTTAGATTTGGAAGTACTCTGACATTATTATATCAGTATAAGTATTATATTTAGGTATAAAAAATATTGTGAGTTTTATATAGTTTAAAATAAGTGTTATAGGAAATATTTACGGAATTTCAATGTTTAATGTTTGAAACAGAAAGTTAAATGCAGATTTTAAACTGTGGAAACTATCAAACCTTTTTAAAAATTCAAACATTTTAGATTACCTAAAATATTTCAATTTTAGTTCAAAGTTAAAGCTAAGTTGAAATTTCAATATTGTTGAAGGTTGTTACCAACTAATTTAGCTTTGACAGATTTGTTGAAATATTTATGATGATAGCATTCAAAGATTAATTTTTAACAATAGCAATCAATAGCCGAATAGTTACTAAGTTTAACAATGTAATTATGAACTATTCAATGAAATATTCCTTTATCTAAAGTTGACTTTCTAATTTAAAATCAATCAGACAAAAGTAAACAGATGCAGCTAGCAACATACTCGTAGTATATTGTTCCTAACTATTCAAAAATTTAGTACATCACTGAAGCTTAATAGAAGCAAACCCATGTTTAAAGCATCACGCGTATTTAAAATGTTCAAATAGTTTAGAAAATTTCCTATGAATGATTTACTTAACGTATGGCATATGACATTTCGACTATGTTGTTCTGTAGCTTCAAGTTAACATTAGTTACCTTTCATATAATACCGTTTAAGTAATTTTGGACCCTTACTTTTTATAGTATAAATAATTTCTATGATTTCCGTTAATGAGGACCCCAAATTTCTAAGTCTTCGGGTCACCTAGCGACTAGCCTTTCTTTTGACTGCCAATGATATTGCAGACGATTGTAGCATCCTTCATGTCTGTGAACAATTGTCAGATTTATTACAGCCGTTTCTTTGGTGCATGCAAAGAGGCATGTTGGTTGGTATGATTACTGCTTGGACCAAAGTCATGAGAGACAGGTTGCAGCGATTGAATCATAGGGTACTTGACACCTGATTGTAAGGCACAAGATCGTTTTCATACTAAGGTATACTGAGATAACTCGTGGATAAGCTTTTTGTTGGTTGTGATGCAGGTTATGTTGACTGGCAAGATTACTTCATTCATTCATGTCGACTAGTCGTGTGAGGTAATGCAAGCGGCCGCGACTGAGTCACGGGACATCAGATACCTTATTGTATATTACCGTATGCTCCTTCCGACAACAGTCCGTGTGTGACTTCATAACTAGTCATTATTTAGTTAGGTCACGGTCCATGTCAGCTGACATCAATAACTATTAATCCAAGTTGACTGGTCAAGTCAGGAGAGTCAAGCAAACACGACAAATCTCAATTTCCTCCGTGACTGAGAGTCTGCAAGTTTGGAGGTAATAATGTTGGTCGACGCGATTACTTGTGCTGTCCAAAGTGACTGGTCAGTCAGGTGAAGGAGGCGGCAGAGATTGACTCAGAGGGCGCCAGACATTGATTGCAGATTACCGTAGCCTCCTCCACGCCTAACTTGTGAAACTGACCTACTTTCCTGCGGGCTTTTTATCACACCGTATTGTCTATAATTATCTAGGTCCATGATCATTCTTAACATTTGATTCGCATCACCTAGTATTAAACTAAACTCTTCTATTTTACATTTTAAATTATGGTTTAAACCAATACAGCTTTTCTGAAATCCACTTTCATGTTACCTTGACGAGAATCTCAAATTTCCATAAAGAACGTATTATTTTCAGACTCATTTACAATTTTATACATTTTATAATACCAGCTTGAATTCGTCTCACATTAATCTCCAATGTGTCCCTCTAGTGCTTTTCCAACTGGTATATTATTTATTCTAAATAAATTACACAGGTTAATATTTCAATTTCTTTTTTTACCTGACACAACATGACAACTGTTTTTATAATACTTCTGTTGGTTGTCTCTATATATTCTATGCATGTTTACTCTATAATCTACTATAATTGCAAAGTCTTTAATGTATGCGTGTCTGAACTGAGTAAATCAATTTTGAACAGAGTAAAAATAAACTATGGCTCCCTATTTTTTATCAATATTCACTCAAATTATAAAATACAAAAATAAGTTGTACCAGGAAAATAAGCATTCGTTCAATAGGTTTTATTAATACCAGTTTATACTTACTTGTAGGTGTTTTACTACATTCAAAACTTATTGATGAAAAATGATGAACCATGGGTTACAGAATGAGCGACCAATACAACACCCCATTGTGCATGAGAGTTTCTAATTATTTTCAGGATGATATTTCATAGTATTCAGACATTTCTTGCTGAATACTATGTACATGTCTAAACTATGTATAGTACAATGCAACTATTTCTACCCATTTTTACTGTGTAAAGATGGGCAGAGCAGGCTGTTATGTCACCACTCCTGTATTAGCATCCTAAGTTTTCAAACTTTTTAGTGAATATTAGTTCTGTGGGGGCAAAATAGTGTTTACTTTAAAGGAAGAGTTTAATATATTTCAAGGGCTAAAATGTTATTAAAATAATATAAAAATTCTGAGTTATAAATTTATATTTGTTTGTATAAACATGCTAAATTTTCTAACTACCACCGAGATTAATAATTTTTTGTATGTATAATTTTTAGCAACTACAAAAAGAGTGACATTCCTGTAATTTTTCAAGACACATCGTTTTCACTGTTATGGGTTATTGATGCTACCTACCTTAACGAAAATATAAAACAGATGCCAAAATTTTATGTCACATTACCCATATTCTATTCAGCACATTGTTAAGGGCTATTGAAAAGTAACTTGGCAAGAAATATAGGGATATGAGTAGTCCTTCTTTTGCCTCCATGACCTATAGTGTTTATTTTAAACATTATTTTCAACAATTCATCAAACTTTACGGCGAAGAAAAAAACTTGTCCTTGCTGCTTAAAAGAACATGGTGGCTATTTTTAAGGATTACTGTTAAACTCATCCGTAGTTTAGGAAACATTATAGAAAAGTAGGACTCTCCTGTTCTGCCTCCACAACACATTGTGCTTATTATGGCTAGCACTAGGATAAAAACTATCCAGTTCAGCAAACCTTTACGGCCCCAAAACCAATGCTACTTATTGTTATTGGGTTATTCTTTCTTCTTTCCATTATTTCAAAAAATGACAGAGAGCAGTGAGAATTCTATCCTACGGCATCCAAAGTTTATAATCTTCTTGATATAGCTTCTCGACCACTGATATTTCAAATTCACACAAGGAGTTCTTGAGGATTTCGGTCATAAAACATACAACTGCTGATTATAAGCCGACGTTTCGCCAAAAGTTGTTTGGCATTTTCAAGGCTAAAAAAAATTTATTAACGACATAAGTAAAGCAAGATAAATACATCACCGGCTACCACCATACAGAAAACAAACAACATAATCAAAAATTTTGTAACAAGAGAACCACAAAGGTATTTTATGATCTTTTGTGGTTCTCTTGTAAAAAAAACAACTTTTGGCGAAACGTCGGCTTATAATCAGGAGTTGTATGTTTTATGAACAAAATCCTTAAGAACCCCTTGTGTGAATTTATAATCTTCCTTATTAAAAGTTATTGAATCCTCGTAGTTTGGATAATCTCACAGAAACGCCTCTAACCTCTTACGACGTCTTAAGCCTATCTTGTGCATTGCTCAAAATTGCTGAATCTATTCAGTCTCGAATGCTGCAGAGAAAGTTATATGTTCTTTGTAGCACCCAAACACATTGAACTTGCATTTAAAAATGATTAAAACTCGGTTAATTCCACGAACTAGTCCCCGCCTCGTGCTTCTCTTTTAACTTTTGTTATTATTTTAAATAATTACAGCCATCCAACGTGGCCAACCTTCTATAAAGAATAGCAAACTTAACTGAAATTTTAATTGTTTACATGTAATTTAAAAGTTTCTGTCTCAGTATTTCCATCGTTAAAGCAGTTATGAATACAACTGTCAAAACCACGTTTCAAACTAAAAACCTCAGACTTTTTGAAAATAAAATGAAAGGAATAAAAAATTTAAAATAGAATATTACTTTTTAAGGCATACTAACTTTTTATCAGTACTATTTATTTGAAAAATACAAAGAAAAAGGGTTAAGATATAAAATAGTAATGACTTTTGCAATGAACTTTATAGTTCTGCTAACTATCATCTGAATAAAAACTTCATCAATTAACACCAAGTTTGGTTTGTATAAACACTGCAAAGTCAGAACCAGTATATGAAGCATTGTCTCTGACAACTCAACGTTTCAATTTATTTATGAAGCAACATTTCAAAGGAAATAAGCAGTCGGTTGTAATGGAGTAAGTTGTAAGCATTTTGCTTCAATAACTTCCTTGTGATCATTCAGGAAATTGGAAATTATGCAATGCTTTTAACAATATTGATTAATGATTTTAATTATTCCTGTAGACCTCTTAGCATCTTCAGACAGCTTCTATGTATCTCACAAAAAAATCTATGCCTCAGTATCACTCTGAATTTGTATGGTAAATTTTTTTAGTGTAAAATGTTTTGTAAAATATATAAATGACAATAAATTATGAAAAAATTGTATGGAATTATAATAGGAAGTGTTATATTAGTATATTCATGCAGAATTCCAGCAACCTCACGTAATCGCCATTACTTAATTTAGAAATTAATTTAAATCAGTCTTGAATTGGTTTCTACTGTGGTCAATTGTAGTATTAACCTGCGCTTGCCGCAAATCTATTCTAATGTGTTGTTTGCAATTAGTACATGTACTGATTAGTAACAAATTACTTCATGGAAGTATTTAAGCTAAACTGTTTGATTATTGGATTTTTATGTATAGTTCAGTTTGATGACAATCAATTCATAAAAAAACTCGCTTCTACATTTTATCAAATATAATTTCATTTAAGAATTTAAATTTATTTAAATTTTAAAAAAATCAAACTGAAAGGTGTTTTAATTGTTTTATAATTTAATTATTTATGTTAATTTAATTTCTATCAGACTAACACCAGTTGATAGCAATCACTGTGTCTTTGGGAAAGACTGGATATTCAAGACTAACTTGGTCTCGCAGGAAGAGTACTCAGTACATTAGTATTTACTGTTCTGCGGTTTGCAATAACATCTACGTACATACCATACATATTGAGAAATAAAACAGGAAAAAAAAATAAAACAGAAATAAAAAAAAATCCAATCTTACAGGATTGCATTTTTTTTTAAACTTACATCATGTTATAAAAGAAGAATAGGAAGCATATGTCTAATAACAATCAATTTTACAATTTTTTGTCATTAGTTTGTAAGGTATTTTGATCTAGATATCTGTATATTTTTTTTTAAAAATTTACAAAGTTATACCAAATACCAATCCAAAGAAACTGAGTTAAAAAAAAATTACTATTATTCCTTCTTTAGTTCATTGTAGGGTAAAGAAGTTAATAAAATAGAAGTTAATAAAACCACATATAGAAGTTTAATAACATAAACAACGCGTTTCGAACACGTAGTGTAGTACAGTTGTACCACAGATTCTTTTTATACCTCAAGAAGGACACTACGTATTCGAAACGTTATATGTGTAAACTACTTTATTACTTTATTACCCTACAATGAGTAAATACTTCATATTAACAGATTGCAGTAGCTTAGAATTGTTTAGTTCAATTGATATTCTGAATTGCATCCAGTATTCAAGTTTGATGTAATTTTGACACTAGTTTCTAAATAAACAATCCAGTCGTTATCGGTTTCTCTTTTTATATTAATTTAATATACAACAATTCCCTGCCAATAACAAAATGTTATGCAGGGATAGAGTTCATGCTGAGATAGCATTCAATATGATTGTTCATAATTTGTTCAATTAGGAGTATACACCGGCAATAGAAAAGTAAGTAGTTGGTTTAATAAGCAGTTTGAGGAAGCCTGCTCGTCTCTTAGATTGTTAATTATCTCCGAATTGAGCTGAGTAACTCAAAAAGCATTTCATTGTTTTACGGCTGGCTATAAATTTGACTGGCTAAGTTTTCACTGGCAAACTTGACCAGACTGAGTACGGCTGGAAGGCAAAATGCATTCGTAATTCACACTTTTACTTGGAGGGCCTTGAAAACAGCAAGCTCAACTGCTCCCGATGGTAAAGCTTTTACAATTACGTCTTGCTTTATTACCCTCTTGAGTTACCCAGCCCTCTGCCTCACTTGATGTACTGTCTTTAAACTTGTACTCATCAAACTTTACTTAAATAACTTTGTAACAATTATCTGTATTAGTTGTATTTAGAATATTAAAAATATATGCTGTTATTTCAATAGATTTTAGAGTTATATTTAGTCAAACTTAGTTATTATGCAATAACAATGATTAAGAAGGTATTTGTTTACAAATACTGCGACCATCTGGACGGTAAGCTGAAAATACCGTAGAAAACGAAGAAGTCAACCTATATGAATAGAGCACAACTATCTATTCAGATGTATGCATGCGTGAGTTCTATAGATATCTGGGTAAAGGAAACCCAGCTGCATTTAATTTTATAATTAGCTTTTCATAGACTGAAACCAATTATTTTTAAGATCACTACGATTGAATTAGTTTTTTTATTATTTTGTTTTACAAAACGACAACGTATTATATAACCCGCATTATTCATTACTTGTAAAATTTGTTATATTGTGGTATTAATTCATGATGGGGAAATTCAAAAATTACGTCTCTAACACAAAAGAGCGTTCTACCAAATCAAAGAACTAGTTTCGAACGCTTAGTGTTCATTTAGTCTTCGAAGCGTGTTGTTAGTTTGGATATAATGTTATTTTGCATGGAGACGTAATTTTCAATTGCCTTATAACCCACATTATGTTTGAACAGAAGAGTATGAATGTGACTATTTACTTACACATGATGTAATTTGTAGTCTAAACCACATTATGTAATATATTTAAATTTCTTGAATGCATGTCATAAGAAAATATACAACTTTTATGGTATATTCATGGTTTTTCTACATGACTAAATATGGTAATCATAATTCATAAAGTGGCATCTCAGGTCACTTTAGATAACTTATGAATTTATATGCCGATAGCAATCTGTCTGAATACAGAATATGTTGAATTTACAAGTATGTTAAGTGAAACTGGATCATTCAACTTGATTGAGAGCTTAACTAAGACACCAAGGCTACAAAAATCCCTTTTAAGGAACTTTTCTTGACCAGTACTCATTGGAAACCTACAGTTCAGTAACATAATTTGAAATTACCATAGTAGGCTTTTAAAAGCACATATGTTGTAAACGATGTTAAATGCTAATCATGCATGTAGTTTTCTGTGATGTCAGGAGCTAACCTAGTGGGTATTGTAGAGGAGATGCAGAGCGGACTGTTTCGTACTCGTATCTTGCTTGATATGCCTGGCCTGGATTCTGAATCCCCAGCCACCCTGAGAAGTGTGAGCAGCAACAACACCAAATAAGATAACCTAGTGGGTATTGTAGAGGAGATTCAGAGCGGACTGTTTCGTACTCGTATCTTGCTTGGCATGCCTGGCCTGGATTCTGAATCCCCAGCCACCCTGAGAAGTGTGAGCAGCAACAACACCAAATAAGATAACCTAGTGGGTATTGTAGAGGGGATGCAGAGCGGACTGTTTCGTACTCATATCTTGCTTGGCATGCCTGGCCTGGATTTTGAATCCCCAGCCACCCTAAGAAGTGTGAGCAGCAACAACACCAAATAAGATAACCTAGTGGGTATTGTAGAGGAGATGCAGAGCGGACTGTTTCGTACTCGTATCTTGCTTGGCATGCCTGGCCTGGATTCTGAAAGCCCAGCCACTCTGAGCAGTGTGAGCAGCAACAACACCAAATAAGATGACGGAATAACAGGAGAACCAGCTATAGAATAGAACTAGGAACTACAATCTGTCAAAATTATTGACTAAATTTCTTAACAAAATTAAGTGGTATACGAAATACTTCAGACTATATGACATTAGAAGATATATAAGTGCGGGAAACATGAAATTAAAATGTGTATAATATGTGGTATATGTAATGTATACAATTCAATTTATACAACATAATATATACATAAGAACTATTTGGATTACATATAAATGCATAATATGTTTTGAAAGATAGAAACTACTATTTATTTATATATTAAAAAAAACATTGAAACTGATGTTCTAACTTGAAGAAAACATGATTTTTTAAAAGAATAAGAACACTAACAACATTAAACACTTACCATAAACGATATTTTTAGCTAAACATCGTTGTCAGGACTAGATGATAACAGATGATTAAGAAGAGTCAACGTCCCAAGTGTTCAGTTCTGTGTAGATAATAGTCACAAATAATATAGGAATTAATGTTGACGCTACTATGCACAGAGCCGTTTACCTGAAATGTGTGCAATATCTTAATTTTCTTCTCATGATCACATGTGCTTTGAATTTTTTCTGTATTAAGCGTTTTGTTTTCTACTGTGTAATTCATTTTTAAATACAAAATACATATACATGTTACACTTCTCTTCAAAGATAACATAGCACTTATTTGATGCTTTACTTGTATATGTATTTATAGTAAAAAAATATTTACTAAATGGCTATATGTATTGAAGCAAGTAATTATTTTGACTGGGTGTTAAGAGTAAATTTATTGAGATTCTTGATTTAACAGATAAATATAATTTAATTGGCAAAGACAAAGACAATGATTGTGAATTAAATTACTCGGACTAGAAATAGCTTGCCAAAAGCGTTGAGGAGATATTGAAATGGAGATTTATGGAGTGGAATGGGCAGATCCTCCGACTAATGTAGAGTGGATCAATTGACTTGCGAGCCATATCGCTAGAGTCTTTTTCAATAGAGATGGCAAGGCAAGCTTTTAAATTTAATTGCACAATAGACTTTTCAACCATTTTGAACAATTGATTTAAAACTTTTATCAACTATTCAGCTAGGAGTTTATTAATAGACTTATAATAAATTGAATCTAATATAAAACTTGAAAAATAAGAAATGAATTTGTCAAAAAATGTAAAAAAAAATAATTGAAATGTAGAAATCATTTGGTCTAAACAGTATCAGTTTATAGCTTTTCAGTTCATCAAGTACCTTATTCATTCTAGAACAAAGGAGATATTTATCCCATACATTTAGATGCCCTCCCAATGTAGTTTAACGACCTAGATAATTGAAATTGTTATATAATTACTCATTAAGATACTTAAATGATAATATATTGTTAGTTTTATTTAAATATTTATGTGTATTAAATTTACTTCTTGATAATAAGGAATATACATCTTTCATTCAAAATATTAAATTTTTACTTCACTGTAAGTAAAGTATGGTGATTGTGTAAAACAATCGCTGTTGAGATTGTGACGGAATTACATGTTTTGAGGTCCCCAAAGTCGTTTTATGACCTTTTTTAACTTTAGAAAAGTGTTATTACTGGTGAGGTAATATAGATTATATGCATCAATTGTGTGATAAACAGAAATAGCGTATATATTGATAACTGGTTCAACCACTATTTGTACTACCTCCAGGAGTGAAAGACTAATAAACATCTCTCATTTATACACTTATATTATGTGTAAATGGGACATTATTTACGCAAGTAGTTTGATATTAGAGCCAGGTTAACTCAGTCGCTAACTTACTCGCCTCTGGGCTTGGTAGTCCGGGGTTCAAATCACCACTTGGTCCTCGATTTATTCATACTGGAGGTGATTAAATCTGAGTAGGTCGTCCCTCGGAAAGGACGTTAAGCCATTGGTCCCGAACCTGTACGATATAAGGTACGTTAAAGATCTCTACTCGAAATGCACTTGAGTTAGGAAAAATTTAGGACTCCCAATGTAGATTCTGTAGAGTCACCGATCAAACAAAAAGCCGGTAAACGGCTGACGTTATCACCCGCTAGTGGATTGGTTTAAGCAATAAAAAAGAATACATGAAGTTTGATATTACATTTACTTTTAGTAAAGTTGAGTGTAGGCCACTAAAAATTTAATTCACTGTTCATATACGCAAATAATTAACGACAATAACTTCAAGATTTAAAATCGTTGTGTAACTATGTTGTTCAGTTGATTGTGAAACCAAATCCTTCTTTACCAGTTTTTTAAATATTTTGTTTAAACCTTAGTACAAAAAAGTACACAAGTGATGACTATAAAGTACATTAAAAAAATAATTTAACCAACTACTTATTTTAATTGAATATATAAACAAAATTAAAATTACATGCATGTAATTTCTTAATGAAGGGATTTATGTGTGTGATGTAATGTGTGATGTGTGATATGTGTGCATGTAATTTCTTAATGAAGGGATTTATGTGTGTGTGACAACATACGATAAAGTAAAGTTGGCTGCAGACAGATGAAATTGCATTGTTATATGCAGTAGCTATTTTTTTTTAATCTGAATGTTTTATTTATTGATTTTGATATTGATTATCTTAAAACGATTGTTGAAAGTATAACGAAAGACTGATCGTTATGTATAGTTGCCGCCAGCATTAATGTTAATTTGGAATTTAAAATGAGGTCCGGATGCTCATATTCTTTTGGGGTAGGATGTCATAGTAATTGAAGAAAACATGAGGTGAACGCAATCTTAAGATGACATCATTGTCAGAACATAAACGTGAGTTTTGCCAGTGTTTCTTAATCTGCATCTTCTCAATGATTTAACGATGCACATAATATTTAATCAAGAGAGGCAATGAAATGATGAAATATGTTAATGTCTGTAAAAAAAGGAATATCTACAAATAATAGCTACACTACAAAGAAGATAGTTGAAATTTACGTTTATTAATTAATTTAAATGACTGAGTGACAGTAAGGATTAATTCAGGAGTGGTAAAATCAGTTACATATTAAATCCTCATTTTGCTAGTCAAAATAATTTTTTTTAAAAAAAAAAAATAAAAATATTTATTTCGACGTAAAATAAATTCATAAAATAATGGTTAATCAAATAAATTATAAAAACCTTGTCGAGAAACTGTTATTTCTTTATTTAATACTTAAATGATCTGTACTGTGGCTTTTGAACTCAATTTAAATAAATTATCATTTCTGATATCAGATGGCTTTTTAAATTAAAAAGTGGTTTTCCTGATATTGATTCGGTTTGTGATATTATCGGTAAGCAATATCGTTTGTGATATTGCTTAACGAGCACAGTTTTTGTGCTCGCTAATAATTCTAATGAACTTTTTTTAACAGAACAATATTTATTACCAAAATATAATAAGTTCATTTAGTTGAAATTGTAATAATTTTTTTAAAATCATTTTTCTGGGAGTCAGTTTCGTTATATAAGAGTATTCTAAAGGATTTGTCTTGTGTAATGCCTAAAATATTAAATAGCAGGTGACTAATGTTCATGCATGTGGTATCACAAGGGGCCGGCTTGCGGCCTATGTGTGTTCTCTCTTGGGACGGCAACTGTAACCTAACCTAACCTAATTTTTATGCATGCTGTTGCATTGAATTGTGGAGGACAGAGAAACTTGAAACTTATAATTGATTCTGCGGATATAGTAGACAAAATTTTAAAAAAAATTGTAATTTAACTAGTTGAAATTTAAAAATTATAAACTTTTAGTAAGTCGTGTATAGCATTTACAGTTACTTCAAAAATATTGTGTGGAGTAAGGATTATGGGATATTTAATTCTCTATATAACATTTCACAATTAGATAATTGCAATATGCAAGTGAGTATTGAATACATTTCAATTGTGACATGTTATTTTTATGACGATGCTATGATGTTGATATTTTATCAACCGAATGAATCCAATGGATGTACTTCGTTACAAAAATTCAGTTTTAGCAGAATGTATGAGATTCAGGAAGTTGCTTTACTGATTAGGGTATCCTAGTCAATCGCTATCCTAGACCCAAAGAAAAAATAGATCAGAATGGGTCTGATAACAGTCGATGCAGTAAACATCTTAAATATCAATAATAAAACATATCACACTTCGTTTTAATATTTTACAAAATTATTTTCAATTTTCTAAAAGCATTTATCTTTTATTATTAAACAAAGACTTATATGCAAAATCTATATTGATTTAACTAAGTTGTGGTATAAGCTATGCAGCAAGTTGAACTTGAATGGAGCAGAAAAGTGAAATGCAGGCTGGGGACTCAATCAGGCTGAATGCTGATATGAGTTCTCGAAGCCGCCAGCTCACTGACCTGTCGCTCTCCATCGCTCTCGTCTCCACGCCCCATTAGTCTCTCTCATTGTGCTATTCATTATCCACTGTAATCTTCCACTAACACTTTATTTCTCATACGATATCTCTGCTTCGGACAATGCTTTTCTATTAAACCAAAAACAATTTCTCCTCTTTCAATCATTGCTGAATTATACCCTGCAGTATAATAGTTGACTTATTTTATTTAAATTATTCTGTTTGATTCTCATCAATAAACATGCAGCTTCATGTCTCCTAACTTAAAACAGTACTCTATTTTTTTTGCGGTTCAATCTAGTTTCCTTAAAAATGAGCTACGAAGTTCAGATTCAAAATTTGAAGTACTTTTGTTACAAACTGTTTAAGTAGTTTATTTAAGTTGATAAAGACAAGTTCTTGCATCCTTCTTAGTCAACAGTGAACATTGCTGCATACTTTGAACCAGACTATGTCAGCGTCCAAACATTCTTTTCTGGATCATCTATGACATTGTTATGGTTGAAAATAAATGGTTTGATTACTGCTATGTATCTATTGGTATGTATTTGTCTTCTTATCACAAGAGGAACATTTATTGTGAGTAATGCATATCCAGGTAAAAAGCAAGCTATTAGGATAATAATACAAAACCGGTCATAGTTTTTCTTAGCCGCTTTACCAACAATAGTTCATAGTACCAATAAAAGAGTCAACGATAGCAGAGAGCGGTACAGTTCAGAGTTTGTAAGGAGAATTATCGATTGGAACAAAGTCATCTTTTGGCTATATGGGGTTCTTGATGAGCCTGCTTAGATTTACAAAATATCACCCACACTGATTTGAATAAATATTCTGTGATTTAGTTTAAAATATACAAAGAGGCACAAGTCCTTTAGTGATCTAACTACTGTCTGCAGTTACGTCAATGTTAAGCTAAATTAAGTTTCGAGTAATGAGATTTATAACTTATAGATTTACTTCTAGTATGAATGACTTTAAAACATTCATCCTGAAGGATCTGCTACTGTTGTATTAAATCAGACCTAATTAATAAGGTTTTGAATATGAGTATAACCCATGGTCGCTCAGACAAGGATGTAAAGGTATCGGTTATTATGGTTATTATTATAATAATATGAAAATATATATTCAACTACCTTATTTTAAATAACAGCATTACTGAATTTAAAATAAATAGTCAAATAGATGATCATAGTGGTCTATTACATAGTTCTAGATTATTGTTAAGTTCTCTTTCTCTCTTCTGTGGATTTATAAAGAATATTATTGATATCGGTCGTTTAACTGGTCAGATATCGAAAGAGGAAGTTTTCCGTTGGTTAGTGAAGTAAGTGGGATGTTCCTTGCTACAAACTGTTCATGAAACAACTTGCAGTTTTACACATGCAAAACACATGGGTGTTCTGACCATGTTTTCACTTGTTTCTGCTAGCAAGTACGTTATCCATAGTTGAATTGTCGTCCCTAGATTGTAGGAAATACGCGTGTATGCTTTAGAACAGGTCCATTATTTTTTTAACAAGAATGTTTATATCCAGACTGACTTAAAAAGCTAATAGATATATTATTTATTTACCGCCTAACCATCGATTAAGATGAAACAAAAAAAGTGGGTTTACTTAAGGTATAAGACTACACTAAGAGACTGTACAAAAACGTAACAAAAAAAAACTCAAACTATCTGCCAATTAAACCGGAAAAAAATCCCTTCTACCAGCTTACAAGGAAGTCGCTGTCTGGCTAAAACACAAAGCTTTTGTTTCTACGTCGATCCTCTCTGCCAGCTTGTTAATTTTAATTAATAACTATTATAATTGTTTATTTACTTCTAAAGTTTTTCTCAGTATGATTATTAAAAGTTTTTCTACCAGGTTGTTTGAAATTTTTGTTCGTGATAAATGCTGTCGTACTAGCTATGAGTTTTCCTTTCTCTGTTTCTGTTATTTCAGTTATGCAAGAAATATGTTTCCTACTTATACTTCATAGTTAACATAGTTAGTAAGTTCTAATTTAAAATAGAAGATATGGTTGAACATGTTTAGATGTATAATCTTTGTCGTACATTTCTAATCTTTGTCATTCCGTTGAAATGTACGACAAAGATCATATTTCTAGTTTACCAATATACTTTTATGGAAATACCTCAATAGTAACTTGATTTGCATAATATCAACATTTTAAACGAGTGATTTCCCTGAACGGTTTTCTTCATTTTCATAGATTCAGGTCTCTAGGCCTGTCGCCTTTAGGTTTCAAGACAGATTTCTGCATTCCATTCATTATCGCATGAGAAGAGTAATTTCTTGACTCATATGACCTAGGACTGCCTCACTTTCGGTTGTCCATGTCCTTCACTCTCTTACCCAATCTGATAGATAATCAGGATTTGTTTTAATTCAGCGCACCGAATGTCTTTATCAGAAGCAGCTGTGACAAGGCTGATTGGATAAGCAAGAATAAAGTAGTCGAGATCTGATATGATCTTGTGACACACCTTGTTCTCCCGCGAGAAACATATATATAAAGATTTCACATAAACACGTGAAACAACAACAATGATCAAACCACAATAAGAAAAGGGAAAACAAGGCTAAGTTTTTTCAACCGTTACAAGCGGTCTTCGTCAGAGTCACTGACTACAGTTGGGTTTTTGACTCTGACGAAGACCGCTTCATAGGTTGAAAGATCTTAGTCTTGTTTTCCCATTTCCTATTGTGGTTTGACCATTGATTGTTATTTCACGTGTTTAAGTGAAATCTTTATATATATATATATATATATATATATATATATATATATATATATACAATAAAATAAAAAACGAAGGAAACACACAGAAAGACACAGACACAACTCACATCGATATTTCGACAATCGTCGTCATCAGGAGGTGCGAAGAGCGAAGAGCGAAGAGTCCCGCAGGAAGACAGGGCGGTACTGCAGTACCTTGCAGTACCTGCAGTTCTGCAGTACTTGGAAGACGAAGTGCACTGGTATAGAGATGATTGGAGACCCAACCTTGGTTTCCCTCTCTTATCTTTCCTGAAGACGGTTCAATCAAAAATTAGAGACTGTAAGTTTGTGTTTTTAATTTCTCTATTATACAATTTTTTTTGTACATTGAACTGTATTTGTCTATTTTGGAACGTATTTTCATCGAAAAAGTGTATATATATATTTTTTCAGTTGCTTTAAATGTCAGATTTTTTAAGTTATGGCTTTTCTTGCTTTCATGACTAGAGTTATTTATTTATGAAAAAAAAAACGTTTTCTAAGAACACATTTTGACAAGAAAGTGATTTTCTCATCATGCATAATTTCTCCCAGAGAATAGGGCACATCTACGTTATTAGGTCTATTGTTGTGAAAAATATTAGTCTACACATCAAGTATTGTGGAGTGTGGCATGTCCACACACAGAGGCATAATCGAAAAAAGTCATAAAAATACTTTGACCTCTTAACAGGCAAGTCTGTAAAAATTTACAGACAAATGTTTTACGATCACTCTACTTGAATAACAGTAAAGTAAGACTTAATTTATATATATATATATATATATATATATATATATATATATATATATATATAATGTACAGTATCTATTTTATGAATAGCGTCTTTTTTGAAAGAAACTGTTTGTCATTCAGTCATTATTTCTAAAGTGTGTTTAATTTTTTTTTGCCGATTTTAGCATAGCTTTTTCAAAGTGTTTATGCATATATATTTATTTATTCGAATACTAAATATGAGTTATATGTATTCGTTGAAAATGGGAAATTAACAAAAAGTGCATAATAGAGCAAGCATTTGCTGAAGTCTCAGTTCATATATAGTTATGCTTCATGAATATATAATCACAAAAGTTTAAGAATGAAAGAAAGAAGTGGAAACCACTCTTTCAGTTGTAAACTCTCTCTGAAAATTTCTTATCAGATAATAAATCATAGTATATAAGGTATACTGCAACAATTATTTGTATGTAAATTTTTTTAGCAATTTTTCTTTTCGTGTATGATTATCCTTAGTAGAATCTTGATTAGTGAACACTCTATTTAATTTGTGAATTTAAAATGTTTTTTTATTTATCTAAACTTTCAATTATAAAATTTACCCAAATTTCTTTCTTATCATTTCATGTTTGGATTTATTTAATTTTTCATTTTAACTGTTTATTGCAATATTATTTAACATATTTTAAACCATATAACAATACACATACGTATTTAATATAATTTAAATTATTATTATTTGATAATTAACACATTAATTATGTCTGGGATGAAGATTAATCTTGGAAGAGCTAATTTTCTAATGAATTTGAAATGGCCTGGTAATTAGTAAGTAAATGTTTAATCTATCCCTAATAAAACCTAAATTATATGTAATTGAAAACTCTTAGAACTGCATGAATGAACTTGTTGATAAATTGTTTTAAAAGGCTTATATCTTTAACTGTTACTGGATTGAAAAGCGACTATTGTAGCTGGGATTCTTAAAGGCCTTAGACTTACTCTTCATCTGAACGTGCTTTAAAGCTCTAAGAATATTAATTAAAACAGCCTTCAATCCTTTACGACTTTCATAAAATTTACTTCAATGCTTATAACTGCCCACTAGACAGTTTCATTGGAGCCGAAAGAGAACAGCTATGATCTCTCTGTAGCTCAGTGTACGAAAGTGATTCCGTCTTTTACCACTTAGTTCTGTGCCACAGATAACGGCAGTCTCATTAATCATTACTAGGAAGCGGTGCTTGTGTTTACGCCTCTTGTTATCAACATCTACTCATGGATTTGTTAATATACCTTTTTTTTATTAGTTCTATTATTTTATCAGCTTCTAGAAGTGTAGAGATAATCCTTGTTCTGTAGTACTAATTTTATATTACCTTTTCTCTCAATTATATTTTAATCCTGATTAGAAGTTTTTTTTTTCAATGGTTTTTGCTATTTTCAAAAATCTTGACATCATTGAAATATTAAAAGTCTCATCAAACTTGTTTATTCATCTTAGAGTCTGACTTATTGCCTCAAAATGAAATGAAAAATATTTCAAATCAAAATATTTATGGGCAATTTTCATAAAATTTGCCATTAAATTTTATGAAATAAAATTTCATAAAATATAATTTCATAAAATTTTTTTACAAAAAAAAAAGAAATCTATCGCAATGGTAGTTGTCTATTTTTCAATTTCCATATGTATTTGACTTGCCCCATGTCCCTCTTATCAAATGCGTATTCAGTATCAACTGCTTTTTATCTATTATATTGACTCTTAAACAATCTTACGCAGAAAAAAACACTATATAAATACTGTGTATTATCACAAAAAAAACTTTTTACCCTATTATAATTATGTTTTTATCGTAGAAATTATTATTACCTTGCTACAAGTAAAATATAATGATTACGACACAAATAAATAATGAAATTTTAACGGATTTTACCGGTTTTCAAACTCCCTGAGTTCCTTAGCAATATACGAGTATAATGGAGAGGAGATTAAGGTCCTAATGTGTCGAAAATGTAATTGATCTTGAAGACGCACCTTGGCAAATGTTAATTAAACATATAGAACTAGATTATACTATTTTATGTGGAAATATGGTCTACGCTTTCTGGGAATTTTATCATGAAAAGGTATTTTAATAATAAAGTACAATTTTTTGTACGTATAATATTTCCATGACTATGAAGTACTATAGAAAGAGTGTATTGTAAAAATTATTAAATTTTGGAATATTTAGAGGGAAATATTATAATAAAAATTATTAAGGCCCACTTTTGGCCACCAAATACTATCTACTTTATTAAATTTGATTTAATATATATTTATCTCTCTTAAATGATAACCATATACACTGACTATATAAAATACAACATAAACTCTATATAATTTATTAGTAAAGTATTGACCGACATCCCTTCTCTCGTTTCATTTAGTAATTGAATTACTAATATATTGCAATGAGTGCTGCAGTTCATACTTGATTTATTATCTTTTAATAATAAATAATAATATATAATCATAAAACTTAAATTAGTCTTAATGATACCTTCTTTATAGTATGTTAAATTATTAAGCAAATTCATTTAAAAGAAACGGAAATGTCCAATACTTTCCAAATGTTTCAAAAGCAAACAATAGTTATATTTCAATTGCAATTGACGAACTGTATTTTAGCATAAAAAACTTAATTAATCATTAAAATTGTTAACTATATTTTATTAAAAATCAACATACAGTAAAATTAAGTTAGACTAATATATTTTTTTGTTAGAGTAGAGAATCAGTTTAAATAGTAGAGAATAAATTTTAAATTGTTTAAAGTCTAAATTCTTTTGAAAACTTAATAATTGTTTAGCTAGAACTTCTTTGAGGTATTAAGGCTAATATTTATTTTGTTTGTTCTTAGATACATTTAACTAAGTAAGTATCAAAGAGGAATGTAGGACTGTTTTTAACTGCTTAATTTCGTATTAAAATATATAATATCTTTATCAGATTTATTCTTATTGTGAGCTGTAACATTAGTGATTATTCCGTAATGAATTAATTAGAAATCATTTCTGTTCTTATGATCTACTTAAGAGATCAAAATCATTTACGTCAGCTTTGCTCCTAAAACAATTTTTTTTATTGTTTAAACCGATCCTCTAGCGGGTGATAATGTCAGCCATTTACCAGCTTTTTGTTTTGATCGGTGATTCTACAGATTTTACACTGGAAGTCCTGAATTTCGCCTAACTGAAGTGCATTTCGAGTAGGGATCTTTAACGAGTAAATGACATCGTACAGGCTCGGGACCGACGGCTTTACGTCCGTCGTTAAACCGGACGCCCGGCTTAATAATATACGTTATTATTATTAACGTATAATAATAACATCTTATACGTTGTTATACGCCCGGCTTAATAACATCTCCGAGGGCGATGTACTCAGATTTATTCACCTCCCGCGTGAATAAATCGAGGGCCAGATGGGGATCGAACCCCGGACTACCATCCCAGAGGCGTGTAAGTTAACCACTCAGGTAACCTCCCCCCCCCTCTTAAAACAGGAGATGTAACATTTTACACGTAACTATATGCTCCTATTGTTGATTTTAGAAACCGTAGCATGCAAGTACTCGGATTAGTTAGCAGATGTTCATATGATTTCAGAGATCCCCTTACTCTCATCTTCTTACAAATGTAGAATGCGCCTCTCTTGTTTGACAGCCGCGTACAATCATTCCCAGTTCTTTATAAGGCTCTCCCAGAAGGCGAGTTCTTCTAGAGATTCATCTTACTATACTTTCCTTTGTGTTTAGTTTAATATTCCTGATGTCCTTTCTAGTGGAATCTATTATGACTTTCTATTCATATATAAATTATTGAATAGTTTAATTGACTGTCCTTACACCATTTTCCAATAATATTTCAATATCCCATCAATGTTTCAAAAAATCCTTGAATAATCTATCTTCCACGTCATGAAAATAATGGTTTTGCTTCATTCACGATTTTCTCGTATGACGATAAACTGGTCTGAATTGCTAAGGAAATCTAAAATCTGCAACATAAAGTTACTCACCATTATGTTGCTGTTTACTTAACTGCTACTTACTCAATGTTGCTTTATTTAACTATCATTATTATTATAATTAATGGGTGTTCATTAGTTTAGTATGTATTAATTATTTCTAATACAATAAAAATACAATTTTTATGCAAAAAATAATTTCGATGCATATATGAATAAAATAAAAAATAAATTACCAGGTTATGTGCAAAACATGTCTCGCTATCTAATTTACACTGGACAATGAAGAACCATTCAACATATCGACTATTCTGTCTTTTTCCATTTGTTTTCATGTGTTAGCTTCTAATTTTAATAAGTTTGTTTGGATTGCGTTTTAGTGTTTGAAAAAACATATATATAAGTTATTGCTGACCCTAAATTATTCAAGTTGTAGAAGTTCTGAGTATTAATATTTAATGTGTTAGTGAAAAATGAAAAATTATAGACTTCAATATCTAAACTCATATTGCTTATGTTTTGTTAGAGTTTAATCTTTAATTCAAGTTACTCTTAAAGAAAATATTTCTGAAAATATTTTGTTTAGTAGTTTCTAGATAATTCAATTTCATACAGTTTTGCTCTGTCAGTTTTCTGTGAGAGCTTGACTTAAAAAAATGGAATAAGTCTACCACAAAGGATAATATAGTTGCGTAATTTTTTTAGTGATGTTTCTTTTAAAATAGTTTCTATAGCTGTTCAGTCATTTCTATTGATTTAAATATTATAAAATTAATATCTTAATATTATCTTTTAGATTTTTTAAATGTTACGGCATTACTTTAATACGAATAGTATTTGTGGACCCAGAACTTTATTTGGTAGTGGTTAAAAAATGACACGCTTTACTGTGCCAATCAAGATTCCGACAAGATAGCCTTGCAAAGAATTACCGCATTGATAGACAAGGTTAAAGTGGAACAGCTGAAAATAAAAAAAAATTCCATGCAAAAGATTTGAATAATCTGCGAGTGGGTATAAATTTAAGATTTCTGATTAAAACTAATCCCAAGAAAAATCAGCATATTGACACTTTGTGTCAGCCAATGTCAGAAGTAGTTACATAATTTCTAAAATAATTTACTAAATATATTTAAAAGAGTAATTTGATTATGGTTTTATATAAGAAAATTTTTGTCCTTGACTGAAGTTTATAATAATCTAATAATGAATAAATATTACATTCAATGATCAAACCACAATAAGAAATGGGAAGAAAAAGGAGTACAGTTCTTACTGTACTCCTTTGTTTCCCCAAACATCCCTTTCTGGACATTAGTCCTTTCCTGCGCTTTCACCCTTTTAAAATACCACTCTTTTCAACCCCTCATCAGATGTTTTCTGCATCTAGTGTTTCAGTTGGGTTTTTTACTCTGATGGAGACCGCTTGTTAAGATTGAAAGATCTTAGTCTTGTTTTCCCATTTCTTATTGTGGTTTGATCATTGATTGTTATTTCACGTGTTTATGTGAAATCTTTTTAAACATTACATTATATTTATATATCAAAACCTCGCCTGAAAAAAAAAGCAAAAAAAAATATAATAAATTTGTTGTGAGATGGCACTAGATTTTACTTGCTTCAGTATCAATAAATTTAAGAAGTTAAATTAAATTTGTGTATTTTTTCCATTAGTATTGACCAGAAAGTTCTTATTGGTAAAATAACTATTACTACTAATAATTTTCACTTAAAACGTTTTGTAGTTTACTAAAATCAATTACACACATACCTTATTTTTTGGCTTTATTGGGTTATTACCTGAAAACTGTGATGGAACCTATGATTTCAATTATACTTTTTAGTAGAAATGAACTTTGATGTTATTAGCTCATATCCATAGTTTTGTTGCAAAATGTAAACTTGTAGCCTTATAGAATATTCAGTTAAAGATTTAAACAATAGCATTTGGAGACAGTATTTGAGGTAAATGGAGCATAATAGGACGTTACAATGTGTGTGAATTCATAGTGCGAGCTGTCAGAATAACATAATCTTATCCCACAACACTCTGCATAATGCAGCATTCCCTTGCCAATGCAACACATAAACACACTCCCAGCATTTCAACTTTTTTTCTTATGAATACAATCCTACGAGTATTCTTTCAGACACAACAATAATAAAGCTGGCCACTAATTAGTTAAATACCATTATAGTTCATTTTCATTAAATTAAAATATTTCATTTCATTCAAAAAAAAATATTGCGTTAGAAAGATATTTTAGATATATTTTCTCGTAACTAAATAAAATAGCTAAAGTAGTTTGTGATTAATTTTTGAATAATTAAATCTATTTCAAATTTAATTAATTTAATTTATAAAAATTGAATCTAATAACATTAATTGATTTCTTTAAAAGTGGGACTTCATATTGGAATTATATTGGAAACTCAGTTTTACTAATAGCATTGGAAACAGTTAAAGATAACTAATATAGAAGGCAATAACACTTAAAGACACATAATATTCATATAAAATGAAAGGGATGTTTACTTCATAGAAACATAGGTACTATATTGCTAGTAACATTGTTAATTTCATTTGCTCATCATTACCACTAGTTTATGAAAATAATAGGAGTATTACATGGATGGATATTTCAATTTGATTGGTTAAATAGCATAAATTGGCATTAGTTGATTTAAAAATTGGTATTATTAGCAATATAATTACCGTTTGAAAGGTTTTTTCTAAAAATTAAACATAAAAAAAAATATTTTTATGCATTAAGATAAATTTGTTAACTTCAAATATTATAAAAATCTAGTTAATTTAATTTGATCGTGTTTACAATACATTTTATTCTTCTGACGTAGTGCAATCAGCTATTATGTGGTATTTACTCATTGTAGGGTAAAAAGCTAATGAAATGGTCTCCACATATAAAAATTTAATGGTATAAACAACGCGTTTCGAACACGTAATGTTCTTCCTCAGGCATTAACTAAGGATGAGTGTCTGCGGTAAAACTGTATCACAGCTTTTTACTTAGCTTTTAGCTTAGCTTTTTACCCTACATTTTATTCTAAAGGAATTTTAATAATTTGTAAATTTTTTTGTCTTTATTATTTTCAAATATGATTTATATCAGTAAGTTATTCATTTTCATTTCAAAAGGTAATTAACTTGTATAATTAAATTTTTTTATGGTAAAAATAAGAGTAACCAGTTCAGGCATATTACTACAGATCAGAGTTAATAGAAGTTACTCTAGTGATACAGTTTTTGAAAAAATTAAAAATTCATAAAATTTCTATAATGTAATTTCTATTTTTGAACAATAACTTATTCAAAACAGCAAGAAATTTAGTATCCACAGTGATATCAAACTTTATTAAGTTCCTTTTATATGCCTCAAAATTCTATTTAGCAATGCAATTATTTTCCAGAATAGTAACTGAATACGAGGTGTGTAAATAAAGTAGTGAGACTGGCAACGTCGCTTTCGATCTGGCAACGCTGGAGACGCGTGGCCTTGAGTAGCGTCAGGTGCACGTGTGATGCGCCTCCAGTATGAATCTGAACTCGCCACAGTCATTTGTTTGTCCGTAGCGTTGGTTTTCGTGAAATGGTTTTTTCTTGAGCGTTTTAAAAATGAGTGACCTCAAAGTTGAGCAGCGGTGTGCAATCAAATTTTGCTTCAGACTTGGACATAATGCAACCGAAACTTTTGAAAAACTTCAGGAGGCCTATGGAGAACGTGTTTTATCAAGGGCACAGGTTTTTCGGTGGTTTAAGGAATTTTCAGAAGGAACAGAGTCGATTGAAGATGAATCACGAAGCGGAAGGCCTTCAAGTGCAAACACCGATGAAAATGTCAACAGAGTACGGAACCTTGTGCGTTCAGATCGACGCTTGACAGTCAGAATGATCGGGGAACAGTTGAATTTAAATCACACCTCCGTTCATCACATTTTGACCAATGAATTGGAGATGAGAAAAATGTGTGCGAAAATGGTTCCGAAAAACCTTTCCCAAGACCAAAACGATCTCAGAAAGGGAAGGAGTCTTGACTTTTTGGGTTCAATTGAAAATGATCCCCGTTTTCTTGAACGTGTCATTACTGGTGACGAGTCAAGGGAACCTCAAGGGAACTCATTTCGGGACACTACAAAACATACAAACTGCTGTAACCGACCAGCTGAAGGCCATTCCAGAATCCGAGTTCCAGCAATGCTACAATGATTGGAAGGACCGTCTCCAGCGCTGTGTGGCTTCCGAAGGGAACTATTTTGAAGGTGACAATATCACATTGTAATTATATTTGAATAGAAAATTTAAAAAAAATCAGTCTCACTACTTTATTTACACACCTCGTATATGGAAAATATAATTAAGTTATGTTGATGGGTTAGACGTTTCATGCTTAAAATATTTTGGATAGATACTCTCTCAGCCAAATACAGGAATATTCTCCTCCTGAACTAATTATTTGTTAGAAAACTAATAATTAAAATTTCAAATACAGTTTTTTTTTTAAAGCCTTCCATACATGTACTCTAAAGAAACTGAAGTAAAGAAGATTATACTGTTATAATGAAAATTAATTATGTACAAGTAAATTTAATTTAAGGATTAACTAAAGGTTTAATGAGTTGATGGTGAATTACAATATCGTGTGGCAGAGGAAGGAATAGAAGAAACATTTTTGTGAAAGAATCACTGTAGCATATCACTTTTTGATGGCTTTAATAGAGATCTAAACAGTTTTTATTTAAGAGTTATCTTAATGGAATGTGTTTGACCAATAGATTTAATATAATACTGGTTCAGTTTTACGGCCACCTGTTTTTTAGATAAGACAAGTGCTTAATTTTTAACAAATCCCCTTGTAATTTTAAATTTGACAATTGACTTTTCATCTGTCATATTAAATTTAATAATTTATTATCTTTAGGCAGACATTTATTGATTTTCTTCAAGTGCTGGGGAAAATTTCTCCGTTTGTAATGTTCATTCCATTATTTCTTAATGGAACTTTAAACCAATTTAGCTTGTATAATCATGATCCACAGGCATTGACGCACCACATTTCTAGTTACTCTCATTATTACTCTAGTTAAATAAATTACCAAAAAATCTAATTAATATTCATATGACGCTTTCATTTAATGATCATTGCCTCTATCTATCAATTAATAAATTAAAATATATACTGCCTACTTAATTACAATAAGAAGATGATAATAAGGTGAAACAGTAATATTAAATTAATTTCTTACTGTAAAATGGGATCTTTTATATATTTTTATAATAGTTTATTCAGTAGTATTGTTGTATTTATGCATCAACCTCAAACCATTAAACTATTGTTTCCGTAATCCTACACAAATAAATGTTTTTTTTAATAATAATGTAACTATGTTGTTATAATAATATGGGAAATGAATCATTTAAAATAAATATTTTTTATTCTAAAAAAAGAATGCAGCTAATGATTATAGTTATTCTTCTGTTGTGTTTTTGGGTATTTATTTTTTCATTTGACAGTAGTCTATATTTCAGGTGTTCTTTTTTGTCTAAGATTACGTTCGATATTCTGGGACAATCATATCCCATAGTTCTCAGAGATACATGAAGGCATTGGCCTTATATTGTAGAAATTCAAATATCTACAATTTCATGCATACATTTTCTATTTAGGAAATTAGATTTTTTTCTATAAATATATTTTGTCTCTGATATACAGGAATAATCTTTTTAGTGAAGATTGTACGGGACTGAAAGAGTCTTATAACAAACAGAGTCTTATAACTACTCTGCTATGAGACCCACGGAACTTTTATTTAAGATACTATAAATAAACTGTATTAACCAGAAACTGTATTAAATTTCAAGAAAATGAATATATTCTTGTTTAATATTGATGAATAATGAATAATTGAATGATAACTTATTAACAAAATAAATAATAATAATCACCAATAAATTTATAATTACACCAAAATCAATTAAATAATCATAGAGTATGTTAAATGAATTTATTAAGTGATATTAAATTATTGATTTAGAATTATAGAATGCCTAAAAGTTTTTATGTTTTCCCATAAGAAGAGCTGCTTGATAGCTAGAGGTCGTGTATGACATTTATTGAAATAGTTCTCTTTCTACGTGGGTCCCACTCTATAATTATTAATTTCCAACTAAATAATTAATAGCAATTAATAATAATTAATAAAATTTGAATTCAGAGTGATTTTAACGGAAACTACAAAAGAAATTTTCTTTTCAAAGCGGTAAATAAAAATTTTTTTAAGATAAATTGATACTGATTATGATGTTCCTACTCTCGGTTAGGAGTAACTTAAATATAAGATTTGATGACAAGAAGTAAGGACACACACACACACACACACACACACACACACACGCACACACACACACATACACACAACACACACACAAACACTTGCAGAGAAATTGAGAGAGACTGAGAGGAGGGAGACAAAGAGAGATACCAAGAGGATTTGTTGTTCCTAAGGTAATATGTATCTTCCTTCATGAGATTAACTAGGCTACATATAATTGAAATAAAACCCGTTAAATCAGCCAGTAGTCAATAGTATATTCAAAGGTAAATTACAAAGTAAAAACCATTAAAAACCTCAAGAAGAGGGTAAGCTGTAATTGAATATTGACAAAAAAAAAAGTTATATTTCCGATTTAGTATACATGAGTCTTATTCCTTTTCAGATGTATTGATGTTCGCGGTCGAACAAGGTATCTATTGAATTTTAGAAATAACAATAAATAATGTCTCTTAAATTTAAATTTGAAGTTATAAGAAGTAGAAATATTGGCTTTTTTTGCAATACCGAGATTCATTATCTAAGTTGATAGGTATGACTCTTCACGTAGCTGCTAGGATGACGCCGACCATCTCAGTCATATTTCAAACATTCTACAAATAAAAGATTCCTGCTAACTTCTTCGAGCGTGCTTTTTTTAAATTAAACTAACTTGTTCAACCAGTTTCATTCCAACTCTGAATTATATTTTGTGAAGTGATTCTAACGTTGACTTTTAATCTTTTTTTTTTAAAGAATCGCTGATTTAATATTGACTTCATAATTAATACCAACCTTTTTAATGATATAGATTTTTTTTAATTTCTTTTTTTCAATATCAACATTTAGATGGATAGGTTTAGATGTAATTAAACAGTTTCTTTTGTGCTGGTTATCAACAACTTAATTAATATTAGGGGTAGCTTAACCCTCTACTTCAATGGCCCAAATCGAATTCCTTTTTTCTCAATTTCTCAATTCCTATCAGATATTTTTTCTTACTTCAACTGTATTTATTAATGACTTACATTCAATATGCATGCATTTCTTTTTTATTTTTGTTGTTATATCATGAGATTAATTAAATATTTATTATTTTTGAAACTGTTTTTAACGATTTTAAAAGTATTTCTTGTTTCTACACAAATTATAATTTTTTTTATTGTTTAAACTAGGGTTTATACAAAAACCGACATTTTAGAAAACCGGTATTCGAATAGTAATTTTTCCAGAAAACCGGTTTTAACCGGTTTCGAATTTTTATAAAAATATTTTTTACTCGAATATTCTGTAATTCTGTAATCTATAGTTATAGAAAATTTATGCCCTTTATTCTTCTTACAATTTAATCCATTTATAGTTTCATAAAACTTCTTAATAAGATTCATAACTCTAGAATTATTTTGTGGTAAGCAATAATTTCATTGTTGCAATGATTCTCATATGAACTAGCTATTTGTTATGCAATTAATAGATGGTCCATCCAATGCAGCAAGCTTTGATACAATTTCTTCTAAACTAGTCCTTTTTACAAAGTTAAGAATACAGGCCTGTGTACTTGTTTGTGAACTCGGGCCGGCATCAGATGATATTTTCTTGTGCACTGTTTTCAAATGATTATGTAGACTGCTTGTGCTTGATCCTGTGCAAATAAGCATTTTATTGCAATAAATACAACGGGCTTTTTCTTTTTCTACTTTTTTGAAATAACTCCACACGTCTGACATTTAGGACTACAATGATATAAAAAATATAAATAGAAATTTATATTTTTATAATATTAAAATATGTTAGGTAGTTACATTTTGTATACCGACTATATAAAATATCAATTAATGGCATTAAACACTGAATTTATGAACTGTACATAAATAAACCAGAAAACAAACTGATATAAAATCTAAATTAATTCATCCAATAGACAAAACAAACCGTTCCTTGGAACCATATCTGATCGATATGATTCCAAAAACCATACCGCTTGCAACAGTGTTTTCATCAATCCGGTACATTTGGCTATATTTGTCATTTTCAATTTTTTTAAGTGTTCGAATTCGAAAAACTAATTTTCGAATTTGATAATTTTCTCCAAAAAACCAACAAACCCTAGTTTAAACCGATTCCCTTGTGGATTACAAACGTCAGCTCTCTACAGTCCTTTTGTTTGATCGGTGATTCTACATTTGGAGTCCTAAATTTCGCCTAACTCAAGTATATTTAGAGTAGGGACTTTAAACGAGTACCTGACATCGTACCGTACTGGCTGGAGACGGGCGGCTTACCGACCTATCTGAGGGATGACCTGCTCAGATTTATTCATCTACCGCGTGAATAAATCGAGGACCAGTTGGGTATCGAACCCTGGACCTACCAGTTCAGAGGCGATTCCGTTAACAAATGATCTAACCTAGCTCTCCTTATGATTATTAGAATTAATTGAACAAACTCAAAAATAAGATACTTGCTTTATTTGTAAAGAATTTAATAATGTCATCACAATCAGTGTTTTCAGGAGATCACTACTGTTTTCACTATTTATGAGTACATAATATTGAATATATTTGTAAGTAACATCGGCTTACATAAACTGTCAGCATTTGTCTATAGGTTGGTACGCTTCCTCATTGTAAGGATATCAGGTGTTCGAAAATAGCTTAATGACCACATATATTATAATGTGGAAAAAAGGATTTGAGTTGATGAATTATGAGTTAAATGACTTAATCAGTATGACCAAATGTGAAATTCTACATCAAACATGAATCAAGAATTAATGAGAATTGTATTCCTAAATCGAACGAAATTAAAAATAATTTAACCCTTTCAATATGCAGTCTTCTTATCATGACTCCATTGTTTTCGTTTACTAATAACTTTAAACTAACCCAAAATGTGTAAAAAAATCATTGTTCAGTTTAAAAAACTAATGTATTTTGTTTTTTTTTTCAGGTTGGTTCAGTATATCCAATACAAAAACTTTGGGAACAACAGCTTGTAAGTAAAATTAAATTTATATTTTGTATTAGAATAGTAATACGCAGGATTGACATTTACTGGGTGTTATTTCTATTTTTATCAAATATTTTGACAGATATTTGACCAACTTACTTGTAACTGATCTTGTTCGTTTTGTAAGTGCACATCATGCGTTATTTTAAATACTCTAAGAATAAACTAAACATTATGTAGAGTTCAACAAATTTACTACTGTTGAACAATAATAGAAAAAAAGAACAATAAAAACGGAAAGGAAGAAATATTAAATCTATAAATATATCATTTTGAATAGATTAGTAATTAACAAACAGGTTAACAAATTTCATAAAGTAACTTATGATTCCTGTCTTCAACTCAGGCCAGCCCTGTCTTCGGGGTGACTCGCTTCCTTATCTCTCAACTTGATGACGGCGCTGTTCAAATATAGTAGTGAGTTTAAAATATATTTTATGTGTGTTCTTTCTATTGATCTAGTTTACTTAGTTTGTGGAATACTTTCATTTAATTAGTTTTATATATATATATATATATATATATATATATATATATATAACAGATTCAATATTATATCGACCGTTTGATAGAATAAGTATGTTCTCTAATCGGGATTCGGTCAATTTTCTAGGATAAAAAATCATACTCTCGTTGCCAACGTTTCGGTTTTATTTAAAACCTTTTCATAGGCCTACAAACAAACAATAATAAGAAATCACATATCAACATCAAAATATACACAATATGAAAATGGATTGTTGCAACTTATGAATATTACAAGCCGAAGTATTTCAGAGATACATAAAACAATATTACTTACAGAAGTAATAATTTTTTAACTTAACTAATCTTAGTTAGTTAACTAATCTTAGAATTGGTGTTTGTGTCTTCGGAAAGAAGAAGAAATATTGTCGAAAGTGCACCCACAAAGAACTTTTATGAGAAATTAATGAACAATTGTCTAGGACTTTATAAATTAGATGAAATATTGATCAATTCAATAATTAAACAGATGAAGACTCCTTCAATTATTGGATCTTTAAACACAGTCATGGTTACCAAAAAAATTCTAGAGACTTCAATTAACCAAGTTAACAAGTATTTATTACTTTTTATTTCACTTGCTCTCTGCTGATGTGTTCATGAAAGATTTTAGAGAATTTTATCAAATTTAATTTAATCCATCTATTATATCTAGTGTTATTGTGATTATGTTGCATATATATATATATATATATATATATATATATATATATATATACTAAATAATCACAATAAATACGTGATGAAAACTAATGAAAGTATAAGCCACAAGGAAAAAGTACAAAAACACAGAAAATGTGCTCTGAGGCCTTTCAAATTTATCACATCACAGAGCAACTAAAGATTGATAACAACAGAGCTTACAGCTTTGTAACCTCCTTTTCTTTTTTTTTCCTTTATAATTGTTTGTTTTTTTTCTTCATTGTTTTTCTTTTTAGCTTCTAATTTTAATTTTTTTATATTTTAACACGTGTTTATATTATCTCCCCATTTTTGTTTTTTGTAACAAAGCTGTAACCTTTGTTGTTTTCAATCTTTAGTTGCTCTCTGATGAGATAAATTTAAAAGGCCTCAGAGCACATTTTCTGAGTTTGTTATTACTTTTTCCTTGTGGCTTATTTCTTATATATATATGTTAGTTTAATCAGTTTATACGATATCCCTGACGATGATTTCAGTAAAATCGAAAGCTTGTAAGTAAAAATATATTATTGAGTAACCTACGAAATTATTTCTTCCATGTCTCTGGGACAACTCCTTCACGAAATCACTCCCTGCCAAAGAAAACTAGAGTTAGAAAACTAGAAAACACCAGGAAAAAGGTCGTGAATGCGAAAGCTGCTGTCTACTTTAATAAAATATGTGTACAAGAGAATCTGCTGCCAATATACACTAAAATATATATACAGGTTTCGTTGAACACGATAGAGTATTTCCTCTGGATAATTTTCCTTTTACAAGGATCTTTCGCAAACTGGAAAAAGTTGCAAGGAAAATTATCCAGAGGAAATACTCTATCGTGTTCAACGAAACCTGTCTATCTGAGAGAATGCTGCCCAAGTATACTAATATATATATATATATATATATATATATATATATTGTGTTTAACTGAATTTGTATAAAAGAAGGTCTGCTCCCTATTTATACTAATATATATATATAATTAAGCAAAGAGTAAACTAATTCCTACAAACGCTAGACGTTGTTATTTAAAAACCATGTTTGGTTAAGATAACAATCGAGAAAGCTATGTGATAGTTACTCTTTATGTTGAGTGATGTTAAAACTGCAGCATTATGGTAAACAATGTAAAATGATATATTTATAATTTGATTTGTTCGTATCGTTCTCGAAGTATCAGTCCTAATTTAAATAAAGAATCTGTTGTACGAGTTTTTAATGTTTCTTTTCTTTTAAAAAAGGTAATATCGTTGCCTCAATAAAATCTCAGAATCTCATAATAAATGTCTTGAAATGGTTTCATCTTCCTGTTGGGGAGACGATAAGCATTTTAAACAACTCTTCTTTTTTGAGTAAAAAGTTGTGTTTGTGTTTCTTTAGGGCACTTCTCACCGTTTGTTTCAAACTTGGATTACTTTTTAGATTTATTAGAGACTTTTATAGTAAATAATCTTTTTATGGCATTTAAATAAATATTTATTCTTTAAATATTTTTAGTACTCTCTAATATTGCTCTATTGAAGATTTTCCTTGAAATTAACTTCAATAATCTTTATGAATAAGAAGTCACTTCTATTTGGTGAACTGAGACTTTATATTTGTATATTGTGGTTAAGTTATTTTATATGTCTGGATCACCAAACTACGTACACCGATGGTACTTGAAAATGCTTCATAAAATGTAGAGAAGATGACAGTGTAACACAATTTAAATTTTAATATTATATCACTACTTAGTTTGTAAGATTTTGATATGTGCCCATTATAACTAACTTTCCGCTAACGTGGCTTCTTTGATGATTCTATACTTAATAAACATGTCGGGTTTTCGTGTGTTTTTTTTGCATCGTGTGACACTCACCCATGAATTCATATATAAAATACTAAATTAGTTTTTCGTCTTTTTTCCCAGAGCTTTCATTCTGGCTTCCATGTGTTGGAACAGTATGATTATGTGGTTCCCGCACGTAATTCTTTTTGCGCGCTCATTGGTGACCCCTATTTTATGCTAGTAGTGGTATTTTGATATTAAAGCTAAATGATTGCTAAACATACAGTTCATTACATTGCATATTACATAAAAGCATTTCACAATAAACAAGAAATGTACAGCCATGCTAGCTGTCAGTCACTTCCACTTCATGCCACTATTTCTTTTAATCACATTCATTCATTTCAATGTAGCCTCATGCAGACATATTGTCAAACTTATAGACAGCCAATTTTATGACTTCATCTATTTCAATGTGGCAATATTCTTTATGTCAGTCATAATAAAAATGTAATCATTGTTACAGCATAACCTAACAAGTACATCACACGAAGTTTGAAAGTCGTCCTATTAAGTGTAATTCTTTTTCTTTTAATATTAAAAAATTCTTTTTTAATTAAGAATTTAAAAAAAAATGTGCATGGGATATTCATATTAGGATATACCAATAGAGCATTTAAGGTTACTTATATATACATCCCTTTGATATATATAATTATACTGTTCCTTTCTCTTGTCTAAATATTACTAAAAAGGAAGAGACTATTTATATCCTAAACGACGAAACATTTGTTGAATGACATTATATTAGTCAGAGCTTAGAAAGTGTAAAAATATTCGATAGTGAAAGATCTCTCCAAAGACAAACATCCATGATGAAAATGGGTTGAGTGGAACTCCAGTATATACACTCTAAATATTTCAAAATTATTTTTGTCACAAGCACTTTAATCAGAAACTAAAAGGAAATATGTATGGCGTTGTTAATATATAACATATGGATATGGTTTTTTCAAAGTTACCATAATTTTTTATGTTTTACTAATGTCATTTAAAAAGATGTGTTGCATAATTTACTTTCATACCAATTTACTTTCAGCATTTGGTTAAATGGGTGTTTTTAAGATTGTGTAGTGCAAAGGATCTTACGTAAAAAGAATTTAGGATTTAGCAAACAAAAAAAATTAATAAATGAAACACATTCTGTTCACGTAAAGTGTGGACAGGTTTAATACTGTAGGATATTTGGTTGAAAAAACCGTTAATAGTCTATCTGCATTTGATGTATTATAATTAATTAATAAGAACTTTATAATATTTTATACAAAAATATCAATCATTCATAAATAATTTTAGCTGCGTTTCAATTTGTATCGTGATTGTCATTGTTATTTTATTAATGACTCATATACCCTGTGTGTATTTTATATCAACACGAACGTAATGGAGTTTTGTCAGACAAAAAATTGAGAGAAATAAAAAAAAGAAACATACTGTTTACACCTATTGCTATGCTTCAGTATATTTTATAACATGAACAAAAATGTATCAACATATGTGCTATATATATGGAACTGACATAGTGCACGACAGACCAACAAAGTTTCTACGTTTAAAAACCGATTCAAAACGAAGTTCAATATAAATATATTGTGATCAATAGTGATAGATTTATCACTGTTTCAATGACAAATAATTTTAATTCCAAGATTGAAAATTGTTTTATCTGAACAGGAAAAGATACCTTATCAAGGATGAAATTTCCAATTCAGTTAGCATTAGCAATATCTATTCACAAGTTTCAAGGAGCGACGCTAAAAAACATTCTAATTCATTTAGGTAAAGAGTATGTCAACATGACCAATTAACTCAGTAGGGTTAAACAAAAAGAAAACATTTAAGTTTTTTTTTTGGAAAATTCAAATTGTACAAAAAATGTTGGAAATAAAAGAGAACTGTCTTAAAAATATATTCATTACCCTCTTAATTGGAAATGTATTAATTTAAAGTTTATCTGCATTTATATGAATATGACTACATTAAAAGGAAGGTGCTGAATGACCCAACGGGTCACGAGTAGTCTAGTTTATTATATTAATGTAAAATTATATTATCAAAGGAATATTAATTTATATACATAAAAAGGAATAACCTAATTCATGAAACATAGCATTTTATATATATTCTATATACGTAATTTTATTTTAACAGAGATATCAATATTTGAAATAAGTTCATTTCGTTTGTTCTGATATGGAAAATGTTGGTTCTGTATACCTTGTTATGCCTTTAGGCAACTCTTCTGACACAATTACTTCTACTGTAGTCAATAACTACTGTAAACTATACAAATACAGGCGAACTGAGCAGACGAGACAGTGCATTGAAATTAACAAACTCTCTAGCATCCCTTCGATGCCCATTAGCATAGGAACTGTTACAGACTGACTCATTGTTTGTACTGGTTTAGAACAACTTCATGGTTTTAATGTAATATGTAGCAATGAAAAAGCTTTTCTTGTAATTTTTGAATAATTTTTTTTAAGTTAACTTTTTTATTGCGGTAATATATTATTAAATTATCCTACTGAGTATTATTATCAATATTCTGTAATATTAATCAACATTTTATACCTTTAATCATCTCATTATAAGTATATCATTTAAATTTGGAGAAAAAAAAATATTAATTTTTCTCCTTATAGTGTTTGTGTACTTTTGCTGTATGTTATGTAAAATAAAACCTTAATATTTGGTTTATCTTCGACTTTTTACATAGAAAATACTAGCAAATGTACCCGTCTTTGACGGAATCAAAAATTCTATTATACTTGGTATTCCAAAATATCTATTATAGTATTATACTAATACTATAATTAGAAATTATAGAATAGTAGAAAACACCATTATTAGTACAGTGTTAAACAAATGCCTCTGTATACACTACATTAGCTGTCTGTCCTTCAGGTTCATGGAAGAACAATCAGTTGAAACCTCTGACTATCGAGCAAGTAAACTACAGTTGACCATGTGAGAAAAACTTGGTTTCGCTAACTTGAATTCCTGCGTTAGATAAAGTCTCCCTTTGCGACTTAGTTAACGTCATTGCGAAATAGACTCTGAGGGGATCTTGCAATCATTTGAATGGAAACAGACAGTGGCTCAGAATCAATGGTATGCGTGGTATACACACAGACTCCCCAATACCACATCCAGTCATTATGTCCGCCTCTATGGCATATCTGTGTAGAGCACGAACTCAGAGTCGTGTCCCGTTGCACAGTTTTTGGGTCACTCATGTTTCGTAACATGAAATTTGTTACTGCTATAAATTGCAGCATCATTGGTGCTCCTACTTTAAGTTTTTACTCATGAGCAGGCAGTCCAGGAGAAATAAATTCAGAGTCAAGAAATTCAATTAGATAATGAACTGCTTCTTCATCACTAATCCAATCTCTTTACTGACTTGTAAGTTCTTTCCTCGGCTTCATATAGCGTAAGAACTTGTTTGATGATTTCTCATGCCTGTTCATATTAAGGGCTGAGAATTGCTCGTTTACAAAACATTTATTCTCAATAGATAGTACATCCTTAACTCTGTGAAACACCATTTCAAAGATGTCAAATACGCAATATATTCATGTGCTCAATTGAAATTAAAATCAACTAACAATACCTACTTGCCACACCTGTGTATTTTCAAAACAAACTTGTCTGTGAAGTTAGGAAAATACAGCTAAAAGCCCCATAACTTCGCTTCTGTACTGAATTAATAATCTATTTAGAGCCCATATTTTAAGTTAGGCACACACAAATCCAGTGTCAATGTTTCAGCTCACTATGTCTTATGGTGGCTGAGTTTACTTGTGACAAACATTTTTGCGTTAAACGTCCATAACTTCACTTCTACGTTGAATTTCCAATCAATTCATAGCCTATATTTTAAGTTAGACCTACACAAATCTACTGTAAAAGTTTCAGCTTTATATGTCTTATGGTAGCTGAGTTTACCTGTGACAAAGTTTTGCGGACAAACCGACAAACCGACAAACCGACAGAAATTTTTCTAAGGGTGGATTCGGTTTCTCCAATGTATGAAACGTAAAGAAAACTTGAAATGAGTCAGTTCTAAGCAATGTACAGACAAAATCATTATTTTATTTATAAAGATGTTCTCGTCTTCTTTGTGGTTGAAATGGTAGATAAATCACTCTTAAATGAGTTTATTTAAATACTAGCAAACGTACCCGTCTTTGACGGAATCAAAAATTCTATTATACTTGGTATTCCAAAATATCAATTATAGTATTATACTAATACTACAATTAGAAGTTATAGAATAGTAGAAAATACCATTATTAGTACAGTGCTAAAAAAAAGCCTCTGTATAAAAAGATTAGATTTTAAGTTAGACATACACAAATCTACAATCAATGTTTCAGCTTTATATGTCTTATGGTAGCAATATTTTGTGGACAAACCGACAGACAGAAATTATTCTAAGGGTACATGTGGCAACTCTGAAGTATGAAACGTAAAGAAAACTTGAAATGAGTTAGTTCTAATTAACGTGCTCCCAGTCAAAAGCTAGCACGCAAGCCACTGGGCTACTCTGGTTCCATACCTTACTTTATTACCAGTGTTTATATTACGCAAATATTAAATTAAAAAAAAATATTTTTGTTGTGTTTATTTATAATACATTTGCACTACTGTCATCGGCGAGCAAGCAAGCTACTGGCAACCCTGGCTAGATCCCTTTAGTTTATTACCATCTTTTATATTATCCACATTTTAAATTCAAAAAAATATTTGTTTGTTACATTTATTTATAATACATTTGCACTACTGTCATCGGCGATCACGCAAGCCACTGGGCTACTCTGGTCCCATACCTTACATTATTACCAGTGTATTTATTAAGCAAATATTAAATTAAAAAAAAGTTGACAGTTATATATAATACATAGCAAACGTACCCGTCTTTGACGGAATCAGAAGTTCCTGTTTTGGTTTATTGCCGTGTGCCTATTGCCTTTCGGCTATACCACGGAGGAATCAGAAGTTCCGTCATTTTTGGTATTTCAAAATGTCATTAGAAATTATAGAATAGTAGAAAATACCATTATTACTACAGTGTTAAACAAATGCCTCCAGCTTATACACTACATTAGCTGTCTGTTCTTCAGGTTCATGGTAGAAGAAAGAGTTGAAACCTCTGACCGTTGAGCATGTAAACTACATTTGACCATGTGAGAAAAACTTGGTTTTGCTACCTTGTATTCCTGCGTTAGATGAAGTCTCCCTTTGCGACTTAGTTAACGTCATTGCGAAATAGACTCTGACCCGACTTTGCAATCATTTCAACGTAAACAGACAGTGGCTCGGAATCAATGGTATGTGAAGTATACACACAGACTCCCCAATACCACATCCAGTCATTATGTCCGCCTCTATGGCATATCTGTGTAGAGCACGAACTCAGAGTCGTGTCCCGTTGCACAGTTTTGGGGCACTCATGTTTCGTAACATGAAATTTGTTACTGCTACTAAATTGTAGCATGATTGGTGCTCTACTTTAAGTTTTTACTCATGAGCAGGCAGTCCAGGAGAAATAAATTCAGAGTCAAGAAATTCAATTAGATAATGAACTGCTTCTTCGTCACTAATCCAATCTCTTTACTGACTTGTAAGTTCTTTCCTCGGCTTCATATAGCGTAAGAACTTGTTTGTTGATTTTTCCTCCCTGTTCATATTAAGAGTTGAGAATTGCTCGTTTACAAAACATTTATTCTCAATAGATAGTACATCCTTAACTCTGTGAAACACCATTTCAATGATGTCAAATACGCAATATATTCATATGCTCAATTGAAATTAAAATCAACTAACAATACCTACTTGCCACACCTGTGTATTATCAAAACAAACTTGTCTGTGAAGTTAGGAAAATACAGCTAAAAGCCCCATAACTTCGCTTCTGTACTGAATTAATAATCTATTTAGAGCCCATATTTTAAGTTAGGCACACACAAATCCAGTGTCAATGTTTCAGCTCGCTATGTCTTATGGTGGCTGAGTTTACTTGTGACAAACATTTTCGCGTTAAACGTCCATAACTTTACTTCTACGTTGAATTTCCAATCAATTCATAGCCTATATTTTAAGTTAGACCTACACAAAACTACTGTAAAAGTTTCAGCTTTATATGTCTTATGGTAGCTGAGTTTACCTGTGACAAAGTTTTGCGGACAAACCGACAAACCGACAAACCGACAAACCGACAAACCGACAGAAATTTTTCTAAGGGTGGATTCGGTTTCTCCAATGTATGAAACGTAAAGAAAACTTGAAATGAGTCAGTTCTAAGCAATGTACAGACAAAATCATTATTTTATTTATAAAGATGTAATTTGAGAATCATTGTTAAGAAAGTAATGCAGAATGCAGAACGATTATAGAAATGAACATATAAAATAAATCAAAAAAATGAGAAATGCACATAAAAGATGTAATTAGGTCTCTAAAAGGAAAGTAAAGTAGAAATATGGCCGTGAACTAATAGTTTGAACGAAGTAAGCTCATATTCTTGTTTTCGCATAATCACTAATATTTAAGTTTTTAGGTTTATTTAATCACTTAACACGTACTAAGTGTATATTGAATTTAAAAATACAAGAAACATGTATGTTGCAAGCAACACTATTGCGTCTTGTACTGAATTGCACTGTTTGTTTGCTTGATATTTTTTTACAATTAAGTATACAATCTGAATTTAATTTATTTTGTTTTGAATATTTTTGCGTCAACTTTGCATTTTTTAATTAGAAAAAGGTTCAAAAACATGAAACTCTAACTGTCCTGTTTAATTTAATCATTAATTGTGAATTTGTTGAAATAAATGTCATTTGTAAAACAAATCAAATTAATTAACTTAAGCCGAATATTTGGCAAACATAATTTAATTATAATATATGTGTTTTAGTTTGATATAATAATAATAATGTTGTATGTTTTATATTAGATATTTTATAATAATGCAGGTATTTAAAATTAAATTTTATTCTGATTTGACTGTAATATAGGTTTACGTATGATTAATGTATCTACCTCAATAAGGTTCATTTGATCAAATTTGTTCTAATTGAGGTACACAAACATGTTTACTAACTCCATATTAAAGATATCTTTATATTTTGGGTAAATAAGTAACATAAACGATTACGACATCGCACAAATTAAATCTTTATAATGATTCTTTGTGCTATTATAAAAATGTAATACAATTATTATTGCATAATGAAGGACGATTAGCAAAATTTTAACTTCCTCTCAAGTTGTATAACCACTATATCAGTTTTGGGTATCTTTTCATATATTGTGAACAAACCAGAATTGTTAAATTAATATTCATCATGATTGGCAATTTGGTATATATTAGTGTCAATCATTGCTAATTAGATGGGACTAAGGGCCTATAAATAGTTCAAAGATTTTTTTCTTACACAACTAGAAGTGCGAAATATTCGTATAAAGATAAAAAGACAATAAGGTAATGTTCATTGATGCACATGTATTTAATTTTTTTTTTTAGATAAAACAGTAATATCAACAAGGCTGTAGCGTGCAACAGTCTATAAGATTAATATCATTAAATAATAATAATATTATTAATAACAATGCTAAGCTGTAATGAATATTATTACTCTGCGTGTAAATAATATTTTATTATAATGACTGTGAGTGTAAGGAATATAGAGTTCCTTAAAATGTGTATCATTATATTTGATTAAAGTATTTTGAAAGCTTGTTAGTGTCAATGGGGTATGTTTTACCAGTAGTATATTCGCTTTTAATTATTTCGACAAGATATTTATTTTCCCTTGTGTTCAGGAGTTGTTCTGGAAGGCTATTGTGGAGTATCTCGGTCTCCTCACTAGATTGACTTAACTGTCAGTCCATTTCCATGATAAAGATATGAATGAAATTTTATCTGGTCAATATTTCTCTTCTTTGTTGAGGAGGCTGTTATCTGGATGTCTCCAGTAATGATACCTGTGACAGATGCATTAATGTCATTAAGGGACTTATATTTAATACCATTGTCGTCGTGATTTATGCCCCTTCTCTTTCAATTTCCTCTCTCTTAACTTTTTAAGCGTAACTCTTCTCCTCGCTTTAATACTTTGAAAAGATATGACGCTTATACCAAAAACGATAAAGAATTTATTATAATGAAAAAGTTAGAAGTTGACATAATATGAAAGCTGTAGGGTTGCTTAAACATTTGCTTGCACCATCCTCTTTCCACTAGTTTCAGATCTATAGATCTTTTCAGTTTCAGATCATTGGAAGCCATGCTTCCAAAGCAGGCTTAGTTTATTACTCCCTACATCTAAAGTACATAATCGATGAAAAAACAATACATTTGTGACTTGGTGCATTTATATATTTCAACGTCTCCAGATTCCATTGCTTACGTTTTCTTCCAATATCTTATAGCTGTGGTGAGTTTCTGTAGGAGAATTTCAAAAGTCTGTAAAAATGTAAGAGTTATTGACTTTGCTGTATCTTAGTAATATTTAATTATAAATAATCATTTGTTAAACTAATAATCTGAAAAATTCAGAATATTAAACCTAATAATAATAGAAATACTATACTCTAATTTTAAAACTATCCATCATCAGGGATATAACGTGGAAACAATGCAAAGAAAGTGGAAGTAACGAACAAATTACTCTCAGAATAATTCTTTTTTGATCCAACTCTCACGCTAAAAGATGTTAGCTAATTCCGATTCGGCTCTCCTGTATACTGAAAACACTTGAAAGAGTTAGTATTTAGAAGTCACTTAGAATATTACTAATCATCATAAGCCTTACTACCTTTTACTTTTAGTTTACTTCTTTTATATTCTTGTTATTCAATAGGCGGAAGCATATGTTTATGCCTTTTCGAATATTAGTCTAATATTAAGAATATTAGTCGAAAATTTCAGTGGAGCACAAGTTTTTTCTTATACTTTGATAACTCTTATTCTGGTGACATATAATTAGGTTTTAAAAAAAATCATTAATATTTCACAAGCAATCTTCAGTTATATTAAATTTAACAGGGTGAATTTGTTTCAATAAATTTCATTTATTTAGTAAGAAATGTTGAATTGATTTTATAAGATAAATATTTGCGGACAAAAGCCTGCTGCTTATGAATGGCCGCACTCGGTTGCATGGCCACTTGAAGTAGGAGATATTTTTTGTGGCTGAATGTTCTCTGATTATATGCAGCGATAGTGGGTCTCTTGACCTTCTCAGTACACTCGTTTTGTTGAACCAATGACCTTGGTTTGCAGCCTTGAGAAAGACCTTTGCAATGAGAACTTCTGTTATCATGTATACCAGAAGGTAAAGGAAGGGTCTACTTCAGTACAGAGTTTAGTGGTGAAGTTGTGGTCAGATGCGTGTTGAAAGCTATCTTTAAAGCATGAGTTACAGGCTAGTCGTTAGTGAGGATGTAGATATCCTCTGTGTACCATTCGAAGAAAAACTATTTTTCCGCGCATCTTCGTTATTGTATGTCCGTCAATTTACGAATATATAACATCACCTAAGGAAGACGGACCCACCAAGAGGGTGGGCCTCCTTGATGCAAATCATTTGGAAGACATTAACTTGATGTTTACGTATTTGACATGATCAAGCTCAGATGTAAACCTTAAATTTAATGGTGTCAAAATGTAAATTAAACTCTTTATGTTGATAAACATTTCTAATTTCACCATATACACTTCATTAGAAAGTCATCCCTGATTAAAAATCAAATAAACACTGTACATAGTCAAATTTTGTTTATCCCACTTCCGCACTTAAATATGTGGTGCATTTCCGATTAGGGTCTTATTAATCAAGGATCAGCCACATTACCGATTGTTCCAACCGAACTTAATGTCACTCATCAAGTCGTAGCCCTACTCCCTGCTCCTTAAATTTATTTAATAAAGTGTGCATGTTTAACTTTTTCTAACTCTTTTAACATGTTTTTTTGCATATCTATGCTACCCGTTGATGTAGTAGTTATAAATGAGCATTTACTTAAGTGAAAAAAAAAGATTGTTTACCAGTGAATGATGGTTTTGTAAAAAGGAAATTCTTTGTACGATAAATCTAATGCTTTTGGATTTCATACAATTTTAACCGGAATTGTTGTCGTTCCCACACAGACATTCCTTATATTCTTTGTTTAGCGTAAGAGAAAGGTAATGTATTGTACCGTATAATTTGTAGCCATCTATCGAAAGCAAAGCAAATTTATTCTTCACAAATTTTTACAATAATATTTGCGTTGTACAAGTAATATTTTTATTGTAATGTAATATTATATTATACTGGGAAATGGCTGCTGGCGAGATAACACAATTGTCATTCGAGAGTGTGATAATTCGGTTTTTTTTAGTAATGTTCAGTGTTGACTACTTCAGATTATTAATGTATATTAATTAATTTGATTATATATATATATATATATATATATATATACCATATACCTCATTAAAGTGAACCGCAGTCTCGGCGTTCACGATCTTGAGACTGAGGGATTCGATGATACGAACGAATTTCCTGCTAAAAGGGTACAACTGAAAGTGTAGCTGGTAAAGTGACATAAAACTATATTCTATGAAATCTACAATCCCTTATCTCTTTATCTCATTGATTTTCAGTCTGATCGTTTTATATGAGTTCCAGTAAGGCTGTATGTTGAAACAATTTTAGTTTATTCTTGATATACTTTCTTAGTGTTTCCGGTTTATAATATTTATCTAACATGAATTATAATCTTTTCATAAGCAAATTTTCGTTAGCTATTAAATATAAAATTTCCTTTATACTTTGGTGGTATAGTCAATCACGGTAAGTAGTTAATACTCATTAGTTTTCAGAAGTCAAGTTTAATAGGCATGTTAGCAGCTCTACGGTTGTTAATTGAGACTATATTGCAATTATATACCAGAAATATAATTACTATATATTTAAGTAACATTGTGCTGAAACAGTATGTTGCAAAGATCTTGAATATATGCGTAAAACCCTCAAGTTCCATGCAACAGACATTGGATACTACTGTCATAGATTACTACGAGTATTTTAGATTTCGCTTAAACAAAAAAAAAACCGAATTTAACATTATTTCAAGATTTGCATTAATTTGATGGATTTGCAGAGTAAAATGTTTGGGATAACATTTTAAATTATTTAATTTTTAATATAGGAATCGTTATCAGACCTGAAGTCATCCGTTTCAACCCAAAACAATTTGTTTCAGTTCATCTTTTTTTTTTGTTTATAACTTCTTTAAGATTTGACATACACAACTAGAAAACACCTCAACACAAAGCATGTTTAATGCTAAATAAATATTATAATTGATACCAGTTTAGTTTCGTAATATTTTGTAAAAAGTACTTTTTGAAAAGTGTTAAAAACAATAGTTTTTATACTGTATTAATTTTTATATTTATATACTAATCTTTAGGGTATTTGAAAGCAAACTTTGATTCGAATCAATAGTTGTATCGTGGACAAACACACATACGAGGTGTGTAAATAAAGTAGTGAGACTGATTTTTTTTAAATTTTCTATTCAAATATAATTACAATGTGATATTGTCACCTTCAAAATAGTTCCCTTCGGAAGCCACACAGCGCTGGAGACGGTCCTTCCAATCATTGTAGCATTGCTGGAACTCGGATTCTGGAATGGCCTTCAGCTGGTCGGTTACAGCAGTTTGTATGTTTTGTAGTGTCCCGAAATGAGTTCCCTTGAGGTGATTTTTCAATCTCGGGAAGAGGAAAAAGTCACAAGGACTCAAGTCTGGTGAATAAGGAGGCTGAGGAGCAACAGGAATGTTTTTACTGGCCAAAAACTCGTTTTTGGGAAAGGTTTTTCGGAACCATTTTCGCACAAATTTTTCTCATCTCCAATTCATTGGTCAAAATGTGATGAACGGAGGTGTGATTCAAATTCAACTGTTCCCCGATCATTCTGACTGTCAAGCGTCGATCTGAACGCACAAGGTTCCGTACTCTGTTGACATTTTCATCGGTGTTTGCACTTGAAGGCCTTCCGCTTCGTGGTTCATCTTCAATCGACTCTCTTCCTTCTGAAAATTCCCTAAACCACCGAAAAACCTGTGCCCTTGATAAAACACGTTCTCCATAGGCCTCCTGAAGTTTTTCAAAAGTTTCGGTTGCATTATGTCCAAGTCTGAAGCAAAATTTGATTGCACACCGCTGCTCAACTTTGAGGTCACTCATTTTTAAAACGCTCAAGAAAAAACCATTTCACGAAAACCAACGCTACGGACAAACAAATGACTGTGGCGAGTTCAGATTCATACTGGAGGCGCATCACACGTGCACCTGACGCTACTCAAGGCCACGCGTCTCCAGCGTTGCCAGATCGAAAGCGACGTTGCTAGTCTCACTACTTTATTTACACACCTCGTATAGACATCTGAAATTTGCAATCATAGATGCTAACAATTCCTGAGAACTAGTCATTCTAGGCATAAATTCTCAAGACGTGTACTGGGTCACTATTCTACGCATTCATAATAATTTTTTGTAAAAATCTAAACTTTTATTTTATATAAAAATGTCTAAGCTTTGATGTACTACTCTGATTTTGCCCCTTGTTTGTGAAATATTTGTTTGCTCCGTTTGGTTGAAATATATTTGAAAATAATAACAATAACAGAATTGAGGACATGATGAATGCTATTCAGTCTGTTCAATAAGTGCACCGCTTGTTAAATGTCTTGAAATTGAGATTTATTTTATATTTAGGATTCGTTTTTAAACTTGTTTAATATATTAAAAAGATATTGCTAGGAAGTATTAATTTGTTTTATATTAGGATGCATATAAAATCATCTCATGTGAGCTTTACAATGGATCATAAATAATATTTGTCAAAACATATCTAACAAAATTTGAGAAAACAATGTATTATTTTAACTGTATAATTTATGCGTTCAAAACATTGGGGTATGCCATTATGCAACCGTGTCTCTGTTTTTAAGGAAGTTTATTCCAAGTGGATCAGGTTGGATATCTAATTGTGATTGTGATTTTGCACAGAGCTTCTATTTATCATCAATACCAGAAGATGATTTGAAATGAAGTGAACACGTTTTAAATGTAGGTTAATCTAGCAAATGTATAAAATTTGACTAGGACCATCTTTTAATCTACTTTTAAATACCAGTGTTGACATTGTGATTTTAAATAAAACAACAGTTTGATTAAAAAAAAAAATTACATATTGAGCTGCAAAATACAAAAGTCAGTTGGAAATTGGAAGAGTTTAATAATTTATAAATTATTTTACCCTTGAATTATACGAAAGACAAGAGGTTTCCTGCGGTGAGGTAAGTGGTCTTGCTTGTGTTAGCGCTCGATGAGGTCAGTAAACACTAAAGGAATATTGGATTCAAGCAGAAATGTCTCTGTCATAGAAGTGAGACTGTATCCGGATTGTTCGCCCAATACTAAAATAAATAAAGAACAAAATACAAACACGCCAGTCCTCTTCAAACAGCATGTATATACTCTTACTCGAGTCTGGAAAACATCTGACGATTATTTTATTTGTTATTTTAAAATAACCATTACATGAGGGAATCTTTACTATTGCTATTTCAGATATGTAATAGAGGTAACTAAACTAAATGTAATAAACATTTATGTTTTGGGTTAATATGGTTTTCAGGTAGGTGCAAAACAAAATAATAAAAATAAGAATATTAAAATACGTTTAATTCAGTCGGCAGTCTAAAATATCAATATTATGTTATAGTATTCAATATCATCTAATTATTATACAACTTTATTCATATTTATTATTAACTATTTCTAACAGGAATATTCAATTTTAAAGACATTTAATAAAAAGATAACGTGATTGAATTTATACTTAACATGTATCTTTATAATTGTATTTCATGAACAAGTATTATGTAACTTCTAATATTTATTTTCAAAATTTTTAACCTTCTATTCCCTACGTCATATATTTCTGCAAATTCTATTTTAAAACTAAAACAGTTGTTTGCTTGGTAAATTATAAGACAGAAAGATCATTCTTCTAACTAGCTTATTTTTACCAGCTATTTTTTTCTGTGTTCTATACACTATATATTCTCTATAGAATATATTCTATATACTCTATATATTTTCTGTGATATATATCTATAGTGAACACGTGAAATAAAGCTGACTTACTATCCGTTTAGCCTCTACAAAGACCGGTTGTTACGTTTCTGTTTTTCTTTTTACTGTTCTTTAATCGGTGATATATATTTATGTAAACTAAATTCACAAAGAATAGACATATAAAAAATCACAGTAACTTTACTATATTTCGATTGCCTTGTCTTCAGGAAGATATAGTTGAGTCACTCTGAAAACAGATAACAACTGAAGTGGTCTCCTTGAAGAGGCACTCAATGAATTAGCCAACTTACGGAGGGAGGGAAACGAGGATACATAGTGCAAATTGTAACAAAAATAAATAATACTTGAATGAAAATATTTTATAAAACTATTTATAACTTTTAAAAAAACTAAAAATAAAAAAAAGACAAATTAACGATTGACGTTAAGTCCAGGAGCTGATCTACCTCCCAGAAGACTAATAAGTGCTTCTTATAGGTGCTGTGTAACAACTGAGGGAGACGGGACAATCATCAGGTGCTCTCTCATACTATCCAACTGCTTTGGTTGAAATATATTATTAGCATTTCTGAATTTCTTCTTATGGTTTTGACGTCATAATATATCAATTATAATATATTATAATCAATTATAATATATCGCAGAAAGGTCGTAATGCAGAAGCTACTGCACATTTTAATTCCATTTGTTTACAAGAAGACCTACTGCCCACTTATACTAATATATGTATATATATATTTCAAAGGTTGGGAGCAATAATTATTTCAGACAAAAATTTAAAAAGTATATGTATAATTTTACCTTATTCTGTTTGGTGGCGAATTTTTCTAGTATGAGACTGAAGACACACAAAAATTTTCCTGAGATGTTGCAGAAATCAGCAGCAGACTATGTTTCAAGACCAACACCTCATGAAAAAGTAATCTTCATCAATAGCAGTCCGATCTCCAAAAACCAACAAAGAATCGCCAAAAGCAATAGAAATGAGATCTTACTACACGCTGTGAGGCTATGTCTACTGTCAGTATTCGTATATTATAAGGGGTTATAGGCCCTTTACCTTGGACACTGTTCTGTGTCTGGAGTGTAGCAATCAGAAACCAGTTTTCTGAGCCCCTGCTTCAATGTGTTCCCAAATAGCTCCCAGTTTGCGCTTTTCACCTTGTATTTATGCACAGTTTTCTTATTATTTGAATATTCATTTGGTTTCCCTTCTCCTTGTTTGGAAATTTGAAAGGTAAGCACCCGGTGATCGGAAAAACTTTCTTCACTGTTATTTTGCCGTGATTGGATAACGCCCAACATTGCAATGGTGCAGAGAGTTAAGTATACTTTACTTTTACGACCCCTAACTTGGAATGTCGGGTTTCCATCGTCTTCATTAATTACAGCCAGAGATCTTGATGAAATAAAGTCCTCCATTAGGCGTCCTCTTCTATTTCTTTTCATGTCGTACCAAGAGGCTGATCTAGCATTACTATCGACGCCTTGGCATGACAACAAGGGTTTTATTCTTTAGAAACCAGTTTCAACAGGACCACAAATAGGACTTGGAAGTTGTGCGCTGTTTGAAGCACGTTTGCGTAAAAGAAATGCTCCACTGTTAAGTATATACATCTTGTAATGTGTGTTGTATTTGAATGGTTAGCTGTACTGTGGAACACACTGAAACTCATTCATCTACACGGAAGTCATTTTTCGGAATTCGAGGAGTTACAAGATGTTCAGTATAGCCTCTGAGGCAATAGTTGCTAAGAACGGAGCACAAGCAATACAATGTATAGTTAGAATTAGTAATAATACAATCCGTCATAACTCGTAAAGTCTCAGAAAAGCTCAACCGGTTTCGGGTCCGTCTGGATCCCATCTTCAAGAGCACCTAACTGACTGTGATTGTTATTTTCCTATAACCTACCTATATATGTCATCTACATTGTGGAATCTAGAATTGTGATTCCACAATGTAGATGACATATATAGGTAGGTTATAGGAAAATAACATTCACAGTCAGTTAGGTTCTCTTGAAGATGGGATCCAGACGGACCCGAAACCGGTCGAGCTTTTCTGAGACTTTACGAGGTATGAAGGATTGTGTTATTACTAATTCTAATATTACTAACCTCAGTGGAACTAACCCATTAACTATATTTAACAATGTATAGTGAGTTGATACTCTCCCTTTTTCAAGCTTGTTCAATCTTGAAAAAGTCAGCTGCTTCTCAAAACCAGGAGGTGCTGATTTTAATAACAGATTTTAATTGACAAATGAGTTTTACAAATATTTATTGTATGGCAATAAGATGAGTTCTAAATCTTTGAATTATAGTGCAAGCAACATGTTGAATAGTCAGGCCTACCTTAAGAATATTGTTTAATGAAATTCCCACACTTTCCTTACATGATTTATCAAACAAACTCGAGTCTGAATTGATGTGCTTGAGGGATCAAATACTGGATGATTAGAGATATGACAACAAACGTTCAAACGGAGTTGGAATCAAGCTTTGCACATGATCCACCTCTTTGTATTCACCTATGAAGTGGATATATTCGGATTTAAGATTGGGATCTCTTTGAAGAGGATTCTATTATAAATTAAATCCCCTTAATGCTACTAGTTTACTGCAACCAAATACCTTTACATTCTGTTCTAGAGCATTTAACATATATGTTTCAGCGAAGTCAACCAAAATAAGTTCTTTGAAGAATTGGACAGGGTCCATTATGTTTTTTTTGTTTTTCATTCCTACAAGATAGAAAATAAACTTAGCTACGTAGAAGTATGTTCACGTAGCTACGATGCTTATTCACAGACGGTACTTATCCTTGACTCAGTAATATAATATCTAAATAGCGGTTGGCCTGTAGTTTTAGGAAATGCAACTAACTTAATAGAATAATTAATTTCAAACATAATATCATACCTTGCTTACTAAGTTAAGCGATTAAAACTTCGAACTTCATGAACCTTTTGCCTAAATCTAAACAACATTTTTTAAGTAAAATTATCTGAAAAAATTATTTTTTCAAGTATTTTCTGAAACTCATAGGACGAGTGCAAATTTTCCTCTGTCTCACATACATTAACAGCAGCTGTGACAAAAAACTGTTGCATAGAAATTTTGAACTGTTATGAGCAATACATTTGGAAAATATTAGTCTTTTCTTATTTTTTTTTTTTTGTAGACAGATCAAATAGATCTTCTTCATTGCGATTGTCACTTTCTCATTACGTGTGATGTTATAATTTACAATGTGAGCCAGCAATTTTCAAAGTGGGTTCAAATATATTGAAACTTAGGTTAAAACTCTGAAATGTTTGGTATTTAAATACAGAACATTTATCCGTATTTTATATCATTTCATCTGCACTTCGTTTCAATATTAAATAACAATATATGTCTGTTTAAACTTGTAATCAATGTTCTTGTCCTTAATAAATGAGTTTTTAATATCGCTTGTTCATTTTCAGTCATTGATTGATAACAGATTTATTATTAAGTCTCTCATAATTTATAAGAGTTATTGAATATAGAAAATTCAGTACTGTTTAATGTAGCATAGTAGTTATGTTTTGTCCATACATTTATTTGGCCTAAAATATGATATTATAATAACGTATTTTCTAAAGTCTTCAGATTACATTGGAGGTTTACACATAAAAATGTCTTATTTAAGATACAACGCGATTCAAAAACGTAACCTTCTTCCGAAAAAATGGACCACCAGCTCTTTTCACCTTTTCTACTAGAAGATATATACTTAAAGAAGAACGCTACGTGTTCGAAACACATTATTTTATTAATACAATTTTTTTCTATATAAATCTCAACTGAAAAAAACTAACGAGTTATATTTGTCGGTATAGATTGGAGGTGACAAAGGAAATGTCCTGGATAATAAACTAACAGAGTATGTAGATTCAAATTTATAGAGAGACCTTAAGGTGACTCAAAGAACCCAACAAACATAATATTTGATGGCATCACTAAACAAGTAACAATAATAGGTTACAGTGTACACTAGTTCACACAGTAGTTATTCTAAACAGCCAAGAAAAAAATCAACTTTATTATTGAAAAGTCAACAAGTTTTTTTTTGAACGATTTTGAAATATTCCGAATTAATTTTGTTAACTTTCATTTAGAATAAACAAATACCGAATGCTGAATATGAAAGAAACAATTTAGTTTTTGACAAAAATTACAAGTTTTGTTATTCTTTCAAGCCATGTTAATCCTTCCTTTTATTATTCACTTTATTTTTGACATTGTTTATCGGTTGGTAATTTTCTAGTATAATTTATTAAAATTAACTCTTAAATTATGATTAATATGTAATAGTCAATTAAAATAAATTCTAAATACTCATGAATATAAAATTCAGAATAGGTTTCTTGAGGATTAGGCCCTAAAGATTAAATACTCCTGATTAATAATATTTTAAAATTTAAGAATTAGTCGTCGAGAAGCTAAATTAATACATACGAATATACCCTTAAAATAATTGAGATACAATTTTATAACTGTTTATTTCATTTATAAGGAAATGTATTCTAATGATAAAAAGCAGTCATTTATCGATTTTACTGTTAATATCATATGCATATTTTCACATTTTACAGAATTTATTAAATGTTATGTTAAAGCACAAATTATAATTTGCTTGGTTTATTCTTAGAAATTAATCATAAATATGTTTTACAGCTTATAGAAAATAATCTATCCAGCTTAATAGTTCATTTTATCTAACGAAGAAAATATAAAATACTTCATTTAGTGAAATAGTTGTAGTTTATTTTTGATTAAATTTACTATTTTATTGCGTTTTTATAAATAAAAGATAGTGATTCAAAGAAAGGTTTGAGGGTGGTGAAATATTTAAAGTCAAGGAAACCTGATGTCTTCCGTGTCTGGGAAGATTTTATGTATCTGAATTGAATCAATGCAAACAAACGGCTTAGTAATGTTTTCTGTCAAAACTGGAAATATTCCATGGAAGGGAAATGTTTTCATTTCAAAACTCGTTATGATCGAAATCTTAAGTAATGCATTCTCTAGGCAGGTATTTCCATTTGACTCATATATTCTCTATCTGCCTGAAAAATACTTTGCGTTTTTTTTAAAATTTCAAAGTAGTAATCATTTATGTAGAATCGTTCTGTAGAGATTCGAATTGAGGGAGAGAGAGAGATAGAAAAAGAGAGTGCAAGATAGAAATGGAATAATAAAATGAGTTAGAGAAGGTGAAAATAGAAATATCCTCGAGAGGGATTGATAATCATTCCATTTCGTGGTTGATTTATACACCACTAACAATTTTACTTCCACTCTAAATCAGCATTAAAATAAAATCGCCTTCTCCAATGTGGCGAAAACTTTGCCGCAATTTGTCCATTATCTCCAAACTCTACAGTTTTCCCGATTTGTCTCCGGTCATACGAGTAGTATTTGTTTGTATTTTCTTTGAAGGATTTCGTTCTAACCAGTTTTGGAGTTGAAAGTTTTATGCTTGTAAACCATTTTTCTTTTGGATAGTTGAAAAGTGGAAATAAAACAGTCTATAACTAGGAACATATACATCGAATATTCATTATAAAGGGAAGTTTTATCGTGATCAGGCTGAAGATGTCCTAATGAAAGTCGTCTACGACAGTGTATGTAGAAATAAATTTGCAGTTCATGTATTTTGTAATTCTCGTTGAGTTCTTCAGAATTAAACGTTATTCTTGAATTTAAAGTTAGTTAAAAATTTGCTCCAGAACTTTAAAATTGCGGTATTTATTAACTTCTATGAAAATGTTGTCATAAAATATATATAAGTGATAACAGAAATTCATTGAAATTGTTCATAAGAAATAATGTTTGACATTCAGCAATAAGTATATCAAGATACAATGTATTTAATAAAAACTTCCGATGTATTCAGCATCTAATACTTCAAAATATAAATGTTCCTATCAGTGGTCCGGAGGAACATATATGATTAATTTGGTGTTGGCCAATAGAAATAGATTTTTTGTACGACAAGTAAAATGAGAGATCCTTTTAAATCTCCGTATAACTCTAATTTAAGTTGACGTTCAAAAAGTCTATTCCTATTGGTCACTACCCAAGTGATTAGATATATAAAGTCTAATAAAATGCAAAGAAGACGTATGGTCATTCATTGACATTTTTACAGAATATTATGGAGTATTCATTAATTTCATTTAATTGTACAAATAACTATTATACCATAGCAATGGTTTAATCAATTTATACTCAAAAATAATGAAAGCTGGAACTTTGTCAAGGGTATTTTACAACAACAAATGGATAATGTGTTTATCATTTGGACCTGACCTCTTTGTTTCATTAGTACTAACTTTCTTCCTGGCTCTTTTTGCTTTTTTTTAGAATACTTCTTTCGCTTCAACATTTCAACACTCATCGTCATGAAAAAAATGTTTATGTCTAGAAAGGTAATCCAAGTGTCTTGGTTACATGTACCAATAATTGCTCAATTCTTCTAATCATCCCTAATTGTAGCCGTCTACTTCTGATAATTGAAGTTTACTGTGCTCACACGGGAGACTTGTACCTTTGTTTCAGTCAATAGTGGCTAATGTAACGTTTTACTTTCAAGCAATAACTTTATTATCTTTGTGTCGCCAGGACTTTTATTTTGCTAAATTTCTCTTCCTGAGTTATTATAGTGTAATCAAAATAATTGAAGCTGAGTGGCCTTCGAGAAGTTTTCACATAAGCCAACTTTAGGCTCTTCACATCTGCAACTGTAGGCTGCAAGAAGATGAGTATAGAAACAAGAAATATTTTTGAAATAAAAAAACTAAAATGACTTGCAGCATATAAATTAGAGCCTTTAAAAGGTATATTAAACTACAATTTAAAAGTAAACTTACCTTAACTCTTAAATTAATTTTACAATTATCTTTAAATTTTACATTTTGTTTCTTATTTCAAATTTACCTGTATCGGATTTCACATATTTTTTATGTACATAGCTTACAGTGATTGGTGTTTCAAGATCAACCTAAAGAAGAGGTTGATCAATAACCTAACCTGTACAATACCTAAAGAGTATTGTGATTCAATACTGCTCCCAACATATCCAGACTTACGCATGACCAATGAGTAGAGTTAGATTTCGCTGACAACACAAAATTAGGATTAAGGGTGATGAAGGGTCAACAGATATTTCTGGTATGGATTAATATTTTTATAGACGAAGAGATCAACTTCCATGGTTTGTTTCGTCACACTGTTTTTATGTCAGCTGATAATAATTATTTATTTACTGTTAATTACATTTAATTTAATGTAACTGTGTGATAAAAACACAAATTATTATCTTAAATTTAATCAAAAAACTTTTTTTTTTGTTTATTTAGAGTTTTTAAGAGTCCTAATCCAAATGCTTATCAATTACTTATATTCATATGCACTAACGTATGCACACACACACACACACACACACACTACAGAAGTTGCGCATGTGTTTCTATGTATATACATATATAATGTTTATAATTAATAGATAATTCTATTCACAAATACTAAACTAAATTAAGTTCTTTTGCCTATTGAAAAGTATTGATGTACTAAAAGCATAGATGCATTTTGAATGTAGTGAAGGAATGATTAAAGACTAGGTTTGTAATATTTAAATATTAAAAGAACTGAGTGTTGCGAATAGATTTGTTTGAACGTTGAATAAACTGTCAGTTTAGGTTTTGAGCAAATTCCATTTATGTTTTTATTATATGCTTGGATTAGTGAGTAGCTAATCCAGGATGTGGTAGGAAGAGTTTGAATCGTGATTCAAGTCCTGCGCTGAGGATTAGAAGAGGCACTGGAGCAACAGTTGAGCTGCGAATATTTATATCGAGTTTTGTTTTATTGTAGTCAAGGGGAGATATATCATCGTGTCATACACTGGTTGTGGTCTATACGGCACAATGTTACGCGAAGAGGCTTTTCATTTGAAAACAGTTGCATTCGTGAAAAGAATCCTCAAAAAAGTAGGATTAGCAAATGACTTAATGAAGCAGATCGAAAGAGAGAGGCTTTAAAGTTGGCGGGAGCATAATTTATGTGGTCCATGTGGGAATAACAAAAAAGCAGGCGGTGCTACGTGCGAGCCCGGTCGGCAGGTGAACGCCGACCGCATGCAGATGCTCGGCTTAATTTTATATCTCGCCCGCCCTCCCTAACAGGGTTAATATCCACCACCGGCCGCCTCTCCCAAAGAAACACCCTTCCTCCACTCTCCACACTACTTTCATCTTCCTTTCATTTCAAATTCTTCTTTATGCTACAACGTCCAGGTGAATTATTAAGTACCTGTCTCTTTATTGTTATCTTATCTTCGTTTTAAATTAAATTAACACAAAGAGTGACGTAAAATTCATTTCCTTGAATATTTTGTGCACATTTCTTTTCAGTGAGGGGCTTTTTGCGATTGTTTAATTCTAAGTCCTCTCTGTGTCAACTTTTTTTTTCCAGTGGTGGACATGCTTATACAACACTACCTACGTATACAAATTATTCATAAATTATTAGCTTTCGCACCTCTGCTATAGCTCTTAATTCAATAACTTCCCTGAATGTGAATAAAAAAAAAAGATAAACATACTGTAAGGTGGTTAAATTATAACTGTAAGGTAGGAAAAACTAAATAGTGATAAATATTATTTTTAGTTCAATAATTAATGAGCTTCCAAAGCAAACAATATTTATTATAATAAATATTATTATGGATATTTTAATTTCAGTGTAAACACCAAGTTTTTTTGCACGAAATCAAATGTGGGAGGTCTAGAGTCAACATTACTATATGCCATCTACCATCAAACCTAATAATTAATAAACAAATAATCGGTATATTTTTGTTTAACTGATAGTTATGATGACCAGAATTACCAGAGAGTCCTAATTCTTAATTCATCAAAATATCAACCAAGGCTAGAAAACCAGGTTAGAGGTGTCCTAACAGGTAGCTCGTTCATCTTCATTAAAAGAAAGATCGCAATTTCAAATAGGTATTGATTTTTCTTGTTGGATTAGAAAAGGTAGTGGCTTCTATCCTTCAGGTAGGTCTTCAAGCAATTGGCCCAGAGATTGTAGGATTCAAGGTCTTTTTTAGGATGAAATTTGCAAAAACTTGAGTCCAGTCAAATAAAATTCTACTAATATTGAATAAAACCGGTGTTGTAGCACAACAACACCAAACATAAGAACTAAAGAACAATAACTAAAGAACTGGAGTCCAGTCAAATAAAATTCTACTAATATTGAATAAACCCGGTGTTGTGGCACAATAACACCAAACATAAGAACTAAAGAACAATAACTAAAGAACTGGAGTCCAGTCAAATAAAATTCTACTAATATTGAATAAACCCGGTGTTGTAGCACAACAACACCAAACATAAGAACTAAAGAACAATAACTAAAGAACTGTAGTCCAGTCAAATAAAATTCTACTAAATTGAATAAACCCGGTGTTGTAGCACAACAACACCAAACATAAGAACTAAAGAACAATAACTAAAGAACTGGAGTCCAGTCAAATAAAATTCTACTAAATTGAATAAACCCGGTGTTGTAGCACAACAACACCAAACATAAGAACTAAAGAACTGGAGTCCAGTCAAATAAAATTCTACTAATATTGAATAAACCCGGTGAAGTGGCACAACAACACCAAACATAAGAACTAAAGAACAATAACTAAAGAACTGGAGTCCAGTCAAATAAAAATCTACTAATATTGAATAAACCCGGTGTTGTGGCACAACAACACCAAACATAAGAACTAAAGAACAATAACTAAAGAACTGGAGTCCAGTCAAATAAAATTCTACTAATATTGAATAAAACCTTTGTTGTAGCACAGCAACAACTAACATAAGAACTAAAGAACAAGTGGGTGATACTGCCCATCAATCAGAGACATAGATTCAAAAGACTATGTTGGGTTGGATTTGAATAAAAAGAAGCATCTAAATTTGTTTACAGTATGTATATAAACGAAATATTTAATCAAAATCAATAATAATTAAGTGATTTCTTATTATATTCCAGTAAGAAATAAACTATAAGGGGAAATTCCATTAACTGGAAGTAATATCTCATTACAGTAAAAGGTGGAGTGAAGAATTGGGATTACAAGTAATCCTGCTATTTCATTTCATTTCTATTCTCATGATAGGATATTTTGTCTTTATCTGTCATTGCTACTGATGGATTAAACTTTAAGATATCCTGCGGAGAGAAAGATTTAGACGTTGCTTAATAAAAAGAAGTTCTATCCAATTTCTTCTGAAGAACTAATTAAGGAGAAAATGAAGAAGCAGGGAGACGGGGAATTAGATTCGACAGCTGCTCTTCTCTTGTTTAAAGATCTAAATAATACGTTTTCAAATAAATAATCTTATGCTCCGCAGATTCTATCCATCCTTTGTTTATTTTTTATTGTTTAGTGGAAAATTTATTCTATTGTAGCCAGTAATTTATAAGTTTAGAAATAAACAGAATATTCACGAGCCTTCGAAAACACACAGACGCTCATTTTCAAAATTAATCACGATTTAAACAAAATATGGGCTTTTGTATTTGATATAAAACTCCAATGCATTTTTGAATAGTTAAAAATCAATTACGATAGTTCTTTTTTATCTCTTAAAATTTCAATATTTATAAATAGAATAAATGAATCGGATTGGGGGCAGATTTTCCAACTTCACATTAAGAATAATTTCCACTCTAATTAAATTTGTGTTTTTAATAAATAGATAGTCAGTCACAGAGAGAGCAAGTACATCATCTGTAATTATCTACCTTGAAAATATTTAAATACCTAATGATGAATGCATACAGTTAATATTTTATTCAAATTTGATATGTATGGTATTTAAATTTCATCTTAACCCCCCCCCCCCCCCCCCACGAACTTTGATAGCGATTTGATCTCCACATCCTAACACTCATTAGTGATTTGACTTCTGCTGTTGTATTAGTTAGAGAATGTTACATGCACTTTATTGCCACTACAATTACATGTTTAAGTTTAATTATGATCCTATATTAATTGTGTCTTAAAGAGGCTATTGCTTCCATAACTATTAAAGGCAGAAATTTAGATATAAAGAATCACTTTCACAGCATTTATCGAAAAAAATTTATGCTATTATTTATGTAACTTATAACGTACATGACACTCTTTCTTAGCAGATAATATGAATATGAGATATATATCTCATATTCACATTATCTGCTAAGGGCACACGCACATACACAAACAAACACACATTCACACTTTCACTCAAACAACGCTTATACACACATTTAGATTTATAGTGTAACTATAATTTATGATAAAAGTAAAACAAATATATATGGGATATATATATATTTTTTAAAACAAGTCTACAATTACTACCTTTCAATATTTAGTCGTTCTTATAATGAAGTTAAAGATTTCAATAGATATTAAGTATGGCACAAAACATGTGAAGATTTCATTGATTCGTCAATGGTTTGCTCAATGTAATGATTATGAAAAAACAGAAGAAGAAGTTGTTCTAAAAAATATTTTGATAAGAAAACTGAAAAACGATAGTCACATTTTATCATTTGTAGAGTGCACGGAGGTGGCTAATCTACGGTGTTCCTCACGGAGGTTATTCGAATCTACGGTGTACTGTTGACTTTGATCTGTGATAAATCATTGATTATGTCTTAGAATCATTGCCAGCTGACATGAATTCTGGTGTGAGTGAAATCCTTTCCTCATTATTACTGCTACTTTTTCAGTAAACTCTTTAGTTAATTATTTTCTACCCACACTAACAATTGCTAAAGTTAGAACAGTTGTATAGTACGTTTAAGTGAGGTAACCCCTTTGGCTTGGTTAACATTTTCAACTATAGTATAGATTCCATGGAATAGTGGAATATCAGCAGTATATTTTAATGACCCTCATTCACAGTTTACTTGATTAGTTTGCTTAGTGATGGTTACCGAGTTTAGTTTCAATTTGCATTCGATAACAAGTTCTTTACTCCACGATATTAACTGGAATCGTATCTATAAATAATGTTTATATCTACGTCTACTCAAACAATGTTGGGATGAAACTGTAATTGAATTGCTTACACGAAGCGAGACTTCACAATTAAATTGTTGTTCACTATTTTTTTTTTATTATATCTTATTCCTGCAAGTTTAGTTGAATACCTGTTTGTGTATTTTACTCTGGAAGTAAATCAGTCTTCCATTTTATTTCGTATTGTGTGGAAATTAACAATATAATTCACCAGAGTGTATAAGTTTCAATATCCACCCAGTTGAAGTGACTCCAGCAGGGTGTGGGAATGAAACAATGTGCAAGTATATTTATTACCAGACTGGAGCGAATCCACCTCTAGCAATGAAGCAGCAGGCTGGAATGGGTGAATCGGACTTTGAATTGGTTGTCGGAACTTGTCAGACGAGGCGACTAGTGTCGTGCAACATGTTGCTGTTTCCTGGGCCCGGAGCCGGGGGCCTGTTGTGATGCAGTGATTGATGCCCCTCTACGCCTCACACCCGAGACTTAAGAAAAACAACTCGTCTCTATTAATATCCTTGATGGCCCCCAACAGACGACTAGTGGTGGCCGCATGTCCCACACTCTGTTTCTTCTACTGTCTCTTTTATTTCTTTAAACCATGCATTCCGTTGTTAAAAACAACTTACATTTCAATGTATAACTTAGTATATGTTTGTCTAATAGTAAAAGTGACACATATCAATGCCAAAGGTATAGAATTACGTATATCCTTCACTGCTGTATCACCCTCGGGTTGATTTTTTTAAATCAAAACTTATTTATCCGATATCAGTTCAAATTGATAACATATTGTCAATTTCTTGAACCACAAGAAAAATTGACCTCTTTTAACTAAGCAACTTCAAATCGAAAAGCTTGTCGTTATGTCAAAATTTCATTTCACGTAATTAATTCACCATATATCCTCTGAAACATGTTCAAAATATATGGCTTTTAATGTTTCAATCATATATACTATACATTTTATCACTTTAACTAATAAACTGGAACATTTTCTTGGAAAATATGTTTTTGGAGAATAACATGAAACTCGAAACTCGTAATCATTGATTCATGCATTGGCCATTTCTACAATGCTATAAGGGGTAATTATCAGGCAGATCAACATAAGTAAACAAAAATGTGAATTGGATAAGTTAGGTAGGATCAGACTGATAACAACCAGAATCACGTAAGAATGAGATAGGTGAGTAATATATTAAGCTATACTCGACCAGGAATAGATCAGAATAAAAAAAAGATATTGGATAGCTTTGAATTAAACAGGTAAAGATCATAATCATGCAACGAACAAACTAATATAACGGTTCATTAGAAATTTAAATTCTGACAGTGCATCTACCCTATTTAGTGAAATATGTGTTTATTTTCTTAACAAGGTGATATTTGAGGTGTTGAGAGTGGAGTTCGTTAATGTCAATGAATAATTGATATTAGTTGTATAGTAATTTAGTATATATACCGCTTGCAAAAAGTACCTTGTGTTGGGCCATATTGTTGTTCTTCTAATTTGATTACTGTATGATAGACGAAGTCAAGTCCTTACTGTTTTTACTACGGGGTCTTTGAACTTAATGGCGCTTTACAAGGCGAAATCACTAACTTGTCGAATGTGTGGAATATTTTTTTCGTGTGGCTTGGTTGGCCGAGGTGTTGGGTGGAGTTATGCGCTGGGTCAGCAGCATGGTAATGACGGTGGTAGTCCTCGGCGGTGGAGTCCCATTCAGGTGTCAGGACGGACAGTGCTTACTCCGCACCGAGTCAAGGCCGCACGCCTCGCCTCTGCTCCAGACGGATACGCTGCACATTTTGTTTACCCTTCCCGACACGTCTGCTCCCTTCCCTCTCCCATACACCATCTAATTCCAATTGTTCACAACATCCTTCAAGCTTTTTATACATTCCAAGAACTTATAGATTTCCATGATGGCTTGCTAATGTTAGTCTGACATGTTAACAAGAGATTTAGATTCAAGTGCTCTCTGACACTAAGGCTGCCCGCTGTAATAAAGCATGCTGCTTTTATTCCATTTACGTTATTGAGACGCTGATAGAATTATTGAAAGGTATATAACTGTAATCTATGATGTGATACTCAATGCTGATTTCCTACGTATACTAAACACTCATATACACGAAATTGATCTCTGTCGAAGAAGTCATGAATACAATATTAATTTTACAGTACTGTTTTTAAAACACTTTAGACGTTTTTATTGTATATGGTTGTTATTTTATTTTATATGATAGTTGTGTGTGTTCATTGGAACCTGCGTTCAATGATATTTCTGTCAAAGAGTAGAGTAAACGCTCAACAAAATTATTTAAAATAATATTATAGAAAAAAAATAAAAGAGTCGATCAGACATGATGAGTAGGCTAACATCTACACGGGGAATTTTTAATAAACTGGATGGTATAGTGTCTTCAATTAAAAAGTGTTTGTACTCTCACAGAAAGTTGTGAGGGAACCGTAAAATAAGTTTGGTCCTTTAGTCACATATGCTTAGCAAATATGTCTGGTTTCGTGAAAACAATACAATACTTTTTGTTGACTTGTATTAACGTCATAAATACTCTTTTTTTTTTGAAAAACAAGACTGCCAGAAGGTTGTAAAGGAAGTAGAAAAAGAGAATTAATGTTGACAAAAGTAATGTGATTATGAATTACTATATGTAATGTGGTATAGGAGAATTATTATATTTAATGTGGTACTGTGCTGTAGAATTAGAAAACCATATTTCTTCAAAGATAATATTTGACCTGCTTAATGAAGTTGTGATGTTCAAACAAGAAATTAAAAAATAATAGCGGGAAGTATAGTTTCTCCATGTTTCGTCTAAACGCAAGCACTCTTCACTGGATCAAAGTTTCGCTATATTTATATAGCATTATCGAAATTGTACAAAAAAAAGCAAGGCATACGTCAAAAAATGCTTTTAAAGTATAGTTATTACAACCATAGCTCAGACTACTGAATCTCGTAACATTTGAATGATTAGAAAATGATTTTAGCAATGTTATGAAAAACATATGCGTTACGCGACAAGTACATTTTACAAAAGGCTAAAACGAAAAGAAAAATTTGCAAATTCATAATATAGTTATATAATTTTCTGTGATTTACAATATAGTCCGTTTTTATTGTAGGGGTTCACAGTTTTGCAATGTGAAGCTGCTATTTTGTTGTACGTTTCACTTTTATTTAGTGCACATCTATCATTGTTTTTATAGTATTTAAAAGTATTTCCACTATTGATGGTATGGTTACCCATTGTAAGAATAGGATTTGTATTCTGTATTGTTGTTCAGCAACACAGACAGACAGTGAAGGAATTGATCTCTAGTAACATATTTTTCTGGCTAATTACTATTTTATGGGTTATTTTAGTTATAGGGATTATTTGAAGTAAAAAATATTAGAAGGGCTTTTGTGTGATAGCTCACGTCACGTACAGCCGTGATGACTGGAGTGCCAAGGTTAACTGCTAACACCAGTCATAAAACAACGTCATGTGTAGAGTGATGTGTGTGATTTGATTTATAACTCAGACATCACTGAAGGAAACAAATCAAGTTGTACTTGTGCATTCTTTGCATTTACACAAGCATGAATTAATCTGGTGATTAATCGGCGACTGATTAAAATGTTTGGCTCTAAGAGAAAATAGTTTTCTGTTTTCAAAATATTTCTGCTTGGCACTTTAAATTATAAGTTAATATTATAACACAATATCGTAAATTATAATATATATAAGTAAATTTCTTTAGTTTCGTCTGTAGGTGAAGTGCTCTCGACGTCAACGCCGCTCCGTTGCACACCATGGAACAGCAAGCGGGCACTGACCGCTGGCTCTCACGACCACTCTGTTGGGCTCAACTACTTTATTTATTATATAAAATCATCAAAAACACGACGTATTTAACGATTATATCGGTATTTATATGGATTTGGGTAGGTGACTCAAGATATAAGGACTACTCACTTATGTGGGGCATACCTTTAGATACTCGATTTTCTATCCGAATGTGAAAAACCTTGCAACTGGACCGTGGATGGCTTTAATCTTTTGCATAATTCAATCAGTGTTAATATAAATGTTTTACAGATAGGTAACTGATAGCGTTACTAGTGCACTTATAAGTCCAGTATATTACTAGAACACAAATTACATGGCACAATGCAGACAAGTATGTGTTCACGCATACGTGCTTGATCTATTGTTACCAGTTATGGTTTCAAATCTAAGTATGGATAACTTTGGATAGTCATCCAAATGTAGATTCTCAGGTCACTGTTTGGTAATGAAGTTCATCCATATTCATCCTTGGTTTCTCTGATGAAGATGATGACGTAGTGTGCTAGATCAATGTGACTTCCACCTGTAGGTTTGAATCATTTTGCAGATTCTATCCTACTCAACTGTTATGAATAGGTGGATTACATACTGTTATGAATAGATATACATACATACAAATACTTACATATTATATAATTTTTCTTTAACACGATTCGTCCATCATCAAATGAAAACAGTTATATATAAATGAACGTTAAGCATTTTTATTGGGGAAATATCAAATTAGATAAAATAGACGGAAAGAAATATATTAAATGGAACAACTATACCGTTAACTTGATCAATTTAAAAATAAAAAAAATGTGTTAAAAGCATGTAATATTTGCCAAGAATTGGGTTTGGTATATGTAGTGTTACCCAAGTGTCGGCTTAGTTTGCGTGAGCCCAGTGCCCTTGATAATGCAAAACGGTTCTACTTTTGAGCCATGAATTTAGCATTACAAAGACTCGACAATGTCTCCCTTAAACCGACCCTCGACAAAATACCCTTTAATGTTTAATGATTTAAGATTGTGCTATGCAGGACGGAGATTTATTTGGTCGTCGAAGCTTGAATACGTTCGCTATGCAGGCATGTTGCGGCTTCCTATGATCGTCCCACTAGGTTTTAAATATTTACATGGTTGTACAAGTGGTTTAATACTTCTATATGGCTAGGACACACACTTTAGAAGCTTGCTATACAGTTTGTTTTCTAAATAATTTGTTGGATAACTTACTGTGCTGCAGTTGATTAGTCAACTGCATTCTTTCTCCACTCCTTACTACATGTACGTAGAACATTTGCAATTATTCATGTCTTTATGATGACTGATTAGGAGTATACTATCTTCTGTGGTGACGATTGCATTATTTATAAGTACGAAAGAAATAGATAAAAGACATAAGTGGAATTCATGTGATTCAAATTCGTTTTAAAAAACCTCATATAGCTATTCACAACTATATACATAAATATGTAATTTAAAGTAATAGTCAAAGTATCACAGTAATTGAACAGAGATATATAATTGTTCTATATTATATAGAATACTATATTAAATATGAGACATTGCTGATAATCATAAACAAAACCAATGTAAAATGACAAGGAAACGGTGGTGACCTACTCGTATTCCAAAAAGTCAACCGCTAAAAGTCTTTGTATCATTAAAAATAATAATTGTTCTAAACTGAATTAAATGAATTTGATATTTCAATATTAAATAACAGCTTTAGTGTATGATGTGTCAAGAAACGCGTGTAATGAGTCTATATTTGTAAATATTTCGTGATAAACACTCCAAAAAAAAAACAATAAAATGAAAAAAATAGTTACAATAACAATTTGTTATTCAAATCTTTCAAACCTTACATAAAATATGTACTGACTTTTGGAAACCAATGTTCTCATTGCTCTTTATTTTCGTTATACAAATTTGATAATTACTGGTGAGTATTTCAAGCATATTGAGAATAAAATATGCTTATTTTCTGTATGTATTCCCCGAGTGTGATTCAAAGAGATTTATAGCCGAATGAAGCAGCAAATATCAACCAATTGAGAAGTTATGCATTTAATTTGCACATATATACGAAAGATTTTGACAATAATTTATTATTACACATTCATACATATCAAATATCACGGAGTAATTAATTTTAAAATAAGTCCATGATATTTCAACCAGTACTGCCTTTCATCAGAGCTAATAATGCATATTATTCAAATATATTTGTCCCATTTTAAAAGCTTTTTTTCCATAGTTTGAAGGTTGTTATTAAAACTTGAAATTAAAAACATCCATTTTGATATTTAATAATTTTAACCCCCAAAATGTATTTGTATATCAAGAATGGTCAGTTTTTTTTTATTAAAATGATACATTTTAAGCAAAACGTATCTGTTTTATACCAAGTTTTTCCCCCAAAATTAATATTAGAGCATATATTAAATATCACACAAGGCAAACAAGTGTACTTAACTTGACTAAAAACTACAAGATATGAAACTTTGCAATTGCAGTTGAAACCTACAGAGAACTTTCACAAATAAGGCATTTTGAAAATTAAGGTAAAACACATACACTACTTATATAGGATTAAACGAAGTACGAGCCTGAGTATTACAGGAGTGCTAAGTATTGGCCAGGTATTAGCACTTAGACAATAACCTCCATAAAACAGTTATCATTGAACATTACATTTACTGAAACATGCGTCACATTAACACTTTTCAAAGTTCATTACAAAAAGTGATTAATTCAGAAGTTTTTTTTCCTTTTATCATATCACCAGAAAAAAAAATATTGAAAAATGAAACTGTCTGATCGTATGAACAATAACTCTTTAGACAAATGGGAAACCACTGAACTGTTGAAAACTTTATGAAACTCTGTTTAATTATATATGAAAATTAATCAATTTATTGATTGATTTTTGTGTAACTATTTCTTTATCAAGTTTCTAAATCAAAATGTAGCAAAACAGACTAGGTTTTTTTAATAATTCTGACTGGATAGTAGCGTGGATAAGAGATATTCAGTATTAGGAGATTTTTCTAACAACTGATGCTTCATTTTTGATTAGGCGGCCATGTATAGCATGAGCAAGCAAAACGCCACTGCATATGGTACCGCCCATCTATGTAATAACCAGCGAAAGGTTAATTAAATTTGCTCATTTAATTGGAGCCAGTGTATTCAGCATGCCTACCACCGTAGATAGCCGTATAAAAAGAGAAATTAACCAAGTGCATTATTTGAAAATATTATTCGCCTCAAGTACTCTCATGTTTTATTTAATCAGATAATACCTGTTTTTATTATTTTTTCAGTTTTATTATTTTTTATATTAGTTTTATATTATATTTTCCCCCTAATAATCTCAAACCTAATTTTAATTAGTTTTCTTCTTTTTCCTTTCTTTTCCTTTATTTTCTTTCACTTGTTTGTTATTATGATATTAGTTGTTCCCAGTGACTCTTTGAAATAGTCTATGTCTCATTACTCTACAACTTGTCTTCCATTGAATGCGAAGATCTCAGCACATTTTAGCATATCTTACTGTACGGTACACACTGGTTTCTATCAGTTTAATAAATATATATATATATATACTATTAAAAGAAACGGTCCAGCGGACTTTTTTAAATAAAATAAATTCAAAACGAAGGAACACACACAGAAATACACAGACGTAATTCACATCGATATTTCGACCATCGTCGTCATCAGGAGGTGTGAAGAGGGAAGAGTCCCGCAGGAAACTGTTTCCTTCGTTTTGAATTTATTATATATATATATATATATATATATATATAAACTATATAGTGATTTAAATAATGTTGTGTAAATGTTCATGTAGGGAATTTTGTAGCAAACCTGTCATGTTTATTAAGGTAGTGTTTTTTAAAAGAATATTTTGTTATTAGTTATGTTTGATAGAAGTGAGGTAATTGTCATTGTAAATAAGTATTTATTAGAATTGTTTTAAAAAAACCTTTTATATAGAATCCTTGAAAATGGTCAACGTAGACCGAAACGTCGGAAATGTAATATGAAAAATACAATGAAAGATAAAAAAATCGGTGAGTTAATTTATATGGTACCACAGAGATGGAAAGGTAGCATTCGAAACCTTGAAAAGGTATGTAGGAAACATACTAAACTTAATGTTGGCAAGATCTTTAATGAGGTATATATATATATATATATATATATTATATATATATATTTACTGGATAAACGGAAAGACGATCCAAATTGGACACAATTACAGTTCAAAATTGTAGATAGGTAGCACACAAAGTAAAGAAACACACTTACAAACTCAAATTTTCGGGCAATCCGTCTTTAGGAGAAAAGAGAAAGGGAGGCCAAGCACGTTGTAGACGCAACGGCTATTAACGGTTACACACTTAGTTTCTTTACTTTATGTGCTACCTTTCTTCAATTTTATATATATATATATATATATAATTGAAGGATAATATCTCATTCTCTATTTTTTCTCCGTAAATTATATTTATTTATAAATATAAGTGCAGATAGGTCGCAGACCCTCGTCTTAAATATGTTTCATGTTAAATGAATCATAGTTCGGCATTCACAACCTTCTGAGAAATTGGATGTCTCGAACCAATTTCCTTTTATCAGATGTTCATCTAATTAGGTGTTGTCTAAATGTGAAAAACGGTGACATGTTTCACAAGGATGAAGAAGCCTTTATTACGAAGAAGATGACTCTGCTCGACTGGTAAACAGCTAAATACAAGTTTAATAAATAAAATAACTGATAAAATAATATACAATAGAAAATTAATATATAAATAAAACAAGAAACAAATTGAGGAAAAAATATAATGCATATAATTTAACAGTTTAGATTAAAACAACAGGGTTAGAACCAACTTTTAGAAGGCAAATATGTGTTTCTTTAGAAGTTCTTAAATTATCAAGTATATTAAGACCTAAGATCTGTTTATAATCCTGGACACGGAAACTAACATTAAATTTAAGTCATGGCAGTTCGCATGAATGGTGTTGGGTAGGTTGCAGTGCTGACCAACGGATGACCTGTAACTGTTCATAGGAATATATATAAATACACTTCACAGTAAACCTCAGGCACAGAACAAAGAAACAAAACACTTACTGTCTAATTTTTGGTTCAAACGACATTAGGAGAGTTGAGATAGGGATACCAAACGCACTTGCGAAGCGACGGTTGGAGACCAACAGTGTTGTCACACGCGTGCCCAGTTCAAGTCAAGTATCAAAATTACAATAGGTATAGGTATCTTTTTAAGCCCTATCTTTGTAAGCCCTATTTTTTGCTTTTTGCATGAGCGTTGTAAACCAGGCCTAAACTTATAAAAGAACTACCGAGAGTTATATATATATATATATATATATATATATATATATATATATATATATACAATAAAATAAAAAACGAAGGAAACACACAGAAAGACACAGACATAACTCACATCGATATTTCGACAATCGTCGTCATCAGGAGGTGCGAAGAGCGAAGAGCGAAGAGTCCCGCAGGAAGACAGGGCGGTACTTAGACAGGGTGAGTACCGCCCTGTCTTCCTGCGGGACTCTTCGCTCTTCGCTCTTCGCACCTCCTGATGACGACGATTGTCGAAATATCGATGTGAGTTATGTCTGTGTCTTTCTGTGTGTTTCCTTCGTTTTTTATTTTATTGTAAAAAAGTCCGCTGGACCGTTTCTTTTAATTGTGTATATATATATATATATAAATAAATAAGAGTTATATGTATATGGGTGTGTTTCCAGCTTGTAATTGCCGGGTGTGCCTGGCGTTTCTTTTTCTTCTCTGCTAATGATCGTAAATTACAAAATGTATTTGTCTGTTACACATATTTATTTTTAAATTATGTGTCAGTGTATGGTAATATAACTGTGGATCGCAATTCTGAATGGTTGATTATTTCATTAACTGTTTAGTATCAATCGGCTTCTCAAAGAAAAATAACAGCAACAGCAGCTATTGAATACATGGTTTATTTCAGTGGTCCCAACTGGTACAATGCTTGCGTGACCCTTCATATCCCTTCAAGGGATATCGAGTCCCTTTCATATCCAGTGTTTTTGTCTTGTTCTACGTAATCCTATTACACTTTTCTTCAACTTATTTCCTCTGGCCAAATTTTTTTCATTGTTTTTCTTGTTAATGTATGTGTTTATATTTTAGAAAGTAATAGCTTCAATACACTTTCAATATTGTTTAGATAAAATATTTTAATCGAATATACATATTTAGTAATACTCCTTCTGTTAGAAAAGTTATAAAATGTGTTAAATACAGGTATTGTAAACCAGTTTAACAAAAATGAAGGCCTTTGATGCTGGTAGATTTAAATTGTACAATTCTTTGAATATATAAGAGATGGAATTTTTAATACATGTAATAAAAAATTTCAAAATGATAAAATAATTCAAGAGTCATTAGAACCTTTACACTCAAATATGGCATTTTAATTCTGCACGATAACACACCCACACAGACACAAACAGGCTTCAAGTCAACAATAGTTTTTATTTTCATTGTTGCTTTACTTTTTGTAAAGTAAAACGTGTTTATGTATAATAAAAAACAAAAAACGTATTAATAAATATAACTGAAGAACGAACTCTTTACTTAAACAATATATAAAGAGCTATAATAGTATTAGTGAAAACAATTCATTGTCTCTTACAGGTGTGTGAAATGATCTTGTTTTTGTGAATAAGCCTTGCTTATCATTAATTATTTGGCATTCAAAAGAGAGAATAGGAGTATAACGATTAAATTTTATCTCATTCCGTAGAAAGTTGTCACCTCAAGATACAATGGTGTCTTTTCAATTGAATCAAGCAGTAACAACAATCAACTCCGGACAGGTTGACAAATAGATGAATTATTTACGTACAGGCAGCGAATAGTGGACTAATCAATCATTTGAGTGTAAGCCACGTATTGCTGGATTAACTGCAAATCTATAATCGTATTTATCAAACTATGGCTACAATTTACAGAACTGTCCATGGTTTTAGCCACAATCTACTGATATAAAGAGAAAATAAATAAAAATGGCGACATATATGTTGACATTCCAAACTTTAATACAATACCCTTGTTACATTAATAAAACATTGAGTCTCCTGGTTTCCAAGAACTATGAAATACCGTGATACTAAAATAGCAATAATATTGAATAATTTACTTGACGGCAGTATGTTCAATGTGATGCTTCTTCATATATATAGTCAACTTCATATTTATATATATATAAACAAAACTATAGTTTATCGCTACTCGGTCGGTTCTTCAGGTTCAAATTAAACTCACATTGCCAACGTTAAAGACCGAAACGTTGGCAATGAGAGTTTAATTTGAACCTGAAGAACTGACCGAGTCCCGATAAACCATAGTTTTGTTTCTATTCCACGGTCGAACTTTTATTAATATATATAAATATATATATACTTTTTCATATATGTAGTCATTTAGACTGCCAACTACAATATATATATATATATATATATATCAATGTTCAAACCACAATTAAAAAAATGGGAAAACAGGACTAAGATCTTTCAACCGTAACAAGCTGTTTTCGTCAGAGTCAAAAACCCAACTGAAGTTGGGTTGGAGACCCAACCGTCGCTTCACAAGTGCGCTTGGTGTCCCTATCTCAACCCTCCTGATGACGGTTCAACCGAAACTTAGAGACAGTAAGTGTGTTTGTTCCTTAGTTCTGTGTTTGTGATTCATCGTCATATATATATATATATATATATATATATATATATAGTTTTGTTAAAAATATTTAACAGTAAAAACGTGAAGTACGATAAAAACGAGTGTAATAACCAATGAAAAAAGTCCAGAATTAAAAGTATATATTGGAAAAACATAAAATAAATCTTTAAAAAAATACAAAATTAATTTAGATCATTGACTCTATTTTAAACATTTTTTCAACGTTTAACAGTAACACAAAAGAATATAATTATCAGACATAACACTATAACACATCAGAAATAATTATTATAATGATTATATTATTAATTAATAATTATTAATGATTATAATGAATAGCATAACAAAATAATGAATCTGATTAGTCTAATTGAAGGTTTCAGACTGCCAGGCCACTCACCTCACATGACTAATAAATGGTCTTCATTTGAAACACATCTTTCTTAGCAAATATATTATACTGTTAGGAAGAAATAATAACATTCCTATTCAGGAAAATAATGAATCATGAAAAAAGGATATATATATATATCAATTATATACATATATCATCCAACATATAACATGTATCACTTTATGTCATCAGAGAGCAAACAAGTAAAAAAAAAGAAAGCAATAAGAAAGTAAAGACCTTTCTCTGTTTGCTCTCTGATTACATAAAGTGAAAGGGCTCAGAGCATTTATTTCTTTTGTCTTTCATGTCCTTGTCGTTTCGGACTTCATTGATTGCATCAGGTGTTTAACTGTGATTTTTTCTCCATATATATATATATATATCAATGTAGAATTAGAAACATAGAGAAATTAAAAGCACACACTTACAGTCTCTAATTTAGTAAATATATATATATGGAAAATGTATATATTTGTGTGTTTGTGTGTATGTATCTATGTATCTATGTATGTATGGGTGTGTCTGTGTGTGAGTAGTGTATGTTTGTGTGAGTTGATATCTGGAGGATACATACAGAAAGAGATAGATGAAAATGAGAGATTTTCCTAGTACTATATCTGAATAATTAGTGCAATTGAAATATGTAAACGTTATTTTAGGCCAATTTATATTTTATGAGTGGTTTTAAGATTGCGTTTATTTATTGTTAAGCTGTATTACAATTCTTCTGTAGAAGTTACTTACCTTTTAAAGTTTATTTGCTCAAATATCGATTTGCTTGCGGTGAAGTTAGATGGTGGGAAGGTATTATGACAGTGTGTTTGAATGGGTTAAAGCCTTGTGCCGAGTTGTACTTTGTTACGTCACTGGCATAATAAGGTGCTGGGATCGAAATCAGAATATTGTCGGTAGTAAGTTTGTGAAGGCGTTAGTTTCGAGTAACGCATTTAGATTAACTGCATTATTCATACTGGAGCAGAGAAGGTGTCAATTATTCAGTGGGCGCCTAGAGAGGATGTATAATGTAGCGCGTCTGCTGGTGGCGTTGTGACTGGCTTTTGCCTCAACTTTCAACTCGTTCACGCTCAATGACCATTGTTGAACTTGCTCTAATCGCTACCCACTTGTTAGAATTGGTCTCTGAGATTGAATCTGTTTTGGCTTCGACAGGCGCCTCATAAATCTCGAGTGGGGCGAGGTCAAGGTTGTATCGGTCCAAGACGACATTTCTAGTGGTCCTGATCGCGCCAAGGCCATGATCCGGACCTTCGCAACCAACACCCACTCGACCCTCTCCCAGTCAATCAACTCACAAATTTCATTTTCATCACAACCACTTGAGCAAAGTTAACATCAAAAAACAACACTACTGGAATAAGATTAATTTTGTGCAGACATCTCTGATGACAGGCCTCTTGAACTTGCACCAAGGATGCCTTATGTCAATCCACTTTTAATTTGACATCCCTAAAGAAATATCTCACAAACCACTTCCTGTATGATTAGCATTCATTAGTGTTTAGGATTTTTAAATCCTAAATTTTTAACACATAAATTCACCCTCTAGATAAAATAATGAATCTGCTCCATTCAGATAAGCGAATTGATATCAGGTGTTTAACATAATTTCATGTTACTGTTTACTTTTAAAGTGTTTAATGCAATATAAACTAGTTATTATTTGTTTGATTTGCCGAATTATACAAGCTGAAAAAGCTTTATGCATATTGTACTTGATCTGCTCACAGCTGCTCATAATGTGTGACCAATATAATTTACAAAAAACTGCTACACAAATTCAAAAATATTTTACATTTTACAATAAACACGTAAAATAACAATCAATGTTCAAACCACAATAAGAAATGGGAAAGAAAAGACGAAGACCATTCAACCGTAACAAGCGGTCTTCGTCAGAATCAAAATTCGTCTGGGATTTTGACTTTGGCCTCAAGTAGGGTTTTGACTCTGACAAAAACCGCTTCTTACGGTTGAAAGATCTTAGTCTTTTTTTTTCAATTTCTTATTGTTGTTTAAGCATTAAATATATATATATATATATATATATATATATATATATATATATATAGGTGTATAATGTAATCGGGATTCGGTCAATTTTCCAGGATCAAAATCAAACTCTCAATGCCGACGTTTCGGTTTTATTTAAAACCTTTTTCATAGGCAGAAGTCAGAATTTTTGAATTAGAAAAATGATGAAAGTTACATTATATAAAATGAAGTAACAATAGATAGTTAGTGAACTAACATCTTAACTGGTCAAAAACTTGGACCAGACTCTAGTTTTTGACCAGTTAAGATGTTAGTTCACTAACTATCTATTGTTACTTCATTTTATATAATGTAATTTTCATCATTTTTCTAATTCAAAAATTCTGACTTCTGCCTATGAAAAAGGTTTTAAATAAAACCGAAACGTCGGCATTGAGAGTTTGATTTTGATCCTGGAAAATTGACCGAATCCCGATTACATTATACACCTATTCTATCCAACGGTTGATATATTATTGATTTTTTTATATATATAAACATAAAATCAAAGGTTCGTAATTACTAAAAACATTAAATGATATTTATAAGGATAATATAACCTTTTAATAATGAGAGCAATTTTAAATAAATCTTCCATGTGCTTCATGCACTTGTAGAGACTAATAGGCTACAGGTAAACTGTTTATTGGGTAGTCACTGGAAAAGATATTACATACTTTTACAGTGGTAGATTGAGAGTGAAAGAGATGCAGGATTAGTAGAGAAGAGAGTGTAAGGAAGAAAGGGTATTGAGAGCTGAAGAGAATGAGAATGCAGTTTCCCTGCAACGAATCTTTTTGGCAAGTTTTTTTATCATTTGAAGCAAGGCTTTTCAATTCAGGGTCATAATATTCATTCTATTAAACACCGAATTTAAATCTTTAACATGAGAAATGTGATTATAAAGGAATGAAATAAGAGAGGGTTTTATTATTTTAGAATTACGTTAAAAGACGTCTGTAAGACGGTCAAATATAATTGTTACTACCTAAGTAATGCTTTCTCTGTTTAGGAGGGCCGGTAGTGATAGACGAAGCTCTGAGGGAGTAGCGAGGACACGTGATGCCTTTCAAATAAAAGCCGACCTTCTGATGAAGCCACCGACGGTTCAGTCTTCTCGACCGCCTTTTCCATTGACCTATTTAATCAGACATTTAAAGTCATCTATATAACCTATATTATTAAAATAAAAAATACAGACCACTTTAAATTTTCAAATTGATCTTGTTACAACTTAATGGCATTTAAATGACTCAACTTAACTGAAAACTGTTGAATAATTACTTCTCATCAATGACTATTCGTGTTAATGGCACAGAAAAAAAAAATCAATCTCCGGACAAATGAAGGATAGCTCGGAGGTTTTCTTGATGGCTTTATGCGTGGGTCTATGTTGAGGCCAACTACTATTACATCCTTTCAATCTCGGAGATAAAGAAAACCAGATTCCGTTTTAGGAATATTAATTTAGTCGGAATTAAAAACTGGACCCACTTGTTCTCACGACTACAACCTTCAAAAATATATGCACTAAAATGTCACAGTAAGCTCACGAGTTTTACAATGAGGGAAAGACAGAAATTATACGACAACAAAAATGTGGATAGTTCTTCAAACCAGCTTTCAGTGCAAGATCTAGTTCGTATTTCATAAATAATGGGTGAATTATGTTATTCATATTTCCTGTATTAATTCCGTGATTTATTTTTGCATATTTTCTTAATTCAAATTACTACCGAAATAATTGAAATCATTGGAAAGTTTTATATTGTTGTTTGTATGTATGTTTGTTTTAGTTTTACTCGTTTATCTTCTTCTCGACTCGTATTTACTCGACAGTACAGTCGAGCTTCAGTAATAGAGGACTTTCTTAATATTCAAATGTAATATATTATTCAGATATAAAGTTTTATTTTTAACATCTTTATTAGCAAATATACAACTACGCATATTCTGCGTAACAGGCATATGTAGTAATAGATTACACAATATCATCGATGCACATGAGCAAAGAATGGAACCCACTGGTTCAACTTTTCACTTTTTTTTCAGATATAAAGTAAATTTATTTTTAAATTTTATTATTATTAGTGTTCGTGAATGATAACCGTGTACGTTTTCATCGCACAGACAACTATTGTAGGCATAGTTTCATTTTTCATTGAGAAAAATGTATAACAAATGTATTTATTACAACAGAAGTAATGTTTAAGACATTTTCCTTCATTTTATACCCTAGTGTATTTAAAAAATATCTACTTTAGATAAACTATGTATATAACATAGTGCAAAACTTTTTCCCAAAGAAGAATTGAAATTCTTTGAGGAAGTTGCTGCATTATCTTTATAAGATATATCTGTTTTTACTTAAACCATAATTGAATCCAGCTCTATTGAAACGTAGTATGTTCAATATAATCACTTGAAGAACTTTACCTTTGATGTATTATTGGATGCTGCTCGAGCTAAACTACAAACTCATATAAATTTCACTCTCTCATGTTACAAGTCTTTTGGCAAAGTTCAGCAACTTTTGGCAAATTAACTTTTCTCATATGGCTTAAAACTAAAGTATTGTATTCATTTTTTTTTTTTAGCCAGTTTGAAATGAAGTTATATTTAATCTCTGATATAATTTATTTGTAATACTATTAATTATATTCAAAAGTTTTTAAAGTGTTTTATTTAAAGAGGTTTTCAAACTTCTCAGTGTGATTTATCATTTTTCTATAGCGTTAAAGCTTTGATCAAGTAATTCATACTTTAACATATTACTTACGAACATATTTAATAATAAAGATGTTAAAACAATATTATAAAATATATAAATTGGATTTAAAACGTGAAGCATACCAACTTTCTAAGTATTTTATCGATTACGGACTTTCTATCGACAAAAACCATTATTTGAAGAATAAAAGGAAATTGTCCTGTTTTACATTATATAGTATATATATTTAAGTAACTCACTACAGAAAATACTTTCAAATGCTTTGAGGCCTTTTGTATTACGCGTCATTGAAGAACAGATGAATTCAAATAGTAAATAAAGAAGAACAGGTTGCATGTCTAGTATAAGCACAACAGTATTTCTTTTTGTTCCTCTGAGAGTTATGAACCAGCCTATTTATAAGTTATTACCACTACTAAATATAACTATGATATTCAACTTTCTCAAGAAGTAAGGTATGTCTTTTAAGCAAGGACTGTAAAGAATTGTTAACGAATTCCCTTCTTGGTAAACGTTACATATATTCAGATCATTTCAAGAACTGCTTGGCTTTTTTTATAATGCTATCAATTAGCACATTGTATAAGTTATTGAGGATGAACTTTTGTAAGTGTTTTTTATTTCTTCTTCTAAAAACCCTTCACCGTAAATACTCTCAAGAGCTTGCTATAAAAGACATATTTTAAACACTGATAGAGTGTGGAAAGAAGAAATGAACTTAACAGGACACATTTGTAGCTTTTCTCCAAATGTTAGAGATAAAAGTTTTACAATTTCTATGTTGAAGTGTAACTATAACATGGAATCCATTATTATTTCCTTTTTTTTAATGTAAATTTGATGGACGGAATACACTTCACTTGAATTATTCTTGTAGTTCTTTATATATCGCTGTCGAAACCACAGTAAAAAGTTCATTTTTTTTATTACTCTAGAATTAATTATTTCAGAAACCAGATGTTTCGTTTACCAGCAGCTGCATGATTTCTTGTGGGAATGACAAAATATAAATGAATTAAACATTTATTATTTTGTGACCCATATGGGAACTATTATAAAAGCGAAAGCTGTAGTCTCATTTAGGAATTGCTATTGTTTAGAGTGTTTATATTTATTTCATGTGTCTATTGTTAAGTCTTCTGTTATAGATGTATATACTCCGTCAAGGGCTCAGAGACTCCCATGTTGCTGTGCTCGTAGACGCCCTGATTACCATGTGGCTATCCGTCGGCGTCCTCACCGTGAAAGCCGGTAACAGATTACGCTGATTGCGTAGACTGGCTAATAAGCGGTAGGTTTTGTTGAGCACTGACTTCACTTGCAGCCAAGGCCGGTTCATTTGGACCTTGGCCTGGAGTTCCACCCGAGATCTCTTCAAATACTGTTGGTATCACGAAGGCGGGAAAGCCCATGCTGAATTCTTTTGGGTATTCCGTATACCCTGCCGTGTGAACTGTGTTGAACTCGTGATGGCTGTGTTTCCTCACGCAGGAAGGCTAGACTCTCTAGGGAGTTGCTGTGTGAGAAACAGTATTTTCTCGGGAGGATTCTTGAATAGCTTGGAAGCAACCTCTGCTTAAGAGGGAGCTAGACCTACACCCCTTATGATAAGGCCCGCCAGTTGGCAGGTAGACAGGTCAGCCCTGTCTCGAGTTAGTGAGAACTTTCCCTTTGGGAGGACGACTGAATCTTTATGGGTACTATGGTGGTTCCCAAACTAACGACTTAGTAGGAGTCGGCGATCTGTTATTAATTTTATATAGATATATAAAATACGTGTATGGAACCTTCGGTTTAGAAATCGATTCATTCTGGTTAGATTAGTACACTAAAGGTAAAACTGTGACATGATATTTTATTGTCCATTAATATCAGTTTGATGTTATACATTTTATACTTGTTTAAATGTTTGTCTATATTATAAAATTTCATTTTCAACGAATGACTATTAAATTAAAAGAAATACTAATTGTAAAATTGTTTAAAATGACACGTCTAAAACGCATAATTTAATTGCCTTCTCTATCAGTTATAAAGTTATACATTTTTTTGAATAATAAAGTTTGTCTATATTTAATCATTTTCTACAATGACATTAATTGTTAATTACTTTGTTGAAATGATCTTATTTATGTTTTAAGTTATAAAGAAAAGAATAATAAAGGGTTGTTTTAAATTCCCTGAAATGTAATCCATGATCTTCCAGGGACGTGTTGTTATATATTTCTTACTAGAGAAACGATGTACGATTTTATGAAAGTAATAGTGATCTAAAGAGAAGATAGGTGTAATGTAATGATACTGTAGGGGTGTGGACAGGGAAGCTGTCGGTTGAAGGAGAGACTTGACACCTTGCCGCTAGAGCACGCTGGTCTCTAATTAATCCAGTCTGACCGCTCCAGTTAACACAGTCTTTGATGTTGACCACTGCAAGAGCCGATTCTCACTGACAATTTACTACACTGTAGAAACTAAACCACTCCCATCTATGTCTTTAATCAACTCAATTTCGTACAGCCAGAGGCTGATCTAGTTTTCAAATTTCATTCATTGCCTCTTATAAAAGTGTTTTTAGTTTAGACAAACCGATTGTGCCATAATCTAATGTTACCTAATTACTAATAAGCGATTGAGTGATGGATGACGGTGTTAATTTATTCACTGTAATTTAATTGTAGCCCACAAGTAAAAATGATTTTATTACCTCTTATTGAATACTATATAATATCCTGTAGTTACTAGAAGTCCTATTGTTCAAACTTTGTATCCTTCCTCCATCTGTTCTTCTTTCACCTACCTGCATAACTATTTCTATTACACTACTTCTAAAGTTTTTTAAAAACATATATTTACTTCTATAGATTTGAAACAGCTCTATTGATCGTTTCCTGATCATATTTCGTGTTTTTTTCTTTTTTCCTTCGTATTAACTGAGAATACATTTAAGAATCACATTAAATACGTTTAACTATTTAATGTTCTTTTTTTAATAAGCGAGTGTTTTAGAAGAGTATTAGACGTATTAGTCCAAGCTTAAGCATCAATAATAACAACAGGTTGTACAAGTAATTACCGGTAAATGAAATGTTACAGTGAGTAACATGGGAGTCTTCTGATCAACGCGATGCTGGAGAAGGATACACTACTTGGTAGGCCAGTTACCAGTTGAATGGCCTAAAGAATGCCTGCATAAAAGAATCACTGATTGAAGAGTGGCAAAATATAAAATATATGCTCTTTGAATTTTGGAAAAACTGCTATAATTAACACAAACTAATCCAAGATGGAAGTCAATTAGCGGGAAGGTTTAGGTTTATCTATCGGTGCAGCGAAAGGAATCAACTAAGTAGCTCATCTAAAAAATCGATCTTTGGACCCTTTGTTTTAAGGATCCCAATTTTTTTCTTGTTTTTTTTTTCTATATAGCATACTAAGTGCATATAACTAAGTCCCATATAACATATAACTTGGTAACAAATTCTTTCATTGTGGAGATCTAAGGCTCTCAAGATTCGATCTTCCTCAAGAAACGCTGTGGTTTTAGCATTAATCGAAGTTGGAGGAGCCATGCTAGTAAAAGCTGGTTACCATAAACTTGTACAACTTGCATAAAAGACTACTGAGAACAGATAATGTTCCTATTGTAGTTCAGAATAATGTGACAGAGCACTTTATGGTTGTTTGACACCAACAAGGAGACAGTTGATGCAGTATACTATCCTGGCATGAGGTGAGAGACTCAAGCTTTCAAATGTGATCATCAGACACTTGCTTAACTACTGGTGTTCTTTTAATGGGTATAATATCACTAAAGAAGTAGAAAACTAGTATGAATACCCCATAAATGTGGTGAGTTTAACAGTATGTGAAGGAGAACTGAGAATCAGGGGACAATGTTAAAACCGAGGAGATAGTACTCTGAACATATTGCTCACTTCTGATTGTAAATACAACATGTTGTTCATTTCTTCATTGCCTCTCATTTTACTGTTGGATAATCACATTGTTAGTTTCGTCTAACTTTAAAATTCTTAAATGTTAGCGTAATTCTGTTTATTTTTTAAATTGAGTTTGTTTTCTTTCAAGTAAAGTTAACTTCTGCTTGAAAGAAATCTTGGATCTGAGGTTTAAGGCCAGGATATCTAACAGTAAACAGATAGAAACAACTCCCTTATGAAACAAAATAATAATATTCTGTAACAAATATTTTGAATCAATCTTTGAGAAATAAGTACCCTACAATACAGTAATGAGAAAAAAATGTTAAGGTAATAATTACAGTAAAAAAGTGATTCTATCTAAAAACGAAGTAAGCTTATAAAATAATAGGGATTTAAAAATGATTTTTCCGGAATCATAGTATTAATATAATTTTAATAAAAAATAATTTATTGAATCTGAAACAAATAGCTTTATAAATAAATGTTAGTTTTATATGAAAGGAATGAAATGGAATTTATTTTAATGGCGGTCACTCGTTTTATTTAATTCCATGGCTACTACAAATAAACTTGCAATTATTGTTGTAATTGTTTTTTTCCTTAAATTTACTGAATATAGTTGTTAGTACTTCACATACTAAAAAACCTGTGGAATCCTACTTTACAAATGATTTCTTTTAACATTTCAATTTTATTCTTACTAAACCATGTTTGTTTACTTATGCATAGTGGCTATAAAATTAAATACATCGTAAATCCCATATTGAATTAACTGTTTCAAAATTCCACAGGTTCCAAGGAAATTTCTAAAAATTATTTCCTAATCTGTTATGAAAAAAAAATTAGTTTGACTGATAACTTTGAACTATAGAAGTTCAAAGTCATTTAAATTTTTATTTTTCATCAATTTTTAACTTTACTGTAAGTTAAATATAGAGATCATAAAAAAAAATGATGGTGAAGGATTCATGGATTTATATATTTTGAGGTCCCTAATGCCCAGGTGTGTAGGTGGGTGGCGTGGGTGAATACCTAAAAGTTTGTGGGCAGGATGCATGCCAAGCCGTTTGATAGATCAAGTCCATATCTACCCTTATATGGGCCCAATGTGTAGGTGTGCAGTTTTGTTTTTGGCAATATTAAACCATAAAAAAAATATCTTTTGGGTTAATAAATTATTGTAGACATTTTTCTTCCCTTAAAGTTCTAACTCAAGAGTGTTGAAATTATGGTATTATTATGAAAGTGACATCAGTTAACTTGAATTTTTTTTTTAATAATTAATGGAAATAAGTTTTCAATAAAACGTAAAATTTTTGACTTAATATTGATTTCAAAAAGTTTTACAAATACTGTTAGGATTTCTTTTTAGGCGAAAACAAATTACACTGATGACTTTGAAGGATTAACAATCTGGAAAATGACTACAAATCTGGCAGGATTTCATATGATTTTAAATTCATTTTTGGCGCTATACAGGATGCCACTGAATTGCCAAACATGACTTATTACCCCCACTCCTCCACCAATCATACACCCTCTTGGGCAAATAGTCTTGTCTGTCTGCTTAGAATATTAAAGTAATGTAAAAGGTACAACAAAAAGTAGAATATAAAACTTTTTTTAACTATTTAAAGTTGTCAGAAATATTAATATTCAGTTTAGATAGAATAACCTGAGGCAGGCATATATAATTAGATTGGCTTACACAAAGAACCTTTGAAATGGACATCCATTGGAATATTTCAAAGAAAATAGCGTCTATAAAGTAATGACGTAAGCATCGTGCATTTATCTGTTACAATTTACACTTTTATACATAGCATAAATCAGAAAACCCTTCATAAATAAATCACATTTTATGTAGGATGACAGCAGGCATTATACACTGAATCTGCTTAACGTGCCTAGTGGTGCTCTTGCAGAGAGTGATGTATAAATAGCTAAATTAACCAGCTTCTCGTAAATTAGTCACTCCAAATAAAAGGTGAGATCAATTTCGTTTCGTCCTTTTCTCTTTGATATCCCTTCAAACCACTGTATATTTATCAACCATAATTAGGTTCCTAGTAAAATAAAATATCGTTTGTCATAATGATCAGATCAAAGACCCCAGTATAATTTATGGCACCTTATTAGTCTGATACCTTTGATGGAATTAATATCAGACAGCTTTATCTCTCCATTGGAATTCATCACTAAATTATTATGTAAGTTCTTTATTAAAATAGTGGGAGAACACTTTTAATTTAGAAAGGATGACTTAATAATCGAATCATAACTTTTGCATTTTATCTTTCTAATGTTGTTCACTGATTTATTGCGTTATTTGAGTGGTATATTGAATCCAAGTGCATGACACACACACAAACACATACACACACACACACACACACACGCAGGACATTCCACATACAAACACGCACATCCGCACAACACACACATACGCACACACACGCACACACACACATACACACACAGGACACTCCACATACAAACCCGCACACACACACACACACACACACACACACACACACACACACACACACACACACACACACACACACATACACACACACATAAGATATACAATAAAAACACCACAGATAGAGATGCACAAATATACACACTACTCAGTAGGTGTATATTAATTTATTAATAAAAATAAATGATCAAACCACAATAAGATACTTTCATCACGAGGGCAATAGCCTCTTCAAAGAGGGTTGACAGCTAGCGGATAGTCTTTTACTTTTTCTTACTGTACTCCTTTGTTTCCCCAAACATCCCTTTCTGGACATTAGTCCTTTCCTGCACTTTCACCCTTTTAAAATACCACTCTTCCCTCCCACTCTTCTCAACTCCTCACCAGATGTTTTCTGCATCTAGTGTTCAGTTGGGTTTTTGACTCTGACGAAGACCGCTTGTTACGGTTGAAAGATCTTATTTTTGTCTTGTTTTCCCATTTCTTATTGTGGTTTGATCATTGATTGTTATTTCACGTGTTTATGTGAAATCTTTTTATTAATAAAAATAATTAGTATGTCACATTAATTAATAATTTGAATTATATCTATTTAAAGTAATATTTTCTTAAAATTGTCCTATACTTTTTTTTATGTAATTGGTAACAAGGTAGTTTTGTATTTCTTACAAAACAAAGTAAAGGATATGTTCGGAACGTTTCTAGATTTTTTTTAAGAGAATATAAGAGCAACAATATTAAATGAAGTTATTAATTAATTTCCTAGAAGGCCTTGGGCTTACAGAAAAAAATAATAACAGAATTAAATTTCGATTAAACTAATGTCTTAGTTGTGTCTATTTATTTTATAATTTTATTTTTATTTATCAAATTAATTTTTGATTACATTTTGACTTTCAATCATAAATATCTTTTCGAGTATTCAAAATAATTACTTACTTCATATACTTTTTAATAATTTAGTCTCCCTTAATTTTTTTCTTCTGAAAATCTTCAAGGTTCCTTTTATTTCTTCATTTAAAAGAAACAAAGCAAAGCAAAAAGTGTTCTTATGATTCATATTTTAAATGGCTGCCCAATTGAAGTATTTCTAAGAAGCAGCAGTTAGCTCAAAGAACACAAGAATAATGCAGTCACGTCCATCTAAATAATCAGAGATTATGTTTATTATTTATTATGTTGGTGTTATGATTATGTTTATTATGTTGGTAATGACGAAGATAATGTTGCCACTCATTTATTCTATAATCATGCGCTTCATATAGCAGTGAAACGTACAGAGCAATATCAAAATCAATGAAGTAAATATACCAAAAGTTATGATTTTTTAAAACAAAATGATACCAGTGAAGTGAATGAAAGTAACCTGTTTAGAAGAAACTACAGAAACACCGATGGATCTGGTATAGAGTTATTATACTTTCACACAAATATAATTTCTTTCATGGATAAATACCTACTATTTACGCTTACGCGATACTTCTAACAAAAGTATTGACAAGTCTAAATAAATTTTAAATAAAAAATCTATTTTCATCAGTATTAAAAATCCAGTAATCAACATAATAATTATGTGATTTAATAATAAGTTATGTAGTATTAGCTTCACTGGTGATTACAAATTACTTTGTCTTAGAAATTATAGAAAACATTTGCGCAGAAAGAAAGCCTTGTTATAAAACTAAGGGTTGAGAAGACGCAATGTTCTTCATAAATTCAGTCAGCTTGTAGTAAAATAGTACAAAATGATGTTTCTACCTTCTCACAGCAGTAGAATGGTGATGGGAAGTTAAATACGTGCTTGAAACGTGTATTTATGCAATAAAAATCATTGTGAAAACTTCTTTTCACAATTTACGTGTTTGAGTATTAACAAAATATGTAACTGAAAAACTGTAGATTCCGTATAAATTACTCCTTTTAACAGTTGAAATAATTTATTTCTAGGATTTTTATCATTGATTTATAATACAGTTAAGATTTATGTGATTTTATTTATTTTCTAGTTGAACTGGTTTTGATTTGAGTGAATGTAGTATTATTTTGGTATTTCGTTCTTTCTTTTTTCGATATTTTGGCCAATCAGATATGTCCGATCTTATATATGATTGGCAAGTTTTAGGAATTAGATTATTGCTGTTATAGAATATGTCTTGATGGCAAGTTGATTTGGTCCATAGCATTGGGTTTTACGTATCTCAAAGTTTTCTTTTCGCTTTTCTTAATCAATCAACAGCAATGGTAATCATGGTCATCAGAAGATATTTAGGAGAAAGGAAATCCTATTTTGAGATTGCCAAACCGAGTGTCTTTTCCTCAAACTTGGAAAACATGGTCCTCAAAATGACCAATATCAAAAATTCAATTCTTTATTAGGGAATCAGGTTATTTCATCGTATTGTATAAGTGTGGTAACATGCTATATTCTTAAATGGTTTTATACTAAATTTTGCATTTTAAGGATAAATAAAGAAGGTTTTATGGCTGAGATAATATATGATACTGACAACTTTTAGAAGAAATTCTTCAAACAAACGTGGTATAACATCTAGAAGAGTAAGTCATTAAATGGTAGAGCCGTGATTATAAATAAACTAGTGAATTTGAGCAGTGTGTTCCTTGTCGTCTGCGAAGCTACGAGTATCCTCAGATAGTGACTCTTCCGGCAACACCATGCTCAATGCTAGTGCCTTTAAACTCACAGTGCGTGCAATGACCTGGTAAGAAACTCAGCCTCGCGAAGTGTTCACCAAAGCAAACTGAAGAGATAGAAGGCGCAAGCTAATGAACAGGAAATACCAACTTGTAACCAAACATGTAACAAAAGGACATCCAACGGCTCCACTTTATGATTAAGTAGTACATTGCTTCAAGTGGAAAACATAGTATTAATTTTTATAACTTGAAACCATGAAATTTGGGCAATTTTTAGTTTTAGTTTAGTTTTGAACAGGGGAGTTAAATTGACTTTGTCAATGATTGTCTACGACCTATTAATGATAATTTAACAGAACATGATTTAAAAAAAAATAAAATGATTTAAAATTAGAACGTTACAGGTCTCGGCCGAGCGTTCCGTCCTCATTGAATATCAGTGGGGCTTATGGTTCTGTTCATGGCGGTCTTCGAAAGGGCAACGAGAGCTCAGACAGAGACCACACTGTCCTCAGTCAATGTAGTCGGAGAGACATTCTTTCAGTTAATCAGTATATTAACCGGAAAGAATTACTTTGCTGAGACCGGTTTGGTGGATTGTTCATACCCAAACGTCCCTTATCAGGTTCAATCAATCCTGTATGTTTAGAATTTCAAACTCCATGCTAAAGTCAGTAAATGTCTTGCTCACGAAGAAAAATCAACAAGAATGGACTTGATCCAATTTGTAGTAACAAAACAGGTTTTCATCTCTTTAGTATAATATTGGTGTTAAGAAATAAATTATATTGATGTAAGATAAAGAGTTTTGTATTATATAGTTTAATACTGGTTTTAATAATTTTGGAGCATAAAGCATTGCAGATACTAAGGTTTGGAGGAATGTTTCATGTTTGAGAAGGTATAATGAAGTGTTTGTTTGCAGGTAAGAGAGAGAGAGCAATCAAACTGTTGAGATAGAAAGCAAGGCAGGAAACACGCTGCTTCAGGTCAATCTGTAAGTTAATTCAGACTAAATAAATATTTAAATAAGTGGCAGATAAGCTTGTCCCTTCCGGCTCAGCCTATCGGGCCAGACCTGCTCTATTTATAGCAGTAATTAACTGGCAAGACTGTCTTTGACACTCTTCTATCTAATCAATTTAAAGTCGTTCTTACCAGTAACGCCTAATGCCATGTCTTTGAAATTTCATCTCTGTAAATCTCAACATCCTTCATCTACCAATTTAACTCAAATTTACTTAATTCTAAAGCTTTAAGAAATTTTTCCTATTGCAAAGTCAATTAATGACATTCATTAAAGATGAATAGACATAATAATAAAACTGATAGCTAAAAAATATAAAAAATCCTTTTTAAAGAATTTAATTACGCAATTTATACATTTTAATAGAATTTTTTTTATCGCTCTTAAAAGGCATTATGACTTGCACTGCTATCTATTGAATATATTTTTGGAACAGTATGAATATGTGCCAATTATTCATAATTCGGAGAATGCTAACTGCCAGAAGTCAATATACAGGGTGTCCATAAAGTCCGTGTGCACTTTAAAAAATTTATAACTTTATTTATATTTGCGATAGAAATAATCTGTAAAAAATGTTATAAAGTTTCATGTATCTAGTTTTAAGTATAGTTATTGAATAATTTTTCACCACAAAATTCGTAACAATTTTTAGATAAGTAAAAAATATTTTCTTTTTTTTTATCAGACGGGGTGGACCATTTCATTGGCCTCCACGTTCACCAGATTTGACTCCATTAGATTTTTTTTTATGGGGACATGTGAAAACAATTGTGTATGCAACCAAACCTAGTTCATTAGAAGATTTGAAAGCTAGAATAACTTATGTGATTTCAGGCATTACTATAAATCAATTTGCAAATGTTTTTCGTAAACTGCAAAATCGTATTACCCTTTGTATTGCTAATGATGGAGGGCATGTGGAAACTTAAATAAAATTTCAATAAAAGCTTAAAAAATATAGATTTACTTCTTTCAAATCCATTTTACAGATTATTTCTATCGCAAATATAAATAAAGTTATAAATTTTTTAAAGTGCACACGGACTTTATGGACACCCTGTATTTATTATAAACCAACTGAACAAGTGAACACAGTGTTTACAATCCTATAGTAAAGCTTAAGTTTTTAACTAACGTTTCTAGAGATATGAAATTTTACTTCAGCGTTTAAGTTCAAGGTTCAAGGTGTATTTCTTCCGATTTCTTTTGATACAATGGCAGTATGTTCTCCTCTATTACTGACAAAGCCAATTATATACCTCATTTTAATTTATATAAAAAAAAAATATTTCAAGTTTATTACAAATCTCAATGTAGTTTAAAGGTAAAAGACAAAGGCCTTTTATTATAAAGAACTATTTTTTGTTTTATATGACGACCTACTTTAGTCTTGGTGCATTCTGTAGTAGTCAGTGTATTAACTACTACAATAATAGTCAATACATTTGATTGACTTTTTTAAAAATTCTATCGAATTTCACTACACTTGTAAAAGTGTAGTTCATTTATAATTTACCACTTATTTACCAAGAGGAATTTATATTACTAAAAGAGAAAACAACAGGAACACTGTTTGTATTCAAATTATTTTTAACTCTAAAAATAAAGAATTAATTAAAGTACGTGCAATAGTAATGTGATCATAAGCATTATTATGTATAGATAACATAATATTATAAGTATGTTATAAATTTAAATGAGTAATTGAAAATTAATTATATATTTTTTTATTATTTTAAAAGTATGAATAAAAACCAGACAAATAACAATTTTCTTGTATTACCAGGAGTGTATAACTTCAGTATATTCTATGAAATTTCTAATCGTGAAATTATTTTAAATTAACGTGTACTAAATGTGCAATATACTGTTTAATTGAAAACTAATTTTTTTAATGTAACCAACTTGAAGATACCCGAACAGTTTGCTGATACGGTATACAGCGACCGCCACTTGGTGGGCAATACCGTTGTGGAATGAATGTTTGTCTGACATTTTAATGTTGTTGTCTTGTAGTTTTCAACACCCACATGATACCTTTTCTTTACAAAGCTGATTTAATACTGGCAGGGTTAGCTTGTTTATTGGCTGAGCCTTATTTTAGTTATGGCTTAGTCAAATTACCAGGTCGATTCTACATCCAAGCAAATGTTGCTTGCTTTTGATCCTATTTCGACACACTTCAATTTATTAGAATAGAGGATCTTAAACGAGTTTCTGACACCTTATAGGCTCAAATCCCACTTGTTCACGTCCTCTTTAGAAGGTATTGTGTGAAAGATTTTTTATCGTATTCATAAAAACCTTTATTTATTACCAAGTTTTGAGCGTCAAGTTTCTACTGATACACCTAATCTACATATAATATTAGATATTTTAATCTAGCTGATGACCTGATGGAAAAATGACAACTGTACCGAACTAAATAAAATCATCTATTTTTTTTGTATACTGTCAACTTTGGTCAACAAAACTTGATCTTATACTTTCACACAAAGCTAACGCATGCGAGTGTGCAGATTGAGCCCTAAAGCCGTCATGTAGCCTCCACGTGCAAACAGAGCTTACGACGTACGAGTAAGCAGGTTTATCTAAAGGCATCATACCACCTTGATTATGTCTAACTTTTGTGTGTTCTATCTAAGGTGCCATTAAATATCCAATAAAATGAAAATTGAGGGGTCATTTGTGACAAAAAAATAATTATTCCATACGTTGCATTCCTTTCTAATATTGCTATTATTCGTTATATATATTCTTACTTTAACGTACTAATCTTTAGTTCTAAACATTTTTCTTATACACTTTTTGAGAAAGTGGCTTAATTGAAACAGTTACGACAAAAAAAACTATTTTCTTATTTTAAACTTGTAACAGAAATATTTATAGCCCCCATATATATTGTTTTAAAAATATTTACATTTTTTATCTAAAAAATAATTAAATAATACTAAACTTTGTAAATTAAAAACTCTTTGAACAAAACAATTTTCCTTTTTCTCAAAATTTAACTATTAATAATAAAATTAAAAAAGAGAAAACGATTAAGTTTAAAATTTGGATAATTTTAAACAAAATGGGTGTAGGGTGTATATTGCAGTTGATTAGTACTGACTTAGCTGTGCTCGCATTGGGTACAGGATTTTAAATACAGTAAAGAGGTTTTCTAAAATTCAAAAGTATCAAGATTTTTTTTGCATTATACAAATGTGAATTTAGTTACAAATTTTACTTAAACATTCTGAGGTAAAATGGATAAACAAACAAAAGTCTCTACACAAATGAAATTTTATTCAACAACTACAACACGTTTCAAACACTTTGTGTTCATCACAGAAAGACACTATCATACAAATCATATCTAATCAGTAACAAAATTAAATTGAAATAATATTAAATTAAGAGAATTAAAGATCTACTCCAAAGATGTGGCGCTGAAGGGTTGGTCCAGTGAAAACAAGTAGTAGTAAATAAGACCGCTGCGATAGAGTGGGGACAGGTATTTTGGAGATAAGGTGACAAAGGAGTCGGGCATGCTTAAAATCCGTTAACTGAAATACAGAAGTCCAGAAACACTAATTTAGAGGAAAGAAACCTTTTTTTTATATTTAATTTATTCTTTTATTCTTTATGAATAGTATGAATTTATAAAGAATAAAATAAAAAAAAAATGGTTTCTTTCGTCTAAATTAGTGTTTCTGGCCTTCTGTATTTCAGTTAACAGTTTTTAAGCATGCCCGACTCCTTTGTCACCTTATCTCCTAAATGCCTCTCATTACAGTTGACCTATGTCCTACTAGTTGTTTTCACTGGACCAACCCTTCAGCAACCACATCCTTGGGTATGTCTTTAATTCTCTTAATTGAATATTATTTCACTCTAATTTTGTATCTGATTAGATATGATTTGTATTATAGTGTCTTCCTGATGATGAACACAAAGTGTTCGAAACACGTTGTTGTTCTTGAATAAAACTTCATTTGTGTGGAGACTTTTGTTTGTTTATCCATTTTACCTCAGAATGAGTAAATACCACACAATTACGGATTGCACAACTAATGATTACTTAAACATATACTTAATGGACGTCAGAACGTCTAATCCTTCAAACTGTAATTTTTTTTTGAGTTTAGTCCAAATTGTTTACAGGAAATAATAAATTGACTATGTCAAAATATAGGAGGACAAATTCGCGTTCTTAGTACATTACTAAGAACAAAGTCAAATTATATAAAATTAAACTTTTCTTTGCTAATTTAATCAGTCTCTGTTGTTTCATGGTTGATATTGACTGCGTCATCAAATTAAAATATTATTACTTATATCAAAAGGAAAAAAACATGTATTTGTTGAAACATTGTTATTGAGTTGTCACCTGTTTATCAGACTACACTAACCAAAATATTAGATTCAAGTAGATCATTCCCGTCGTGGTGCGAAAGTGTCGCACCAATAAACGTTTGTATGACTTTAGTGTATCTTAAACTACTACGTTAATAATAATTTAGTATAACGAAGAGTGGTTCATTGGTGATTGATATTATTAATCATTACAACCCGGTTTAACCATGAGTTTTTTTATCTAGGTTTCAACCGAATTTATTTGAAGCAGCCGTTTTTATTGCTAAAATCCTGGCAGTTCATCAATATATAATAAGCTGTTTTTTTTAAAAAAAAACAGTGATAATATTATGTAATAATAAAGAATGTCTTGGAATAAATCGACGTAGAAGTGCTATTCAAAAACAAAAGGACATAAATGGTGACTAAAAGACATATTACAAACAAAATACTGCACAGTAAAGTAGCTTTTATATATGTTTGAACTTTTGTCTTTGAACTACAGTAACAGTTCTTTAATTATCAGAAGATACAATCAAACGATGAATCACTGTACCACCTACAAACCAAACAAGTATTCAGGTCTAAAGATCGTACCAGTCGATTAACCTGCAAGATATATAGCAAAAGTTTCCAGTATTGATTTCTCTCCACAAAGTATTTCTTATTGCGCTATTCTTACAAATTTCATATTATGCCTCAAAAAAAAAAAAAAATTGTCTCCAGAACTCTAAAGAACTGAACTTGCCTTCCTAAGGCGTTATTCTTCAGATTTGTCTTTAAATTTGACCTATCCCAGATAGATTAAATATTATAAATAAAACATGTGTTTTATAAAAACATCTATAAAAATCAAATAGCTGTCTTTTTTTTTTCTATTATTTGTTATTTGCATTTTTATCACACTTTACACATGATAATTTGATTTTTTCTATGTTTATACATTTATTAAATATTAATTGAAATAATTATGAAGTTTTAAAAGATATATTTTAAAACATTAATTTATTTTGATAACCACGAGTCAAACTTGAATTATCATTAACAGATACTTTGTAGAATCTACTTTAAAATATAATCATATTATCCTTGACTGTGCCCATAATTGACAATGACTTGTTTTGTAGAAGCTTAAAAGAGACCAATGTGCTTAAAGCAAAAATGAAGTAATGTAATTTTATATTATTTTAAAAAATTACAAAATGATTTTTTTTTTCTTTTTAAATTATTGCTCTTAGTTCATTTCCATCAAAATTTAAAGCTATTAGCAACTATATTTAAATAAAATTAAACTAATTTTTTAGTTTAATTAATTAATTTTTACATTTTAGTTAGTAATCATACAGTTTTATGTACATCAGAAATAAAACTGTTTTTGATATTATTTTACATTTTTCTTGCTGACCTTCTATGAGGAAAAACTACTAAAATTATATGAGGGAAAATATCTAGTAAAATCATTTGTTGAATTTTGCAATTGGAATTGAAGGGGAAGGATTGACTTAGGTTTCAGGCAGTGTTTGGTAGCTGCAGGTGACTTTCCGTTCTCATGGGATCAAATTGTGCAAAGAATCGCAACATGTTTCTTTGGCACTTACCGCAAATTGGACCTATTTTATTTACCGTCGGTGATTCTAAAATATAAGAGTAACTTTCGATATTTAAATAAATTATTTTTAAATATTTTTACAACTTGTTCAATTATAATATGATAATTGATTTCGTCTTTGACATTGTTTATGCAAAACATTTCATTCTTTAAACAATTTGAATCCCATTTCAAATTTTAAAAAATCATTAAATCATTAATTAACGATAATAACGGTTTATCATAAAAAAAAAATATGACGATTTGGTTTCTAACTGGCGCATGACGGCCAGTCTTGAAGGAAGGATGGGTTTCGGAGCAACTTGATTTAATTCTTTTACGCCTGGCTACATTTTGCATGCAGCTTTTATATGTCTGTCATGAAAAGGTGTTAAAACTCAAAGTCATGTTAGCATACATTCTACAGGTGTGTAATTCTCTCATACATCATTCTGACATAGACTATAAATGGTTGAAAGGTTTTGTTTCATTTTAGTTTTTTTTTTCTCTTATACGCGATAAATATTTCAAACGTCATAAACTAAAAGACAAATGTAGCGTTGCTGTAAATAATATAAAGAAGAAAAAGTTTAAAAATAATGTTTACTATAACACAAAGCGTTGAACAATATTATTTATATTATAAACAATAATGAAGTAACCAATGACATCATATTTGTAGAAGAATTTAATGCCAAAAAAAGTAGTATAACTTAACTTGTCATTAGAAAGAATATAATTTCAAACCAAATGGTTAATCTTTCAAATCTTTTTAAACCGACAGAGCTACACCTCTTATGTGTTTATAAAATATTATATTGTTCTTATAGATTCCGAGCCACTATCCGTTTCCATTCAAACGATTGCAATTGTCACCGTCAGTGTCTGTTTCGCAATGACGATAACTAAGTCGCAAGGGGAAACTCTATCTACCGCAGGAATACGAGTAGAAGTGAGTGAGACCAAGTTTTTCTCACATGGTCAACTGTAGTTTGATTGCCCAAGAGTCAGAGGTTCCAGCTCTCTGTTCTACCATGAACATGAACGACAGACAACTAATTTAGTGTATACAGAGGCATTTACTTAATACTGATTTACTTAATAATGATATTTTCTACTATTCTATAGTTTATAATGATATTTTGGAATACCATGTATCATCTCCAAATTATTGAAAAATTACCCGTCAAAGACGGGCACCTTTGCTAGTTTTTCATAGAATTTAAAATTTAATATATTATTTAAAAAAAGTAATATTAATGGAAAAGTTATATTTGAATATTTTGCAAATTTACACGTTTTAAGGATCCTAAGTTTTCATTCTTCAAGTTTTTGTCAATATGTCTGTTTCTGCATGGATGGATATGAGCCCATGTATTGGTACTTTTCAGCAATAATAGCTTCCTTACCATTTTGTATATTGTCCATTTTGTATTTTTAGACATCTTTCTTCTTTAGATAAAATTTCAAGATAATTCTAATTTTAAAGTTCAGTTTAAATTAATATTGCCAGTAATGGAAACAAGATTGGATTTCAGATTACAGAGTAGGCAAGTTTTGTTAAAGAAATATAAAAATGTTTATTTATGATTGAATCTGAACTGTGATCACGACACTGGTGACAAGTGTTAGACAGAGAATAAAGAAATTTGACTCTGAAACAGTACAATATTTGTGGATCAACTAATTATATGTCAATAGATTTGTCTGACCGCTAGAGATTTTCGATTCAGAAGTTGTAATTGTCGATTACCTTTTTCATCAAATTGACGGAATTTTGTCAAACATTCGTTTTATGTAACTTTCATTAATTTCTAATTTGATTATAAAATTATTATATCTACTAACTATTAATTTATAATAAAGTGGAGTATATGATATAAAAATATTTCAGTTTTGTTTAGACGTTGAAGTGAACATGATAAGATTAAGTGTATCATTTAACTTCTAAGACAAAAAGAGACAAGTTCTGTGTTTTCCTGACAGACAATATTGTTGCCTCACTCTCATTTCCTTGGAGTTGGAATGATAAAGCAAGGCCTTTGCGCTGTGTGTATATCATTTGAGGATAACAGTGGGCTGTATTTGAACGAAGCGCACTTGTCAGGCGGCTTCTTTAATAATTCACCAGACCAGCCGTTCCACTCAAGAGTTGGACGATATGGCTTAAATGCATCTCATACGTCTCACACAGCACCCCAAGCGTCTCCCGCTTATCTCATGGATACCCAATGACTCATTCAAATGATAACCAAAACAAATGACTACTGCAATTAACTACCTGCTCATAATTGATACCCACGGTCATGTCTAGTTTGTTTCATAAATAAGTGTTGTTTCAATTCCCATGCTTTCAGAAGCTCAAGGCGTTGGGGCCTTTGCAAGTGCAGAAAGTGTTGGTTCCTTCTTGACCGCTAATCATTAGTAAGACGTATCAAACATATAACCATGGGAGGAAATGAAACGTCACCTATTCAATCTTGAGCACGCCATTTGTTACATAGATTTGATTGACTAACGGAAAATTATATTTCTAATATGGATATGATTAAAAAGAGATACAAATCGAATTCTTTTGTTACAGCTCATAGTTCATTTTATCTCACCAAGATTATCTATTAAATCATACGATTTAAATTATTTCAATTCTTATTGCCTTTTCAGTTTACTATAAGTAAAGTATAGTGATCGTGAAAAAATTCGATCTTGAGATTTTGACGGAATTATATATTTTGAGGTCCCAAAAGTTGTTTTATGTGGTTTTTTCGATGATGTCTGTGTGTGTGTGGGTGGGTGGGTGTGTGGGTGGTTGAGTATGTTAGCATTGCTTGTTACCACGCTACGGTCCAGAATCTTTGATAGATCAAGTTGATATTTTACACAAAAATGGGCTCCATAGTGTAGATGATTCCTATTGTTTGGGAAGAATTATGCATGACGGTAAAGTCAGTTTTTGTTTGCCATAAACCGGTTTTTAGAAAACATTTTTTTCTCCTAAACTGCTAACTCTAGAGTTTTGAAGTTTTGGCATTATCTTTGAGCTTACAAACAAAATAAACGAAAAATATATTCAGAATTTTAAAACAACGGGAAATATCTTTTTTTCAATAAAATGTACAATTTTTGATTTATAATTCAATCTCAAAGCATGTGAGAGCCATACATCCATACCGTTTGACGGATCAAAATGAAACTATGCCTAAGGATAGAAAGTTATGTGGAGAATGAGTTGAGATATTTTTTTTCAAAATTATATTCACCAAAGGGTTGTTAAAGTACGATTTCTGTACGATTTGTAAACGGCTCATTAAATAATCATGAAAATTTGACCAAAAATGGAACAAAAAATTAGCAATTTATAAAAAAAAATCCATGATATTTTAATCACGGCAAATAGCAATAGAGTATAAAAACTCTTTGTTTATCCTGAACTAAGGGATCACCTGCTTTACTTGTCGAATTTTTCATATTTTTTTACATTGTTTACATTGATTTAGAAATTTTTTGAGCGAATCCACTGAGATAAAATTGATGTATATAATGGAAAATTTTAATAATTGATTGACTTATATGAGATATAAGAGGAATAATATTATTACATGTAAAAAATCACAGCCAATAAACATAAATAAATTTCCTTTGTATTCCATGGCATGATGGATTTGTCTCATAAAATGCTTTAATATATCTATACATTGCACTCTTGAACAAAACTTTATAACAGTTATAATTACTTCATTTTTGTGAATTGTAGTATCTTTCCATGATATTGAAATCTGACGAATGGACCCTTTCCTCAAGAAGGAGGACTTATGTTTGTTGACAAATATCCAGTTTTTTCACTACCATATTCTAGTCTAATATTTCGTGTTCATTATTTTCAAAAATTAGAAGCTCCCAACTATAAAAGTTTTAAATTATATTGAATCGCCGGCTTTGACTTTGATTTGAGTATGTTAACTGGCTAATTACATTAATTTCGAAATTTTCTAATAGATTACCTACAAAGTTTATCCAACAGACTTCTAACTCGACTAAAATCGACTAAACTTTCTAAGGGGAAGGAAAATGATTTTATTAAATACTAAGGAGCCATAAAATACCCAGTATAATAATTCTGTAAAAGACCAACAATGTAAAACATAATTCAGATTTGAAATCATTCGAGTGAAGATTAATAAATGTAATTAACCTACATCCTTAATTATAAATTACCTTAAAACGACCTTTTATCTTCGATGTTTAGGATGTTATTCAGAGAAAATAAGAGTATTTTCCTGTTTTAAATTTAAAAACTTGGCTTTAATATTCAATATAGAAGGAGGTAAAGTAAATGATGTAAGAAATCCACTGGCTACTTGAACAAAAGCCACGTTTTCTTGCAGGAGATTGTTTCGTATCAAGAAGTTTTTTACTTTGGCTTTTCAAAAATGTTATTACTGCTGTAGTTATACTAATGAGATTATTTGCATCAGTGGTGTTATATACAAAAATAAGCTTATATATTGATAAGTTGATCAATCACTACTATCTGACTACCTCAGGGATGAAAGAATAATAAACATCTCCTATTTAGGTGTTTACATTGTGCTTAAATGAGACATTCTATATTATATACCCAAGAAGATTGATATTAAATTTACTTATAGTAAAGTTCAGTGTAGACCATTCCAGATTTTTTTGTTATTAAATTATGATATTTATAGACCGCAAGCATTCAAAAGATCACTTATGCTAAACATATTTTCATCACAATTTTTATAATATTACAATAATATTCAATTAAACCTTATTAAATTGACTGTCCATTATTTCTTATATTTCTTTTATTTAACACAAGGTTCAGTATATAATTATTTTTTTTCTCATTAATGCTTTATATTTGAATTCATAATTCTAAATTATTAAGAATTTGAATGTCATCAGCAAAATAAAAGTTCATTATTTTAAAAGAAGGAATGAACTTGTTGGATTTTTTCTGAGAACTGAATGTAGAAAGTGTACTATCTAAAATGTTCTATTAATCTTAAATTATTATATTCAATGAAGTAAGATCAAACTATTTGGGGATGACAGTGAAAACAGATATATCTGTCATTTCAAACTTATCCAAATTGAATATTTGTCGTAGTCACAATTATAACAAACGGTTTATCATTGTTTATATATACATTGCTTTCATACATTTATGATGTTTTGCTTTGAAATGTTTATGCCTATATGGAGAATATTTTCACGCTCAGAGTATTCATTCAATTTCTCTAATTGTGAATGACAGCTTGTCTAGTAGGAAAGTTCAGCCAGACAAATACATATCACTGTCATAACTTTTGTTAGAAATTCTTACTGGCTTAGAAAACATAAAAACTTTGCACACTTCCGGTAAACAATAGCTACTTAACTTAATATTTTCGCGTCCAACTTCATGACATGCAACCTTTCACCTTGATTGTGTTGAGAAACAACATTGAGCTATTTAATATTTGCAGAGTTTAAAATACTATTGCAGTTAGTTTTGTTCAGGATAGGATCATTAGGAGGGGTTTGAGAGCTTACATGTAAGAGACTGATGGCTTTTTGTCATATTTGAGAGATATTTTAAAGACGAAACACGGAGATCCTTGATGAAGCAAGGCAAGGTCAGAAAGTGTAATGAATGATATCGGTGTCTTTGGTAAAAGTGAGAAGGCTAAGCTATGCCAGGCTGACTCATACTACTCAGTCAAGAAGAGCTGTCAGTTTTTAAGTGTTTACAAGTAGATTTTTTAAACTGTACAGTCGAAGCAGACTGATTTGGAAGCATTTACGTGAGAAGACGGAGGCAAGCGTGTGGCTCGGGATTGGCAGGCGAGGCTTAGTCTCGTGTGTGATGGATATTCAGATTAATTTTCTCCTCAGCTTCTCCATCACACGCGGCTTACTCAACGTCATCGGGAACAAAGCGGCTAGCGCTTAGCCGGCCCACCTTTCCTCTTAATCACCTCTGCAGCTCACAGCTTCAATCGCGGCTTCTTCTTCATTTCTCTCTAAAACTTCACCTTGTCCACTAACATCTCCAAATCTGCACCTTTTAAACTAATAAACTGCATTTCGTTAAAATTCAATATAAATACAAGCAGAAATTTATTTTTCAATTTACTTTAGTTGACAGTAAACACTCATTAATTTAATCAAAATATTTAATGAGGTCTGAGTTACTGTAATACACTGAGCCAGAAGAATCTCTTGCTTGCTAGTATTATTCTAAGATCTTCAACTCTCCGCTTAACTAACATTTCTCAAGTAAGTGTACTTTGGGAATCTGTTAAAAATACTTTATTCCCGCTTATACAGTCTTTTTCAAAATAAGTGTGCCCGCCTTATAGCCAGGGCTCCTTGGTACGCCCGTAATGTTGATATTCACCATGATATGAAAATGGAATCCATAGATAGTTATATCATCCGACTTACTACCAATGAAGACAACAAACTATCTACTCATCCAAACCTCCTTGTACAAACTCTAAATCCTGTCGCCAACCTTCCTCAACCTTACTGAATAATTACTTCATCTAGTGACTATCTGACTACCTTTCCAGTTCATGACTAATTTAAAAAACATTACAAATTCTGATTACGAACATAACAAAAAAAGGTCTTCTTTTACTTTTTTGTTACTTTCTGTCATCTTTCTTAGTTATTTTTTATGTACACACATTTCTGGACTGTATTTATGTTTATACTCTTATCACAGTAAGTTGGATAATAGGAGAGTGTCGTTCAGAATTGCACAAGGGAGAAATATCATAAAATTTTTTTGTTAACAATGTTATACTAGACTGAATAATTCTCTTTGTCAATAATAATATTATTATTAATTGAAATTTTGTTTTGCTACTGGATTTATTTATTTATTATTTTAAGTTATTAATTTTTCAAAAAATATATTTCGAGTTGTCAAAATGTTTCATTACGGCGATAATTAATACGAGAGACATGAGTTATCTATAAATGCAAGATCTAATTTTGATGTTAGTAGTTTCAATTGTTTTTAGTAAGATTGATGATGCTTGATGAGTAGGGAGATATCATGAGCAGTTGAAGAGAAGCTCATATAAATGGAAATCAACTCAAATATAACATTGGCTGCAAGCGTAAATGGTTGCATCGAGCCCTAAATCTCAGCTGAATCGATTTATAATTAGCTCTTAACTACTGTGTCAGCCCAATTTGTCTTTCACTACAGTGTGGACCACCTTTTCTATCTGTTTTACCGGATGTCTCCCGAGCTGTAGTCGGCACCTAATCATTAGTCAAGCGATAAAATATACCGAATCGTATAGAATTAATTACTTTGTTTCTATTCAGTTAGTCGTATCAGTAACAAGAAGGCTATCCCAGTCATTCTCTTGTATATTTTATTCTATTCTATTTTGGAGAATGTAGAATACATTTTCGTTCCTCAGTTTCACTCTGTACCTCATACAAATTGTCACTGTTATATATTGTTGTTGTTGTTGTTGTTGATATTTTGGGTGTCCAAAACTAGGAAGGCTATTGATATTGATGTTGATTGATTGACTTAAAGTACACTGTAATGATGATCATATTAAAGTTAGTAAATGTAGAAAATATATGTAGGCTCAACCAAAAGCTTAAAAATATTTGTGTTTTTGAAATGATTTGGATGAATCTCTTCATAACGAAATTAAAACTAAATTGGGAACAAATTATTTATATGAACATTAATAAATAGCTAAAATCTGACAGAGGAATGAACTTTATCCGTGAACATATACCAAATACCGTACGAAAAAAGTTATATATTTCATGAATTATGCAATTTATTTGAACATCCCTTGAATAAATTTTTGGTAGTTATGTTTACGATGACTAGCACCAAATAAAAACGTAGGCATACATATTAGTTTAAACAATCTTTCTATTTATTGTTTAATAACTTGAATGGAAGAAGTTATTAACAACATTACTATAAATAGTTATTGCTATGTTGGCACAACTATTCTCAGATGTGTAGTAATTAATTTTTCCTAAACAAGATGAATTTGAAACAGATCTGTAAAATAAGGAAATGAGAACGGCTCACTTCAGTCAATAAACTCCATTACATCTCTGGGTGTTTCAAAAAAAAAAAAAAAAAAAAAAAAGATCACACACAAGTTGTGCCTGATAAAAAAAAACCGTCATATATTTCCCTAGGTGAATTGTTACTTTGCTTGCTATAACTGTGCCTTCGACGTCTAGTTCTAGTGACAGTTCAAATATGGAATGATTTATCTCAGTTCACTCTGAGTTTGTTTAGTAATTCAACATGCTGTCCTCCTAGATAGCTTTGCCTTCATATATATATTTTTTTGGGTTACTTGCCGTTGCGTCTACAACGTGCTTGGTCTCCCATTATCTTTTCTCCTGAAGACGGATTACCCGAAAATTTGAGTCTGTAAGTGTGTTTCCTTACTCTGTGTGTTACTATTCTTGAATTTTGAACTCGTGTATATATATATATATATAAAATAAGATTTCACATAAACACGTGAAATAACAATCCATGATCAACCCACATGAAATGGGAAAAAATACTAAAATCTTTCAACGGTAACAAGCGGTCTTGTTTTCCCATTTGATTTGATATTGTGATTTCATCATTGATATATATATATATATATATATATATATATATATATATATATACATATTTCTGGACTTATGACTGTTTGACTTTTATTCTGAGTGTTATTATATTATAATCTAGCAGAATGTTAGCTGCTTTTTTTTTATATTTGTATAACTAATGAGAAAGAATCGAATCTTAATTGAAGAGAGAAAGAAGAATTACTCCGCGATATTGCTTTGACAAATTATATATATTAAACTGTATATTGCACCCTACTATACTAGTGTGGTGACGGTAATAACGGAAGTTGGAGTCTGCAAATTTTTTTTTCTACATTTGTTAACCTGCCAATTACTGTTCAAGATAGATTAGTATAATTAATATTAGATTAGATTGGTGTGTTAGGTTTCTTATTCATTGTCGAAGTGTAGATTTAATGAACATTTTAAAACCAACCCTCATCTATGTTCTCATAGTATGTAACAGATTAGCGAGCAAGATATCAGTTTTTGGGACATTATATGAAATAATTGATTTAAAAATTAAATCTCAGAAAGAGACAGAAAAAGAAGATAATACTTTTTTTCAAAAGTCAAAATAAGATAAAAAAAAAGTAAATTAATTAAATAGCTAACAAAGCTATTATGAACCAATTTCGATTAATATGCTGAAACTAGTAGAACACCTACTCGTTTGTTAAACATAATACAGTGACTGAGTTTGCTGCCACAAAAACAAGATGTTACAAGTAAACAGTCGAAGATTTTAGTCTATTATAGTTTGTGCTTAATAAATAATAGTAATGATTACTTTTTTAATAGTTTTTCATTTCCCTGAAACATCGTTTTAAGTAAATAATAAATGTAAACATTCTAATATAGTGCAATCAGTTATTATGTGTTATTTACTCATTGTAGGGTAAAAATCTAATGAAATGGTCTCCACATATAAAAATTTTAATGATATAAACAACGCGTTTCGAACACGTAGTGTTCTTCCTCAGGTATTAACTAAGGATGAGTGCCTCTGAATAAGACTATTAGAATTAAATGTAAACAATTTTTTTTTTTGAGGAAAAGATTCATTTTTGTGATATTAAAAAAAAAATTGAATAAGGTTATATTTAAAAAATATATACTAATTTTCATCACTTAAAGGCATTTATTGACTAAATTAAAATTCAATATACAGTATTTACCAAGGATATTGATAAATATGAGACTAAAGGTTATTAATGTCACTTGCGTCAACTTCGCCTTTTAGAAATCTGTTCATCTCGACACAATTATATCTCCATCACTCATACATTATTGTACAAAGTACTTTATTTTAAACTATTCATCAATCCATTTACCTAACCATTTTTAAAATGATTTCCAATATAGATTAATGGCTTTTCTTTGATCCTTCCAAGTGGACAGTAAATTATAAAATACCTTTTTCTCTATTCTTTGCAAAACACATACTTCGATGAAAAGTATATTTATTATAGTAATGAGAATTTCAAGTTTATTTAGATAGTAGTAAAATACTCATTTTATGAAAACTTTGATTAATCTCTTGAGTCAATTTTTACTTTATATCTATTTAACTTTCTCGTTCCTTAAATGGTTTTCATTCAATTTATTGAAGTATAACAAGATTTCACAATAAACGCAGCTGAGATTTGGCTATGGCGAAGACTGCTTGTTGCCGTTGAAAGATCATAGTCATTTTTCTTATATTGTTACTGTAGTTTGAACGTTAATTTATTCAAGTATATAGATATTATTTCCAATCAAATAAAAGTTTAACGCAGTTTATTTCAGACAATATTATTGCTTGTAGAACACAACTTGGTAATAATGCGATATATATTTATCAAACATTTTCCTTCATTATCTTTAGCATAACTACTTCAAAATCAAATAATATTTTATAACAAGTGGATTTAAAAATGATCCAGTATTTAGAGACCTGAAATGTCAATATTTTAAACGATCTGACATTAAAAATTGTTAGTTCATGATTAAAAATATGCCTCATGATTACAAGGACGATGGGGTGATATTTTGTGACTCTAATCCATCACGTGACACTGATCGCGACTGCAGTATGAGCCACATTTTAGCTCGTACTATTGTCATATGTGGCATATACTATTGACCACGTCAATAGTATGAACCACATTTTAGAACTTTTAACCGAGCTTTAATTCAATTGGAACTTTCCTAAAAACATTCTTTCAGTCTGAACGTATTCAAAGTATTTGACTTTTCAAATTCTATTTGAAGATGGACAACATTCAAAACCGGTCTAACAACTCCTATTTCTGTATAATTACATAGGTCTTATCGTCTACTACTGCGATTTATATTATGCTATTATATATATATATATATATATATATATATATATATATATATATATATAACTTTAAATTACACAAAGCACGACACAGAAAAGAGAATAAAAAGAACACGTACAGAATTCAATATTTCGAACTGTTGTTCGTCATCAGGAATAGACTAGAAGAGAGGACGAAGTGAGAGAGATCTCCCCATGTCGAAGAACGGAGTACGAATGATATATATATATATATATATATATATATATATATATATATATATATACAAAATATATATATAATTTATATGTACTACAAAATATATATATTATATTTATATATATATATATATATATATATATATATATATATAAAGATTTCACGTAAACACGTGAAACAACAATCAATGATCAAACCACAATAAGAAATGGGAAAACAAGACTAAGATCTTTCAACCGTAACAAGCGGTCTTCGTCAGAGTCAAAAACCCAACTGAGAGTTGGGTTTTTGACTCTGACGAAGACCGCTTGTTACGGTTGAAAGATCTTAGTCTTGTTTTCCCATTTCTTATTGTGGTTTGATCATTGATATATATATATATCTATATAGCTGAGTTAGCTTCAGCTACTGAAAGGGACTACTTCTGCCCGATGACGACGAATGTCGAAATATCGATGTGAGTCTTTCTTTGTGTTAGGTTTTTATCTGTTTGTCTCTTTCCTTTTTGAACTAAAGACATATAAGCTGCTCAAGCTAAAAATACCTATTCTGATATTTACAACGGTTATACCTTTATATAGTATAAATTTATTAAATCTCCAGTGATGTTTATATGCAGATTAAATCAACTGGTTAGATTTCATTAACTTCACTCTGTTAACTTGTGTCAGCAGTTTTTACAAAACATTTGAAGATGTTGTTACTGCTAACTGAATCTATATACAGTCTTCAATTATTTATTGTTGGTTAGATTTAAAGACTATATTTCCTTATTGTTATGCTATTTGAACCGTATAAATATGACACATGTGTTTACTAACTATGCTGTTTCTAATTGAATATTTAAGTTACGTGCCTCTGTTTACTTAATGACTGACCTAAACAAAACGTCACCGAAGACAATGTGACTCTCAAGCAAGCCAATATTTACCTTGAGTCAGGCCGCATACCTCCTCAGACTGCATTCCTGGAGGCCGCTCTACCTCCCACTGCGTATCATTTATTCTATTAGTTGATAAAAATACAAACTATTTCAGTACAGTCTACTGCGCATTTTAGAAGTGTCATTCCTGGGTTAAAATATAGTACCAAATACGTGAATGAAAATGTCATTTCATTGTTTGAAAAGTCTTAGTTCCATTTCTGAATTGTTTATTATGATAGGATCTGGGTGTACGTATACAACTGTTTGATGATAAAAGTGAAATAAATTTACGGAAACAAAACACATAAAACAGTACAATCCTACAGCTTCGTCATAAGGTAGAATGATGTGAACCGCTTAGAAGACAATTGACTCGAGTAATCCCTCACTCGTCTTTGGAGCGGCTCATATGTTTTTACCTCACAACGCAGTGGAAATATAGTAGAGAGTTTTCGTGATCTCTGGTATGTGTTTATTTCTGCCAATATATATATATATATATATATACAGGTTTGATTAAATAATACGCCATATTTACGGTTGATTAGTTTCCTTGTGTATTTCTCAAGGGATCTGAATAATCTTCTTGTACAAACATCTAAATTGAATAGAACATTTCCAATGGTTCCATTGTCTTTACATCTTGCATTTCCACTAATTTTACTATTGTCACAACAGTCACAACTAGTACTATTACTATTACTACTACTACTATTATCACTAGTGATAATAGTAGTAGTAGTAATAGTAATAGTACTAGTTGTGACTGTTGTGACAATAGTAAAATTAGTGGAAATGCAAGATGTAAAGACAATGGAACCATTGGAAATGTTCTATTCAATTTAGATGTTTGTACAAGAAGATTATTCAGATCCCTTGAGAAATACACAAGGAAACTAATCAACCGTAAATATGGCGTATTATTTAATCAAACCTGTATAAATGAAGGACTGCTTCCTAAATATACTAATATATATATATATATACGACACAGAAAAAAGAATAAAAAGAACACTTACAGAATTCAATATTTCGAACTGTTGTTCGTCATCAGGAGTAGACTAGAAGAGAGGAAAAAGTGAGAAAGATCTCCCCCACGTCGAAGAACGGTGCGCGAATGAAACAAAATTATTTTATTATATATATATATATGTAAATATAATGATATAACAAGATTACACAATGAACAAGTTAAACAACATCAACAATGAACAGTCAATGATCAAACTACATTCTTCTCATTTCATATTGCGTCATATAATTATATATATATATATATATATATATACATATATATATATATATATATATATATATAATTTTCATTAAAAATTTATATAATGTGGGATTCTTCGCCTCCTAATGACGACGATGGTCGAAATATAGTGTGTTATTCCTTTGTCTATCTGTGTGCTATCTTCGTTTAAATTGGTTTTTATTTATATATAATTTTATGTAGATATATATTTTTTTAAATATTACTGGGTTAAGTACAATTGAAGATAAGTCTTTATAAATTACATTGATTAATACTATTTTACAGGAATTTACTGAGATTTATTTATGACTAACACTATGTCTACATCTCCTAGACATAGTGTGTTTAGCAAGACGTGTGTTTAGCTATCAATCATTAGTTTGAGTGTCTTACTAAATGTGATAGGGATTTTATCTAAGAATTACATAAGATTGCAGTAGGTGTATTGTACTCACTTTGAAGTGCAGGCTGATTAACTATATAGGCTATAAGCAGACTCACAATTCATGCACCTCAGCCTTCAAGGTACCTAATTAAAGAAAATTATTAACCAGGGAAATGTAATATATGTTCTTTGCATAATTTCACTAATGAAAGAGATTGTTAATACGATAGCATTTGCAAAGCTTCCTTTCATTTAGTTTATCCTTCTTCAAGATGATTATTGTTATATTTGCTTAGTTATGTAAAGTAAAATGTGATACTGTTATTCATCATAAAGCCAAAGATAACAGAATATGTACGAAAATATATATGATAATTGAATGCTATTTATCACAGGCTTTACATTGTTTTTGCCATTTATACTTAATTATGGAAAACAGAGTAGAAGTTAAGTGAAATTTTTTTTAAACACCTTTAAATCATCTTGCAGAGAGCACAATTTGATTAAAGGTGCTGACAGTGGAGCGTGGCCAACTTAAGTTTAGGGTAAAAAGTTAATGAAATGGTCTCTACATATAAAAATTTAATGGTATAGACAACGCGTTTCGAACACGTAGTGTTCTTCTTCAGGCATTAACTAAAAAATACAATGACACCAGAGAGTTATCTATAGTATACAGTAAATATAGTACAAAATAGAAATAAAATAGAATAAGGAAGAGAATACGAACCTAAGGGTGAGCGTGAGTGATACAACTAACTGAGAATACGATGGACGCAGGTGAGAGTATAGGGTACATCTGTTTCATATTAGAAGGCAGGTACATTTTATTGTTATTTTTTTTTCCTAAAGGTTAGGCCGAGCCTTTACATTTGCTCTAGGACTAAGTGTAGGAAACATATTGAAAATATAACACAGAGAACTATAACGAAATCTAAACAACTATAGGAATACGGAGAAAATAGAACTTTTTTTTTAAATAAATAAATTAAGAAAAGTTGTACACTTAGGACTTTGTTAATTGAGGCAAGTAGAAGAATTATCGGGCACTAATTTGTTAATTTCATACCCTCTAAGGATATTTCATACCTTTAATACCCTAGAGGGTATGAAATTAACTAATATTTATAACAAAATATATGTTGTAAATAATCAACGTTCATATATTTAAATATTGCTTAAATGTTGTTTCAGATTTCAGAACTTCTACTAAGATATTAGTAGAGTCTACTAATGGCAGTAGCCAAAAAGAAAACAGTACATAATTACAAGGTTTGAGACTGAAAACATCTCAAGTATTTAATCATGGAGTTAATGATAGACATGAGAGAGCGCAGACGGAAGAACCGACGTCTTTCATCGACTGAATGATACACCTGGACTTGTATCGGTTGTGATTTGGGTGGTCTGCCGGCCGCTCCCTCCAACATATCATTGTCCTAATGGAAGCCTGGTCAGATCGCTCACTTCACCTGGCTTTGCATATGCCACACTCATGTTCTTCTAAACCAACAAATAACATCAAAAAGCCAAATCATTTGTTTTTCCAGTACCTTTTCTTTATAAGTTGACAAGTTATCGACTCTCTGTAACTTATAATTACATTCCGACTACAATGATTTCGGTATGGTAGTTAGTTGTTCGTGCTGCTTTGAAGCGTTTGTTGCTACTCTTTTTTTACAATCAACTGTAAAGAAAAACGTGATAGTTAAGTTCAAGACTCCTGATGGACATCTGACCCAGTTGTTTGGTATTTTCGGAGCTGGCAAGAAGAACCGTTGCAGGCCCGTTTTCCTTGTTAATGACATCTCAACCCCACTGCTACTACCTTACAGCCTGTTTATGTGAATGGATTGTGGACCAGTTTTTCTTCATTTTGTTGTTGTATAGTTTATACTTACCCGTAGTTCTCTTATTTTAGCATAATCAAGTTTAAAATGTAAATTTTAGGCTGAACAAAATGTAAATATTTTGCTGAAAAATCCCTGAATATTATAATAAATTAAAAAAAATGTTAATTCAAAATCATCCTGACAGCTTTTTCGTTATTTTTTATGAAATCGTACAGCCATATCTTAACATATTAAAATATTCATTTCGTGATTCCCTCTAATGTCCCTGAAATATTTTAAGACTCTAAAATCATCGACTATAATGAAGTTTATATGTGTACGCGCACTTATTGTATAGTACATTTGGATGTGCTGAATCTTTCTGAAGACATATGACACTTGTTCAGAAGTGAATGACTATGGAGGGCGGGAAGATTGGTGCAGGAAAGTTTTCTGTTGAAGTTGCAACTATACTGTATATAATTTTAGGGGCACTCAATATTCGCTACTGTTACGTATTCTAAATGTTTTTCAATAAGTTTTTCTTCAAAAAGAGTTTTTACTCTTATTTGCGTAGGTTGAACTTTATTCTCAGACGGGTGCAATGACAGTATTTAAACAGGAGTAGACTGCAACGTAAACTTGAGGCTCCTTTGGACACAGCACTTAGATACTGTAGAAACTTACAACCTAAGCACATGTGAATTATTTAGATTCAAAAAGGTTTTGAATCTTTCTCAGACACTCATAAAGAAATCCTGTAGAGAACTACAATCTAACCCGTTTGTCTCCACTCATTTAATACATATTTTTCACACTTCGTCATCAGAAAGAGTTAAATTCTTCATCCCTCTTGGCTCTTTCTATATCGGTTTGAAGGTAGAAAAGCTTTGGATGGTACCTTATTAATGTCCCCTTGCAATTTGTCTGATGTGGGTCAGAGTTAAGAACTTGAAAAAAAAATGAGTTCTGCTTGGCTGGCAAAAACCAACATATATATATATATACTTTGAAAACTATGAGAACACGAATGAAAACAGATACTAGGACTCGCATTTATATATACATATAACGTATATATATATAAAATATATAAATAAATATATTAAATATATATATATAGATATATATATATTGGTGTAAATCGGCAGCAAATCTTCTTGTATGCAAATATTGTTAAAAGTGGTAGCAGCTTCTGCTCTCACGATTTTTGAGCCGGTGGTCTCGATTTTTCGGGCCATTCTTCTATCTTGTGGTTGGAGCTTCCACATCAATTGATGTCCCTTGGACAATTGATGTGGAAGCTCCAACCACAAGATAGAAGAATCGCCCGCAAGATCGAGGCAACGAGCTCAAAAATCGTGAGAGCAGAAGCTGCTGCTACTTTTAACTATATATATATATATATATACTCACAAGAAGAGATATAAAATCAATAACCAAAATTCATTTTAATATTTTGACATGAATTGCTGTCAGGAGAGAATGTTTTTGGATTGGTTTTCTCTGTGCTTGGAATATATTTATATACATATGTGTGCTTGTGCTGGCGGGACTGTGACTATGACTGTATTTCTGCATACAAACTCAGTTCACTATTAAAAAATAGCTATAAATGAATATAATTGATTGTTAAATGAATATATTTAGCCGTATTGTTTGTTTAATCATCATGGAAATTATGTCCCAACATTCAGTTCAAAAATAGATGAAATATGTTGCCAAATTTGTCTTGTTAAGTGCCTGTACTTCCTGATTGATAACTGTTTAAAAAGTTTAAATTTATGCCAATATAACATCCTAAATATGAATAATCGTTTGCCTCAGTGTGAGGAAAAAAATCCACAGTTGATATGAATTCTAGAATATATTAAAAGCCAATTTGTCCCGATAGAATATTTTAAAGTGATTTGAATAAATTATTCCTTTATTCGTATTTAATAAAATTATATGCACCAATTATATAACTGGATGGATTGATTTATGCATACCTTTGATTTTGCCTCAATTGTTTCACACAGGTTCCATTGTTGTGCAATTCCTCTCAGTTGCTTGTTAAAACTTGCTTCAAGCGAATCTCATAAAACTGCCTCCATTTAAATTCACATTTTCTAGGACAATATAGAACCTTGGCCTTTTATTTCCACAACAATACTTACATCCCTGCCTTGAGAGAAAAGTATTTGTTTATTTAATCGTTCACTCATAACAATACAGCATAAGAATACAATTAGTCTAGCAAATTGCATGTATGATGAGTAAATATTACTGCTATAAGAACTATTTGCATCACTATTTCATGGAGGGAAAAAATTATATTCTTTTTCAGGCACAATTCAGCGCATGCTCAAGCAAGATATCAAAACACTTAGAACAAGCTGAAAAGTCGCACTCAGTAAGGATAAGTTTTGGTTTGACTCCTTTCCTTCTCTTCTGCTCTTCTTTTTTCTCAGTCACAGTCAACTTCTTTTTAAATAAATAAATAATACTGGAAAAAATTTAAAGAAAATTGATAATTTTAAAAAAATTGTGATGCATTTATAGATAGAATATACTATTTTGACCGTCATTCGTCCATCACATAATGTTTCAATTTCCAAAAAACGGGTGAATCAACTTTTTGTTCATTTAAAGTTTTTAGATTATTATTTTTCTTTAATATAGAAAGTTTATGCATAAGTAAATATACGAGTATAACTGATTTTGAACTCTTTAAGGAGTAAAAGTCGTTTAATCACTTTCATATACAATATAGATTTCCTTAAGTTGAACGTTCTGACAATTACAACATTATATATATATATCTACAAAACTTAGTTTATCGGGAGAAAGTTCAGTGTCATGTGTTCATTCAAACTACAGTTGTTTTTGAAATCCACAGACTATTTTTCTTTGTAAAATAATTTTTAATCTAATACTTAGTTTTTCTGTTTCAAAATGTATACTACTTCTGCCTATGAAAAAAGGTTTTAAATAAAAACCGAAACGTTGGCAATGAGAGTTTAATTTGAACCTGAAGAACTGATTGAGTCCTGATAAACTTTAGTTTTGTTTCTATTCCACGGTCGATACTTTTATCAATATATATATATATATATATATATATACACGTAAAGTTGGAATCAGCCCTTCTTGAATACAAATATTTAAAAACGTTATGTCCGATTTCACTTTACTTAGCTTTGTTGAATGTTTTTCCAGACTTAGAAATCTTTTCAAGGTTATTCAAATCAATGATTAGATCACCAAACTTTTTCAAGTTTGCATTTGACATACACACATTGAGTGCTTCATATACCATCTTCATAATTATCAATTTTACTATACTTAACAACAACTAATCCAAAAAAAAATTAGTAAAAACTTAATTAGTGTAATTTAACTTTATGTTTTTTTTTATTAGTTGTTGTTAAGTATATTAAAATTGATAATTATGAAGATAGTGGTTGTATGAAGGACTGCAACTTGTCAAATACACATTTGTAAAAGTATGTTGGATCTAATCATTGATTTGAATAACCTTGAATTGAAGAAAAGGTTTCGAAGTTTGGAGAAACATTCAACAAAGCTAAGATAAGTGAAACCTGACATAGCATTTTTAAATATATATATATACTAGAATTATCAAAAGAACACACAGGAAAGAAATCACTGAAGCTCACTACTATATTTCGATGTCCTCGCGTCAGGAATAGATGCGAATAACTTTAAAGGCTGATAACAACTGGCTTGCGTTAAAAAAGAAGCATTTAAAGAGTGTATATATAATTTCATAGTAGCAGCAATATGGGTAATATGTTGAATTGTTGATACTATACAGAGGCCACCAAAAGAGCTCTTTTTGGCATCAATGATAATAGCAAACAACTGAATTGATCCTCATCACAAGTCCTAAACTATGGCGTATGCACAATTATTTTCTAATGTAGTGCAATCAGTTATTATGTGGTATTTACTCATTGTAGGGTAAAAATCTAATGAAATCTAATTTTCTGGTGTCATTGTATTTTTTAGTTAATGCCTGAGGAAGAACACTACGTGTTCGAAACGCGTTGTTTATATCATTAAATTTTTATATGTGGAGACCATTTCATTAGATTTTTACCCTACAACAATTATTTTATCAGTAATATTCAACCAATATAAATTCATACTAAACAGAAACCGGCTGATTTATGGTTTTAAGCAGCCATAATATGCCATAATGTATAATTTAACAAATTATACAAAAAAAAATCATTTGATTCCCGACCATTGATACAAGTGGTGAACACAATGCAAAGGTTTATTTTTATTTCAGGTCTTATAATTCAAAACCTGATTTATCTGCCTACATATTAGACACATATATTACTTGAAATAAAAAAAAAAACTATAAAATTAAACTTATATATCATTTTATTTCAACAATGTTATATGCTTGAATGCTTAAGGAGTGAAAACAAATATAGTTGCTTAAAATTGAAATAAATGTAAAACCACCTTTAAAAAGAAACTAATTTAAAAAAAACCTTGAAGTTTAACCTATTGAAACGATCAGTTGTACTAGTATAATGTATTTTGAAGTGTTGAGATATTTATCTTTGGTTTTAAGGAAGGAGAAGCAAGAGCGGGAGTCATTTTAAGAGGATGGCATGAGGCCAACTGGGCATTACTTAGAATGGTATTGCGGTAGATATTGGAAGGGTTGTTTGTGATTATCTTAGTTTTTGTTCTGCTTGGGCTTACATTGCAGTAACGATAAATATTGATAAAGCCGCACTATAAAACAATAGCTACCAAAACTTACACTCATGAAGTTTTTGAATACATAATATATTGAAATCTTTTTTTTTTTTTTTGAAGAATGAAGTTACTTTATCTAAACATTCAATAACATTTCAATATCCCCAACTTATAGACACAATCTACTCTCACCTCAAACAACAAGGGCGATTAAACAGCAGGAAACTTTGTTTTTTTCCTAAAATTTCTTGTAGTAACCACCTGTAAGAACTACTCTTATAATACAGCATTGAGTCTTTATATACTCGTCGAGAATGGACATTTTATCTGGTGATAATGAAATAATGGGTAACTGATATTTGAACTTAACGCAAGCTTTACCCTAACCATGTAAAGGTTAAACACGTTAAAGTTATTGTGTAACTGATTCTGTTCCATAATCTTGAAAGGTGATATGAAGTGGTACCTTTATGAAAAAATGAAATCACTTTGAGAGAACAAAGAAGACACTGCTGGTCTGATGGGTGTGTGTCGATACTCAGAATGTTGCGAGTGGCGAAATTCACTTAACATGGACTTTGCATAATAGAGCTAATATAAAATTTCTAATAATTTTTAACTATGTTTTAGTTAATTATAAATTAATAAATAGTATGACTTGAATGCATTTATTTATTGTACCATATATGAAATCGAATTACTAATATATATACTGTATATACTCGAAGTGGAAAATAACATCTAATTTAATATGATATTCTTCTACAATAGAATAAAACATGACAAAGTTTTCTCTTGAAAAAAAAAATATTTTCTTATATTGGATACAATGTGAGATTTGTTTAGTGTATTATTTTAAGTTTTTAATCAGTTGGACTTGATATCTGTATACAGATGTCCAGGAACACCCGAGGCACTGTTCTGTAATTTGTTTAACATCTAGTAAGGTTGTCACACAAACATCTTTAACAGTTGACTTGACATATGTAATGTAGTAGGAGACGTCTTAATGCACAACTCCAGTTGGACCCCTTCAATCTTTCGATTAAGTTGGTAGTTTGCTTGACCAATAGGTCATTTCTGGCTTTGGCTTTTAATGAATGCTTTTTAATCTTTCAGTATTTTTAACAAATCGTTGATTTTTTATTTCTGATTTATTTTTAAATGATTTAAGATATATATGGAGTATGTGTTCAAACGCTAGACTATTATTTCTTGACAATTTTCAATCTTTAGTCTATTAGGACTAGCTTTGTGATAATAGCACAACTGAGAATTAAGAATTCCTTTAGCTTTCAATTGGGAATTCGCATTTCGATGTTTTTGCTGTCCAATAGATTCCTGGTGTCTTTATGTTAAATTCTCATTATTAACCCTACATTTTTGCATAACGTTGTTTATTAAATATTAACTTATAATATTGTATAAACTTATAAGTTATTAAATAAGTTTTTTTAATAAATTGTCAACTTTGAATTTTGTTGCAGTTAAAATTCATAACTTTGAAATCTAAATAAAAGATACAGCACTCGTTAAAAATTCAAAAATTCTTTTTGGATGAGAATTTACTATCATAATTTGTAAATTGCTAACATTTGAAATTTTAAACCCCATCATATATAATGAAACGACTGGAATTAAGTTAGCCTGAATGAATGGATGGAAATGACTGAATAAGCAAAGATAGAACTAAGAAAGTGAGTTTTGCGGTCGGATGTCAAGTTAAGGCAGACGATTATCAAGGTGGCGTTGAAGTGTGTTTCCGAACTGAAGCCAGAAACAGTTGGTTTCAATTGAACACACCAGTTAGCGAACTGGGTGGCACTGCCTGCGAGCTTCTCCTTTCACTTCCTCTATATCGGAGCTTAATTGAATATCGCCCCCAGCTATTGTTGGTACCAGATGTTTTGTATCCAGACCGGATATGAGAAGGCAAGTTCATTATTACTATCCACACGCATAGTTAACTAATTGAGAAGGAATAGGCACAACTGTCAAATAAAACTTAATCAATTCCTATCCATTTTTAATATTGTCCTTTCATCAGGATGAAGTAGAAACGTCTCAAGTCAACAACTTTAATTGTACTTTATGAATATCATTGTAGTCTCACCAACGCAACTGTCTGATACAGCTGTTCAACGCTTAACAAACAAGTGGACATTGAACAACTGATGAAACGATTTCTGAGTTGTTTCACTGTTCTACTACTCTTCATCATGGCATCACGGTATATTTATGGAAAAACTGTTTCCATTGTTTTATCTTAGTATAATATTTAAGATATATATATAATCAAAAATCAGTTCATAGCACGTAGAAAGGAAAGTCATAATTGACTGTGCATATGGTGCACCACGATTGGTTTGACGTCCACTTATCTAATTAACCACTTCCTTCCTGATGACAGCAGCATATAAAAAATATTACATAAATAAGCTGTATATAATTTTGGAAAACTTACACCTAACCAATATTTTACATATATATATATATATATATAGTTAAAATTGGCATAATTTTTAATAAAACATGTTTGATTGAAGGTATGCTCCCAAAATACATATATATATATATATATATATATAACAAGATTTCACATAAACACGTGAAATAACAATTTATAATTTCATAAATATATTTCATAAACAAATGTTTATAATTTTGGAAAACTTACACCTAACCAATATTTTACATATATATATTGTTAAAATTGGCATAATATTAATTAAAACATGTTTGATTGAAGGTATGCTCTCAAAATACACACACACACACACACACACACACACACACACACACACACACACACATATATATATATATATATAATATATATATATATAACAAGATTTCACAGAAACACGTAAATAACAATCAATAATCAAACAACAATATGAAATGGGGAAAAAAGACTAAGATCTTTCAACCGTAACAAGCGGTCTTCGTCAGAGTCAAAAACCCAACGGAAACACTAGATGCAGAAACATCTGGTGAGGGGTTGAGAAGAGTGGAAGGGAAGAGTGGTATTTCAAAAGGGTGAAAATGGAGGAATAATATAAGGACGAATGTCTAGAGAGGGATGTTTGGGAAAACGAAGTCTGGACCATGAAGTAGAAACAAAATGAAACTTAGTCAGGACTCAGTTATTTTTTCAGGTTCAAATTAAACTCTCTTTACCAACGTTTGGGTTTGTATTTATTTTTTTTTTTTAATAGACACACGATACAGAGGTAATATAACAAATAATAATATCATCTAAAAATCAAGCATACATAACAATTTTCAGTTCAGTGTCACGTGTTCATTCAAACTGGACAGATGTTGCTGAAATCCAAGTTTTCTTTGTGAAATGTGATTTCGTGCAGATTTGGGACTGATTTCTTAACGTAATCTCAGAGGGACGATGTGTGCACTTTATTGACGTGCTGGAGTGGGTATCGAGCACGTATGCCACTGGGCTACCCTGGCTCCCTAAATGGCAGTTCTAATAAAATGTATGCGTTTTTAATTGACTACTCATAACGTTGTAACATTGTCAATACTGATTTTGCAAAGGAGTATTGGTCAGATTAGTCGGCTGTGCCGGGTGGCGGCAGCTGTTCGCAGGCGGGATTGAGGAGTCTGCCGCCGTTACGAGAAGCTGTGGTCGTCCGAGGTCAGTGTGCGTTCTAGGCAAGGTCAATGCCGGCCACTCTCAGCATAGAGCCTGCTATTTTCGGTTGAGAAGATAAGTCTGTAGATTAAAGGATTAAACTATCTCAAAGTTTTTTTTATTTTCATTTTTAGCCTCCTAATGCTGGGCCTGTTTTCAATTTAGCAAACCTAATTTTAGAAGGCTATTCAGACCACTGTGTTTGATGTGACCAATATTACATTCCTAACGTTCGGAATGTCCACCTTGAAAGCATCGTCTTGTTTCAACTATCTTGATTCATTCAAAATTACACCTGTTTATTTCAAAATATATCCAATAACTTATTTTGACTTCACAGATTATAAATTCACTTCACGCTATGGATCCAAACTTCATAGAATCATTACAGATATTTAAGTAAAATAACGAAGCTTTTTAAATTTCTCTTGTATAAATTTCTTTAATGAAGTTTATTTCTTAACTGCACAACAGAGAAAACGAAAAGAAGAAAAGTGATTAAGATAGATTGGAATCTTTTCAGAATGAATTATTTCCAGTAAATAATTTAAAGAGTATTCAGAAAAGAGAAGAAGTTTACTTTTAAGGAATAAGGTATAGATGAATCGTTAAATTAATCCTGACGGCCTGAATAGCGAAAGGAAGACCCACTTCAATATCTTTGAAGGGAACATTTATAATAGAAATGTTAGTCTGATATAGAATCAAAATCACCAGAGCTTATCTCATTGCTGTAATTAAAGTAGCACTTGGCTGGGTCATCTGTTTATGCTAATAACAGTGTGTCTGTTTGTGTAATATATACAAATATAATTTGGCGTATTCATAGTCCTTAGGGAGTAACTTGACCACTTGTTGCTCTCAAATTATACCTTATTAAGCTTTCTGGAAATATTATGACTCTATTTTTTTACTAACCTGATCTACTTATTTACTCGACTGCTCTATAACACGTTCGTCATTTTGACTTCACTGATTTGCTCTAATACTGAATTTCATTTTCTTCTTCAATTGCTTGTCAATGAATAGTTATGTCAAACTGCACATCTTCTTCCCTCAGAGAGAACGTAAACCGTCAATCCGAGCCTGTATGATGTCAGATACTCATTAAGTATCCCTACTCCAAATACGCTTGAGTTAGGCAAACTTTAGGACTCCCAATGTAGAATCAATGGGAGGTGCCTTATTCCCTGGAGGAATCAGCAACGGAAAGCTGACTTTGTCAGTCCCTCAGGCCTCCACAAAAAAAAAGAAGAAAAATCTGCACATCCTTTGAAAAACATTACTCTTCACCTCAACCGGTATCAAGTAACGTGTTATTTACATTATACATGAACGTGATGTGAAGTGCAGTTGTTCACCTACTGTAAGTGACAGGTGTTTAAATATACGCTTATAGCTACCATCTTGACTTCCCTTCCAATATTCTCAATACAACAATAACAGAACTCTCAACGGTAAATGTAAAAAGCATAAAGTTACTTCTTTTGAAAATGAAATGAACTTGAAAGCACTTAAAGATTAAGTAACTTATACACTTATATTAATATATTAAATATTATGATGGTTGGAAAAAAGTTGAACAATGGAAAGTTGAACAGTATATGACTTTGCAAAAGAAAATCGTATCATGTCACACAACTCTGATGAATTAGGAAAATAAAAGGGACCAGAGTAGTCCAATGGCTTACGTGCTCGCCTTTGGTCTGATAGGTCCGGTGTTTAATACTCACTCTGGTTCTCGATTCATTTACGCGGGAGGTGAAAAAAAATCTGAGCATGTCATAACTCGAGAGGACGATGAGCCTTGGTCACAAGCCATAATATCGGGTATTCCTTAAAGAACCCTACTCTAAATACATTTGAGTTAGGTGAAACCTAGGACTCCCAATTGAAATTTTGATTTTATTGTATCACAAAGGCCAATCATCAGCATATGTTTCTCTCGTCGAACTGCCACTGCAACCTAACCTAGAGAATATTAACGATGTTAACAATGCATATAAGACGCTTGGACCTAATGGAAAATCTAAATAAGAAATAAAAACTATCAAAACCGATAGTCAAGTTGAACATTACAAACTTCAAGAAAAAATGTTGTAGAGCATTAATCTGCATTGACATTTATCTGTTCTTAGCTTGCTTTGCCTAGTGCATTCCAAATATGTCACCTATCCTCTTCTCCTTGCTCCAGGGTGATTTTTTATTCTACTATCCAGGTTTTTCCTTCCATCGAAACAGTTGGTGCATAATTACTTAATTACTTATTAATACATAATTACTTATTTATTTGATTAATTCATTTTATCATATTTGTATATTAGTAAGATATTTACTTTCCAGGTACTCTCTACTTCGTTTTATAATCGAGATATAATCTGGAGAAGAAACGTGTTCGAAACATATCGTTATAAAACATGTCTATGTGAAGTATTTCATTATTCCTCGTATCATTATTAAATAAATAATAATTAACTGGTTTCAATACATTTGTATTGTTCTTATACTTTAATCTGCTGAAGGTTTTTTGTACCTTACCTTCCAGTGTACAAATATCGGCATCTAATCTCAAGTTTAATGATTTATTCAGATTCCTTAAATAACAAATTAATTTATTGTCTTCTAACGGCCAGAAAACGTTCACTGTAATCAATGCTTTATCAAAGTTTGCCAAATTATCAAACAAGCTATTTATTATTTCTTTAACTTTCCAAAAATAATAACATTAATTCAAGCAACACTGTCTAAAGAAAATAATGAATCTTGAAAGAAAGAGAAACATGAACTTTTAACTGTATTTATTCAAATATTTTATGATTTTTTATCTAAGTTTTGCATTTTTCATACTATACTCTTTAAATAGTCTTTAATAAATAATTTTTTAATGTTCAGTTACTTTCCTTATCTGTATTACTGTAATTTTTAAAGCAATCAAAACTTATTCTTTTTATATTTTTTTTTAAAAAAAGGAAGCTATTTAATTTATTAATGAGCAAAATTCTTAACTTAAAATGAGGTTTTGTTACAAAGGCAGACAGTGTTAAGCGGAGACGGAAAGTTGACGTCAAATGCGTCAGCCACATGAAAAGATGAGTTATATTCGGGAAAACGAGTTTTCCTCAGTGCGGGAGTTTGAAGGGAAATTCCGAGCAAGCCTCTTTGTCCCTTTAGTTTGGTTATCAAACGTAATTAAAAGTTTATTCGTTAGAGACGCTTTGGTCTGAGTTGGGAATGAAGCCCTAGTAGGGCCAATGTGATAACCACTAAATCAAAATACAATTACACCGACTTTTTATAACCCTCCGTCAGGCCATTTAACTTTCTTCTGCCTCTCATAAAACAGTCAAAACTATCCTAGTCTTTGAATTCCATCAGGTTTTTTCTACCATTTTGTGTAATTTTATACCTTTCAAAGTTTTTCATTCATTTTAGTTAAAATAATGACATCGATATAACATTATTATTACAAAAGTCTGTCTTACTACGTGAATCAGTGTTAACACTTGACTGGTTTTGCACGAAGTGCACCTTGAAGTTGCCTGAGTCGAGTGAAACCGGTCAGGCGGCTACGACAATTGACGAGGTAATACAGATTGTTATAATAATATGATTTTAGTATTCTACGTTACTAAAAATTTACAATTATCAATATAACGATGAAATTTTTCGTGAAACACCTTTCTATTTCTACTTATTTTGAGGAATATAAAAACTATGTTTATCAGTGTTAAGTTTGATTACAGGGGTACAGAGTACTCCACTGCTGGACTGATAGTTCCATTGCAGATAATAAATAACCGAGAACTCATTATAAGAGAGAACTCATTATAAGAGAGAAGTTCAGTCTTTGATGTTATTGAGTTGATCATAAAGAATCTAAAAGGGATTAGGAGAAAATAGAAAATTGAATCAATATAACTCAGAAACAATTTAATTAAACATTTAATCCTTGGTATATTTGTAAGATTATTTTATATATTACTCTCAGAGTTTATATAAAGAATTTTCATTTACCTAATATGTTTCTATGTCTCATCTTTATTCTAAGATACCTTGAACACTACAATAACATTACAGAAATGTTTTTATATAAAATAGCAGGTACATTAAAATTTTAGTTGTTAAAAGTCCATTTGAACAATAAATCCAAAATTTTGATAAATCAAGTTAGAATAAAATTTGAACTAAAATTTTATTAAATAATTCTCAAATTTGAAATTGAAAGTCTATGTCACCTTAAGAAACCCAGAAATGAGACCAACCCTTCAGAATTGTAGGGAAACTTTTTTTTCGATTCAGGATAGATTTCTTTCTTTCTTTTTTTCTGTTCTCTACACTTCTTAAAGTATTTGTTATACCAATATCACACCATATTTCCGTTTTCGTTTACAATCTTCATCCATTGTTTGACTCCAACGAGTAACAGATACTTTGAACAACAATTTTTAATTCATTTTTGAATTTCATTTTCTCATTTTTGAACTAACTTAATTTTATTGTGAATCAGGTTATATTAGCTTGCAGTGACAGCCATACGATAGAACACACATGAACAGAAAAAGGGCACACAATGAACCTCCTAAACTATGTCTAACAGAAGTGTATGTAGAGAAGATAATGGACATCGTACATGCTCGAGACCCATGTCGTAACATCCTCTTCGAAGGACAAAGTCCTCAGATTTTACCTCCCACGTGAATAACTAAAGGACTGCAGTGCTGAATATTTTATATTCAAGACTATTATATTATATTTTACCCGGCGTACTGAACTCAGGGTCTACCAGTCCAAAGGTGAGAACGTTGATATTGGGGCACGCTACCTATTCCTATTTGACTTGGTTATTTCGAAAATGCTGTAGTGCATATTTACTAATTTTATTTTTTGTTACCCTATATGACAATTAACATGGTATTCTCTTTTTGATTAATCACTGCCATGTTGTTCTGCAGTACTAAAAACCGTGATATTGATATATCATTTTTGAGTAATTACTTGACGCAATATCACCTCTGTTGCTAATATAACCCACAAAGGCTACATTGCTTCCTGAAAAGTAACTTGAAAAAATAGAATTTATAAGCAGCTTCCTAAATTTATACAATTTTATAATTGATACCAATATTTTACCAATTAAAAAGTTTTCTCAAAAGTAAATTTGCTATTTAGATTTACTCATATTTGCAGCAAAATTATGTATTTTTCAGTAAAATTATTTATATTTTTATTAAATTAAAATTAAAAATAGCACTAACAGTGATTTAAAATTACGTCTTAAATCTTTTCTTGGAAAATTGTTGACTCAAGCGAAGCCTGGTTATGCAACCCTAGCAACTACCACGCAAATGCGACTACCTTAGACTGTAGATTCACCCACTCAGAGAAAACTCAACTAATTGGATAAAAGTAAGAATAGTATTTTCCTAAAGTTTTTGTAAATGCATTTGAAAGATCAGCATATTTTACAAATTTAGTATGCATGCCATGCGCACATTCTCTAAAATCAAAAACTGTTTTTACATGACATAAGGTGTGCTCAACTTTGCCTATTGTCTAAGGTACTTATAATGAGTATAAATTTGAGATATACAACACTGGATGCAGAATCAGCCCCGGTGATGTATGACTTGACAAAATCTAAAACAATAATAAAATAAAAAAACCGTACATTTTCCACCTCGTTGAGTTACAAAACTTTATAACCTTTGTAAAGGGAATACAATGTAAAGACAAACTCTAAATCCACTCGGCATTAAGTTTACACCGATATTTATTACAAGATATGCTACGTAACACTTCTGTTTGCTTGATGAATACAAACATTAAACCATACTATAGTAATAGCGTCCTTACGAACTATACCATTTCACAATTTTGTTTGATTTCAATAATGGAGTTTTTTTAAAATGATGGAAAACATTTAAAGTATAAAATATTTGAGGTATTCATCCTTTGATATTCAACTCGTACTAACGTTATATAAATGTTACTTAAAAAATATTTTACATCGTTGTCTTTCTTTGGGTTGGAGGGTGATCTACTAGAACACAGGTGTCAAACATACAGCCCGCGGGCCGGATCCGGCCCACCTGGGGGTTAGATCCGACCCGGGGGATAAATCTGTTTAATAAAATCAGTTTACTCTAATTCCCTTAAAAACCTGCAGTTCTTATATTATCCACCAGTGTTTTAGTACGCGCTGTATTATCCACATTTCCTTTGTCCTCGCACCTTGACCAACGAAATATCTGTGTCAAAATGGATAATAGTGGATACAAAGCGTCGGATTTTTATAAATGACTATTTTCCTTTGCAATAATTATTAGTATTAGAGACTGATACAAAGAAAAAGGTAGACTTATTGTTAGTATTCGCTGTATTCGGCCCCCTGAACAAAATGAGTTTGACACCCCTGTACTAGAAGCTCTTTAATTTTGTATTTGTTGCATATTGTACTGAAGAGTCTTATACTCGAATACTATCAGATTGTTTACCATACTTCACCAACTTGTGATGAAGACAGTTTAAATTTCAATAAGTCAACTTGCTTTTTTCTTATAAAATCTATTAATGGCCAAATAAACTGCTAGCCTTCTAAAATTTGATAAGATTTCAATCAGTGATCGATCCACCATCCCACAGTATATTTAGTACATACGAGACGACCGGTGACCTCTTGTGTCACTCAGTGTCAGAAATTATAGCAACAATTAATAAAATACATTCACTGAGTGTGATTGACAGTAATTACTGTTGTTGCTGTTTCTGGTATGTTTATTTCTGCTTTGTTTTTATGTTATTAAGTCATAAAAACAAAGATTCCTACATGGCTCCGAGCCTTCGATATTAGTATTATTAACATGATTCAAGATATATACACAATAAGTTTATTTAGTAAAACAATAGATTATTGAAAAGCAAAAAATTTCCTTTATTTTATTACATAAATAAATAAAACATTAATTCAAGTTACATATTCAAACCTGTAAATTGAAATATTCTATTTATCTTACCCAACATAAAATAGCATTAATGAAATGAATGTGTCTTTATAATATTACCTTATTACAATTGTATTTAACAAACTGACATTTGTATTTATGTTTATATTCCTAAAATTATTCATTTCAAACCTAAATGTAATAGTTTGTTGTATATACTTTCGGAATGTCATACATCTGTTTATTGCTTAAGTTCCAAATACGATTGTTAAATCAAAACGTTGGCTTTGAAAGTTTGATTTGAACCTCAAAAATTGACCGATTCGTGAAAAATACAATTTGTTTTACATATATTATAAAAAGAATTAACAGTAAATACGTGAACTAAAAAAGAACATTGTCTAAACAACAATAAGATTTCCAAATATTGGACAAAGTTCTTTCGTAGAAAAACTCTTCTGTATATAGATTTACAATTCGGTGTACCAATCAAGTGCTCCTAAATTACGATTAGTACGCATGAACAAGGGCTGTCCCATGCTCTCTATTCGTGTTCATGTCGTATTGTGTTGTCTTTGTTGTTGTTGTTGTGGGTCGCCAGTTTGAACTCTGGTTATAGTAAATGGATGCTTAGTAGACAACGAAGAGTCTGCACATAAATTAGTCTTAAAACTTGTTTTAGCAGGTAGGTCAGTCTCTATAACCATCTAAACTGAATTTTAATATCTTTTTAATAAAACTTGATTTTTAAGGATTATTTAGGTGCTAAAAATATACTGAAAGTTTATACCAAGAAACAAAATGCAATTATATTCTTCAAAAAATGTCAAACAATGTTAGTATTTGAATATATCAAAGGTCAAAGATGGGTTTCTTGAGGATTTTTGGTCTAAAGAAATAACACTCCTGTTTATATGCCAATTTGTTTGGCATATGCTCTTTTTTCGCCAAAAATTGTTTGGCATTTTCAAGGCTTTGAATTTCAAGCTTAAAATATATAATTATAAATTATATTATTTATATAACAAAAAAAAGCATAAATAAACAAAACTAACATATTCTAATTTTTTAAAAGCTGTAAAAAATTACAGGAGTGTAATTTTCTTAGACCATAAATCCTCAAGAAACCAATCTTTGAATTATAAAAATTAGTGGTCGAGAAGTTATATCAATAACAATTTGAATATATCGTTCATATTTATTATTTTTATCGTTCAATTTATAAAATCAATACAATATCATCTGTTGATGAAGATTAGTTGTGACAGGAAAATTGTTTTGTGTTAAGCTGACTAAGACATGAGTAATTTTTTCTTGTTATGAATTTGTAAATAATTCTATTGTTGGCACCTCGGCACGGAAATGATTCCATTGCTGAAAGGTGATAATTAAATTATTAATGGCAATGAAGTGATCATTTCTTATCAGATGGCTTGTGTCTCGGTGTCGTCTAGCTCATTAGCAAACAATAGCCGACTACTCTCAGGTCAGTATCAGCAGCAATTAATCTGTTTACGCATGCTCAAATGGTGACAATCAAGCGGTGCGTTGACAGCATCCTTAATATTGATTCCAATACTAATGTATTCGCTTAATTTACAACATACCCTCCACCTATTATATAAGAGAATTAATCAGTGCTTATTAGATTTCTCAATAACTGGATCTTACCATAAACTGAAAAAAATATAACTCTTTTTCGTAGTATAAAACGACTTCAGAGAGAAAAGGCCTTCCTTAGGTTATTTGAAGGCCTTTTCCTTCATAAGCCATTGATTTCCTATACTCTTTAATTAAATTATTCAGAACTTCTATTTCCATTCTTTTAGATTATATATATAAAAAATATACAGATAGACACGTTTCCTGCGTCTATCCGTGTGTTACCTTCGTTTTAAATCTACGAGTATTTAATTTAAAAAGTCCTCTCAACTGTTTAATTTAATTGGTATATATTATTTATATATATATATATACATATATATATATATATATATATATATATATATATATATATATTATATATAAAGTGTCACGTGTTCGTGTTTATTCAGACTACAGTTGTCAAAATCCACATACTATTTTTCTTTGTAAAATATTTTGTAATGTAATACTTAGTTTTTCTGTTTCAAAATTTATACTTCTACCTATGAAAAAGGTTTTAAATAAAGACCGAAACGTTGGCAATGAGAGTTTAATTTGAACCTGAAGAACTGACCGAGTCCCGATAAACAATAGTTTTGTATGTATATATCTATATCATTAATAAAATTTCACAATAAACACGTGAAGAATTAGAATTCGTAAAATTTTTATACAGTATAGAGATTTAAGAAAAAGATATTATAATGTTGAATTATGAATGAATGTAAAATAAGTATTTTGTAGGGTTAATGAAAGAAGTATTGTGTACAATTTGACGATGATGCATGTAATACACTGTGGAACATGCTGGAATAAAATACAAAATAAAAAAAAATAAACACGTGAAATAACAAGCAATGTTCAAATCACGATAAGAAATAGGAAAAAATACTAAGATCTATCAACCGTAGCAAGTGGAATCAGAGTCAAAACAAACTACAACACACGATGTAAAAACATCATGATGAAGGGTTGAGAGGAGTGGGAGGGAAGAGAGGTATTTTAAAGGATGTAAAGTGCAAGAAAGGACAATACTCCATTCTTAATTCAACATAGTATTTGATACGGTTTTTACAGGGCTAGATCTTGGAAATGAACTTCTGCTTATCACGCCGTTTCGATCAACATCACCTCAACATCTTCATTCATTTATACTTCTGCAACCTCCAAACGATACCTTTTGCTGGTCGCCTCCACTTTGTATACTACTTTATGCTTGGTTGACTATTCCTTTATACTATTTGTAAGTAGCCAGCCAAGCTTTGTCATAACTTATAAAGTTTAGGTAATTATACTCGGTGTGAGCATTGAGGACTTTGATTTATGACTAAAGCATAGCTACTTAATAAAGAGCTGAAGGCCAGCAGAGCACAGTGGCTCGGAGACAGCTTGAGTTTGGCCGCGCTCCCAGGTCAAGGTCGACTCCCCCCAGCTGGTCGCCCACACCTCGCGTCTTGCACGCTCCTCTAATCTAATCACTCCCACTACATTTCAACACAAACCTAATTTTAAATTGCTTCTTTTGATATATCACCACCTTCATTATGTTCACCCACATTCCTTTAAACACCTTCTTACATTAAATTTACACTTCAAAAGAATAGATGGATATTACTTAATGATGTTTTTCTTTAACCTTGCTATAATTATTTATCTTGGCATGAGAAAATCATTTTAAATAAACATATAAACTCGACTCATTTCTTTTTGACTAATAAAAGAGTGTACGATATGGTTCAACGTGAGGTCAATTTAAATTCTCATGATAAAATCAAGTTCAGGTCAATTACTAGCACGAAATTTATCCTTCGATTTTATTTAAAACCTACTTCACTGCTTTCAGAAAACAGGTCAATTGAAATCATAAACAATCAACATATAGGTAAGAGTAGAATAGTAAATTAGATACAATATAGACACAATTGAAACATTATCAGATTTGAGAAATTTCCAAATCGATAATTCGTGAATTATCAGATATCACCACATGAATGTGATATCAGAGAATTTAGCGGAAAAATTAAAAATCTATAAGTAACCCTATCATTATTCTCAGTGACTATTAATTAAAATGTTTAAGTTGCTTAATGGTTTGAAACTCTAACCTTCGCTTCGCAAGTGCCCTTGATTTCCCTATTTAATCTCTCCTGATGATAGTTAAACCAATAATTATAGACTCTAATTTATTTTTCTATATGTGGTGTAACTATAGTTTTCTCTGAATCATTTGTTGTCCTTTGAGATTCGTTTTCTTGATAATAATTTATTACATATACTTAAAATAAACTGTGACACATGGAAAGAAACCTAACGTAATTGAAGACTTCAGTCAACCAGGTTAACTTGTTATTATATTTTTTGTTTGGTTGATTTAGCTCTCTGATGATGTTGTAAAGAAAGGCCTTAGAGCATTGTATTTAATATATATTTGTTTATTGTGGTGTTTAATTAATATATTATATCAAGAGTTATTGTTGATTACTAATTTATATATATATATATATGTATGTATGATGTGAGAAAATTCCCTGTACATATGAATATTCTTCTTCTTATGAACTGCTGGGAGACTATATCATATTGCTATTTTTAAATATTTATGCCTTTTTTCCTTCATCAAAAAATAACCCTCTAAATATAAATGCGATATCAATCCTAAACTAAATGGATGCTTTTTACAAATAAATTGTAGTTAAACTGTTCTCTGCTTACATAACGGCTCAACCGTATAATCAGTGTTAAGTTAACTAAACGCTTGAAAGAATGCCAGTTTCTTGTTATTTATTCTACTTGGTAGGAAACGGTTCACTGTAGGGTAATAAATGGGATGTTTTATTTAGAAAAAGAAAACGTTAAAAAGGATTATATTTTGTGAAAGGTATAACCAAATTTATAAGGGTTTGATAATAGGTTTATTTAAAAATAAAAATATTACTTATTCAACTAGTTTTATTGGGAAAGAAGTGACCCATCTTATTGAGTAAAGTATCACCTTTGTTGAAGTGTACCATATATACCGTTGAATATTGCATTAATACTTTAGCTCTACCTCCCTTGCTATAGCCATCTCATAATTCCACTTTTCTACTATTACTAGTGACATGGAAGTTAACATATCGATTTAGCACTTCCTCATTCTATTCAACTACAACAGTCAACAATATTGGGAAACACCAATTACAGCAATATAACTTTAAAGATAATTTCAAGTTCCATTTCACAATTTATATATTCAATTATCATTTTACAACTTAATTAAAACGAACCTAATAACTTCGTGAAAATAATCCAACATTAGACTTCCAAAAGATCTAATTTCTAGCATTAAAAGAGAGAATGTTATCGGCAACATATCAGATTTCTGGCTTTCTCTCTCTTTCTCTCTCTCTCTCTCTCTCTTGATATATATATATATATATATATATATATATATATATTATATATATATCAATGATCAAACCACATATTGGTTGGACAGGAGCTAAATTTATTACCTATGAAAAATCAATGTTGTTAAGAAATATTATTGAATCGTCTCTAATTAAATTTAATAGATCAAATATTATAAACATTAGTAACGGTCTCTTCAAACTTGATACTTTCGTCACGAGGGTAATAGTCTCTTCAAAGAGGGTTGACAGCTAGCGGATAGTTTTTTTACTTTTTCTTACTGTACTCCTTTGTTTCCCCAAACATCCCTTTCTGGACATTAGTCCTTTCCTGCGCTTTCACCCTTTTAAAATACCATTCTTCCCTCCCACTCTTCTCAACTCCTCGCCAGATGTTTTGTGCATCTAGTGTTCAGTTGGGTTTTTGACTCTGACGAAGACCGCTTGTTACGGTTGAAAGATCTCAGTCTTGTTTTCCCATTTCTTATTGTGGTTTGATCATTATATATATATTATATATATATATATATATATATATGCAATACTTTCAAAGTAGACCTAACTTGTATTAAAAATTGCTCACCAATGATGAATAAAAAGCAGCTGATAGTAGTTATCACGCTTGAGTCGTTTCAAAGGCCCACTACTGTTTGTTCTACACGTTCAACACGTGTACGCACTGGATGCTATTTGGTCAGTAGGCCAGATAAGATTACAGCTGTTTATTACTGGCTCCATATCCGTCTATTCTTGGTTTTATTTGCTTATTTAGGATTTTATTTGTTCAGAGAATGGGCAGCTATCAGGGTGGAATCCTTCGTCAAGAGGTTACCTAATGCTTTTAAGAATACAAAGGGAAACAAATATAATAAAAAGCAAGACAAACAAACCAGTTGATGGTATAAAGCTAACTGTATGTTCTTAAAGAAATTATGATTTGAAAAATATGAGAATTTCATCAAATGCAAATGAATGATAGAGGTAAAGTGATAACAAATTTATGTAGTGTAGAAATGAATAGGACATATATAATGTATTATGATAGAATTGTAAGTAAAAAAGTAAGCAGGAATAAATGTCGGGTGGAGGGAAGGAGGAATAATGTTTAAATCAGTATTTAAAAGAAGGGAATTAGTGAACTAGTTTACTATAAATTATACATTGCAATTGAAAATGTATGTTTCATAAATGAAACCAAAACAAGAGTCTAAGGTAAAATAATTACTTCATCCAAAAATAAAGGATTTGAAGCATTGAAAACACTGTCTAAGGAAGTTTAAATAATATTAAAGAAGTTAGATGGTTGAATTAAAAAAATGCTTTATGTGAACAATAGGGAGAGTAAGAAATACTAAAGAACAGAGATTGATGGTACTATTAAATAAAGGCCCTAACATCAAGGAGGCATGTTTACTTAGGCGCCAAACCTTAGTATGTCAAAATAACGAGAAATGACTATGTGATCTATGAAGTTTCACTCATTCAGAAAAATAAACATCTCAAGATGTTTGAAGGCCTTTTAAAACAGATCGCCTTCAAATATCTGAACAAATTAGATTCCTCAAAAACTTCTTTTAATATATTCGTACTTTCTTTATCTCTGTGATGATTTTTATTCATAATATCTATACATAGGGAATTACAACTTCAAATTTAAAAGAAAAATAAAAAGCTTTGTATGTGCTGTTGAGTCTTACGAAGTTTTTAAAAGAACTGAAAAATTATTAAGAATTTATCTTTTAGTAAAGTTATATCACCATACATCATCATATCTTTGATTATTGAGTCACGTGTGATTATTGTAGCACTTATATATTATGTACATATATTTTTAAGAGATTATATATATATATATAATATATATATAAATGATCAAACCACAATAAGAAATGGGAAAACAAGACTAAGATCTTTCAACCGTAACAAGCGGTCTTCGTCAGAGTCAAAAACCCAACTGACGTCAAAACCCAAAAACTCAGTTGGGTTTTTGACTCTGACGAAGACTGCTTGTTACGGTTGAAAGATCTTAGTCTTGTTTTCCCATTTCTTATTGTGGTTTGATCATTGATTGTTGTTTCACGTGTTTATGTGAAATCTTTTTATATATATATAAATATAGGTTTTTTTTTTTCGTTGGAAATACGATCCAAAACGGACAAATATAGTTCAATATAAACAAAGAAACATAGAGAAATCAGAAGAACACACTTACAGTCTCTAATTTTCGGTTTGAACCGTCTTCAGGAGACCAACCGTCCAACCGTCTCTGATCCAGTGCGCTTGGTTTCCCTCTCTTATCTCTCCTGAAGACGGTTCAAACCGAAAATTAGAGACTGTAAGTGTGTTCTTCTGATTTCTCTATGTTTCTTTGTTTATATTGAACTAAATATAGATATTGATATATCTTCTCCACAACTAATTTTAAAGTTCAAAGATGAGTGCCTTGAGGATTTTTGGTCTAAAGGAATTGCATTCCTTTTTATACGCCGACGTATCACCAAACGTTTTTTGGCATTTTCAAGGCTTGTTTTTGAGGGAGAAACTATTTATGGTCCATGGTTCTCTCTACCTGCTTCGTATCTGATATGATGCTGGTTCATATGAACTGTGAATAGTTCCTTCCTAATAGACAAACCTTCAAAATACCAAACAATTTTTGGTGAAACGTCGGTATATAAACAGGTGTATAATTTCTTTAGACCAAAAATGCTTAAGAAACCCGTCTTTGAATTATGTACATATATATAACATAAAAAATATTAATAAATATATATAAATTCGTGTATTAAAAATCATAAAAAAAAAACAAGCTTGATTGAATTATATTCCATATTCATTCTCTCTCATTAATAAGTGATCATATAACATATAAAGTTGATCAAGCATGTGTTGCCATAGTCATTGAACATTATATGAAAGTGGCTAGGTGCGGCATTGTGAATATTTTATTTTGGTCAGGTTGCTCTGTGCTTTCATTACTTCTTTTTGTTTGCTGTGTTCATTATTATTTACAAAGTTTTAGAACAAGACTTTGAGGTAAGTTGAAGCTATTAAATATGAACTCATTAAATATTCATTAACATGTAAATTTACTCCCCCAGCAACTTGTTAAGTGCGTAAACAAGTTGTAGACGACTTTGGCTGTAGGTATACGTGTTTCACCACAGATACCCAGTGTAGATTTTAATTATAACTGACATAAATAGAAGGTGTCTAGGAAGTATTTCAATTTGGCCATCCTGTGTAATCTAGACTCAGTCAAGTGTTTGAGGTTTTGTGGGCAAGAGACATTCTTAATGTCTTTTGGTAACAATAAAATTATCAGGACATTCTCTATCCTCTGAGGTAATCCCCTCATTAGAAAACAATTATCTACAACACATTTGATTTTTTTGCAGACTGACAGATATATTTGATTTATCCACCTAATAAACAGGCCAACTGAAATTCCATAATCATAAAAGGTTATAAATGGTTGAACTGCCGTGTTGCATCTTTTTACAGATTGTATAGAAGTTTTTAATAAAGAGGCTATAGAGTACCAAAAAAAGTGGCATATCTCGACGTTATTATCAATGCAAATAACTTCAGGTAATCTACACACATTGGAGTAGTTTTTTCAGCAAAAGCCAGTGCTTTATTTTCAACTACTAATTACAACGAGCAATTAGTAAATAGAAAGAGTCGTAGTTATTGTTAGTTTCACCAATAGGCTAAAAAAGGTTGGGACATTTTTTTTTTAACAGTGGTACTGTCAATGTCTTATGATACTTGGTTCCAAAAAATCTATAATACTCATAGTGAACTTTAAAAACTGTTGTTATATATTACCCTGTGTTCCTACTGTAGTCTTGCATACTCTGTTACCTCATATGTGTATCTATTTTTGTTTTATAAACTTACACGTATATCTGGTAACTCACTCACTTGTAGAATCGTATTTTCCTAACATATTTTTCCATGAATAAACATTCTGACATCTTATAATTCATTACCATTCTTCAATTTTACATCATTCTTTCTACTACTAATTTATAAAAAAGTGAATATAAATTGACAAATCAATAGATTGGCACAGAACAAGATACATATTTGCCTTAAATTATACATTTATAATTAGCGTAAAGTAATTTTTCTTTAAAATGTCTGCATAGTACTGAACAAATGGTTAATTTATTATATCAAAAATTATACTTGAAAATACATTTTAAAATACAATTAAGAATAGCAATATGTATTATTTATATTTTAGTGGAATATCAAAACAATTTTAACTATTGATTTCCTTACTCGAACTGTAAATATATTTTATTGAGTTCGCACTTGATGATAGATTTGATTGAACACTAAGAGACAATACTAAGGATTATTAGTAGCTACATGATGATGGAGGCAGTAAACACTATGAACTAATATCAAGCGGATCATTAGTCCTTATCAGTCGCTAATTGATGATGAATGTATTCAGCACTAAGGGACAACAGTGATCACAAATTTATGTATAATCAGTAAGCAGTTAATTATGAAGTTTGTGAAGTACAAGAGAAAACAACATGAAGCTTTAAATCTAATATCTGTAGAATCTAATCTAATCTATAAACTAACCACAGTCTGTTGATGGTGGTGTTGTGAAAACTAGACTCGGGTAAATAGGATTAGATTAATATGTTTAATTATAGTTACAGTTATTATCACAAAATAAACTCCTGGTTTTCTTAATACAATATTATTTTCAATGGTCAACAATGAACAATAGAGCTCAAGTAAAATCATTAAAATAACTAAATAAAGATATTAGTTATAGATATAACTAACAATCATATTGTTTTTTTGGCTGCGCGTTGTAATTTAATTAATTACAGTTAAAACTATATATAAATAAAAATACAAAAAAAAACATTATCAGCAACTTCTAAGAGAAATTCAAGTTATGTTAAAACAATACTATGTATAAGAATATATTTACATGTATAATGTAAATGGAAAGTCCGTAAGTCCGTAAGTGGAAGTCTTACGGACAGGAATATGTTATAATAAACACAAAGGACTCCTGTCATGTAAATTGACTGGACAGTGGGACTGATTGAACGCAGAGCCTGTACTACGCGTCAATCTTCATTCAAAGCTAACTCGTTAAATTTAATTTCATTTCATTCTTACAACAATTACTCCATTGGGAACAAGTCATTTTTATGTACTAGTGTTGAGCAGGAGACAAGAGGATTAGTGTCTAAATGAAAGGAAACTTATATATAGTTATCAATAAATGTTTTCAATGTATTAAGATATTTTATAGAATTTTACTTTTATGGTTAATAGTTTTGGGCTGTAATGTCATTCAATATCAGCGTCACGAAACAACAATCAATATGAATGCAAGTTACCTTACACTAGGCAGTGTTTAATACTCTCAGGTACTTTACACTAAAGAAAATCTAAAATTTCAATTATTTTACAGTATACAGTATCTAATAGTCTCTGTTATTTTATACTAGGCAATCAATGTCAATTACACTAGGTCACTTTGCACTAATCACTGTCTAATACGATAAGACACTTTACATTATGCCATATATAATAATTTAAGTTACTCTACACTAAGCAATAAATGTTTATTATTATTCTTTGCATTAAGAGGAGTAATAATAAGAGTAAAATAATATTATATAATAAGGTATTAGTGTAATGTAATATTTATTATGTCACTCTAAAGTATGCCATGTCTAATGCAATAAGTTACTTCAGGCTAATATAATAATAACATACTAAAATACTTTACACTAATGCATATCTAATAAATTAATCAGTTTGTTTAATGGCATGAAATTCATTTTGCGTTAACTAATTGCTAAAAAGACTGAAAATATTTAGCTGTAAAAAATGTGAAAAGGAAACAAAGATAATGATGGCTGCATTAATGTTTAACTTTGATGGCACATTGATAAGGAGTTTAAAGAGTGAATCATTTGCAAGCTAAGGCTGCACATTATCAGTTTACTGAGTTGTGCAGTATTGTGGATCCAGCTCTGATTTATGGTCCTTCCCGTGCAACAGGTGGTTTCTTGAATAATCAAAGCAATATTTGATGCTTGAATTCCCTGTAAATATTTTCCCCTGTTATATTTTGATTTATAGAAGGTCAAACTTTGCAAAATAACATTTCAGAAATGAAAATTAAACTGAGATTCATTAATAACTTTAATTAATATTTTCTATTAAGATATTTTCTATTGTTCCTCTTGGATGAAATTTAAAAGTAAAAGCTGATAATTGTGCATAGAGAAAAATAACTACTTCTTGAAATAATGAAAGTTTTGTTAGCACCCTTTAAAAATTAGCATCATTTTTCAATTATGAAACAGAATTCCGTTCAATGTCAAATATCATAGTTTTATGGTATAATGAAAATTACGAACACTTAGCAGGCTGTCTCCGAAATTCTTGAATAATCGAAGCAATATTTGATGCTTGTTTTCCTGGTAAATATTTTCCCCTGTATATTTTGATTTATAGAAGGTCAAACTTTCAAAGTAACATTTCAGAATGAAAATTAAACTGAGATTCATTAATAACTTTAATTAACTATTTTCTATTAGATATTTTCTATTGTTCTCTGGATGAAGATTTTAAAGTAACCAGCTGATAGTTGTGCTTCCAGAAGAATAACTGACTTCTTGAAACCCTGGATAAGTTTTGTTAGCAACTCCTGGTAAAAATTAGCTATCATTTTTCGATTATGAATACAGAAATTCCGTTCAATCGGTCAAATATCATAGTTTTATGGTATATGAAAATTACGAACACTTAGCAGGCTGTCTCGAACATCTTATTTCGATCAATTTATTTGTTTTCTGGATAAAAATCTAATGAAATGGTCTTCCAATCAAAACTTTCATGAATACAATGTTCCGTATTCTTGTAAACACGTAGTGTTCTATACTTCTATGAAAAGCATTTTAAATACCATAACGTTGGCTTCAAAGATTGATTAAACCCTGGATAAGCTGCGACAACTCCTGAGTAAATATTCGCTATCAGAGATGAACTAAGAAATTAAGCACTACATCGGGAAATATGTTGAGATTGACATATGGAAACTGGACATATTTGAAATATGGAGTCGGCTTCAACTTCTCAGCTTAGATACGTTATAGTTTTTTCTAATTGTAATAACATAGGCAATATGTTAATTAAAAACTCTCTTTGTGAAATGTATTTCAGTAGTTTTCATATGAATTTAATATGAATGTGGTCATACAATTTATTGTTATTCTGGTAAAATTTTAAAAACACTTATCAAAAAACATCAACGCATCTAACGTAGCGCCCTATTCATGCGTATAAATAATGAAAGTCATGATATAAATTGATCAAAAAATAAGACGATTACATATAAAAGATCGGTGTTGTTAAAAAATATTATCAAATCTTCGTTGATAAAATTTAATAGGTCAAATACTATAAATATTAGTAATGGTTCATTCAAGCTGGACTCAGCATTGACGAAGGTAGTCACAGTACTGACAGCTTAGTACTGACAATTTCATACTTATTTCTGCCTGAACTCGTTTTGTTTACATTGACTTGCCTTCTCAGCCTTTGTTCTCTTTACAAAAGAGGGTGTCAACTTTACACCCTTTAGAATACCTCTTCCCTTCCTTCTCTCTCAAAACCACACCAGATGTTTTTGTACCATTTGTTTCAATATTAGTTAGCCTCTGACGAAGATCTCTCGTTTGGTTGAAAGATCCTAGTTTTTTTTTGTTCTGATCCTTGTATTATCGCTTAGACATTGATACACATATATTTATACATTGAAGATCATAATCGAAGAAAAGTAACACAGAAAAAAAACACACATACTAACCAAAATTTTTGGAAAAGCCGTCTTCAGGAAGAAAGAAAGTTGGAGACCTCGCAGGCTATAAAAGCTACGACACGTAACCCATATGATTTACCTAGGTTAGCTACGAAATTTGGTTCTAACTTGGACATAATAAAGAACGGAGAGTGTCATTGTTGTCCTCATAACAGTTATCATTATTTGGATATAGTTATTATCTTGAAACAGAAAAGAGTTATGCTTAAGGAGAAATTCAGCACGTATGACGAAGGTGTAGTAAAAAAATGTAGTAGAAGGTGTGAGGAGGGAGCTCTCCCCCTAAAAGAAAAAAAAAAACTCAGAGCCCAGAAACTCTCAGAGTGGTCTAAGGAATTATAAAGTAAACTAACGATCATGGTGACCATGAATGAGGAATGATCAAGAGTGGGGGGCTATTGAGGACTTGGAGAAAGGAGTTTTGATTGTTTCTTTGTTTCTATTCAACCTTCCTACTGTAAATATACTTTTCACTTTCTAGACTTTTCTAATTGCAATTCTACAAGTGCCATCACTTTCATTTTGTAATTCTATAGTCCGCATATATGTACGAGTATAATATAATTATTTCTAAAGGAATAGTAATATATTTTAAACAGACAAAATAATTCAATTTTTGAATATGCCCCATTACACATTGTTTTTTCTTACTGAAGGTTTTGAAGAACGCTAAGTGTTATGTATTTTTGTATTCGTTTTATATTAATATATGTTAGCAAATATAACGTTCTTATATTTTTTTGGGCCATGTGCAATAGAGCTCGTTTGATTTATTGTTTGACCCTACTTAAACAACGCTCTTGAATGGACTATGAAGATTGATTGATATTAATCGGTCAATATTCTTTCTATCTCTGAATGATTGGTACTCAGTGAAATACCTGCTTGTTTTAGTTTCAATCTTTACATGAAGTCCTTTAGTTGTTACTTTGTAGTTTTTATTGTAATCTGTCACAGAGGCGTCTGGGGTCAGTCTGAATTAGTATGCATAATCTCATAAAACATATGTATTATTTTTTTCTGATACAGAAGTTTAGTAGAACGAATTTTTCGGCATCTTCAAATTGACATGCATTTCATATGGGTCCATGATAATACATTGGCTGCTGCAAACGAAGTTCTATATCTCAATGGAGTTGTAATTCTAGACAATGAGAGCTGAGGAGATGAGAGGAGTTTAGGCTGCATTGGTTAAAGGTGCTTAATAAAGGCGTCTTTGCAGTCCAACACGTCTTCTCCAAGGTGCAATGTTTCATTCTTTTTCTCCTAGAATGACAACAGCATAATTCAATCGCTCCTCCCTCCCCTGTCTTTCCCTTAGTATATTACCTGTTTCACCTTGTCTTTCTGTTTTTATTTTATTTTGAATGTTGGCCTTTCCAAAATAAAAACAAAGATTAAAATTCACGTTCGAAACTCAACAGGCCACATCCGGTTAGTTATAGCACTTATAACTCCATGTATGCCCAACTGTAGGAAATCAAGTGACAATTCTAGATTTAAACGAATTTAATCAACCTAGTTGATTAAACGGATTTAAAAAAAAAAGAGGGATCTAGTCGATTACAAGAGATAAACCACATATCGCCGACATCACTATTATCTTTGTCAGATTGTTTCAAATTATCTTTTTAACCCATTAACCCACTTCAATTGAAGTTCATGGAGTTTATCGGAAAAGGCTGGGTTTAAGCACTTCTTGATGAATTTCTGGTTGTATAAAAATTTTGCTTTGGTGACAGTTTTTGCAGTCAAACTATATGGCCATATATTTCCTTTAATAGCGTAGCTAACCTAATCACCTTCAAATAAAAATAAAACTGTCATTATTATTAATTTTTCAACAGTTGATTATTTGCTTAAATTATTAATGATTTAAAAATGTCTCTAGTCCTGAATGGGTAACCTATTTTTGCTGTAACACAGTTGTGTATGTACGCACACATACTATGTTTTAATGACTGAAGCTGAAACTACATTATGGTTTTGTAAAATTTCTTGACAGATGTCTGACACTTATATTGTCAAGGAACTGTTTACAAGTGCTGAGGAGTTCGTGTGAATATAACTGAAAGTCGTTGCTATCGTTGTTATGGTATTGCCCTAACTCTGGGTTATGCCACCAGAAAACTACAAATTTTCCTTGATGAGGCCCTAAACAGGTTCATAACCTGGAAATTATCTCTAAACCCGGCAAAAAGTTTCCAATATTCGTTTCTGTAAAGCTACACCTTATCTTCCACCTGCTGTCTTCATTGGTGAAAAAGTCACAGGTAAAATATCTGGGTCTCATATTAGACTCCAGATTGACATTCAGGCAACATCTCCGGAGCAGACCTAAGTAGAGGATATTCTAATGTGCTATCTTTATTCCATTCTGAAATCGAGAAATACTCCACAGACAGTGAAATACCTTGTCTATAGAGAGTCATTCGTTCGACTATGACATATGAATGCTCAGTCTGGTTTGGAGCGGTGCCCACGAACAAGAACTGCATCCAAATTGTACAGAATAAATGTGCCTACCTTATAGCTGGGGCTCTATGGTATTCCGGAAATGTCAATGTTCAACATGATTTGAGTTAGAAATCAATTGATAGCTGTATTAGTCGACTTGCTAGCAATGAAGATATAAACTGCCCACTCATCCAAATCTCCTTGTTCGGGAAATGAATCCAACCCGCAACCTTTCCCAATCCCATGCGTCCTAATAGCTTCCTTTTCAGCTAAATATGGAGACCTGATGGCTTAAAAATTATACAGTACTTCAGACAATGCAAAGTGCAAGACCATACGACCACGAATACAACTCCTTTCCCTGACAGACTGACCATTCTTGACAATGCTTACTTACCTAAACAAAAATTAACAGGATGAGGAATTAGCAGCAGTGGTCCTCTGGTACGGAACTGCTAATTACGACGTGGATTGTTGTGCATGGAAGTATTCGTTGGTCGTTGTTCCTTGGGTGGCCTAAGAACAGAGCCATCTATCGGGAGGGTGCAAGTAAAGTTAGTAAGTACAACATTAACCAAAGCAGTTTCAAGTTGATCCTAATCAGCTAAGACAATTTTTTATTCCAATAGTAATTTCATTTAAACTGACTTTCGTTAATTCATTAGAGCTTAATATAATTATTAATTAAAGTTATTAAGATTCATGAATTAAGCTCCCCTTAAATGGATCGGTGGCGCTAATTAATTCAGTAGATGCAATTACGAAACAACATTGTTTCTCGTTGAGTGTTGGAGTTTAATTAAAGTTGTATTCCATCATTCTGGCACCGTTAGATGTCGTATAGATTTAAGGAGGTGATACGTCAGTAGAGAAACTTGCTTGTTTAAGAGAGCTTAGTTAAATCTTTGGAAGTTTAACAAAAATTATATGAAATATGAACAATCTGAGAGTCAGTAGTGGGCGTCAAAAATAGCATAAATGTCATCCTAACCTGCCGTCCAAATTATAACTCCTAGAACATCTCCTTTCATTCTCCATAAAAATTACAGATTCATTCTATGATAAAATAGATTCACTTCGTCTGAACTCAAACTCTTTTCTTAACACTAGGATTAGGTGACCGGAAAGAAACCTGTACTTCCCAACCAGATAACACACATTGTTCTTTTAATCTTTCTTTTGTAAATTGAAAGTTTGTTATGAAATCAATCTTTTTTCAGAATATTATATTTTCTTAAAATAATCATGAAGTATGTTTTTTATATCTTTAGAGTATTAAAGTGTATGTATAATGCTGGAATCAGGTATGGTATGTGGTTTAAAGTTTGAATGTAGGAGTGAGTCGAAATCCGTTTTCCAATTGAGAAAGAAAACTATGAAGATATTGTCTCTCAGAAAGATCGTCTCAAGTTTGTAGAGTTGATAAGACTCTACACTAAGATTCCTAATGTAATACACTTGTGTTGTATGAAACTGTCGGTGAAAAAATATGTTCAGGGATAACAAAAAGGGTGTATTAATGGTCTAGTAGCTTGATCAGGTGAAAATAACTCATTCAATAACTGTTATCTTAACAAGATTTGATTCATTCTTAAGAAGAAAACACTTTTGCTGATATCTTTTTTGAAGGTATAACTCAAAATCTTTGCGTACAGCAGTGTGATTCCATTTTCAACAATATTTATACGAATAAGTTTTAACGTTTCTAAAACTTGAAACATGACTTTCCTGTGGACAGAAAAGACTATGAGAGTCTTATTCTAAATGAAGATTAAGTGCACTAATAACCTTTAAGAGTAATTTATAAACATCTACACAGTAGAAATGATAAAATATATATCATCTTTTTATTTTCAACGAAGGTTAATATTTTATTTTTGAGTTTGCAATTACTTTTCTTTCGATTTTTGTTTCAACAAACTTCAATAAGTCACCTAAAGTCCTTATGGATAAATTATATCACTCACTTGCATAATTTGAAAAAATAATCTCTTTCTTTTTTGAGTAAAGTAGACATCTTTGCTCATACCAAGTGTATCTGTTGACGTGACACAATAGTCAGTTATTTTACTAGAAATTAGTTGTGACTATATGCTTTGATGTATAAACATGTTTCTTACTCTTTGGGTCCACTATTTAATAGAGTTGTTTGATTTTTTTAACTTGGGTCTCATTTCCTCTATTGAATTACGAGTATAGTTATTACGTATAGTTATTTTTGCACATTGCTTTGAGGAAATCTGTATGTGCGATGCCCTAAGATGTACGAGTAACTTGTGCTGGCAGGCTAGAAAACATATATAGCATTTCAGAAGCCATTTGTGATTTCTCGTATTTGTTTTTTTTCTCCCTCTTATGTTTACTCATTTACTCACGTGCCATAACTTGTTTGGATACCATTGTTTGTTATTGCTTCTGTAAAGCTGCATCTCACAATATGGCTGATATATTGATAGTGAACTATGATAATGATATAGAGCAAACGAGACTGATGTTTCCTACATAAGGCGTGTAAAAAGAAATGTGCAAAGTATTTAATACAAACTATTGGGAAAAAATTGATATCGAATGTCCATTCAAACAATAAAAATAACCGTCTTTATTGAAGCAAACTATCTAATCAAAGAGTTATATTAATTATGCTTAACCACCCAGGCTAACGGTGATAATACATTTTATTATTTGATAGTGATACAATTTCTAAAGAGCATTTTTGCATTAACTAGATTAAATCTGAAATATGACAAAAATACTTCTTGTTAAAGCCAATAAAAAGTTATAAACATGATAGTCTATGGCAGAGGTTCCAAAGTGGGTTCCGCGGAAACCAGGGGTTCCTTAAAGGGACTGTCTGGGGTTCCATGAAAAACATTCAGTAAAAACATTTTTCTAAACATTTTTTTTGTGGGAATGGATTTATTCTATATTTCTTGTGAACCATGAAACCGAATAATCTTTATATCTACATATACCCATAAGTCGAAGTGATCAAAATTTTATTCATATTTAGAATGAATCACTAGTCAGTTTTTGGAACTATCTGATTCCCGAATTTCCTGCTATTGCAAAAGTATCACTTCACACACTGCTGCCATTTCGCACTACCTACTAATGTGAAACTGGATTTTCCCTTTAAACTGTCATAGAAACCAAATACCGTAGTAGACTTAATGCTGGGGCTAACTTGAGAATCAAACTCTCAACTATAAAGCCAAAAATGATTACAAAACAAACTCTGTATTAAAATTGCTAGTAATTCTGTTTTATGTGATATGCACTTGTGGAAAATATGAAAATTAAAATCTGTTAGTTTTCAAATTTTATTCGAAAAATACACATTGCAGTAATATTACTTTTTTAATTGTTTTTAAACATGCATACTATTTAAAAAGGCATATGAAAATATTTATATTATGATTGTATGAAATCATTAGAATCTGGGATTCCCAATAACGGTTCCACGACGAAAAAGTTTGAGAAACTCTGCTCTATAATAATATTAATACTTCACGTAACATTTGTAAATTTATTTCCGATTTGAGAAATATGATAAGTTTTGATGGGTTTAATGTTCTAGACATCGCCAAAACAGAAACTGCTTTATTTATATGAAGAAGTAAGTTAAAAAAAAACGATTTTTTAGTTTGAAAGATTTTTTTTTGTTGCTGTAGTTTTTCTTATAACTACCAAATGTATCCCTTTTAGTTAAAAATAATTGCAACATTTCGTTTGCAGGATTAATTTGAATGTCTCAGTTTTATAAGGTTGGTTAAGGTTTGCAAAATAAGACAGTTTTCTTCTCTTTTTTTTTTCGCTAAGTGAAAAAGAAGCTTTGACAAGTGTTGGTAGAGGATAGAGGGCTTGATTCAAGACCCTTTGTGTTTCTCCCGTCTCTTAATTAGGTCGCTACGTGAAGCAGCCGTTCTGCATTGTCACTCACTGCTTTCTCTTCATTCTCACTGCTTTTAAACTATCCTCCACATTTCTTAATTATGTACAAATTATTGCTTTTATCTATTTGATAAATATTTCAAGCTTCCGAAATACGACAGTTTTATATAGAATAGAACTAATGATGTTGCAAGCATTACGTAATAATTCTTACAAATGTTTGTACACATGAATGTTTTTATGTAATGCAGTAATTATAAAGACATTACCAGAACAGGGGAATGCTCTAGCACTTCTTGATCATATGAAGTGCTCGTCGACATGATTAGCATAAAGAGGAAGTATCTGGTAGAAAGAAAGATAAGTGAATGGCGAGAGAATGGAAGAAATTTACACAGAACATTTTAATAAAAAATCGAAATCGGTCAGTTCTGTTAATAATCATTATTTAGTATGTAGAAAAGTCAGGTGTATGCTCATTAACACTAAGATACACAAAGTGGACATTCAATCTGAGTGTTCAATGACATCCAGTTAGAATAAATTAGGTATCATTCGCTTGCGGATATTCAAGGTATGCAGATATGCAAAAGAAATTGTAGTTTATATATACTATTAAAAAAAGATGTTAATATACAAATATATATAGACGAGTTCAAAATCGAAGAAGAGCAACACACTGAGTAAAGAAACACACTTACAAACTCAAATTTTTTGACAATCCATCTTCGAAAAAAAGAGGTTTATTAGTAAGATTTTTCTATTTGACATCTTCTAATCTTTAAAAATCTTGAATAATTGTAAAACACCTTTTTCCTCCCTACATACAGATAGATTGAAGATATAATCTATGCCATTGATTTTTAAAGTGTAATTTGCATAAGTCAAGGACTGTTTCAGTATGTTAAGTAATTCCATAACATATTGTTTCAAAGTAAGTTTATTTTTTATTTGCCAAGAAAAATTAGCTGAGTAGGCGCCTAAAATTCATTAAAAAATAATACAAATGATATTAAAACTTATTCTAAAGAACAGTTTTGCATAGTACAGATTATATCTGAACTAGAAAAAAAAAATTTCTTGTTTAAGACAATAAAAAGTCATAAACGTTATAGTCTATAATAATATTAATAGTTTACCTAACATTTGCACATTCATCTCGATTTCATAAATATGATAAGTATTAAGAAATATTGATGAAATATTTATAGATTGAATATTAATTTTAATCTTATTTTCAAAAGAAATCTTTCCTATGATTTCTGTAAAAAAAAATAAAATAAAATAAACATATAAAGTTGGTAGAGATATTGACCAGCACTGAGAACAAGAATCATAAGTTATATACTGAAAAGAGAAAGAAATATACGCTATTAATGAGGGGGAAAAGGAGGGATAATGAAAGGGTGGGAAAGAGAAATGCTTTATTCTGAACTGAGCACATTTCGAAGCCTTGTTTCTTGTAGGCGTATAAGAAACTTTATAGATAAAGAGCTTGAGCACCTACTGGGCACATTCATTATAGTACTACATAAATACAACATTGGTGTATAGGGCCAGTTGTGGATCAATAGTTAATTAGTAGTAATTTTATTGTCTAGTTCCAAGTGAATATAGGGCACGTAAATATTAATTGTCATACCTACCTAAACATGTAAAAACGAGGAGAGCAACAAAAATAGAATGAGAGAGCGATTGTAAAAGAGGAGATAGGAAGAGGAGGTTAGAAGAGACAATATGAGGAAAGAGAAGTGTTTAATTCACAACTTGTCAAACTTAGTAAACAAAATTACTTCATTTTTAAAATGTTTTTCAGGGTTTTTTTTTTATTATTATTATTTACGCTTATTAACATGGTATGTGTCAATTTCAAAGTTAATGTCAAGGAAAATTTTTATGACAAAGGACTTTATGAGAATTTTCTCTAAAACGTGCCTATCTCTATCTTGTGTTCAATCTGCATAGGTTAAGAGTATTTTACCTGCATAGGTCAAATATTGATCTGCAAGGTCATCGGACCTGCATAGGTCAATTATAATTTTATTTTATTAATATGGCAAACCATCATACCTCGTACGATGATCTTATAGTCGTTGGAGCGCTTTCGGACGTTGTCCATCTTCAATCGTAACTAACCTATAGGTTATATATATATATATATATATGTTATACAGGTTATATACATATAGGTTATATATATAAAACCTATAGGTTAGTTGTGATTGAAGATGGACAATGTCCGAAAGGGCTCCAACGACTATAAGATCATCGTACGAGGTATGACGGTTTGCCGTATTAATAATATAAATCATACTAACCTCAGTGGTATTAATAATATGCATGTATTTAATTAATGTTTTATTAATTGGGTGCAAATAACTACAGATTTATTTTTGGTATTCCAGTGACTTACAATCATCAAGACATTCTGATGTCGGTGTACATCATTTCCCATATTGTGCAATCTAATAAAACTATGATTTCAATTATTATGTGGAAAAAAATTAAAATACCTTATTTTGGTATTTAGCTTATCGTAATAATAAGCTTACAGCACAAAAAAGTACGTGTCTACTTACAACAATAGTGGCCCCTACTTATTTACGATGCAATGAAGTACTACATATTCACGTGTATAAATCAAAGTTTTAGAAATGAACTGTTTATATGTATTTCAACGGGACCATCAACAAAGGTTTATAAATGTAATATGCAAAGTTCATTCCGTCGAGAGCAATTATTTCTTTTATGCATCTATTCCGTTGAGTTAATATTCATGCTAGTTAATTCATGGCTATTATTCTGCACAAGAAACAAGTAGAAATAAGTATACTTGATCATCTCATAAATATAAATGATGGTGTTTTGATCGATTCCAGGCAACTCTGAAATCTTGTCATACGTAGAATTTAAATGCATTGCTGGCAAGTATCGAAGTAGCAATCATTCCACACCTTGCCAATTCCTCTTTCTTTATCCCATTTGTATTCAGCTGAATTGTAGCCACTTTAATATAAAGGACAACATTTTCAATGCAATGACGTTTATCGCGCTTTCAAGATTAATGAAACCTATACAAATTCACCTCAGCTTTTCGACGACATCTAATTATATCAATCGTTTTGATAAGCATTAGTGACAAATTTTACATTTAAAAAGGTTCATTGTATTAATCCATGCATATTCATTGTATATAATACTGACTATATAATTTACTATTATATAATAGTTATATATCATATATATATATATATATATATATATATATATATATATAACAAATTCAATTATATATCGACGGTTTGATAGAATAGGTGTGTTATCTAACCGGGATTCGGTCAAATTTCCTAGGTTCAAAAATCAAACTCTCATTGCAGACGTTTCGGTTTTATTTTAAAACATTTTTTATAGGCCTAAAACAAAGGATAATAAGTAATATCATATCAACATCCAACATATAAACATTATGAAAGTGAATTGTTACAACTTATGAATATTATAATGAGAAGTATTTAAAGATATCTAATTTAGAGATATATATCTCTAAATACTTCTGCTTATGATATTCATAAGTTGCAACAATTCATTTTCATATTGTTTATATGTTGATTGTTGATATGAGATTTCTTATTATCCTTTGTTTGTAGGCCTATGAAAAATTTTAAAATAAAACCGTAACTTTGGCAATGAGAGTATTGACCTAGAAAATTTGACCAAATCCCGATTAGATAACACACCTATATATATAAAGATTTCAATAAACACGTGAAATAACAATCAATGTTCAAACCACAATATGAAATGAGAAAACAAGACCAAGATCTTTCAACCGTAACAAGTGGTCTTCGTCAGAGTCAAAAAGCGGTTTTCGTTCAGTGTTTCAGTTGGGTTTTTGACTCTGACGAAGACCCTTGTTACGGTTAAAAGATCTTAGTCTTGTTTTCCCATTTCATATTGTGGTTTGATCATTGATATATTTATATATATACTACCACAAATTACATAATAGTATAATATGTACAAGCAGTACGGTAACCACCCAAAGTGTCTAAGTTGAATTCTTGGGATAAAAGACGTTTAAGTTACAATTTTACCTAAATGATATTAAATTTAAGAAAAATTAATTAAATTAATACAAATTTAACTACTTAAACACAGAATAATATAAAATGATACATACCAGACAGAATTATCTGAGATTATATGTCTAAGCATATGCTAACTAAAAAAAAAACAAAAACTCAAAAATAAAAAATAATTTATTAGGGGAAAAATGCTCCGACGCTTAAAAAATTTAGTTATTAATGAACTGGTTTCAACAAATATATAAATTTATAAACATAAACTTACAATATCGAGCGTACTGTATTGTTCAGTAGTAACATGTATGGCTCGGCACGAAAATTCAGTACGTCAACATGTGGAATCAGTAGAAGACAATCATTGTAGCTTTAACCACATCAGCTAAAAAAATGAAAAACCTTTATGGAAACCAATGAAATTTATTGGAAAACGCATGGTTTAGGCAAGGTGACCTACAAGAAGTCGGAAAATTCGGTTGACAAACCCAATGTACGTCTAACCAGTAAACAATAAATTGTTCTCTGCCATGCACAATGGTTGTGCGGACTATTAGATAAGCCTTTGAAGATATACCAGCTAATTCAACGCAATTATTTGCAAAAAGAGCAAGCAATTTAATTTTAATTAAAAAATATAATTAAAAAGTAAATTAAAATCTTAAAAAAAAATTAAAATTTCAAAGGATTTACTGAGCGAGTTGAATTACAAGAAAAAGATTTACGATTAAACAAATCCTTTGTGAATCCTGTCCGCAAAACAATAAGTATTTAATAATTAATTATTAATATAATAACAAGTAAATTTATTTAGAGTAACTTTGTATTTCTAAGTTTGTGCAATCAGTTATTATGTGGTATTTACTCATTGCAGGGTAAGAAAAGTTAATGAAATAGTCTACGCATATAACAATTTAATAACATAAGCAAGGCGTTTCGAAATCATAGTGATCTTCTTGAGGTATAACCAAAGATGAGTGTCTGTGGTACAACAGTTGTACTACAGACACTCATCCTTGGCTAATGCCTGAAGAAGAACACTAAGTGTTTGAAACTCATAGTTTATGATATTAAATTTCTATATGTTGAGACTATTTCATTAACTTTTTTACCTTGCAATAACTTTGTATTCTTTTGTTACTACGAAAAAGTACTTGTATATTAAAAAGAAAAACATATTTTGATGAATTAAAAGATTTATATTTATCGGCGAATGATTTGATGTTCGAATTTTAATGACATTTCGTACACGCTGAAACTTGAGGAAGGTCGTAAAGCTGCCGATACCTAAAGAGCCCTTACGATGTCATGTTCTTGTTAAATATCCCTAATAAACTTGAGTAAAGTAACATTGAGGGCTTAACTTGTAGGATCTACCCAATTTTAAATGTCTTCCAAACCAGAATTTTCTGCCTAAGTTGGGTCAAATTTTCCGAGTTAGACCAAAGAAGAAAAATAATATGTGTAGACATGAGAAACAACCAAAAATGAAACTAGTTTGTAAAAAGAAAATAATCAAACAGAATAAGCATTTGTAGTTATCACAGTTAATTCATTGGGAATCATTGGTAGTTAGTAATTGGTAGTCGGATGTATTCGTAAAATGGAATGTATAATTATTCTACTCGTTATTGAATTATAAAATCCAGCATTTCCGTGTGTACTTTATCATATTTGTATTTTTTATTAAAATAATTAGTCATTGTTATTATTTTATATAAAATTGAAATTCCTACGAGTAATGAAGAATGCAAAGAGAAAAAAATTATTTTTATTTCCATAAAATCCTCAGTATAATAATTTTATAAAAGACCAAACATGTAAAACATGATTCAAGATTGAAAACATTGTTACATAAATGACAAATGATTTTATCCTACATCTTAAATTAAAAATTATGTTAAAGCCGCATTTTTTCTCACATGTTTCTGACATTTTTCTGTCAAAATAGGAATATTTTCAAGTTTCCAATGGGAAATGTCTTAAATTTTTAATGCAGTCTTCTTCATTAGGTTAGATAAACTATATAAGAGATACACTGGGTGTTGGAACAAAAGCCATGTTCTCCTGTAAGAGATTTCATTTCGAAACATGAAATCTACACTTTTGCTTTTCAAAAATACTATTACTGCTGTAGTTATACTAATAATATTAAATCCACCAGTGGTTTGATATGCAAAAATAAGCATCTATTTTGATAAATTGATCAATCACTATCTGTAATACCTGTAGGAATGAAAGACTAATAAACTTCTCCCATTTAGACATTTATATTATGCCTAAATGGGAAGTTATAACCCAAGAAATTTACTATTTAGTTTAGTTATAGTAAAGTTGAGTGTAGGAGACTCCATATTTGTGATTATGATTTTAGATATCTGCAGAAATTAATTGAACAGATGCCGACTGTTTTGTTTTATTTAATGAAAAATATATTTCATTGAGTTTTCCTACTCTTACTTATTAGTTATCTGTACTTGTTGTAGATATAAAAGCAAGTGTTTGATTAGAAAGTTGATGACTTTTCTAAAAAAAAAAACTTGTGGTTACTATTTAAATCTGTAGGATGACAGCTAGTATTTAAAGTATGCTGCAGTAGAACGGCTTTGTAATGTTGATATGAATAATTTATTCTTTCAGCTTACACGTTACTTGCGTCTTTTTTCCTTTTTTTTTTTTTTATAAATAGTACGCCTGTTTGTATTTAAATCGAACAATTCTTACATATCGTAATAGAATCTATGTCAGGAGAGTCTTGGTTTTGAGATGGCTGCGTAAAACAAATTTCCATATAGATTGCATGTCTCAATGATATCTCGTACTGGTGCAATCAATACTTCACCTGTCTCTATTCCATTGCTACCCTTGTCTTTTTACAAATCCATTCTACTTTCGTGTTAATCAGTCCTGTTTGAAATGGAATAATCTCCGCATTTTTATTTATTTCATTTCTAATTCATTACACATGCTTTTTAATTCCCTGCTATTCATTCCTACAAACAAAACAGACATTCATTAAATATCCTTCCTTTGCATTTATATATGGTTGTGCTGACTATCAATTTTTATTCTAATACACTCTGAAACAAAGTTGATATAAACTTTAATATTTACAAAAGAATGATTAATGAATTATTATAAAGTACTTGTAAACTATATTATACCTAGTTATTAGTACCTTCTACAAAAGCATTTTTCCAGACGTCCATATATATATATATATATATATATATATATATATATATATATGATCAAACCGCAATAAGAAATGGGAAAACAAGACTAAGATTTGGTCAACCGTAACAGACCGTTCTTCGTAAACAGACCTCATTAAAGATCTTGCCAACATTAAGTTTATGTGAAATGTTTTCCATACATACCTATATATCAAGGAAAAAAAAAAGTTTTTCGAATGCTACCTATTCAAATTATCTGTATTTAAAATCAGTCATAAATAACAACAACAAACGATTTTTTTAATCTTTAACGTATTGGGTCTTAAAACAAATATGCTAAAAAATGAAGCAAACTGAAACGTTTCGGTACAAAAAAACAAAAAGAAGACCCATTCTCAAGCATTATATATACCACACTGATTTGTTAGAGGCGATAAATCTGATATTAGATAAAGTAACCTTCCATTTGACAGTTATAGGACTCAGGATGGTACATCACTTCGGGTCAAACATTACGACCACATGTGACATAACAATAGACTGTTCATATAAAACACATGACCTTAACTGCTAACATGAGTAACACGGTTTGCTACAAAATTCCCTACATGAACATTTACACAACATTATGTCTAAATAACTATATAGGTGCCTTTTATGAAAACTTGTGAAAATGTATTCTTTTTTTAAAAATCATTGGAAAGAATAACGAAACAGTTAATGATATATATATATAAGTTCGTATCATAAATCCTATATGATCGCAAGTCATATGATCACAATATATTATTACAATGACACAATGAAAAGTGAATGATATATATCTCTCTCTCTATTATAATACTTCAATGTTGATCTTCCATGTTCATTGTAGTAGTCTTACTTCAGCCTCCCACGTGATTTATATGGATCTCATTGTGTGTTCTTTCGGACCTCCTGATGCGACCATGCATCCAAAGTCTGCGAGAAAGTTGTCACTTGGCGTAACCTAGACCCTAATGTAGCTCAATTTTAGGAGCTCTAAGTCTCCTAAAGTGCAATTATGGAGTCAATGATAAATATACATTTGGAAATTCATTTACTGTAGTTGATGTTTAAAAAGTTGTAGAAAAGAAAAAGACAAATCACTAGAATTGAAAAATAAATTCATAATGTTTTTTTTGCTTAGTTGTCAGGATACATTGATTTATGGTGTAATAACTTATGTATTGACCGCTCCTGTGCCGAGTTAACACATGTTATATTTCTTTTCAGAGCTCAATGATTAAGCCTACAAAATTCTTTCATCCTATTTTATATTCATTAGAGAATTGATTCTTATAATACGCCGTTTGTATTCTTCCTTCTTCACCCAGCTGATGCTCTTGATTATTGTTTGAATTTATATTCTTCATATATTTTCTTAAAATATTGTCGAAGTGTTGGTTACTATAACCATTGTTGACCAATACTTGTTTAATCCTTTCTACTGCTTGGTCGAAGAGAGGCCACTCAGACGATGTCTTGAATGCTCTATGTATAAGTGCCTTAATTGTTCCATCTTTATATCTTTCTGGGCACTCACTTTGTGCATTTAAATAAACTCCTGCATGCGTTGGTTTAACATATACTGATGTTTCATATTTCCTGTAATTCTGGTTTATTCTTACATCCAGAAAGTTGATATTATTGTTGACACTGAATTCCTTTGTGAATTTTAAAACTGATGCCTCTTCAAGTGCTTTTTTTAAACACTCAATTTCTTGTTCGTTATTCACCACTAAGAAGCAGTCATCAACGTAACGGCAGTACACATGGGGCTTGACTATAGATTCTTGTGTTAACACACTATTCTCTACATGGCACATGTAAAAGTTTGCAAATGTTACTCCAAGGGGAGAACCCATGGCAACGCCATCTATTTGATAATATAAGCTCCCATCTATATGTGTAAAAGGATTTTTAGTAGTGCAACTACGAAGTAAACTTTCCAGAATTACTCTTGAAAAGGAAGGAGGAGTTAGAGTAGGATGTTCATATGCTAAATCACAAATAATTTCAATAGTTTTTTCTACTGGAACATTTGTGAAAAGAGATTCAACATCTAGAGAGGCCATGGTTCCTTTAGGCTCAGTGGCTCGTAGTATTTCTAAGAATTCATCAGTCGTTCTACGACGACAACACTTTCACGCAGACTTACGATGCATCTCGCAGCCGGAGGACCGAAAGAACACACAATGAACATACATAAAAGCAGGCTAAGTAGAAAAATGCTGGAAGACAACATTGAAGTATTATATGCAGAAAATAATCACACGAGGCTGCATATAATTGAATCATTATGCATAAAGGAAAAGAAGCCGAACATTAATGATCAGTCCTGTTGTTTTTCCAGAATTTTAAAGTTACATTCGTGAAAAATAAAAAATAACTATATAGTGATTTAAATAATGTTGTGTAAATGTTCATGTAGGGAATTTTGTAGCAAACCTGTCATGTTTATTAAGGTAGTGTTTTTTAAAAGTATATTTTATTATTAGTTATGTTTGATAGAAGTGATGTAATTGTCATTGTAAATAAGTATTTATTAGAATTGTTAAAAAAACCTTGTATATAGAATCCTTGAGAATGGTCAACGTAGACCGAAACATCGGACATGTAATATGAAAAATACAATTAAAGATGAAAAAATCGGTGAGTTAATTTATATGATACCACAGAAATGGAAAGGTAGCATTCGAAACCTTGAAAAGGTATGTAGGAAACATACTAAACTTAATGTTGGCAAGATCTTTAATGAGGTATATATATATATAAGCAAAAAAAAAAGTTTTTTGTATCTTCTATTCAAATTACGTATTTAAAAAATTATTCATAAAAACAACAACAAACAAAATAAATTGAAAGACGATTGGGTCTTAAAACAAATATGCTAAAAAATGAAGCAAACTGAAACGACTACAAAAAAACAAAAAAAGAAGCCCAGACTAGCATTATTATACCACACTAAGCATGTTAGAGGCGGATAAATCTGATATTAGATAAAGTAACCTTCCATTTGAGAGTTATAGAGGACTCAGGATGGTACAATCGGGTACCATTACGACCACATGTGACAAACAATAGATGTTCATATAAAACACATGACTAACTGCTAAAGATAGCACGTGTACAAAATATGTCTAATAAAAAACCCACTTCTGTCTTGTAACATATGGTGCCTTTTATGAAAACTTGTGAAAATTATTCTTTTTTTTAAAACATTGGAAAGAATTAACGAAACAGTTAATATGTATATATAAAGTTTAATATCATAAATCTATATGATCGCAGAGTCATATATCACAATATATTTTACAATGACACAATGAAAAGTGAATATATATCTCTCTCTCTATTATAATACGTGTTGATTTTCATGTTCTTGTAGTAGTCTTACTTCACCTCCCACGTGATTATATGGATCTCAGAGTGGGTATTGAACCCCTGATCCACCACACCAAAGGCGAGCACGTTGTCACTTGGCTAACCTGACCCCTAATGTCAATTTTATATTTATTTAAACTTAAAATATGGAGTCAATGATAAATATACTTTGGAAATTCATTTACTGTCTTGATTTTAAAAAGTGAGAAAAGAAAAAGACAAATCACTAGAATTGAAAAATAAACTTAAATAAAATCTTTTTTTTTGTTAGTTGTCAATACATTGATTATTATGGTGTAATAACTTATGTATTGACCGCTTCTTCATTATCAATTTATTTTGTTTTCAGAGCTCAATGATTAAGTACGGAACTCTATTTATTCGTAAATATTACTTAATTCTTACGACTGTATTGATTTTTACGATTAATGTGAACGAACTGGTTGACTTAATTATTTATTTTATACAAATTAATCTATTATACATTCTTGTGAATATATTTTCTATTCTAAGATTGAAAATTCTATTAATAATAGAGTAGTTTTTGTACATATCACCATTATCATTTAACAAAGTTTGATATTTTCACTTCGCATATTTTCACGAGACTGTGCATCTGGCAATGTGTTGGATGGGTGGCCAACGTTTTTCATTTGGTCAGTTGGCTGAAAACATGGGGCATGCAGCGATAGCTTGTCCTCCCCTGGTCATGTTCGCTATTGTCACAAGGCAAAAAAATGGACTATAAACGAATCCATTTAACCCATCTGTCAGCTACTTTTTATTTTTCTTCCACCAATTTAATATAAATTATTCCACCTAACGCATAGAAATAATGTCGATTTTCTATCTCATTTTTCAATTAAAGAGTATTTTTTATCCATTTTTCATAGTGTGGAATATCTATAATATACATATATATTTCAATGAAAACATTAAACAGACCGTGAACATTTAATAAGCCACATGGTAAATACACAAAAACATTGCCGAGAATGACTGAATCTTTGAAACTTCAACATCAGTCAATAAAAAATACATATTTCAACCTCTTTTGTCACTGGTAATACATGTCGCAATATTGAAGTGATTATTTGTCAATGTGGTTTTAATATGCGTGACAAGTGACACTGAACTGCTCAGTGTAATAAGTTCAGTGTCACGTGTTCATTCAGACTACAGTTGATGTTAAAATCCATATATTATTTTTCTGTGTAAAATAATGTATAATGTAATACTTAGTTTTTCTGTTTCAAAATTCATACTCCTGCCTATGAAAAAGGTTTTAAATAAGACCGAAACGTTGACAATGAGAGTTTAATTTGAACCTGAAGAACTGACCGAGTCTCAATAAACTTTAGTTTTGTATATATATATATATATATATATATATATATAAAGGATTTCACAATAAACATGTGAAATAACAATCAATGATCAAACCACAATAAGAAATGGGAAAAAAAGATTGAGATCTTTCAAGCCGTAACAAGCGGTCTTCGTCAGAGTCAAAAACCCAACATTTTTTCTTATTGTGGTTTGATCATTGATTGTTATTTCACGTGTTTATGTGAAATCTTTTTATATATATACATAGTTCACTCAAAAGATGAAAATATATAACTTCAAATTACACAAAACACGACGTTAATTTATAGTTGTATAGTCCGTATGGACCGTTTCTTCAATTTGGTATACATATATATAGCTGCATACTCATGTATTGTTTAAAATGTATTTTAATTAATTTTAATATTGAATTAGTGGAATAAGCATAAAATCATTATTATAAAGCTCGACAGAGTATCAAGTTAATAATTTATTCTGTGAACGGAAATTGATTTCCTTCATAATTTTTGTCAATTTAAAAATACAACAAACAATAGAAGTTAAACGAAATGAATTCCAATTAATATAAATCTTTTTAGCGTCTCTAAAAAATGGTATTATCTCTTTTTCATTTCAAATGATTTATTATAGTCTAATTAATGGGAAAATCCATTTAATGCAAGTTTGCTGGATCGTTTAGTAGAAATTAGTCCTTTAATTCCATCTTTTATACAAGTGGTGAAGTTTAATTGTTTCAGCGGAGCTGGAACAAATATCAGTTTGATTGTTGGCAAGTTTGTTTTGCAATTTGTTTGGAAGGGAATCACCAGAGAACGTTCTCTGTTTTCCATTGAATCTTGTACAAAACTTAGGCTTTCTCTTTTCATTCTTCTTAATAAACAATATTGTTCTAAACAATAAAGTATTCTTCCTTGTAATTTCTCGAAATTTACAACTTGAACTTTTGAAATATTAAAACAATTAGCTTCACATCGCATAAACCATCCTTCGATTCAATCAGGATATAAACATGTTTTATACATAATCTGAATTAAGTATTTGATATGTGAATTTAAAATTAAAGAAATTTAATTAATTTTATATATATATATATCCATACATATATATATTAGTCTTATATTCCATAAATAGGTACAATATTCTATAATATCTTCAATTTTAATATCTAATATTTTAATACGTAAAATTTAGCATATTATATCTTCTTTATTTTATTTATATTACATTATGTTAAATTTATTATATTTATATTATACATTATTTATTATTATATCATCTTTTATTTCATATTATGAGTTGCTTGCCGTTGCGTCTACAACGTGCTTTGATCTCACTTTCTCTTATCTCCTTAAGACAGGTTACCCAAAATTTGAGTTTGTAAGTGTGTTTCTTTACTCTGTATGTTACACTTCTTCGATTATGAACTCGTATCTATATTACCATCAAGAAAACCACGCACAAAGGGCAACAAACGTTTCAGAGTAAACTATAGGTACACAGTACATAGAAAAACACACCCAATGTTTCTAATTATCGGTTTAACCGTCATCATGACAGAAGATAAACAGACGCCAAGCGCATTGCGAAGCGACGATCTGCAACCAACCGTCTAAGTTTTAGATATAAAATCAAAAATATATAGAATGTTGTACCTATTTATGAAATATAGGGTTGATATTTTTTCACATTATATGAAACATTAGCGATTGTCAAAACTTATCTAAATACAACTAATAATTGATAGTGGTAAGTTATACGTTTTGGTTGATAAGCACCATCTGTTTGTTTTTTTCTAAAACTTGGCACACGCCTTGCAGCTTTTCTTAAACTGCTCTGAAAGGTTGAAGGATCCCATTAGTCATTAATGAAATATGAGTTAAAATTATCTTGAAATATCTAATTTTCTTTGCTAATGGAAACCGCTTATAAATCACTGAAAATTAAAATAGAATTAAGGTGGTTTTAATTGCTTAAAACCTTTGTTGATGGCAAAAATTAGTCGAACGAAATTGTTAGTCCAATTATTTTATAATTTGGAAGACAGTAGTTTTAATATGTTTTAAACTATTAGCAACATAATTAGATTTCTACACATTTTATTTCTTTTAAAAATATTTGAAATGATTTATTACTATATTACATATATCCATTCGACCAGTTTTTGTCAGAGTCTCACTTAAACTGAGAAAGACAAATTCTTTCCGATGAAAGATCTTGGTCTAATTTCTGTGCCCCATATTGTGGTTTAGACATTGCTTAATTGTATGTGTTTGTTGTGTAATCATTGTATATTTATAACTAATTTGAAACAATTCCAGAAACTAATTAATAGATGCGAATTTTAAGTCATAACACCTTTTAGTATGTTTCATCATTTATTGCGGTTCACCTTCCATAATTCTTATCTGGGAACTTCAACTCCCAGGTCTAATTTAATAGGTTATACAGATTTATTTTTCAAAATTAAAACTTTTTCCTTTATCAAGGTTTTAAAAAAAGAGTGTATATTAATTTTAATAAAATAAATATAATAATTATTTTTAACATGTTTATGTAACTAACATGAGAGCTTTAAAGTTTGATTTTAATATTAAGAGCAGACTGATTTCAGAAAATGTATTATATAATTCCATTTCAAGGTTAATATTATTATAAATGTACATATAGTGAAAATATGTTCGTACATAACGATGATAGCTGTATATGAAATCTAACTGAGATATTTTATTATACCACTTGGGGATGTAAAAGTCATTGGAGCTTTGATTTTAAATTATTCTGTTGATAAATATAGTCTGAAAACTCTGGTATTTGGTTTATTTTCTTGATAACAGTTGTTTTAAAACATGATCATATTAAGATTCTCTTGATACCTTTTTTCATGAAATTGTGATGATTCATTGTTTTCTTAATGATGATTGTTAATTTGGGTCTCATGTAATTGATAATGCTTTTCATGTACTTCTAACTTTTGGTGTAACTTTCCTGATGTCTATATTTCTCTTCTGTGTTAAATATGGTTTTGAGCATTAGGCCATTTCCTTTTAAACTGTTTTTAATTTTTAATTTTAACTGTTAAATTTAATTTGGTTTACTCGTTTTATGTTTCGTCTTATTTGTATTAACATAATAATCCATTTAATTTTATGTGTTTTCATGAATATTTAGGAATAAATGGAATGGGAGTTGGTTGGTTGCTCCACATGTTAATATTATTGTTGTACCATTATGCTAGCATGTTAATACTAATTTCGTTCTTTCAATGGTCGTGGGTTCAGAGACGACAGGAATGTTATCTTTGAGCAGGCCCTGGAGCCTGTTAGACTGACGTCATATTCTGGAGCCTTCAAGCCAATACCCTACGAACTTCTACACTCATCAAAGAGAATTCTATAAAACAATTTACTTCAACAAGTCAATTCAAAATACAGTTTGTTTACTTGCAGAAATAAAAAAGTGCGCAACTTTTCAGGCTGTAACATTCTATTAGGAGTTGAAAAATTTACATAATTGTTATTTAGGAAATAATCTCAAGATTGCCATCTTTGCTTTGAAGATTTATATAACATTATTGAAAATGTTAAATAAATATATGAATAAAGTAAGAAATATAAATTTAAAGTAGTGAAAATTAGGAGTTGCAAGACAAACCCTCTGCATCTATTGTGCAGTAAATATCTGGAATATTATTCATATATGGCAACATTTATAAGTTTTACTAAATCATAGTCTCAACAAATTGTGATGAAAATTTATAGTAACCACTAGAAAACTTATGGTTAATCATATTTACCACGATTTGTGTTAATTAATTGTCCAAAAATATATTGTTGCTGTTTATTTACATTACTTTTTTTTTGGATCTAGGCTGAATGGATGAATTGTATTTGGCTTGAATTTTGTCGTTGAATTACATTAGTAGACTCATTCTAAATTAAAAATTTTATGTCTTTCCTTATTCATTTTATCGAAATTTGTGAGATAGTACCATATAAGCTTTACATCCTCCGTGTAGAGTGTGTTCTCACACATAATCACATGAAAATCATCTACATTAATGTCTAATACTCTTAATATCAAACCGAAGTAGTATAATAAGCTTGCAACAACCCAGAGCCTCAATGCATGTTGTAATTTTTGTCACATGTCTCACCAGAGTATATATATTTCACCTGCTTATACTAGAAATATGCATCACAGATAGATAGACATATATTCATTAAGTAAGTAACAATAGACACATGTGCTTACATAATGTGTTTTTTGTTACAGGTAATCCCCATGCTGATGTTGCTTCCTCTGTTTGGCTTTCTAATAATTGGTCCCTGCTTGTAAAGGTTTCTTGACGTCTCTATTTTCCCAACACTGCAGATAACAAGGTAAACATTTGACATTCCAACCCGCCTGTACACCATGTTTGCTCTAGTTAATGTCACATAGTCTGCATATAGTTTGCTTCTTTTAATTCGTATCTATTATCTTTGCATTCCGATAAACACAGCGTCTTAAACAAACAAAGATACATTCCCTACCTTGAATTAAGGCCAATTGTAGATTGCATAACATTATGCACTTATATATGGTAATTTAAATTCTTTGAATATGCAGAAAAAAAACTAGAAACATAAGACTTTTCTCAAGTTTCAAAAAGATTTGACCAAAATTACTCCTCACTCAGATGTCAAATACCGTTATGTGCACCACAGAAAACACAGAATATAACTGCTTCTAAGAAAAAATTGATGCTCATACGATAATACCAGACTTAAGAGATGAAAAAGAGGTTCATCTAGGTAGCAAACATGGCTACATCTATATTATAATACCCGATTCATTGTAAATTGAAAAAGAACCTTGACTGCAGTTTGAGATGGCCGATAAGTTTTTCTCTTCATGTCACGTCTGAGTTTTTAGAAGTCATTACCCATTGGATAACTAGCCAATTAAAACGGAATTGGTTAGATAGATCCAATCAAACCTAACAATCTAACTTAGTTGATGCTACAACTAAGTCCAGGACTTATTTAAAACTTACCAATTTACTTACAATTTTTTTGCACTTTTTTTTTATTCTTCTGCAGCCTTTCTTAACTGCTTACTTGAAATATTCTATCAAATATTCATTTTATATTCTTTTTATTCATCGGTCAGGGGTCAGGCTAGCTCAGTGGTTACGTGCTCGCCTATGATCTGATAGGACCGGGGTTCGATCCTCACCTGGCCCTCGATTTATTCACGCGGGAGGTGAATAAATCTGAGCACGTCGTCCCTCGGAGAAGGACGTTAAACTGTTGGTCCCGAGCCTGTACGATGTCAGGTACTCGTTAAAGATCCCTACTCTAAATACATATGAGTTAGGCAAAATTTAGGACTCCCACTGTAGAATCAATCTTCATTGTGTGGTATCACAAAGGGCCAACGCTCGGCCTAAGTGTGTTCCCTTGTGGAACTGCCACTGCAACCTAACCTACCCTATTCATCGGTCTCTTTTAGTTCAATAGATTTACTATTAATTTATCCATCCTACAATTTTATTTATTGAAATAAAGGAATAGATACAAAATGGGGAAGTTTCAGCATTTAAAATCTCAGTACTAAACTATTAGCGAGCAAATGGTAATTACTGATTTGTTGTGCTCAATTATTCTAGTAAAAACATTGCAATATGTAAAGAAAAAGTACGAGGGGCATTTAATAATTATTTAAATTTGTATATTAATTATCTAAATTTAATAAAAACAAGAAGGAAAACAAAATGGAAATTACGAGTATAAATAATACAATATGGCTAAGTTTTAGTGAATTTTGGTTTGTATCATTTTTTCCTGGAGTTTTATAGACAGGCCTCTATAGCGGTATACAGTCTGAAGCCAGGAAACGATGGCAACATTTGCATCTTTTATGCATTATATGTGTCGGTTGCCAAATAACATCAAATCCACGATTTCATAACTATTTCTATTATCGTCAGTTTTTTTTTATTACTTTAATACCCCACCCTGACGGTGCGCGCGCTACTAGTGAACCAAATTCTTACTAGCTACACTTTCAAAAGCAGATGACTTTTTAGGATTTGTCTACATCAAAATCTCCAAAACTCAGTAAAGTAGAAAAAAGCTCACAGCAAAGTGACAGATTAAAATATTTTACAAGAAAAAAAGTTCTAGATAAAATCTAAAAACACATACTCAATCACACATATTATTATATAAAACATTTGACTGAAACTTTTTTTTTTTGAGATATTAAGCCCCAAAAATCTTACAGAATTACATGTATTCTTGCAGAGATTTTACACATTATTTGCTTACCCTTTTCTGTTATATTTTTGTTTATTTTAAATTTATTTCAATCTTGAAACTAATAAGTGGAACTCAACAGTCATTAAAAAATTATTTTTGTCTAAATCATGCGTCTAAACATAAACTTGTAGATACCATTTTGTCTATTTTGATGGATTTCAATAATTTTTGAAAATTATCTCAGATACTGTATGATTTGATAATGACAAACAGACGTCCTCAAAAATTAATTTTTATCACATTTGTTCACATTGTGAACCTCGGACAATCTGATTTTATTACTGGAATGAAGTTACAAACGGTTATAGTTCATTGTACTCAAACAACGGTATTACCTAAGAAAATGCAACTTTTGATTCACATTTAATGCACTTTGACCAAATAAATCAGAATTATAACAGTCCATAACGTTGTTTTATGACAAAAGTACTATAGCTTCGCCAATAAAGTGATAACAATTTGATGACGTTAAGAACTTTATGCATTCATACATTCACAACAATAAAAGTACCAAAAACAACTTTTTAATTCAGCTGTTTTTATGTTTGCAACACAGTTTTAAGACAGTATAAGTATTATTTTTGTGGATGATTCAATTATATGTCAATATTAGTTTTTAAAGTAATCTTTAAATCTAACAATCAATCAGTGTAAACTAAAATTAATTTAAAACTATTACGTAAGTAAAAATATTACGTAAGTAAGTAAGTAAAAATGCGCGTTTCCCATCCCTAATTAATAAAGATCAGTTTGTAAGAAATCTCAAGTGATTTTACTGTACTATCCCCAAGTTTGTCATTTTTCTGACCTTATCCTATAACTTACGCCTGGAACTACTTACGATTGAATTGATAGATTATTTGAGCTCACGATTAGCATACTTACGCTTGGGTTAATAAAACTATTGGAGCTTACGATGACACTAGTTACCGAGTCATGGTAGCTCTACAGAGAATTGAAGCTGTTTGCCACTTATTTATACCAATATCTTGGAATTGAGATGAAATTGTTAATAACAGAGAAGGATGCTTGTCACGTAGAGCCGAGAACGTGACATTCAGCCTTTAGTTCGACTAGCTTTCTAAAAGTATTTGCCAGGCATTTCGAAACTAGAAAGATGAAAGTGAAACGAAATTCAATTAAACATATTACCAACGTGATTCAAGCAATTTATGTAAAGTGCCTTGATTATGTATAAATCAATTATTGATTAAACATTGGAACATGCTTTTAAAAAAATCGACTTTTTAATGAATTTCACCTACTTTCAATCGATGCTTTTCCCAAGAAAAAATTATCGATTGTATTTCTAATAAGAGTATCCAAGAAAAAACCTGATCGGCCTATTGTCAATCGATGCTTTTCCCAAGAAAAAATTATCGATTGTAATTCTAATAAGAGTCTCCAAAAATAACCTAATTGACCTATTGTCAACTCAATAATTGTGTGTACAATTTTGCAGAAGAAAGTATGATTCAAAGTTGTATCAAAATGGCTTGAAAAGCTATTCTACCTCTTTATTTCTTTAATAGTTCGTGACGACTGGTTCCGCTGTTTGTTTACCGTTAACAACCAACATAAAAGAAGGCACTCAGTATCCTATCTCTGTAATTATGGCATTATGCCTTCTCAGGTTAGTAAGATATCAGATTGTTAAGTAACTTTGGTGAGCTATTAACCGTTATTCCCCCGTAGTTCTACACTTTATTGCAGATGTTTAGGTACAATTGATGTTTTGTTTAATTATCCATCTATTTGTAGTGGTGTTCAACGTGGTGGTTTCTCTTGTGAGATACATTTGTTGGACGCATCTGTTTCATGCATGAGTTACACCATTAGGTAATGTTATTTATATTAACTTTATATAAATCATTTAAAGCCTAAACTAGTATTTTTTTTATTCCAAAACTTTTACTGGGAAAAATTGTTCAAGTTGATGATGCTCCAGTGAAGGAGAGTGCGCTCTGTTTTGAAAGTGTGCTCTATTTATATGGTGTTTGCATTCTTAGATAATTTAAAAAATGCGTTTCAAATTATAGAATCGTGACTTGTTCATCAAAGGGACGTTGTTAATGTTACACTGTCGACTAACGAACATTTTAACCCATTTTGTATTAAGACTTTTAAATGATATTGATATAACCTTGACGATGTATCTGTATATGAAACCAGTTTGTCTCCAATAATTTAAAAATAATTTAGTTTTTGACAGTATCATTGTCTTTTGTATTATTGGATAGTTTAAAATTACAAGCATCTTAAGTTAACCATAATTAAATAATTATGGTTAACTAATAATGCGATATCCAGTGCCAGTTAAAGTATCACAGGACCACAGTGGCTTGTTATCAGTGGGAGTTCACATTCTATCATTACAGAGTTAAAATGATATCTGATATGAGTTTGACTGTGAATGAGCAGAGCCACTTCATAGATTTCACAGTATCAGTGTTCAATCACAATAAATGGTATAGGCACGAGAAGTTGTCATCACGCCTCAGAATAAATCAACTTTGGCTTATCTCCAAAAATAACAATCGTATAGTATATATCAAATTTTAAAAAAAAAAGTACTATAAAAAAATAGAGATATTTTATTATGGTTTCATTATATGTTATAATTATTGTGATAAATTGGAGAGATATTTGATTTGATGGGTGAATTTATCGTTTGATGTGAAGAGAAAAGCTCAGTAGGAAGGCCGAGTGATTTATGCCTGGCTAAGTAAGCCGGTTATCAGAGGGCGAGGTTGTTTTTCCTGGTTGAATGGCCAGGGTGACTTGACACCAAGGCGTGTTCGCGCACTCTCCAGATAAGACTGATTTAACATCCACTCCGCCCCACACTGCAGGGGACACACTTTATCGCTTGTCCTATCATTTCTAATTGACGCACTCATTAAACTTACCTTCCTCCTTCCATCCGTGACCCCTGCATAAATTATACAACAACTATTCATCTCATTCAACTCAGCAAGTTATTTGCCCGCTTTATGCTTGCAGTTTGAAATACAAGGGTGTCGCAAACAATTTTTAGAATTTATATATGAAAAAAAGTTTAAGAAGCTAAATTTATATCAACAATTTTAGTTTAAAAGCAGGAAGAGAACTTTTCCTCCTGATAACGACATATGTGGTAATTACAGAAGGGAGTTGCTCATTTTGATTTATGCGTTTGTTTAATAGTAATAATCAATATTACAAGATTATAAGTAATTACAATAACTAAATACGAGCTTTGAACTGAATCACCTGGATTCGTCAGAGTAACATTTGAGTTCAAAGAAATACAATTGGACATCTGGTGTAGCATTGAGAAGGATGTGAGGCAACAGGGGCATTTCAAATAAAGTATAGAATAAGGAAAAGGAATAATAATCTAAACATAATATTTTTGGAAGCTGTGATTATGGTTTCAACATAGATGCAGATTATATGTCGATTCAGGAAATACAGTATGACATAAAAACTGGAAATATGCGACCAGTTACGGCATACCACGGTGATATGAGTTAGCTTATCAATACTGTCACAAACAAGTGTATTCTTGACTTCTATCTCAGAATCTTCAGGGTATCATTGAATTAACTAGCAAGTTTGCAATCAGTGATTAGTTTGTTCCAATATCCTTATTTTTTGTAAAGTTGGAATCAATATTTATATTCAATCAATACCTCAGAATCTTCAGTGTATCATTGAATAACTAGCAAGTTTGCAGTCAATGATTAGTTTGTTACCAATATCCTTATTTTTTGTAAAGTTGGAATCAATATTTATATTCAATCAATACCTCAGAATCTTCAATGTATCATTGAATAACTAGCAAGTTTGCAGTCAATGATTAGTTTGTTACCAATATCCTTATTTTTTAAAAACCCTAAATGAAATATTGCATGCCAGTTAATAACGATTTCAGTGTTAGTAAATATACTTTTTAAGGGTTTTTTCCATATATAACAGCTTTTAGGTATTCTATGTTTGTTATGGCTGCTTGAATATTAAAATAATAAAATATTTTTATTTTATATTATTAAGGACATATCTTTAAGGACATATTTCACAAACAAAATAATAATACTTTATTATTACATTACGTAGTTACGTGTAGTATATTTCCCTCTTTTATCAGGTACTCTTAAGTTCAATCGTCCGCTAGTTCATTAGAATGTACTCCTTAGGAGGTACTTTGTTTCTTATCGTTCTGAGTAAAATCTCTTTACTTGTTAAAACTTGAATAAAAAACTAATTTTACTTCGTTAGAAACAATTGTTTCTATTTGAAAGGACAAGTAAAGTTTTAGTGAAAAGGAAGGGGGGTTGACTGCAATCGAGGTAGGATCAATCCTGGTTAGATTCTGCGTTAAATGCGACAATACTCCCCCAGGCCAACCTCCCAGTGCCGCCAAATCCATCTCTTGCCACTCCAACGGAACGTCTTTTGTAGAAATTTGTCATTCATTTACAACCCAACATCTCAATTGCATCATTAGGATAAAGTTTTCTTCTTCTATTCGTAGTTATTATTCAACTACAATTAATTCACCTCTAGTAGGTGGTGATTATTCATAATTCAATATATTTAACCATTTAATTTTAAAGGTGACAAATAGCTATTAACCCATACACGGTCACTCAGCATACACTCGTTCACTAATGCGCAAATGAACTCATACGCACTACACATACAGCGAAGGTCATACCTCAACAAACTCACGCACACACACACACACACACACACACACACACACACAACACACACACACACACACACACACACACACACAAACACACACACAAACACACACACAAACAACACACAACACACACACACACACACACACACACACACACAACAAGAAAGAGAGGGAGATCAAGGTTAGTAATTATTAAAAATTAGAGTAATTATTAGAGATTAGTAATTATTAGTAAAGATTAGTAATGATTACAATACAAGGTATATCTTTCAGCACTATAAAAATATTGGTAAACAAGTTACTAAAAATTTACTTTTTTTTAATCATACTTTTTTTAAATATGGATATTGAATTATATCTAAGAATACTGGAACAAATTAATGAAATAGACGTTGGTATTGCTTGTAAATCAGTTTTCAATGAGACGTTAGATAGCAGACGAGTCGAGTTATCCCATTCTGGTAAGAGGCAGTTTGTGGGACTTTAAGTTCAAAGTTCTACACCCAGCAATCAAGTTTAATCCTTTGTTTGAATGGCAAGTTAATCCTTGGCAAGTCTTGCTAGACACTTCTTGCTAGAACTATCTAAAGGTGAGGTAATTGAAGCTGTGATCTGTTATAAGCTGGCCGTATCTCACTGACCCTTGGACGTCCAGTGGCTTTGTCACCCGAGTAACTGCTATTATTACTTTAATTCATCATTGCTAACATTTTTAAAACAGAGTGCTTAAAACAAATTAGTAGTTTCTGTTAATATCTATGACTTCATACTCACGTCAGATCTCATTAAAGATGGCATACATAGTTAATAAATTTTATTATAAACATGTAACGAATAAAGCTTATTAAATAATCGGGTAAAATATTAATTTTACTTGCAAGTTAAAGTACACTTACCTTACCATGTAAAAATCCTGCTAATTTCTATGCTACTTGCTTACTACCAATCAAATCCAGTTCAATGAAACTCAAACTAAAACTGTTATTTAAAAAAAGAACAAAATAATGAGACTTTTTCGTTAGATAATCAATCATACGTTACATTATCTTTAATGCTTTAAATAGTAAAAGAAATTTTGACTATAAAAACGAGCTAAAAATTTCAATTTGTATAACAGGTGTATTACTACTGTATTTAGAAAATAACGTAATCTTGTTTGTGATATTTAACGTGCGGGAGCCATCGAGGTAGCTGTTCTGTAGGGACATGTTCTGTCCCTTGATTTCTTTAGACAGGAGGTTAACAAATTTGAGTACGGAGAGGACGTTGGGCAGGTGGTTTTGAGCTTGTGCAATCTCAGGTACACGGAATTAAGATTAAGATAAATACTTTAAGTCTTAAGCTAGATAAAAGGACCTCCAATGTAAAATCAACCCGTTATTGTGCATCCCCCATTATTGAAATGGATGTTACATAATAAATGAGCCACACTTTCTGCTGTTAGAACGCACTAAAGGTGAAAGCCTGTAAGTGTAAACATTGGAATACAAACAGCAACAGTATTCACTAAAAGATAAAGTTTTGATACGCGAGTGAAAAAGAGGGTCAACAGGCAGAGTGTATGTGAAGAACAGAGAGAGGGAAGAGCTTAAGATACTGCGGCAAAGGTAAATGTGGAATTTATACTAATGGCAACAAATAAGATGTGGAATATGAACAAAGACTAACTAGAGCATGCATGAATATTCCTACAAACGAAAGAATATAGAGTTGAGGAGGAATATGCACTGATGGTAATAAACCCTAGAGAAACTTCTCTCAGCAGTATACCTTCCTTTTCCATTCGATGCTAATTATATGATATTTAACTCTTTGGTAAATCTAACTCCGTCCCATAATGTACCAAGTGTCCTCGCATACGTCAATTCATCTGATACCTCCTTCAATAGTTAATTACACTAGAGTTGATATTTCTTACACTTCTTTGGTTTATGTATTTTCCTTTTCTTATAAATTATTATTTATTCATAGCTTATATCGTTTATTCTTCATTGAAACAAGCTTCTCTGTTAGTCATGGTATCGTACTCACTATTCCTCCTCCATGTTGTCTAAAGAGAATGCAGTTTGCTGTTCCTTTTTCGTATGACTTGACTTTAAAAAATTTGCAGGGCAAGTATTTGAGATGGAGTAGTTCTTTCTCATCAGTGTTCAGTCATGGTTAATTGTATCAAAAGATCGAAAACTATCCGATGTCCAAGTTACCTTGGTAGATAAAAACAAATATGAGGTGAAAGAATAACAAAACTGAGAAGTTTTAACCTGACTTTTGTGTATAAATGCAAATAAACACTGACAAACAGGTGGGTGGCTATACGTCATTAAATCTGCCGTTCTTTAATTATTTCTTCTGAAATTATGAATCCATGTGACAGTTGGCTAATATTGAATTATTCTCTACTTAAGTGGTTCCATGAAAATTCCACAGAGCCCATTGTTTATATTATTTGTTACAGAAATTTAAATTACTTATGAATGATTGAAGCTATTTTACTGCATTTGATTTGTTCATACATTAATTATGCTTTAAACTTTTTGTAAAAAAGATGTTTTTTTACATTTAACTATTTTTTTTAATAAATTTAAAACTGATAAAATATTAATCGTAATACTTAACACAATAAAAATTTCAAATAAAATATTTTAAAATATAATTAATTAACAAAAGCTTGATGTTTTTTTTTCTATGTAGTTGATTTGATGTTCTGAAGATATCAACATTGGTCTTGAAATATGTGACCAATCTACTGTCAATTGATGATAATTGAATAACAAGATAATTAGCTAATAGGTTATGATACTGGTGGCAATTTAATTACGATGGAAACAAAAGTGGATCGGAATGAAAGATTAGTGGGGGTTAAGGAGACTCGTGAAAGACCATCAGCAGATCGGAGTCTGCCGTGTGCATTGTTTACAGGACTACTTTATCAGACCTACCCCTCCTCTTGCTTATTAGGCCCATTACAAACCCTTAATTTAACCATAATTATGCCCGTCATTTCTAAAAGTACCCAAGGCGTTATTTATTTTTTCCTCTTAGAATTGCTAGATTTCTCTTTTGTGATTTATTAGATAACCTTGTTACCGCCTTGTTTAAAACTAAAACCCCTTACATCATTTTGTGAAGATCAAGAAAGATGAGTTGAAGAAACAGTTTTTTTTTTATGTTCTTTCAGATCTCATGAACTTTATAACTAATCTCACAAGCATTCAAGAGTCCATTAATCTACAGGAAAAATAACAAAAGCCGCCTTTGCTAAAACCCAAGATTCTTCATATCACGTTGTAAAATACTTCAAATTTTTAATCTTTATTTTACTCAGTATTGCATAGATTACAGATTATATAATTACTCTATGTTGTTTTCAAAATGTAATCTGTGACTGTTGATCAGAAACCGATCTAATACTGAATTGACTGGCGATATTTTGTTTCCCGGGAAGTGGTGTTTTCAACAAGAACTGAATTTTATAAAAGCTCACAAAAGATACCCGCGGTAAATTCTTGTGATGCTACCTTATTCTCGACAACAATACCAAGTATCCAAGCACTGCTTTATGATTCAAAACAATTCGTAACTATCATGGAAAACCTGGAGGTGTGATCGCACGAAATCACAAAATACCTTCAGGCTCTCTGGTACTCTCCGTAGGCTTGAGAATAATACAGTTAAACAAGTTGATTATAATTTCTGTAACAAAATTAGAAAAAAGTTTCTGGATCTCAATGTTCTACAAGTTCAATGATGTATTTTGTGAGGGTCAAAAATAAAAAATAAACTTCAGCCTATAAAAAAACAGAAAAACGAGAATAGAAAACTTCATCTTTCAACATCAAAATACTGAACAGAGTTAAGTTAACTAGAAAGGTTTTTCTAATTTTCAGAATTGTTTTCTCTATGTTTTTTCAGGAACAAGATAGACAGGTTCACAAAATATCAGTGATCGGTTTATATTATATATATTTTTTATATTTTAAACCTATGTGTTCTTTGTTTTCTCTATGTTTTTCAGGAACAAGATAAACAAGTTCACAAAATATCGGTGAAAAGTTTATATTATATATATTTTTTATATTTTAAACCTATGGGGGAACTCATCCTCACACCACAGTACTGGTTGCTATATATATATAAGTTACGCGTGTCCGGGTAATGAATAGGTTTTTAAAAAAAAAGGAATTTAAATAAACTAGCTCGCACGTGATTGAAGACAAGAATCGAGTTTATTAGTCAGCTCCTTCTGTTTATAGGAGAGGCAATGTTGATACGGACTTCAACCCTCTAGTCTCTCGCGGGCGGCCGGCATTACTTATATATATATATATATATATTATATATTATATATATATTATACATACTATATAAAAATGAATTTAGTGCTGTGCACGATCTGAGTCGGTTTTTCATTATTGGTACATCAAACAGAAAAGAGAGTAAAGAGGTAAAGTAATATAAAAATACTGCCCAAAGAAAGTGACCACAATACTCGTAGAGTGAAAATTATAGATTCTCTACATATATTACATCAACGACAGTCAAATAGTCGAGTTAAAGAAAATTCTTATGCTATATGTGGGACAGATGAACAGTAACCAAATTCAGAAGCAGAAATAAACCATCAATCTGCCCTGGAGCATACACCCAAAGAACGCCCTACAACCTTGACTCCTATCAAACTTATTGAAGCACAACTATCCACGTGAAATCTAAACGGAGATGATGATGCTTAATTATAGTATTTTTCTTATAAGTAGGTTACTCATGTTAAGTTGGTTCTATTCTCCTTATTTTAAGTTTTCTTTTTTTTTTATAATATCCATAGCTTGTGAACGATAACACAAACATGTCAGTGAATTTATTATTATATGATATTATTATCAGTGCTATATTTCACATTACCAAATAAAATTTTATTAGTCTCCTCTAACTTATTCCCAAAACATAGTGAAAATAATTCTAAAAATTAGGCTTCTTTAAGAGTTAGAATTGACCAGCTATCTAATGAAACATGTATGAAAGACTGAAAGAAGGCTTTCGTCCCAGTATATATGTATATATTTATATATACTCATTACACTAACACAGAATATAAAAAAAAGATTGATATTTTAAACATCAGGTCAAAATAACGGTCTCCTCAACTATTAAAACATGACAGTAATTCTTTTGCTTTCTTCTGCATTGTATGATTTTAGTTTTGTAAAGATCAGTTTATATTTTATAATAAATATTAAAAATTAGAATAATGATTTCAAGATATCCATGGTAGAAGGTCTTACATTAATCTGAATAATGCTTTTTTCTCTTTTATACTTCCATAAGAAAAGTTCCCGGTCAAAATGTCTTGGTTAGTCTTTGTCATATTATTCTAATTCTGTCGATCTAATGTTTCATTTAAAAAAACTACGAGGGGTAATAAAAATATAAGGACACTTTTTGATCTTTACACACTGTGTACACTCCAATTTACAAATCATTTGGTGTTGTGTAGGTACATACGTCACGATCATATGTTCACAGTTTTGACTATACCGCATCTGTTGTTTTTAAGAGAGAGGGATAAAGTTAGAATTGTGTTTGCGTGCTCTGTGATTCTTTGCTGTTAGAAAAATAATTACCTGCTGAATAACTTATACCTCTTATAAACATTTTTCTTTTTTGCTAATGTTAACTCACTGTACCTTACTGTCAACATTTCAATAGTTATTGAGCATTCAATACTATTTTTTACAACAAATTAATACAAACTCTCTGGTTCATTGTCGTCAACAGCAAATAATAGCACAAAATACGTTTAACCTCGTTAACCTTGTCTAGCCTCTCATATGAAAACAACACATGTTATATAGTCAAAACTGTGAATATATGATCCTGACACGATAAAAAATTTTTTTTTGAATTAGAGTGTACAGAGTGTGCGAAATTCAAAAATTCACCTTACTCTCTGATAACAACCTCATACTTATTAACTTATCTGTTTAGGTTACTGTAACTATTTAGTGTAATATTTCAATTGTCATTAATGTGAAATATACTGTTTCATTTCTTATTATTTGACTGAAAACTGATTTTTCTTACGTCTTATAAAAATAGATGAAATATTATTAATCGTCTCTTATATTAAAACTGGTTCCTTTTAAGCCATGTGACATTTGGCTATTTCGTAAACGCTTTCACCAAAGGACATAACGTGATTTTCTTTTCAAAAGGAAATACAATATATCATGTGAAATGCCATCATATAGTCCAAACCAATTTGGCAGGAGCCCACCCATTTTTCAAGTCGTCAATCGATCATTCTGAAATCACAGCGAAGACCTCTCCCTTTATTATCCACTGTAACCTGGCCAAATATTTATCCACCCCTAATGCATATGTATGCGAATATTTAAATTACTTGTTGACTCTTTTTTTGTTTTAATTTGCAAATCATTATGATAACGTACTTTTTTTCGTTATTTTTCTTTTATTGATCCCCTGGCTTTCTAGTATATAATTCATCAGATACAGAGTAAAATTTAATTAAAAAAGTGCGCTTTATAAAATTAAAGGTAAATGGTTTTTAGAAGGGAAACTGTATCGTTAGGCTGATTGCCTAAAGAAATTGAATTCATTTGTTTCCTCCGCGCTGTATTATTACAAAAACTGATATGGCTAAGCATATTTTTTATAATAAGCGTACCTTCTATTATCTATTTCCTTTTCACAAAAGAAAAAACCTAAATTGAATTGTACAGTTAATATATATGTGTCAAGGAAACCCGGTAAGAATTCATAAAAATGGGAACTAGCTTTCAGTTTCTTCAATATGTGCTGTTAATAATCAGGATACATTAGAGCAATCATCTTAAAGAGTCGATTCTTACAGTTGTAAATGGTGAAATGTTCACATTTAAGATTTGAAAACTAAGGCGTTCTTAAGCACATGAGGTAGCCATAAGAACAAATTGCATAAAACATTCTTCATAAGTTACAAAACCTAGTATGATTCGTAACGCTAAATAGATTAACTTTTCCCCTTCTTTGGTTGTAGATTATTTTTATAAATTTTGCATTTCTATAACATTAAGAAGACTAGTAAGCGCACCTTCTGAAGCACTGAAAGTAGCATACCTTAAAAGTAAATAATATAAAGATTCCTTAAGCAAAGGGGGGTGGTCCACCTCGGGCGGTACGTGCCAGAGGCGGCATTTTGAGGCGGTAATAATAGAAAATAGGAAGAAGTTGAAATAATAAAAATCTATCGCAAAATCTGAAATATTATACCAAAAAGAGTTTTAAAGGTCATAATTGTTTGTTATGATTATTTCTATAATACTGTTTTCAAACTTATTTTTCAACTGTATGACTTGCTGAAAATAAATATATTTTATATTTTTCAATACTATTTTTTTAAAACGATTGAAAGTTTATCTAGGGGGGGGGGGGGGGGATCTACTCTTGGGCTTAGCATCAATCTTTAATTATTCTTTATTTATTTTTAAACAATTTCGTTTACTGAGTTATTTTTAATATAGTTATTTATTTTACAATTTATTATTTATGTAAATATTTCTATTTATTATTTATTTATTCATGTTATTATTTATCTTATTTTCCCTTTCGTCTTTCTCCTTCTGTAAGTTGGCTACACTGATTCAATGAAACTTCACTTCATTCGTCACGTGCCTGTTGAGCGATTAACACCTTTCTACCTGCTGACGTGTCACTAATATCCAATCAACCTGACAGAATATTCCAAACAACACACTTGCAAACTTTATAGTTATCTAGGGATTAGTCCTACAGGAAAGGCAAAATGATCCATTGATTATAATTCTAGACTTAAGGATTAACTGAGGAAATAACACAAGAGCTGGGAGAAATGACGTCGGATGGACTGAGTTTACTTGATTAAATCTCTTGTTTATAATCTCTTGAGACGCTCTTGGTGATTTATAGGGATATTGCTTGCAGGAATACAGGAAACGAAAGGATTAAAATTGTTAGAAACAGTCGTATGAAACATTTTATGATGAAATTTAGCTACCCATAAACATTGACTAAATTGTTTTAATCTCGATATGGGAGTAACAATCAAGAATTCTTGGATGGATTCTGAATACATTCACATCCAGAAATGTAATAACTTTGTTTTCCCTGCCAACCCAAACCTGTACATTTAAACAACATCATTAGGGTTTTATTTTATAACAGTTTATAACCAATTGTTAGTATTGATTATTTCTTCAAATAGGAAAGTTGATTTCTAACGTGTGTTTCTGTAAGTTTTTTCATTAGAATCCAAGTGAGTGATCTGTGATAGTGGACTCAAAATCACTTAGTGGCTGTTTTTAAGACAAAATCACCAGCCATGGAAATATCGTTTATGATAATTACCATTGTTCACGATCAGTTAGGCTACTTTCTGTCTGTCACTTCTTCCCATTTTCGTGAAACTCCATTAAATTAAATTTCAATTTTCACCATTCTTCTTAGATCAATTATTTAATTTTAAAAATGCTTTAATTTGTTAATATGAATGTAAATTTTAATTTGTATGTTTTAAATTTTTTCTCATGAGATACATTAAGTTTACTTTAGATGAAATTAAAACTTAAAATTTTGCAAATATATATAAAACTAACCCAATTTAATTGGAGGCCGATAAAACTGTTACAGATTGTAGGACTTTGAAATGTGCTTTGTTGATTCGTGAAGCATCTGCTAGATAATGCTAACAATTGGCATTCAAATTAATTGCTAAATTTCACTCTTTCAATAAAACCCATTAAAATAAAATATTTTTTGAAGTAATAAAATAAATATTTAATAAAAAAATATTAAAATAAATTTTTGCTTACAATTTAAATGTTGTTTGTTATATATAAATACAACATATTCTCATCTGCATTACTCATAGGAAGAATTTATTTCAATAACATGACGTAGACGGATACTTCTTTTTAGTTAGGAGATTTACCAAAGTAGGAAGTCACATTACTGTGCTGTGGCAGTCTATTAGTGGCACTATTTCAGCAGTTTTGGTAAAAATTTCACAGGTTCAATTAATGTTTAATTAAGACTAGTTCGGACTTGATTGGTTGCCCTTATATGTGTCCTTGAAGTTACTGGGCTCTGGGATTTATATCACTTATATAATTGAAACTGGTAGATTGCTGCGGATGAACTGTCTTGCCTTACAAACACAATGCGCAAGTATTCTGCAATATTAGACTTTGAAATGGAGTAATAATTCATAATAATATACTAAAACATTCGTCAAAGTAAGACTGCATTATATTGTTGGTACTTTTTGAATATCAAAAAGAAAACATCTGATTAAAACATATAAGTAAATAAATTAGTAACAGAGTTACTGTTCGTATTTTTATGGAATATTTCAAGATTCAGCCTTCTCCCTAACTTCTTAATAATTTAATATTAACCTCAAGAAAATTATACTACATCGTGTGGAAATAACTGAGTCGTGATGTTTCGTATATTCGTCTCCTGAACTGATGGGATTCAAATTGCGTCAAACTTGGAAACTTTTCTGGATAGATTTCTAAACTTGGTCTTTCCAGTAATTACCCAATGTATGTTACATATGCCTGAGTATACTGGAAACGAGACCAAACCTAGTGTCACGATTATTCTTGTAAAATCATATTTTTAGGCTTTTCATTGAATGATAGTATTCTATTGTCTATTGTAACTTCTGTGAATAATATTGTCCATTAAAATTAGATTTTAATAACTTCTGTGTAATAATAACTTCAAAGTACAATTTCTCATACACCATAACGATATCAAACTTTATTATTAAAATAAATATTAATATACGCTATCATATTTAATATAAATATCTAATGTAAATGGGGTTCCATCATGGATAAATTTAATTCCATATTAAGAGGCTTACAGTAAATATTAGACGATGGGAAAAAACCTGAAAATAAGAGGGTTAGTAATTAAGTATAAAAAAATTGTCAGTATAAGATAGGGGTTGAAGCAAAGCATCCTTGCTTGTGGCCTGTGCATTTTATAATTAAAGGTAAGCTCTTAAAGGGGAAAAATTGTGTTCCTACAAGAACGAGTTGAAATAAAACCAAGTAGAATAATCATCGTAATTGAGTTCGCTTTGATTAAGCCATTCGCCCACTGCAGTATCCAATCATTTTATTTGTTTTATGATATCATTTGATAATACTCACGATATTAACTATTGTTTAAATTTTGAATTCAATGCCAATGCTTCTTTTTATAAATATTATTCTTTTACTTAATTATTCTGTTTTGCTTTTCAATGAATGATGATTCTAATGTCTACCACACTTTTGGGGATGATTTTTGCAATATATATTAATTATCAGAATATTTAGTAAACTAGAATACTAATAAACTGCATATATTTCTAGGCTTCAAAGTATATGTACCCATAGCAACATTTTTATTTAATCTATAAATGTAAAAAATGTAATCATCAATTTCTATCTAATAGTATTATGAATAAATATGTCTTTATTTAAAAATTAATAATATAATTATTTTCAAATTTTTAGTAAATTCTTAAACTATTTGATAAATATAAATATTAATAGAAAAAATAAATTTTGAATGTCAAAAGCATTTCAGAACTTCAAGGATATTTTGACACGTCTGTTATCTAGTCTATTTTTATCTTTGTTTCCTGCTTGGATTATAATTTAGAATGAACATTTCAGTTCCTTTTTCAGAAAGATGTGTTTTATAAATTTTTGTATGTATGGTATTTGTTTTGCGAGAATAGAATTCTTTGCGAATCATGCCGTTCTTAACAAGCTACCATTAAGATGTCATATTAGCGTGACTATCTGCAATTACTGCTGATCTGGAGACCCACGAGACAATCCTGCTGCAAGCACTGACAAGCACTGACATGCACTGAAAGCACTGTAAAGCACTGACATGCACTGAAAGCACTGACATGCACTCTCAAGCACTGACAAGCAGTGCCAAGCACTGCCATGCACTGTCAAGCACTGACATGCACTGTAATGCATTCTGTAATGCACTGAAAGCACTGGCATGCACTCTCAAGCACTGACACGGACTGTCAAGCACTGTCAAGCACTGACAAGCACTACCAAGCACTGCCAAGCACTGACAAGCAGTGTCAAGCACTGTCATGCACTGACATACACTGTCATGCATTCTCAAGCACTGACAAGCACTATCAAGCACTGTCAGTGCATGAGCGTGCTTGTCAGTGCTTGAGAATGCATGAAAAGCACTGCCAAGCACTGGCATGCACTCTCAAGCACTGACATGCAGACAAGCACTGTCATGCATTGTCAAGCACTGACTCAAGCACTGAAACTATCAATTATTGACAAGCATTTTCAAGCACTGTCAATCACTGACAAGCACTGAGAAGCACTGCCAAGCACTGACATGCACTGTCGGCAACTCCTTGACCCTGAGTCACTTGCATTTTATACGGCAGACTGAAATGAATGTAAACGAGCCCATGCTAAAAAATTCTACAACAAAAATACTAAAAGGTAAACTTTCTTTTGCCAACACAATCATGAAATATTTCTTACTATAAGATCGAGTTCTACCAAACGGTCTAGTACACCTAGTCTAGAATATCTCATTCAAAATCTTTATAAACTGTGCTATTGTTTGGTGTCGTCCCCCAAATTGTAGTTATTTGTGTTTCTACAAGATTAGATTGAAATAAAAGTAAATAGGATAATCATTTCGAGAAATTTAACTTTGGGACTGGTTCTTTTTATTTTGTAACTTTGCAGTAGAACGCTTCAACTATTTTATTGCAGACTCCCGGACTATTTAAGAACTGTCAAGCCAGCTCGAACACTCCACTTAATCATAAAGAGCCATAAACATCGTTTAAACTATAAGATGCTATAAAATATTTAAAATGAAAATTATTACAGACCCTTACCTGGTAAAAAATCAACTCATTTATGCTGTGAAGTGCGTGCTACCAGTTCGAGAGTACCCAATTATTATTCGTCTAGACCATCCAGTAATTCAAAATGTTTTATGAATTTTAATAACGGTAATATTATTGTTCAATTGAAAAAACAATACTGTAAGCATTTGCTACAATATTATTACCTTATATATATGGCCATCCCTCTTAATTCTCATAAATACTTATTAAAATTGTTGCCTATTACCCTTTTAACATCCAGGAGACCTACCTATACTTATATGACAGAACTATTCTACACCCCATCGGGATAAATACTTATTAGAAAGGAGTGACAGAGACTTTGTATTGGAGGCAATGTTAATAAAATTAATAATATTAAAAATATTGCGGGTACAATATTAATGTATTAGGTATTTTTCGGTTCTTTATCAAAGTGATTTTAATTTGTATCTACCTATTTAACCAAATTGTGTCAAATTTAAATTTCTGGACTAGAATGCCTCATTTAATACTATACTGAAATGTCATTAGTAAAAATTCGAATATACTATGTATAAATATAAATATTTCACTTTTCATCTTTTTCCTTCAGAAAAACAAAGAGTATATTTTCACAAGTGAGAAAGACTTTTCCCTTCCCTCCCCAAATAAAAGTATGTTTTTGTCTTTGAGTGATGAAAAAGCCAAGCAAGTTTACTTGGCGGAGTTATTGATTGAAGGTTAATATTTTTTAGGCGCTTTCAAACGAGCAACTTGTTGCCTTGAAGGCGACCCATTGCCGGCAATCAATACGTCCGAGGGTTTTCTCCAACGCTTGGCATCCAATCAAAGCCAATTTACAAAATGCTTTTTCTTTGTTGATTCTATATATTTAAGATATCTAATATATATTTTCTTTATTACTAGGTCGTTTTTTCTTTATAAAATATTATAGTAAGTATAGATCAATTGCTTTTTAAAATAACATTTACCTTATAAAATTAAAAGGAATTAATTAACCAAATAGATTTTTAATTATATATATCTCAAATAAAAAAATCGAAAGCATTTTTTGAAAACTCTTTAGATATTAAAGACATACTTAAGCCATTAATTTACAAAAATAAAATTTTTTGGTCTAAAATAGTCAAATAATATTTCTGTTAGTACTAATATTAGTACTATAAACTGTTTAAATAGTTAACAGTTACTAGTACTAATAAGTAACTACCTAAACTAACTAAATAATTCACATAACTGTTAGTGTTAATTCTATCTACACCTGGCCACAAGTACTAATTCTCTTTAGTCCTAACTATTAGTACTAATTCTGTTTAGTCTTAATTATTAGTGCTGATTCTGTTTAGCCTTTACTATTTGTAATATTTCTGTTGAGTCGTAATGTATTTTTAACTATTTTTAGTACTAATTAAATATTATTGAAACATATTATGTTGGTAATGTATCTGAAAGTATGTATAAAACTATTTGTTGATGGATACTGCAGACGATTACACTACATTCTTTTCATAATAGTACCAGGATTGGTGGCCCTTTGTCACTTTGAGTCAGTTTGATGCAACAAATTCCCAAATCCATTATTATTATTATAATTATTATTATTTTTTTAAATGCCTCCATTATATTGGAGGTACTAGCGCTGTTCGAAGATAAAATCACTCAACCACGATTTGACATTACTGCCCTCTCTCACCCCCGTCTAATTTGGCTTATGATAATTAAAATCGTAGCCGAATCATAAATGATCCATATATTTACCCGTTATGTGGCACAAATAGCGTTAAGCTATTAATGTAAGCATTGATATGAACACGTTCTCAAAGACGGATGGTTATATTTATTTTCAAAAATAAATTTGTAGTAAATCATTAAAAAAAACCCTTAATTATAAAATATATAATAAAACAAAGTTAAAAATAGAAAGAAACGTTACTTACAGGAATTTGAAAGCGTGTGATATAGTCGAGGTTGCATCGGTCATTACTTCGTGATAGGGAGACTATGATTATAACTGTACTGTGTTATATTGTATCCATTGCTTTCAAATCATTGATAGAAGGAACAGCTTAGTACCGTGTTTACAATGTAATAATTCAATATATTCATCCTAAGGGCACGTTTATTCATCAGCAGCAGAATAATTATTATCGTGAATATCATTATCATTTATCACAGCTACACTCTCATTAACTTTAATGAAAACTTTATACAGAATACACAAAGCAGTCTGCTAAATCTTTTCTCCACTCACTACACTGAGTTTAATATTTATGGCAAATGTTTTGTTCAAATAACATAGTATACTTTTAAATGTAAATATTTTCAAACAAATATATTATTTTATTTTAATGTATTAATGCAAATGTTTATAATATTAACACTATTTTCATTTTTTATTGAGGTTTGGTCCAGTAAAACATCTTTAAGCTAACGTTTAGTATCTAATTTGTCAATACAAATCTATATTTGTAGACACCTTTAGAGCTACATAAATACAGAAATTGATTAATTTCTGTATTGATGTTGTCCTGAAGATGTCTACAAGTATAGATGAAATGTTGGCTTTATAGTTTTCACTACTTGTCTCTAGACCTAATAAGAAACATTGAATTATATAATTAACCATCAAATCTAAACTGAATTCATGAGGATTTTACGATTTATTGAAAACTCATAGAATTTCCTGATGGTGTTGATACTGTGATGGAAGCAGGTAAACTGATTGACATTCTCTAATATTGCCAGGAGTGTAGTTGGATTGCTCCTCGAATTCACGATGTCCTACATGTCTCTTATTTCACAATCAGTGATAGCACTGTTATGGGTCTCGACTCATTTCCAGATATCAACTAGTGTTACTTAGTTGCTTAATGATTTTCTTCTTGTTAAGCATGTACAAGATTTCACCAACCTCTGTATTACTTAGTTGATTATAAAGATACTATATGCTAATTGTACTCAGAACATAGACCCTCCCACCTCGAGGTGGCCACAAAAACTTTTACTTTTCTTTATTCATCTTCTGGTTACTTTATAGAGACTTCAGCCATGTCATAGTCATAAGTCTTTGACATGCACAAAAAGCTTGGGAATATCCAGTCAAGACGATAAAGAGACATGCGATATAAAATATGTATGCAATTATTTTTTGACCTCCTTCCTTTGTCTCATTGAACATTACACATCAAGTTCTTATAACAGCTTCACCAAACATAACAACTAAATAATTCAAAAGGTTTTTGACAATCAACAATCTTTGAACTTTTTCCCACCTTCATTTGATTTGTTTGTTTATTTATCAATGTCACTTAAATATTTGATTATGATGACAAATTTTGATTATTGAAGCATTGATTGTAAAAGGATATTTGTGGAATCATTGCATGTGAGACTATTATAAATTGAAGTACAAATATTTGATAAGGGAAACTGTGATGCTTTTAAATAAAACTGGTATCATAGGGAATAAAACTATGTTGAGTGTATGACTGTTTTATTCAGTAAAGTCAGTTTCGAGTCTTTACCTCATAGGATTTTACTCAATTCGTATTTACAGTGCGTTATTCTTATTTTTCACTACAACTGGCTCCAAATCTGGTTAACTGTTGGTGTTAATAATATATAAAGATAGCAAAATTAGAGCTTTTTAAAACATAAAAGGCCTTTTAAAAAATAATTTTAAAATATTTCTGTTCTTAGAAATACACCTATACAATATTAAAAGGCTCTTTTTTTAATTGAGAATCGGTAGCACTAAATTTAAGTAAATCCTCATGAATCACGCGAGCAGCGGGAGAGGGAGGTTTACGGAGATAATAAACAAGCGCCTTCTCCACTAAACACAACACCCCAGTGTTACAGGCAGTAATTTGTTTAGTTACCCCTTAGTCGATAGCGGCCACAAGTGAATAATGGTCACTATTGACCTACTTAGCTAGAACCTGTCCTACCCTCCACAAAAACTCACCATCACATTTATGTAAATTACTCCTACTTCACTGATAACTCTAAATAGTGCACAATAAATCCAATATATTAAAGTTATAGACAATGTCTATCAGTTTATATGTTTGTTCAAAAACTCCTCCTGGTATTTTACTGATAGACTTTTTATACCTTTCCTTTTAAAACTGCTCTAACTGGGTTACTTGTATGAGGTTTTATTGTGAAACGCATGCCCACATTATGAATGTATAACCATGCTAATCAACTAATATTTGTCTGCAATAAAACATTCACTAGCCAATGACTATAAAAGTTCTTAACAAAGAAGTCTGAAATAATTTTTAAACTTGTTATTTGTCATGTTACTTAATGTGCTAAAAACTAGAAGGGTGTGACAAACAATCGAAAAATTAAAATTAATTCACTTGCTTGGAACCTAGATTGTACACACTAAGCTCTATACAATCATCCTTTAAGTGTGGAAGTGTTTGGAGAAATTTAGCAACCTATAAATAAAATTACATTTAATATGTAATTTTATATGGAAAAACATGACGGTTCAGCAATTTTCCTGACAAATTAAAAATTTATTGGTAAGGCTGTTACTACTAATTAATAGTATTAGGCTGTTACTAATAAGATAATAGTATGACACTTTTCAAATGTCGAAGGTGATTTCTTTTTTTCTTTGGGATATCATTGCTATCGAAGCTCTTTCTTGATAATCAAAGTAGAGCTTCATTTAGTCGTACCAAAACATTTTCTCTCTTATGAACGAATGAGCATATCAAATTCAGAGTAACAAAGTTAAGTTGTTCAATAAGCCTCAACTGAAGAAAGTCTTTGCTGCCATCATCAAATGACTATACAGAAAAAGAACTAATGAAACCATACCTATTGTAAAATAATAAGCACCAAGCCTTATCACAAGTGAACAAGAAATCTGCACCTCTACGGTTTTCAAATCATAACCGAAGAAAATCGTAGGCAATGAGGAAGCAGAATAGTTTTACTATCAGTGCAGTCGTGAGATATAATCTGAAGCCTATCTCTCAGCTGCCCCACTCTGAGGCAGTACACCTGTCTTCTTGCTAAGTTCACGTATAATGCAAATCTTAAAATATGCATTCCATGCATAAAAAACTTACTTAAAAAGCTAATGTTTCTTTTTGAAAATATTTTTTTTTATTACAATAAAGGAAGTTTAGAAAGAAATCTGGTGATATAATTAAACTGCAATAAATAAATCACTTTGAAATCATAGTTAGAAGTGTATTTTCAACGAAATATATTCAACGAAACATCATATAATATATTGTTCTTTTAAATTAGTTCAACAACTGAAAGTTAATTACTTATACAAAAATTAACGGTGATTTCACACTTTTGATCGATTATTTTGCATTTCTAATGGTTTTCTTTAAAAAAAAAATTGAAACTAAAAATGTAAATGTTTTGTAAATTTTTGCAGCCATTTTTGATCCTCTTATGAATTGGTGTGAGTGTGTGGATTGGGTGTGAGTTTGTACTGTTATGAACTCTACAACTCTCAGTTTTTGATGGATTATAATGCATTTGAAGTGTATATAATGCATTAATAGTAATAAACTGATTATTATTATTTTCAACATGAACAATTCACCTAGCAGGCAAACAAGCGCGTGTAACCTGGTTAACCTCGTTTAGCCTCTCACATAAAAACAGACAATGGTATATTGTCAAAAATTTGAACTTTTAAATTAGAGTTTTCAGAGTCTGCAAAATTCAAAATCTTACTTGTTGGTCACTCCTCTAATATGTTCTAAAAATACAAATAATTCCCTGAGGAAGAAGTGAACAACCATTCAATTTTAAAATATTTTACAGTTTATGAAATTGATAATAGTTTCTGATTTAATGACTTTATGGTAACAAAGGGCATTCAAACACTTCTAGTTTGGATAAAATCTGAAGATAGTTAAAGTTAAAAAGAGTTAACATTTAATAACCTTTAGAAGGTTTTAAAATCCTTCTCATGGTTATATAAGTCCTCCTGACACAAATGTTTAATCTTTCAAAGATCCTCTTTCTCATCAATACGGACACACTTACGACTTTTATACTCTTTGTTCTATTCAATGCTCAAAAGTTTCGCTATTTCATTAATGATTCAGATTTAGAACCCATTAACCTTGGGCATTTATAAACCATAATTTACATTTAGACTATTAAATACATTTTATTATAAAAATTATTAATGCAAAAATAAATTATCTTACCTCATAAAATTTCTTACTCCATCAATTGTTTTTTTTTTGTTTTTGCAACCCATATTGCAGACACTAAGCTTTATACAATCATCCTTAAAGTGTGAAAGTGTTTGGAGAAATTTAGCAACCTATAAGTAAAATTACATTCAATATGCAATGTTACAATCATCTAGAGTAAAATGGAAATATTTTAAATAATCCCATTATTGAATCGTTTTTTGAATATGTACTCGTAGACTCGATACAGAGCTATGAAGCTAGGGTAATCTACCAAAAACAATCAAGTTTACTCTGAAAGATGGGCAAGATGTCAAAAGATGTTCACTTTTTCATCGTCACTGATATTCTCTGTGACACTAACAATAATAATACGATATTTAATTACTATAGTTACAGATATTAAGTTAACATTACACATACATATTAGTGATTGGAAATATTTAATGTTTCATTATCATATATTTATTTTTCGTTGCAAATCAGTATCTACGAATATCCATAATCCGTTTTACACGAAGTCCAGAAATTAAAATCATATTACTGTTCAATGTTAGGTTTCTCCCAAGAAAAACCCTGTAGGCCGAAAATTGACCCTTTGTGATACTAGGCAATGAACATTGGGAATCTTAAATTTTGTCTAATTCAAATGTTTTAGAAAAGGGCTTTTAGCGAATACCTTACACTGTATATGTTCGGGATCGACGGCTTAACATCCTCCAGGGGGGGTTAGTTGTAGCTTAATAACAGAGCGCTAGTCCACAGTACGGATGATTGCAAGTTGGAATATCGCCTATCAAATAGAGATTTTTTGTGTATGGGTGGGAAACCGAAATGCACATAAAATCAAAACAGGTATAACATCCTCTCCAAGGGATGCCCTGCTCATATTTATTAATCTCTGCGTGAATAAATCAAGAGCCAAAGTTGGTTTTTGGAACCCCGGGATCTACCAGCTCAGATGATATCAAGTTAACACTGGGTTAACCTTGCCAAACTAAGATATTTAATTTGTAAATGTTGTCCAATTACACCCCTAAATATCCATATTTTGGATTTGAATGTAGCCTCATAATTGCTGGTAGCTTTTTCTCCATTATTTTTAGAATAGTCTTACTTAAAACTCATTGGTTGAAAAGAAAGACATAAGTGAAGTCAACACATCCTTCACGACTGATGGAAGAATTCTTTAAGCAATATTTATAGCAGTGAATGTCTAAGCACAATACTATTCTACGCGCGCTTCTATGTAGATATTGAAGAAGGATATTGCATAGTTCTTTACCATATCAAAGCACTATGGTTTAGAAACTGTATCATAATTACAAATATTTTGTTATATATATAATTTATCTTTGTGATATGAGTATAGTATGTATGTAGTATGCTATGTAATCATGATATATGCTGTATTTTTTGTACTTATTAATTTAGTCATATGTTTTCTTCTGCTTTTTAAGAACACAAAATATTTTTTTTATCATACCGTATTTTTTTACTATTAACTATAATAATAAAAAAAGTTGTAATTTGACGGATTAAACGTTTGAGTACTACTGAATCTATTTTTGATTATATCTGAGTGTGGAAGGCATTAACAGTAATCTAAAATTATGCAATTAAAATTTTTGACATTCTGTATATAAGACAGAATTTTGAACATAAAAAAACGTTATATCTATTTTATATGATGAAACTATAAGTTTAAACCTCATATTTTTTATGTGGTAAGGAATTCGCAAACTTGTTCCATATTGATAAGTTCGAAAAGGTACTTTATGTCAAAATAGGTATATTCTATTAAAGTCCTTTTTTAATTCTAATTAATTGAAATTTCTTATTAAATACTTCTGAATATCAATATTTGATAATAAAAATTACAATATTATTAAATTCTATAAAAGGCAATATTATAATTAAAGCCTGTTTTGGTATTACAGTGCATACACAGCTTTTCTGCCATATCGCGAATAATAACAGAACAGATTGATGCCTTTAACGTGAAAGCTCTTTTGCCTCATCTCGGGGGCAACAAGCGCTAGCCAAAGGTGGTGCCAGGCTGCGTGGATACGCCTGAGGTGGACCACGCAGGGCGAGCTTCCACGCCATTACATCTCTTAAATTATAGATAAATTAACACCAAAAACAAATTTACTTACCCCTGAAGATAATATAATAGGTAATTAAAGCTACTACTAGGTCTCATACATAGTTTCATTACATATGCTGTAACAGCGATTACCTTTTTGTTTTCATTTACCAATTAGTGATAACCGAATTGAAATAAATCAGTTTATTTAATGATTGTCTCTGGGATTGATATTTTAAGTTATAGTAAAGCTGAATGTAGACCTCTACAGATTTTTTTTATATTTTACCAAATTTTAATCTAATAATGTATTAATATAATGTTGATAGAAATAAATAATTGTGGGTGAGGTAACCGTTTAACCAGTTATGGAATGCTGATATTTTTTTCTAGTATATATCTAAGGTAGTTTGGTGGGTACAAAACTTTCTGAATACTTTTCCAAAAGAAAGGTTGGCTTAGAGACAGAGTGGGATTTTTTGCTATATGTGTGTGTGTGTGTGTGTGTGTGTGTGTGTGTGTGTGTGTGTGTGTTGTGTGTGTCTGTGTGTCTGTGTGAGAGAGAGAGAGAGTGAGTGAGAGAGTGAATGTGTTCAGTTCATTACCAATGACCTTTAAATGATTTGCGTATTCGGAGCTCTTCAAAGAGCCTCCGGTTCACAACGTGAAGCCCTTTGACGATGCGATTACTGGTGCACACTGTTTGTCACTTGCATTCTCTAACTAATTGGATTCTTTGTTGTTTTGAAAACACATTTCACGATTTTGTCATCTTTTACATGATTGGGTTATATTTCAGGCTTATTAAAAAATAATATTAATTCAATTGTTAATTAATACTTGATTAGTATCTTTCTAATTAGTTATCCCTTGTAAAAATACAGGTAAATAAATCGAATTGAAATGCAAATCTAAATTTAGGAGTATATTTATACAACTTTTTTTTCTGATTGCCTTTTTTATATTAAAACTGGAAATTTGTTTTTATTGAAAATAATGGAATATTCTTTTAAAAGTCCAAAAGGATCTTTTATCAAGTTACATATCTTTAATAATATGCCATTATGAAATCCTACAGTCATTCTAATTCAAATTGTTGGTTTATGAATTCAATGTCTGTTTTCCATTATTGTGCAACTCAGATTTATTAAAGTAAAATAAAAATTGAAAATCAAAAAGGAACTCCTTTTTTTAATTATTAATGGGATAAAACGGGAGTTAAAAAACCTGAAACACGAGTTTATAAAAATGAAACAACACTGTTTATAAATTGATGACAAGAAGACTGCTAGAAAGGGTGTAAAACAGTGAGTGACAAGAGAGTGAATAAGTTTATGGAAACTTACACAGTAACCCGTCTTTTACAGGTTTCTACAAAAAAGGAAAGAAAAAAAAACAACAATAGTATTACTTACTCAAGCAAAGTCTATTTTGCACAAATCCTGAATGTAGTTTTGGCAGAATGAAATTCAATACATATACACAGAAATCATAAATATATCGATCAGGAAACAACCATTGAATACCTGTTACGAAAAAATAAAAAGAAACAAGGAGGAAAATAGCAAAAGAACTTAACTGACAACTAAGAAGAATAAACACTGCAACGACTTTGGTACTTGCTGACAGTTAGAAAAACAGATGCCCAGTCCAACTGAATATGCTTCTACTGTCTTCATACAGAAGTTAGAAAATTTAATAATTTTTTCTTTAAGTTATGTCAAAATTTAAAATTTAAGTTCTTCAACAAAATTAGTTGATAACAATAAATTAAACATAAGCAATTTACTGGTTACACCAAAAGATCCGTTATGGATTCTAAAAAATAGTCTAAATTATTATGATGGGATATAAAAAAACATGTCTTAATCTTTCACTAAAAACTTAAAGTGACGATAAACTTTTCAAGCCTCTTTGATACCAAGGAATTGTTCAAAAGAACGACTTAAAAAAAGAACTTGAAAGTCAAGATTCGAGACTTATTATGCGTCAAATCAGACCATAAATATGGATGGAGTAGATATAACTGATGTCACATCACAAATAAGATACTTATTACATTTTTAACAACTAGAATAACATGAAAAGTATAAATCTCTAGGTGTGATTGTTGCTGAAATTAGTAATAGGTTTGTGAAAAGCATGATTTTAGCGGGATACAGAATAAGTGCATTGTTGAGTAATGGTAATAAGTGTTAGATGTTTAGTACATCGTGGTGGTATATGACACAGTTTCGTAATCATATGATCAGGTGAATCCACAAATTAATATACTTGTTCTGAGGTAAAATGGATAAACCAACAAAAGTCTCCACACAAATGAAGTTTTATTCAACGCGTTTCGAACACTTTGTGTTCATCATCAGGAAGACACTATAATACAAATTATATCTAATTAGTTACAAAAATTAGAGTGAAATAATAAAATTCAATTAAGAGAATTCAAGACATACCCAAGGATGTGGTACTGACGGGTTGGTCCAGTGAACACAACTAGTAGGAATGCAATCCGTAATTGTGTGGTATTTACTCATTCTGCACAACTAATGAATATACTTGTATTTTGGCATAAAAGAAAGTGGCTTGCAAAAATGTATAATGGATGACAAATTGGTTAAGAGATTAGTTTCCACATCTGCAAAAGTCAGCCAAAAGAGCTGAAGTTACTATTAACAAAAAAAGTGAGGTTAAAAAGACAACCCACAGACTCTCCTTATATTTAATGTACAGAAAGCTTTATTAATGAGTCATACTGATGACATTAATGAGAATGATGGTAATGCTTCCACAAGGAAGTACTCATATTATTACGTGGATTTAATATTACGAGACCTAAAGGTACAGTTGACATACTTCTATTCACATATCAGGAACAATATCTGATTATGCTATATAGTGCTGTTTTTTATTTACAAATTATTCAGTGCAATAAACAATCATTTATTTGTTTGAAAATGTACTGGAATTAGGGAATGTATTATAATAATAAATGTATCATCATAAAATTACCTATAAAAAACATGTTAGTTGTGCGTACATGAATAATGCGATAACTCTTTAATGCCGTTTAAGCATATCTATATAATATAAAAATATAGACAAAACTGTGGTCTTTCTCACCTCTTCAAATTGAATACAAATGACATGAATTGGTTCTTTCGTCACCAAGACAAAAAAAAAACCTGTTGAAAAAAGAAATTGTCTATAGGGTTTTAAAAGTGTGAGGGAAAGCTATAAAGTGGGCTGACGTCATAAAGACTAATGCTGCGAAGAGAATACAGCAGCTCCTCCGGTATCTGCATCTCACGACACCCAAGGGTGTTGGCAACCCAAAAAAAAAACACAGGTAGACTTTTTACACCAACTTTTACTGCCTTCTTCTCGTCTCTATCTTCTTTATTTTACGCTAATTCATACAACTTTTATATTCACAATAGAACAAGGCTTTTACCTCCTCGTATTTCTAAATCAAATTATTGTTAATTCGAGTATATCTCTTTAAACATAAAATGCTACAATATTTGTTATTAAAGTCAAATACTCATAACATACGTCACTGTGCTTGAGATGCATTGAATACTTTATTCACGTAGTTATTGATACTGTTTATAAGCATATATATGGCACTTTAACGCTGAAGAAGTAAAAACGTCATATCAATCCAGCAACTGATAAGAGGACTCGTGTTTATGTGAAATCTTTTATATATATATATATATATATATATATATATATATACAAAATTGTCACAATAACACGTGATATAAATATTCAGGTAATTTACCACAAATGATTGAAGATAATCACTCTGAGACCTTTCGTTTATCACGTCGTCAAAGAGCAAGTGAATACAAGTTGTGGGAAACTCTTTCTAAGAGATTAATCAACACTAGTCGAGGCCTTTTTAAAGTGGATGAATTTCTAATTGAAGGAATCGTTAAACAAATTAAGACTATTTCTAATGTAATAGGGAAAAATACTGTCAATGATGCCGATCTTCATCGAACTTTAAATCAAAATCCATAACCTGCCCACAACTGTTATTCACTTGCTCTCTGACGACGTGATAAACAGAATGCCTCAGAGCGATTATCTTCAATCATTTGAGGTGAGTTACCTGAATATGTATACACAATATATACATATATATATATATATATATATATATAATATATATAAAAATTTCATATAAACACATGAAATAACAATCAGTGTCCATTATCTGACGAAGACCGCTTGTTACGGTTGAAACGATCTTAGTCTTGTTTTCCCATTTCATATTATGGTTTGATCATTGATATATATATATCAATGATCAAACCACAATAAGAAATGGGAAAACTGACAGTCAGTTGGGTTTTTGACTGTGACAAAGACCGCTTGTTACGGTTGAAAGATCTTAGTCTTGTTTTCCCATTTCTTATCGTGGTTTGATCATTGATGGTTATTTCACGTTTTTATGTGAAATCTTTATATATATATATATATATATATAACACAGCATATATGGGTTTCAATCGTTCTTTATAACAAGTATAATCAAGGGATTTGCTAATTTTAGCTTTCGCAAGGTTACTGCATACCTTTTCTAATAACCTCACTGGTTTGTCTGAGCTGCTTGTTTTTGAGAATCTTAAGCACACTCTCATATTGCCACCTACATTCATTAAATATTGCGATATGTTTAAGCGTTATATACTACCCACACTCACTTAATTTCAACATAGAACACTCCATATAAATATCAAATAACAATTTATTAAACAGTTTTCATACTTTAATAAAAAATTCTGAATAAATACTGCAGGTAAATAGACTTCACTATCTCTTATACTCTTGACATCGTCAAAAATATGGGTCTAAAGTAGATATTTTAACAACTATTGAATAAGCAATAAAATGATTAGTTAATTAAGTACGATAGTAGGTTTTCCATATGCTCTAAAACGTAACTCTTTAGGTAATTTATTGATTAGAACTTCTGAGAAGGACAAACTACAATTTACTTTTTCCATTATGAATTTGGATTGTAGGCACTATTAATTTAATTGTATTAGAAAGGATTCTTTATTTATAGATTTTGAACAGAAGCACAATTATTTAAGCCATCAGATTTAATCTCAGGTCAAATTGAGATTAACATTTTAGTTTCAAAAAATTTCTTATATAAATTACTCAAGAGGTAGGAAAGTATAAGTACTTATCCATTGCTAATTTTTGTTTTAACTACAAATTGAGACTTCTATATACTGCCTGGTTTTAAAATCTTTACCATCTACTGTAAGATGGTTGAATAATTAGAATAATGCTGGTTTGTGGAGAGAGGTGAATAGCCCGAGCAGGTCGTAGTTTATTGCACTCCTTTCCACTCTACCACGACTACCTCATTTCAGTTAGTAAACTTTATGCCTGCTCTAGCTAATACTAAACATTTATATTTATTTTATATTTATAACAATATATTAAAGTGAACCCTGACGACAACCTAAGTGCAGGCCGAATACTTGTGCCAAATTAGTTATAATAATTAAAAATTTATTGATGGTATTTAAAACTTATATACAGTTCTCAAAAGTATAGTTTCTTAAGTAAGTTTAGTTTAGTATAATTGACCCTCAACTTTAAATTACAGTCAAAAGTGTGGTGATAGTGGAATGCAAATGTCCGTGGCTTATTATAATAATTTAATAAGAACATTTTACAATAAAATACCTGGAAAAGAAGACCACTTGTTACGGTGGAAAGATCTTAGTCTTGTTTTACCATTTCATATTGTGGTTTGATCATTGATAGTTATTTCACGTGTTTATGTGAAGTCTTTATATATATATTCGTATAAGTGCACAGCAACGACTTTAATAAATACTCACATGTTCAAGAACAGACAAGCTTTCGACCATCATAGGTCATCTTCGGGTCTTATACTTTGTCAAAATCCTGTTAAGTGAATATAACAATTTTCAAATGAAAAAGGGAAAAAGTGAACATAACTATTTTAACGTAAATATAACAGGAAACAATACAAGTGAATACAAAACCAAAAGCAGGTTCTAGCAGGGTTGTGACAACGTTCAGGTTAGACCCTCAATTGTATATATATATAGTGAATTCTAAAACAGCAAAAGTTTTTAATTTTTTTATCTAAAATTGACATCTCATTTTTTAATAAAGTGCCATTATTTTTGATAAGTAAACAGACATACTGTTTATGTTTCTTTAGTTTACCTTTTAAATGTTTTATTATATATAAGGAGTGAGTTTGTTTTATATTTGAATGTGTGATATACAATATTGTGCAGAACCAAGACAGGTTCATTTCCACAAAGGCGCCATATAGCTGTCAAATGTCATTGGTATCCATCAAGTGGTGGTCTCTTGTTAATGTCCGTGATTTTCATGCTAGTTCAATCTTATTTACGGGCAGTTTATTTTAGCAACATGCGAATATATGTATATTGTAATAGTTCTGTAACTCTAGGAGAATTGTGAAAGAAGTTGTTAAAATAAATCGTGCAGTCGGTTTGTTGCCACTCATATTTCAAAGGAGAGTTGAAAAGGCTTGCCAAGTGTGTAAAGCCGAGTCCTTTTAGCTCAAAGATATAGCTAAAGGGTTTTCTATTATGTAGTTCTGCATAAAGAAAAATCATTGAAACAGTTTTAGTGTTAGATTTAAAAATGTCTTATGAAACACATTCTCCTATATTACGTTTTATACTCTAAGTTTCTCTAATATTCGTAAATAATTTAGTTTTAATAAATAGAAGTGAATAACTTGCTTCATAGTACTATCAAAACATATAGAAATGTATATAAATAGAAATCTTAGTTCTTATATCTGCAAATAAATTTGGCGATAAATTTCAGCCCTTGACTCGCGCAGTTATTTTTTTTTTTATATTACAAACATTAACAATATCAGTGTAAATTTAAATCAGTACCAACCTATCTACTTTTCATAAATAATTGTTTTGTTTAGTAAACACCACGTGTACGTCCTAAAGTAAACCAAAGAAACAACCATCAGAAAAAGAGAAACACTGCTGTGAAAAAATTTGTCTCTTTTGATTGAATTGCCTTCTATTATCCAGAAATCTGTAGATTATCAGAAGCAATATAGGCATAGCGAGAGAGACGAATTTTGCTCGCAACAGTGTTTTCCTTCCTCTGAAGGATGTTCTCTAAGTTTCGTTAGGTTATTGCCTTTGACACCACCAGCGAAAAAGTATAATTCTCTTAACTAGTGTTTATAACAAAGAACAATTTAACTCATTATCTGCACAATCCGTCATGGTGTGGTATTTACTCATAGTGGGGTAACACGATAATACAATGTCTCCACACAAAAAAAGGTTTTTTAATCAACCTAAGCGTTTCAAACACTTCGTCTTCATCATGAGGTACATGAATCAGGTAAGTTCTACAAGTTAAATTACAAATTAAAAGTTAAATGAAAAACTGAATCAGATACAAAAAGCTTTTGAAACAAATCAAAGAACTACTGAAATCTACTGAACCTGACATAATAATATAACATTTTTAGTGTTAACTGAGGGTTTATTATACTTATTACATTCGTTTTTCGACTTTCACTAGACTTCATGTTAGAATTTAAACTCAAGTTGTCTTAAGAATAATTAAATTGCCTAATATTATTAATACTCATTATTTTTACATTATTACTGATATTAAACATATATATATTTTTTTAATATATTAGTACCTCTTCTCTTCTAACCTGTTTATTTTACACAAATCCCTTCTGTCTCTGCCACCTACTTTCTTTTAAGCCTGTGAAAACTCTTTGGGTATACTTACCACATTTCACACTTTTTAATATGAAATGTAAATATTTTCCAATGTTTTCAATTCCTGTAATCCCGACAAGAGTGTGGTTACCTTGATAGTGTTGTCTGAAAGGTTGAATCCCGCTAAGTTAGCCTCTGAACTGTTTACCATTGCGTTATCGGTAACGATGGGGGACACACATGCCCGGCTGTGCATTGACACCTGCAGCCCTTAATGTTTACTCACTCTGATAGGTGTAGGTGTTCGCAAGCAACTCAAGGGCGTTAATTAATCGATCTCGCAGCCCTTCGTTACACCAATAAACACACTCAACACAACATATACTAACCACACACCAATCACTCATCAATCCTCCATGGTTTCATTACTAAACATAAACCTAAAATACTGATGAAACCATGATTAAAATATTAATTTATTTATGTTTTATCTTATTCTGTTTGACTAAAATTATTTGCAGTTGCCATAAGTAGTATCCTTATTTCCTTTTTTCAATCTACTTTAATATTCCTTTTCCTGTTGATATATTTTTTTCGACACTCAATGTGATGTTTTATCACGCTTGAATAGGCCTTACTTTGGTCTACCAATATCTTTTATTGGCAGAATATCTAGTTTTTCAGTCACTGTTTTATATACTCTCACCCCTCGCTATTTCGTGGTTCATTTATCGCGGATGTTTCAAAAATTAAAAATTGTGGAATTATGGTGCGAAAGTTGCTCGCACTCCAGCAAATTATAGTGCATGGACACTTAATTCAAAATGCACGCCTCTAATTGGTATTTCAACGTGTTTCATAGATATTTATAAAGGTGAAGTGGAGAGGCGCTATTGTCAGAGGTGATCGAGCTGCAAACTTTGTTAAAAAAGACAAGTGGTTATAAGAACAAAAGAGTTCTATAAACATATTTACAGTACGTAGACTTAAGTTACATCTACATATGTTACACACACACGCGTATCATATTTATAATAATAATATGTTATTTAAATGTTAATATTTATTAATATAATTTATTTATTTAATTTATATTAATTAATTAATAATTTATATTAATTTATTAATATAAACCATTCCTTAATATTCTAATGGTAATATATGTACTTATATGGTTTATTGATATTATACATTTATTGATATTATACATACACAACACATTTATGTATGTTAAAAATGAGAGGGTGACAGCTCTTTGCGGTTTTTCGCTTCTCACGGCCGGTACTGGTCCCAATTAATCGCGATAACTCAGGAATGACTGTATTTTCAATTCTCTGTACCAGATATTTCTATTCATCTTTTAACGATAAACAAAATAGCTTTATTGTAGGGTAAAAAGCTAATGAAATAGTCTCCACATATAAACATTTAATGGTATAAACAACACGTTTCGAACACACAGTGTTTTTCATCAGGCATGAACTAAGGGTGTGGAGACCATTTCATTAGCTTTTACCTTACAATGAGTAAATACCACATAATAACTGATTGTACTACGTTAGAATTATAAAATAGCTTTAATTTTTGTTTGCAATATATATGCGTTATTTTTAGCTGTAACATTTAACATACAGTGGGTAAATAAAGTATATGATGTGCAACGTCGCTTTCGATCTGGCAACGCGGAGACGCGTTGGCTCTCGAGTAGCTCAGGTGCACGTGTGATGCGACCTCCAGTATGAATCTGATTCGCCATCGTCATTTATTTCATACGTTGCGTGAAATGGTTTTTTTTGAGCGTTTTAAAAATGATGAACCTCAAAGTTAGCAGCGGTGTGAATCAAATTTTGCTTCAGACTTGGACATAATGCAACTTTTGAAAAACTTCAGGAGGCCTATGGAGAACGTGTTTTATCAAGGGCACAGGTTTTTCGGTGGTAATACGATTTTCAGAAGAAGAGAGTCGATTGAAGATGAACCACGAAGCGGAAGGCCTTCAAGTGCAAACACCGATGAAAATGTCAACTTCAGTTACTTCAGTTTACTGAAAATGTCGTACTTCAGTTATATTTCAGAAGCAATTTCAATAAATGTGCCAGCATACATCATGGAATCATAACTGTTGTAGATTCTAGATGCACACAAACATTTGTTTTACATGTTTTACTGACAAAAACATGATATTTTGAATATATTCTTTAAAATAAAAGAATGTTATATTAGGTATAGTTGAATTGCTCACCTCCTTGAATTGAATTCCTCCGGCAGAAGAATCACGCAGATAACAAGGTCACAAGGTCACCTTACACTACAGTGTAAGCTATTGGCCTTTCATATTAATCCTATGGCAAAACATCTGTCAACACTTCCAGAAATAAACAATAACAAGCTACCATATTTTGACCAGTAGGAACTAATAATTGGACCTAATCAATGTTCTGAAGCAAAGCAAATAAAGCAAGACTAATGAATGTAAAATGGCAAAAATAATAACAGAATTAACTCACTTTCCAAATCTCTTGAACATTTGTTCATGGAAACTAATTATTTTTTTCTCTCCAACGACTGAGCTAAATAAACACAGCTTTCATTACCGGTCTCCCTGTGGCTGAAAGCTTTATGGATAAAATACCATATGGATATGGATATGGATAAAATACGACTTTGATCAATCAAAGACTGTCAGTAATAAGATTGATCAAAGCGGATGGAACATATATATGCACACGTAATCAAAATGGTCAGATACAACATCTGTTGTCTTCAAATCCGATTTAGGGATATTGTCATCATAGGGATGGACGGGCTGATTTAATAGAGAAATAATAAACAAAAATTTAATGTGCAACCACTCAATATTAGCACCGAAAATTTCCTATTCAGTGTTGTTGACGTGGACTGGTTAAGAAACATTCCTTTAGTGGGAGAAGACTTGATTTGCTTTACAGTATGAGTACCCTCCATGTAGTATTACTGATAGAGCATTCCAGAATAGCATATTATTGTTAACTATATGGTGACGCAACCTCTCTCAGGCTATGGGAAGATGCTGTCAATCTGAACCGATTGAATGTTGCACCCTCGCACCTGGCCATGTGACGGAGTTAGATCGCAAATAGTTGACCACTTTCTGTGGGAATGTGGGAATTAGGCGTAGCGAGTGCAGCGCTCATGGAAACTTTTGTAATTATAAAGAAAAGATTGTCCCAAGCTAAACAAAACCTGGTCGAGAGTAACATATGAACGCTATATATAACTTTATATATAACTTGATCATATGTAAAATGTAGTAGTCTACTTCTGTAAAGCATGTTACAAATAAGGTACGTTAAAACAAATTATGTACGATAAAAGAATGCCAATGTCCTTTCAATACACCCCCACATTTGAGGGCATAAGGCGATGTTCAACAATGTCTGTTACTCAAGACATTAGATTTCTTGCCATTGATATCTGTAAACAATGAAATTCCTGCATTCACTTGTCAACATGTAACTGTCCTGGTGATGTGATATTTGTTATTTCATTTCCATACAAAATCATTTAATCCAAATATGCTAATATGCATCTACGATGACTAACTCACATGATATGCGCATCTTTTATGATAACTCACACTATGAATACATTCGTACTAAGGAAAACGAAAAGATACAGTATCCATAATGAATAGATCGCAATACCAAGTTGTGGAAAAGACTAAGGAAAACCTGCTAAAAATGATGGAGGAAATATAATAATACAATACACAATTGTTTCAATTTGAACGAGAATGATATTTCTCTTTCCATTAAGTCATTTTATTTTTTTTTTATGAATTGGAATAATAAGAATACATATGATTTTAAAGCATAAATATTTATTTCCTTAATTTGAAAGATATTTGGTCAATGTTTGGATAAAACTTGAGGGTTTATGATTTTCAACACAGTTAAGAAGATCTGGTCTATAATGATGTCTCACGCAAGTTGCAGCTGTTCTCCTTAGTTAGTGTTTCATCTTCCACCAGTGACTTCCTGAGGGTTGGAGATACATATGTAACATTCGTTTCCACTTTTAGTCCAACTATTTGATAGTTTGAATATATTTAAGTGTATTTAATCATTGTATCACTCGTCTAATGATATGAACGATAAGTTTTAAGTTTATAACACTTATAAAACAATTTTAGTTATTGTTGCTTTAGTTTAACTAGGAGACAAGATATGCTGAAGCTGTAATAGTTTATTGATCAGTGCTACGTTATACCCATTATATGAGGCATGACTTTAAGCCGACTGTTAAAGCTTGATAGCAGATAATCCCTTCATTGCAGTGCCTCCAGCAATAGTAGATCAAATGCCACTTAGCACATTGCCAGACATCACCCTCTCGCCAGAGGCCTAATGTTACTTATTATTCATAACCTCGTCTAGTCCATCGTCTTCATGACTCCAGCATCATTTTATTTCTCATAAGTGGGTTATCTAATTCAGAGGCTACCCCAAAAGATAACTGGCATTAAGGCTGTAAGTGAAAAGATGTCGTATTTGCATACGATTATTAATTTCCTTTCAATATTGTTTAGGCAGTCGCTTATAGTTCAGACAATTACTATAAAAAAAGAGATTTTTCATCATTGCAACATTATCCTTAAAAGAAACTGTAAGACCAGCCTAGACCTTTAAGTATAAGAAGTGCTGATTGACAGATTCACAGGTATTGTTTTTTATATAAATTGTTTCTTATAATTTTAAATCATATCCTCTATTTTACTTATATTCATTATAACATTTAAGTGCTTTGTAATCCCAGTGAATGAAACGCTCGATGATACGATTAAGTTTACTGTATGTGCCACTATAAAACTCTTCACCGCTTGTAAAAAGTTCTCAATTGGACCTTGAAACATTCAACTTGATAAAACTCTTAATATAATTTTGATATTAATATAATTAATTCCTATATATTATAGTGCAAAAAAAATAGAGCCACGTATATGTTAGGTTAGATTAGAATAACTTGCAGTGGCATCCTCACAAGAGAACAATCAGAGGCCAAACTTTGACCTTTTGCACAGTGATGATTCTACATTGGGAGTAAGGATCTTTAACTAGTACCTGACATCGTACAGGCTCCGGACCGATAGCTTTACATATTCTCTGAGGAACAAACTCACCTTGTACGTGGATAAATTGATGGCCAGAGTAGGTAATGAACGCCAGATCTACCAGCCTAGATGCATCTAAGCTGCCACTGGGCTACCCTAAGTGTAGTCCTATATCAAATCTGAATATGAAGGAGTCCAAAATCACCCGCATAAAGGTATTGATTCAATAAAACCGTGCCTGATCATTTCCAACGTATAAAATAATTATATTAACATGGATAACCGTATGTATTATTCAGATGAATAGTATACATCTATTATTAAAACTAAACTGGTACAAAACAGGATAACCCAAAGAATGGTGTTCTCAAAAACATACACCTACCGTAATTTTTAGTGCGCTTATAATTTATACAAAGGCACAATAACTCAAGTATTTTATACAATATGGTTATAAAACTAACTTATTTTAAAAACTTTACGATTTTTAAAAAAAAATTAATTTGAAATGACTTTTTTTTGTTGGATTATGACAAAAAAAAATGCTAACAATGTATACAAGTTAATGAAGTAGAACAAGTTGCCCTTATTAAAAATAGGCTTAAGTCTTAATATTGCTTTGTTCAATGAACCAATGCGTTGCGGTTTTACATATTTCCTTTATTTTTTAAAAAATGATGTTACAAGCATTGTTTAATGTTTTATTGTTTCTAGTTTATAGGTTAACATCAATGATCAAACCACAATAAGAAATGGGAAAACAAGACTAAGATCTTTCAACCCGTAACAGAGTCAAAAAGCCAACTGAAACACTAGATGCAGAAAACATCTAGTGAGGGGTTGAGAAGAGTGAGAGGGAAGAGTGGTATTTTAAAAGGGTGAAAGCGCATGAAAGGACTAATGTCCAGAAAGGGATGTTTGGGGAAACAAAGGAGTACAGTAAGAAAGAATAAAAAACTATCCGCTAGGTGTCAATCCTCTTGAAGAGGCTATTTCTAAGAGGGTTGACAGCTAGCGGATAGTTTTTTACTGTTTTTACTGTACTCCTTTGTTTCCCCAAAAACATCCCTTTCTGGACATTAGTCCTTTCCTACGCTTTCACCCTTTTAAAATACCACTCTTCCCTCCCACTCTTCTCAATCCCTCACCAGATGTTTTCTGCATCTAGTGTTTCAGTTGGGTTTTTGACTCTGACGAAGACCCCTTGTTACTGTTGAATGATCTTAGTCTTGTTTTCCCATTTCTTATTGTGGTTTGATCATTGATTGTTATTTCCCGTGTTTATGTGAAATCTTTTTATAGGTAAACATATATTCTCATAATTGTCAAAGTATACTATAATGTGCAATTCTTTAAGTAATATTACCAAACGATTCATTTTATACTCTCATAAGAGCCTGTTACGGGTTTAATTTATTATTATCTGTCAGACGATATGATTATTACAGTGTTCACATGCTTATTGAGTTAATCACTAGTCAAATTATTCACTCTTTTGTGCAGACATGGTCATTTCTGCACATGTGTTAATATCAGTTTTATGTTATTAATGCTGCAGAATTTGACCCTCTATAGTTAGTAAACAAAGAGAAATCGATGGGTATTGTCAGGATGAAACAAATGATGCAGAGAGTGGTGCACCTTGTGAGTTGAGAAACCTTAAGACACATATCCGCCCACCCTCTGAAAACACATATACACAAACATCGGCAAAAAACTTCAAAAATGGACAGAAACACCTTAAACGTGTATAAACTTGAAGAAATTTGTCATCGATTTTTCAATGGTTACATGCATTGAAAGTATGATGAAATATAAGAAAATACAATAAGGCACTGAACAAACTTATTTCATTAAAATAACATTTTATGGTTTATAATGATGTAATAATAGTGTGAATTATTATTCATTCTGAATTAGAGTGGACAGTAGTTTTATTATATCTGTTATACTCTATTGCTAAATCTAGTAATGTTTAAATTGGTAATTTTGTTGTAATGAGAAACTCTTTAATTAGTGATAAAGCAACAAGAGTGATGTTTAGTGTAAATTGATGTGATAGTTGAGGTTGGTTGGTATTTGCTACTGTCTTGAAGGGCGCACACAATGTAGATGGGGCGAAAGACAAGGCTGCCTTTAGCTCGCATAGCTGCGGCTGAATGCTATTTCTCGGATTAGATTGTCACCGACCCTTGTCTTCGCACCTCCTTCACCTTATATCTCCAGTCCTCCTGCTAACCACTTGCAACCCTCTCACCACTATTGATTTTATTCCAGATGAAACTTATCTTTTATTCATTCCATCTAGTGCTTGCTTCTGAAAATTCAAATTGTCTTCTTCAAAAGATTACTCTTTTCAGTTGAGAACATGAATGATAGTGAGGACATGATGGAATGAAAACCCTTTAATATTCGCTGAAAGGACTATGCACCCAAAACTAATCTAAAGGTGTTAATAGCGTGGTTAGCCTGTCTGTGATTGGCCAGCATTTGACGATTTCTCCTTTGGCCGGACCTCCTTTCAATGCGTCATTTTCACAAGAAAAGAAACTCAGGTCACTCTAAATATTGAGTTCATCATTAGTGAAAACAACCTGTACAAGGGTTCATGCATCCCTCATCACAAGCAGAAAGTAAAACCTGCAATCATATTTCCAGTAGTTGCCACAGATTTTTGGAGAACATGATATTGCATTTTTAGTTGATCGCCTTAAATTCTATATGTCGAATGAATATTATATTCATTTCATAAATATTGCAGTACTCAGGACTTCAGCGAATATAAATTTTTATTGCAGACTGAACAGCAAATACTTTTCGGGCGAGCACATTGTTACAGTCTTTCTAGGTCACAGTGATATTATTGCTAAAAACATATAATAGAATAAATAAATTAATATAATCTATTGGATGTATTTATAGAGTTGACTACAGAGTTGAAAGAAACATATTTCTTAAGAGAATGGGATTCTTATCATAATTACACATAATACATTTAAGGAGAAAATTGTTTGATTATCCCAATAAAGGATAGATCATTTGTATATAAGTAGAATTGAAGGTAACTTTCATCATGTATGGTATTATACTAAGGAGTTCTTAATTTATAAAAGATAACTACACAATCAAACTTCTCGGAAAGGGATTAAATAAGATAATTTGTGCTTTTTTTTTTTTACTTAGTGACATTGAGTCTGGAAAGAATTCTTTATTTTCCAGTAGCTGAACTGTTATGGAAAAACATTATTGCAATTTTCTAGTAAAATAATTTTTTAATTTGTACGGTATTTTATTTATTGGTTTTTGTCAACTTTTATCATAAATTTGGTATCACTGCTTATAGAAGAAGGGTTTTAAACGCTAAGCCGGCATCTGTGTTTGCTTTTAGAAATATGTTTAATATTAAGTAACTTAAAATAGAAAATGTATTAACCCACAAATTAAATATGGTATCAAATGGTTAGATTCATTACGAGTATAAAGAAGTTTTCTTAGGAGTTATCTATAGTAAAGCTTGTAATTTTATTATTATTATAATTATAAAAATTCATTTGTAATGAAACACTTTGTTTACTAATGTTAATTGAGGTCAACACTTGTAGTGTAAGAATTGTCAAGTGTTAAACAAAATCACTTAATTTAAGACACTCCATTACATAAATCGGGAACAAATTTCTATATGGCATAAATTAGAGTAGTTATAATATTAAGGAAGAAAAACATTATGTGTAATTCTCTAAGAATTATTATAATGCCTCATAATACATTTTCAGTTATTTTAAATACTATGTTCATTTAATTTTTTTCATTGACTTGTAATAACTTGTTTTAACTTCAGTAAGAGAATTCATGAAAATTGTGTTATAAACTGCTATTGTCTTTTCAATCTAAATTATTTTCAATTTTAGTGAAATTTGAATTCAAATGAAGTTTTTCGGAGCAGTCAACCAATATAAAGTTGTAACATCGTTAGGCTAATGATTTAATTAGGCTAAGTTTTGTTTGGAGGTGGGGGATTTTACAGAATATATAATAATTCTGCTTGCACACTCTTCGTTACACTACCTCCCGCTACTTCTTTCTATTAAAGTCAAATCCCATTAAACCAAACTTAGATTGTCACTATCTTTGAGCAAAAGCAAAGTTTTATTCAAATATTTCATTTTTATTTTTCTCAAGTAAACTAATTTAATGGTAGTAGAAATGGGAAAATATATATAACAGTAACATATATAGTTACTAATAGATAAGAAAATTGATACAAAACGTCAAAAGTCGTTTGTATTACTGGTGATGCAAAAACAGTATTGTATATTCTAATGTAGTGCAATCAGTTATTATGTGGTATTTACTCATTGTAGGGTAAAAATCTAATGAAATGGCCTCCAAATATAAAAATTTAATGATATAAACAACGCGTTTCGAACACATAGTGTTCTTCCTCAGACATTAACTAAAAAATACAATGACACCAGAGAGTTATCTATAGTACAAAGTAAATAAGTACAAAAATTAATATATAATAAGGCGGAAAGTACGAACCTAAGGATGAGTGCCTCTGAATAAGATTGACTGGTAATGGAATGGACATGGGTGGGGGTATAGGGTACATCTGTTTCTTATTCGAAGGCAGGTACATTTCATTGTAATTTTTTTTCTCTTAAAAGTTAGGCTGAGCCTTTACATTTTCTTTTAAACTAAGTGTAGGAAACATATTGAAAATATAACACACAGAGCTATAACGAAATATAAACCAAATATATGCATAAGGAGAAAGTAGAACTTTTTTTTATATATATAAATAAATTAAGAAAAGTTGTACATTTGGGAATTTGTTCGTTGAGGCAAGTAGAAGAATTATCGTGCACTAGTTTGTTGATTTCATATACTTCTAAAATAGTTATTTCCCGGAATTTATTGTTTCTATGTAGTATTTGTATATTTTGGTCTGGGAAAAAGCATCTGCTTTTTCAAAAGGTATATTTTGAACCTTGGTAAAGCATCTGCTAGATTGCAATTGAAATTTACGTTTTAATGTCATTTAATTAAGAAGCCCCATTAAAGAAAAATTATTTCATTTTAGAGAGTATAATCGCAATTGTAACAAAAATTAGTAAAACAGAAAATAGTTTGTCACTAAACTTTCATTTATAAATAAGTGTTATTTATTTAAAGTAATATAACGCTTAAGATCTATATAGGATTTATACAACTGTGTTGTTTAAAACTAGTAGCCAAATTGTGTCATAACTGTTATGATAAAGCACTTAGTGTATGGTGAACTATGTCAGTCATTTCGTAAAAACTGTTCGTATTTCTATACACAAGTATAGTGATTCTCAGGAAGATAAGAGTAGCTATACAGAAATATAAAATCAGTGGAAGCACCATTCGACAAATTATTCTGCTTGTTTTATTAATACTTTTGTTTAACTACTAAACCATTCGTCTAATATATTTCCACATATTCCGTTTAGAATTCTGAAGTTCCCTGATATTTCGTTAAAACAATTTAGGTTAGAAATACCTTCTTAAATTAGGCAGTTTTCATCTTTTCATTCCTTAATTTCGTTTGAGGGTTTTTTTTTGCAACGCTAGTAAGTTTGGCTTGTTTACGCTCGTTCATTATTTTCCGAGGGCGTAATGAAATAACAAGGATGCTAGACTCTATTTGAAGATATACTGCCTCGTAGTTTTATTTTCAATTTTAACTGTTTGTTAATATAATAATGTCTAAGCCGAGAAAAGATTCCGAGAATGTATCATCGAACACTATCAGCACTTTGTAAATCATATATTCCCTTTTTTTGCAAATCATGTTTTAAAAGATACAAGGGTTGACTTGGAAGGTGAAACAAGAGCATTTCTTCAGACAGGCAAATCAAAACTAACTGAATATTTATTTTTCGCCATAGTAGATAATTAGTCAAAACAAAGTAAGATTATTTTCATAGGTCAATAGACATATTGTCTTACCTGAATAAATGAAATTTTTGAAAAAAATTTTGGATAATTTAAATTATTACGCTTATTATATAAAATAGAATTTTATTTTACGATAATACAATATAATTAATAATAATATATTATTATTATTATGTATTATATAATAATATAATTGATTAATACATGCAATTAATATATTTTATTAATTAAAAATATAATATAATTACTACTATACCCTGTTAGCAGCATAGAGTTACCAGAGATCTTTTTCGTACTCTTTCTTGATTAATTTTGTTTAGCTTTTCTTGAAAACATTTAATAATTGCAAATAGTGTAAATACAGAATTCAGAATGAGTGAATACTGAGTATTGAATTAATAAAATTGTTTCCCTTAACCCTTACATTTTCTTTGAGACCAACATTTCTAATATGATTCAGTTTTTTGGGAATTTGCAAGTCGCATTTTGTTCCATAACCATTTTATTCTATAAACATTCTACCAATTATGATGAATATGTTAAAAATGTTTCAATTTAATTTAAAGAATTTGTTGGGCAATTAAACAAAATGGCTAAAGATATTGGAGGGAATGACTTAAAAGCAGCTAAGGATAGCTTTATCTGAAGTCAGTGCCGTGGAAATGTCCAATAACTAAAAAGCGATCGACTTAATTTTCCGGTTGCAAGCACAACAGGATGATTGAGAATTGGGTTTATCCCTGGCTGTCGCTGGACGCTAGTGCTAGGTGTCACTGCTTCCTATCTCTTTCTTCCGTGCCCAATTCGTTTCGCTTCCCTTCGTTTCATCCTTTCACAGCAGTGGAAAAATTCTTTTGGCAAAAATTTATAGCAGTATCATATAATTCATGGATATAATTTAAACATAAGATTTTATTGTCAAACTATTTCAATTGCAGTTTACTACTGCAAAAATATTTCAAATCTTACCGTACTTGGTTATATTAAAAACCAATTGATAATTTACTAATGGAAATTATATAAGGAAAGCAATATTCTAAAAAAGCAAAAAAAGCAATATTCTGAAAAACTAAATTTTTATATTAGTTTTATGCCAGTATGTATTACATATGTCCATATAAATATTGAATGTAATTATATTTTTTCATAAAATTAGAAAAATATTCATCATCTTTTGTGATAACAAGTCTGAACTTTTAAAAGTTGTATATATTTCATGTTAGTTTACTTTTTAATTCATGAAAGCTAAAGCAAATTAGATGAGTGTGTGTGGGTGCATACAGGTGTATGTTTTGTTTGCTGTATTTATTGAATATATTGCTTTGCTTATGTACCTGAAGAAATATTAAATTAAATTAGTAGCTAGGCATACAACCAAATAATTTTTTTGAAATCCATCAACCTGATACAATTTTGGTGGAGTCAGTTTTTTTCACGCCCTAGTTAAAAAAGCCAGAGGAAAACCTTGTAAGCTTGATTCTTCTGAGATTACCAAGTTAGTTGAATATGTTTCCAGCCCAGGAAAGTGAAATGTTTTCTGGAGGTATTTGTAAAAATAATTTTGTTGCATTTGCAAGTGACAGGAAGTTAATGTAGGTTGAGTGAAACGGGTGGACTGAAATGGAGAGTGTTTCTAGAGCAAAGGAAGGGACTTGAGCGCCTCAGGCCATCTCACTCGGGCTGCCGCCTCTCTTATCTACCCTCTTTCTCCAACACACACTTCTAGGCAGTGGCCCCGAGCGCTTCAACCGCAATAATAACTGCCTGACACTGCCATTGCTTAAATAAGTGCTTTATATCTTGTTACTCGGTAACATTCAGCGTTTTCACCTCGGGCAAGCACTGCCATTACTCACTTACACTTAACAACCTCTGCACTTGCAGCTCCTTTGAAATGTATTCCGCTGATAACTTTCGGTTCTGGTGTGTTGTACATCTGCCTGCGGCCTGTGAGCCTCACTTCACCTCAAAACACTCTCCATCAAATTAGACACCTGAATTCTTAACCATCTCTGCTTTAAAATTTCACATAAACCAACCTTTTTCAACTTCCCATTAATGCCTGTGCATTGGATGAAACAAATCAGTCAAAAATTGATGCAGTTAACAATGTAGTACATCTGCCATCTGGCAATTTTCATCCTACTTTGTGATAAAAATAGCTAAGTAGGACCCATATCTCTTATGTAATAATGATTTAGGAGGTATTACCTGGATCCTTTAAGGAAATTGCCTGAATTCATTTCTTTGGACACTTCCTACATCACTTAGCTTTCAAACAATTTAGTTTTTATTCAGCAATCACACCTAAACGCTTTACAACGTTTGTGTCAGTCAAGGGGTAAAAATGTCGGTTAATCATAATTCATAAGCCAGCCACAGTAATAACACCGTTATCTTCACGTGCTTTTACCCACCTGGGTATTAACAACATCGCTAAACTTTGGTCACCTAGAGAAAACCAGTGCATCAAATATCACTAAAAATTTCCCTTTTTTTCAAAGACGCAGATACTTTTTAAGTATAATTTTTTTACTCACAACATTTTCTCATTATTGTAAAAATCGTCCCTGACACATTTTTTTAAATTAAAAGATTTAATATTTATCCATTTCTGTAAAATATTGAGCTCCCCTATACATACTATTCATAGTTTATGCATCATTGTTATATGTGAGAGTTACTCTTATAGTGCCCATTTTTTTTTTAATAGTAGCCTTGATGATTGTGAAGCAGAATTTTAACGAAAAAAATACTGTTTTTTACTGACCCATCTTTAAAGACTTTTTTACTTTCTTACTTTGGAAAAGGTTCGATGATTTCAGAAATTTTAGATGAAAAAATTCAAAAGTGAATTTACGGTTTCTCAAATCATGTAAATCCACCAAAACCAGTAAAGGATATTTTTTCCATGATTACTATATTTTATTTATAGCAATGTAACAACAATTGTTTGCAAACTTCCGGGGACTAAATGTCTCTGCAATCACTAAATTTAGCTCATTTTAAAAAAAAAAGTTTTAATATTTAGTTATATTCGAAATATATACAACTATATTTATAGAATTTTGAAATGAAGCAATGTTTCTAATTTTATTATGGCATTTCTTGCCGTGCTTCATACTTCTATTGTTAAAGAAACAATTTAACTGGATTGGTACCTTATTATTAAGGAATTGTTTACGTTTTTCTCTTTCCATCCATTTCTAACTCAGGATTTGTTAGGTCACCCTAAGTGTTATAAATATGTTATAAAACGATTTGAAATGACATTTGCGATTCACTATTCAAAAGATAAAGTTTCTTAAATGGGATATCCAATACTTTACCGACAGTCCTGTTTTATACCACTGCTGTTATCCAGCAGGTACTTAGCGCGTCTGAATCAAAAGATCGGAGAGAATACTGACATTTTGAATAAATAGATCAATATGGAAATAACTTCTCTCGCTATTAATTCCAAAGCATTCTTCACGTCCATACTCAATTATAATACCCACTTTGATATTTTTGCTTTTCGTATGATGAAATAGTACATAAGATGAGGCACTTTTTTCCACAAAAATCTTTCGTAAGGTGGAAATTTCGTAAAAAGAGGCTTTTGTATGAAAAGGTACCACTGTTTACCAAACTTTTTTCTCATAATTTCCTTCTTGCAATTATATTAGGCGATGTCTTAAAAAGTTAAGTGATTCTTTATAAAAGTTTTAATTAAAGTATATGTAAGAAAGACAAGCATTGATACTCGCAGAGCTGCAGGAGCCCGGTGAGGTGGTGTATATACAGCGCCAGGACTCTGACAAAGGATTGTACTTTCACCATCCGAGGCCGGCGCAGCGATGCAATCGTAGCCCACGGGATTAGTCCTTAGGCTTGTTGTACGTCAATAAATAACCTTGTCACATTTGAATGCCCGCATAAGGTGGGCTCACTTTCATTGAACCACTTACGGCCCCAATAATACAGTCATATATCACTCACCAGTCTAATTACTTCATGGAGTCAACCGAACTGCCATTTAGAGACCTACAATCTTCTCTTATAGCTCAGCATCAAAGTTAAAACATCAAATAATATCCTCAAGTTCATCTCACTCTAGCCAACATAAAAAAGTTAACAGCTTTATCAAAAGCACATACATTTTCTTTGGAATATGTTAATAAACTAACTAATTAGAGACTGTAAGTGTGTGTTTTTAATTTATTCATATTTCTTCATCTACATTTGACTTAATTTGTTCGTTTTGGATAGTATTTTCATCAAAAAGTCTTAATAAAATAACTTGCACACCTATTCCTTCTCCCCTATTGAGTCATTCAATATTGAAAAAATGCAAAGCAAAACAATATATGATGGGTGACAAACACGAAAACTAATAGTTTCAACATTTTGACTCATATTTCTTCTGTAGTCAAGCTGAAACAATCCATTTCCAGTATCAACCTGAAAATGGATTCTCTGAAATAATTGATAATTTTAATAAATATGAATAATTACAAAATATATCTAAGATCGATTCAACGTGATTTTATTCACAAGAATTAAATTACACGTCCTTTCAAGTAAAAGGATAATTAACACAAAAATAAAACAGGTAACTGACAACATCAACAATGTCATGTTACCATGGCAACGAAAAGAAAAGTTGAAGTGTAGCCAACCTTTACATATATACAACAAGGTTAACAGAATATTTGATAAAGGCAATGGTTTCCCCCTTTGCTTAAAGTGTTATAAAATAACTTAGTGCAAGTGTGTAGAAATGCTCTCGCTGCCCGATTTGAAAAGCCAACTACGAGTATCATACTAAGTGAAATAAAGAGAGCAAGATTGTTTTAATCCAAAGACAAACTTATTTTTCATATTTGATTGCATTCGTAAAAGTGAACGATATTATTGAAAAAAATCATAAATAAATATGTTATTTTCTGTTTTTGTATATGTATTACAAGATTTCACGGTAAACACTTGAAATAAAAATCTATATCAAACTATTCTATGTAATTCATAAAAAACAAGTTATCTTTGTCAGAATCTCATTCATACTGAAACAATTGATGATAGAACATATGGTCTAGTTTTGCAAAAGAAAAGAGAGGCTGGAGAAGTATTTTAAAGGGCATAAAGTCTAAGAAGAGGGAAGAAAGAGCTGGGCAAGACATGTGAGAGTAAACAAAGGAGTTCAGCTAGAAATAAGTAAAAGTTATTTACTAGCTGACCTCCCTTGCAGATAAAGCTGTTGCTCTGGATATTAGTGAGTCTAACTTAAATAAACCATCACTAATGTTCATAGTATTTGATAGATTAAATATAGTTAAAGAGAACTCAATAATTCTTCATAAAAACATGATTTCATTCCTGCGTGATCATTTTACCTTCTGCCCAATTTATATCAGGCTCTCATTATTTATATATAAGAATAAGTCGCTACCTTGTTTAATCTTTAGTATTACTGTTTGACACTTATTTTTAATGTTTTAATGAAGTACATTTTTTGATGGCTATGTACATTTTTATGACAAAATTTGCAAAAAAATTATAAATACCACTATAATTTTGTTCTCCGGAAGAGTTTTTATCTAATAAATTACCTACGATGTTATTTTATTGAAAATAAAGGCTTTACTTATTTTATTCAATAAGTAGGCTTACTTTCATTGAATCCCTCAAATAGTGGTTCAATGGTATAATTTAGTATTGAACCAATGCTAATTATAGTCTTATTCATTAGAAAAAACTATATAAAGTCAAGAGCAGACCTAGAAAATAGGTTCAATGACTCATGATATGGTACAAAATGGTATTTGACTTGAATAGTGTTCTAGTTACAGCATTGTAAAACGTTTTTTTAGCACATTTTAATCTATTTAAGATGTAAAGTATTTAATGAGTCAGTGATAGAAATTTGTTAATTAAATGATTAGGGAATACAGGGCATTAACATGTAACACCCCCTAGAACAGAAGTCTAAAATCTATATTTTATCATTTCTTGGATTTGTCGAATAATAATGAGTACAAGTAAGATTTCTGAGATGTCTATATAAGTATTAGTGTATGCCTATACTAAAATGTATGTTAACGCTTTATGCAATCCATTTTTAAGGACAATTAAGAAGAACTATTTATAATTTTGATTCTGTAATGATTTTATGTATAATCCATATTTTATATATACATATGGATAAAAAACTTGTATTACATTATTTTACAACATATATTAATATGTATTATGGATCCACATATTATAATCAGAAATTTGTTTTCCTTATGATACTATTTGGAAAGTGTAACGAATGATTAACTTTTTCTTATAAAGACTTGTTTTGTTATCTTGTAAAATAGTCTTCAAAAATCTACTGATAGTTGAGTTATTATTTTGTCTGAAGGCTGGCATAAATAAGCATACAGTATGGGTAATTTATAGCATTAATGTGTCACTTCTGACATGCAGACGACTTACTCTGAGGAGCCAATAAATTTTCTCTACAACGAATATGTTTGCTTGCAGTACACCTAACATCAATTATGCGATAAATAAAGTAAAATAGATTATAAGAAACGCGAATCAATTACTCTGATTTTTTACTAATTAATTTAAATTTGTTCAATTTAACAATAATTAAAATTATTATTCAATGATTTTGGCTAATTTTATTTCTGGAGATAGTCGACTTCGGCTAAAGTTATGTAAAATTACTAAACTCCATCTTTCGGAATATGTGTTATTTTTTTTCCTGCCGAAGATTTATACCTCCATTTTAATGATAACTGGGAAAGTTTTTTTTCCCTGTAAATGAATCATAAGCCATAGATAACTTTAAATGCATTACCTTTGTAGATAAGCCCATTGTTTTCAGCATAACGAGTATTGGATTTTATAAATATTTCATTTTCAAGCATTTTGTGCGGAATTATTTGCTGTTAAAAAAAAACAAAAATGTGTTATTCTATTGGTTTGCATTAAATATGACTCTACTTTCTTTCACACTGAATTGACTTTATTTTAACCAAGTCTGAAATTGGGGAGAATATTGGAGAAGTAAGGGCCAACAGATTAGAGTTGGTATTTGATGGGAATAGCGCAGTGGTCTCAGGGCAAATCCCATGTCCTCTGTTATCCCTTTCTAGCCTCAGATATTTATCGGGCCATATTAACTTTACTGTGAAAATTAAAGTAATCAAGGTTATGGGAGTGACCTCCGTCTTGTGTGCAAAGCCGACGGGGCAGTGAAGTTCACTTCACTTATGCTTAGGAAACCTAATTATGTATTTGTACAAATAATAAATAATACCTACTTTGTTTTTTGTAGCTCATTCATGACTACAGTGGATGCAAAATATCAAATGAGAGATACAACACACCAACACACACACACACACACACACACACACACACACACACACACACACACACACACACACACACACACACACACACACACACACACACACACACAACACACAAACACACACTAAAATGGCGCTGATAGCAAACTTTATAGCTTCGGATTAGGAATCAAATAAATTATGTATATTACTAAAGAAAAACATAAACATAGGCATACGAGACTCACTACTATCTTTCTGATGACGAGGTCATCGAAATATAGTAGTGAGTTTCTTAATGGAGATGATTCGTTTTTAATCAAAGTTCCATTTTTGAGTTTCGTCTTGTAGCTTTTTAGACAATAATTATGGTTTCGAAATCAGGTTGTTAGTTTGTCAATTTTACCTCTGACTATCAGTTTTATAAATTTGATCCTCATTTCGCCAGCATGATTTCTTCTTTCAGATGTTTTTCAAGATTGTTATAGTATTATTAAACAAAAGACGAACAAGAACAAATGATAACAGAAATCACCAAGTCCCTATATTTGTTCATTTTTATTTGACGATCTTGTAGTAACTTTTAGGTGTTTTAGTATTAATTAACATAAACCCTTTGATCAACAGTATAAACAACTCTAATTTTTTATAAAATTTATTAATTACAAGATTAATTAATAATTGATGTTACAGGATAAATGGAAAAATTTTGAAATGATTTCATACTGTTTTGTAATGGTAAGTTAATGAATAATTGAATAATTAATTTCACCATTACAGCCAATCATAAAAAACGATTATTTAATCGTCCATCTTTTAGTTTTAGATAAAAGGCCTTCCGAATAACTTAATAATTATTAAACTTTTTGTAAATATCAAAAAGGGATAAGATGAAAAGGTGAATACAATAGCAGAATAAGAGAAGCCCCCCCACCTTCTGTAGACCACCTAATGATTATTAAATCCGCGAGTGACCTTTCGACTTGGTTCAGTAATTCAGAACAATTGACTTTTACATTTATAATTAATCTTTAAGTATGCCCTTCGTTAAGTTGTTTTATTTACCTCTTCATTTATAGAGTTGGTATTAATGTTGTTAAACATTGGCTTTTCTATTAATGAATAAACCTTTCTTCTGTTTTTGTTTTCTTCTTGTTATTATTAAAAATTCTATTAAGATCATTTAACAGAAGTAATTATAGCATTGTTTTGCAGTTCAACCTTACAATAAATGTATTATATTACACATACCATACATTACAAAACATGTCACAGATGTAATCAAGTACTACAAATAAAAAGCAAACAGTGGAGTTATAGTAACATGAAAAATAAAAAGAGTTCATATTTTTTTTACTAATAATAAATGTATCCCACATTTATGCAAAATTTAGTCTTGAAATTCTAGTTTACTGCTCTAACTCTTTGATCATGGTATTTTCAAGAAATCAGAAATCACTGTTACATGATAAATTGAATGATTTTTGAACTCAAAACTGGTTGATTGATTCAATAGTATGAACTCAACAGTTTTAGTTCGTCATAACGGGTACTGAGAACATTAGCTTAGACCCTATATAGATTTTATTGGAAATTATCCAAACAAAAGTTCAATGAATCAGAATTTACTAAAATTAAAGTATCTCATAAAGAAGCATCCAATTCATGCTGATGAACCAAAGGATAAATATGAATTTATTATCATACACTACAATTTTGAAAAGCATATTTTCTAATAATTACTATTAATACGTTAATTTGTTTACTCATAAACAAAAAGGGTGTCAATTAATAAATGATTCAAACATTACAAACAAGAACAACACTGAAGGAAAAAGCTGTAAGTGTATGCATTGGAAAAATTACTATAAATGAATTTACAGTTCTCTATTTCACCTGAATAAACTGCAAATTTATGATACATTATCATGTCTTAAACCAAAATAAATTGTTACAAAACTTATTCTGTAAGGAAATTACTAACAGAATGTCAAAATATAAACAAATATAAAATTGATGTTTAACATTTTGAAAGGGGTTCAATCCTCACCTGGCCCTCGATTTATTCACGCGGGAGGTGAATAAATCTGAGCATGTCGTCCCTGGGTGAAGGACGATAAACCGTCGGTCCCGAGCCTTGTACGATGTCAGGTACTCGTTAAAAATCCCTACTCTAAATACATTTGAGTTAGGTAAAATTTAGGACTCCCACTGTAGAATAAATCTTCATTGTGTGGTATCACAAAGGGCCAATGCTTGGCCCCCGTGTGTTCCCTTGTGGGACTGCCACTGCAACCTAACCTAACCTAACCTAACATTTTGAAAGATTTTTTTTGGAAGCATAAATGACGTCACAGAGAAAAATATTTGGGATAAAAGTTATAGAATAAAATATTTTAGTTTGAATATGTTGGTAATAGCATTTATTTTTGTTTTTATCTCCTATTCTTCAGATTTGGATACAGATATGATCTTAAAAGTCACTGGAGTAGACCTGAAATGATGATTTGGTAATAGTTTCCACGGATTACGGTGAGTTACATTGATTGCGATTTAAATGTAAGCATTTATATATTTGTAAAGAATAATCCTATAATCTGATAAAACAATTTCAGAGATGTTGACAAAAAAGCTTAAAACTGCTGCCTTCAGAAATGAAATATCAACAAATTAACGGATGTTTAGTATAAGCGAGTGGTTTAGATTACGAAATGAAGCATATGTAGGTATGAATTAGGATAGATCAAGCTGACGGAAGTAGTGCCAATTCTTTTGACTATTAAGGCTATCATGTTTTCCCGAATAGGCTAGTAAGTATATTTGAGCTATTCATTGACACGTTCACCACAATCGACACTCAATCGTACTCCGCCCCCAGGATTTATGGTAACGACTAACAGTAATTCCCAATCACTTGTTTCTGTCTGAACTAATATCACCTTTTGTTAGATAATCAAATTCTGCCTCTGCCTTTTTCCTCAGAAAATATGTAGTTCTATTTCTCAATGAAACTCTGATGAACTAATTCTCTCAAAGAAAATGACTTTAAAATTTAGAACTCACCTTACCTTTTTGTTTTTTTTTTAAATACATTTAAATTCATAGTTCATAATTCATATTAATATAATTTATAGGCAGTGTATCGTATTATATGTTACCTATAGCATATGTCGTTTTATACGTAAACTTGAAATTCAAATGCGACTTAGAGTAGGTGGAAAACTCTGAGGTACAATGTAAGTTCCTCCGTGATTGGTTTACATTAGTTGTCCATCAAATCTTTAAACAACGCCTACTGCATCAGTAAGAATTGAGCGACTTGCTCAGAATTCATTCCGATAAACTTTCCTTATCACACATTATTATAGCTGTGTATTTAGTCAATTGAGTGGGTTCTATAGTCAATAATAAAGCTACTGGAGAGACATGTTGAACTAATAAGTAACTTCTATATTGATAACAAAATCAATATTGACTACATAAATCAATAATGCACTTTTCAAATACATCCTTTGAAAAAACAATGTAAGAATATCATTGGTTGTGTATGCAGAATTAGCATTATCGTAGGGTTAGTTTAACATTTATGTTTTCCTTACCTGGATAATGAAAACAACCTATTACAGTTATAAACTTGTTGATATTTATGAGAAATTATTTCAATTTACCAAAAAGGAATGCGTTGTTCCAACTGCTTTGTATCATATGTTTATTTGTATGATACAAAACTTTTGTTTGTAAACTTGAAATCAGTGTAGAGATAGTTAAATATTTTTGGATTAGTTTTTGATTTTTGCTTGTAAAAGTAGAAAGTTATTATTTCTGAGTATGGGTAAATGTTATTGAGTTTTAGAGTCCCTTGAGGGAAAGTCGGATTAGATGTAAGATGAGAAGGAGGGGGGATTGTATTCTGGGTGAAGTGGTGGGAACCCAAAGGCTAAAGGAAAAGGTTCAGTATAATGGACCCTTCAGAGAATGGCGTTGCACTTAAAGAGATCGATGCGATTGGGTGGGCAGGATAGATCGGCCTTTTTCTTGACGCCCTCAAGACCTGTCTGCTTTTATGTTAAAATATTTTATGGCAATTCATTGAACCAATTGACCTAAAGCCTGCTTTTCTTGCAGCTAAATATCTTTAAAAGAAAAGAAAAGAGCATTTGCTGCCCTATTTAAACTTTTAAATAGCATTAATGATTAGTATTAGCTTTACTTGCCTATTACATACTAGTTAATTAGTAATAGCAGCAATATTTCATCTTAGCGACTTCATAAAATGTATCAAATATTTTTCATATTCTAAACCTTCATCTCAAATATTTAAATTCTTAGCGTATTCTCATATTTATTATTTGATTTCGACGTCGTCAGGAGAGAGAGAAGAAAAATGAGATGAGTTCTGCTAGCTTCTATTATTCTAACCCTAATAAACACCTCATTAATGGTTAAAAATTGTATACATTTCTATATTCTAACTTTGAGTCCTGAATATCTACATCTGTAACAATGTATATGCTGAAAAATTGACACTTTTGATTTGTGATTGTAATTTTTTTTGATATGTATGACTATAAAAAAAATGTTAATACAAACCTAAATGTTGGCTATGAAAAATGTTTTCAAAAGTATGAATTAAATAAAATAAAGGGATGGTTCACTTGCCGTACATCATTTGTAATTTTTTTCCATTCAAACATTTAATTCATGTAATAAATTGATTCAGTATGTTATGGAGGGAAAAAACCCAAATGTTGTTGTTATTTGTTATGGTAAGCTAGGTTTCGTTAGGTTGAAGTGGTTAAGTTAGTCTCATAAGAGAACTCACATAGGCTGAAAATTGGCCCTTTGTGATACCACACAATGTACATTCTACCATTGGGAGTCCTACATTCTGTCTACTCAAGTGTATTTAGAGTAGAGATCTTTGAAAAATACCTGATACAAGAACAGGTTCGGGATCGATGGCTTAACGTCCTTTCCGAGGGACGACTTACTCAGATTTATTCACCTACCGCGTGAATAAATCGAGTGCCAGGGTGGGTATAGAACCCTGAATCTAGAAGTCCAGAGGCGGGCACTTTGTCACTGGGCTAAACTGGCCCCACTGTTGTCGTAATGGTAAACGATGATGGAACAATAAATCAAATGTTTTTTTAAAAATCTCTGATGTAGTTTTATTTGTAATAACTGGCTATTTTAATGTGTTTATATTTATTGTAAAAAACATAGATCCTGAAAGACTTTGAAAGATTTTGATTTGCTTATAAGTTTTATATCAGTCTCCTAAAAATTAACACGCTATTAATTCATGAATACTAATCAATAGTAATTTATGTACAATCGTAATGAAATAAAACCGTTGGTCGCACTTTATAAAATGTAACTTTATTTTTCATAAAAATATCACCACTATCGGTGATCAAACCACAATAAGAAAATGGGAAAACAAGACTAAAATCTTTCAATCGTAACAAGCGGTCTTCATCAGAGTCAAAAACCCATAATAATTAATAGTTTTCTGTTTTAAATATTACGATTACTTGACAAATCAATATCATCTATTATTTAAAATTTAATGATTTTACGCTTTAATCAGATTTTGTTGAGCAAAATTGTTTATAACTTTAAAGTTATTTAGAAAATAATGAATCTTCTACAGCGTTTTCAAGTTTTGTTTAATCTCCTTAACCATTTTAAAATAGGTACAACTTGCTTCGGAGTTCCTAAAGTCAGAGAATCATTCTTTTTATAATCATTTGATAACGTGTTCAATTGGTTTTGAAGAGATGGAAAATCTAAATATAGGAAATTAAGACGTGCATCAGGAAATTAAATGTTCATTCTTTGAATTGAAGTCTACCATCTGTGAAGCAGTCTCCATCTCATCAATATATCAGCGAATCCCTTTCAATATCGCAAATGCAGTTAAAAAGATGGTGTTTGTTTATGTAAACAAATGTAGGCTGCCAAAAAATGTGGGATATATATATATATATAAACTAGAATTTAAAAATAACACATAGAAAGGAAACCACTGAACTCACTACTATATTTCGGTGTCCTCGTCTTCAGGAAAAGAAGTGAATCGCTCCAAAGGCTGATAACGACTGATATATATATATATATATATATATATATATATATATATATATATATATATATATATATCAGCTCAAAAACGAAGAAAAGCAACACACAGAGAAAGAGACACACTTACAAATTCAAATTTTCTTCTGAAGTCGGATCATCCGAAAATTTGAGTTTGTAAGTGTGTCTCTTTCTCTGTGTGTTGTTTTTCTTTGTTTTTGAGCTGATTTGCGTCCAGTTTGGATCGTTTTTTTTTTAATTTTGAGTGAAATATGTATATATATATATACCAATTAAAAGAAACGGTCCAGCGGACTTTTTTACAATAAAATAAAAAACGAAGGAAACACACAGAAAGACACAGACATAACTCACATCGATATTTCGACAATCGTCGTCATCAGGAGGTGCGAAGAGCGAAGAGTCCCGCAGGAAGACAGGGCGGTACTCTTCCGCCCTGTCTTCCTGCGGGACTCTTCGCTCTTCGCACCTCCTGATGACGACGATTGTCGAAATATCGATGTGAGTTATGTCTGTGTCTTTCTGTGTGTTTCCTTCGTTTTTTATTTTATTATATATATATATATATATATATTAAAAGCACATACTTACAGTCTCTGAGTTTTGGTTTGAACCGTCTTCAAGAGAGATAAGAGAGGGGGAAACCAATCTCACTGGTTCAGAGACAGTTGGAGACCAACAATTTCATTATTAGATGAAAAGCTTAAATTTCAGTTGCATTTCTATAAGTTCTGTACTTCGGTACAATCATTCAGTAGGTAGGCACCAATAAATATTTACACATATAAACGTGAAAGTTTTTTTTAGTGATAAACTGAGTTACTTTAGTAGTTTTATTGTAGAATGAAATTCACTATTTTTTTTTTAAATATTTTGAGATAAAATAAAGCAAACAATTTTATTGGATCCTGTCTTAGGTGTTTACTATGTTCATTAAAAAAAGAAGTTATTTGATGTTATCAATAATTTAATTTGATTTGATTTTTACCTGTGTGTACTTGGATATCATAGCGTAGGATATCATTGGTACCGTTGTTAATGCCGCAATGCCTTCTGTCCCCATTGCACAATTGCTTTGAATGCATTGGCTAACATCGTATCATGCCGTTTGTCACTCACCAATACTACTGAATACAGTACAATAAGAGAGGTTTATTTATTATTGAATATAGCAGGCCATCACACATTAACCTATTGTTACCACACTTCTTACCTCTCCCTCTCACCAACGCTACTGGATAAATCACACTAGGACTTCTGAACCTATTAGTATCTCGGTTTATACCTTCCCATACAATCAATACTGAAGCAGTAAATATGTATGCGCAGGTTTAGAATCACAATTATGACTATTTATTCTTTACTAACAATATTTGAGTGCAAAACTATGACATCCTATCCATGGTGTATCACACTTTTACTCCTGACAATTCTTACATCACACTCCTTAATATACCCTAAGCTTTTAGCATTCTTGCTGCGTATTTTTCCAATTAAACTTCTCTGAAACATATAATTATTATTACACCGATGTACTTCCGGCATCACCACTCTTGTATTCAGTATACAACGTCCTTAGACTCTAGGATAATTCAATCTCCTGAATTCATGGTAAAATAAGTGTTATATGATATTTACCTACCATTAATGTAAATTATATGTATTATGATGAACATACAAGCAAAAATTTACAAAAACTAATAGCTCTTACTTATAAAATAAGATTTTTAATTAAAGTTCTTAGCACCTTTAACAACTAAATAAATGTGTGTTGTAAGACCATTCTACTCTTTCTAGTTATGATGTACGATGTTATACTAAGACATTTAGTTTTTCAGCAATTTTCTTTTAAAATTTTAAATTTTTTTCTATTATTGAAGTAAAAATAGAAATATTAAATTAAGTTCCATTTTTTCTCTCTTATAGTTGGTATAGTATTTATTTCTTCATAAATTTTGATAAGTTTCAATTTATTATTTTGTTTATTAATTTGTATTCACCTTTTTTTAAAAAATATTGAGTATAACATAATCCTGTTCTGTAATATTTTTTTGTTATAACTAACAAAAATTATTTATTCTTAAATTAATATTATCTGTCCTTCTTAAATAATATTTAATTCTTACTTCGAAGTATAATTATAAACTTTCTTTCATGTAAATGAAACAACAGAGGTAAAACATTTTACAATATTGACTAGAAGTAAACAATGCCTGAAATAATCTGGTGCAGCTTTGCAAGGTTTACGAAGCAGTTGAATTGAATAAATTTTGCGTGATTTGATTTTCTTTGAAGAATATTGAATCCGTTTGCACATTTTATGTGTCTGCTTTGTTTGAAGACTTTTAAGATTCCTTATAATCTAGAGATAGCAATGTTGTACATTGTAAATATAGCTGTCTGTATAAAGTGTTTATATTCTCTTTGTAATTGCAATGTAAAAACAGTTGTTAATTCACGATATTTTATCTTACGAGTATTATTTGCTTAATATTGTTATCATTGAGCTGAAAAAAATGTATTTCATGTATTATACTGATTTTCTCTAATTTTGTCTTAGTCAGTCCTTAGAATTCTGTGGGTACTAATCTGATGAATTATCATTATTTCATCTATCTTGAGTCGTGTGACATTCGCACATTATTGTAACATTAACATCTCTTCAGTTTCCGCATAAAAAATCTTCGAATATATTTTTGATTTTAAACCTCATACGATAAGATTACCACTCAAACATTAGGACGATAATTCAGTAATACTAAACTATTTGTGTATAGATTATTTCAGTGCATATGTAGGAAAATGGCACTGGGTTTTTAAAGGAATTACATCTGGACTCCTAAATTTTGACCTCTAAGGATTTTTAGTGTGACAATATTAGTTCATATTTAACATTGTGCTGACTAGATATCTACAACTTTACGTTATTTCTAATAAAAAATTGACTTAAAAAGTATAAGACTGGTCAAAAAGTGTGGGCTCATAAGATGACCGACGCAGAGAAAATTGCAAAAGAGGCATGCTTGTGTGTCAAAGCTTGGGGTGTGTCAAAGGACTGTCATTTGTTAGTCTATATCTCTTGCGTAGGGATGGAACAAATCTACGATTAAAAGGGAGCCGCATTAACCTGATATGTTTATTTATCATGGTATGGTCGAGAGATCAGTGCATACGAGTATGATGATCAAAACAAGTAGACTGACGTCCGTCTAATGCCCCACTGACTCCGAGCCACAGGATGTGACAGTACTGCTGAAGGTGTACGTAGTAAGCTAAGAGCAATAGTCATGTTGTGTTTTTAACCAAGGTAAAGTTGTTAGCATAGTGTTAATGGAATGTGACAACATGCGGTGGTGATATCACTGTGTGGAGCCAGACACTGACAAAAGCGACGATCGTTAATCAACATTATTAATGTTATTGAGTGGTAGAGGTTTAGCTCAACCTTGGAGCGAATATAAACCAAGAACAATGGCGTGTTGGAAGCTAAGGATGACGGGTGGTATGAATGAGCTCGTATGATAAGGGTCTTAGCCGGGTTGATGCGTGCTTGAAGCCCTAGGCTGCTTTTCGCATGGCTGCTCTAAATTGGAAGCAAGACAGATATGTAGTGGTTTTAGGAAAGCGAGAGGGTGCAGCAGAGTGAATCATAGCCGGGCTTGTGTTTCGGTTACGGTGATTAGTTACCGACAGAGCTCAAGTGAGGGGATCTCCAGATATGTAAACAATAATCCGACCCTCCTAATGGAAGCAGTCGAGGCAGCTTATTGTTCCCTTATTCACTTATCTCCGAATGCAGTGGGCAGACCCATGCAAACAGTCCATCTAATTGTAACACAACCCACTTTGCACAGGTTTCACTAAATGCCCTTCCAATAGCTCAATGACCACTTTGCCTCTCTCTGCTGCCATCCATCAGCGCTTCCGCAAAACTCAATCCTTTCGCTGACCTACTAATATCTTCACTTCCATACAAAATATTCACACGACACATTAAAAATCACATTATTATAAGAAGTATAATTAAGATGTAAAACATAACTTAAACCAACATGAAAAACTTAAACCAACAATAGAGTTGTATAACATACATTCAATGTAATATCAGTAACAAAATAAAATTATGCAGTCAAACAAAATTTCATTTTATCCTTCAGTTCTATCATATAATATTTTTTACTTTTTCACAAACACACACACACACACACACACACACACACACACACACACTCATACACACATGCTCAAACACACGCACACACACACGCACACACACACAAATACACAGACAAACACACACAGATATATATATTTAAGAGTAAGAGGTGATTCTAAACGGATACTAATATTTCAACTCGAGCAGATGTATAAATAAAGAAACACTCACATTTACAGTCTCGTCATTTGGATTCAACAAAAATTATGTTTTGAAATAGACGGAGACTAAGCCACCAATGGAAATATGGTACCGAACATCTTTGTATCTTCTGTATCTTCTCAGGAGAAGAACATCTTTGTTTTGTATTCCTTCTCCTCATTACGCTGAAAAATTTGAAGACTGTAAGAGTTAGTCTTTTTTATTTGCGTATCTGTACTAACTCTGAACTATATTCATACGAAAACAAATTATATCCAAACGACCTTATTCACTTTGGATGTTATCATAGAATACATAACAGATAAAGGCATTTACTGTAGTAAATATTTTGAACAGTTCCTCTTCAAAGATTAAAAGATGTTCTTTTTTTATCTCTTCTCTTTTACTCTTCCTCATTATCTTCATTTCTTCTATTAAAGTTCGTTTCTTCTACAACCGTTTGAAATTGCGGCTACTAATGTGCCATTATCTAAAATCAGTTTTATGTTAATAACCAGTTCTGATAAGTATACTCTAAAACTCTATGCCACATACTCATGAAGATGCTTAATATAAGTATGAAAGATCACACTACTCGAATTTTAAGTTATCGCCTGAAAAGTGATAACTAGAGGAATGAGGATGAATATATGACTAAAACATTATAAAAGGGGTTTAAAATGAAAAACAAGAAAAAAAAATAAAAACCATGAAAAAGTTACTGATAACTGAAAATAAACTAATTGCATGACATATTGACTTAAAGAAACAACTTATAAAAAAGACTGACTGCGGAGGATCGACCAGCCAGTTTTAATTCATTAACTGTGCAATCTGTTATTGTGTGGTATTTACTCATATTGGGGAAAGTAATAAACTTTACTTAATACTTTCCCCGATATGAGTAAATACCACACTATAACAGATTGCTCAGTTAATGAATATTGGCTTAATTTTAAAAATATAGCAGACATTATTGAATAGTCTAAAAAAAAATGCATCACTGTTCTAAAAAGCACATTGATAATTAGACGGATGTTATAGAATAATGTATGATACATGCCACATTGATAAAATATTAATGAGTAGCTTTATGGGAGAAATATTGCTGTAACACAAACAAAAACACTGTCAACATAGTATAATGTTTCTATAACACTTGTATAAATATTTATATGGTTCTGGGAAAAAATAAATGCATTGTTATGGTAATATTGAATTGATGGTTGACTGAACAAGAAAAATATACCAGTAAAAGGAAAATGTCAGGAGCAATATTCCTTATTTGTTCTCGGGTAGGTATGGATATCCTAATCGCCTAAACACTGTTTATATGGTTTTTTTGTTTTTGTAATATTTTGACAAAAACTGATGCTCTATTTATCTTCACTTTCTGTCTTCCTCTGCTGAGGAAAGACATATTATTCTGTGAGTTTTGTCATAGTACTCAGTATTGTGTAGTTCATTGTAGATGCATTGAAATTCTGATTGTAGAATCATCTACGCAAACAGTGTTTTACATTTACTCAGTAAAAAGATTTCACATAAACACGTGAAATAACAATCAATGATCAAACCAAAATAAGAAATGGGAAAATGAGACTAAGATCTTTCAACCGTAACAAGCGGTCATCGTCAGAGTCAAAAACCCAACTGAAACACTAGATGCAGAAAACATCTATTTTGTTTCAATTGTGTTTTTGACTCTGACGAAGACCGCTTGTTACGGTTGAAAGATCTTAGTCTTGTTTTCCCATTTTTTATTGTGACTTGATCATTGATTTTTACACAGCTGGTATTTGGATATGCCTAAAAAATGTTAAAAAATATAAATTTTTAAAAATATTTGAATAAATATGTTAAATTATTTAATAAAACCATCATTTTCCACCAAATTACTCATGACATAAACATTAAAATATTGATTTGTATTGAAATTTTTATCTTTTGTTGCAGGTAAGGAATTCATATTCTCACAAGAAGTTGTTACCCTAAAAGTCAGGTAAGTATTCATAAAAAGATAGGTAATAGATAAGATAATATAATTATCTTATATTATATAATCTATTAATATTTAATATTAATTAATATTTTTATATTAATATTTATTAATAATATAACATAATAATTATATTATATAATCTTATAAGATAATATAATACATAATTTAACAATCCTCTTATTAAAAAAGATGGATTGACATGGAGTTAACAGAATTGAAATTGACAGTGAATACTTGGGAAAAGTGAACAAGTGATGAATTTCTTAATGTGAGGACAGTATAAACTGGTAAAATAACAATAACAATGAAATGTATCTGCCTTCTAATAAACCATCACCCACGTCCATCCTATTCCCAGTCAGTTGTACCATAGACACTCACCCTTAGGTTCGTATTCTCTTCCTTAATTTATTTTATTTTTATTTTGTACTACATTTATTATATACTATAGATAACTATCTGGTGTCATTGTATTTTGTAGTTCACGCCTGAAGAAGAACACTATGTGTTCGAAACGCGTTGTTTATACCATTAAATTTTTATATGTGGAGACCATTTCATTAATTTTTTACCCAACAATATATATATATATATATATATATATATATATATATATAAAGATTTCACATAAACACGTGAAATAACAATCAATGATCAAACCACAATAAGAAATGTGAAAACAAGACTAAGATCTTTCAACCGTAACAAGCGGTCTTCGTCAGAGTCAAAAACCGCTGTTTTCACATAATGTTTTCACATTTCTTATTGTGGTTTGATCATTGATATATATATATACAATACTATTGTATTGTTGATTGCAATAGCTAATGTATCAAACATGTTTTTTACTTTATACCTTTAAAAACTTAGACAATGTTATATTTATTTTCCAATTTTAGACTCAATAGATAGAGTTAAATATAAAAAATATATAATTGTTATTTTATTCTGATAAAAATTTAGAATACTGTTTTAAGGGAGTATATTATAATTTCAAATACACTATGGGTTCTACGAATATTGATATTAAGTATGCATTGGTTTTGTATGTGGAACGCGTAAGGATCCGACATGAAATAAAATGACAAGACGTTACCTTTGCATAGTTCTATTAATATTATATTCAGTTATGCATTATTTTTTGTGTCCTTTCGAACAAATAGGCGAGTAAGTGAGGTACATGTCCCATTTTTTGCTCAATATTATCACCATGAGATGTGGATTCACTTTTTTGCTTGGATGGTTACCGATAATTGGAAGAATGGAAAAAAATGTATAAATTGTCTGCATAGATTAATTTTTTTTTACAACCAGGATGGTTTGGTATAATGTAAAAACATCCAAACTTCTTAATTCTGGTATTGAGGTGTGATCAAAAGCACATCTGGCCTTTACTTGTGTACATGTGAAGACGACTGACTGATGCCTAGCAGTATCTTCATTTCAATTCTTTTATCTCTCCCATGGAAAAAAGTTCATCCTGATATTATGGTCATAAAACTTGTAGGAGTTTAAATGATTGGAAATAAGGAGATTGACCAATTGAAAAAGAAATTTTCTTACCGTGGTTATCCTCCTAATTTCATTAACAATCGTATAGCTGCTGCTCGTGAACAACATAATTGTGGTTTTGCACAGACATGCTACTTTTCTCATCACCAGTTCGACTTTGTGTGTTGCTAAAAAGGTTGAACCTCACGTTGGCTCTTTGAAATCAATACGGCATGTGATCCACTTCATTCCAGTATGCACTAAATCTCTGCCTTTATGACACTTGATCAGGGTGAATTTATGGAACAGAGGACTGTTAGGACTGTAAACATTGTTAAATAAATCTTCCTTTACTTTATAAATACCCTGGAATTATTACTTTTTGGTACACTGTATTTTAAAAATTTCTCTTATTACATATTATATCAAATTTCAAAATCACCTAGTAAAACATTTATTTAAATTGTGCATATGATTGTGAAAAGGTCATCTCTAATGCTTTCAACTTTAATATAAAGTTAACGAAACTAAGTTTTAAAATTACCTGAAGATATCTAGGCCATTCGAAGTCACTTTTAATGCGGACAACAAACTAGACCTCCCCGTTCTAACTTGAAAAGTTCTCTAAAGCTCCTTCCATTAGTCTGCCTGGGAATTATCTTCACTTTGCTATAATGCTTCTTTTATCCCGCTAAAAATGTATTCTCAATTGATCCATCGATAAAAAAAAAGTTGAATCTCAGATTTTAAATTCCATTATTCATACTGTTTTTCATATATGACGCCTTATTTTTGGGATTGAATGTGTAACCATCTCATTTGTTTCATTGCCAAGGTGAAAAAAATAAAAATTTCTATCATTATTAATGATGTGAATATAATATTTGTCCCACGGTTATTAGTTTTACTAAATGTATAATACACAGTGTGTCAAATAAAGAGCGAACTGTTGCACATGACATTTTGATAGAACTTTGTGTACACTATATAAAACAGGGTATTATGCCCAATACGAAGGTTTATCAAAACAAGGCTATTAAAACAGACTTATAGCATTGAACAACTGTGACTTTGGATAAAGATTTTATGAATATATAGTTACTTTGTGATGACATTATACCCTGTCATTCTGTTTGCTGTTATGACCAAAGTCCGCTTTGTGGTCTGTTTATTATTTTCAAAGAATTTGGCAAAACTGCGTAAAATCATATTAATACAGTTTTTTAACATGTAATCTGTGAATGTATTTATTACATTGGGTAAGTGTAGAACAAAAATATGGGAAAATTAAAAAAGTATTCATTAAAATTAAGTATTTATGCATATTTCAAACAATTTCTTAAGGAACATTTTTGCAGATTCCGACAATAGCCGAGAGTCTGAAACACAGATGGTGATTTTCATCTGAAAAATAGTAACAAGGAAGTCATTTTTTTTTTTTAGATATGATTAGTGCCATTGGAAAACACTCATATTAAATATGATTTTCAAATTATGTGTATTGTAGTATATACATTTTACTAAAGGGAGGTAACAGTTAGCATGTAGCCTTTCAATGATGAATATTTTATACGAGATTTTCTGATAGTTGTTATATAAGAAATTTAAATACAAGAAACTAAACTTTAAAGATATATTTTTAGCATATTTTTACTTTCAACTTACCCAATGTAATAAAATAGAACTTAATAAATCATATACAATTTTTTATAAATTTTAATACAGGTATATGCAGTTTCGCATATATTTGAATGTTTAATTTTTAGCTCTTCATAGCTTTGCTAAGTTCGCGATATTAGTTAAGTTTGATCCACTTTTGTTAATCACTGTTGATATTTAGAGATTATTCTTCATCCTACGAATAACAACTTAAAAGTAATGTTATAAATTTGTTTAATTCGACTAATTCGATTTAAATTATATGCATTATCTTAATGATTTAAAAAATAGAAATTCTCAATTGTATACATTATATATTTTTTTATCTGAAACGAGAACAAGTTCAAATGTCAAGAAAGACTTTTTTTCCCGTGTGCTATCCCTTTAGAGTTTTAAAGCCGTTAGCGCTAACTTAGTTTGTACTTTGATAGGTGTACGTATATCAGCATGTGGTTTGACATTTTCGGTAATAAGGTGTTGAGCTATAATAAACCATGGTTTAAATGTTTACCGAACAAGGAAGAGCAACAAGACTATCTGGGTACCCGAACGATAGTCTTGAAACAAATGTTTTCTATTACTGTCCGTACTTTGGTATGTCGGTAGTAATGTTCCATGTGTAGCAAGGGTTCTTAAGCTGTATTAGGATTGGTATGTCGTTGTCGTCTCGTAGAGTAAACAGAAATTTGACAATATAGTTTTGCGAATGTTACTGCTGTGTGGATTCTGCTAGTTAGTTGAATCCATTGTAAAATAATACATATTGCAATAAGAGTAAAGAATGAATACAGCAAGGTTGTTAGGTGAAATTGAATTTCGTCTAGGTAAAGTTTGAATGGACCCAGGGCTGGAGGCTAGACCGTGTCGCTCCTCTCATTGTAGTCGGTAATTAACGAGATTTCTTCATCACGGCACCAATTTAAACAACTCCGTCACTAGACACGACAATAGATCAAACAGCCACTGCCATTTCCTTTGTTCTTCCTTGTCCATAATGATAACACTCCACCTCACTCTCATTAAAGTCTTCAAAAAAGATAGAGAGAGTCAACTGCTATTTCGAACACATAACCTTGAGAGATTAAGTTTGTTTATCGTCCTTGTAAACTGAGGCGTTACTTCAGATTATGGTAATGTTTCTGCATTCCTTAGAGATGAACGCCTCTATTATCACTTGATAACGTATTCATCGCACACAACGTAACACCACTTACTGAAAGCTTGTCGCTGTAGCACTGCACCTCATCCCCAGCATAGTTTTCAGTTTCAACACAATGCATTTTAATTAGCTTAGTTAAACATGTTATTATTCAATCTTTCAAGTCCAAAATATATTAGTATTTACTTGTTTGTTTTCTTCTAGTTCCTCTAGCATTATATCATTTCTTTTACTTGTATTCATGATAATTTGTAGTGACCTTGAATACTCTGCAACCCTAACCTTACAGTACTATGTCTTCCTTTTTATGTCATCTCTGTGTTTAACTCTTTTCAGACACTGTCCATCTTCAAGAGTATTTTCAAGAAGAAGAAAAGAACTAAAATTATGTTGGTATTTCTTGATATTTTAGCCATGAAGCAAAATTCAATATTCACAGATTTTAAATAAAATACCATTTTTAGTACCTCATTGTGCACTAGTAATTTAATGCTTCGCACGTTTCGTCACATATCAGTGGTTTGGAATTCGTCCATTGTCAAGAGAAGCTGAAAAATATTCTATAGTATGGCTTATGCGATGACATTAATCCAAGACTGGGAAAGTTTCTAAACCGTCGATATGTGAAATAAGCGTACAATTTAAAACGGATGATTTAATAATCTGTTTCTTTAAATATTTTTGCGATAAGTATAAAAATATTATTAAAATAAAACTAAATCTCTTTAAATGAATACAATAAAATCCATTAAGGTTTAGTATACAGTAGCAATAAAAATGATGACAATATATCTTTTTATGATAGTTATATCTCACTAGGACAACAACCTCTTCTCAAAAACTTTACAGAAACTTCTGAATGTTTGAAGATACAGAATAATGCATTAACAATTTATCTAAAAATAAGTCTCTTAAAATCAGTCCTACAGTTTTTCATAAGATAAAAAGAAAACATGAAAAATATCAGTAAAAAGGAAGCTACTTCCAAAATATTGTAATTAAAGTTTTTTGATCATTATTAATGACAACAAATAAAACGTAAGTATTTACCTTTTATATAATTTATAATTCTTCTTTTTCCAGTAAGTTTTAAATTAAACTTAAATGTAGGTTGTAAAACACGATTAAGAACTCAAAGGCTAATCGATTTCAGTTTATAAGTTATAAAATTATATGAAAGTTATAACTAAAGGATAATAATAAATATAATGTTATAAAGAATGATATAAGTTATAATAATCAGATATAAAGTGGAGATTCACATCCAAGAAAAATACTCGTGCAGATTTTGTTCATTTTACACTTACTGAAATTTCAGTTTTCCCAATTTAAGGAAAAATATTGATATCGACGATATCGATAATTTTATTTAGTTTTTGTTTTAACGTAACATTGAAATAAAATTCTTCTTTCAACACATTTCTCAGCGCTTCAAGTCGGTTCATGTTTGAATATCATGAAGCGGTCATCAACATATAAAAAGCTGCCTGTAAAATATTTTGAGACAGAACTAAATATAAGTTCTCACTCAACCCTACAAGTGACCTCTAGGCCTCTCAACCTCCATTATTTATAAAAACAAATTAAATCCCTTTAATTCATGTAATTCATTCTATTATTCTCATACAAAGAAACTATCCATTTATAAAATCATTCATCTTTTAGTTATGACTGGAGATCAATTGAAACATGTCTAAATTGTAAATGTATTTTACACTGTAGGCGTAATAAGTTTATAAACTTATTGAAAATCAAGTTTCAGCCAAATACAGCTTTCTTTTCTAATAATGCAGTTTACAAGAAGACTTCTACCAAAATGGACGAATATGTATATATAATATTTATTGTTATTAGCAATCGTTCATTTAATTTATTTTAGTCTTTTTTTTTACTTACTAAGTTTCATTTTTATTTACTTTTTATTTTTAATTTGTCTTTTTACAAGTTCTTAATAGGTTTTAATTTTATTTTTAGTTAAATGTTTTCATTCATTTAATCTCTATTTGGCTTTTATTTCTTTGTCTTCCTTGTCTCCTCTCCCTCCAAAAGTTGGCTTCACTGTTTGAGTACTTCTTTTTGAACGCCAGTCGTTATCAGCCTTTGGAGTGATTCACATGTATTCCTGATGAGGAGGACATCCAAATATAGTAGTGAGTTTTATTTCTGTGTGTTCTTTTGAAAATTCTAGTTTATACGAGTATATATATATATATATCATTTAAAATAAACTGTGACACATAGACTGAACACATAACAAAGACTTACTTTTCAGCGTAATGGCCGTCGTCCTCAGGAGAAGAAGTGAATTGACGGAGGGACGACAGTCAAGTGGTCGACCACCATTACGGTCGAAATATTGAAAAGTGAGTCTTTGTTATGTTTCAGTCTATGCGTCTCAGTTTGTATTAAGTGTTATCTGTCCTGCCGGACCGTTTTTCGTTTATCATTATATATATATATATATATAAAACAAAACATTTTCACAATAAACACGTGAAATAACAATCAACTTCCAAACCAAATGAGAAAAAGACTAAAATCTTTCAACGCTATCAAACGGTCTTTCTCAGAGTCAAATCCCAACTCAGATTCACTTGAAAACCGCTCAGACTCTGACGAAAACCGCTTATTACGGTTGAAGGACCTTATTCTCTTTTCTCATTTCTTATTGTAGTTTGGACGGTGATATATATCACCATATACATATATATGTATACAGGTGTATTGTACAATCGGGATTCGGTCAATTTTAAAGGTTCAAAATAAAACTCTCAACTCCAACGTTTCTATGCGTTAAAAAACCCTGTTTTTTAAGCATAAGTAAGACTTTTCGCAATAGAAAATAAATTTAGATTATATCAACAAACTAACAATCTTTCCTGGTCAAAACCATCGACTAGACTGCTAAAAACGTTTATTTCCTTCCTTTTTTTTTTTTTAAATTGTATTGACTCACTTTAATTGGATATAGTTTTTGTCTATGTTTGGTGTAGTGACTTCTCAGTTACATCGCAGAAGTTTTTGCAATAGTTTAGGTCAGGGTTAAATACAAAGGCATGTAGAGATAGATCTTGGTTGATGCAATCCACCTAAACTAATGACCTAAGTCATTAATTACAGTGCTGGGATCTTCAGGGATGTGCTTCGTTATCTTGATTTCTCTCTAACATACATATAGCCAGACAGATTCCCCCATTCATATATGGTTCAAAATACGCTCATCATCAACTGTCAAATCATGTCAAAAAGTTGACGTAAATGTCAAATTTTGTAATCCTCCATGTCGACCGAATTATTAATTGCACATACATTTATTTTAAAAATTTCATATCACACTACAATATGGCGTTGATATTTCAACTTTATCTATGACTGTATAACTCTTAAAAGCTGATATTCAAATCTTTTTGCACCATAAAGAATGTACATTTTTTACCCCTAAATCAAGGGTAGAGAACTCCTGCCAAGAGGTCTAAATGCACACACAATCCCATATTATTTAGCATGCTCTTTTTTTACTGGCATTAGCAAATGCACATTATTTCTTTTTTAAAGTACAGAATGCTTCAAGCATTTATGTCTTTTTATAAAAATAATGTTACAAAATATGACGTTGAATGGCTTTAGTCCTCGCTTCACATTGCAATATGAAAATATATATGTAACTATCCCTCTAAAAGTCTCATCCAAATAAATTTGCGAAATGGTTTTGCTGAATAATAGAGCTCGTCAAGAAGTGTATTTTACTATATCTAAGTTTGGCAATAATATTTTAATATTTTATTTATGTACATTATTATTTAAAATTTTAATTTTATGTACAATTTCAAATTGTTTGGAGCCTGATATTCTATAAATAATTAAATATTGAAAGCATATAAAAACAATTATTTAGATGAATTAGATTGTTTAATTCTTGAATAGTGAGAAACATTGATAAGAATATTCGAGATGCTGATCAGGATATCGATTAGAACTAAAATTAGTAAGTCATTTAACCAAACATATATATATATATAAGCAATTTGAATTATATTATGACCATCTAATAAAACAGTCTTAAATTAATCAGAGTTCTTCCAATCTTCCAGATACATTGAACACACTCAAACTAGGCAATGTTTAGGCATATTCTATAAAATTCTGTGCTATTTAATAAATTGTATTCAAGAATTAGAACTTTACCTCAGACATCGATTGTTGTAATAATTTTATAATATTAGTCACAATTATATTATTATTTGTAACAATCTGTTAACATACATATTGATTTTTGTTACAGTCCTGATGATACTATAAAAATATGGTGAAACGTTGGTCCAGGTGAAATGTGTTTGTCTTTTTGCCTACCCTCAATAAAATTTACTTCTTGTTATGCCTGAACTTTATTATCACGGAAATAATATACTTATATATATATATGTATTATAACAGTTAAAACGAAGGTAACACAGTGATAGAAAAAGACATAACTCACTTGTATATTTCGACCATCGTCGTTATCAGGAGGTGTAAGGTCCTGCAGGAAAGCTGGGTGTATTAGTTTCTTCTCCACAGCTATTTCGTAATATTAAAAGGACTTGTAATTTTTAAAGTATGAAACTCTGGTTTGAAGACTTAAAATGGAATATCGGATTTACAAATTAGCATATTAGAAAGAAGTAGCAGCATTTATTTAAAGGCGCTGACAGTTAGGTTGTCAGTTGTGTTAGTAAAGGATGTAAGATTTCTAGTTGTTAATTTTTAAGAGGTGAATCAATCAAGAGCAGTGTAGCGGAGGTGCGGAGCGTGTAGAGTAAAGGTTCGCAGTTGCAGTTTATTGTCTTTGCCGTGGACAAAGCGAGGCGGCACCGAGCAATCCCCGCTGCATGCCGGCTTTGTCTCTTTGTCTTCCAGTTTTATAGCGCCTTCCCACCCCTGCAGCCAATAAAATATTTCTCAAACTGCCCCATTGTGCGCACTCACAGAGAACAATCATCGTCCCCAAACCACTCCGACCTCATTTAGATGATAATATTGTTTTTACTTTGCATTAGTATTGTTTAAATGGCTCTTTATTTTATTCACTCTCTTATCGTCGTGAAATGTAAACTCTTATTCCTTTCAATGAGATCTTATGGAAGTGCAAGTTGCTTTAAGCCTTTGCAGTTCCCATAACAAACGTCTCATTTACCTACTTAACATTCAGTATATACCTGTAAAAATAGAACACCTGTAGAATCACTAAAGAAAAATTCTACTCTAATTTACACATGATACCCATATTATTACCTAACTTTTACCAAAATAATAATTAATTCTAGTAAATCTCAACATTAAATAAACAATGTTCAACTACTTTAGTCATATCTAATTACTAAACGGAGTAGCTGCAATGTAAATATAAATTACAGAAATGTATTGAAGAAAAAAAAACAACAACTGATTGAATCATTGAAGTAGCTAAATGGCTATAAATACACATATCTATGATTTAATGTTAATCCTGAACTATAAAGAAACTACAACATACACAAAAATTGTCCTTAAGTCATAGCAATGAATTCCAATTAAATGAATCATTGAATCGTTTTGATCATCATTCAAATTGATTCATTTAAGTTATACCTTTTCATTTTTTTTTTCATTATAGTTGGTGTTTTATATAACCAAATATATTTAAATGAAAGGCAGCTCTCGAATTACATTTAAATATATGTGCAGAATTTTCAATTAAAGCAAAATGATGAATGATTTGAATGTATGAATAATTGTGAAACTCAATTTAGAAAAATATAGGAGTCTTCTTTATTACTACCAATACACAAGAAACCTAATTGCACCTTTATCCATTGCCGGTACACGTTAACAGCCAGTTATGCCTGAACCTTTTTTTAATTCTATCAGGCAAACCTCCGCTGTTTGAAGAGCTTTCCTAATTTTGGAATTTTCCGATACAACCTTGGTGCAATTCATTCGTATTGATCAGCACTTGTGGAGATAGTTCGTCTCCTTCGTGTTCTTCAACTATTTCGACGTCATTTCTACTGCAGTATAGGCCTGTATAGCCTCTGACTGAAGGGACCCACATTGTCAGCCTGAGTAAATTGAGTTTCCCCAATTGCAACAGTGTCACCTACTTTATATTTTCAAGCAATCTTACTTTCATAAAATTATATGACCTCTTCTTTTCATCTTGTATATTTAATATAACAAGCTATACCTTTCTCATAATTCTTCTTTTTCTTCATCAAATAGCTAGCAGTCTTCTTTTTCTTTCAAATTCTGAAATAGATCAACATCTTTTGAGCTTCTCAAGCCAACACCAAACAACTTAGACGACTCGGTTAAAATGGAACTTTTAAATTTCCCATTCCAAACTCCTTCTGTTTATTAAAATTTTCAACTACTAATTTTTTGAATAATTTTGATCTAAACCTCTTCATCTACCTATTTACGAGTATTTGTAGATCACCTACTGTTGGCAGTTTTACCTTTCTTTTTTCAAGAAAAATTATATTCCATTTTTCCTGGAATATAATTGAGTTAGAGACACCGTGTTTGTCGCTCAAAATTCTTCGAGGATTTCCAAAGGAATCCAAATGAAGAAATAAGAATGGTGATAGCTTCATCCGCCTTCAAATCTGTTGCTGGGTAAGACAGCAATCATAACTGTACTGCTTTTACTTAGCTTTGTAAAGATATCAACAATCACACGAATTTGCTTCCCTTCCCTCATTGACTTTAGTGGTCCTACGTGATCAACCTGATTTGTATCAAATTTATTATCACATCTATTAAAAATCATTCAACCTTTCCTCTCTTTTTGTTATATAAAGTACAACTGAAACAGGATCTATAGAATTCTTCTATTTTGCTTTTTTTTCCATTTCTGGTACGAAATAATTCTTTTTGATTACTTAACCATTTTTATTAATACCAGTGTGATCCAACTTCTGGGTCCGTCTTATTATTTTATGCATTTCTCTAGGACGACCAGTAACTATTTCAATTTACTACTCTATGTAAAATATTATCTTCGCCCATGAATTTTCGTAATTCATATGGCTAAGATGACTTTTATTCTTCTTCTATGTTCTATTCTTAGTCTTAGTTTTATTCTTATTCTAGTCTTTGTGTTGCTTTGAAACAACTTTTTTGTTCTCACTAATTCTCTTTCTTTTTTTCATTGTTAGTTTGAATGCCTTGCAATCTCTTACCACTTTGAATTCAATTCCCCACAAATGCCTCTCAATTTCTTCAAAGCCTCTACTATATTTAATACATCAAGTCCGTAGCTATGAGTCCTACGTCCGTATCAAGTCCTACTCGCTTTACTGGTTTTCCGACTCATGAAGCAGATTACTATTCTCACTGTGTGTAGCTCCGTTTTTACTCCATATATACAAATGTTTACAGACGGATTGTCAGGCATTGTTTACGAAACTCAAAAGCAAACTTCTCTCATTCACTAAACCCGAAATGAGTATCTTTCTGTAAAAATATGTTCAGTAGTTTCGCAATAAGGGCGTAGTCCTTAATAAACTGCCTGAAATATCTAGTTAAATCCAAAAAACTCTGTATTTGTGAAGTATTTGTTGGTTGTGGCTTTTATTTTATATAAAGATGGTCTGGTCTTATTTACTCGTTTCTCACTTCATGGGCTAAATAACTTTGGTTAGTGACAACAAACTGGAATTTTTTCCAAATCATTTTAGGTTCAAATCATTTTAAGACGCTTTAACAATTTCCTCTTCATTTGCGATTAACATAACTTTTTCTTACGTATCAGCCAATAAAAAGCCTTTATTAATAATTCGCAAAATATACTGTTGATAAATCGCTGAAAGATAGGAATACAATTACAGAATTCAAATGGTGTTCTCAGAAATTCATACGTTCTCCATCTTCAATCGTAGGTTTGTTGCGATCGGAGATGGACAATGTCTGAAAGCGCTCCAACTTCAGGATCATCTTACGAGGTATGACGGTTTTACCTATTTCTAATATAAATCATACTAATCTCAGTGATATTAACAATATGCATGTATTTAATTCATACTGACCTCCTATCACTACAGATGTTTAGCAGTCTGTATTCATGGGCACATGAAACATCCATTCTCCAAATCTATAGTACAAAAATTTAAAACATTGCATTTCCTTGAGTTGTATATAATTATTTGAAAAGAGCTATCTGTCCGAAATTAGGTTTGAATTTAATTTACGATAATCCACTAGTGGACATGCCTCTTTCTTCACTAATACCACTATATTGGTATACTCTGACACACAGACACTAATTTAATTTTCCAATAAGATTAGTCTAGTAAGTCCTGTTGATTTATTTCCAATAGGTTTGTAATTTTTCACTATTAATTCAGTTTCTCTCCATTTATATCTTCCTACAACTTCCTCCAATATGAATTTTTTTACAATAAACGACATCTTCATAATATGTTGCTTCATTTATATTTTCTTGATTCAAACATCTTCAAAATTAACAGACATTGACACTTAAGTAAGGAACTTGTTAACATTCAAAACTGCAGCACTCAAAATCTATTCGCGCAACAAAAAACCATGTAACAAATTACTGGTCCTCAATATTGAGATTTACTTTGAAATATTGAAAGTTTGAACTGATCTGTCAAAGATAAACGTCAGTCAACAAAATCCAATTGAGTAGTTATTTCTTAAATTAAAATCAGAAGCCATCAAAGTTAATATTATTTCAGGTGAAACTAAAGTTTGAACTTTAACAAATCAAAACTTTTTTTATCATATTAAATTTATGAACTACTGTGGAATTTCTAAAATTAGCATAAACTTTTTTTATTCTTTTCCTTTATTTTATTACTTGGATTGATGCTGGAAGAAGTTGAAGTGTGTCTTTATATACTGCATTTATAATATTTCCCTTCTTTTTGTTATAAACAAGTTGTATGTGCATTTTGCGTTTGCAATTATAACACTTACAGATCTCTTTTGCATCAAACACGAATTAAATCGTTTAATTCATTATTACTTTCTGAGGTTCTTAAATGGGGAATTTTGTATAAACGAACCTGTCATTTCAGAAGAAATTTTAATATTTTGCGTAAATTCATTGCATTCTTTTACACCATATAGGGCCACTTTGTTTGAAGAATTCTGAGGATGTTCTTTTAATTATACACCCTATTATAGGATTATTCTTCTATATTTCAGTACTTTTCATTTTTCTCATTACAATAACATATTCTTCTATTGACTCTTCTATATTTCAGTACTTTTCATTTTTGTCATTACAATTACATATTCTTCTATTGACTCTTCTATATTTCAGTACTTTTCATTTTTCTCATTACAATAACATACTCGTATTCTTCTATTGACTCTTCTATATTTCAGTACTTTTCATTTTTCTCATTACAATAACATATTCTTCTATTGACTCTTCTATATTTCAGTACTTTTCATTTTTCTCACTACAATAACATATTCTTCTATTGACTCTTCTATATTTCAGTACTTTTCATTTTTCTCATTACAGTAACATATTCTTCTATTGACTCTTCTATATTTCAGTACTTTTCATTTTTGTCATTACAATAACATATTCTTCTATTGACTCTTCTATATTTCAGTACTTTTCATTTTTCTCATTACAATAACATATTCTTCTATTGACTCTTCTATATTTCAGTACTTTTCATTTTTCTCACTACAATAACATATTCTTCTATTGACTCTTCTATATTTCAGTACTTTTCATTTTTCTCATTACAGTAACATATTCTTCTATTGACTCTTCTATATTTCAGTACTTTTCATTTTTGTCATTACAATAACATATTCTTCTATTGACTCTTCTATATTTCAGTACTTTTCATTTTTCTCATTACAATAACATATTCTTCTATTGACTCTTCTATATTTCAGTACTTTTCATTTTTCTCATTACAGTAACATATTCTTCTATTGACTCTTCTATATTTCAGTACTTTTCATTTTTCTCATTACAATAACATATTCTTCTATTGATTCTTCTATATTTCAGTACTTTTCATTTTTCTCATTACCATAACATATTCTTCTATTGACTCTTCTATCTTTTTCTTACAAACTATTAACACTTGTGTATTTGAGCACAATTGACTTTCAATTAAACTCATTAAAAGCAATACATGCAATTTGTCCCAAGATATTATTCTTTTTCTGACTGAACTACAAGCTTTGCTGATCTTCGTAGCCATTTTTTAGCATATATTTATGTTTGTAAGCAATTCCACTTAGTTATTTTTGCAATCTCTTCAAAACCACTAACCAATTTTTTATAGGAAAATATTTTATTCACTGTCCAGAGTCTTCAAAATGTCTGATAGTAAAAATATCGTATTTACTTTTATTCTGGTTTTTTAATGTAAATGGTTACCACCATTTGAGAAAATTACCTTTGGAAAAATCATTTCTTTTAATAAACTTTTCAGATTGAATATATTTCACATAATCTTGTTTTGATACTATAAACAATTTAAGGTTTCTCTTGATTAATTCATTCTCAGTACCACAGTCATCTTTATTAAGGATTTGGCAGACAAAAATAAGGTCATGCAAATCAAGTCAGTTTTCATTTTGTCTAATCTTCATTAAATTCAGTTCTTTCCCTCGCAAAACTAAATCCATCAAATGATCTCTGACTACTCCTAACCTTTCTTCGTTTAGCTTCATTTATATGCAACCATATACAACGACTTTCTAGCTTCAATACTGCTTTTAATAATATTGCAACAATTTTAGGCAAGCAGTTATACGGGTGGGCATACCAAGTGGCTCACGAAGAAATTACGTGAATACGATGTGAAACAATATAAAATTAATAACTTTTCCTTTCTTGTGATCTATAATAAATGTTCTTTCATAGAGTAATCAGCATTGTTTGAATGTATCAGTCATTATATCTGTCAAATTTAATTAAATTTAAAGTTTTTTTGGTTATGATTTGCATTTAAATTTTTTTTTTCTTTAATTTCAGATATGCTTTTAACAATAAACGTGCGAGTTGAATTAGTGTTTATGTTTGGTGATGAGGGCACTACTAATCGATCTGTTGTTGAGAAATTTATCCTGATCGCGAGCTGATCCCTCATACGACAGTAGGCTGTTTGATATTGAAATTTCGTCAAACTGGCGGTGTTCTAGACAAACCATGAAGTGGTCCTCCAACATTGTCTGATAAGATCGGAATAAGCGTCTTGGAAAAGGTTGAATACAGTCCCTTAGATAATATAGTGCCTTAGAAAAGTTTTTTTTAAATAAAATAATGTTTACATAATCAAAACTGTCTTAAATGTTTTAATGCAGGACTTACGGCCCACTCTGTATATGTATTATTCCTGCAACATTTAGAGTAGAATTGTAATTTTGAACTTATTTAAACTGCATAAAACAGACACCAAAAATAGACAATGTTTACCCACAAGAGTCTGTTCCTCTCCGAAAGTGGTTTTTACCAGCATTTTTTTTTTTTTTTTGGTTATATATTTTCGAATATAAATAAATTATTAAATTTTACATATAATAGAATGTATTTACCGTAGAGTAAATTAATTAATTTTTCTTTTTACACATGCAATCTATGTTGGTATAATTTTGCGACTTTTTTTTGTTGAACATTTCTTCTATAACGATTGGAAAAATAAAATAAATGTGCGGTGTTTGACGGAGGCGAGGTCACGCTCACTACCAATATCGCTTGCCTTTGCACCGTTCAGGAAAGAAAAAACTACCTCTCCAGATGGGTCGTGGCTGAATCAGAGTATTCCCTTATATATATACGGTCGACACGTGACGAAAGAAGGCTCTTGCAGAATCACTGCTTCCTTTATCCCTTTTATTATATTTGATACACCTCGCATTTCTTTTATCCACCTCTTTGGATATTGTTTTAGACAAAAAAATTAATTTTATACTCAGTAAGAGAAAGTTCTATTATTGTACTTGAAATATATCTGAATCAATCCAAGTTAACTAACCTAGCAGTAATAAAAATATTTATTTTTAATATATATATATAAAAAATTTCTTATCTCGACCACATATATTCCACACACTATTTCTCTTTATCGATTTGTGTATTTATTATATCGTAAATAACTGAAGATAAAGTGAATATGAAATCATGAATCATGAATTTAAAAAAGTTGGTGTAGTATAATAAAAGAGAAAAGGGGAATAAAATATTCTGAATCATAAAACGATATATCGAGTAACCTTCACAAATAGTAAAGTCAGAGGAATAAAATTAAACATTTATATGATAATGATTAAAAAAAATGTTAAATGAAAACAATTAAGTTTAAAAATACGAATATGAAATTTTAAAAGAGTTGACAGATTAAATAGTGACCCAACAACAATTGAACTCCCAATAGCCTTTTGCTATCAACCCGGTATGTTATATATAAATATGTATGTATAAGGTACTGTTGTCTTGACCAGAATTACTAATAAATACTTTTTCTTCTTCTCGAAATTTGGTCAGGTTTAATATTTGGAATCACCTTTTCGTCAACTTTTCGTCTTTATTTTAAGACATCCTCAGGGCTATAAACTAACAAAAACAATGGACATTTGTCATATCTGGTTTACATTTATCATAAAAAATTCAAAAAACTTACTTACTTAAGTGTTACTTGAGTAATTTTTTTGATTTTTTTTTTTTACTAAACTACTTACTCAAGTGTTACTTGAGTAAGTTTTTGAATTTCTTATGATGAATGTAAAGAAGATATGACAAATTTGCATTGTTTTTGTTAGTTTATAGCCCTAAAGATGTCTTAAAATAACGACGAAACGTTGGTGAAAAGGTAATTCCAAATATTAACCCTGACCAAATTCCGAGAAGAAGAAAAAATGTATATATATATATATATAAAAAGATTTCACATAAACACGTGAAACAACAATCAATGATCAAACCACAATAAGAAATGGGAAAACAAGACTAAGATCTTTCAACCGTAATATATATATATATATATATATATATATATTACAATTAAAAGAAACGGTCCAGCGGACTTTTTTAAAAATAAAATAAATTCAAAACGAAGGAAACACACAGAAAGACACAGACATAACTCACATCGATATTTCGACCATCGTCGTCATCAGGAGGTGTGAAGAGCGAAGAGTCCCGCAGGAAGACAGGGCGGTACTCTGCGGGACTCTTCGCTCTTCACACCTCCTGATGACGACGATGGTCGAAATATCGATGTGAGTTATGTCTGTGTCTTTCTGTGTGTTTCCTTCGTTTTGAATTTATTTTATATATATATATATATATATATACAAAAAAATATTTCACATAAACACGTGAAATAACAATCAATGGTCAAACCACAATAAGAAAATGGGGAAACGAGACTAAGATCTTAATGTTTTTTGACTCAGTTAGTTTTTTGACTCTGACGAAGACCGCTTGTTACGGTTGAAAGATCTTAGTCTTGTTTTTCCATTTTCTTATTGTGGTTTGATTATTGTATATATATATATATATATACATATCAATTAAAAAACCACAGTATGAAATGGGAAAAAAAACTAAAATCTTTCAGCAGTAATAAGCGGTCTTCTTCAGAGTGAAAACCCCAACTGAAACGTCATTTTTCCCATTTCATATAGTGGTTTGATCATTGATTGTTATTTCACCTGTTTATTCGTATGTGATTTCTTGTTATAAGTATATATGTATTATGTAATTAGGATTGTATCAATTTTTTAGATTCAATATAAAACTCTCGTTATCGATGTTTTCGTCTAATTTTAAAACATTTTTGATAGATAGATGTAAGAACTTTGTAAAAAGAATAATGAAATTTACATTATTTAAAAGAACTAACAATATGTTAGTGTTATAAACAAAAAAAAAGTTTAAAATCTTTGTGTAAGTTTGTTGGGTACGAGCAAAGGTAGTTGGGAGAGTTTCCTGAAGATTGTGTTTTGAAGAGATTGTATTTGTACTTTGTTGTACAGCTTAGTAAATCCGCTAAGTTTTATATATCATAGAATTAGGTTGTATGTTGTATCTAAGAAATCATTATTACATGGATGTGTATCAGATATGTCTTATAGTGTCTATTATCATGGTGAATATAATATATTAAGGTGGATTAAAAAGGTTAGTTTTTCGCTTATTATGTCCGAATGACAATATGAACTGATATGACGAATATTGTCCCTAGGAACTATATTTCAAATTTTAATGTGTAGGCTTGTTAAACGCATTACTGTTAGTATTACTGAGAGCCAAACGCATCCAAACTAGTCCTTAATACCCAATTGTGTCATTTGTTTGCACTTCAAAACTTCAAGATAGTTGATGAACAAGTAAATACTATATGAATGTTAAAACAAATTTTTGTATTTTGTTATTTTAAGTGTTTGAATTTTTGCTGTTAATCTCAGCAAATGAAAAGTTATCAGGATGAGAAGAAATGTAATTAGGATGGTAGTAGTTGGCTCTAATTAATGTTGACTTAGCCGGCTAAGGGAGCAGGATAACAGCATTTCGGCCGACTTTCCTTCCTGCATTTCTTATTTATCCTACACTCTTCTCTATTACAGCCAACCCTCGCAGCAAAATTTAAAAGTTTCATCACCAAGATGATGGAACTCACCACCAGGGTCCACTCAGAACACCTTGGTAGACTAATAATTGAATATTATCAAGTATAATTTTATCTTTTTTTTAATACATTTTCAAAATGAAAGTACATAATTAACAATGTCTTAATAAGCAAACGCTATTTGCCAAATTAGCAAAAAATTGACTCATTGGCCAGTATATCCGGTTTAATTGCGTTTATCTCGCTTCTCTTCATTCTGCTACCTGAAGATGCTTATAAACGTTGGTAAATAGCTGGTGTCATCCTCTCATGACAATATAGTTAGGTTGAACTGATTTCAGTTTGACCAATATATTTTTATTGCATTCTCGGCATTCTTATAAATGAACGACACTCCTACTAAATGACTAAAAATTTTGAGAATATAATGTTCATCAGAGTATTTTTATTTTTAAAAATATTGTACAGTCTATTTTATTTCAAAGAGATTGTTTATGTTTATATAATAGACCTATAACATAAATCATCCCTATTTATATCTTAATTTGGGCAGAATAGAAGGGTTGAGTACGATTTATAGGGTTATTTGGTCTAATTTAATGTGATTTGACCGGCAGGTTCTCTGGAATTTAATAGGACTCAGTTAAAATTATGTAAAATAATGATAATCTAAGGCTTTGAGAAATTGTTGTTCAGTAGAATTCACTTCAGTATTTTAATTTATTTCCTATGAAATCATTGGTTTATAGATGTAAAGGTTTATATACCACTAGGGTTACTTCATATAAATATGTACTTATATCTGAAAGATCAGAAATCTTGTCAACATCTGTACAAAGAGAAAGCAGATGTTTCACTATGTGGGTCGTTTCAACTTGGAAACATATATACAATGCTTAAATATACATAAATTTAATGCATGTTCACTATAGATATATAATGTTTATCTCCAGAGGGTTTTGTGTATTAAAATATATAATGATCATATTGGAATAATGTATTTAGAAGCAGACGCATTCGAAAACGAAGTAAGGGAATAGGAATAGATTCGAGTCAATTATGCTAATGTAGAGAGCGTGGCATCAGGTTACAGGTAGTTAATTGTGCTGGGTATATTATTTATATATTTATTGAATGCAATTACTTATTCAGTTTATTATATATACCTTTTATAAATTTTAATATTTAACGGGATGTATTAAAAAAAAGAAATAAAAGAAAAGTGAAATCGTCATGAAGTCACGAAGAAAACCTTTCACGACATGTTTCAAATGCAAGTTAAGATGTTAGTTCCACCTTTTTAAAGTGGAACTAAATGTTAAAAAAAAATCGTCTATTATTGTTTAGGACTGCTTATTTATTGGATTACTAAAGTGTGTTTTATTGTAACTAATCACAAGTTTATTGTGATTTATCAGATCTAAGGTACTGATTTGTGTTCAATTAAAGTATCATAGTTTGCTGATTTGTTCATGCGGAAGTGAGAGTAAGGTGTTTTTACTATATGACAACTTTTTTCTCACTTATGTCCTTTCCCGGTTTTGACCCTGAAGTCATCTGAATTATAAGTCTTTCTTCATTCCCATCATTTTCAAAGGTGTTCTTGAGCTCTATACATAAGCAGCATAAGCTTTAGCAGTCCGATTTTGTTCTTACTCTCTAATTTCTTTAACATCTGCTATTTTTAGTCATCTCAGTTCTACAATCATAAATGCCCCTCAACCTGAAAAAATAGATTCTTATTTTAAAAACATCCTCTCCCTTTTATCTGTGTTCAGCATGCTATGATATTTCGACATTGGTTTGACTAAGCTTAACTTGAACATAAATCACTTAAAAACTTTAGTCTATATCGTTATCACAACTAATCTAGTGACACCCTTTTAATTGTATTTTGTTATAATGGCTGCCACTCTCAAAATTTTGAAAAATATTGCCGCCTCTACCACTAAGAGTTTCAGATATGACAGACATTAGTCTCTAAAGAACATTTAGTTTTTTCTTTTTGTTTTTCTCATGTACTCATCTTTGCATAATTCAATAATTTCAAGATCCAGTTAGCTAAACATTTTTCTATGTATTTATTACTATATTTTTGCCCTATTTTCCTTTTTCTGTCTCTCTCTTTTCTACAAGGCTACATTTTAATCGATATGATAGTGATTTCTGCGGCTCTAGTTGTTGGACAACTCTTAAGCAGATAGATTCCTCCTCTGGTAACAATGGACGTCAATATATAAAAGTTGTGAAATCCAAACCACAAGAAAAAAGAAAAACAGAAGAAATAAATTCTCTGAGCCTTTCACTTCATACCATCAGAGAACAAACAAAGTAAGAAAAAAATAATGTTACCTTCTTTTTTCTTACTTTCTTTGCTCTCTGATGACATAAAGTGAAAAGCCTCAGAGCATTTATTCATTTGGTTTTTCTTTTTTCTTGTGATTTTGATTTCATTGATTACATCAAGTGTTTAATTGTGATTTTTCTGCATATAAAAGTTATATATATATATATATATATATATAAACGATAAAGAAGCTAACCAAATTAATATAGTTGGATAATGAGACTTGAGAGTTCTCAAGTTGAACTGAAAACATATAGACTAGCTCATCCCGCTTGGTCTTGTCAATAATTATATCGTTTAGTCATTTGCTCTGTTCACGGTTTCAGAATGAGATTAGTTTCCCTGGTTACAGTCCCTTTTCGCAATCAATATTCCTTATTGACATTCCTGTCACCAAAAGTGGCTTATTCCTTATCGTGTCAACTCCTTCACCTCATCAACATGTACCATTTTCCAGCCTGTCAATAGATTTTTATCACTGAGTTACTATAGCAACTCAAAATATAAATTTGTTCTTTTATTCTTGTTTAGTAAGAATTCTAGTAAATGGCATAAGTCTTTTGCAAACATTAATATTAGGTAAAATTTTATCTCAAAGAAAAATAATTGGATCTACTAACTTTGTTACTTCAAACAATAAAAAATTTACATTCAAAGAATTATCTAATAGTATATTCTACTCTAATTGTTATGCTTAATTTACTGAAAAAGCTAAAAGTAAAAACTACAGTTTTCAGGTCTATTACTGAAAAATAAGAATTTTGAAGTGATCACCGGATAATGTTCAACTAGCTTCTTGGACCAATACTTTTAATAAATTCAAACAATGAATATTCAGTCAACTTTGGAATCTCATATGTCTATGAATTGAATATTTTTTAACACGAATGGTCAAAAGACATTAAACAAATTAATAATACAATAACTTTTGGAAAAGCTGTAATTTAAACATATTAACTATACCATGGTAATAAAAATTAAAAATTTGTTTATTTTTTTTACAATTTTTAACTTAAAATTTAATTTTTTTGTTAAGCCAAAAGCATGACATTCTTGAACTATCTTAACTTCTAAGTTGTCAGTTTGCTAGCCGTGTTTTAGACTTTGTTTTTTTTTTCAAGATCACCACTGTCACAGACTGATTTATGTAGTACTCATGTATTGTATATTAACTTCTGTAGAAATGACTGAATAATTTTTTGCTTATTTTTTTACTCAAGTTGAAAGAAAACACTTACTATAGCTGTTGTTTTCTTAAATTTGTTATAAGGGAAGTCAAGAGATGAAGTGGAACTGATATATTTAATATACGAGTAGCATATACATAAACTTAGCTCATCGGACTCAATACTTTATTCATTTCTCTTGAGTCATCTTCTATTCTTCATTAGACATCTTTTCATTCAAAATATCAATCGAAGTAGGTAATTTGTACCGTTCTGTGAAATTTCTTGTTTGCTCTGAATTTGTGTATTTTAGAAAAGACTCGAAAGAAAACATTGATAAACATTACTTTCGTCTCCAGATTGTAAATTGAATTTCTCATTATAGTTGCTTATTTTTTCATAAAGTATATTTAAATTTGCTGTTGATTATTAAAACTAGATCATAATTCTAACTAAATAAACTTCTTAAGATTTTTGAAGTTTATTTTTTAAACATTTGTTTTGCAAAGTAAATGGTTTTATTTTTGTAGATGTGGAAACTGTAGGAGTGGAGGCAGAAGCTACTATTTTGGGTAACAGGAAGATGGAGACACTTGAAATGTGTGGATAGTTAAAGAAGTGAAATGAATGGGACTGCAGGTCAAGGTCTGGGGAGCAGGCGATTCGGAAACAAAGAGGGTTGTAGATGTGTGTTTAGGCCGTTGAGGTGGCCAGTCGGCACCCCTAGACGCCTTTAGCCAGTGATTTGTTGGACCAGCCCTCTGAGCAAGCCACTGCCTCCTTGATTAATCACCTCTTAACCTCTTCCCTTAAAGCACCGACAAATTATCCAGCCAGAAAATTCTCTCTAAACACATACTCGTTTGCTTACTCGTCGTCTTTGTAAACATCGATTATATCTAGCTGAATCAAGAAAAAAATAGCCTTTCTGAAAAATTTAATTGATGGTTGTTTTCTTAAGAAACCTGTCAGGTCAGACTATCACCGTATATTGTCCAACTGCATTATTTGTAAGGCCTCTAATCTAATCTAAATAAAACCATCTTCCCTGTAATGTCACATATAACCACTTCAACTCCACCTGCAAACTTCACAATTTATTTACGTTAAATTTACAGTCTACTAAACTACAGGTCTACCTTCAGGAACTTGATCGTGGAATAGGTTTAATAACATGGCAAATATCTTCAGAAATACAAGCCTTCGAATTTCCAAGTAGATTAACATATATATGATCACTAGACTGATCAGAAGCGATGTGAGTTTTAACTCAAATGACATTAGCAAGGGAAACTTAAATCAATGTTACTTAGGTAAGACAATGTCAACAATTAATTGAAAATTTAAAATCTAATAGATTTTAGTTTATTAGAGATTATAAATTCACATGCGAAACTAAGTGCGTGACATCGAAATGAATGGCTTTTTTAGGGAATTAACTCTTGAGCACAATCTAATGAGTAATTATATGTATATATGGTACTTCGGTGTTTTTAACGGTAGTTGGGTCGGTCTCATCCATCTTAAAAGGCAACTGTCGTGCTTATGATTTGCAACACCTTCAGACTCGCTGAACTTTTGCATATGATACATTTAGCTCACTCGCACTCAAGGCTGGCAAAGCAACAAGTATTGGCAGAGTTATAATTCATAATATTCTAACTTCTGTAGAACTAACAAAACCTTGCTTTGTTTAGCAAGAATATTAATTATCTCAGTTTTAAAGTTTAAACAAAATAAAATTTCCATAAAATGTTTTTGAAATAAATTAAAAGAAAATGAAATAACTGTGTTAATAATTTAAGCAATCAAGCTTCAAGTTGTTTAATAATTTTAAGTTTATTACTTTGTTCAATTTAGATATTTATAATTGTAAAGTTGGCCTTTTTTGTAAAACAAATGAATTTTTAGTTATAAATTACATATTCCTAATGAAGTTCTGCAGGCCAATGATTTATTCGCCGAAAGACAGATTGCAAAGAAGTTTTTGCTGCTTCGCAACTCACCCGCTTTTGCCGTCAAAAATATTTTGTCTCTGTTTTTCTTCAACAGTTCCTTTCTTTCTTTTCCCATTACTAAATTTTACTTTCAAATAACATTTGTTCTTCTTGAAGTAAAAGTTATTCAGGAAAAGTTATTTTATTGAAATATTGGATGGATGTTTCTTCTGTTTCATAAATAAATTTAATTGCCTGATTACATGAATGAAAATAAGTTTAGTTAAAAGTTGATTTTTGTCATCTACATAATTCAAAACAATAAATAATTTGTTTTACTGAATTTTGAAAGCAGTGTAAATTAAACTAATTTCATTTTGAAAAATGATTGAGTTAATCTCAACAAGTTCTTGGAGAACTGGGTGTTTGACACGGACAAGGTTTGACGTATTCGAATAAGAATATGATATATATATATATATGTTATGATAATGTTCTATAGCAACAGAAAGCCGCATAATGTCAACCTGAACAACCTGAATGACCGTTCGGTTTCCTAAGGAGCATTTTGTCTCTCCATATTATTTTATATATTGTGCAGTAAGTGTTATAGGAGTTAGAGTGGTGATTGTAGAGTCAAACAGAAACAGATCGACTAGTGTATTTTATTACCAACCTTTAATGCATAAAAATGCACAGTTAGGTAAACACAAGTTTTTATGCCATTTATTTATTAGATTTTGACTCGAAGGTCCAGTGTTCAATGCCTGGAAAACTTCCTTTGATTGGTCATTTTATAAACATTATTTCTATAGACTAGCCTAAATCTAATCTTCTTTGTGATTTATTCTGTTATCTTAAAAAAATCAAATATACTCAATTGTGAATGTATGTCTGGATTGATGTGTGTTTTTAACACTCTAAAAGTCTTTGAAAGGTTGTTGGCAAGATGGCCGAACATCTATCTAACACATTATTTACAAGCCTACATGCTTATAAAAGGATGGCATATTTATTGCAAAAGATGGACAAAAAAGTAAAATCTGTTTTCAAACTGCAAAACAGTAACTTCAGTTTCGTAACAGTATTTCATAAAAGATGTAAACTACTAGATCTAGTAAACTTGCTAGATGGTGAGAATTTGAAGGCTGATTCTTACCCCAGAATTTTGCGACGCAAAGTCCGGACTTAAACACTGAAGAAGGTAATGAAATAAATCAGCACTCCAGTAATAAATCAGTTTATAATAAATGAGAGTTGTATAGATAAACACGATTCACTAGGTTTGACGTATTTGTATAATAATATGATACATACTTTATGATATCTATCGCAACAGAAGCCCGCATGATGTCAAATGGCATAATTTTTCATATAATGCGTCATTGGATCTACTTTCTAGGCGAGTTCAATATCGTCAATATCAATATCAATCATTGAGTTCAATATCGTCAATATCAATATCAATCATTGAGTTCAATATCGTCAATATCAATATCAATCATTGAGTTCAATATCGTCAATATCAATATCAATCATTGAGTTCAATATCGTCAATATCAATATCAATCATTGAGTTCAATATCGTCAATATCAATATCAATCATTGAGTTCAATATCGTCAATATCAATATCAATCATTGAGTTCAATATCGTCAATATCAATATCAATCATTGAGTTCAATATCGTTTTTTTCTAAATGATATTAGAAATTCAATTCCAGCCGTCAAATCAGGAAAACAATCATTTAATTACAACTAACAGTTGAGATTAAATGAAATGGGTTATACAATGTAAATAAAATGATAATTTTTAATAAAGTGTAACATGTCTCCATCAACTATTGTTATTAATAACTATAATGTCGGGTTGTGACTATAATTACCGTTACCAATCTCAGTTGTATTCATATTTTTGGCAGCCAAACTCTGATTTTCCGAACTACTATAACTAGTTTGTTAACTCTCCTAATAAACTTCTGTATAGAAGTATTTACAAGTTTTACATTATCACAAAATGTACTCTGGTTAGAGTGGTCAATCAATCAAATTGCCCATCAAACATCAGTACACCCTATTTAGTGGTGAACAAGGTACTGATTATTTTTGCTTACTTATAGTGAGAATCATGATATGAACTGGACAGATTCTCAAATAATTAGATATGAAAGAAAGTTTGAATTAAGAATATTAGCTAGATGTCATTTTGTATATATAATAGGGATAAACTTTCAAAATTAGTAATGGTTTATTAAAATTTAACTCAATATTACCTTGAGCAGTAACCTTGCCCACTGCAGTTAACAGCAACTAGCAGATAATCCTTACTTATTTCTTTCTAAACACTTTTGTGGACAGTAGTCTCCCAGTCCCCTTTCATTTTCTTTCTCAACCGTTAAAATACCTCTCATTCATCTGTTTTCTTACAGTACGATAGAACATACCCACCTTCAGTGTTTCAGTCCAGATGTAACTCTGACGAACACCAGTTTCTTTAGTCAAAAAATTTTAGTCGGTATTCGAAATTTCTTATTATTGGTAAGAATTCTTTATTTTGAATGCTTTTTTTATATATAAATAAATTACTTAGAGGAAAGATGAAAGGTTAACACAAAAACTCACTTCGATCATTCACACTCCGGATGTCAAAATGTCATAGGGATTTTTGTATTTATTCCGTATGTGTCTAGTCTACTGTGTTGTTTTGTTTGTTGAGTTACTAAACTTTTTTTTTCATTTTTTTTTTGGCCAATATAAGTATTGGTGTGATGTTTAGGGTAATCATTCATAATATTTAAATAATTTTCTGAACCATATTTCATTAGTATCATATATTTCTTCTCTACATAGCAGACTATATACTGTTTTTTATTCCATTTAGTTTATTTTATTCCATTTCTGTTTATTAACGAAAATATCATCATTTAAAATTGCAAATATATTAAGAAGTTAGAAATGAGGAATGATATTTTAGAAATCAACCACCACCTTCATAGTAAGAAGTTGAAAATATCACTCACAGAGAAAAAATTGAATTTGCATAAGACTCGGCATAAGCTTATTTAGGGCTTGAAAATAGAATTTTGCGCAAACTCAAATTGCCCTTCTGGTGCCATTTACAAAGAATCTAATTCCCTCAATCCAGAATCCTCCGTAAAGCCTTGTATAAATTACCAAATCCTAAGTCAACTATTCAAGCGAAATGAACTAAAGTTCATGCTGAATGATATATTATCATCAAGTCAGCTAGCCTAAATATATTTTTGTAAATAGATCATAAATTATCTTACAATCTGGTTTACTAAGGGCTTGATTTTATTTTATTAGTATTATTTTTGGATTAGTCACCTAGGTTCCGGGACATAGTTTCTGTGCTGTACTACATTGGTTCCAGTATAATTTAGTTTATAAAAATATAGTGATTGATTCAGTATCGTTTCGTTAATTCAATTATTCCCGAGTTTCAATATTATTAGAGGTCTGTCTAATGCAACGCAAATTTTATGTATCAATGGTTTACTCTTATGGGATTTATTTCACCTGTTTTATGAATAGTCATTAACATACATATTAAATATAGAAAAAAGAACTGTTTGAAGATACTATAGCATAAAAATGATTTTGAAAAATAACAAACAATTTTATTTAGAGTGGAAAAATAAATTAAAAACTTCAGAAAACGGAATAAGATGAAGAATCATGATCAACCTGAAAAATAAACAAATGTATGCAGGAATCGTCGGCACCAGTATTTAAATATAATACTGAATTAAATACAACACTAAAAACAGAACATGTTTTCTCAAAAAAAGAATTTACATTGGATTTGGGTTAAAGGTTAGTTGCTTGAAAAACATTCAAAATGTATTTCTGAAGCCTATGAAATGGGTGATAAACGATAATAAAAATTTTCAAATTTATTTAAAGAATAAATTAGGAGAATTATATTATTTTTTGAAAAAAAAAAAACTTTTATAGTCAGTCTACCTAAATACACAAATACATTGAAGATTACTACAAACTTGGAGTTTTCTTGTTCACAAAGTTATTTATTTGTTAAATACGTCTTATTATATTTTATGTTAATGAATACCAATATCAACTAAACTGTAAACTTTATTTTAAATAGTGCAACAACATAGTCTTCTTTTATAAACAAGAATAATAACTAAAGAAAAATATATCTTAACTTGTAAATTTACTTTCTAACTTATATGTTTCCATGCGTATCGTTCTTTTTGAAGTTTTTCTTTATTTTGACTTTATTTCTTTATTTTCTTTCTTAATTTAATAATGATCATGACCTTCTCATGGTTTCACAATTTCCCTGTCCACATAGACAAGGATTGAATCCCTCTACACTTTATTTCACGCTCTGTCCATATTTTGTCTAATTGACTAGATATGGTATAAATAACCGTAAATTCTGTTTAAAGAGGAAAAAATCCTGGAGCATCTGGTCTCAAACGCTCAAAGCTTAAAATTTGTTAGTTTAAAAATGCTCTATTATTTTGCTACAATACTCAGTCATGTTATGGCGATATTTTTTGCCATAATTTTTGCAAATAATGTTGTGAGATATTTTGAAAAAAGTTGAAAAATTCCATTGACCAAATATTTGAGTTTTATTTTTTATTTTCTAAGTTTTTCTTTATCCACCAACACAAACATCTCGTACAAACTGAAAATTTCTAAATTTACCAACTTCTTATATTAATATTTTCATAATTAAAATGAAATGAAATTTAATGAAATAGATTAGTTGACTTAAGTTTGTGATTAGTTATGTTATATGAGTCTTGTTAAAATTTACTACTGAAATATTTTTAAAAATGTGCAATAATTTTTCTTAATTCCGGATAAACAAAGAAACAGTAAGTCGAACTATCTTCTTAGCATAAAATAAAAATAAATAATTCTTTGCAAATCTCAGGAATTAATACACCAAGCAAAAAACAAATCAGCGACTTTATATTTAAGATTTGTCGGTATCAGTGCTTTTTTATATTAAAATCCTTATATATTCTGATTATACGTAAATTTATTCAAATTTTTAGCTAAAAAAAATTGAATTTAAATTATAGTCGTGATTAGTGACAGAAGTTATTTATGATGAGTGTCTTGGGAAAGCGACTTTGGAGGACTTTGCTTGGCCAGGTGCCAGGGCGAATGCTTGCTCATACTCGTATGCACAGGCAAAGACTTCCGTAAGTCCATTATGCTTAGCATATCAACTCTTAAGTCATCAAACACAATCTTGATTCATATTTTCTTTTTTTTTTTAATACAGCTAGTTTGTATTGTTAATTTTTTAAAAAAAGATTAATTTAAGAATAATATATTACGCCTGCCTTAATTTTTTTTTATTTACAAATTTTTTCTTTGACTTGAAGTAGTTTCATGAATAATAGCATTGTTCTTTTGTAACTTGACTGAAATTAACTAGAAAGTCATAACGTACTTCAAATTATGCTCTTCTTACGAGGAAGGAAATTCCAGAAACGTTAAAAAAAATTGCTGAACTGGTATAAATTAATATACTGCTAACATATTGTCTATTTCGTAACTTTGCATAATATTCTTTATTTCAAAAGTGACAAAATTATCTTAATTAATAGCTTGACCACTTTTTAATATTTAATATATATGAGAAATCGGTATTAAATAAATTTAAATACTAATCTCTGTTTAATATACCTAAATGACTTAATATACTTGTACTTCCTACAAAATGTTTATTTAGTAACGACGTAATTTTATTTACTTAGAATTTTTAAAACAGCTCCATATACTACAGTTAGAATTTATAAGCTAACATAGAATGTTTTATTTAGTAACTTGATGTATTATTTTTTATTCAATTCACTTGATAAATGAACCATTATTAAGTCACTTAATATTGACATCTTTATTTACTAATTTCCTGTAATGTTTCTTATTTAGTAAATTTGAAATGAAAATCTGTAGTTTATTTGCATAAAATAATGCTTAACATTTAGCATAATTGTTATAGCAATTATACATGTTGGTCTATCTTAAAACATAATTATTTAAAATCGTTTGACCTCTTACATTGAGTATACTACTCAATTACTACAGTTGTATCCCCTGTCCATTTTCAAAATCAACTTAGTTAAGTAGCTCGTGTTATTATATAAATATCTCCAATAAAGAAAATTATTCAGTATCAGGAAAAAATTGCATGGATTAAAATGTAATGACTGCTATCAAATATAGCGAAAACAACAATTATAATTGTTTAAAAGAAAGATTTAAAGAATACATAAAAAGTACCCTAATCAAACTACGCAAACCACTTACTTATTACTAACACCAACCAGAGTAGATGGAGAATTTATTGAAATTACCGCAGAGAGGGTAGAAACTAACCTATGTAAAATAAGAAGAAAAGTATATACATATATATGATCAAACCCCATTATGAAATTGGAAAAAAAGACTAAGATCTTTGAACCGTAACAAGCGGTCTTCCTCAGAGTCAAAAACCCAACTAACTCTCTTCTTAAAACCCAACTCTTCTCTTGTTTTCCCATTTCATATTGTAGTTTGATCATTGATTGTTATTTCACATGTTCATGTGAAATCTTGTATATATATATCTTTATAAATAAAATAATGATTTTGTCTGTACATTGCTTAGAACTGACTCATTTCAAGTTTTCTTTACGTTTCATACATTGGAGAAACCGAATCCACCCTTAGAAAAATTTCTGTCGGTTTGTCGGTTTGTCGGTTTGTCTGTTTGTCCGCAAAACTTTGTCACAGTTAAACTCAGCTACCATAAGATATATAAAGCTGAAACTTTTACAGTAGATTTGTGTAGGTCTAACTTAAAATATAGGCTATGAATTGATTGGAAATTCAACGTAGAAGTGAAGTTATGGACGTTTAACGCAAAAATGTTTGTCACAAGTAAACTCAGCCACCATAAGACATAGCGAGCTGAAACATTGACACTGGATTTGTGTGTGCCTAACTTAAAATATGGGCTCTAAATAGATTATTAATTCAGTACAGAAGCGAAGTTATGGGGCTTTTAGCTGTATTTTCCTAACTTCACAGACAAGTTTGTTTTGAAAATACACAGGTGTGGCAAGTAGGTATTGTTAGTTGATTTTAATTTCAATTGAGCATATGAATATATTGCGTATTTGACATCATTGAAATGGTGTTTCACAGACTTAAGGATGTACTATCTATTGAGAATAAATGTTTTGTAAACGAGCAATTCTCAGCCCTTAATATGAACAGGCATAAGAAATCAACAAACAAGTTCTTATGCTATATGAAGCCGAGGAAAGAACTTACAAGTCAGTAAAGAGATTGGATAAGTGATGAAGAAGCAGTTCATTATCTAATTGAATTTCTTGACCCTGAATTTATTTCTCCTGGACTGCCTGCTCATGAGTAAAAACTTAAAGTAGAGCACCAATCATGCTGCAATTTAGTAGCAGTAACAAATTTCATGTTACGAAACATGAGTGCCCCAAAACTGTGCAACGGGACACGACTCTGAGTTCGTGCTCTACACAGATATGTCATAGAGGCGGACATAATGACTGGATGTGGTATTGGGGAGTCTGTGTGTATACTTCACATACCATTGATTCCGAGCCACTGTCTGTTTACGTTGAAATGATTGCAAAGTCCGGTCAGAGTCTATTTCGCAATGATGTTAAAGTAAGTCGCAAAGGGAGACTTCATCTAACGCAGGAATACAAGGTAGCAAAACCAAGTTTTTCTCACATGGTCAAATGTAGTTTACATGCTCAACGGTCAGAGATTTCAACTCTTTCTTCTACCATGAACCTGAAGGACAGACAGCTAATGTAGTGTATTAGCTGGAGGCATTTGTTTAACACTGTAGTAATAATGGTATTTTCTACTATTCTATAATTTCTAATGACATTTTGAAATACCAAAAATGACGGAACTTCTGATTCCTCCGTGGTATAGCCGAAAGGCATAGGCACACGGCAATAAACCAAAACAGGAACTTCTGATTCCGTCAAAGACGGGTACGTTTGCTATGTATTATATATAACTATAAACTTTTTTTTAATTTAATATTTGCTTAATAAATACACTGGTAATAATGTAAGGTATGGGACCAGAGTAGCCCAGTGGCTTGCGTGATCGCCGATGACAGTAGAACAAATTTATTATAAATAAATGTAACAAACAAATATTTTTTTGAATTTAAAATGTGGATAATATAAAAGATGGTAATAAAGTAAAGGGATCTAGCCAGGGTAGCCAGTAGCTTGCTTGCTCGCCGATGACAGTAGTGCAAATGTATTATAAATAAATACAACAAAAATATTTTTTTTTAATTTAATATTTGCGTAATATAAACACTGGTAATAAAGTAAGGTATGGAACCAGAGTAGCCCAGTGGCTTGCGTGCTAGCTTTTGACTGGGAGCACGTTAATTAGAACTAACTCATTTCAAGTTTTCTTTACGTTTCATACTTCAGAGTAGCCACGTGTACCCTTAGAATAATTTCTGTCTGTCGGTTTGTCCACAAAATATTGCCCCCATAAGATATATAAAGCTGAAACATTGATTGTAGATTTGTGTATGTCTAACTTAAAATCTAATCTTTGTATACAGAGGCATTTGTTTAGCACTGTACTAATAATGGTATTTTCTACTATTCTATAACTTCTAATTGTAGTATTAGTATAATACTATAATTGATATTTTGGAATACCAAGTATAATAGAATTTTTGATTCCGTCAAAGACGGGTACGTTTGCTAGTATATATATATATATATATATAAAACATGATTTCACAGTAAATAGTGAATACAATTCAACTTCATATTTTTTCAAGCACATCAGAATAATGACTAAGACAAGAGAGGTATTTCGAAGGATGTATAGTGCAGGAAAGAGAACTTATTAGGGTATAGACGTTGATGCATACAGATACACACACACACACACACACACACACACACGCACTGTGAAACCCGAAAACACTCGTACAATGTTATAACTACCACCTCCCTTTCAAGAAGAATCACAATGCACTTAATGATTTCTGCACCCAAAAAACATATGCAAGACATATACAACACTAGATTAGCCCGAGAGATGTTGGTGTCAAATACAAGAATAATTAAAACTGAAAGTTAATTAAAAAAGTCAACTCAATCTTTATACTCTTTTATTTTGTTTCTGACTGAATACATGGTTTTTTTTTTAATTTGTAAACTAATTAAGTTTCCTTTTATTAAACTAAAAACTATATTCTTTTTAATTTTTTAAAATTCACAGTAGATGAAATTTTTGGGTTTCAGAATTCCGTAAAAACATTAAAAAACACTGCACGAGCCTTTAGTACCCATGTGGCTCAGAAGGCCCGTCATATGCAACGGATTAGTGATGTCGCACCTTCTAAGGACCTATTAAAATTTTGTTTTTCAGGACTTAAAAAAACTAGAATAATTTACAAGTAATGACTATTAATATGTTGTAAATTAATATAATTAACTATATTATTTTGGACTTCATTATTATATTTAATATATAGGTATATAGTTATTGTATTACATTACATTACATTACAAAATGACATATTTTGTTTGTATAATATTAATATTTAGATATTCAATATATAAAAAAATGTATTTTCATAGACTTTGTATTTTTTATTACCGTTTTGCAATGTATATACTACTTTTGCATACTAAAGCGTGAGCGAAGCAGATTATGGTGTTAACGAGATAAAACTTTGATAAGAGGGGAACTTATTGTTTTAGACTTGTGAAAGCTTTCCATTTATGGCTAATCTACGAGATGAAATTAATTAGTACAGTCAGCCAGGCTAGGGGAAGTTTTTATGAAAAAAAAAAACAAAAAAGAAGGCTGTTACAATGAAGAGGGTGGGAAAATTAGATTAGTTACTGAGAGTAATTAAAGAGGAAATGTTAGGGGAGAATAAATAAATTATAGCAAAGTTGATTGAGTAAGACGTTTTGAGAGAGCTTTAACGATGGTAACTAGATAATGAATAGGCTTAAGATGTCACGAAGAGCTGATTAGGGCTTAGGTGAACATACAGACAAACAGCTGAGGGGACAAGGCTCCACCACTATGCACACCCGCAATGCCCCTACTCCTCTCTCTTACTCTCAGTCAACATAGCCGGGAAAGTTCTTTCACAAACAGCATACTTCATCTTTTAAAACAACATATCATTCATCAGTATCATCATCTTTTTCCTTCTTCTACGACTTCTTCTTCATTATTTCTTCAACTATCACTATAATCACTGTAATACTAACCAACTCAACATTTAACCTATTAGGCAATAAGGCTAAAACATTTTTCTCTGTTTATTCTACTTCTTATTAGCATACATCTGTGTTTCCTGATTAAATATTTGTACATCTTTAAACTAATCTGTCATTGTCAAGTATGTCATTAACAGAATCATCTTTTAATTATTTTTCTTCTTCACCGAATGTTAATGATTTTTAATTAAACCTTTGTTGATAATGCTGACAAGTAAACTTGTCTTGTTGTTTTAAATAATTTTTCTCTTTCAAGATTATCATCCTTTTCTTTATCAAGCATCTGCTCTTGTTGATTAACTACTTAACAATGTCCTACCCAGCAGATTTTTACCTATCTATGCAAAATTGTATTTTGATTTCTGTTGTTTCTTCCCTTGTTAACGTTTTTTTTCATTTCCTTTTCTTAAAGAAGTAGCACCATTTAACACCAATAAATCTAATAGAGCCAATGATAAATTACCAAGTCATACAATCGTGCTGTATACTGCTAAGCTTTTAGGTAGGAATAGTCGACCCAATAAATCTGTTTTTAATTATATCTAGCATACTGGACTGCTTCAAAACATGGATTGCACAGTTTTTTAAATCAAGGGATAGATATGATGGTTTAAATTGGTCTGGTTTTTAAACGAATCTGTCTGAGAAAGAGTCGTACTGGCGGGGTAGGGAGAGATGAAGACAGTGAGCAGAGGAGGTAGAGAGTGCCTCATCATCTCAAGACCCTCTCTCTAGTATCTTATTTCTTTTAATCAGAGGGCCCTATTCCAGTTTCAGTTGGGTTCGTGTTCAACTGATAAGTTGTTGGGGATAAATTTCAAAGATTTAGACCCCATGGAATCCTGAGCAAATGAAATTCAATGTCGCTATCAGAGAGAACTAATATAACTGTAACAAATTGTTCAAAAATTAATCAATCAGAATTCAATTCACATTTTCAATACAAAGTGTCATATTTATTTAATATTATGACCAATTTTTATCAAAAACTTGGATTGTAGTTCCCTTTTTTTTTAATATTTATTGAAAATGATAGATTCTTAAAATCGATAAAAATTTTGTTTCACTCAAGAAATAGAATTTTTTTTAATTAGTATGTAATAGTTTTCAGCTTCAAATAGCTAAATACTAGTAATAAATAACAATGTTAAAACCTCTCAACTAACAAATTTTTACAACTTTGTATGGCATCACGATTGCAGAGAAATGTTTTTACTGCAGAATATCAGAATAATAAAGAAGGCCATTGGCTTTTTATAATTCTTTGAAAATTGTTAGAGTTTATTGATTTGAATGTATTGTTTATACAACAAAATGAAGTTTTTAACCATATACGACTTCGTAGCTGCTAATTGGAAAACAGTTGTAGCGTTGTCTGATTCTAAATTAATTATTAGCAATACGCTATTGAATTCTACCATATATTGTTGTTATAAATACAGCCTCAGGAACAATTTTTGTTGAAACCATGTTTTATTTGTATAATTTCTTTGTTTACCCCCTATGAATTAATTCCACGTTTCAGCTGAATGTACAAAGTTCAATAAAAGGAAAAAGTTATAAATTTGAGACTGTTAAACAGCTCCTTATGAAACAACTTATGATCATCCATTGAAGTCGTATACAGTAAATTTGTACTTCTTAGTCTGTAATACTTAGAGCCAGAATTTTATGAGCATTTGTGATATATGAATTTTATTCATTTATTTTATTGTGAAATGAATATTTCATTGTGAGATCATACTCTTTTCCGGAAATTGTAAAATTATGTACTGAAACTTTGATGTTGTGTTAAAATAGTTTTTTATCTGAAAAGATTGCAGTTCATTTATTATAGCAAGTATACTTTCAAGTGGCGGGCTTGTAGAAGAAATTAGTTCTGCACTATCTGAGAGTGCCAAAAACAGCACACAGAATTGTATAAGTTGACTACATTGACAAACTGAGTGTCTAAACCACTGAAGACGAACGCAATCTGGTCTGGTAAGCAGAGAGTTAGAAAACTAATAGTTGATTCTATAATAACAAGAAGATATAACTATCGTATTTGTAAATGTATTCGATCGAGATCTTTACAATATCTTGGTTATCAACAAATATCCTTAAACATCCATTTCCGAAAAATGCTTTCTGCCCCTTGATTAATTTTCAATGTTAATTTTCCTAACAATTTAATTTTTTTAACTTACTAGAGACCATTATACTTGATTCAATTCCTATTCTTACAGAAAAAATTCCTTATTCTGATAGCATTATTGAAACAAATACTACGTTATAGTTTTGCAATACTATTTTAATTTTTCTCACAAAAAGCACTAACTTCTCACCCTTTGGTTTCTGCGAGCCATGATTTTTGCTTTGCTTAACTTTTAATGTTTCTACTCCCAGTTATCAACATTCAGAGTCAACAAATCATACAAATTTACTATTATGTGTCATATTATTTTGAATTACATTTACTTTACCATATGTAAAACTTGGAAATTATGAAAAAAATCACCTAATGATTTTGATATATCTGTAACCTTTCAACTCTCTAGATCTACTTTTTTTGTATTTATAAAATTCCTCAATGATTCTGGAATTCTATTAAAAAAAATATAATATACTCCACATGTTATATTGTGAATATAATTATAATAAAATTGGACATTCTGATATCTGATAGATTTGGTTAGAGAAATGCAACATCTCCGGAGCAAATCTAAGCTGGGGATGTTCTTAAAGTGCAATCTTTATTCCATCCTCAAATCAAGTAGTACTCCACTGACAGTGAAGGACCTTGTCTATAAGGCGGTCATTCGCTCGACTATGACATATGGATGCTCAGTCTGGTTTGGAGCGGCGCCCACGAGCAAGAACTGCATCCAAGTTGTACAGAATAAATGTGCCCGCCTTATAGCTAGAGCGCCATGGTATGCTAGAAATTTTGATATTCAGCATGATTTGAGTTGAGAATCAATTGATTGCTACATTAGTCGACTTGCTCACAATGAAGACAAAAAACTGTCCACCCATCCAAATCTCCTTGTTCGGGACCTGAATCCAACAAATAACCCTTCCCAATCCCGTGACTCCTAATAGCTCCCTTCCTGAACTAAATATGACGACCTGATGACTTATAAATAATATAGTACCTCATATAATGCAAAGCTGCAAGACCATACGACCACGAATACGACTCCTTTCCCTGACAGACTAACGCCCCCAGTATTGACAATGCCTACTGACCAAAACAAAAAAAAAAAGCAGCATGATAATTTAGCAGTAGTGGGCCTCTGGTCCGGAACTGCTAATTACGACGTGCACTGTCGTGCATGGAACTCTTCGTTGGTCGTTGGTCGTTGGTTAGAGAAATAATAATGTATTTTTTGAGCAAAATTGGAATATATAAAACTCTTATATAGTACATATTTCGATTAAAAACTATTTTCCTTTGCTCTCTAGTACCAAAAAGTGCATGTTTTATTTGTTCATGACGATATTTGTGCAAAAACAATGTGATGATTTTTGCATCGTAGGAAAAGTCTTAAAAAGGCTAGTGTATCTAAACTAAAAGTTACAAACACTAGAAAACAACCACAATAAATTCTTTTCTACTGAGCATTTGAATTTTGTTGAAATTTTTAATTAAACAGTGTTTCGAGATCAAATCAAACACAATGATGTAACGAGAGTTTGAGAGGATGATATTACAGTGAGGTTACGACTTTGCTGATATTAATCCCATTCCACAATACCAATATTAACAACATATGAATTTGTGTGGCTACATTTGTATTCAACTATGCATATGAAGTTATAATTGAGTAACTGGTTTATTAACATGTTTCTACACATGGTCGCTTGATTAAACTCTAAATCTAAGTCCACTTACTATCATCTAAGCGGTTTAAATGAACTTTCCTGTCAGATATATGAAAATAAATTCAATTGTCATTTTCGGTTAATTACAAAATATTAAACATTTCTAACTTTTCTTCTTATTATACAGACAGTAATGAAATTTAGTTTTACATTATGAAATAAATATAGATTTAATGAAAAATCTGGCAGTTTTAGAGCTTGAAAATTATATTTTAAAAACTTCAAAAGAAATCAGTTGTTTTGTGAAGTGTTCACGGAAGTGGATACAAGCTCCACTGCAAGCTTTACATTTCAAACAAAATTTTCTCTTTTTCGCTTGTAATCTGTGTAATTCAAATCATCTACAATTTACTTTTAATTCTTTGCTGTTTATGATCCTCTTGATAGGAATATTATGTTGTAATTTTATTATTGAATATATATTTTATATTGAATTATATTATTATTATTATTATAATTATATCACTGAATATTACTATGTAATTATTGAATTTATTATTGAATTATGTGCAGACATCACTTTTCATTCAAGTTTAATCTCAAGGCATTTGAAAATTTCCATTTTATAGCCAAGAAGACCCACACTTTAGTATAATCTCTCTCTATCTCGCTAACATAATCTCACTTAAGTCACTAACGTCTTCTTTTTCTTCCTCTCCTTCTCTCTTTCTATCCTCAACGTCTCTCCCATATACTCGCTCTTCCCCTTTCTCCTCATCTTACCCCCACCCCTCCCGCCATCTTTCCTCCTGATCTTCACTCATTCCAGTTTTCTTGCACTATCTACCATGCTTGTTCTGACTTCCTTATTCTCTTCTCACCTACTCACTCACTCTCTCTCTCTCTCTCTCTCTCTCTCTCTCTCTCGCTCTCGCTATCTCTTTCTGTTTGTTCTAAAGCGCTATCTCGCTTATCTTCTTTCTTTCCTTCTTCCGTTCTTTCTCTCCCTCTGCTTTCTACGAAGACTTGTGCACTCAATCAAATTGTGGCTAGTGAGTGCTAGGCTTTCCTCCTACTCTCTGCTGAGTAAATAACATAATTACCGGCCCATACATGCATTGGAAAGTATTACTACTGCTATTAGCAACACAGACGGAAAGTTATCAAATCATTTGCTGACAGGTGAATACGAATAACATAACTTTCTCATCTAGTTAGACAGTTTTATTACAAAATACAGAACACAACAGAATCCATACAAGACTAATTCATAGGTTTTGCGAAAAATAAAGACGATGTTAACTACAAAACTGGATGGATTTTACATTGAGAGTCTTATATTACGTCTTTCTGAACTTTGTCGTGGCAACGTTTGAGAAAGCTTGAAGAACAATTCTTAACTGAATTCATTGTGGAGTTATTTTCTAGGTCGTTGAACCTTAGTTTAAATAGATTGAGAACCTGTGTTGGAATATCAACACAGGAATACTATCTGCGGAAAACATATTCGAATCATATTGCGAATGTGATAGCATGTGACAAACGAAGGGACAAACATTGCACTTTTACTGTGTAACCCTTCATATGAAGATATTAAAGTTCTTGACTCTTACCAGTATAGAGCGGGTTTCCGCGACATTGGAAAAACTGGCTTTTTCGCACTACAACTGCTGATCTCAGGCTCCTCTAAGCATTTACTAGTAACCATACGTAACTCTCACCACTGCACTTACCGTAATTTCTTGCCTTTTTCGAAAGTTAGAGGAATATGCCTATTACTCATGCCCACCTCTTGCCCCGTCCTTATAGTTTCCATACTTATTGTATCTTTTGCAGTATTGAATCGATTCTATTAATTTGATTAATTCATTAGAATATATTTCTTAGCTACCCTATCGTAATAAAAGCTAATGTGATATAAAAAACAAGTAATTATAAATAGTTGACTTCATGCATATTGTGCTAAGGTCAGTTGGTTTTGAAGATGGCCAGCGTCGGAAGCAGCAGGTCCAAAGACAATAAACTAGACATTTCATTATGGAATAAAAGTTAATTATGAAAAGATTTATTACTACGACAAATGAAATGGAAACTAATGAACATGGTCATATTCGTTAATCAAGGTTTTAAGCATTTCAACCTGTTAGAGTTAAGCACATTAAATAAACTGTAACTCATTCAAAATTAATTCAATAATGGTTTCCCTTTTACAAAAAAATATGATTACTTTTTACCAAAGACTTTCTTTTTTTATAAAAAAGGCAATTGTAATTATGATGGGATGAAAAAAAAAACGAATTGTTGAAAACAGATTAAAGATTGAAATTGAAAATCAGAAACAGTAAGTTTGTGTTTTTCCTTTTATATAGGTGTCTTTAATAACTTTGAACTCCATATATACATGAATGATCAAAGCACAATACGAAATGGGGAAAACAAGATTAAGATCTTTCAACCGTAACAAGTGGTCTTCGTCTGAGTTGGGTTTTTGACTCTGACGAAGACCGCTTGTTACGGTTGAAAGATCTTAGTCTTGTTTTCCCATTTCATATTGTGGTTTGATGGTTGATTGTTATTTCACGTGTTTATGTGCAATTTATATATATACGAATCTTTTTCTTATCTCGACCACATATATTTAAGACTATTTTTCTTTTTTATTGTTGTTTGATCTAGCTTCAATAATACAACACCTTTAAGTCGAAGATTCGTCTATTTTGTGGACATCTTCAGGGCTTAGTATTTTTCTATTGTGATGAAGCAACTACATAACGGTTTTTTAGTTCAAATCAGCTAGACAAAATTTCGATAAAAAAGAAAAATAGTGTTTTATATATATATATATATATATTGTTCAATGTAGAAAAATAAACATAGAGAAATTAAAAGCACACACTTACAGTCTCTAATTTTTGGTTTGAACCGTTTTAAGGAGAGAGAAGACAGGGAAACCAAGCGCACTGGTTCACTGCACTTGGGGTCTCCAACCGTCTCTGAACCAGTGCGCTTGGTTTCCCTCTCTTATTTCTCCTTAAGACGGTTTAAACCAAAAACTAGAGGCTGTGAGTGTGTGGTTTTAACTTCGCTAAGTTTTTTTTTTCTACATTAAACTATATTTGTCCTTTTCGGATCGTATTTCCAACGAAAAAGTTTTTATATATATATGAAATTATAAAGTAAAGATGTAAACTATTAACTATCTCCTACATATTGTCTTAGAGGTAATTTCAGAACTTCACCAGGATTCGTTTATTTACTATGATTTTGGCAAAGATTATTCATATTTAATTTTTGATACACATTTGCGTGACCATATTGTTTTTAACATATATATATAAGTAATGATCAAACCACAATAAGAAATGGGAAAACAAGACTAAGATCTTTCAACCGTAACATGCAGTCTTCGTCAGAGCCAAAAACCCGCTTGTTACGGTTGAAAGATCTTAATCTTGTTTTCTCATTTCTTATTGTGGTTTCATCATTGATTGTTGTTTCACGTGTTTATGTGAAATCTTTTTATATATAAGTAAATAACTCTTTGACAGGATTACATTGTTTCCGTGAAGCAGAAATCACATTAATGAATCTTAAAATCTTCTCAAGTTCTCAAACGCTTAGCTGGTATCATAAATCGTTTTATCTTTTTGAATATTTAGCAATCCTTGGGAATTAAGTATATCTAGGAAAAACATGTTTATTAAAGTTTGTTTTGATGTTTAACTACATAGCATTAAATTAAACTAAATCGTGTTTCAGGTATTACATTAAACGTGATGTAAACAGGAAAAAATTATATCTTACAAAAGATAGATTTAAAAAATTTGCAAACACAATGATCTCTTACGTATGAATAACGTCATTCCTTAAATCTATTACCAAGTAATAGATTCTTTAGCTATCTGCATAAAATCGTTTGCATAAATCAATTTCCTGACTTCAAGGCCGTCATTTCTATAATCTATGAAGATTTAATCGAGGATTTCTTTTTATTTTTCTGATTGAATTACATTGAAAATTGAATAAAAGGCAACAAGCTTTAAAGGAGAAAAGAAGTAATGCATCATCATTTTATTCATTTGATTTAAGTTTCTTTAAGTTTTTAAAATTATTAATGTATACTTGCTGCTTTTAATGGACATTTAGTTAGAAGTTTTATTAAAATAAATGTTCTAAGAGGTTATGATGTATTTAATATGAGTTGCACTTTCACAACCTGCATAAACAACAATTTATGCATAAAAACTAAAACATCAAATAAAAATGTTTTAATAGAAATTATTATTTCTGCTTTTTATATTTTTTTTATAAATAAATACATATGGATTCGTTTTAAAAAAGTACATGAGTTAATGGTCCTTTTTTATCTGTAGAAGAGTCTCAGGTGAAAAAAACTGTAATTCGATTCTAAATCACTGGCCTCTTTCAACGAGTAACTAATGTACCCAGTTTTGGCTCTTTTAAGTCTAAAGAAAAATAAAAATGAGACAAAATATTAAATAAATACAAATATTTCGTCTTTTGAATTATTTTGTAAAGAACAAATGAATGCTGATAAATTCACTTATGAATCTGGTAGATTGAAAACACTGCTATAACAGGATCTATAACAATAAAACTATATTATAAAACATTACAGGTGTAAGCTAGAAAACTGAAACACATCATCACCATTTAAAATTACATATACACTAAACTGGACTTTTTTGATTAATACTCAGACAATTTAACTGTGAAGTAACTGTGATTTAAAACATAAAAGTAAATGTACTCATGTTATTGTCTTCTTTATTTTTAACCGTTCCATGATCGTAAATAAATCTTATGTCTCTGTAATATTGGTGACACTGAGTGTCACTTCAAACTATCACGTCTTTGCACAATGGGCAATCTCATTCACGTCTTGCCCTCTATTCTCCTGAAGACAGCGTGAAACCGAAATGTGACCCAGAAACCGTGGGTTTCGTTTTCTTTTCTTTTTTTTTCTCAGTATTAAATTTAGTTACAGTAATAACCTGATCGTCACAATTTAACTAACTCACAATTTAACGAACCAAATGAAAAAAATAAAAATAGTAATAATTGTCAAAAAAATTTAAATGCTTGAAAATAGCTTGAGAGGGAGAGAATAAAAATAAACAAAATGCAAGAACGAATTTATCACGTTTCTTTATAATAAAAAACCAACAGTTAAAAAAATTAAGGTATTAACAAAAAAGGAAAATAAATAATAAAATGGACCAATAATGGAACAGCATTTCTGAAAAGACAATGGAGGGAGGTTGGGTAAAATATGCCCTTCTTCAATTAAAAGATGATTTTGAGGTTTTGGAGAATCAGCAAACATTGTTAATAATGAAACAGAAACTGTCGTTCAAATTGCCAATAAATAGAAATTTGTTATTTCAACAAATTATATAACCGATCTTCTACAGGCGCATGATCAAGACCCCATTGAAACGGAAAAACATCAAGAACATTAGAACAGGAAGGAGAAGATTTCCCAGTAGAAAGAAGTAATTTTACTCTCAAACGACTCAAAAAAAAAAAATTCAAAAGCGTAAAAAATGCGTACAAAATTTTTTAATTTCACCACTTTCAAATTTTGAAAGGAGTAGAAAAGTGATAAATTACTTGAACAACTCAATCAATCGTTATCAAGAAATGTATAATGAAATGAAAAAGAAATCGCTTATACAACAAACTCTTACCAAATTTTTCGTGAAAGAAAATGATGCATTGGCAACAGCGTCCAACTTCAAAGGCGTTGGAAGAATCAAAAAAATTCTAATTATATTTTCTATTAAAATATTTTTTTCATTTCTTATATAATTCTATGTTACATCTACATGTCATGTAATGAATGATTTTGCTAGTCAATATAATTTTTTTCAGCTCTTATTTAATATTTTCCAACATTTTTTACACATTTTATCAGTGGGAATGGAACCTTTTTTGATTATTTCAATGTAAATAATCTCTCGTTTAGCCAACTCCCGCACAACGAACAAACACTTGGCAGCAATTAGTTTGTTAATGTGAGGTATTACTGCATATTAATAAATAGATATACATATATGTCACTTTCATTAAAACTGGTTGTTTTGTTTGGAAGGTCTTATTCCAATTTCGTAATTTCTTAGTGGGGGTTAGAGGTTTATATATATAAACTCTATTCGGGGCTACAAATAAGAAGAATGCTTTTATATTACAAAATTATGGTGATTTGTTCACGATAAATGTGAAATTGGCATAAGTAATGAAATGCCTGGCCTTAATTGTAAGTAATGCAGTCCATGTTGCTACAGGAGGCTTTATTAACAGTAAGGCATCTCGGAAATGAAAGATCATATTACCATTCTGCCGTTACATCAACATACTGAAGAAGCAAAGTGGCTGAAACCAAGCTATGCACATCAATTTAGGATGTTACGTAAACGTTGCATACTCAACCAAGAGGTAAAATTGTTTACGTTCATGATAGCATAACTACGAGTATCTCAGAGTTCCTAACAGTAATATTTCATCAACTAATCTGTACATATTCCTTGTTGTTGCAACGCTAATGATTCTGGGAAGTCTCACAAAATACACGACTAGCTAGATAAATTCAATGATAATAATAAAAAGTTTCATGTTGAAGGATATCAGCTGGTACCGGCACGGCAATGAGAGGACCGTAACATGCATCACTTTTCAGTCCTGTAGCCATCAATAAAAACAAATTGCTGTTTCCTTATTTGATTCTATACCATTCAAGTTTTACAACTCCATCGATAAAACAACATTGCTTTCAAAACGTTTGAAAATTAATATATTTACGTTTATCCACTCAGATTTATGTAAATTTATAGCAAATATTAACTTTATTAGAAAAAAAAACAGGGGTGGACTAAACTTAACTGTACCATAAGTAAACATAATATTAAAATTGTTGATAGTAAATTGATTATACTTTAATGGAAGTATAGTATTAAAAAAAAAATTATTTTTAAATTTTAATAGGTTTACATGATTTCAGGGCATTAAAGTTTTTTTTCCTCTCGCTTTTTTGATGATGTCTGTTATAGGTGTGGGTCCAAAAGTTTGTGGAGACACTTTGCATTCCACAAAGTTGGATGGATAAAATTCTTTTCTATACACAAATGGGCCTTATAGTTTACATGTACCCTGTTATTTGGGGGAAATATTGTATGATGGAATAGTAACTTTTCTGGCCAAAATGTGTTTTTAAACAAAATTTTTCTCTTCCGAAACTAATAATTCTTGAAATTGTTTCATTATATTGGAAAAGCAAAAGCCATAACAGACAAAAATCTTCAGATTTTTAAAATTCCTATTAGATAAATTAAATAATATTAAATTAAGTGTGCAATTAGTTTTGTTTTTTGAGATCTTGCTCAGGTAAAGTTACACTAACATGCAGACAGACCAATTTGCATGACCTACTGTTTTGAACTGAGGGGACATCAAAACAAATATTTTTCTTGATGAACAACATTAACATTTTGATTCAAAGCCAATAGATGTAATAAAATAAAAACAAAATTAGAATTGGGTAGTTTAATGGTTAGGACTTTAAAAAATATTCAAACGAATTAATCGTAATCAATAAATATTATATTAAAGTTAAAATGACAGTAATAATGATGCTCGTATTAATAATAGAGAAATACTACGAGAGAGGGAATAAGTGAATGAAAGACAGTTGGGAGGAAGGGAATGTTTCTTTGAAAAGCCGAATGATAAGGGTGAAGTCGAGACAGTTTGCGGCTTCAAGCCATGAATATTAACCGGAGCAGCAAGCCAGGCCAATCAGCCAGAGTTCGGCGTACTGTCAGTCCTCCCATATGTATACATAGCCCTGTTTCTTATAGATCATCACTTTTCACATCAATTGTTTATTCCTTAAAATAAAGAACGATTCGTGAAAAAGTTGGCGCTTATGCTAACAAACAGAAGTTTTTTCAATTATTTTAAATGGTTGGTAATAGCTTCTTATTTGTAGACTCTGTAACGGCTCACGTCAGTATACTGAACAATTCAAATGTACAATCATTCAAACTGTGTGAGTTATTTAGAAAATTTAGGTTTTTATCTTTACTCCTCTTTAGTTTAATTCTATGTTTTGTAGGTAATTTTGAGTTCCAAAATTTGAAGATGATAACTATTTACTAAATTACAAAGTATTATGATATGCAATATAATAATAATAAAATTGTCTGAATAGAAACCTATTTTTTAATTAATTATTTAATAAATTATACCATGGCAACTTTTTTGTCTTTCACGTTAACTCTTGATTTAGCATGCGTAGTTCTTTTCAATTGAGTAGTAAATCGTCTCGCACATGTAGTGAACAGCTGCGCTTCCTCTTTACACAGTTTTATATCTACCGTGCCTGCTGGCGTTGAGTACAATGGGGACTGTGGGGCAGGTAGCGATGTCTTAAGTCTGCCACTCTATGCCCAGCCATGTCTTAGACAAGCTATCTATCTACCTTGTCAACCCGCTAACAATGACCTTTCACCACACAAACCATATATATTAACAGCACATTACTAAGGTAATAAAATAAGATTTTTAAAACATTTTCGTTATATACTGAGTTCTTTAATCTACATTTTAACGTTTAAATAATCAAAAAGTTTAAATCATTATGACTATAAATATTTCATGTACCATCTATTCCTTATGCAGTCAGTCGCTTTAAATTTGGACAAAATATTGTTTTGTCACCAATAACAAAACTAAAAAGAATTTCATGTAGAAACTTTTTCTGTAATTTGCAGTAGTGCAATTATTTCGTTTCAAACCAGATGTCTACATTCAATATTAAATGAGCACTTAGAATCCATCACTCTGCTCCATAGTATATCTGTAGACAAATTATAGATTTTTTATTTCATTTATCCTGACTCCAATTTTCAAAATTAGTTGAATACAAACCTTCTCACCATAGGCTTAGTCTACGTTAAAAACATTTTAATGTTATGGAGTAATTTAACTATCATACGATGAACAAAAATATACAAAAAAAAGAGTTAACCATTCTTAAAACCTAACTAAACAAAAAAAATTAGCTATTTAGAAATATTTGCAATGTCAATAGTGCATTCAATATGAGACAATAATAATATAGATAACTTCTACCCATATGTACAGTTGTTTCTCGTTAACTGGTGCGAGATCTTGAGCTGTGGTACTTTTTTCCCCACTTTTTTAATGATTTAACATTTTTGAAAGTATTTAGTTCAGGTAAAACTTAAATATCATCATTTTTAGTACCAACAAAATAAACGTGTTCTTAGAATCCATCACTCTGCTCCACAGTATATCTGTACACAAATTATAGATTTTTATTTCATTATATTCAGAGGTTTTCAATTACTCTGAATCTAATAAAATGGTTCCGTAAACTGTTCTGTATGCGTATATGCATGTGTGTTTGTGTAAGTTGAATATCTCAAGAAAAAAAAGGAAAAAAAATATTAGTGAATTTCATATTTTAGTTTCTGCTAGTCCTGAGAGAGAACGTCGCCACCACCACGTTCTTAGCTGATTGAGGCATTTGGATGGTAGGCATGTTGCATGTTGAAACTTTGAGTTGCATGTTGTACTCAGACTTCCAGTATCCACAACAGTACATGCTAACAGACTGTGGGTCTTGGGTATTAGGTTTGTTGCATGTTGAAACTTTGAAGTTGCATGTTATACTCAGACTTCCAGTTAACATATCAGCACATGCTTAGCAGACTGCGGGTCTTGGGTATTAGGTTTGTTGCATGTTGAAACTTTAAGTATGCATGTTGATACTCAGACTTCCAGTTACCACATCAGCACATGCTTAGCAGACTGCGGGTCTTGGGTATTAGGTTTGTTGCATGTTGAAACTTTTAAGTTGCATGTTGTACCCAGACTTCTAGTTACCACATCAGCACATGCTTAGCAGACTGTGGGTCTTGGGTATTAGGTTTGTTGCATGTTTAAACTTTGAGATGCATGTTGTACTCAGACTTCCAGTATCCACAACAGCACACGCTTAGCAATTGCGTGTCTTGGGTACTAGGCTTGTTGCATGTTGAAACTTTGAGATGCATGTTATACTCAGACTTCCAGTATCCACAACAGCACATGCTTAGCAATTGCGTGTCTTGGGTACTAGGCTTGTTGCATGTTGAAACTTTGAGATGCATGTTATACTCAGACTTCCAGTATCCACAACAGCACATGCTTAGCAGACTGCATGTCTTGGGTACTAGGCTTGTTGCATGTTGAAACTTTGAGATGCATGTTATACTCAGACTTCCAGTATCCACAACAGCACATGCTTAGCAATTGCGTGTCTTCGGTACTAGGCTTGTTGCATGTTGAAACTTCGAGATGCATGTTGTACTCAGACTTGCAGTCGTCACCACAAGTCCATATTTAGCAGATTTGTTATGGTTTCGTTTGGCAGATGGGTAGTAGGTTTGAATTTTAGGCAGTCTTGTAGCGTCTGCACATAATTAGAAGATACGAGACTTTGGGCTGAACGTCTCTCATGACATTTGTATAGAATTGTGCAAATGAGGAGAAGACATTGTGTCCTCCATTGACTGAGACAAAAGCCTAATTAGTACAGTGTCAGACCCTCTACCTTTAAATGCCCACTTATTTGCTGCTGACATAATGGCTTGTTATGGCACCTATAAATATTGATAACTACATGAAACACATCTCACAAAACAACTCTCCTTCCATCATGTTTTTTATATATAGTAGCCATTTATTTTCTTACAAATCTAATTTCAGTGTTTTATAAAATGTTTCTCTTATCAGATCAATTTATAAATTTATTTTAAATGTAACCACTGCCTCAGGATATTTTATATTTATGAATACTAATGATAATCAAGTATTTTATCAAGATCGCAGATTTAGTTTAGATCAACAATTTTACCAAAATACTTCAATTTACAAATAGATAAGAAATCTTACACTCTTTCTGATTACAGCTATTTTATACTAAATGAATAATTTAGATATAATACCAAGTTATTATGCAAAATGATATCATTAAGCTATAGCCTAATGTTCGAAGAAAAAATGCTACATTTATAGGTAATTTGAATATTGACTGAAGTGATGAAGGTTTCTAATCTGGAATACACAATAGTTTGAATGTTTTTACCACTCTTGGATAATGATTTTTTTTTTCAGTTATTAAAAATAATGTTTCTTTACAAAACAATTAATTAATTTTTCATAATTTCATGAGAAAAAAATATAGTAAGCAACTAGTCTACACACAAATTTAAGTTATAATTAAACCATGAGTTCCAAACACTTTAGTCTTATCTTCTTCCCTGTCTTAATGGAAAAACGATAAACAATGTAACCTGGGGATGACCACAATATGTGTGAAATGTGTAGTTTAATTATACTTTAAATTAATATGGAAACTTGATACTTATTATTTGTCTTTTTCCTTTATTGCAATTGTAAATAGAGACTCAATAAATGTTTACACAAATCATGAATTAATTAATTTAATTCATGTATTTTACTGATACTTTCTGCAAATCAGCTTGGTTTATTTATGTGTTATAAATTAAAACTTTTGAAGTTAATATTGCAAAGGTTGTATGCTTTGCTGTGTACAGTAACTTTAATACATGACGGATTACATAAATGAACACTTTTCAAGATGATTTTGTGATTTTTTTTTATTTTAGTGGCTTATTGTTACCGTATGATAGCACAAATTATAAAAAATAACTTATATAAAGAACTGACACAACTCTCTTCAATATTTTAAAAAATATTCATCATCAACTATACATAATAAAATATACATGAATTATAAAAAATATATATAAGGTTGAAACTGGCAGTCGAATGGACATACAAATTTGGTGGAAAAATTCAAGCGGGAATTGGAACATAGTTCAAATGTGACTGTTAGAAGGTCTGATATTCTTGTTGCAAGGTTTATATTTCTCATTTTTTTTTACAGACGTCGATCTTCATTCCACATATTTACTTTGAAATTTTTTTTTTTATATAATGAAAAATCATTAGTTCTGGAATCCGTAATTGAGTGGTATTTACTCATTCTGAGTTAAAATGGATAAACAAACAAAAGTCTCCACACAAATGAAGTTTAATTCAACAACAACAACCCGTTTCGAACACTTTGTGTTCATCATCAGGAAGACAACAAGGTTGTGGTGCTGAAGGATTCGTCCAGTGGAAACAATTTGTTGTTTCCACTGGTTTCACTGGACCAACCCTTCAGCACCACATCCTTGGTATCTTCCTGATGATGAACACGAAGTGTTTTGAAACGCGTTGTTGTTGTTCAATAAACTTCATTTGTGTGGAGACTTTTGTTTGTTTATCCATTTTACCTCAGAATAATGAAAAATAGTTAATCATATTCCTTTCATACAAAGTTTTTATTATTGTCTACATAACACTCTCGTTACTTATTAAGTACAGTATAATAAATTTCTAATAGACAGCATGTTTCAACTTTTTAACTCTGAATCTTTAGATTAACCTGTATTGAAACTCATAAATAGGAAGCAATATACAATCCAAAAATAGTAGTTACAAGTAACTTCCATTTACGTACTCTAAAAGTTATTCATAAACCAAGTATAAAAATAGCAGAAAATAATATTATCACAATAGATTAAAGTGCTTTTAGACAAAGAATAAAGGCAGATATAAATATTAAATTAGGAAACAGTAAAGGAGTTTCAAAACTATCAAACAAACCACGGGTGGATTAGATCTTCCCATGTAGATGACCCGACCTGAAAGCCACTCATCTCTGAAAATAAGAACTAATCACCGTCATTATCATCTACTGGGTTATATATATAGCAAATTAAAAACAAGTCTTATTCGAGACTTCATGTTTTCTGTGTAACAGGTGAAACATAACGAATGCAGGGAATTTATTATAGTGTGTAGATACGTAAGGAGTAAGTTATTGAGAAAATTGGAAAATTAATAAAGAAACAGATATCTGCCCTGTTACTCAGTAACAGATAACAGACCTCTTACTCTTAAATATATATATCTGTGTGTGTGTGTGTGTGTGTTAGCTTGTCCAGTTCCTTATCTGTGTTTATTTTTACAAAATCATATTGAGCAAAAATAACTTAGCATTGGGTACTGGCAATTGGCATGAAGCTAATTTTGTTTGGATCCAGTGTTGTGAAAGTGGTCCTAGTGCAATAGATGATTCGTCTAGATACAGGACGGTGGGCACTGTGGCTCATTTGCATGTGCCCCTCCGGGCATCGCTGCCAGCTAAGCATCTGCAAGCCCATTATAATCTGCCCGGCGACACCAAACAACCCAAATCTACCTTGTTCTCTTCATTGTCCTGCTTGCGGCTCGAATTATTATTACCCTCTGAATTAGCATTTAATAAGAAACAGGCGGACTGCCCTATGAATAGGACCTGCGGAAACTTCGACAGATAGGGGCTCAGGACCGCTAGCGAGATTGTATCTCACCTAAGACCATAACAAAATATTCTATCCAACAAGTATTAAAAAATGTTGCATTTTTTTCAAAAAAGCTTTCTTAATAGGTCTTGTTTATTGAAAATTATTATTTTCTGAAAATAATTTCCTAACAAAGCGTACATTGTATTCTAAATAACACACGTTCTCCAACTTTCATATTAAATATGCAACATAATATTCTTACTTGATGCTATAGAATCTACTATGCATGAATCCATGTGATGTTTCCTATATTAAATTAATAAATTTTCTATAATAAAAAACTATTTACAAAATATTTTTATTTGTATAAAACTAGCTATTAGTGGTACACATCCAGCTTCTTAATACATAATCATCAAAAATGTCATTCCTTAATATACAAAAATGTCTTTGCCTTTAAAAATTAACCTTAATGAATTATGACTTTCAGATCAAAAATAGTACTAACTTCACTTCGGAAATTCGTATTGGTCCATTATTAAATTTAATTGTGATATCTTCAATAAATTTTACTAAAACGCTAAATAATGAAGAGTTAATGATTTAATTAAGTTAATGATTAGTTAAGAGTTAATAGACTTTAATTTTAGAATGTTATTATATACAATGTTTTTGGTTTTTTGTTCGTTTATGTTAAACAAATATTTATTTCCACATTTATACTTCAGCAGAAATGTCTTCCAATTTCTGGCATAAACAATTTAACACAGAGAAAAGAACAGAGAAATACACTACAGAACTCACTTCGAAATGAGTTCTACTACAGTGAGTTCTGTAGTGTCTTTCTGTGTTCTTTTCTCTGTATATATATATAAATATATATGATCAAACCACAATAAGAAATGGGAAAACAAGACTAAAATCTTTCAACCGTAACAAGCGGTCTTCGTCAGAGTCAAGAACCCAACTCAAGTTTTAACAATCAATGAAGAGTTGGGTTTTTGACTCTGACGAAGACCACTTGTTACGGTTGAAAGATCTTAGTCTTGTTTTCCCATTTTCTTATTGTGGTTTTATCATTGATTGTTATTTCACGTGTTTATGTGAAACTTTTATATATATATGAAATCATAATGAGTATACATTATAGTAATAGACTTAATAGCTGCTAAAATTAGTAATATTGAATTCTAAACTATAATTTAAAACTGTTAATTTGGAATATGTTGAAACAAATAATTTACACGGATTAATGTGGTGCAATTATAATCTGTTACCACCCCATTTAGTGCGAAAACAATTATAGTAATTATTCAATAACCCACCACTCACGTCTGCTATTATATATTATGATGAAATAAAACTAGTTCATTTTTAGACTATTAATTTGGATCATACGGATTATACGTGGATTGGATTTGGATTATACGTGGAGATCCGGTATACTGCGTCTGTAAATACTGTCTGGCACAGTAGCGTCGGGTTGAATCATGACTAAACAGATAATCATCTTATTATTGAGACTTATCATGAAAAGTCATAGAGTCCAAAGAAAAAATATAAGGGGCCAGGTTAGCTCAGTGGTTAACGTACTCGCCTCCGATCTGGTAAGTTCAGATTTATTCAGGAGGTGAATAAATCTGAGTACGTTGTTCCTCGGAGAGGACGTTAAACCGTTCATATCGTTGCGAAGCGCAAGTGCTTGGTGTCCCTATCTCAACTCTCCTGATGACGGTTCAACCGAAAATTAGAGACAGTTAGTGTGTTTGTTCCTTTGTTCTGTGCTTGATTACTTTAGGTTGTTTAATGTAAAACCTAACGATTTAATTACTATTCTTAAACCCAGAAATATTTGACACATTTTGATATCTTTTTTTAATTTTTAAAATTGCGCTAAAGATACTCAAAATAGGTCCTGAGGTTTAGTTTATCAGAATACCGGTGATCTTAGTGCTTGATTACATTAAACAACCTAAAGTAATAATTATTTAACGATTTAATTATTATTCTTTTGCAATATTGTCTAACAAAAGATAGAATTTAGTTGGCGATAGTAACACTGGCTGAATGCCCTAGTAGTAATGAAATAGTTCCATGTATGTCGAGATTTAATGGGATTTGGAGATAGATGTGTAAACCCAAACGTACAAGCAAGTCTGTTAATAGCAGACATATTAATTAAACTCGATCGAGCTATTACTTGTTTAAATCTTGTATGTTTGATCATTTAATTAATTTCAGGATATGTAGAATTGATTCAATTAATGATGAGGAAAGCCGGTGTGTTTGGGGAGACCCTTCTCCTGTACCGATACCACCCCTAATGAATACCACCTGCCTCCATAGACCACACTTTGAAATTCCTTTCACCTAAACCTTTAAATTATTCATTTCGAAAAACCAGTTAAAATCTCTTTTAACCCAGACCGTATTTAGATTTAGTGGGACACCTTCCTATTTGAATTACTTTGCATTCCATGAAATTTCTACCTGTTAGAACACGTCCATCCATTTGTAAAATTTATTCAACCACACACTCACGTATTAAATCGGGGTGAAAATTTATTTCATGTTCTTCTTGAAATTAAATTTTGAATTTCTCTTTCTCTCTCTCTCCTCTCTCTGAATTATAAATTCCAATATTAGTCTTTTAATATAAAAATAAGTCGAAAAAGATTTAACACTTGAAGGGGTTATAAATAAATATATAGTTGACTAATGAATTGAAAACTTATATCTTTTCGATTAAAAAAAATTATGATCAATTTTTAACTTCTATAACTATAGGTTATTCATATATAACACAAGCGATGGTTGAACAAATTTAATAATTTTATTTTTTCCATTCAATTCTCTACCATAATTCTTTAAAATTAACATTTTTTAAAGTTCTGCCATATTTTCATGTATTTTCATTAATATTTGAAATATTTTTCTTCTCAGTTGACGAGCATGATACTGACTACAGTGACTACATGTGACACTTTAAGTTTTTTACTCTTGTTCCGTTATATTTTATATTTTTCTCCTCAAGTAGACATAGTTCAGAAATATGAGATTCATAATTAATTTATAACTGACAAGAATAGTCAGAGAGAGAGGTGTTGCTTTTTAGTTTGATTATTGTGAAAGTACTGGTCTTGAATATTGCAGATTTGATGAATAAATTGGAAAGACAACAAGACAACTGTCATTTTTCAGGCTGATATTAATTTCACTGAAAGAAATAGGTTTAGGTGAAATGACAGCAAGGAAGGATATTATTTAAAAAAATAATAAAACCTTGGTTTTACTATGAGATCTCCACAAAACAAAATATAATTTTTAGATGTATAGATGGATTTCTCATTCACAACAAGCAAGAAAGAAAGAATACTAACTACCTTTGAAATGTTTTAAAACTTTTCATACCCTCGTAATGAGCTCTGGTCTCCAAAAGATTACAACGTTTCTATTTCTCTTTTATCACTAAAAAATATTTAAGTCCCTTAAAAAATAACAACTATGTAGTTTTGCTGAAAAGAAAGAACTAATTAAAAATTGTTTGTAGTAATTCCTAAATAATTAAATTTATCGGCTGAAAAGTAAGTTAAACTTATTATTTGAGAAAACAGAACTGTTTTTTTGCAGATTAGTGTCTCATTACACTAATTGGAAGATTTGGTTTGGTTGGTTGTCAGATTTGTTAGGCCCTGTTTTCTTCTTGTTAGAAAGTAGGAGAACACTAAAGGCTGAGATTTGGTAATTGTGTGGAGGGGGTGAGAGTCGGCAGGAAAATGCCATCTTACCAAATCCCTTTTATTTCGACTCTTGTATGAAAAAAAATAATGCTTCTTTTAGCCTATTCCTGTTAGTGAGTTTAATTTTATTTTGAGAAAAACTTTTAATTACTATATATATATATATATATTATACAAGTTTTATTAAAACTTATGCCTATTTCTAATTTCACACCTTTTCGAGTTAATTTTCCCATCTTCTGACCTCTGGCTTTCAAGAGTTCGGGACTAGATATATTAATTCTCCAAAATTTTTATTTTTATAAACCAACATGTTTCGGTCCACATCGACCATTTTCAAGGTCGATTTTCATTTAATCATCGATTTTTCAATTAACTCGAAAAGGTGTGAAATTAGAAATAGGCATAAGTTTTAATAAAACTTGTAGAGATGAAGGCCTGCTCCCCAAATACACTAATATATATATATATCTAAAATTAATAATTCGTAGTTTTTTCATTATTTTTAACACAATAAACACCAAATAGAAATTAAACAAATATAGTTGAAATCACTAATATAATTCGGTGCAATACTTAAATATGATGTATTCTTTATGAAGAATATACTTCTGGGCGACTCAATGGTGTCAAAGCTATGATCACTTCTCTTGGCTACGTTAGAATTCCTTTACTATTGTTTTTTTTTATCTCAAGATTTTATTTGTCTGATATTTAAGATGTTAATACACCGATTACAAAAAAAATACCATTTTCCAGTTATACTGTGCCTCATGTTGGGTTGCTATCATCACAATAAGACCTTAACGTTTTTTAGACAGTTCAAAGCAGCCCAGTTTTTAGTAGATGTTAATTTCAGTTATGGACAAGTTACATTCTATAGTATATTGTATAAGTGTTACTTAGTGTTGTTTTACTTGAGTTTAAAACTAAAGATCTTTCTATATAAGCTAGAAATCGATGATTACCGTTCATTTCAAGGAATGTCTTGTGCAAAAGTTTAAAGTTTATCAAAACCTTAAGTTACAAAAATACTTTGTCTATGTTAAAAACTTGATGAACTTTGCAAAAATTGAATGAATTGTATCCAATAGTTCAAGAAGCACAGGCAAATCTATGTGTTCATTTATTTGTGTTTTAACTCATCTGATCAATATTAACTCAATTTCGTAGAAGTTATCTCTTGATAAACACTTTAAACATGAAGAAAATACTAGGTTATTTACGACTTACTAGAACTGAACCAAATGGAATAACCATAAATTATTATAAGTTAAAGGTATATGATGAACGAAATCTAATGATAGAAAGCTGATATTATTTTATATGTTATTCTCGAACTTTCAAAGATTAGTTTATAAACATCTTTAACTATATCTCTCCCCGGAATAAGCAGTATACATAATCTATACGGGGATGCATTATACAAATCATACAATAGTAGTAGTGTCTGTCCGACAAGGGAAACACATTTAGGCCGAGCATTGGCCCTTCGTGATATCACACAATGAAATTGATTCCACATTGGGAGTCCTAAATTTTGTCTAACTCAATGGTATTTAAAGTAGGGATCTTTAACGAGTACCTGACATCGTACAGGCTCGGGACCGACGTGCTCTGATTTATTTACCTCTCACGAAGTATATACAATACTAGAATCTAATAAAATAGTTCATATCATACTGGTACTATCATGATTATGCTAGTATTTTTTGTTATATATACAATACTAATATATACAATATTAGTAGTATATACAATATTGTAGTAATATATACAATACTAATATTTTTGACTTAAAAAAATTAATTTAAAGAAACTATTTATTAATTAATTTGTAACTATTTCATTTTAAGAGCTGTGTAAGTTTTACAGAATAACACATCTGTATTATATATCTATTCCTGTAATAGTTACATGAGACCAACTTCAGAACTGTATAAGAAGAAATATTTGATCAGTGATATTTGAAATATTGACTCTGATATTTACACATTTAGGGATTTAGGGATTTGTGTAAATTTTACTAATATATCACGTTAATTTTATTTAATCTATAAAAGATGACTATTTTGATGTTCTAACGTTAATATTATAAATTTAATTTCAAATTTCAGATGATAGATTCCACGGTAATGAATTAGTTAACTAAATTTATCTAAATTATATATAGTAAATTAAATCAAATATTGACAATGATCTAATTCTTTGAATAACAAAAAATAGAGGAATGATAATAATATATTCCTTAAACTTAATTGATTTGATGTCATTAAATTCCTTTTGATATCATTGATTCAACTTCTTCATTCTCTTTTGCTACATGTCAATTGATCTGCCAATGGTTAAATCAGGATTCTAAGATTTTTTTGTTTCTCCGTCAATCTTCTGAGAGATAGCTTATTGTTAGTTGACGCTTTCACTAAAAATATTAAACTAAAGCAATCCAAAATATGAACACATATCTTGGAGTCTCGTTAGATGAAAGAGTATTGGAAAATCCGTATAACAAATATATTGGCTAAGGGCACAAAATCAGTGTTCTACTGTTAGAAATTGTTTGGTTGACGAGATCTTAACACAAAATCTTGACTTTGGGTTATCAAAAGTACTTTTATGGCAATAGTATAACCAATGTTATCATATAAATTGGTGTTGTGGGCTCGAAAAGATGATTAATAAGATACCCAAAATGGCCTTAATAAACTACAAAAACAAACTATGATGTTCCATCTTACAACCAGCATGATGTATGTTTGTCCATACTTTGAATTTCAATAATTTTGCATCTTCAAATATACCTAGCAACCATTAACCTATGTATTAACAAGTAAATGCTGTTCCTAATTTGTTCTTTCTTTTACAGGTCAGTTGGTGCGGAATATTTATTACTTGAAAAGGTTATAATTATTGCGTAAGTAATGGTAATCCTAATAGCAATTATAATCCTGCTTAGTACATTACGTCTCCATGTCATCCATCAATTTTATTCCATCTTTTTCTTTTTTTAACTTATTTACTTTCAATCATTAGTTGTGCAATCCGTAGTTGTGTGGTATTTACTCATTCTGAGGTAAAATGGATAAACAAGTAAAAGTCTCCACACAAATGAAGTTTTATTCAACAGCAACAACGCGTTTCGAACACCTTGTGTTCATCATCAGGAAGACAACAAGGTTGTGGTGCTGAAGTGTTGGTCCAGTGAAAACAATTTGTTGTTTCCACTGTTTTCACTGGACCAACCCTTCAGCACCACATCCTTGGTGTCTTCCTCATGATGAACACGAAGTATTTGAAACGCGTTGTTGCTGTTGAATAAAATTTCATTTGTGTGGAGACTTTTGTTTGTTTATCCATTTTACCTCAGAATTATTTACTTTCGTTTTATAGATATATATTGATTTCCTAAAGTGCCTTAGACTACATTTAGTCACATATTTGTTTTATCTCCTAAATCTGAATCTTTGCACAGTCTTTCTTAAAACTTCCATAGTAGATCAGTACGATAGCACTGAATAACACCAGTAATATCCCCGAAAATACCGGCTCTTTCTTCGTTTTCTTTTTGTCATCACATAGAAAGGTAAAATTTCCTATTAGGTTTTGCTCTAATATAATCATTAAATGATTGAAACTATGCCAGTTTAATTTGCTATGTTCATTACAAAACTGTATAGTTGAAGTAATATACACTCTAGAAATAAAAAAAAAGTCATCTATCAAATGGAATAACCGTATGAAACGAAAACAGTAAATGTCATTTCTCAATTCATTTTATCCAACGAGGTATATTTAAAATTATCCACATAAAAAATAATTATATTTTCCTAATTTTTAATTCTACTATTCTTTTTCATCGCTTAATGTTTTATTTTCTTTTTTAGAAATATACAGTTATATAAGTAAAATAACATATGGAATATTTGAAAATATGTTGAGAAAACATCAACACTGATTTTTTTTTCTTGATAATATTTATATTGTCTATAGTTTAGTAACATTTCTGACACCAGGAATATACAAGTTTGGTTATTGCAGTAAAACAGCAGGTCTTAGGTTTAAATCCTTCTTTATAGTAATAATTCTTCTATTAAATTAAAGAACTTTCTACGTTTTTTAAATAACAAAAGGAGTTAAGAGAGTGTAATTAGTACGCGTACCTGTTTAGTTTTGAAGAAAGAAAATGATCAATAAAATTAAATATAAGGCTTATATTAAGAATATAACTACAACTGGGTGCGTGAATCGTTGTGTAATAAACAGCTAACATTAGTACTATAGTAAGACTGTCAGCCTTGATTGTTTCTCGAAAAGTCTGTACAGTGGTTGGAATAGACATTATGAGCTCATGATCACTTCAGAAGTGCATGTAGATTATAGATAAGCCGTTTGTCAATGATGAGCCATAGGAAACTGGCCAAATCTACAGTTTGGGATGGGGGGAGGGGGGAGGAGAGAGTGTACCATTAATAAGAATAAATGAAACTTTTTCTCTCAAAATTTCGAATTTACGTCTACGAGAAACTGTATATACCGCAACTACAATACCATAAAAAAAAAAAGAATAAATACAAAAGTAGAACTCAAAGAGAATGAAATGTAAAGGAATCAAAACAAAATAATTGATTGACTTGATTAAGTTGGCCTGAGGCAAGCCTGTTCCTCAACAACCATACAAAAAGCTGTTTCCAGAAGCGATATTTCAAACACATATCAAACATTTTGTAATATCTGGAAATTTAGAGACCTTGAATTAGAGATCTCAGTTATTATTCTTTGAGCTAAAAGAGGCTAAATAGTAGTGTATTTATTAAGATAAACATATCGATTAATTTGATGGTTATTTTTAACAATACGTTTATACTTGCTACTTGATAGATCTTGAGAAAGCATATTAGACTGAATAAATTGGTAAATATATGTATAAATTATAAGATATAAATATTTTTTATGTGTCAGAGAATTTCATTCATTATAGTTACTTGATTGCCTGCACTTTTCAAGTAATAATGCTTCTTTCGTTCATTATTTACTAACTCTTGCCATAAGTTACACTTATGTGTCGGTAAAAAAAATTTTATTTTTTTTATTGGGTTCTAGTATATTGTTCAACTGAAACAAAAAGGTATAAATTCAGATTATCTAAAACTTTAGTCAGCTGAATTGACTAAAAGAAGATATATTTTTTAATGGAGTCAGTGTCAGGCTGCCATTTGGAGTTGAGCCAAGGTACATAGATGCAGCACTCCCTCTGGGTCGCCGTGAGCTATGGGCAAGGCTGATACTGTAACAGAAATCACTAAGTCTCCAAGGTCAAGTGGGGAAAGTGCCAATCTTGCAAAGTGCTTATGAGTGGGGAAAGTGAGCAGAGACGAAGTGTAGACAATGTTGAGGTAACTGTAATAAATAATCGAGTACTCTGCCCCGTAAACTTCCTCGTGCAATCATCAGCTCGGATGGCAAATTTCATTTCATAGTAACCTCTATCTATTATTATTTTTAAATATTCTCAATTCAACACTTAATAATCATTAACATTATTACTATTATTTAGTAGCGCTGTACACCTATTTTTTTAGTTATCATTACTTCTGTAATAGCTATATACATCTATACGAAACAAACAAGACAGAGAAAAACAAGAATTAAAAAAAAACTTCATTATGACTTTGTTTCTATACTTTCACCATGTCAGTGGTCCTCGTAAAGAAAGGAAGTGGCGTAATGAGCAGACTACAGTCAACACTATACAAAACTCTCGAAAGTGTTTAATAGCCTTATTAACTAATAAAATTAATAATAATAATAGCCTTTATAAATGCTATACTACATTTCCCGTTATAAAATGTTCATGCATTGAACTACCAGAATATATACATATATATCATGATTATTTACACAGTTGTATATATACTTTATATATGTACTTTTTGACTAAAAAGTACATAAATAATACAAAGACGCATAATGTATATAGGTTAGGTTGCAGTAGCCGTCCAACGAGGGAACACACATTGGCCAAAAATTGACCCAATGAGAGTATTTTAGGAAAAATACTTTACAATTGGAGTCCTAAATTTTTCCTCACTCAATTGTGTTTAGAGTACGGACTAAGGATTGACTGCCTAATGTCTCTCCAAGGCACGACGTACTCAGATTTTTTTTACATCCCATGTGAATATATCAAGGGTCAGAGTGTGTATCGAACCACGGATCTACTAGTCTAGAAGGGAACTAAGCCACTGGGCTACCCTGGCCTCCCGTAAAATATATAACTACATAAACGTTTTTAATTTATTGTGCTATCGTCATCAGAATAAAAAGGGATATAAGACGCTAGTGTGAGCAAAGCAACGGTTGGCTACCCAAAGTGCATGGCCTCCAGTCTGGGAAAGTATATTTTAAGAACAAAGCAAAGGAAGTAAGAAGTAACGGCATGATCAGTCCCCCATGATCACAATAAATGTCGCCTATTTTCAAACTTTTTTATAGTTAATTTATAGAAAGAATCAGGAGTCCCCTACACTCAACTCCTTACTATAAATAAACATTAGATTAAACTCATTGACAATGAATTTAAGTTTTGGTTTCATTTTAATGTGGTTATTGTGTAGTCATCAGACTCTCTGGTAAATTATTGTCATACTCATAGATAATCAAGTTAAGATTTCATTGATTTTATTGCGGTTACCTTCATATCTTAAACTATACCAAACTTGTAATAACTGTTCTAGGACCATCTGACATATTATTATTTTAATATATTATATATATATATATAAACTTTAACAAATAGGAAAGAACACAGAAAGTCACTACAGAACTCACTTCGATATGTCGACATCCGTCGTCATCAGGAAGAAGTGCAAAGTACTAGCAAACTGCTACTATATATATGTCTTGCAAACAGGAAAACGATCCAAAAGGACAGCAAACGTTTCACGAAGAATCACAAACACAGAACTAAGGAACAAATAGATTTACTGTCTCTAATTTTCGGTTTAACCGTCATCAGGAGAGTTGAGATAGGGACACCAAGTGCACTTGTGAAGCGACGGTTGGAGACCAACCGTCCAACCTCCAACCGTCGCTTCACAAGTGCTCTTGGTGTCCCTATCTCAACTCTCCTGATGACGGTTCAACCGAAAATTAGACAGTAAGTCTGTTTGTTCCTTATTCTGTGTTTGTGATTCTTCGTGAAACGTATATATATATATATATATATATATATATATATATATATAAAACGATTTCACATAAACACGTGAAACAACAATCAATGATAAAACCACAATAAGAAATGGAAAACAAGACTAAGATCTTTCAACCGTAACAAGCGGTCTTCGTCAGAGTCAAAAACCCAACTGACTGAAAGTTGGGTTTTTGACTCTGACGAAGACCGCTTCTTACGTTTGAAAGATCTTAGTCTTGTTTTTCCATTTCTTATTGTGGTTTTATCATTGATATATATATATATATATATATATATATATATATAGTCCAAAACTTAGCAAGGAATTAGAAAAAAAGACTAAGATCATTCAACCGTAACAAGTGGTCTTTCTCAGAGTCAAATCTCAACACTTCCGATTTGACTCTGACGAAGACTGCTTGTTACGGTTGAAAGATGTTAGTCTTTTTTTCTCATTTCTTATTGTGGTGTAGATGTTGATTGCTATTTTTTCACGTGTTTATTGTGGAACCTTGTTTATATATATAATGTTGTGTAATATATAGTATTATATAATATAGTGTCCATTACTGTAAACACCAAATAATACCCAGTTTTACACAAACAACATTATAATTAAAAACTTTTTTACATTAATAAGTTACAAGTATAGACATACAGTATACTTATAAATTACTATAATATTAATAAACAATATTATTAATAGTTTAATAATGTCAATACTACTGGAATGTTGCAAAGTGGGGATGAGAATCATACACAAAATTCAGCCTGTTAAGAAAAGTATTTGTCTGTCTTTGACAATCTTATGGTTGACTTTAAGGGACATAAGTATGCATTAGAAGACTAATTGTCTGTGGAGACTCGGCCCTTGGGGGCATTCAAAAGGATGTTTGACCCAAAAGGGTTGTGCAGAGCTCTAACGTTAACGACCATCAAAATAATCTTCTACTCACCAAATCTTATAAATACTCTTAAATTAAAGTAATATTTGATTGATGTATATGAATAAACTAGTTTCCAATGTTGAAACATATAAAATAAAAACATCAAAATATTTGAAACGCAAATAGAGAATTATTTTTCGTTTTAAAATAAAAAAAATTGTACTCCTTAATTTTGTTCACCTTAAAGTTTTCAAAGATAATTTGTAAGTATATCAACTTTTCTATTACCACAAAAAATGCTGTAATGATGCTAAGATCATTATGCTAAATAAACATCTTTGTCAGAGTTATTTCAGTAATTATTGTTTTGGTCCTCCATCATAGTCCCAGTTCAGAATTTACTTCTGTGTTTTGTACACTCATTTTTATTTCACGTATATATTGTAAAATCAGTCACTACATATTTGCCTATATAATTGATAGTACAATTTTAAACCACAGTATTTTATGCTTTTCTTGGATATTTTAGACTTTTGTGGGATTTTTTTTCTTTCCAAAATCTTTAAAAAGATGTTACTTTTCTGCCACATTATTAAAATCCTACTCGTTTGATAAAGAAACTCTGAAAATTGCAAAAAGGAAAATAGTTTTTCATTAATAATCTATCTATAACTCATGATTTTTTTTACAGAGCATTCCCTTCGATCATTTTGAAACCTCCTCAAATTAAATATATTTCCACCTAAGATAACACAGACTATCTCATAAAACAAGACCTGTAGTATAAAATAATTGATCAAAGACACTGCAGATATATCAGGAACAATCAAAGGAAAAAAATTATTAATTTTCATTTCTAATTACTGTTAGTATATTAAAAAAATCTGGAGTGGCCTACACTCTACTTTACTATAAGTAACTTAATGTCAAATTTCTTGAGTATATAAAACATAACGTATCATTTAAGCATAACATAAATATCTAAATGGGATATAATTATTAGCATTGCAATCGTGAGGTAGTAGAGATAGTGATTGAAGGACATATCAATTTATAAGCTTATTTTTGTACATCACAAATAATTTATTATTTGCAAATAATTTCATTAGTATAACTACAGCAGTAATAAATTTTTGAAAAACCAATGTGAACATTTCTTGAAACGAAATATTATCCTACAAGAGAACATGGCTATTGTTCAAATAGCCAGTAGATTTCTTACATCGTTTACTTGACATCCTTCTACATTGAATATTAATGTAAAATTTTCAAATTTGAAACAGTAAAATACCCTTTTTTTTCTCTGAAAAACATCTTAAACAGCGAAGAAAATGTTATTTTAAGGTGATTTGTTAATTAAAGATGTACGATAATTACAGTTATTAATCTGTAAACGAAAGATTTATATTTTGAATTATCTTTTACATTTTTGGTTTTTAACAGAATTATCATACTGGGAATTTTATGGCTTATTAGTATTTAATAAGATCATTTTCCTTCCCCTTTGTCAAATAACATATATACGAATTTTTACTGAGTGAGTGTTATCATTTTCCTGCACAATGTTATTCCTCTTACATCTCCTATAAGTCAAGAAACAATTTAAATTGTTCCTTTATAAATATCAATCTTATCTCAGTGGATTCGTTCAAAAAATGTCTAAGTCAATGTAAACAATGTAAAAAAATACAAAAAATTCGACAAGTATAGCAGGTGATCTCTTAGTCTAGGATAAACAAAGAGTTTTTATACCGTTATTGCTCTTTCCCGTAATTGAAACTTCATGATTTTTTTTTTATGAATTGCTAATTTTTCGTTCCATTTTTGGTCAAATTTTCATTATTTTTAAATGAGCCGTTTAGCGTCAAAAAAAATTTTCTGAAAACACAAATCGTACTGTAACGCCCCTTTAGCGAATGTAATTTTAGAAAAAAATATCTCAACTCATTCTCCATATAATGTTCTATTTATAGGCATAGTTTCATTTTTGTCCGTCAAACAGTATGGCTTGTATTGCTCTCACAAGGTTTGAGATTGAATTATAAGTCAAAATTTTTTAAATTTTATTGAAAAAAAAATATTTCCTGCTGTTTTAAAATTCTGAATATATTTTCGTTTGTTGCATTTGAAACTCAAAGATAATGTCAAAATTTCAAAACTCTAGGGTTATCAGTTTAGGAAAATAAATGTTTTAAAAAAAACGGTTTTTGGCAAAAAAAGTGACTTTTCCATCATGCATAATTCTTCCAAAACAATAGGGATCTTCGTCTTTATGGGGCCCATTTTCGTGTAAAATATGAACTTGATCCATCAAAGATTCTGGACCGTAGCGTGGTAACAAGCAATGCTAACACACGCACCCACCGAACCACACACACACAGACATCATCGTAAAAACGTCATAAAACGACTTCTGGGACATCAAAACATGTAATTCCGTCGAAATCTCGAGATCGAATTTTTTCACGATCACTATACTTTACTTATAGTAAAGTAATAAACCTGTGAATTTTGTAAATTTATATGCAACAATTTACACGTATTGAGGTCATTGAATACGTAAATCAGAATAATCCTTCCTCTCCCAGTTTTTGTATTTTTTTATATTGCTTTTACACAAACTAAATACTTTGTTAAATATTATATATGATATTTATATATTCAACATCTTACTGATAATCTATAATATCTGATATTTATTTATAAACTAGATAACTATATAATTTGATTCTAAATATATTTTTTAAAATCTTGAAGTTCTTTTTAACGATTATTTTAAAATTTACCCAGTAGGACAAATTTTAAAACATTGAAGGAAATATGCTATATGCTATATGTATATGATATGCTGTATACATTTCAATTATTTAAACTATAGTGTTCATAAAATAAATATGTTTTGAGTAGTTTACAGATTCACACATTTTGAGTACTACATGACTCATCAAACATACATAATGACATTCATTATATATGTTTGTCTGTAGCTGGGTGGATGTCTACCAAAAGTGTTGGAACAATCTACTCGTTTTACCGGTGACAAATCTTATGGCATGTGACAAACGTTTAATACTATATGCTGAGAAAACCCTTTTGACTTTAATAAGTTTTAATGTCTAAACGATTTCTTAATTTCATGTACTTTTGTGGGGGTTATAGAAACACTAAAATGGGTATTACTTATGAACCTAACTACATGTTGCTTGAACAAATCTCACAACATGTATATATTAGATAAAGAAATGTTCGCGGAAAAGGTCTATCTATTAAATCCTATTTTTATTTACCTTTTTAAAGTAGATGATTATATTTTAGTTATAATTGATGGGATTGAGATAGTCATATTTAAAAGAAAAAATTAATTGTGATATGAGTCTGAGTGCAGAATATTTAAGTATTTTTTAATATGTTTCAGGTGTATAAACTGGTTTATTAAAATAGTACGTGGGTATTATTGTTTGTACAGTATATATATAATATTTTTATATATATATTGTGATATATATATATATTAGATATATAATACTTTATATACATTATATATATACACTCAAAATACTCAGACATAGTTTTCTAGATACTGCTTAAAACTGACCAAAGTCCAATAGCAAACTTATTGCCATTGCTTCAATATAGGACATCAAGGTAAATCGTAACCTTTAGAATTTCTTGACATTTTCTTATTTCAGTTTACTTTACTCTACTATTTATCTTTTATGAAAACTCCGTCTCTTATCTTTTTTGTTGAGGAGTTTGTTTGACTAAGGAGTCTCTATTAAACCGTGGAGCCATGTTAATGATCGTATAAAAGAGGATATTTTGTTAGAATGAGGGTCAGATAATAATAATTTTCAAGGTACATTTAAGAATACTTATTTGAAATTGCAAACTGATTGTGTTGCATTGAATGAGACTAAGTTTAACAGAACGCCTTTTCTTTCTGTTATCAGAAGCAGACTTATGAGCGGGTTTAATGTTATCAGATGTTCGCTTAAAGCTGATTATCTCACCACCCTTTCTAGGGTTGCATCAATATTGGATACCGCTGTTGTCTCCATTTCATATTTTGATTTCAACAAAAGAATATTTCAATTTCGTACAGTAGATTTGTCGATATGCTATGCTTGTTTCCATTCTTCATATAATCTTTGAGAAATATAACAGTATTTTATGATTATTTCATATTATTTCTATTTCAGTTCAATAGAACTTGATGAAAAACATTGATCAATTCATTTATTTCTTTCCTTATAGAAGTTATTGTGATATGATGACTAACCCACCAGAAATACAATTCTCTCCTCAGTTCGAAGTGAGACATAAAACTGTATTACATTTAATTTTAACTTCTTCCTCTTTGTTTTCTCATTCATTAATGTGAACACAGAGGAAGAGAGACAGAGAAAGACTGAGTTTGAAGGGATGCAGACACGTCCAGATTTTCGCAATAATAATATTATTACCATTATATAATTATTTGAAAGTATGGAAGCAATTTTGTTTTAATGGTTTAAAATCTAAATTTATCTAAAGCGCATTTAAAAGTAAAACGTTTAACTTTAAAGTCTCATTGCATAATCTTTGATTACGGATTCAACATCCGTAATTACGGCACTGATAACTAATGAAATACCAATGATTATTTCATTAGTTACTAATAACTTGTACAGTAATGATTATAATTCTCATGCTGTAACTCTACTCGTAATGCATAGATACTTTATAAAATTTATATTATAATAAATTCCAGGCCTGTCCCATAGCTAGGGCGAAACTCTTGGGTTCCCCGCTTGTAGGGGCCCCGTGAAGCGATGGTAGTGACCTCAGATAAATGACATGTTCGCTGGGTAATCTGTCATGCTAATGGCATATTTTATTTTCAAATAAAATTGAAAGCTCTAACATCTGTTTCTTTCTAATACCTCATAATATTACCAAAATAACCATTTTAAATATATATATATATTATATATATATATATATATATATATATATATATATATATATATATATATACCATGATAAACGAAAAACGGTACCGGCAGGCCAGATAACACTTGAAATAAAGAGTGACACATAGACTGAAACATAACAAAACGACTCACTTTTCAATATTTCGACCGTAATGGCGGTCGAATTATTGAAAAGTGAGTCTTTTGTTATGTTTCAGTCTAAGTGTCACTGTTTATTTAAAGTATATATATATATATATATATATATATATATATATATATATATATATATATATATATACAACAGATTCAATAATATATCGACCGTTTGATAGAATAGGTATTAATGAAATATATATGTACTTTATATATATATATATATAATAATTTGTTGGTGGAGGAGGCCCCGCATTGGTCAAGTTACCCGGGACCTCACACCGTTTTGGAGCTGACACTGATAAATTCATTTCAACATTGAACAAATCATATATAAATGGCAACATTCATCTACTCTTTGAAGATAAAGTTCAGGTAAATATTGATTAACATATAATACCATTTTTTTTTTAACCAAAATATTTCAACAATAAAACATTGACACATAAATATTGTTAATACCACGGAAATAGACGTTATTGTATATTTTAGAATTTAAGAAATTGTTTTTTAACGCTTAATATTGAACTCTAGAAAAATAAAAGTAATCTATCATTCATCTGGATCGAATGTTTTCTGATTTCAATTAAGCTCTAATAGTGTGATATACTGACTCTAATGGCTGACTGACTATAAATAGATAATGAAAAGAGTATAAATCATTTCATCTTGATGTGAATATCTGGTAACAAGATAATACCTGGGTTAGAGTTACTAATCAAATGGGATATGTTTGGAACCATACAAACATCCTGCAGTCTGCAGCATTTTTGCACAACACACCTTGACTTTCAAAGGAGTGAAACTGACAACTAAATCAAGAAGAAAGCAGTTAAAAAACGGAGAGACCAATGGGTCTCATTTCGCTTAATACCCTCTGTTTTATAAGAAATAAAATCTGACATTTTTAAGAAAAAAAAATTTTCTTATATTTTTAAAAGAATAATTTAAAAAAAAAAATTTACAGAACATCTATTAGAAATTTTTCTACTTAACTATTAAGAATGAAAGCTATATTTGACATCATTCGATGAATACAGATTCTCTGTGTAGAACTGGTAGGAACCTTTCATCACATGATATCTGATTGCCAGCTATTCGCTTGGGAGAGGATAATGTTATTTTTCAAATCATACCTAAAGCTGTAAAAGTATGGGATACTTCTCTACGTATATTTATGAAGGTCATTATTGAGCTTAAATCTCAAGTAGTATTTAGCTACAACATTGATATCTACTCGGAGCGTGCGAGTCCGATGAGAATCATGCCCTCAGTTTAATAATTCTAATAACATGTCAGATTAATCAACTACTTCAAGTTTCTTATAAGTGATAAAATGATATTAGTTGCATATACAGAAATTATACATTAATGATTAAAATATAATTAAAGTGATATTAAACAAAAACAAAAAATTAGTTCATTGTCAACGAGTTTGATACTATTTTTACTTATGGTGAAGCTGAGCGTAGGCAATCAATTTTTTGTTGTAAACCTAAAAAATTGTATGATATTTAATTTACTTCAACATTTATGCTACAATTGCTCTTTACGTTGTTTGTTGAGACTGATAAAACTAGGCTTCATATTTATTTAGGATTATGTAATGCTTTTTAATTTAATAATGAATACTCCATGCGAAAATAAACTAAAATGGAACTGGATTAAATAAATTTATATATAAAGAGTAATGAATAACGAAGATCATCTCATGAAAAAAATAACAAAAATTAAAACATCTACGGAAATTGGATTTTTACTTCTGTCAGAAAATGTGGCTTATTTCTTATTTATCATCAATACAGTTATATGTGGTTCTGATTATCCGATGGGTTTTACATTGGATGTTCTAAATCTTCTTTTATTTAAATTTATTAATATTGGGATATTAGCCAACTCGTGACTTCACAGATTTGTAAGAGCAACTTCAAATGGAAAGTGCTACCAGATTTACTTACCCTTAGATGGCCTGTGTGTGCACTGAAGTATTAGTATCAGGGAACAGTATGGGAGTAACCATGTTAGCTCAATGGTTAACTTGCTCACCTCTGAACTGGTGGGTCCGGGGTTTGATACCCACTCTGGCCCTCGATTTATTCACGTGAGAGGTGAATCATTCTAAGCAAAACGCCCCTCGGAGAGAACGTTAAAGATTCCTACTCTAAATACACTTGAGTTAGGTAAGGTTTAGGACTCCCAATGTAGAATCAATGTTTATTTTGTCGTATCACAAAGGGCCCAATGTTCGGCCTATGTGCGTTTACTTGTCAGACTTCCTCTGCAACCTACAGTGTTGCCTACCATTACTACTAGGGAACAGTATCACTAATGAACCTATAGGCTTAAAAATGGAAACATTAATTATAAACTCTGTTAGTAAAAGTCTGAATTAATAGTTAACATAACATCTATGTAATTTGTAGATGATATAAAACTAAAACGCAACACTTATCCTAGACTTAACGATAGATCCAGCAAAATTGCAGAATGTTTCACCAGTTAGTTTATATATTGAGTTGTGTCAGAAGTAGAAGTTTGTGGTCGATTCCTCAGACCCTCGTTACTTCTTGCTCACTAATCCTTTCCTCGGTCTTTTTCTTATGTTAAAATAATTTCTTTCTTTATCTATCTGTAATTACAATTGTATTGTATATCTCACTCTACTTATGTTTAAGTAATACCCTCAGCATATACATATGCTCATGAGGGAGGTCTTATTCAAAAAATTGCACTCATCTTACCAAGAATGATAAAGATTACTGGGATGGCTCAATGAAGAATGATTTTATGAGAGTTGGCTCCGTAAGGGATACATCTATAAGGGATGGTTCTATAAAGAAAGACTATATAAGGGATGACCTAGTTTTGCTTACTCTAGTTATTTTCAGTACCACCCAAATATTTTTGAATGAATGTTTATCTACCTACTGAAAACCGGAGTTGTAATAAATGATCACGAAGAATGTACCGTTCTACTGCGAAGTTTTATTTCCTCACTCAACCGTCTTCAGATCACGATGAACTATCAAAGTGAAAGTGAGAGTTTCCCTCAGGCGATTATATAAACTGTATAAACTAAAGATTTATTAACAAAAGAATATCTGAACATCCATTAAATCTATTTAATTTTATTCAACGCAGAGTTGTTTGTTGTAAATAGAGAATGAAGATAGCAAATTTGATCAAAGTGGAATTAAGAGAATAAAATAGCAGACGGTATGTAATACTACGTTGAACCGACAGGCAGGGCTTTATGATAGTAATCTGCAGAAGGCATCTAAAGCTTTAAATACAATTAAGATTTTACCAAATATTTAATGACTCTTTAAATGACATGATAAGTCCATGTACTAGATAATACTGACCACTCGATGAACTTAAAGATCTAAGACTGATAATAGCAGAAGCTTATGGAAAGCTCAGCATAACGGTTATTAGACTGTTTATTAGACAAACGGTCTAACCACCCATCAGATGATTTCATTCAATTCTATTTCATTCAAACTATTGACGGACTCGAAGATATCAGGAAGAAAAGAATAATCTGACAAAAGACGAACAAGGATGACAAAGACAGTAATGAATGAAAATTGAAATACAAATAATGTTTTTGAACAGTGAGAAAGTTCAAAAAATCAACTATCTATCATTGCAGTTAATGGGAAAAGTTATTGAATAAGAAAAGAAAGAAGATTGGTACAGAGGCAAATAAATATGCAAGATAACCCGTTGAAAACTCTCAGTTACTGTATGGAAAACAAGCGTGTACCTAAACTAACCAGGTAAGGAAAAAATTTACAACATAAGATAGTACACTCTTATTTAATTGTTATTCAAGTTAGTTTTATAGCATACAGAGTAACGAGTAATGATATTTATTAAGAAACTTGATATCGTGGATACCTAGAAGCAAATGTTTTATGTCCAAACAGAAACAGTGTGCACCTTGTCTTGCAGAACATTTTTCATAAATTCATATAAATAAAACAGAAATCAAGACAGAGATATGCACTTCTAACCTTCTGTACTACTAAGTAGTTGTATAGGCAATAGAATCAGTCCACAGATAGCGTTATATTAATTATTAATGATTATTGCATTAAAGATATCCTATTAAAACTACTATTGAATTTATCTTAAAATAAATAAAATATAAACAGTTAATACAATTTTGATATTTAACCAGCAAATAATACATTGTGAACAGCGTATTAATATAAGAATGTCATTAATGTGTACATATTACTGCGTATATCAGCATTATAGTTAATTAACATTTAATATTTACACCGTACCAGTAGCCTTTAAAATACCTTGTTACAGTAAAACTATTATTACTCAATACAAATTCCTCAGTATATCTCATCGGCATTAGTGTTAATATGTCCGCGATGTTTCATACTATAACATAATGTACATATATATATACATAAAAATATTTCACATAAAGACGTGAAAAACAATCAATGATCAAACCACAATAAGAAAATGGGAAAACAAGACAGTTGGGTTTTTGACTCTGACGAAGACCGCTTGTTACGGTTGAAAGATTAGTCTTGTTTTCCCATTTTCTTATTGTGGTTTGATCATATATATATATATATATTAGTATAAATAGTGAGCAGACCTTCTTTTATACATATTGTGTTGAACTGAATTGCCTTAATTAAACATACCTTTTTTTTGAGCAGTTTTTCATATTTCCTTCCTAATCTTAAATCGTCTTTTGAGCAGTTTTTCATATTTCCTTGCTATTTGAGCAGTGTTTCATATTTCCTTGCTATTTGAGCAGTTTTTCATATTTCCTTGCTAGTGATTTATAATTAGCAAGGAAATATGAAAAACAGCTCAAAAAAAGGTATGTTTAATTAAGGCAATTCAGTTCAACACAATATATATATATTAACGGTACTGTCTTCTTGACCACAAAATATTAATAAACATTTTCTCTTTTTCTCGGAGTTTGGTCAGGGTTTGCGACAGTTTACCCTGACCAAACTCCGAGAAAAAGAGAAAGTGTTTGTTATATATATATACATATGTTGTAAACAGGAAAACGATCCAAAAGGACAACAAACGTTTCACGATGAATCACAAACACAGAATTAAGGAACAAACACACTTACTGTCTATAATTTTCGGTTGAACCGTCATCAGGAGAGTTGAGAAAGGTTGGAGACCCAACCGTCGCTTCACAAGTGCACTTGGTGTCTCTTTCTCAACTCTCCTGATGACGGTTCAACCAAAAGCTCTGCATTCTACCAGGCTTTTGTGATTTTTACTAATATAATTTGATATTTTTTAGTAATTGTTTTGATTAAAAAGTACTGTCGCAAATAATCAGAGTTTCTATAATATTTCGTTTAATTAATTATTTACATTTTGGACCAGAGAAATATAAGATGTTTGAGAGATAGATGGAGAGAGTGTGAGAGAACGAGAGAACGAAATTGTTGGAATTGGGGAAATAGAATTATACAAGGATAATTATTTGTAGCCAAATCTATTAGCTGTAAGAATGGGTGATAAGAAATGTTAGAAAGAATTGGGAGGGATAAAGTAAGAATGCTCTAACAAGGGAATAAGATCAAAGTACTTTTTTTCCAACTTTTTGAATAAAGTATTTATTTTTGATGTGTGTCGTATTGCATTATTGATATTGTATAAAATTTTAACTATATTGCATTATAAGTAAACCCTACGAGAAAATAAATTATCTTAAATACAAAAGGATAAATGGTTACAAATAAATAATCATCATATAAAAGAAAAGTAGTCTTAATATTTAAAAATGATTTCTAAGTGTTTTCATAATAAATGTTAAAAGAGAGAAAATCAAATAATGCGAAGGCCAGCAGCACAGCTCTCTGAGTGTTATACAAAGCATGCAGGGGTTATGGGGTGTTTAAGGATCGCTTTGAGGCAATAAGAGAAGCAATTGCTTGCTTATTGGTTCTGCAATATCACAAGTAATATCGGCCGATTCTCAGATCAGAGGCCAGCCCGGTTAGGACTTCAACCAACATATGTTTATACATAAAGTCAAACCGATTTACGTTTTCCTGCAGACGCCATATCCTCCAGGCTGTTACAATAAAACACAAATATGGTATTATCACTATTCAACAAGTGGTGATACCATTTTAATATTTCAATGTACTATTATCTTCATAGATCTCTAAAACTGTATAGATTAAAAGTAAAGCACTATTACTACTAGTACTGGTGGTATAACATGAATACAATATAGATAAAATATTTACATCATATTTCCATTGTACTCATGACATGCAATTTATAAGGCATTATTAAATCTCAAAATGTTATTAGTACAAGTGCTGTTGATATACAGCAAGTATACCAAGATTCAAATTTTATGAAAACTAGTTCGTAACTTCAGTTGGTGCCAATGAAATGCAACCTACACACTAAATATTAAACATGGACATTCTATAAGTTAAGATTTTGAAAATTGTCTGCTTTTTTACGAAAATTGTTGTTGTTAGTACATTATTCTTACAACATCTGCGTCAATTTAATCTGTTGACATTTCAACATGTAAACTATAATTGTTTTGTGTTTGCTTGTCAACAAAAAAAAAACATCAACATTTAAGTTTTATTTGAAGTTTTAAAAACTTTTTTCAAGAATCTTTGAAAATGTGATTTATTTTGTAAAATATCAGTAAATGTTTATACGTGTAACGGTATGAAATTAGAAGAGTATGGCCATGGCTTAGAAGGGTATGAAATTAACAAATTACTGCCCGATAATTCTTCTACTTGCCTCATTAAGCAACTTTGCTTAATTTTTATATATATATATTTATATTTATATTTTACACAAATATATATATATATATATATATTATATATATATATATATATATGATCAAACCACAATAAGAAAATGGGAAAGCAAGACTAAGATCTTTCAACCGTAACAAGCGGTCTTCGTCAGCTCAGTTGGGTTTTTGACTCTGACGAAGACCGCTTGTTACGGTTGAAAGATCTTAGTCTTGCTTTCCCATTTTCTTATTGTGGTTTGATCATTGATTGTCATTTCACGTGTTTATGTGAAATCTTTATATATATATATATGTATGGTATATAAAGTTCCTTTAATATGAAACAGAGATACCTCCATACCCTCACCCACTTCCATCCTATTCCCAGTCAGTTGTACAACAGACACTCACCTGTCGGTTCGTACTCTCTTCCTTATTTTATTTTGTATTATTTTTATTTTGTACTATGTTTACTTTGTACTATAGATAAAACTCTGATGATTTTGTATTTTTTAGTTAATGCCTGAAGAAGAACATTACGTGTTCGAAACGCGTTGTTTATACGATTAAATTATTATATGTGGAGACCATTTCATTAGCTTTTTACCCTACCATTGTTTATACATAATTGAATTAGCTTGACATAATATAATAAATGTATTCAGTTACCAGAAAAAGAGCTGAATCAAATTGAAAAATAAGTGATGACTTGAAATTGAAATGGAGACGAAATAAAACATCATAATGAAAATAGGAATAGAAGGGGCAGGTATGTTTGGTGGTATTTAATAAACTACCATAAGCCATTGTAAACGTTATGAATATTGTTCAAATAACAAAACCACCAGAATTCATCAAATCTTTAATTTCAATTTAAATAACTTGAAACATTATTACAAATTACAAATGCTTTCCACGATTCAGAAGTTTAATGAAATTCTTGTATTATAAGATTACGCTTGATTCATCTTGGCGGCATTTAATAAAAAGGTGAATTGAGAGAAGTGAGTTTTAATATTTTATTTAGAACGGCTGGCATGAAATGCCAGCCTTCAAACTGGCTTGTGCAGTCAAAATCAGAAATTGCTAAAGGGAAGTCATATCGCAGGGTTATTACTGGGAGATGGGTGTTCAGTCACAAGGTAGTTGGTTGAAATGATGACTCAAGGGGCCTCTGGTCTGGAGGACCATTCATCAGACACCAGATTACATGCGACCTCAGTGTCAAATAATTTTGTCACGCAACTTCTAATTCACATATCTTTATAGTCATTCTGGTCTTTTATTTACTAGTGCCAAATATTTAAAGCAACGATTTAAATAATAATATTAAAAATAATACTTTAAGTAAAATTATATTAGCGGTAATTGATCTCCTCTAAGGTTTTATACCATCTTCGATTAAATAGATTCTCGTGCAACTGCATTTATACATAATAACAATTATGTTATAAATATTTATGTACGTTATAGCAATTTTCAAATAAAGTCAAAACAACAAGTGACAATGCGCTACTTTTTATACATTACAACTTATATGTATATACATACATTTTTCCCAATTTTTACATCAAAACTTTACTCAGTAAATTTTGAAAGAAATTAAACCTTTCATATTAGTTTTTAGATTGCATTTAGATATAAAACTCAAATATATAAGATATATATATATATTATATATATATATATATATATATCAGTCGTTATCAGCCTTTGGAGCGATTCACTTCTTTTCCTGAAGACGAGGACATCGAAATATAGTAGTGAGTTCAGTGGTTTCCTTTCTATGTGTTCTTTTTAAAATATCTAGTAAATTATATTAGTATATTCTAGTTTATACGAGTTCGAGATTAACAAGATGCAACACATTTATACAGTAGGGATAACACACTTACAGTTACTCAATATTTATGTAGTTATAGCAATTTTCAATAAAGTCAAAAAAAGTGGACACAACGCTACTTTTTATACATTACAACTTAAATGTATATACATACATTTTTCCGCAACTTTTTACATCAAAACTTTACTCAGGTAAACTTTGAAAGAATTAAACTCATATAGTTTTAGATTGCATTTAGATATAAACTAAATATATAAGATATGTTAGTATATATATATATATATAGTATATATATCAGTCGTTATCAGCTTGGAGCGATTCAACTTCTTTTCTGAAGAGAGGACATCGAAATATAGTAGTGAGTTCAGTGGTTTCCTTTCTATGTGTTCTTTTTTAAATTTATTTATAATAATATATATATAATAATAATAAATAATATATAAAAAATATAGACACTCAAATGTTGTGTTGTAAATAAAAATATATTATTAAATTAGGTTATATTGATTAATTTAATAATAACAATTATTATATTACTAATTATTATATTACTTATATTATTATTTTAAAATATTATATTAATTAGTGTACAGCTAGTATATTAAAAAAAAACTCGAAAAACTTACATATGGTATTTGTTCATCCAAAAGTAAATTATTTATTCTCAATCTTACCACTTAAGTAAATTAAAATACAAAATCGAACTTCCTTTGCTTACAACTGATGAGGATTTGAAAGTTTGAGGATAAGGAACACGACTAATGTGAACTTATAAACGGAATAACAAATTTTGTAATATTTTATTTTAAAACTACTCAATTACGACTTACCATACCAGTAGTATTGTGATTGTCGCTACAGCTGCAATATGGGCTCCTGCTATACCCTGCGTGTGAGGACCTAAAGATGTATACCCATGTCTTTCCACTGTGACATGTCAATGAGTACCACCACCTGTTACTGGCCGTTCATAGTAAGACATGACAGACTTTATTGCGGTCGTCACCACAACTTTGTCATATAGTAACTAAGATGAGCTCCTCCGCTTTCAGGGTTTTAGTACCTCCATGTTATCAGTTCCATGGAGGCATATGATGGGCTCTACTTGTCCTTGCTAAACAGATTACCTTTTTTGGTATGTAACAGATCTGTGGTATGTGAGAACCGCCATGTTTCAACATATGTCATGGCATTCTTCGTAGCCACTCCCTCCCTCCCTTCTTCGGGGCACCCTCCATTACTAGTGTATGACCATTGCCAAATGGACACTTCCATAGTATGATGCGTAGGTTGTTCTGCGATAGTCTCTATAGCTTCCCAGATGGCCTCGTTCCATTTCCGAAATATCAGGACTGCTTGATTACGACATTCAAAGAAAGAAGTGATTAATTACTTTGCGATGACTGGCGTCTTGTACTTTCAAAGCAGACCAGACTTTAGTCCTCTCTTTAACAGCTCTAAGCCATACTTTCTTTTCTTGTCTGCATACAGTAGTGGCGCTAAAGGCAGGTATTGAATCCGATTTTGTAACTTACCTTTAGTTTTTAAGATAAAATAGAATATTAAATGAGAACAATTATATATCTACTAAATTTTTTATAACAAAGATTCTATCTTTTAAAAAAAATATTAAAATAGATACAAGAAGATATGTTTCCCATTCTAAATATGATTTTCAAATTTAATAATACTATTACTTATTATGCTACTGCTCAAATATCGCATTACTTCTTCGCTGTATTGATATCTTAACAGGGAAAAGTTAAACCCTGAGATAGTCCCAGTTTCAAGCTGTATTTTGCAGCATCCCAATATTTTGTTTTATATTTTATATTTTCAAAGATATGCCATATTTTCAAAGATAATGAAGCTAACCAATATTGTTTTAAGTAATATCGGATCCTCATCATTCCAAACTGTATAATAAGTTTACATTCATTTCAAAATATATTCATCAGGAAGCAGACATTCCTGAAATATTTAATACAACAGTTTTTAAATACACCTAGTTAAATTCAGAAAATTCCTGACGTACATTTATATATAGTTGTTCCCTTCCTTTGAAATATTTACTATTATTTATTTTTAAAAAATAAAGTTTAGTTAAAAAAATAACATAAGAATATACTAAATTAAATTAAATGACCACTGTTTTAACAAAGCAGAAATCCTGCTTAGCATATTGGACCCAGAAAGGAAGTTGTATTGAAGATGGAATTAGTTACACATTTGAACAGACGCCAAAACTGCATCACTTTTTCAGGATTTGCATTCCAAACCAAATCCTCTGACTGGTTTGATATTTGCTTCCACGACACCATTATTTTAGCTATAAGAGCTAACAGCTTCAAATGTCCCGGCATTTTTATCACATTCATTTAAAAACCATTCAATTAACTAATACCCGGACGGAAAAAACCTAATAAGTGTAGAACTTTTAAAAATGTTATAGAAAATAAATATGTATATATGGAATATATATGGAAACCTACTTGAAATTTCCATTTCTAATTAATTAGGGAGGGAAACTGTCAAAATAAAAACAAACACGTGAAATAACAATCAATGATCAAACCGCAATATGAATTGGAAAAAAAAAGACTAACATCTTTCAACCATAACAAGAGGTCTTCGTCACAGTCACAAAACTAACACACATATATATATATATATATATATATATATATATATATATAATATATATATATATATGTGTGTGTTAGTTTTTTGACTGTGACGAAGACCTCTTGTTATGGTTATATATATATAACGATAACACCGTAATATTAAAACAGGAACATGACCATATAAGACTGCAAATTTTGGAAGGCATTTTTATTCTAGAGAAAGAACCCACTATCAACAGCCAGGCCAGTGGATTCACAAGAATTCTGATACGGTACGAAGGCAGTCAGAAGACGAACCAATCAATGAGAGGTAAAGAAAAGACCTGGGGAAACCTCACCTTGTCACTACCTGTTGATAACTTCTGTTGTCATGTTTACGTGCAGTTGACTTTGCGAATAGTTTGAGTTTTTTCAGTTTAAATTTATATTAGTTTTTTAAGTAAATTGTGAAACTACGATTCCAAATAACTTTCTTGATAATGGTCGACGAAGACCGAAACATGTCGATGATATACAGAAATAAAAATTTTGGACAACTGATTTATCTTGTCCCAAACCTATGAAAGCCAGAGGTAAGGAAATTTGAAAAATTAATTCGAAAATGTGTCAAAATTGAAATAGGCATAGTTTTTAATAGAACATATATATATATATATATATTTCAATGTACATAAAGAAACATAGAGAAATTAAAAACACACACTCACAGTCTCTAATTTTCGGTTGAACCGTCTTCAGGAGAGATAAAAGAGGGATCCAAGCGCACTTGTACAGAGACGGTTGGAGACTTGGGTCTCTGTACCAGTGCGCTTGGTTTTCCTCTCTTATCTCTTCTGAAGACGGTTCCACCGAAAATTAGAGACTGTAAGTGTGTGTTTTTAATTTCTCTATGTTTTTTTATGTTCATTGAACTGTATTTGTCCATTTCGGATCGTATTTTCATTGGAAAAGTATATATATATTTATCAATGATCAAACCACAATATGAAATGGGAAAACATAAATATAATGAATTCATTTTAGATTATGAAACTTCATACAATAAAAGATTGATAAAAGAAATGATACGTATAAAAAATACTAATAATACTTGCAATAAAAAAGCCGATATGACAATTTAATTAGGATTTATAGTTCCTTTATAAATAGATAATGCTGCAATGTTATCTTAGTTTATATTGCCATGGATTAATTATAATATAAAAAAACAATGTTTTTAATAAATGTAGCTGGGTAGTAGCACATGCAATGACAAATAACGGCTTTGTGGGTTCGGTATCAGAAGCTAGCCTTGAGTAAGTAAGTTTTTTGAATTTGTTATGATGATTGTAAAGTAGATATGACAAATGTCCATTGTTTTTTGTTAGTTTATAGCCCTGAGGATGCCCTAAAATAAATACAAAACGTTAGAGAAAAGGTGATTCCGTATATTAACCCTGACCAAATTCCAATTATTTTAATGTGTGCAACATTTAAATATATGGAAATCTATTTGAAATTTGCATTTCTAATTAATTTTGGAGGGAAACTGTCAAAATAAAAACAAACATGTGCCAAACATGGAAGCAAAATCATTTAGAGAGTTGAGTAACTGTTCTGGTGCGCCGGTGACTTCCAGATGTAAATTTTGTTGCCACCAATTTTTTTTAGTTATAAATACGTTTCATTAAACATAATCATTTCTGAGAACAGCACTGCAAAAATTATAAATAACGACAACAGTTGTTTTTTGCTTTTCTTTTGAATTTTTTTTTGTAATGTCGGTGGTTGTCAAGATAAAAAAAAAGAATTTAAGACGTCTCCAACCAGCTCCGCAGGCTCATGGGTATATCTTCTGCTTCTACAGAAGGTTCTGATTAAGTAAATGCTTTCGATTATAATATGTCGTCATTCTTATTCCATGGAATAAGAAAAAAAAAAATTTTTAAAATCTCATTTCTAGAATTAGGCTTTCATTGCATATTACTGTGAAAATAAAGTGTAATCAACATTACAAGTAAGTGTTATTACAGTAAATGTGTCACTATCGTGTGTTAGATACTGAAATGAGACAGATTGATGAAGGAACATTAAGAAGGAATCATTTAGAGCAGTGGTTTTGAACGTGGTCCACATGGATCCCCAGGGAACTCCATCAAATTAATGAGAGTCTATTGTTTGCAGTAAGTGCTTCACGTAAACATTATATGCAATTAATAATATGTCGTACGAAAAAATAAATCAAAGGGTAACAGTTAACCGTTAAAATGTTTAAACATAATAATTTAAACCTAAGATCCAATATTCGTCTCAGTTTGTTATAATACTCCAATATTTTGAAATGCTACATTAATATTATTGTCTTATTTCAGATTGATTTTTTAGAATTTATTTGCCTAAAATTTATAAAAGTTTAAAAAAAATAATTTGGTTACAATTTGAAAAGATTCTGATTTCTGTTGCAAATTTAATGGAATTATTTCATAGTTACAATTTTTAATTGCCGAAAATTAATATTTGTTTAAAAACTGATACATGTGTAACGATGGTTTTTATGCAATTGGGTTCTACAACTGTGGGAGAGGGGATGACAGATGATAAAATAGCTGTCAGGGGGTCCAGAAGTAAACAAAGGGTGAGAACCTTTCATCTAGAGAGCTGATCAAAACGAGGGCAATGATGTACAATCTGATCCGTATATCTTCGGCCGTTGTTAGTAGTGTACCACTATCTTACAGAAACTTGATTGGATCAATGAAACATCTTCTCAGTTAGTACTCTAATTAGTTCTATTTTATTAAAAACAGTACACTTTTCAAATTTTAAGGTATGTCTTTAGTTTACATTGGTCGTCTTCACTAGTGTGCGGAATCAGTTGGTAAAACGTATGATAAGGGGTTGCTGTAAGCATTGATATTTACACTGGCGATGCCATGTAGCCTTAGGGGATCCATTAACGAAATCAATATTGTCTGATATGAATATGGGTAGTCGTCAGTAACAGACTATTGCTAGCCTTGAGGCGTAACGGCTCTCACCCTGCTAACAGGCCACTCAAGTCATGTATTTGTTTTATTAAAACTGTAGTATGCGTCAAATATCTTCTCTAATTTTAGTTTTGTCTAGAGAATCTAATAGCAGTACGAAGTTTTTTTTATTCAACTACATATAAAAATATAGTTAGAGAGAGAGAGAGAGAGAGAGAGCATGAGAAAAAGTGGGAGAAAATAAATCAGTGGACTGACCAACCTGTATATTGATAATTTCCCAGTTAACATCAAAATGTCAGACAAACTATACAAATTACGAATAATTTGTAAAATATTAATCGCTTTAGTTTGTTTACTCCTTTATTTTTAATCAGTTTGACTGCGGTTTACAATTGGCTTCAACAATTTGGTAACCATTGGTAACCATTTGGTAGAAATGTTAAGCTTATTTTTAGAGTCACTGGAAAAAATGTAACAAAAATAATACCTAATTTAATAAGTAACGAAATATGCACCTATGTGAAGAGCAAGTTTTTAACTGATTTGTGAAAATCGCACATAGATAGTATAAATATGTACATATCATCACGTGATTGTTTCCTTCTCTCATTAAGTTTCTAAATGAGCGTTAAGAAAACTTAAGTTTCTTTAAGTTTTGTTTTCTTCTACTTCCTGCAAACTTCTTTTCCCTTTTCCTTCTATCCATTTATGGTTTTTTTTCTCTTTTTACATAACCAACTTTGCTATATGATATCCTCTCTCTTTAATATATTCCGGTACACAGAGGAAACCTCATGAATTCGCGAATATCACTACTTTTCACTGGAGTGGGACCTCAACAAGCTTTTCAAAATGAAAAACTTTGTCTTTAATAGTCTCAACTGAATATCAGAGACCATTACTTAGGCTGAATGAAGGACATTGAAATTATCTTTGATTTGGTGTATCTTATGTATCTCTGAATAAGTATTCCATTTGATATCTCAACGGGAAGTTCTTTGTTCTTACCCTAAACTACAGGAGAATCAGATGGCTGTTTGAGTTAAGGTTTTTATAGGAGATTTCAAACTGCAAGGCGATTTGTGGGCGTGTGCAGACTTGCGTTGTTAGCACGCCGCTAATTGGACGGGTGGTGATCGTTCAAAGCCAAGGTCTGATTACCAGGGAACACGAGCTCTGCTCTTTGACCCCGACGTCTTTGTTAGCCTCTCCCATCTACCATATACCTCTTGAACCCTCGACCCTTGCAAATGCCAATTTTTTTCAAACTTTACATTTATATTTGCCCTTTGTTATTAAAATTTTATCATCTCGAAGTAAAAATAATCCATTATTCAAAATAATGAGCAAGTTTATTAAATTATTTCAATTAATATAATCTTTTACTATTACATAACTTCATTAAATTCATATTTAAAGATTATAATCATAAATTTAAGTATTCATAATTAAAGCATTATGTTAATATTCCAAAACGATGTAATTGAACACATATTACTTTATTTTTAACATGTTCTAAGATACACTTTTGAATCGGTAAAGTGGATGGTCCGGGATTTCACTGACTAATCTACAGGTACCAGTACCCTGAAATCTATTGACTCCTTGACTATAACCGAAACACCAACAATCTGTAATGAAGGCTAATTTTTACCAATGTGATGTTTGGATTAGTAATATCAAGACAGAGTTATTAAATGAATGGACATTGTTGGTACCAGGGATAACTAGGATGTGTTATATTATAGGTACTTAGTACCATTGTAATCCTGTACATTAGTATTGTACATACAAAACAGTAGCCTTAGAACAAACTACTATGTTGGAGTGTTATTATTTATTTAGTACAACCATAATCGGAGTTATGAGAGTAACAATTATTACATGACTAGTAAGATACTCATTCAAGTAAAGGATAAGTGTAATAGATGCCTTGTCTTCTCCATGTTAGGTACAAACATTATTTTAAGTCGTAAAGGAACTTGTTTCAGAGCAGAACAAAATAGCTTTTATTGAACTAATAAAAACCTTATTCAAGTGAATAATACTGATATAACTGTTTAGATACATACTCTAAACAGATAAAACTGTTTACTAATACTCTTATTAATACTAATTTAATTACTAATTAAATATTACTAGTAGTTTATTTAATAGTAATTAACCTTTTAATAGTTAAAATTTAAATATTTAACTATATTTATTTAATGTTGTTAATAGTTAATTAATAGTAAGTTGTTTAGTTATCTAAACAGATTTATTATCTAAACACATAATTATTGGACATTCAAATAAATTAGTTTAGTGATGTTTATGTATTATTCAAAGTAGTTGTACAGAAATGTAAAAAAACCATATATGTTCTAAATTTGTTGTTTTATAATAAAACTATAGATAAATACGTTATAGCCACTAATTGCTTAACAAATTCAGAGCGTATCTATTAGAAAATAAAACTGTCGTTCATTGTCATTCCCTCAAAGCCAGTAACTAAAATTACAATGACGGGAAACAAACAATGTCCTGCTGGGCTGTGCATCGGGATACATCCTTATCATAACAAGATGTACTTTCTTGGAGAAATGAGCTCATTATATGTAGTTTGGTTGCTTTTTCATCTAGTTATCATTTCTCAATTTTGATACATCTACATGAAAAACTTAGAGCGCATTTGTCAAACAGAGGGCTAATCTGCATGATACAAGGCCACTATGTTAAATTTATGGGGTTAGAGTAGATAGTTTGTTCGTACTTCTAAAACTAATTAAACCTTTTTTTTTTAAATAAAAGAATATTTTTTTTAATCTGTTTAAAATACAGTTTAGAATATTCAAGAATACTTCGGTACTTTATTAATCCATTCTTATAAAAGATTTTTTATATTATTTACGCAGATAATGTAATTATTATTTTTAAGGAATCATCATATAAGGTGTGTTTATAATAAATTGGAAAAAGAGGGGAATTTTGGGGAACAGGGTGATGCAGTGTTGCCAACAGTGTTACCAGGTCTTGTGTTCTCATCAAAAAAGCAACTTTTAATGAGGGTTGTATTCCTGCCATATTCCTCTTGGATTCCTCTACAAGCATCGTCTCACTCACTCTTTCAGTCCAATCTCACTAAACCTTTTTCATTATATTCATAAGATGAAAATGCTTTCTCTGAGGGTAGATTTTAAAGGTCATCTAGTACTCTTTTCAAAACACTTCAAACGAATTATAATATGTTTATTATAAAGAATGGAGTGAAAAAATAATGATCCCTGTAAAGCAGCTTAACTTTATCTCTTTCATTTTAGTATGTCTAAAGCTCAGGCGATCACCAAACTGACATAAAGTGTTCATATTACTTCAGCATTAACTTGTAATGATTTAGGGGTTGAAAAACTAAAAATAATTATTGAAAGGGATTAGAATATGCTGAAGACTTGAAATGATGGTAGACGTCGAATTGTATCTTTTCATTAGTAATTCTGATTTAAAAGGAATCTTACATTCTAAAAAGTAATAATCATGATCGGAGGAGGTATTAATTACAATTCATGTGTCCACTCTTATCTCTACGTCCACTATCGTTCATTATATATAGAAATTGTATCCTTTAGTATTATTGCACTTCTATACTCCATCATTGTTTTTTTTTTCGTCGTAGGATGTGGAAAAATCTGTTCATCAGATCCCTTAGCAAGACGTCTTGCTTAGGGTATGTGGGGTTGGGGGTCCCGACCCACTAAAAAACCACATCCTATTTCCTGGCAATATCCGACACGGAAACCGTTTGCACATTACTTCATGCCGGTGCCTCAGTCCTCCTGAATAGGATTCACCTTCTTGTCCCCATTCGTTCACCTATGAATAATCATTGCCCTTGCCTCACACCACTTTCGTTCTTCTTATGACGAAGAACCGCTTCTACAAAGTTTGCAGCTTTTGACCAATTATCTTCATTTTGGAGCATCTTTTGAACTATAGTCTCTGGAGTGACCTCACCCAGTGATGCTATTAATCCCTGGCGCAGCACTCCCCATTTAGCACAGAAGAAGAAGGTATGCTCTGCATCGTTGTTTTTCCTCGAGCTACAGTGCTTACATTGAGGGCTATCAACTTTACCCATCCTGTGTAAATATTTCTCAAAATTACCATGGCCAGTCAGCATCTGAGTTAAGTGGAATCCAATCTCCCCATGCTTCCGGCCAACCATTTGGGGAGGTCCTGGATGAGCCTTGCAGTCTACCTGCCCCTTAACTCTTGCTCCCATACTCCATCATTGTAAGTGTAATAATTATTATAATATAATAATATTACACTTACATTATAATAATTATTTCACTTACTATTATGGAATATAGAAGTGAAATAATGCTAAAGGATATAATTTCTATATATAATCAACGGTAGTGGACACATGAATGGATAAGTTTTCCTAAGCACCAATGATTATGTGACATATGGTAAGTTTTGTGATTATAAAAATCCTATGATGAAGATTTCCTTCTTCAATTGAAGTGGCTTTCTTCGATTTATAGTTAAATTAGTTGTAATATTTCTGGTTATTAGTGGTATAAGTTATTCCACAGGTAATTATTTATCAACAGCAAAAAATCACCGAGCATGCAAACTTAAGCCAACTTTTTACACCTTTCACATAAAAACAACACATGCTATATAGTCAAAAATTATGATCGTGACGAGTGTATCAACAAAACAACAACAAATTTTTAAATTATTGTGTACTAAGCACGCAAAATTCAAAAAGTATTCTTTTTTCTTGATCACACCAGATGCAGTAAATAAACGAGCCTAATAGCAACGAAATATATTTATTGTTTAACAATTTGGTTTTAATGATAATTAACTAATTATCAATTATTTAATCAATTAGTAAACTAATTTGTGAGGAATTACATAATTTCAATATCTTTGTAGAGAAGCTGTAGAAATATTAATAAAAAGGAAACATGGAGGAATAAATGGTGCAGTGATTATTTCGAGAGTAAGTTATAATAAAATACCACAACAGATTTCAAAGTTGTGATAACATAAATAACAAATTCTAAGTAGTTCCATCGTCATGTTTTCTTCACAAATTTTCGACGATTTTTGGAATATTGGTAGAATAATTAAATTTAGTTAGAGTATTAGAACTGTAAGAATGAAACTTATTGAAGACTTTATAACGAGATTGTCACTTAGCAAACTTTATTACCTTGAACTCTAAATAAAACGTTTCTATAGTGAACTAAAAGTTTTTAAATTAATTGCATAGCTCATTGTGATTATAAAGAGGATGGTCAAATTGTCCTATCTACTTCGTCTTAGAAATATCAGAGATTGGAATATAAGGTTAAAAAAACTGGAGGGCACGTATCTAGTCATAGTAAATATTCTTCAAATATAAATATTTTACGTGTTTTTTATCGAACACCTTCAATTTTAAGTGTTCTTGAACATAATTGAATGCTGCTTGAACAATTACTTGAGAGAAGATGGCTAAGGTAGTAGAAATAACTAAAATTGACAGAGGTCTAAATAGATTAAAGGATCACTTAAGTATGCTATTTTTTTTACAAAAGAGGTCAAAATTATAGTTATTTTTATCTTATTTGTGACGATTTCTTCCTGAATAGGGTGAGCTGTTAGATAATGCTAGTAGTGGTAGAAGGATGAAAATTCCTTTATTTGGTAAACAGTCTGCTAGTCTAGGTTTGGTTAGGTTGCAGTGGCAGTCCCACAAGGGAACACATGGCCCTTCTGATGCTATTCAATATTCTACTTATATGGGAGACCTAAATTTTGCCCAACTCAAAATTATTTAGAGTAGGGATCTTTATCAAACATATGACTTCGTACAGGCTGCCGACTTACCATCCTCTCCAAAGAACGTTGAGCTCAGATTTAGTCACCTCCCAGCAGAAAGAAGTGGGTATTGAACCCCTGACCTACCAGTCCAGAGGTCAGCAGGTTGTCACTAGAATAATCTGGCTCCCAAACTTTGCTAATTAACTCTTTTCACAATCCCGTAAAATATCACCAAAAAATAAAAACAAACTGGTTGATTCTACATTAGGAGCCGTAGATATCACAGCACACAGCATTATTAAAGGTAGGGCATTTTTAACAAGTACTCTTAACATCTCAAATCAAATCTTAAAGGAACTTTACTCCCTTTTAATATCATTAGTTTATTAATGCCCTTTAATGACAAAAATACAATGCATGTTCAATATTAACAACTATAGGTATAAATAGCAGGTGAATGCAACAATCATACCATGTACTGAGTCTCCCTGCTTACTTTGTGCGTCTTATATCTGCCTCTATGGAGTGGCGGCACATGAACAATATTTTACCTCAGGATACTAAAAACTAGTCTTTAGTACTGTGACATCAAGGCTAATCATTAGTCCATCGAAATCTGTTAGGTAATATGATCGGGATTAATTGTTATATATTTAAAGAATAAGACTTTAGCTGATTTATGCTTTAAATTAATCGTTCAAACTATTATCTAAATATTAATGGATCTTTAATTTGAATTGAAGAGTGATATTTAAAATGTGGAACAGAATTCATTTCCATAATGTTTTTGATTTACATAAAACATTGACTCACTGGAAGTTGCGATTTTTTAAGTTCAAAAATAGCAATATTAGTTCCAGGTTTAAACAAAAAATATAGTGTTTTTAATTTTTGTAGTATTTTTTATGATTTTTAACTTAAACCTGACTTGTCTTATTCTTAAAGTTATTGAATATTTTTAATTATATAATATGTGTACCTGTTATGTTTAGCTTACAGTACTCTAAAGGGTTTGCAACAATAACAGAAAACAAGGTTGGATAATTTTTAATAAGAATGGCATTTGATTGTCGGGAGGAGAGGCGAGGCGTGATAGGCCATTTTATTGCTCCCACCCTTTGCCGTCTTGGCTCCTACTGCATGGAAATTGGAATCTTCTCGCCCCCGACAAAATTACCTGATTTTATTGGATCGTCATATCGGAGGTTTACTATCAATAAGTCAGGTATTAAGGTGTTGAGTGTTTGACCTGCTTGGCAGGTTTTAGTAATATACCTCCCTCCCTATAAGCATCTTCGACCCTTTGAAATTCCTAATAGGAATTCTTTGCCTTTATTTCTTAAGCAATTTCCCACAATGGTTTTTAAGAAAAAAGGTCATTTGGTTAAATTGTCTTCCCCTACTACAGTTTATAAGATATTGAAAAAATTTATAAATATTATAAATTATTTATAGCAGCCGAAAATAGATGATGTTTGGGAATGAAATTAATGTTCATTAAAATTAATAGTATTTGTGTTTATGTATTTATATTATAGAAGGTCTTTATTTTTGGAAACAAAGAAGCTAACTTCATGTGTCAATAAATTTTAGTTGACACAGATTTAAATTATGAATATACATAACACTGGAAATAGCAATGTCCAAGAACATTTGTCTATATAAATGACTCCCACTACTGTATCACGTCGATTAATCAACCAACTAGCTACAGGAGCAATACGAGAACGCACCACTCAAACACATAACGCAAATTAAACTTAGAGATGACTGTGAAAAATGTAAGACATGAACAAAATCAGCAGTGACGGCTATTGTTCAGCAAAATCGCGCTATTGTTCATTAATTAAATGCACTCATAAAGAACTTTTATGAGAAATTGATGAACAATAGCCTAGGACTCTATAAATTGGATGAAGTTTTGATTAGCGGAATAATTAAACAAAGGAAGCCTTCTTCATCATTAAATACATTCACGGTTATCAACAATTCTAGAAACTTCAATCAACTAGGTTAACAAGTATTTATTATTTTTTTGTTCAATTGCTCTCTGACGATGTGTTGACGAAAGGCCTTAGAGCATTGCTTCCAAATTAGTTTCATTGTGGTAAATAATCCATATATATATATATATATATATATTTCGCGCGTGTTCGTTCGTTTCGTTCGCGCTCCGTTCTTCGACGTGGGGAGATCTCTCTCACTTCGTCCTCTCTTCTAGTCTACTCTCCTGATGACGAACAACAGTTTGAAATATTGAATTCTGTAAGTTTTCTTTGTATTCTCTTTTCTGTGTCGTACTTTGTGTAATTTAAAGTGATATATATATATATATATATATCAATGCCCAAACTAGAGTAAGAAATTCAAAAATGGGATAATTTTTTTCAACCAAGTAAAGTTCTTTCGGCCTTCTTAGATCTTCTTCAGGTTTTTCTCTGACGATATTAGATATTTCAAGTAAAGTAAACACAGAGTTTTTTTTTTTAAGAAAGTACAAAGGCAACTGACAATAATGAGAGCGTGGCAGTAGTGGGTAATATGGGTAGATAGTGACTGAAGAGAGGCAATAACTTGCCTCCAAGAGCAAGGACCTCTCAATGGGTCCCAGTATCACTTACCTAATTACCATAAAATCAATAACCAGGTACTATATTTAAATTGCACTATATTTCTCCCTATTGTATGTTATGTATTTATTGCTGAACTTTAATTTATATATAATATACTATTCCATATAAAACCATACTGGAATGAACCTGTTTCTTACCAAACTTCTCAATTTTTCTAAATATCACACCTGTTTCTTTTTTAATAAATAAATAAATTAAATTAAAAAATTAATTAAATAAATTACTAAAAGTTTATTCGTTTTGAAACAGTTTCTTTTTTAGAATATTTAAATTTCCTTCATACTAAACTAAATGTTGTTTGCTGAACCACAAATAGTCTACAGTTAGAAGTTTTTTAGCATTTTTTTCTTTAAATCTAAGCTTTTACCTTTTTTTCCTTCATCTAATAAGCTTATTGCACAAAGAAAACATTTTTTAAAAAAAGGCTGCTCCAAACCAATTTTCTTCTTTCAAACCGTTTGAATGAAGGATTTATTTAAATTTATTTTAATTGCCTTGACTTTTACTTTATTTTTTTTATAAAAATAGCCTGTTATTTTATATTTTTTTATATATATCGAATCATTTTTTTCTTAGTTTCTTCTTTTATATGTTTTTTTAGGATGAAATTTACAATTAGTCAATTCTGTCTACTCTAGTTAAAGATGGTTTTATTTCTGAACTCTGGAATATTACAAAAATATTCAATCATTGCATATCGTTTATCTTCATGCAAGAAGTACAAGTATAGAACACATTCGTCTACGCAAGTTACTCATTAAAGAAAATTGGTATTACTAACACATTAGAGATTCTATACACAACGAAACAGACTATCTTGACATCCAAATACTTTAAATTTATAACAACTTTTATAACAGGTAAGCCTTGACCAAGCAAAGAATTTTACAGCTACTAAAATGATCAATACCCTTAAAATTTACAGCAAAACAATATATAGTAAGAAAAAGAACATTCAAGAATCATAGAAAAGAAAAAAAAATTTTTCCTTAAAATGCCTCTAGTCAAAGATTATTAGTTATGTATGGCATATCAAAATGTTTGTACGTATACTACAGGTAATGTGTTATATTTTGTAAAAATAAGGAATTGTAACCTAACTTTTATCACCGAAATTGATATTTTGGTTAAGAATGAGGTTCATCCAAATATGTCTTTATGTTGGTATTGTATTCATATGTAATTACCGCAATAAATATAAAAAAAATTCCAATAATTAATATAAACACTATAGTATAAGTTACTGCTCTCACTAACAATGAATTTAATTTGAAATAACCATAACTCACGTTTATAGTGAGTTATACACAGATACTTGTGTATATTTTATGACAACGTTTAAATGGATTTCATAAATGGCATATGCTTTTAAATAATACAATAAAACATTACAATAAATGTATACATATATATAAGCTAAAAATCGAATAAGATAACTCGCAGGGAAAGAAACACACTTACAAACTCAAATGTTTGGGCAATTCGTCTTCAGGAGAAAAAAGAGAGGGAGACGAATCACGCTATAGACGCAATGGCAAGTAACCCTCTCAATTTTCTGCTGAAGACGGATTACCCGTCATAGAAAATTTTGATTTCTAAGTGATTCTTTACTCTGTGTATTACTCTTCTTCGATTTTGAACTCATATTGTGTCCAGTTTGGATCGTGTTTCCGATTTTATAGTGAATATATATATATATAGCGAAATGAGTTTAATGACTCAAAATATGCCAAAACTATGAAATTTGAGTTTCTGTGACTATATTTGATGACAGTTTTTAAAAAATAAAAAATTAGTTATAGTTATGTCCAATTTGAAAATCAATGTTATGATATAAGTTAGATGGTAAACAAGAGCACATCTACGTTATAGGATTATTTACAAGTATCATTTGGATTAAATCGATCAAATGGTGTAGCCTGTAGCGTGCCCACAAACTTTTGGATACACACATACCAACCCACACACACCGAACACCTAGAAACCATCAAAATGCTTAAAAAAAGAACTTTGAGGACATCAACTGACATGTAAACTTGTCAAAAACTCAAGATAAATGTTTCCATTATTACTATCATTTACTTATAGTAATGTTACAATCGTCAGTTTAAAATCACTCTTCATGATTACTGAGTAACTCCGTTACAGTATGTGTTAAGCTAAAAAAAAAAAATCATGATCTACAGCCTTGGTTGTAACAATAAATAAAATGACTAGGGATTTTGGAAGAGTGGTAACTGAAATTGAATAGAGCGTATTTGATTTAAATAGCTTTGGAATCAACCTTGAAAACTAGTGAGCAATGTTTCTCTATTAGACTAGATTTACCTTGGATAACTATCTGCTTTCAAAATCTATTTTAGTAGTTCACCTTGTAGTAAACTCGTATAACTTATCAAAGCAAACAAAAAAGAAAAAAAAAAGGTTAAGGCCCAAGCAAGTATTGATTGAAATCAGAAAATTGATTTATGGTAGGAGTGCCTAATTCAATCTAGTGCCATCACAGAATCATTCCTGTAGTCATTTTTATTGTAATTCAATTTAATAATTATGGTGGTCGATTTCAAATTTTTGATACTAAACATAAAATGAAACAATATTTAGTATTCTCAGAGTAGCGATGTCGAGGAGACGGAGGACAACAAATCCTGGGAGTCTTCAACAATTCATGATTTGTGCAACTCTAAGGAAGTTATTCAATATTCAAAACGAAGCAAGCATTCTTGATCATAATCACAACTGTAACAAATAATGGTGTACAGTTAGTTCACGTGGTATTAGTACCACAAGGTTGGTAAGTAAGAAATTACAAAACGTTGTGTCTGGCTTTTTGGTTTTTAGTTGTTAAAGGTTAAGTAAATGGTGTTCTTTATCAACAAGAAACAACATTGTGTAATATATAAAAAAGATATCAATGAACTTGTGATTTATTTGATAGCCACTACTTAGCGAGAACTGCAAGTAAATATAATAAGTTAAAGTATCTCCTTCAAAGAGTTTCTGCATATTTTGAAGATAACTGAGTCCGCAAAGTCCACAGTAATAAAATTTATACTATGGAGAATAAAATCGCAAATTATTTTTAAATATCTTGGAGTTGATAGGTACAAAGTTATATTTTTGGTATCATATCTTTGATATAAGATCAAGAGTATATAAAGAAAATTAATTACTAGCAGAGACATTCCCTAGTTTGGAAGATTTTTAAGATGTAGAAGTATCAGTTAGTCAAGGCACTCACTGTAAGTTTCCAGCAAAACAATTACTTAATACATCTTGAGGTATTCGGCTGTATTGGTTATAGTAAATGTCTCCACATAAAATAACGTTTTTGAAATCAACGAATAAGAGATATCTGCACCAAGTTTTTTATGCCAAGATAACTTCACTTTAGAAAGAATACTATGACTTTGAAGCTTGTTTTTTTCACAATACATGTATTATGATGAGGCATTTCTTTAACTGTTTGCACTTCGACATTTCATTAAAACAAAACATTAAACATGTTTTATTGGTCTATGAGATAGAATATTCAAATGTTATTTACATCTAGTAAACTGTCTGGAATATATTTGTGAGTGTACTTGATTTATATACTGGAGGTACTTTGAAGGATTGAAAGTATACTTCGCTGAGACTTGATTGTTAAGCAGTATAAACAATAAGGAAGAGGATGATTAGTGCGTTAGGAGAGATATATGAGGAGGGGGGGAGATTAGAGTTTTGTATGCGTCCTAGAGCAATAAATATGAGGCTGAATATAAAGGGCAGGGGTGGGCGATTTGTCAAAGAATCGTAATAAGATTGGTGCGCCTGAAGAGCCCAGATAAGCTGACCTCGCAGGCCTCTCTGAGCCCCTTCCACCCGACCTCCCTGGCTGCCTCTACCACCTCCTTGTTTTCCTTCTGACAGGAAAACTCAACTTCTCTCTTTCCAAACTATTTCATTTTGCCAATTAAACAGAAATTAGATCAATAAAATTAGCAAAAGATACATTAATACGATATTCATTGCTTACTAAAAGTCGTATTTGTCGCTAGTTGTCCTAAAAAAAAACAAACATTACATTTTCAAATTCCTCATAACGCTCACAAAGCACTCAGATTGTGGCATTCATTTTGCAGCTTTCATAAAACACTAAATGGTAGACTGCAAGATAGGCAAAAAGTTTACACATTGTACGGTACATGCCAGACAATGTCACTAATTTCTAGTTTTGATTGAATAAAAATAAATCCGCTTATTGTGTTTCAAAGCTCCTATTGCTCAGATGATGAACACCTTACTATGTACTCATGACCAGTTTCAGGATTTTTGTTAGCAATACCAATGTTATATAACGTTTAGTTGTTCTGATTTTGATCTAATACTACAACTGTCGATTGACTTTACGGTAGTATAAAAATCATGCACCATATATTTCAATCTACAAACTATTGGAATTTAATTTTGTTTTATCTTATGCCTATGAATGCAGAATCAGATTCTAGTGCTGTTCTAGTGTTTGATTGAAGTATCATTGAAGTTTGACTGACAAGCATATAAGTGAGGTAGATCAACCATATGGTTCTCAATCAGTCCTTAATTAGATCATATTAACGTTACAGATAAAGAGTAATATACCATCTTACCTCGTAAGTTTTCTTCCCGATTGAGTGGATTTTCATTATTCATGGGTTTATCTGCTTGATACTCAAAGATTGAAACCAGTTGAGTTAAGAATACAATTTTTTTAGCTAAAGTGGTATATTCTTCTTTAATTGATTCTGAGGTAAAATGTATAAACAAACAAAAGTATCCACACAAATGATTCATTTCATTTGTGTGGAGACGTTTGTTTGTTTATCCATTTTACCTCAGAATGAGTAAATACCACACAATTACGGATTGTACAACTAATGATCTTTAATTGATATTAACAAGCTGTGTCGTACAAACAATAATAATATTAAATTTAAGTTAATTTAAAATAAGAATGCTGTCACTGAAGCATATGAATAAGAGCATCACGCCCTCCCCAGGAGACAATATATTTGCTATTCCTCATGAGGCAATCAACAATTAAGACAACCAACTCTGGACTTCTACAGTATGGGCAAACTGGCAAAATGTTACTAAACCAATCTCAAATCAAAACTGAACATCAGGTCCCTAACAGATTGCATACTACTAAGGCAGAAAAACAAACATTTGCTATTTGAAATACGAAAAAAACAGTAATGAGAAAATAAATTTTCATAACTAAGCAAAACTCCGAATGCATAATTCTTTTTTTAACATATTTTATTTGCTGTGATTACATTTTTGTTAACAAAACGCTAAACTGAAATTTGTTTGTTTTGTAATAATAGAATTTAAAGTAATTAGCAATTGTGTTTTATTTATATATGTACCTTTACATATTAAATCTATGTTGCAATACATGTTTTTTTTCAGTAGAACTACTAAATGAATCCTTAATGTGTCCCCGTCACTGTTAATGTATTTATAAAAAATAGCATAACTAGACACAAGAATTAAGACGTGCTATTTTTTTTAAAATTAGAAAATGGGCTAATATTAATGGAAACTATAAGAAAGATATTACATGTTTGAATATATGCAGGTCAGAAGTATTAAACTGTTACTAAACGAATTGATCTTTATTTGAACTTTATTTAGAGTTTTCTTCTTTGAGATACTGAGATGGCTTCAAATCAGTTCTAGCTCCAATGTGAATGAATGAAATATATCAATATAACGATTAGTAGGAAATCCATCAATATTGAAGTAATTTATATAATGAGGTTTAAAAAATTAGATTTTACTTTATTTAACGATCAATAAGCTTCAGTCATCTTCATCTCAGTAATCTGAAACACTGATATTGAGTTCTTATTTTTATTTATTACTATTAGGTACTTACTACACATGCATGGTCTGTGAACACATAATCTTTGATAGCATGCATAGACTAAGTAAATATGCAACAATCAACAATACTATTTAAAATTAATCTTTTCCCATGAATTTTAGTATAAATTTGTTCAGAATATTAAAAAAAGTTAATTTTGTCAGAAATATTTTGAAATGAATTTTTTTTTCAATACTTACGAACACTATAATTAGTGTTACTCATTGATAAGTTTATGTAAATCACTTTTGATTAGTGGATCATAGTAAATTGAAACTTTAGGCAGATTTATTATAGTTATGTTTTGAGGATGGCTGCGTTTCATTTAGCAATATATTTATTGGATGACTGAAAAATATCAGTAATTATATTGATTTGTTGAGAAACTACTATCATATATTATGAAATAAATTTGAAATTGCTAAAATATTTGATGGTTAAATTGATTTTCAGCAGTCATGTATCTGCTTGTTAATGCAATAAAACATGTTTTTTCTTTGTCATAAATACACTGGTAATTGTTTGATAGTAATGACGGGGACATTTTTTTTTATTTATTTGCGCTTAATGAATGTTGTTCGTAAGGAATGCAAGGTGTGGCTCTTAAAAAGGGGTTCAAGAAAAAAAGAAGTCCATCCATCAGTGAAGCAATTAGATGTGGTTGCACGAGGGGCGGATCTTGTATTGGCGGTCTATTATAAATGATTTAGGTGGACAAGTTGTTTGGCAAAAGCATGTCCGAGATCAGTACTAATGGAGTTGGAGGTGCCAACCCCTCGCCTAATGTCTCCTTGCAACACCTCTTTTTCTATTCCAATCAGATACACGTCCATCACTGTTGCCCGTCCTTACAGTCGACATCTTGTACCTGTCAGTAAACACCCTTCCTTATAGCATTCCTTTTATTATTATTTTTTTTTTTATTTACGTTCTACTGAGGTCATGTTATGTTAAGATTAAGATTGATTCCAAAAGGTAATCGTCAATGATAGTAGTTCAACTGTTCATAGATTAGTATTACATACCTTGATTCATTCTCTACTATTTCGATTATTTATTTTTAGTATTTTAAGCTGACACAAGTCAACAAATGACATAGATATTATTTCACAGTAATTTAACAACATGAAAGAAGGACTGCAAACAAATTCTACAAATACATAAGTCAGAAAAGTACTACGACTAGATATCATCTAAACATCACAAACTATAAGTCTTCCCTTCAAACTAATCACCTTGGAGTCTGCGGGTTTTCTTCTTATACTCTTTCATATTTTCCTGAAATAATACTACCGGGTTCCCCTGCAGCTCCGTTGCCAAAGTCTTTCTATATTGTTGATGTCAGAGTCGACCGATACTCTTGAATAAAATCTTTCTCAATTCAAAATCCTCAAAATTGGTTATTTCATTGAATGATATACATACATATTTACTTCTCTCTTCTTCGTAATACACTCAATTTTATTTTGAATTTACTTCATACACACTTTTTTGCATGTAACTTCATTAAAAAAACCGGCTTCACGTCCCTAAAGTTTATATATATATATATATATATATATATATATATATATATATATATAACGTTTCATATATGTATATATAAACCATAACAGTTATATAATAACATATACAATAAACATGTGAAATTAAAATAAACGTCTAAACCACAACAAGAAATTAGAAAAATGACTGAGATCTTTCAACCAAAAAGTGGTCTTCATTAGACAGTATCGGTATCGTCCAACCAATATCACTTTGGACTCTTGACAAAGACCACTTCTTTGGATTGAGAGATTTTAATCATTTTTCTGATTTCTCACTGTGGTTTAGATTTTATTTTATTTGCAACCTTATTAGAAAAAAACAGCTACATGTACTTAAATTATATATATGTGTATATATATATCCGTATATTTGGGGAGCAGGCGTTCATTGATACAAGTATGGAAGCCAGAGGTCAGAAAATTTGAAAACTTAATTCGGAAATGTTCTAAAATAGAAATAGGCATAGGTTTTATTAGAACATATATATATATCAATGATCAAACCACAATAAGAAAATGGGAAAACAAGACTAAGATCTTTCAACCGTAACAAGCGGTCTTCGTCAGAGTCAAAAACCCAACCAAAAATCAGTAACAGTATCTGTTATGATGCAGCCAGACATAAGCATGGACCGGTGAATGGTGTTTCTTCTAAGTGAAGCCTTGAAAATGCAAAACAACTTTTGGCGAAACGTCGGCTTATAATCAGGAGTTGTATGTTTTTTGACCAAAATCGTCAAGAGCCCCTTGTGTGAATTATATATATATATATATATATATACGTGAAATGTAGACTTTAAGCGCTGTATCATGTTACGTCCCTAGTAATAATTATCTTCGTGCATTAAGTATTAGTTTTTAGTGTATAAAATAACCTAATGTTGATCTTTTTAAGGACCGAAATTGTCGTTTTTAAGTACTTAAGTGCAATTGTAAATTAACAGCAAGTATTAGATAAAAAAAGAAGTTAGTGTAAAAATAAGTGGAATAAAATGAATTATGGAAACGCTGTTGCATACGACTATCTTTTCCCATATCTATTTGGTTAATCATATTTATCAAACGTGATATGTGAAATCTTTCATATATATATATATATATATTGAAATGTAAACTTAATCGCTGTATCATGTTACGATCATCTTCGTATTAAATTATTTTTAGGTATAAAATAACTAATGTCTTTTTAAGGACCGAAATTGTCTTTTAAGTAGTTAAGTGCAATTGTAAATTAACAGCATATATTATGACTAGAAAAAGACGTTAGTGTAAAAATAAGTGAAATAAAATGAATATGGAGTTGCATAGTGATCTCATCCACAAATTTATCATAAAATGGAAATATCTTTCCAAAAAATTAACAAGAGTGAAATAATCTGAAATTTATAAATATATATATATATATATATATACCATTTAGTATTCATATAATACACTATAAGTCCTCTAGAAGAAATAATATATTGGTAACACTCAGCATTTGTCTGTCCAACGTGATCTATTTATAAAAAAGGTTGATTAATCGTTGTGATTTACCTTCTAGTCTATTTCGACTATAAACATTTAGGAGACTATGGAGTAATAATTTTGTAAAATCTCATATTTTGTTGGTTTCTTAAAATATCTGTAGATATTTCGAGTTGACTGGCTCTGTCGCTCTGGTGCTAGCTTGTGTTGACACAAGTATTGGTCTGACACGTGTCTCTGGATTCTTTCGACACTATTCCTGTCTGAGGTCACCACAGCCAGATTTTTAACTCTTTATCTGGACAGTCGGTTGAATTGAGCTCCGGTACTTAAATACAGAGTATTAATAACAAATTTGCAATGACTTATGTTGCATTACTCACTCGGAGATTATGTTACGACTTACTCACTTGATATTAAATAGTCTTAATTATTGAAATTATCATATTTCTCGGTTAATATTAATAAAAATATGAAGTGGCCTACACTCAACTTTACTATAAGCAAAAATAATATCAAACATAATAAAAGCAATATCGTTTAATAAAAGCACATAGTATCGTTTATACTAGTAATGAAGAAATCACTTTTTAAAAGTCAAAATAAAAATTAAACCCTTGTTATGTCTTCATATACAGTTATATGCATTTCCCAGTTTCACGCTTGTTTTATATTGCAATGAAAAAAATACATCAACATATGAATTTTTTCCTTAAAAGACTGTTTAAAATTGCAGTTACAAGTAATCAGTACATCATTGGCTACATATTATATTTCCAGCTTTGGTTCATGATGACTGGTTTTGTTCGAAATAACCAAGTCCCATTACTGGATTTCTTATGCGATTTAGACATTGATTAATTTTACTTGTGATTTGTGAAATCTTATTTTTTTTATATAATAACAAAATGAAGCAGTACACAAAAACACCATATTATTTGCCAAAATAAATATAAATAAAGACAATTTCTTATAAAGAAAGACAATGTACAGGCTTTCCTACAAGTCTTTCAGTTCAAGATTACCCTAGGGTTCTTGAGAACTCGGTGGTCTCTCTCCGAAGAGGGTAAATGCTCGTTACTCCGGGACCAGGGCTTGCTACTAGCAGTTCATTGAACCCCATAAGGGCATCATTGTGAGGAGTCTTAGTACCTCATATGCAAGATTCATAGAGAGATAACAAACCTGTCGTTGGCTAAACGCCACCTGTCTGGGCTAGATATGAGAGCCTCTAAGGTCTCCCGTTGACTAACTCCCACCTGTACTGAAACATATAATTGAGTTAAAAAAGGGGGTGGTATATAATCTAACTACCGTCAAGATCGCAAGTCTCTACCAGGCAAGTACCAGTTGTCCATCCAATCAGCTGAGTTCAAGGCACGTTCCCACAGGTAAGGTTTTGGAATCTCTAGCTCCTCGGTATGCTAAGCAGGCATCCACCCGAGAATCCAGCCCCCGCTGCCCTTAGTACTGACTTATTTTAAGAGTTTCGGATTGAAGTCTGCACCATAAGTCCTACTGAACGTGCTCAGCTATATGTAAGGTCTGTAGCCTTTTTAGCCCATGGTTCAAAGAACCTGTGGATATATATAAGCCAATGCAGCTTGTGGTAGAGCTGCATGGCCCCACTAGGGGCAGATAAAGAAAGATATAGAGATGAATCTTACATTATTCATATTAATATTTTGACTTCTATCGTGTTCAACACAGAACACGTCGGCTGAGTAGCTATGTCGCCAGTTCATTAGGGACAATTTGTCGACTGATAATCAGTTAAAAATTTGTTAATTTGTTTGATTTACGAAAAAGTGTAGAGGGAAAGAGAAAATATAAAGAAAAGGAGACTAGATATTAAATCAGGAATAAAGCAAAATGTAAACAATCAAATAAAAATAGTGAAAATATAATAGTGAAAAATGGTATAGAATGAGAATAATGAAAAAAGCAATCATGGGAATGAGAAACATAATGAACAGTAAAAAAAAATATTTCATTTATACTACTCGTAGAACTCAAAAAATAAGTAAATTAATTGAAAAAATGAAAGGCATAAATAACAAACTTAAACCCCGTTCAAAGATGAAGATTGAGTTTAACATGTCTCCTAACATATAAAGTAGGTTTTATGTGAATGGAAAGAGAGATGATTACTGCTCAGAATATCATAAAGTAAAAAAATGTGGTGGTAGAAGTTATGGATGGGTAGATATGTTTTAGGATAACGTGCACAATAGGGATCTGATTAGGGATTTAAACATTAAAACAGTTATTATTACAAAGGCCGTGAAATTTTTATCCATAGTAATAAGAAGATTGCTGGGATGCCCGACGTAATCAATTTGACTATTCATATAAATGCTCAGTACAGTAGAAGCCAACTGTGAAATGTAAAAGTTTTTTTTAATTAAAATTTGAACAGTATTTGTATTAGTTACAAGAAGTAGGTAGCCAAATTGACAACTATTTCTCTCTTGTTTTGAGCTATATGTACGGTTTACAGTTTCTTACTTACTCTAAGAGTTTGTTTCTAAGAGACTTCAGAGAATGGTTATTTTCCCATTTCAGGGAGATTAGCTACATTAATGTTACCTGTCATTCCTGTTTTCTGTTTCTTCTTCATCGCCCATTAGGTTTCCTTACACTATCTCAATTTACTTCTCTAACTACATAGAGGCAACGATAATAAAACTTTTCCCTATTTTTTCCTGTTCTTCCGCCATTTCTAATATCTTCCTGAAACCACTTTACTTATCTTACAGACGACCTCGTAACTTCGGTAATTTATTGTGCTGCAGAAATGTAGCGCCTGCTTTATGATAGCAGTCGTCTAAGGGAGTGAAATTGTGTGGATCCTGGGATTGTCTCATCTGTCTTTTATTAAAACAAGAACCCCATTTCTTCATTAGTTCTTATGCATGCTAACTTCTTACAAATCGCTGCTTTTAAACTGTCGAAAAAGTGTATTTGTCACTTGCAGTACAGTAAATGTGATTCCTTTTTAGTGCATCTTTCATGCTTAGACTTCATATTTTCATAGTTTCTGGGATTCCGTAAATAACACTCTAATCCACCACTACAACAAATATTTGTTTTTAAACGTGAGAAATGTTTTGGATCCAAATTTAAAATTGTTTTATTCATTTTCAATTAATTCCATTATATTCCTTTTAATGCTAGTTTCCTCCATTTTTTGTCTGACTAAGCTGCTTTTCCTTTCTCTTTTCTTAAAATATATTTTTTTATATTATTTCTCCTCCTTTATTCATTTTGTTTTAGTTACAAATTCTTCCTTCTCTATAACCGGAACGTATGTAAGAACGTGCTGGTTTTATTGGTGTGCTTGGATTCTCTCTTTCTCTCTCTCTCACTCACGCTCTCTCTCTCTCTCTCTCTCTCTCTCTCTCACTCACTCACTCTCTCTCTCCTGATGACGATCTAACCAAAAACTAAACATTATAATTGAATGTATATATTTCTGAAGGCCTAATCTACTAAGTAGTAAGTTTATGACAAATTAACTTTCATTATTTCATTAACCTATATTATTAACTTTCAATAGAATAACTCAAATAATTTTAGATTTAAAATTAGTTATATAGTTTGAAACATAACTTTCAATTCAGACTTTGTAAGAAAAAACTTTTTCATGAAGAAAATTTTTTTAAATGTATGTAATTTTTGAATTTTACTTGAAAAACAAATAAGTTTCATTTAAGGTTTATAATAGTGTAAATAAAACAATAGATGGCATGATGAATCAATTAACCAATATGTTACTGTTACACTTTCAGGTAGTGGTAACTATTTGGATTTTTTTTAACGTTTTTTATTTTTTTTGAATCGAGAATGTTTTAAATAAAACTAAGGGCGATAGTTTGTAAACCTTGTCCTAAGTTTCAGACTTTATTTATACAAGTATGATAATTGAACAACTTTATATAAAAGAAAAATAAGTAAAAATAAATAAATGCGTGCCTACTTTCTTTGTCTTATATTTATGGAACTATGTGTTGATAATTAAAAATATTTTCCAACTTTGAGTGCATACTGTTACAGCTATAAATTACTGAGAAGTTTGCAGAGTTTCACTGTAACGGGGAAATGAAAAGGTTTTAATTATTCCAGTCAGAATTTCAACTTAAGTTTTATCGTATAATTCACTTTTTATCCCCAAACCGGATTGTTCAGTAAGATTAAACTATCCTATCTCTCGCAAAATATTTGCCATTTGCTTTCTATTGCCCCACAATTCAATTAAGTCATACGTGACTTTTAATTTATTTTTTGTTCTTCATTTTTACAAATTTTAAAATACAGACAAAGTTTAACAGTAATTGAATAAACAACTTTGAACATGAATTCCTTTTAATTTTTGTATAATATATATATAATACATATATATATCATCAAAAAAATTAAAGGTCCAACAGGACTACTGATCAATTGAGTTATGAGTATATATACTTATTATATTATATATATATAATGATAATATATATATATAAATATATATATATATATATATCAATGATCAAACCACAATATAAAATGGGGAAAAAGACTAAGTTCTTTCAACCGTAACAAGCTGTCTTTGTCAGAGTCAAATACACAACTGAAACACTAATATAACATATCCAAATGTTTCCGGCAAAGTCTTGGAAATACTAGATAGGAAACATCTACTGTTTCAGTTGGTTTTTGACTCTGATGAAGACCGCTTGTTACGGTTGAAAGAACTTAAGTCATTTTCCCCATTTCATGTGAATCTTTATATATATATATATATATATAATTAAATGAAACGGTCCAACGGACTTTCAAATAAAAACCAATTAAAAAAAGATAGCACACAGATAGACACAAGAATAACTCACTTCTATATTTCGACCATCGTCGTCATCGAGTCCCGCAGGAAGGAAAGACAAGGAACACACATAGGACGAACATCTTACTATCTTCCTTCATGTGATACCTGCTTTGGTATTATTCCGCGCACCCTGCTTCTTCAGCAATATCGCAAGCCTTCATGTGATACCACACGAAGTGGAGTATCACGAGAAAACATGACAATATGAGTCATACACACATTGTCATCGACAATCATGAGAATGGTTGGGCCGTCTTATCCTCTTTGGATATGGGTCATAGGTTTTGATCATCTGAAGTAAGTATGAAAAAATTTGGAAGGCTTTTCAAAAACATGTTTATTTTGACCTTGAATGAGGTAATAATAAAAGTCCCCAAGATAATTGATACGATCAACAGGGATACAAGCTATGAAACTTGTAGTATTGTATTATTCTAGTATAGAACTATTTAATCACAGTTCTATATTTAAAATGTTTCTTTATCAGTAGCAGATATGTTGAGTAAGTTTTACTCACTTTTTCTTTGCTATATATGAATATTTTTCACAGTCTGGAGAAAGTTAAGAATGCACATCAACTCCTTAAAGAACTACACAAACAATTACAGAACCGTTAGAAGGATGGCAAACATCATTACGCTTTTTTAGGGTTATATTAATTCGTTATTTTTCTTATGTTTAAGTATACTGGTGTTGTTGCTGATGAGAATTATTTTTAATCTGACTCACAACAATGACGTCTTTTAGGAGTTTTTTCTTTAAATCTTAATTAAGTCGTCATATGTATGAAGCAATATTGAAAAATTAGTTTTTTTTTTTTATTGTTCTTGATTCAGGTAGATTTAACTGGAAATCGAAAATGAATTTATAGGTGTGATGAAATAATTTGAAATATATATAGGGAATGTGAGGTGAAAGAAGCGTGTGATGAGAAAACCACAGCATTCCAGCAGTATTGATTCATTAGCCACACCATCACCACCACAGTTTTTAACTACAACGAAAATCACTCCAACCCGAGCCTTGCCCACCTCCACCCATGCATTAATCAGCCTGCATATCACGTAACCAACCAAATAAATTATAATCTGTAAATAGCAACTTTAACAACTTTAGTAGAAGATTTATGTTAAATAGCTGTATTTATATTAAAAATCTATAAGAAGGTACACATAACACATAAGTTATAGCTAAATCTTTATGATATAATGCAACATGGAGGATGCAGTTGGGAGGGATGGAGTTATTATCATAGCTTATCATCGAGGGAGGGATGAAACTAAGGGGTGGGATTGATAATGAGATAGGTATGATAACCGCTTTGTCTTCACTGCTCCCCATGTCAACAGTAGAATATAGGAGGGAAATGAGTGAAAACAGGCCAGAGATTTAGCTTCAAATTAACTTTCATATCCCCTGATAGCAACAAATTAATTCATAAGATTAAATCTCTCAGTCATGAGATCATGACACCGTTTACATCAATGAGACATATATATGATAACAGCCAGAAGGAGAGATACTCGAGGATAGCTCAAATCACATACACACAGTACTTAAGTTAACGTTTTACTGTGTTTGTATGCACCATAAAGGCTGAAGAAAAGAATACCACATACATTAACAGATAGCTACAAAAGGAAAGAGAAGTTATAAACAATTTGGGTTTTAAAATTATATAAAATATTTGTAAAAACTCTTGAAGTGTTCTACCAAGTTAATTTAATGTAATGTGTATAAAATATTTGATACTATCCAAGAAAATATGACAGAGAAACATGTTACATTGCAAACTGTGTAAACTTATATAATAAAACAACAGATATTGCAGTGCAGTATTAATAATTTTATTTTTTTTTCTTTTTTATTATATGAAAGTTTGTTAGAGTCACTCATCTGAGCCGTGGTCGAAATAAATAAATTTATGTTATTTCTTGTTTTTTTAGTTACTATCTGCAGACGTATATCTTGATTTTTTGATCACCCCCTGATATTGTTGTACAAACATAGTGTAACGCTTATAAAGATGAAGTGTGTTTGTGATTTTGACCAAATCTCGAAAATCTCTGCTTCTTACTGTTATTATTTCTTGTGATCACGAAAATAATAAACTTGCAAATGACTAACAAATTCCTTCTTATGAACTCTTCTTCATTATTTAATATCATGGATTGTTTCACCTTTTTTAAGATATTGTCGATTAACCTTTTTGGATACATTAAAGATCCTGCAATTTTGTAAATATTTTTGATTTCTTCATCTAAAAATTCCTCACTGCAAATTTTGAAAGCTCTTACTTATTTCTTATTTTGAACATGATACTAAAAACTGATTTTTTAGTTTTAAGTGGATGAGCCGAGAAGAAATAAACATAAGATGATACATTTGTTGACTTCCTATGAATACTGTACTTTAGTTTATTACCGTTCCTATGTAAAATTACATCCAAGAAAGGAAGTTTATTATTGTTTTCATGTTCTATTGTAAATTCTATGGATGGTACAACCGTATTGAGGGTATCCAAAAAGGTGTGATTCGATCGTGTGAATTGGATGGCTGTTTTTCGTTTCAAAAAAATTTTATAAACAAAAGTTTGGATTGGCAATGAGAAATTGTCTCTCCCCAGTTTTAAGTAATATCTATAAGGAATATTTTGAGATCTATATTATATTCTATTAGCTATATAATATATGAATTATGATATTATATTTTTCTAATTTTTTTTTCTACAAACATTTTTTCATTTTCAGGTAACTGAATTGGTATCTTTCAGAAAAATTTCTGTAAGTAATTTTTAAAATTCATAAAAATATTTGATTGATTTAATTATGAATTTCTTTCTTCTTTGAATTGCATATAGCATAGTTTCCAATTTTATCTCTGCCTACCATGAGTATTAAATAAAAAAAAATTAAAACACAATTAATTAATTTTGTTAGATTAAATATCAATTAAAAATAGTTTTTAATAAATGAATGCATCTGATTGTGTAATTAAAAAAGCTTACACATATTAGTACATAATTATATATTATTTGACTGTTTTATTCTGTAATATGTTATTTTATTCAATTTTAACACTAATTAACAATTAATTTGTAAAGTTGATAACAATTTTAAAAAAAAAATTTAAATTATAAATCAGTTATTGTTTTCCAATATTCATGGCGAAATATTATTCCTAGTTTATGTATGATTAACATAGAAGAATAGTATTTAAAATATATTTTAAATAGATTTTTAAATATATTGCTTCAAGTAGTGTTTTTTCTAACGCTGTTTGGTAAAAACAGTTATTGACTGACAAAAAGTATTACAGCGGGAATTGAGTGCTCCATGAACTATTGCATGAACAGTGACACGCAGACTTTAATCACTGAAACGTTTTCTTTAAAAAAAAAACAGTGGCACTTGGAATCACAATGAATTCAATATATTATGTTGATAACATGAATAAATAACAAGGCTCGAAATATATGAGCAGCATTGCTTGAAAGCGCTGTGTTTCACCACTTATCAGATATCAGAAAGCTTCCAAGTTCTGTAGCAGACATGTCTGATGAGACGAAACATGTTCAAATAACAATAGTTCAGGTCATCCACAACACATAACTATTATTTATTGATTTAAAATAAAACTTAACTAGTTATTAGTTACAAGTAGAAGTATATCAAACATTCTCAGAAATAGTTAAATGAAATCATATAAGTAAATCATAAACTAACAGAAGTTGAAATGATCGCCTTTATAAAACTATTTTCTTAAGTACTCAATTGAAAATTGTTGATTAAATTCATGAGAGTGTAAATATTAAATGTTGGTTCTTTGAAGTGGAAAAGTAAAAGAATTATGGGTAATCATAAAAAGAAAGATCTCTTTGGTTCATTAATCAAATTTTATCTTTATCCATACTAGTTAATTATTTCTAAATCAACAAAACTGCTATTATTTACATAATTGTTTTAATTTCTTTTTTAAGTTATCTTAAAAATTACTTTATTTGCAATATTATTTGTTTACAAAGCAATTTTAGGACAAATTTGAACAAAAGACACAGAATTGATAAAAACTGGTATTCAATAAAAAGCCTGACGTCTCTCTTAATTTATTCATTTTCGTCTTTATTTTGAATAGCACGTTGAATACATAAAAGACTGGTAAAATCATAACCTAATTTTTAATTTTTTTTTTAATTTATTTGCTGTTTTTATTCATATTTTCTGACATCCTACTGTAATAATATCTTTTATGGTCGTTCCAATTTCATTTACGAGCCTGAAGTCTCCACTGCAGCATGACTGCTACTCTCCCATTTGATTCAAATTAAAAAAAAAAACAAACAACTTATTTTACTGTTTCAATAGAGTACCGTTAACAATATTTATTATTAACGAGTGCACTTTGCCGGCGACTATTATACTACAAATATGTCGGATTTAAAATTATGTGCTAGCAATCAATCGTTTTAAATCACAATTTTTTATTGAAATTAATTTTCTATGTTTATTAACAAAGATACAACAATGCAATTGCTAAGAGGAATCTATAGAATGAAATGTATAAATTGGGTTAAAATTTATATAATAATTGAATAGTAAAACTACAAAATAATTTTTTAAACATCGGTACAGACCTTAAAACAAATATGAAGAGCATATTATCCTTTTAAATTTATATTAATTGTTACGGTTCATACTTTATATATATATATGTAAAACAGTAAAATAATAATTTGAATCAGCAATTTTAAGGAAATGCAAGTATATCAAAAAATGTAAATATACACTTGTCTATAAATATTAAAAAATTGATGAGTTTATTGCATGGACTTTAGGGTTGATATTGACAATAATAGGAGAACCAGACATGTTTAAAAATAAAACAACTCTCAAGGCAATTATTAGCGAATTGACCAACCACCCGACAGACGGCTTAGATCATTGACAGATTGATTGGCATGCAAAAAAATAGTAAGAGACAGTCAATCAAAACAAAAAGACAGTTATTGATTTAAAATTACTTACAAGTATATAGTACTTAATGGAAATATTAATTATTTCCAAAGATCATTGTTCATGAAAATTACTAGTGTAATCAAATAAAAATATAGCAATAGTTTCAACAGACAGAAATAACAGAAAACAAAGTTCAATTCCTCTTGATGATGAACGAGGTCCAAAAGGAGTCAAATCACAAAGGAAAGTGTAAAAAACAAAGGTTAGATGGTGTATTTTTTTTATAAAAGTTCTACCTCTCTAATGGTACTAACTATGAACATCTGTTCATTCCCATATGTCCTTTACCTTATCATTAAAATACTTTATACTTAAAAAAAAAATGGGTGTTGAATTGTATGAAGCATTGAAGAGGGGCACTTGAGTGAAAGTTGTATTCTCTGACTTTGACAAATGTGAACCATCATTTGTCGTTCTTCTTAGAGTAAGATGGGCAAATTTTAAGTTATTGGAAATAGTTAAGATATTTCCAAAGTAATTGGCATTACAAGTTTATTATTATAGGTAAAATGCAATGTATATTGGATGAGATCAGAATGGTTATCATAGTAAAGTTAAACAGACCATACCAGAATCGTATATGTATACATACCACTATAATGCGGTTTATTTCCTTCTAACCTGTGAAAGGTTATACTCCACTTTTTCAAATATTATAGTGGTATGTTATAAATTAAGTCCGAACTACTTCTTGCAGCAATATTAGACTTGTATTTCTCTGACAGCTAACAAGTAGTTGCTATAAATTCAAGTTAATAAAGGTGTTTTAGTTGAACCATTAAGATTCGACAGTCGTACACTCGAGACTGAAGCGGACTTATTTTTAGGCTGTGGTGAGGACCGGTTTCGTGACTCACCCACTGGATTGGTGACCACAAGCCTACATCGTCACCAGTTCTGAGCAACTTCACGTCAGATTTAAGAATAGTGTTTCAAATAGAGCTCAGGCTATACCGGAGTCACTATAATAATCTGTTATTAAGAAGGTTTGGCCAAAAGCAGGTTTGCGTGGAATATGAAATCACGTCCGTGGCACTTGTCAGTGAAATAAATTTAATCCACCAGTCAGAATGTCAGTTGCCTTATAGGCCAAGGTGACTGCTGAAGAGAGAATCGACCGCACGCTGTTGGTGATGGAAGAAAAACATAACACAAAGCAGATGAGTAAACTTTATCTCGTATAACCACAAACGAAAGACGCCTACTCCAACGGAAACATAGTATTAACGGAAACGGATGCATGCATCCAGCTTTAGTTGTATCGAATAGATAAATCAAAGTTAGTTCAGTGAAGTAATGATTTAGTTCAAGGATGCATGCATGCGTCCAACTTCATTTGTATCCAGTAGACAAATCTAAGTTAGTTCAGTGAAGTAATGATTTAGTTCAAGGATGCATGAATGCATCCAGCATCAGTTGTATCCAGTAGACAAATCTCAGTTAGTTCAGTGAAGTAATGATTTAGTTCAAAGATGCATGCATGCGTCCAATTTCATTTGTATCCAGTAGACAAATCTAAGTTAGTTCAGTGAAGTAATGCTTTAGTTCAAGGTTGCATGAATGCGTCCAGCTTCAGTTGTATCCAGTAGAAAAATCTAAGCTAGTTCAGTGAAGTAATGATTTAGTTCAAGGATGCATGAATGCGTCCAGCTTCAGTTGTATCCAGTAGAAAAATCTAAGCTAGTTCAGTGAAGTAATGATTTAGTTCAAAGATGCATACATGCGTCCAGCTTTAGTTGTATCGAATAGATAAATCTAAGTTAGTTCAGTGAAGTAATGATTTAGTTCAAGGATGCATGCATGCGTCCAGCATCAGTTGTATCCAGTAGAAAAATCTAAGCTAGTTCAGAGAACTAAGGTTTCAGTACAAATAACCTTGCAATTTTGTTTACTGTTTTATTAAACATAACCGAATTTTAAAAAAATTATCTCAATGGTTCTATTTCGTTATCCAGATGATAATATCACATTTATGTAACTCTATGGCTTAATTTTAAAATATGAGAATATACCGAGTATATTGATTTACTATAAATGTAAACATGACCTTCCTAAACGCATATTCTCCGCCCACACATACCCCTCCAATAACTCAATTGTAAATGCAATAGTCCATATTCTTCATCAAATATATATCTTAACTAGTTACTCTAATTTCTGCTGATTTCTTAATATGCATATTTTAGAATAACATGTTTGTACATGTATGTTGAAAAACATGTTATTTTTCAACTTACGCCATTAACTTAGGAACTTTTATACTCACTTTCTTCAGTTAATCGTCTATATTCTGAAATTAACTTTATATTATTTTTTTAAGAAATTATAAAACGCAAAATAAACTATCATAAGTAACTTTACCGTTATATCATCAAATCCAGTCTGATGATAAATCAGTATATACTTATCTATGAATACCTTGTGTTACTAACTTTTATTGAATCAATAAGAGTAAACTTTAAAATATAATTAATATCTAGTTTCATCAGAAATATAACTAATCATTTAAAAAGTTAACTGTGTGAGTTTTAAAAATAAGTGAATAATCTAATTTCTATTAATATCTTAAAGTAGTACTTTATTTAATAAATTACAACTAAAACTCAGGAAATGTAAATTTGTTAGTTTTTACTTGTTAAATTAATAAATTTTAAGAACAAAAAAGAGGTTTTGGCTTGCAGGCGGTTATTTCAGTTATTAGCTGGTTTTTGTTGGCCTGCGCCGAGGATTGCGCATAGAAGTTAATTTAATTTGTTTTTTCTCCTCATGGACTCTTTTTTCAGGTTGTTTTGGTAAGGAATATGTGTGACCCACATTTGGTTTGGGTTTATTTGTTCATAGACCATTCGCCTAGTGAGAAGGCAACAAGCCAGTATCACACTACATTTGTGCAAAAAATCCAGTGAATGTCTTAAATTTATTCCCTCTATGTTCACTGAAATCATTGCAAAATGTTTTATCTATACTTTTAAGTTATATGTTTATACCACTTTAATTTATATTATTATATTACAAATTTAAAAAATATATTTTGAAATTTTAATTGATTTATATGTTTTTAAGTCACTTGAATTTATTTTGAAATTTGTTTTTATCATGCCTGCTTGTGTTTAGATAGAAGTAATTGTGAATTCAAAAGCTTGTAATTACACTACATCCCTAGTGAATAGCAATGTAATTTAGCACATATAAATATTGTGTTTTTACATTTAAAATGACCTGTTATTGAGCAAGATTCAAGGACTGAAATTTACTAATTGTACTTCAAGACCAAACAAAAACATTTTCTACTCTTCTAATCATTGAAAACTGAATACTTACATTAATACTTTTAATAATAATATTTTAATCAATTAAGAGTTTTATAAGAAGAAGTATCTCATTGGGCAATATTTAACTTCCACCCATTTCTTGTAGTAGTACATATTTCATAAGTAATACACTTCTTTTTTGATGGAAAATATATAAAATAAGTTTTAAAACCACACATGTTTTTCAAACGTTTAGATACATTTACACATAAGTATTTCATTGTTTTTAATTTAACAGTCCTTTCAAAATAATCAAACAATCTTTTTAAAGACTCAATGATTTCTCTGGATTAAAAAAGTTTTTTGTAGATTCAGGATGTGAACATTTTTGATTTAAAGCATAACATTCAACCCTTTAATATTATGATCTAATATTTTACGCCATAAATTAAAAATACGTATAACTTAGAAGCTTATTTACAGCACTTTTGACTATTTGCGATTTACATGTTTAGTTATGTATTTCTTGAGTGGCCAGGTTAGCTTAGTGGTTAACGTACTCGCCTCTGCACTGATATAAACGGGGTTTGATCACCACTTCGCCCTCGATTTATTCATGCGGGAGGTGAATCTGAGCACCTCGTCCCTTGGAGAAGGACGTTAAACCGTCCGTCCCGAGCCTGTACGATGTCAGGTACTCGTTAAAGATCCCTACTCTAAATACACCTGAGTCAGGCAAAATGTGGGACTCCCACTGTAGAATCAATCTTCATTGTGTGGTATCACAAAGTGTCAATGCTCGGCCTACGTGTGTTCCCTTGTTGGGGCTACCACTGCAACCTGACCTAACCTAACCTAACCTATGTATTTCTTTAAAGATTCTTTTTTATGATTCCCCAGACTGCGGCATGTGGAAGTTCAATTGATTTCTTAAACGCTAATTAAATTTCATCTTTAATATGAATTAGGAAGAATTTTCACAAATACTACCAAGAATTCGGACATTAATAATTTCGAAAAATTCTTACTTAAAATTATTATAAGGTATTTCGTTTATAGGCTATTACAAAACTTTACACACATCTTTTTCACATTAAAAACAAAATCATGAATTATGTAAAGAAGAAACAAAGGAGAAGTTATAGAGTATATAAAATAATTTGTCAAATACGTGGTAAAACAAAAATCGACGAATAAATAATATGAAACTATAAAATAGAGTAAATTTTACTAGCAAGTACTATTCCTTTAGAGGTGTACACAGGTTGCATGAAAAAGTATTTACCAAAATAATAGGTCCGTGATTTTAGTGCTTTCTTAAGTGATTTTTTATGTGATTTATTTTGTGGACCCCCATATTTTATATGTAAATATTTAAGGATCAGTTTGACTTGACAAAGCTCTTGTTTTGGGTGAAACACCTTGATTTTTTATTTATTGCTTACTAAGGTTTAGAAGTTGATTTTTATGTCAGGAGTGTATTGTTAATCTTGTTATATAAATATGTATAACTTATATATGTTTGTGTCATATATTTCCTCTTGACCATTATTATTTTCAAAGAGGATTCTTTTATTGATAAACAATGTCAGTTTTTCTTTGAAAACTCATTTCAAAGAAGAGAAAAGTTTTGTTACAAAACACACGGTTTGTTACTTTTCTCAATGTTGAATTAATATAAAATATTAATACTTAGATAATTCGTGTTGGTAAGGAAAACATTTATACATTTAAAAAAAGAAATCAGTTTGAGAATTATAATTCATTTATGGCTGATCCTTTTCCGCATTAATATTTATATTGACTCATTATTCAGGAGTCAGACTGACTGATCCGTTCTAGAGTTGATTTTGTATCTACTGGAGGTAAACCTAAAAACCCAAATAAAAAGGACTTAATATTTAAACTGAATCTTTCTGTTATTGCATGCCATTAATTAATATAAAGTGATGTTTCTTTTTGTTTGTGTTTATTCAAGTATTAAAAATTCACTGTAATAGTAAGCACTATTATTAAAGCATGTACTGACGACCTGAACTATGAGCAGTACAGAACAGTGGTGATAAAACACATAATACATAACGGATAAAGCAAAATTGAATAGCTGACCACTACAAATTGTTTGATTTAAGAACAGCGAATGATATCGCATTGGTCTGATATAAAGTTGTAGATTCTTTATTAATCTGGATAATATTCGTTCTTAATATTGTTACTTATTGACAAACTTCACTTGAAGTTTCGACAACTCCAGTGTTACTACGACCCAATATCTCGAGAAAATCACAGCATCCCACACTGAGACATATATTTAATGAATTCTGGGTAATAAAAAAGAGCCTCTACGACCCCAACCCGAAATTATGAATCATAAAAATATATAGTACATATATATTTCAAGGCATTTTGAATAGGTTATTACCACAATAAAATATAATTTTTTGGAGGTTAGTCACATGGCCTGTCTTTTAGTCAGCACGAACCGAAGGTACTAAATAGAACTTAAAAAATAAAATTTATGCTATTCAGTTCTGCGAATGAATGAATGGATCGTTTATTAAGGGCTTTGTCTATAGTTTACATTACGGAGTTAGCCGTACAGTAGATACTAGTCTCCTCCAACGAGCTCTTTCCCCCTGGACAGTATTTGAAACATTTCAGCTAATTAAATAATCATAACAGAAGATAATAATAACACTAATAATATTATCTCCTTGAATAATAACACATTCTTTTACTAAAAATATCATGACAAACTACCAACTCTGACATGACGACTCTACAGTCATGTTGGTTGTCTCAAAAATATTAATATATACCTTAGAATCATTTTATCACTATTTTTCTGGGATCTATGATTGTTGTCAGTATTTTTTTTTTGTAAGACGAGGCGCATTTGTCAGCTTTGTTCACAAAGTGTTCACAAAGAGGATTTATCACTTCTTTTACAGCCAATATTACCTACGTTGACCTAAAACAGCCACTTTACTACTACAAGTTCTTCACAAAGTGTCGAGAATATCTTTAAACTCCATTGTTGTCGCGTATATTATATTCTTGTAGTATTATTTTTAAGTTTTTGCTGAGTTAATTATTGCAAGTCTGGAGTTTACTATGGTTGGAGTTTAACTTCAATGAAACTCTGATTGAGCATTCTTGACGGCGAGATCAAGATTTGTTCAGAATATTTCATATAATCTGGACCACGTAAATTATTGTTCTTACCTAGATATACCACCAAAACGAAAAGCTTTTCTCCGCTTGTATAAGTTAGGGTTCAGTTAGCGCTTTACATGCTCTGATATTTCAAGAGCAAATAAATTAAACCTTCTGCATAACCTTCAAATGTAAGATCAAACAGTAAAAAAATGAAAACTACAGGATAATCTCTTATAAAATAGAGTACAAATTTGCCCATAAAGATTACTTCTAAACTTAGCTCAATGCGACATTTTATTAAACAGTCGCATTTGAAAAATCTTTAGCAATTATGATAAAAAAAAAAAGTTGGGCAGCAGTCTCTATCTGGTGCATCTACACGAAACAATTAAAACAATAGGTATGAAGACATTTGTTTCGTTGCTCTCTAATCATGCCGTTTTGAGGCGATATGTAGTAACAGATTATTATTGTATTACATCGGCACATTTTTGTGATCCTGAGGAGTGGTAAGTTATATTCCTCAACAGTGAGATCAAAATTCCTCCATCCCAATGATTTGTAATAACAAAAATTAAAATCTCCATCATACATAAATTCCCCCCTTGAGTAAATAGCCTTACTCCGGTATGCGGTGCTCTGCCGGAGCGGATAAAATACCACCGATAGAGCTTCAGGGATTTTCCCCTGTAAAGGAAAGGAAGTCTGGAGACCCATCCTCCGGAAGCGCAGAGGGTCCAAAAGCGCTAACTAGTGGGAACCTTCCACAAGTGCACCTGAGGACCCGAAGAAGACCATCCCGAAGAAGGAGAAAGGAAGTTACTTTCTCCCGAAATATAAGGAGACTGAATGTACATTATCAATGATGGTTTGTGTAGATTCTGCAAAGAGGAAGAAACACCGTTGCACTTGCTGATAACTTTAAGGTAACTTTGCTGCAGAGTGGGAAGTGCTTCGGGACATTCAACAAACCATAGAAAAACTTTTACCGCTGGAACCAGCAAAAGTACTGAGCTTCTTAGAGGCGTTGAAGCTAATTGCTGGGGTACTTTAGTACAGAAGAGGGGAAGTACAATAGTTTTTTTTTTTAAGACACAGTGCTATAGTCACCTTCAAATAATAAAAATAAAAAAAAATACATAAATTGCTAATATTATTGTTATTTTCTTGCTAATGCGTGCAAAGCGAGAACTGCTGCTAGTAATCACATAAAGTCACAATAAAACCCGTTATCTAATTTCCTTTCTGGTCGAACCCGTTCTCTGTAACATGCATTTCTTTCCCTTTTGCTTATGCTACACACTATGCTTAGTTCAAACATCTTTAGCTAAATATCCACCTTACCTCATATGTTGCTTTTTCACTCCAACCGTTTTTGACATAAGACGTTATCAAGAGAAAATTGTTACCAAGTATGCTATTAGTGATAGACTACTCTTATAATTGGTCAGTTAAGGGAAACAGTGAACGACGTAAGAGAATGTATTTTTTTAATAATATCACAAATACCCTTCGTGCTACTAAAAGTAATAATGTTTAATTTAAAAGTTCTAACGATTGGTTTTAGAATAAGATTTTATCTGAATAAAAGATGGCTTCTATTATTGTCTAGTTTATATCTTTTTGTGTAAACATATTTTAAATTGTGCTTAACTTTTACTTCATTCCCTAATTTAACTATTCACTTTTTTCTTAAGGTTTTGTAATATAATTTCATTATGGTTGTATCGGTCTCAATTTTTCAGGTTTTTTTTCGTGGATTTTCAAGATATAAATAGCTTTAATTAATCTTAGTGTCATGTTATGGATTTAAACTTTTATTAATCGGGTTAAATTTCACAAAATTATTATTAAAAAAATGAAAATGAAAAGAAGTGAAAAACTTTATAAAAAGTTCTTGCAGAAATATGTAGTTAATTAGCGGCGGCATTGTTTGTGTTCTTTACAAAATCATAATTTTACATCGCTCTTATTATTGAAAAATTGTTTTTAAAATAATTTACTTGACTAATATGAAAATTTAAAAATAATGTTAATAGTAAGTTAAAAAAGAAAACCTTTTGCAGTTTAATTTAAACGCAGCTGTTTTCATCAAATGTTTTCTGACTCTGATGAAGACCGCTTATAGTTAGTTGAAATTATATCAATAATATAATTATTATTGAATATAGTTAAAATATCTTAGTCATTTATCTCGTTTTTTACTGTGGTTTCCAAGTTAATGTTTATGTCACGAGTTTATAGTGAAATTTTGTTTTGTATATAATATATATATATATATATATATATATATATATATATGAATAATAATCAAAATAACACTTGATATAATAGATGGATTAATTTACCACAATGAAAACAATTTTTTAAAACAATGCTCTAAGGCCTTTCTTTAACACATCTTCGGAGAGCAAGTGAACTAAAAAAACAATAAGTACTTGTTAACTTGGCTGATTGAAATTTCCAGAATTGATGGCAACCCTAGAATAGAACATGAAAACAATAATAAACTTCCTTTCTTGGATGTACTTTTACATAGGAATGGTGATAAATTAAAGTACAGTATTCATAGGAAGTCAACCAATGTTTCATCTTATGTTCATTTCTTCTCGGCTCATCCACTTAAAACTAAAAAGTCAGTTTTTAGTTGCATGTTCTTAAGAGCTTTCAAAATTTGCAGTGAGGAATTTTTAGATGAAGAAATCAAAAATATTTACAAAATTGCAGATTCTTTAATGTATCCAAAAAGGTTAATCGACAATATCATAAAAAAGGTGAAACAATCCATGATATTAAAAAATGAAGAACAGTTCACAAGAAGGAATTTGTTAGTCATTCCATACCGTCCTTGTTTGAAAGATATGCCTTCATTTATGAAAAGATTGGACGTTTCTGTTGTGTTCAGTAATGATGGTAACTTGTTTAACAGATTTGTTAATAATAAGCCAAAAAGAAAGGACTGTTGTGTATACAGGATACCATGTACTGACTGTGAAATGTCTTACATTGGACAGACGAGCAAAGGTCTTCTTACAAGGATAAAACAGCACAAATACTCCATCAGAAGAGAGGACGAAAAGTGCCTTGTTCATTCACATAAGAGACAGTAATCATGTGATTAATTGGAATGAAGCAAATGAATTAATATACGTGTCTTCAGAAAGAAGAAGAAATATCGTAGAAAGTGCGCTCATAAAGAACTTTTATGAGAGGTTGATGAACAATAGCCTAGGACTCTATAAATTAGATGAAGTTTTGATTAACGGGATAATTAAACAGATGAAGACTTCATTATTAAACACATTCAGGGTTGCCATCAATTCTGGAAATCTCAATCAGCCAGGTTAACAAGTATTTATTGTTTTTTTAGTTCACTTGCTCTCCGAAGATGTGTTAACGAAAGGCCTTAGAGCATTGTTTTAAAAAAATTTTTTCATTGTGGTAAATTAATCCATATATATATATATATATATATATATATATATATATATATATATATATATATATATATATATATATATATATAGAGAGAGAGAGAGAGAGAGAGAGAGAGAGAGAGAGATTTGGTCTGGGTTTCTTTCTTTTCTCTCGTGAAGAAGAAAAGTATTTATTAGTAATCGTGGTAAAGAAAACAATATCTTGATATATATATATATATATATATATATAAACTTACAATCGGTCTTCGTCAGAGGGTCTTCGGAGTTGGATTTTTGACTCTGACGAAGACCACTTGTTACGGTTGAAAGATCTTAGTCTTGTTTTCCCATTTCTTATTGTGGTTTGATTATATATATATATTAGTATAAATAGGGAGCAGACCTTCTTTTATACATTTATACTTTTATACAGACAATTTAAAATTAGCAAGGAAATATGAAAAACTGCTCAAAAAAAGGTATGTTTAATTAAGGCAATTCAGTTCAACACAATATATATATATATAGATCAAACCACAATAAGAAATGGGAAAATTTTCCCATTTTCCCATTTCTTATTGTGGTTTGATCATTGATTGTTGTTTCACGTGTTTATGTGAAAATTTTATATATATATATATATATATATATATATGATCAAACTACAATAAGAAATGGGAAAACAAGACTAAGATCTTTCAACCGTAACAAGCGGTCTTCGTCAGAGTCAAAAACCCAACTCCGAAGACCCTCTAACGAAGACCGCTTGTAAGGTTGAAAGATCTTAGTCTTGTTTTCCCTTTTCTTATTGTGGTTTGATCATTGATTGTTAGTTCACGTGTTTATGTGAAATCTTTATATATATATATATATATATATATATATATAACATAAAATGAAACCAAACTTAGCTGATGCCTGTTTCTTAAAAATTTTCTCAATTTTTCGAAATAAAACTCTACACAATACACAATAGTGTACATCTCTTATAGACGACATTTTTGATCAACATTCGTCTTCAGGACATGAATAACTTCTAGGGTAAATTTTCTGGTTTATTATATATGCAAAGTGAAGACAGTAGGGGTTGTTTTTCTTCAATTTTAAGATAAGCTGGTCGTTAATCCTGTGGGGTGAGTAGCCTCTCGGCCTGAGTTACTTCCTGTAAGGATTTCTTGATGCCATTGATGTGAATTAAAGAGCTTTAAAATTCTGCTACTATTTTCGACTTGAATATTTAGGAGTGGTTTTTGAATTAATATACCTTCTAAAATTCTTAGATTATGGTGGTAACTTTCTTTTTTTATTATTTTAGTATTTGTGACTACCATCTTTCTGGTCAATTTAACGTTATGTTTCTCTTGCATATGCTTATTGTATACTTCGGCCATTAAGTGCATGGTGAGCCTTCTTGATAGGCAGGTGGTAGTCATACCAATGTACGAGTGATTTTGGGTTTCACAGTCCCCATTAGTACACGTATACTCGTGCACTAAATATTTTCAAGGTGACTTTTTGACTTGGTTATTATTTTTTATAAACAGGCTACTCACAGGTGGGCTTTTATTGTAAGTGACCAGTGTTACTTGTTCATTCAAGTTTTTGCAGCTGACATTATTTCTTACAATGTCTTTTAATACTTTTAATAATCCGATCAAATCACTGGTTTAGAATTTCGAATAATTATTAACATAATATATACAATAATAAAGATTTCAAAACTTATTTTCTCACAAAATGACCGTATGAAACATCTTGTATCAATATAGACATGGAGTTTTTTTGGGAAAACGTATAAAAATAATTAAATTCATAAAAATAATGAGTATCTATGTGTCAGGTAGAGTTAAAAGAAGCTTAGGTTCATTTTTATTTGTGCGTAGCTGTAAGTTAACGTCACTCCTCACATCCTGGATATTGATTGCGGTGTGGTTAAGTTGGCGGTAACTGGACGTGCAAAGGGCTGGAAGTATGTCAAAAGATGTAGTTTCTTCCGGAGTTCAACCAGATGAGTCATTACATTCCGGTACAGACTGGTTTTGTGGTTTACGGTTCCTCCAAACATCCTTTCGCCTTTATAGCTTGAACGTGAGTCCAAAGAAGTTTTTCCTGTGTTGTTTTTTTTTATCTTTCTTTATGTTTTAAAGAAATCCATCAAAGTTAAAAGTAAAAGAATTCCATTAAAAATTAAATATATCTTAGATGAATGAAGTGAGTGTTATTGTTTGTTTTAGAGCTCGACTCTCCATTGACAGTGTTACAGATAAGCTTCTATTTTAAGATAGCATTATTCAATTGAAAGCATTTGAAGTTTTTTTTGTTAGAATAAACATAACCTATAATATTAAGAGGTGGGTTCACAAAAGTAATGTGCCAAACTAGAATACTCAATTATGTATTGTAGTGTATTTGTATCAATATACATTGATATACAGTATGTATATCAATTATGTGTGTAGTGGAAACACTGCCTATTTACTCACCTATATGTAATTCAACACATTCTTCATACGAACTTTGGAATATTTTAATTACCATTTAAAAACTTGTTATATTTCGAACACAAGTGACAAGCAGACAATAAAAACCAGTTCAGCTTTCAACTTCAGTTGGTGGAAATAACTCAAATTTCCTCAACATTAACTCATTATCAACTGTGGTTCAACTCAGACAAACACTGAGTTCAATCATTATCCAACTAATTGGGGATTTAGCTAGTAGGCTATTACCTCTGTCGGTAGGGTCTTGGTTCAATTCCTTCCCAATATCTTTTCTTATACTATTTTTTATATGGTTTAAATTAGAAAACAAATAACTTATTAATACACTTAAAAGACCTTTAATAAAAACCTTAATAAATAATCCTTAACAATAATCCTTAATAAAACACTTAAATAAACACGTATTTATTTAATAAAAATACGATGAACAACTATTGAAATGAATGTAATGCAGCAGACATGGCTCACTCACTAATGGAATGGCGCACTTTGTTTTTGAGGACTCGATTATTGATGATAAAGAGCTAAATGAAGATATGAGAAGAACGTTAAAAGTGCTGTATATAAAAAAATATCGATGATGTAAAAGCGATTTATGAAATTTAAATTATATTTATTCCTGTCCATTAAGTTAATTAAAACTAATATTGTCATAAATATTACAAAAAAAAATGGTGGTGTAATATATATTTGTCAATAATACAAGTGTGCGATACAAGCTGTTTCTCAGTTTACCTGCTATTGTCTCCAGATCATAACACCAGTGTAATTGAAGGTTCAGTTCTGTTAACATCGTTAGTCCTATAGTAATGTAAAAGTTTATAATTTTTCATATTCAATAAAATCTTACTTCCCTAAGTGAGTATACTGTTACTCAATTATTCTTCTATTCCTAATACTCCACCATTGAAAATAAGACATTTTCGTTTACATGTATAATTGTTATTGATATTTAATTTTACATATACATAATATGTCTATACTATATACATAAATCTATATTTATATATATAAATCGTAATTTTACGATAACTATATACTACAATTTATATATATATATATATATTTTTCTTAAATTTTGCCCTTACAGCTCCAGAACAACCATGCGTTCCATATATATATATGGAATTAAAGTATGCAGCAGCTTCTGCATTAACGACCTTTTTGCTGATGGCCTCGATTTTTCTAACTATCTTCCGGTGATGCTGAGGCAACTTCCATATATGCTGGGCCAGAGACATTGAGAAAACCAATATCAAACAACTTTAATGGATCACAAAAACACTGGGTTTAAACAAGCTTTCGACCACACATTGGTCATCTTCGGGTTACACTACTATTTAATTAATGAATGTTAATATAATTAACTGAAAAGTAATTTTTAAAATTAAACATAACAATTTTAACAAATATAAAACAAACGATACAGCGGGTGAGAGGAAAACAAAGAGCAGGTTCCAGCAGGGTTGCAACAACATACAGCTTTGCCCCTCAATTGCTATCAACCCTACTGGGCTCTAACTCTCTAACAAATTTAAAGCTATTATCGAAAGTAGTGCTACTTGGGATCACATTGAGGTCATAATTTTGAATGTTGAGGTTGGGGTTGGATAATAATGTTGGATATAATAACGACAAAGATAGATTAACTATCCTGGAAGCCCTTTATATCAAAGATGTCAACCCCAACCTCAACATTCAAAATTATGACCTCAATGTGATCCCAAGTAGCACTACTTTCGATAATAGCTTTAAATTTGTTAGAGAGTTAGAGCCCAGTAGGGTTGATAGCAATTGAGGGGCAAAGCTGTATGTTGTTGCAACCCTGCTGGAACCTGCTCTTTGTTTTCCTCTCACCCGCTGTATCGTTTGTTTTATATTTGTTAAAATTGTTATGTTTAATTTTAAAAATTACTTTTCAGTTAATTATATTAACATTCATTAATTAAATAGTAGTGTAACCCGAAGATGACCAATGTGTGGTCGAAAGCTTGTTTAAACCCAGTGTTTTTGTGATCCATTAAAGTTGTTTGATATTGGTTTTCTCAATGTCTCTGGCCCAGCATATATGGAAGTTGCCTCAGCATCACCGGAAGATAGTTAGAAAAATCGAGGCCATCAGCAAAAAGGTCGTTAATGCAGAAGCTGCTGCATACTTTAATTCCATTTGTCTTCAAGAAGATTTGCTGCCCATTTATACTAATATATATATATATATATATATATATATATATATATATATATATATATATATTAATATATATTGATAAAAGAATCGACCGTAGAATAGAAACAAATCTATAGTTTATTGGGACTCGGTCAGATCTTCAGGTTCAAATTAAACTCTCATTGCCAACGTTTTGTTCTTTATTTAATTCTGTTTCAAAATTTATACTTCTGCCTATGAAAAAATGTTTTAAATAAAGACCGAAACGTTGGTAATGAGAGTTTAATTTGGGCCTGAAGAACTGACCAAGTCCCGATAAACAATAGTTTTGTATATATATATTTATTGATAAAAGTATCGACCGTGGAATAGAAACAAAACTAAAGTTTATCAGGACTCGGTCAGTCCTTCAGGTTCATATTAAACTCTCATTGCCAACGTTTTGGTCTTTATTTAAAACCTTTTTCACAGGCAGAAGTATATATTTTGAAACAGAAAAACTAAGTTACATTACAAATTATTTTATAAAGAAAAATAATTTGTAATGTAACTTAGTTTTTCTGTTTCAAAATATATACTTCTGCCTGTGAAAAAGGTTTTAAATAAAGACCAAAACGTTGGCAATGAGAGTTTAATATGAACCTGAAGAACTGACCGAATCCTGATGAACTTTAGTTTTGTATATATATATATATATATATATATATATATATATATATATATATATATATATATATATATATATATTATATATATATATATATATATATATAAAATGAAAAAAGACAACAAATAGAAGAAGCGAGAAAACTTACTGGGTCGATATTTCTAACTGAAGTTCGTCGTCAGGGAGAAGAAGGAATATAGTAGTATATATATATATGTATATATATATATATATATATATATATATATATATACTACAAAATACCAAAGAAAATATCTCCCTCTTTTTTGGTTCAGAAATGAGTTAATCATTTTGTCAACTATTATAATTCAAAGAGGTTAAATCATTCTACTTTACTAGTTAAATATAAATTACTTTTTTCCTCATTGACTCACAAGATAATAAGTAATACATACATCAAGTTAAATCCCCGCTAAGACATTTCAAAGAAAGGCTTCACAGCTTGGAGGTTTTTCTTTTTTTTTTTGTAACACAGACAAAACCATCTAGGTTTGATTTGTACCAAATGGAGCAACAAATCAAACTAAGCCTTAGCTATTTTTTTTTCTTCAAATGTGAAATGAAAAAAGGGCAAGGAGAGGAGGCGGGATGGGGGTGTGTGGAGCAGGGTGGAATTCTTTATTTTCTGCCCACTATGAAGTTAATCCAATGTTGCTTACCTCAATAGAGAACCGATTCTTCCCTTTACTGTTTTTTGGCATTACTTTTCTATGACAAGATCTCTATTTTTCCTTTGACCAAATGTCCGTTATCTCCTCTATCTAATGAACCAAATATTTCTTAGTCTTTATTGTATTTGAAACTAAAATACAATACTTTTTCCCTGACAATCTGTTTTAGTGGGATTTAAATAAGTTTGTATCACAGATTAAATATCACAAACATTATCTAAGCACTTTGTGGATAATTCCAAGCATAGTGTTGCTGTTGCTATATTCACACGTTGAAATGCAGCTAATTGTTGTATTCATGTTGTTTTTGAGTGAACAATTAATTAATGTTCAAAGTACTTAATGCTCGTAATAGAAGACCATATTTTCATGATGAAATAATGTCAATTGTACAAGCATCTTCTCACAGTTAAATCCATACCTCTTTATTTAAGAAAAAAAAAAAATTTTTTTTTGTTTAAGTGCATCTAATATTTTGTTATCGCTTTTCCGTCCTCAAAGTCCTCAATTTAGAGTGTAAAGGTTCATATACATTTACCAGTCTCATTATATGTTTTTAAAACTTTTATCCACTTTCAAATGGCGTTTATTGTTTATTAGTTGCATATGCATAGTTTTAAGATATGCATCATTTCTTTACTTTTAATTAACACAATACTCTTTACACAATACAACATTTACGTGTTACTTTGCACACACAATTAGATTTGGTATATTTGCATTTTCAAATATACAAACAATAGCATTAAAGAGTTAAAAAATGTTGAAATAGATAAATTGTTGAAACAAAGTCTGAAGCATTAAAGAAGTAAACAATTAATGAATATGAATTAATTTCTAAAAAATAATGTTATTATCTTATATAGAACCTATATCAGTAAAAGCATTTTATAGAAATATACCAAGGACATTTGTACTGGAAAGAAATCACATCAATAATAAGTAATAAGAAAAAGTAGTGCAGACTTTTGAAGAAGTTTGTTGCTAACTATTTCATCCAACATTTTCTTGATTTCGTAATATTTCTGCATATATGATATTTGCATTTAAATTTTTTTCGACGTTCTGCATACTTACTACTCACTCCCTCCTAATGAATACTATTTCACACCTTCATGCATGAACTTATTATGTTATTAAGCGTTAAACTTGAGAAAAATTAATTTTAGGATCCCTCTTCAATTATATGATGAAAATATTCTAGTAATCAATCATCCATTTACAATCCACCCGATTTTCATCAGAAAACACATAGGCTTTGATGATGCAACTAATGTAAAGATTTATGCAAACAGCAACTGAGATATGACCAGATAGAAAGACTAAATTCAAAGTTTTGCATTCATGACACTAGAATGAAGTTAAAATTTGTTAGTCTTACAGGGGCTGCATGGATTCGCCCTGTTGTCGTGTATGGTTTCACCATTTAGTGTTGGCCTCGTGGTGGATGTGCTTTCTTAACCAAGGTATGTATAGAAATTTCAACGTTGGGATATGGTGTTATTATGTGAGAAACAACGATTTTCTGAGCAAGTGTCTTTCAGACCTACAATACTGTAAGTAAAACGGCTACGGTAGATGTATTTCGTTCAATATATTAGTGTCAATATATTTTCAATACATGTACTCAGGCTTATTATGGAGGCTAGCACTATTCAAACAAGTTCAAAATGTATATTCATCTTTAAAAACATTAAAAATAAGTTGCAATAATTGAATATCTAAAAATTAAAATATTAGTGAAAATAGTATTTTTTTTTAATAAATCTCCTTTTGAATGGCAAGGTATAGAATGATATTCTTCTTTATAAAACCTAATAGTTGTTAGCATAATGAAATTAAAAGTATGTTTCATATCGGTGGACCTTCCTATAGAAAAGAAGCAAAAATAAGTAGAAGGCTTTAAGATGAAACGAGAGTGCTGGTAATATTCTTGGAAGGAGGAAATTTTGAATGATTCACCAAGATTCCATCAACCAAATTGAAAACTGAAAAATGAGCAAAGGATCAGGCTCCTACCACAATTTGGCAACTTATTAAAAGTGTGTTTGCTATCAAGTTAGGGCATACCTTTCAAGTGAACTCCTTCCAAGGAATACATTTACAAAATCACTTCTTCTTTACCCAAGCAGTAATATCTCTTAAGGAAAATATAACGTAATATTAGTTTTTAGAATAACTGGTTTTTAATTTAAGAACCAGTTGCAAAATTAATTTGTTTCCATCACCCCAAAACATTTTTTATCAAGTTGTCAACTAGTAAAATTGAACTAAAATGTTTATATATACATACAAAACTAAAGTTTATCGGGACTAGGTCAGTTCTTCAGGTTCAAGTTAAACTCTCATTGCCAACGTTTCGGTCTTTAACAACGTGACACTCTAACAATGAACTCTGAACAATGAACAGTGTCACGTGTTCATTCAGACTATCGTTGTTGTTAAAATCCACATACTATTTTTCTTTGTAAAATAATTTTTAATGTAATACTTAGTTTTTCTGTTTCAAAATTTATACTTCTGCCTATGAAAGAGGTTTCAAAATAAAGACCAAAACGTTGGCTATGAGAGTTTAATTTGAACCTGAAGAACTGATCTAGTCCCGATAAACTTTAGTCTTGTTTCTATTCCATGGTCGATACTTTTATCAATATCTATATGTATATATATATATATATATATATATATGTGTGTGTGTGTGTGTTATTTGTTAAATACGACTGAATAATTTCTGTCGATAAGTTTCTTCTCATAAACTTCAATCTTCCTAAAAATGGATTTTTTGTTGTGAGAACTACGGTTGAGGTGATCGGAGGTTCTTGTCAATGCGCTAAATCGTTCAACTACTCTTAATCGTTTGTTCTCCTTCGTGGATCGTTTTTTTGATGATTGTATATACATTGTATATACTAAACTACATCAATTTTTCATCTTTATTTGAAGCGTGTGTTAATGTTAACTTTCCTTCATTAATATTGAGAGTCTGATATTTATATGCACATAAAGCATTCGTTTGATGACACATATTACCTGAGGGAATAAAATACATTTCTTTTATTTTTATACAACTTTTGGGACGTATTAGTTTGATTGTATTTCTTATATTTACGGATGATGATTATTATTATTACGGATTACGGATTATATATTATTATTATTATAAGATTCACTTCTTAATGATTGTTTTAATTAATTAATTAATTACTTAGATAGTTAATGGTGTAAAACCATAGCAACCCTGAGATTACAACTAAGTATTGGCATGTGTATTTTCACCAAAATAATGGCATTAGAGGAGATTTTGTTGATTATTTCAAGATTCTATTTTTAGCTTACTTTATTTCAATGACAGTGAGATGGATTTAAGAAGAGAATGTTTGTTTAAGAGTTCATTGATGCTGACTCTAGAGACAGTGATGTCTACCTATCATGATTGTATTCAAAGTGTACCAACCTCCTTTGAGAAAGTATTTACAATACTAATAGCATTTTAATTTAAACCAAAAAATAAATATAAATCGATATGAGAATAAATAGTTTGCATTGTTTCTATTAGATACTGACAAGGGAGCAGATATTTATCTTGGAATTCGGAATTTATTCAAACCGTCTACATAAAGCTGTCATCAATCCCATTTGAATGCTTGAATCGTTGGAGCACTTAGGCTGTCCCTGTTTCGAGTCGTATTTTGCAAAAATATCTCCTCAAAAACAAATATATGGAGAATTGCTCTGAAACAACCCGATTCCTTTCTGGCTCGCTCCATTTATTCATTTTTAAGTGGTTTCTGTTGCACGTGTCACCAAATAGGGAGAGGAATATCTTCGTTGAAGTAACATTCACCATTCTAAATCCCCCGCGCGTCATACACATTTATAATTCTTACGCATTCCTGTTGTTTGTGTTATGGTTCAATACTTTACCAAATTTTAACTAATCTTTTCAGTTTGATTAAAAATGAACTGATGGTTAATCCGGAAACAAGTTTTGAGCATTAGCCGTTGCCAGTTTAAGCAGATACTGCTTTATGCTAATGTACTTTATGACAGAACGTGATATTCCAGGCATAAATTGTCTATTCCCTATTGCAAAATCCCCAGTTTGACCAGTGAAAACAACAGGAATCTAAAACCTACAACACCATTATTACAATGAAAAATTAACATATGTCAAGAAGAAAACTAACATAAATAGATAAGAAAATAGAACTTATTTTGTATAAATAAATAATCTTCTCACAGAGTCAAAGGTCTTGACCTTGGTCCATGACACACCTTACTAATGTAAAATAATCATCACTTGTAATTAAATGTTAACTTAAAATACTTGGTATAAAGATCACAAGGTATTAAGGCTTAAGAGCCCGACTGCTAGGGGATATGTGGCAGTTTGTGTACTATGGCATGAATATACTCAAATCTGGTTCCAAGTCACAGATAATATTACAGTTAATATAACAGTAATAAAACAAAATAGTCAAAAATAAATTGCAATTTTTATGACAGTAATTACTATTATTATATACCAAAACAGTAAAAAATTTTAGGAACTCACTACCCAATGGAATAGGACTCGATGCTGATAGATAATTTGCTGAACGGTCTAAGACAAATTGTCCTTAGTATTCCAATCTCCATTGTTGTAAGTTAATAGCACTATATTATACCTAATGTTTTAATATTAAAACAGTTACTTGTTAAACAGTTACTTGTTAAACAGTTACTTGTAACACTGCTTAAAATTCATGTTCTGCCATCACCCGACTGCACTCTGCGGGAATTGAATCATGAACGCCGATCATTTGCTTTCATGCACGTCTCTCGACCACAACCATACAGATGATGTAGAAAACAAGAAGATCTCACTCTTATACTGAGCAGCATGCCACTTGATGGCTCAACTGCCAAGAGTGGGCGTTGGCTAGTAAGTAGTTACAGTGTTACCCAAAAAACATTTAAAATAATAAACTAAAAGTAAGTAACTTTTTAACATATTACGATTTATTAGTATTTTTATTATATAATATTTTACGAAATTATAGTGCAATAATTTTTTTACCTTTTTCTATATAAAATTACTAATGTAATTCAACAAATGAATTCTTACTTCCACAATGGATTCAACATAAAGATAATGAATTTTCAATTATAATCCTATTTCTAAAAAATTCTTTCAGTTTTAGCAATTTTATTTTTATTTAAACAACATTCCGAGTTTTGGAAAATGTTTTTTAAATTATGAGTAATTGGTGATGAGACTGGCAGATTGAGCGTTAGGAACAAGATAATATATATACAGGAAAGCCACTTTATAATAAGATGTGTTGTAAGGAAAATTGAAAATGTTGAACAGACCGACCCTTGGATATAAACACATGAAACGGAACGATTTATCACTGGGGACAAAATTCAGAATATGTAGGAAAGCAGCTAGGTAAAAAGATATTGTTTTGAAAGAGATTGAATAAAATGCGAACACTGTCCTTCGGATTAAATAAATTAGAACGTCACGAAACAGAGCGTTTCAGAACCAGGGGCAACAATGGACTATGTAAGGTAAGCCATACTTGAAGAATGAGTTGTGAGAGATACGGAATAAATCAAGTATTCTATCTCTAGGATAAAAATATAAGTAATTGTTCATGAGACTGTCAGATTGAGCGTATACCAGTACTCAACTTTACAAGGCATATGTTATGAAAAAGATTAAAGTATCAAGCACGCTTTCATTCAGATTAAGAATATTACATTGAAGCACAGTGTAACCAACTTAGGTATACAAAATACACTAAATCAAATAAGTAAGTCCATTCATAAGTTGAAATTACCCCTTCGAGTAAAGCACAAGAATGTGAAATATACAAACTGCGATGATGATTTTATATTTCTTTGTCTTAAGATTGTGATCCTTAATATATCACTTTGAATAAAATGAAGTCAAAATAAAAATTGTAAGAAATAATAAGATTCAGACAATGTTAAAATTTCGGGAGAAAAAATTAATCGTATAAAATCAAAAAAACAATTATTTCATATTTCAACTTAAAAAACATTCCGGTTCTTAAAAACTGTTTTTTTTACTGTTTACCTTGTTAATTAACTTCTGAATAGATGTACTTCAGAATAGCATAAAACTCAATAATTGATGTTTAGTTAAGCTAGAACTTATTAGTTCGGTCAATATAGGATTTTTCAAAGGCATCTGTTTCTAAAAAAAAATATTTCAATTCTAACAATGTATCTTAATATTATTTTAAAATTCATCAAATCGGCAGGTTTGATAATGGGATTACTTAAACCTAAGCTAAATTCAGTTTTTATCATGTAGTCGTCTTTATCGTTTTTTCATATTTCAGTAAGTTTCAAAAAGGCAGTATTAAGATTAATTTAAGAAAAAAATGAATATAATATATGACGCTTGATGAATTATCTGTCGTCAGTTACCTGTTCAGCTAATTCTCTGTCGGCCAGTTATTCGTTGGGCACTTGTCAGTTACCCTCCGGTCCGGACCAGTAGCAAATACAGTATATGTTGTGAAAGTGGTTGAAGTCAAGAAAAAAAAAATACTTTATTTAAGATTTTTTCTGTTTTGAAAGAGTTAGAAATAATGTTAAAGTAAAAAAATTAAAAACTCCCTTTGAGTCAGAGCTTTTAACTTTTGAATGTGGTAGTGGTTAAGTTGAAATGAGAGAATTAAAAGGTTTAGCTAAAAGTAGTTTTCATCCGTCTTGAACAAAAGTTGAAATCGGTTTGATGTGAGAATCGTCACTCAAGAGTAAGATCTCTTCTGTTTTAAATGTGATAGAAGACATGTTGGGAGAGTGGGTAAGGAAAGTCACTTAGAATCAGAACTTCTCTTTTGAAGGTGTTAGAAGTCATACAGGAATGATGGTGTCGGGTCTTGAATCCCATACCTAACCTGGAACTCTTAGAATACTTTACTTATATAACTGATTAAAATGTTACATATAACTGATATAGGCTGCTTGAAATAACTGATTAACTTATTATCTTATTGAAATACATTCCCTCATGATAGTTTGTGTGTTCGAACGAACATTAATTCTGTAGACATAACTTAAAAAAAAATTTTTTAAAAGCACTTCTCTTTAAATGATTCAAATTATTTTTAATCAAAAGATTTAATGTGCTAATTTTTTCCCTAATTTTATTACACAAACGCCAGGCAAGATAAAGCTTTAAAGATTGAAATAGGTTTCAATTTTATTCTCTCTTAACTTTTTATATCAGAGGAATGTTTATGGTGACATAAAATTGGTCGTTCCTTTATCATCAAAGAATGTCCTTTGTATATTTTTATTATGAATAATATTGAAGGGTTTCTTGATACCTTACATATACAGCAGAAAGTGAATAACTACGACATCCTTATATTTCATATTTTCTTCTTTTTTTTTTATCTTTTATAAACGAACATAAATTTTGTTTGTTCCAAACTAAAGGAAGAAATTTGATTGGCCAACCTTAGAAAGGTGGGTTAAATAACGTGTTCCTTTGAAGTTCCATAAAGCCTCAAATCCTCTATTGTCACTAAGAAACCAATTTTCCAGACCATGGGTCCTTTAAGAAGACCTTTATTTAATAAGGTACGAAAAAACTTTTTTAGTCTTAAAGAAAATATTGATAGATATCGTTGATTTTTACAGGGTAAACATCGAATGATTTTGCAATATACTTTAAAAAATGACAAATGGTAGAAAGTTTTGTTTCCTTTTCAATAGTTTTTAAAATGTAGTTGAGAGTTTCTACCTTAATTAGACAAGGTTTTCACGAGAGGTAGTCCCGCCAAAAATTTATTTCACTAATGAGATATGCGACTTATTACAATGTTGTTAGCATTACGTTCATTGTCTAAAAAGGATATTATGAGTAAACTCACCAACAACCACGACGTTTAAAAACTTATATTTTGAATACAGAAGTAAATTTCTTCTTAATGTTTAATTTTATTTCATAAAATTATTACCAAGGGTTTTTATCAGGATTTTTTTAGATAATTTATAATTTCCAATGATAATCTTGTAAAAGGGTAAACAGTAATTGTAAAAATAACAAATGAACACGTGTGCCTAACATGTGGAGATCTTATGAAACGATTAGTGTGTACGTGCCTACGTATGTACATGAATTATGTGTGAGCATATGCGTGTGTGAAATTCTGATATCTTAACGATTCTTCCTCTGGAACATAATATCTGATTTGTGTCTCTATGTTGTTTACATTTGTATAATCATGGTAGACTAGTATGCATCATCTGTAACTACTGTCCTCCAAAGATTTTTTTTTCAATATATTTGTCTTAGAAAGGTCACCTATTTTGTTTTCTACAATGTAATATCAATTTTATATATATCAAATTTAAATAATAAATATGAAAACATAAAAAAAACAGAGTTATACACAAAATACCTTGAATATTTTTACATCCACTTCCCAGTAACCTAGTTGCACTCATCTAGAACAAGAGATGAAATACCGAAGTAAGTTTTGTCTGTGATTATCTGTGTTCATTTGTTTAATTAATTGGTAATTTTTAATGCAATAAACATTATAGCCAGGGCACATTGGTACGTCCGAAATGTGAATATTCACCATTATTTCAAAATTTCAAAGGTCTGTTCATGAAAATAATATAGCAAAAAAGTCATAAGAATGCAAAAACGTTGGAGTACTATTGGAAGAAAGACTGATTGGGGCGCCAAGTAAGAGGAACATTGGCTAAGGCCACAAAACCAATATTCTGCTGTAAGAAATTCATTGGCAGAAAATAGTTTAATAATAATAACCTGTCAGATAGTATCAATGTTTTTAAGTTTTTAATATCTGATAAAACTAATATAGCCATATTAAAACAAATGTTATCATTATTGATTATCTATGGTTTTAATATTATATCTACAAGACAGGCAAATTAAAATAAAACTCAATAGGTAGCCAACGAGTTTGATATGAGGTAGTCAACCTTCATGAAGTTGGGCCTTGAATCACTAAAATGGCTCCTAATGAAACAAAAATTAGAAAAATTGACTACACTTGAAGAAAAAAAGCAATCTTGGTATAACTAAATGAATGGATCACTCTTGTATTCATCCCTTTTTAATGGAAAAGAGCATTAAATTGAAGATATAGTTAGAGATTTTCTCACAAGGATTAATGAAATTAAAAAAACATTTCATAAAAATAAGAAATTAAATCTTGAACTGGCTTTTTGAAATCTGAGCCAAGATTGAAACAGTAACTTCAGACATGGTTATTAAGACTGAGACAGATGTACAATGTTTTTTATTCAACATAATTATTTTTTTAGTTTATCTTTTTAATGAAGTCATTTTATAGTAAAAGAGTAGTACGGTAGTTTTTTCACTGATTAACAAATTATTAGGTATTTTAGTTACATAGAAATGTATTTAAAGTGTATATTCTAATTTGTATATAAGTGGTAAGAGCAGTACCAGTTGATTTTGGTCCACAAACCTCTTTGTTTGTTGACGTTTACCTGCTAGATCAATATTTGCCATCATGAGAAAGGGTGTAAAAAGAATGGAATTTGATTAATAAAGATTTTGTTCACAGTATGTTTTATTTTACTTTAATGTAAGTAAAGAATACTGAAGGGGGAAAATCTGATTATTGAAACTTTGATGAATTTAAACATTTTGTGGCCCTCAGAATCCATTTTGAAATTTTTAAAATGACATCTGATTGTGTGGGTATGTGTTCAACATGTTCTCATACTCTGTGTGCCAATATGTTTAACATATCTCAATGAAATTTTTCAGATATACTCTTAGCAGAGAAATATTTTCAACTCTTTTTGATTCAATATTTCATCACAGTAAAAGGATTTTCGTAATCTTAGACAACTATTTTTTTCATTCTCTCTGAATATACTAGAAACTTGAAGTTTTAATTTAGCATTGTCATGGTACATGTAACCAAGGCTACATATAACTTAAATACATTGACATACTACCTCAGATCTACTTCACTCATTCATAATATATCAAATAACATCATTAATTTCTAACATTACATCCAGTTATTGATATCATTAAATGATTGTAAATATAAGTTACGGTTCCTCGAATAATTTGATGATTATAAATTTTCTTTGCTAAATCACAGATTTTAAATTACAGCTGATACAAGCTCTTTTGTTTCATCATAGTTATTCAATAAAAACAATTTTTAGGCTTTCGCCCAATAGTTCTAAATAAATATGCAAATTATAATTTTCAATTCCATTTGGTTCCAAATTATGGTTCCAGCATTAAAATATCACTTAATTAAACAGTTTATTTTTGAGACTACAAGTATACTTATTGCAACGTCGACTTCAGGCAGTCCATGATTTAATGGTGTAAGCATACCTGCTTCTTCAGAAGGTCCGGTAACTTACTATAAATTTTAAAGCTATAATTTTTTGTTTTGTGGCATAAATAAATACAGTAAATATAACTATTGATTAGGTTAGATTTGTTTAATTCATTTATTAAGTGAAAAAAGAAGTGGGCTACTCATATTATGTCATATTCCCAATGTATTTTATAAAAAAAGACACGAACTTCCCTCTTTCTTGATGTATTCAATTTACAAATTGTCTGCATCAATTTGATCTTATTACCTGTAATAAGAAGAAAAAATAAGTTTAGATTTATTAAGTTACTTATTTCTTGTGACTGTTGATTATTTGACACCCCTTGTTTTCCGATGAAATTACCCCTGTTTTCTCTTTTTCTTCATAAAAATGGTAATCACCTACCCATTGACTCTCTCCTTACACCGAATAGAGCTAACTTGTCAGACGACCACTGTAAAACCAAATTGTCTTTTATGAACACCCTGTTTGCTTCTATCACCTTTATATAAAGTGTTACGTTTACAACCAATTCTTTTGTATTCTAAAATATTCTGGTTATGTTATAGTACAAATTGCATTTTTTTTACATATAATTGAATTTCATTACTTATAAACACAATAATATTATAATAATGATTTTTTTATTTATTCATTTATTTGAAGATAACTTCCTTAGTTCATAAAATCTCGAATACATAAAATTTAAACAGTGTTATTTTAATAATTTGTTTAAACTATGCAAAAAAATGAACAGAATACTTTTTCTTGGAATAATGTTAGTTATATCTAGTTAGAATATTGAAATAGAGAATAATATTGTATGGTTGTTCCTTGATTTGTAATAACCATATTATAATATACAAAACTAATTACTGTTTAATTATATTAGTACCTCTTAAAACCTAAATATATTATATTTAATTAAATTTAGATATAAATTATTTTGTTCTAACATTGTCTAAAGGATAAAATTCGTTTGCCGTAGGAACAAGGGCCTTATAGTCCGGAATTGCTTTTGTTACTTCTGTGCTTGTAACACATTGTTCTCACAGCTGGTTCCCTGGTTGATATTTGAAATCACATTTTCTCAGGATAACGGTTACATTCAATTTTAAATCAATTTTTAATTCTTTGTACTACATTCTCCATGTTTTGAAATATGTTTAAAATGCATTCTCATTATACATACAGCAGTTGGCCAAGACTAAATCCACCATTAGTACATTTTGATTATACTATATTCATCTAATTCCCTCCTCTCTCCTACACCTCATAGTATTCACAAAGTATACTAATTTCTATTTATATGCTTCTCACAATAGTACATTCTACCTACACCACATTATCATTATACTTCATTCTCCCAATTATATTCTCCATTACTGTAGCTTGCTTTCTCTAAATTCCGTTATAATACATTCCCTTATAGTATATTCCAATGATATTACACTCTCCCGTATGCTACAGTTTCAATATACTACAGTTGACTATACATTCTCATAACAATAGATGTCTATTCCCACTCTTCTCATGCTTCAGTTTAATTATACTATATGCTTCCTATACGACCTTTAGATTTATTTTACTTACTGAAATACTAAATTTCCATTATATTACACTCTCCCGTATGATACAGTTTCAATATACTACAATTGACTATACATTCTCATTAAAATAGATGTCTATTCCCACTCTTCTCCTCATGCTTCAGTTTAATTATACTATATGCTTCCTATACGACCTTTAGATTTATTTTACTTACTGAAATACTAAATGCCCATTATATTATACTCTCCTTATAACAGATTCTTCTTAAATATTTTTCAGAGTCCAACGTTCATGATAGTTTTGTTTGTTTTACGTACAAGCAGTTATTTAACAATTTTTACAGTTAAATGTCATAACTACTACTGCATGCGTAATGGTCATTGAGTGTTCAATATTTGATTTGGGGCAGAAGTACTACACCATGAAAATGTTTATTTTGTTTACTTCTTATCAAACTAACTCTAGTAATTTACAAGTAGTTTTAATTTGACTATTTGATTAATTTATCAGTTTCATAACTATTTGATAATTTCTTTAGGCATTCACCGGCTTAAAACATGAATGAACTTGTTTGTATAAGTCAGAATGGTGCAGGAACAAAAAATTCAATACAGATGAGTTACTCATCTAATGTTGCAATTATTTGATTTTTTATACTGTAGTAATAAAATGGTAAGTTGAGAAATAAATTAGTTAAAGAATTTTAGAATCATTGTTACGACTAAATATGAAATGTTCATTAGAAATACCTCTTTTAATAGATTTCTTAATAATGCAAATCACGGTTGTGATTATAATGTCGTAACCAATTTAAAACTCCCCTCAATATTCAAAGCACCCCCTTGTTTAACCCCATTCATTTCCTTTAAGAATTAATCAAACCTAAATCTGATTGCTACCCCCTCCCCCCTCCCCTTAATCTGCTTACACCACTTGCGGCTTTCACTAATCTTCCTTTCTTAATAACTAACAATTTATTATTTAAATAGACTATTGTTAGACATGTTTTCCCTAAACAATCTTTTGCCATAGTTAGTTATTATTTGAAAAAAGAAAACATACACTTTTATGTTGAAAACCAGCATTCATTTGCATACAATTAATTATAACATTGTATAAAGCTGTATGAATGTTTTTTTTTTTTCAAAACGTCATCACAAAGTAATAAGCATTAATTTCAACATATGTAAACAACCTGAAATAGCCTAAACCAACTTTACTAGAAACAATCATGTTACAAATAAATTTACATGATTTGTAACTTACTGACAAGAATATCAGTAAGTAGAGTGAGCAACAGATATTGAAATATATTGTTAATATAATAGAGGTAGACAATGTAATGTGATATCAATTAGGTAGGCAGAATTTAAGTAGTTAATTATAGTACTAAAATTTGATGTGTTTTATAATATTTTTTTAATAATTGACCAAGTTTAATGTTAAATTAATAATGATTTTATTTTTCAATAATAATAATGAAACATTTTTTTAGGATCTTCTTATGACTTATTTTCAATTCACATGATCAAATATGTGCCCGCGTTGACTCCACATCGAGGCACTAACTTTTTTACATGACCATTTGCAGCAATTTAAAACCGAAAACAACAGGATTTGAAAAAGACCGCCAATGGATCTCCGGTCTACACTCTCTTCTGACTTGTTTTAAGATTTGTTGTGATTTAAGTAGAAGAAATACTTCGGACATAAATTTTAGTTGACAAGTAGCAATTTAGTTTTTGTTTCTTGTGGTATATCATTCTCAGATCTTTAAATTATTATTTATTAAGTAAAACTTTGATGTTATTGTTGCTAATCCACAAAGGTTTGAACTTTAAATCTAGAAAATTTGGAAAATGGATTAATTTATTATTTTAAAAAGAAAACATACACTTTTATGTTGAAAACCAGCATTAATTTGCATACAATTAATTATAACATTGTATAAAGCTGTATGAATGTTTTTTTTACGTCATCACAAAGTAATAAGCATTAATTTCAACATATGTAAACAATCTGGAATAGCCTAAACCAACTTTATTGATTTCTCATCAATCAATATGCATGAGAAATCTTGTAAGTAAAATTAAATTCTTCGTTGAAAAAAGGTAAGTATTTGACCTTTAGCCCGTGCAATATCAGGTACTTGTTATAGGATCTTCCTGTTGTTTTAACCCTCATATATCTACGTTTTCAGTTCGAACATCTTTTGAAGAAAACTGTTTGGACAGTTAGGTTCATGGAGGTCAAGGCATAGTAAGTACTATATTTGTATGTTATAAGAAGAGAAATCTAACCATTGTTGCTTTTAACTGTCTTTTCCTATTCTGTTTGGGGTGTATTAATATTCTAGACACAGTGATTTGGATAAGTCTCTAAACCTGCCAAATGATGAAGATATTCGGGGGTTCGTGTCTGCCGTCATATATTTTATTCCACTGTTTACTATTTCAAGCTGAGAAACCAAACCTTGTGAATTCACTACACAAATATCTAAGGCTGAATATTATATATGAAAATAAAATTTAAACATAATTGTACTTTAATAAACTAATTTCACTTAAATACATATCCATTCATAAAAATAGTCTATTTTACCGAAGCATAACTGATGAAAATTAAGTGACTAATACTCTAAAATGCCATAGACCCTTGTTATGCGCGTGTGTTACGTTCCTTACCCCCTTCTCCCAGCAAACCGCAAAAATTCGTGAATACAGGACGTAGTTTTAAAACGCCTATCTATGATATTATATACGCTAAAATACGCTCATCAAACACGTATTGGAGACAATTTTACTCATAAATACAGTAATCAATATAATAATGTTTAGTATAATAATATTCATTACTGATGCGTACTGCAAATAAAAAAAAATATACAATAAGTACTGTAAAACAAAAAAAATATTTAATACGTACTTTGTTATACCTTTTTTTTTATAATTATAAAAAATATATATAAGTTCATTAGTCGTATTCCTTACTGACAGTAAGGAATAATAATAATAAATATTTTTTAAATGTATTTGTATACTGTGAATGTGATTGTTTTTCTATTAATAATGGCTCAGAAATTTTGGAAAAGATCAACGAAAGCCAAACCCGTAACTATGCAAGGGTCTAATGTATCACATCATTACCTAGATGTTGAATTGATTACCTTAGTGAGATATTTTACACTGAAACTCGTACTTGTAGGTTAAACAGACCTAGTATTGTTCTCATTCATCGTGGATTTCATGCGGAAATTAATTTATAATTATTCACATATAAACTTATAACAGACTAACTTATATGAAACTGATAAAACAGTTATATAAGATTATATTTGAGCACATGGCTATAATATATAGTATTTCAAAGTTGACCTATAAACTTTGAAATACTATAATCGACTTTAAATGAATTCCAAGAGAAAGGGAATACCTTTTTATCCGAATATGAAGGCTCAACTTCTTTATGGCATTCACTATTACTTGAGTAATACCAAATTGAAAAGTTTTTGTTTCCTCTTTCCAATATGTTCTGACACAAAACCTCCATTGCCACACCATTGCATTATTATCCAAAGTTAAACATTTATTCCATTGTTCAAAAATATTACTTATTTTATAATCTATACGGGATTGGTTGATAATTTTTAATATTAACTACAACTTCATTACCAATAATTGATTAATAACTAATGTATGCACTACGAACAAAATCGATTTCCTCCAATAATCCAATTAGCATTTGCCTAATTACTTCTATTTCATCAAATCAGCCTTAAATCATGTAACCAGCGAATTGGGTACTAAAGCCCACATTCCAATACTGAAATAGATAGTTTTACTTCAAGATTCTACTCTTTATTTTTAGACATTTTACTTTTTCACAATAAACCTTTGTAACCTATTATTCTTGTAAAAAAAAAGCCTTCTAAATTGTTTTTAAATTTCTGGTATCTAAAATCGGTTTGCGATTTTCATTCCAAAGGAATGTATTAATTTATATAATCAAAAAAATTAACGAATATTGTATTCTATGGTCTTATATTTATTTATGTTTTATTATAGTCTTGAACATTCTTAGTTTCAAGGGAAATGTAATGTAGGAGTATAATGACAAATTAATTGTATAATTGGACTTTTCTAAATTAAATTTAAAAGTAGTTCATAAAAAATTAAGGCTTAATTACTTGAATTAAATTGAGCTTATAATCTTTTGCAAATTTAATAATAGATCTGCAAATTTTAATAAAGCAAACATGAAAAGTTTAATGAAAATATTAAAATATTACTAAGATTATTAAGAGTACTTTAACTGTCATCATTAACCTATTTTACTAATTAACCAATTTTCTATACGCATTATTGGTAAAATCATTTAACTGGTTTAATGTCTAAAATTATTGTTCAAATAAAAATGATCCAAATGTTTAGTATCAAGAAGTGTCGGAAGAAATAGAGTTCTATTTTGCCATGGTATTTATGACTGGAAGCATAACGGGAAAAAAACAAAGAGCTTATTTGGCAACCAAAGCCCATTGAGTCAAATTTCATTAAAATAATAATCGACGAAATGATTTCTAATGTCATCTTAAGACTAAATTGTAGGTTACAGTGCTAATAAAAACAACAAATGAGTATTTACTTGATGAAATGATATTAAACATGATACATAACATCAATATGTTATGTGGTAATATATAAAATACCTTTTAGTATCCCATTTTTATATAAATAAGTTGATGACTCTTTCTTAACGATTCCCTATGATTCACAAGAAAGAGTGCTAAACTGTTTTAATTCAACATTAAAATTTCAAATAGAAATAGAAAAAGATAATTGTTTACTATTTCTAGATACAATGATTTATAATTGTAGGAAACATGATGGGAGGATTTCAGTTGACTTGCGGAAGAAACAAACAGATATTTTAATTTTCAATCTCATCAGCCATTGAAAAATAAAATAAATACCGCGTCTAATTTATGTGATACAACGTTTGTTCCAAAAAATATAAATTTAGTAAATCTTATTTTGTGATTTATCCAGAAAGTTTAATTAAAAAATGTTTTACTCACATAATAAAGAAAGAATATTAAAACTGAATATTCATCTTGGATTAACAGTTTACCTGAATATCTGTTTACACTTATTTACATTTACAAAAAGGAGACTAATTTTAACCTAATTCTTTGGCTATTTGATGACACTGATATTTTTCTTACATATTTCTGACAATTGTCAAAATAGGAATATTTTTAAGTCTTAAATGGAAAACTATGGCCTAAATATGGAATGCAAATGAGATACAAAAAGTCTATAAGTACAATTTGGCAATCAAAATGACTTTCCAAAAATGTTAATATCAACAAATATACAATATGCAGTAATATTGTATGTACATACAAATCTTGTACGTTTAAAATTATTTCTTACAAGTTAAAATCTATTATTAAGTTATTTATTAATAATTAGTGATGCTAATTAATTAATAAACTATTAATTGACAGTTAAATAAAATCAAACACAGCAAATCTTTATAAATAAAAGAAAGGTTTTCTCTGAACTGCTTAGACCTGACTGAGTAGAATCTAAAGTTGTAAAAGATCTAATGATAGTTATGGGCTGCAGTAATAATAATATTTCGACAATTGTTTAAGTTCTAAAAAATATTTTGGAAACTCACACATCAGCTCAGAATTTTCTAAAATATCCGTCAAAGATGTGTAGTATAATATACTATAATAGTATAATATGTAGTAGTATACAGATAATATTTAATATAAGTTTATTAAATAAGTAGTATAGTATAAGTCTGCTAGTATAATGTATATAACAAACTTAAGGAATTACTACATAAAAAGGTTCTGAATTCTTAAATAATGTTTAAAATTAATTACTTTATTTATCAAAAATTAAATTAAAAGCAATAATGAGTTTAATAATTATTTATAACTATTTGGAAGATATTAAAGATTCAAATTAAGCTGAATTTAAAAAAAATAGGTTCAGGCTAGATTATTAGCTTATTATTATTATTATTGCAATTAGTTTAAAAGAAAATTGTTGTACAACGACAGTTTCTTGATGTTTGAATTGAAAAAAAGTTATATTCATAATGTTGCATTGATAAACAACTATAATGTTTTGTTATGTTAAAATATTTGACATTTTTATATAGGTACTAAATTTTAAACTATATAACAGCTAAAACGTCATAAAAACTGGATTATTGGTCATATTAGAACATATTTTTACTAATATTTGTGATTATTTCTTTCTATAAATATAATTACTAATATTACTATCTTCTTTTTTTTCTGATATTAAAAGATTACATTTTAACTGCAAGTATTGTTATTGATATTTAAAGAACCACTTAATTATATAATATTCTTATATATTTCTTTTAAATTACACTTTAATTGTATATTAATTTAAATGTGTCAAGTTTAAAGGTTTTTGAAAATATTAGTAGCGATATTTAATTAAAATTAATTCTTATGCTAATTTGTAAAGGTGTGTTTCATTTTCTGTTTTATTGCATTACTATAATGTAGTATTTCTTACTATTTCTCAATACTTTTGTTTGTCATCATTTCATAGAAATAATTTAACACAATATAATAAAAAAATAAAAGATTATTTCAAATTGTATACTAACCTCCTTTTTGATGATCAATGTTCTTATTTCTTTCTTCCTTCTTTTTAAACACTTATACGAACAACAAAAATAAGTTTACACGTTTTCATTACTTAGTATTCTAGTTAATAAAATCACTTTTAAACTGCTATATAAAACAATTCTTTTCTAAACTCTGATTAATAAACCGTCGCTTACAGCTATAAAAAAAAACATGACTCCATGATGTTTTGAAGCAATATAAAAGATATTTGGCCATTGTTGACGCAATGGACAGGAAATAATCATGAACTAAATACAGACCTATAAATGTTGATTATTAGTATTCAACAAAAAATACTTATATATAATTGATATTTATATTAAATAAACATTTGTGAATAAGTATTTCATTATAAAAGACAAAAAATTGAAATAATACATATACTAGTGGAACCTAGTAATTGAAATTTCAGGTTGGTCGATAATAATGTTTTATATTTTAAGAAAATTGTATCAGTGTGCACTCAACTTTGCTAAAAGTAAATACATATATTATTAAGTTAATTCACAAGATTTAATTCAATGTTTCTTTTTAATTTGTTTCAGTTATTTTTAATATCAGTTATTTCAGTTATCTTTGTTTTGATATTTTAGAGTAACTATTGTCACACCCTAATAAAAAAAATTAAATGAATCACGATGACTCAAATGAAAGTTAATTATCATAATTTCAATGAGTTTTTAAAAAACAAATAAATAATAATATACTTAATAAGATGGAACCATTATTTAAAATTTTACTGAGAACTCTATATTTTAGATTAAATTTACATAATTAATTGTGTATCATCTACATTTTATTCTAAGTCATGTAATTAGTTGTGTAATTTGTTTACTTTATTATCGTAATATACAAATTAACTTAATTCATATACATTATTAATTGAAGCAGTAATTTTAGAAAAAACTTTATTCTATTAACTCACCAGATCAAGCAGTTACTGTGTGGTATTTACTCATGATTAGAAAGGTTTTCTATTGTACTTTAAGCATGATTCTTAAGAAATACATTTTGTAGTCGTTGGCGTTGGCATACGTTCTTTGATAAGCTATATGGTTGTCAATATATCTACAACACATGTGCGGTTTATGCCAGCTCTCTTTAGCATCACACTGTTCTCCACATGAAAGTAATAGTAATTAGTGAATGTCACTCTAAGTGGAATAATATCCTTTTTTTTACTATCTCAGAGGATCATACTTCTGTTGGTCTTAAAAATATGCATACATCCAAAAAGCGGAATGATACAATCATATCATGAACAAAAGAAGTATTAGATTTCTGGGTTACTGATAAATAAAATCTAGAGTGACTTCCACTCAACTCTACTATAGGTAAACATAATGTCAAACTTCCTCGGTATTTAATATATAATGTCCCATTACAGGATAGTATAAATGTCTAAATGGTATATGTTTATCAGTCATTCATTCCTGGAGGTAGTACAGATAGTGATTCATCCACTTATCAATATTCACGCTTATTTTTGTCTATCACACCACTGATGCATATAACATCAATAGTATAACTATAGCAGTAATATGATTTTTGACAAGCCAGAGTGAAGATTTCATGTTACGAAATAATCTCCTATAGGAAAACATGTCTTGTGTTCCAATAGACAGTGGATCTCTTATGTACTTTATCTGACCTCCTTCAATGTTAAAGGTTTAAGAAAAGTTTTTCATTTAAAACTTGGAAATATTCCTATTTTATCTGAAAATTTTCAGAAACACGTGAGAAAAAAGTTGTTTAAGATAATTTTTTATCTTAATAAAAGCTGTAGGATAATTTCATTTATTATTTTTCAAGAATACTTTGGATTATGTTTCACATATTTGGCCTTTATAATATTATCATACTGGGAATTTTATAGCATGCTATGTGTTTTTTAAAAAAATACTTTTCTTTCCCTTTGTCAAACGTCCACTTTATTCTGAGCGAGTGCTATATTTTTCCTGCATGCTGTACTCTGTTATATAGTTGCTGTAAATGTATACGAGAAAAAGTATATTAGTAATCAGCCAGTTTTGCATTCTGAAATAAAATTCAAAGCCAGCTATTCAGTATAATTTAAAACTGTTATACCTGGAAATTTGAAATTTTTGATAATAATAAATCAATATGAACTATTAGACTAGAATAGTGAAAAAACTGGAAATTTGTCTATAACATAATAGCTCGTTCTTGAGGAAAGAAAGAGTCCTCACACTTCAATATTACCCAAAGGTACTCTGATTCATAAATACAAAAGATTTTACATCTGATATAACCTTTTCTCCAAGGTTGCACATATAGATCGATTAGAAAATTTTGTGAGACAAATCCATCATAAGATCGAAAGCATCAAAAGTATATGTTTCATTTGCGTTTTTTCTTACATGGAAAATATTTATCCTTCTACATCTCATATTAAGTTATTTAACAATTTTTCTATAAACCTAAATAGACTTAAATCGTACATTCTTCTCATTTCTTGAGAGGATTTGAAATATCCATTGTCAGGAGCAAACTGAATATTTATTCCAAAATGGACTGAACTACGAAGAAAGCATAGAAGTAAGACGATACATTGTATATTAGTTTTAAAAGCTACCTTTGTTAAACTAACAATCATATAAGTAGCACGCTTAATTTGAGCATGTTATTCTCACCTTTGATTGCCGAAGGATCTGAAGAATAAAGGTAGTGTTGATTTTTAGGTTTTCTTATATAAATTTTGATGATTAAATGCTATTATGTTAATCAGCTTTCATTGTCAAAATTGCTATAAGATTAAAAAAAAAATACTGAAGTTTTAATAACAATTATACTAAAAGGTAAGGTTTTCTTCATAGAACTAATAACCACAATGTGAAAGTGAACTTGTATAATGTTATAAGAAATAATGAAATGTCTTAAAAACGTTGTTTTATTTTACTTACTCAAGTTGAGAATTGGGCTTTTAGCGCTACTACTTTTTAAATTTGCGAGAGACTTGTGCGTATGAGTTTAAAAGAATCATGAAGAGTTAGTAGACAGAACTTGAGACATTAACTCGCCATCGCATTATCAAGTTTGCTTCAGCTGTAAAAATGAAGAAAAATGTTTAAGTTAGAGAATAAGGTACAGCTTGAGAAACAAACACTCCCTTTCATTTCACATTACTTGACTGATGCTTTTCGAACAAACTTTCAACTCATATCCTTTTTGTCTGCACGTTTCTACTAAAAACAAATAGTGTTTCTTTGAGCAGTATCGTTTCCCACACAGAACAGAATACATTAATCTACAATCTTATGATTCTATTGTTTAAAAAGTCTTCTGTCAACTGTTTTGTAAATCGACTTTTCATCATTCACTGAAAGCTATATAATTACAGCATATTTGCATGGCTTACTTTCATTGGTAAGACTCAATTCTGAAACTTTGTTTCATAAATCCCAAGAGATTAATAAAAGAAGCATAATAGATAAATCATTCATTTTATGTGTAATTACCTTCACATTGTTTTAAAATAATAATAACTACAAAGGAGTGATGCATACAATAAAAAAAGGAAAAGCCAAGTAGAACAGCAGAATAAATTACGTGAAACAGTGTCACGTGTTCATTCAGACTACAGTTGTTGTTAAACCCACATACTATATTTCTTTGTAAAATAATTTGTAATGTAAAACTCAGTTTTTCTGCTTCAAAATTTATACTTCTGCATATGAAAAAGGTTTTAAATAAAGACCGAAACGTTAGCAATGAGAGTTTAATTTGAATCTGAAGAACTGACCTAGCCCCGATAAACTTTAGTTTTGTATATATATATATATATATATATATATATATATATTTATATATTGACAAATTTAGATAAATTAGAATTAAAATTTTGTTTATGAAATCTCTTGTTCGTATCCTGCTACCTGTGTTCAGTCGTTGTTACAGTGAAATTAGACGATGCTTCATGCACTGGCTGGAATAGGCCTTCATAGTCATTACGTCAGGCACCATCTAATATAAGAATAACCGAACAAAAAGTATATATAGCAGTAAATCAACATTATCTGACTTTTCACCTTCAAATTAGTCTAAATTTTTCAGTAATTTAACCCCAGACTACTGCATTATTAGAATTAGTTATAATACATTCCGTCATACCTCGTAAAGTCTCTGAAAAGCTCGACCGGTTTCGGGTCCGTCTGGATCCCATCTTCAAGAGCACCTAACTGACTGTGAATGTTGTTTTCCTATAACCTACCTATATATAGCATCTACATTGTGTAATCAGTGTTGTGTGTGTAGTTAATTTTTTTGTCCTATTTCTTTAATTGATATGTTTTTTCCTTTTATTTCTTATTTCATTATCTGTTTCCAGTTCCTTGTGTTGTCTTTTAAATGTTATTAGTGGTTTTGTTAAAATGTCGGTTTGGTGGTTTGTTTGTTCATTGATTATATTGCCTGTCATTTTTTGTTTATATATTTCTATTTGTTCCTGTATGTTCATTCGTTGTCCTTTTTGTCCCGTCTGTAGTAAGTCCATTGTGTTTTCCATACTGTCTGGGTTATGTCCAAATTTGTTTAAATGGTGTGCATAGTTTGATTTGTTTGTGTTGGTGTAGTCTTTAATGTGTTCTTTGAATCTGTCTTTTAGTGTCCTTCCCGTTTGCCCGATGTAGTTTTTACCGTAATCTTTGCATTTAATCCTGTATATTCCGCTTTTTTCGAATTTGTTATCTTTGTTCTCTGTTGTGTTGTTTGTGATGGTTTCATTTAATTGATTAAATATATATTTATACATATAAGATTTCTTAAGTGTTTTCTTTGTATAACTGAGAGAATATAGATTTCACAAAGCTAGTTTTGTATTCAAGGCATTATGATGTTTTTAATTTTAAGTTTGAATATAATACTTTTTGACAGATTTTTTAGTACATTAGTTATAGTCTTCATCAAATTGAATGTATTTACTTATAAAAGAATGTATTTTCCTGTGTGACTGTTTGAAGCTTGTGAATAACAAATGACTTCCAGAATCACTTCTCCCATGCGATCACAGCGACATGTCCTGTAAAAGCCACTTCTATCCACCATCTACAAACTGATGAGTTTTAAATGTGGTTCAAGATGCTTTCTTATCAGATCTCTGACTTGTATAGCTTTTCAGAGAGCACACTTTCATTAGAAGCAATGCATTATTTGCTTAAAAGTCAATATCTTCCAAGCTTCCTTCGGATCTTTGACAAGTACATCATTTTAAAGAAAATACAGTCATTCAAAGCAATAGATAATTTGTTTAAACTTAAATGACTGTTAGGCTTTCATTAGTACATTTTAGTAATATAATGTCTAGTTGTTTTTTGTTTTTTTTTTTAGTGAATATTTTTACCAAACACTCGAACAATCTGTTCCATGGATATAACATACAAAAAATTTTATCTCGACACATTTTCAAACTTCCTATTCATATTTCTATTAGTCTGCTGCTACTCGTATCTAAAAGTTAGTAACTAGACGTCAATATTATCTAAAAGATAAAAAGGTTTGCTTTCAGGATGAAATATGGTAAGTCCAATTCTTAATCAACACCCTAATTTTTCTGTAAGAGAGATAAAGGATAAATCTAATGTATGCCATATGTTGTTGTCGTAAAGAAGTTGTCTCCGGAATCTGTACGATGTACGTCCTACATCGAAATCGATAGAGGAGAAATTAAAGATTTCTCCTCTATTAAAATTGATTGAAGCAGTTTTTTAAACTAACAATGTAAAATCAGCCTGGTAATGTGGATTACCCATAACTGAAATCGTTAAGAAGCATGAAACGAGCCACATTTTCTCCCCTGAAACTGCACTTAGGTGAAAGATTATAAGAGACAAACAACGACGACTATCTAAAAGATAGCAGAGTAGTTAATAATTTGAATAAGAAAGGTACCCCAAAGATGTATATCTACCATCATTAAAACTACAAGGGTTTGATACTCTAGTACTTTGCAGTGAAGAAAAGAATGTCGTGGATTACACTTGAAGAGAACAAGTGCAAAATTTTGAAATTTTCTAAGAGTTCATTCAGAATATCTGTTTACTAATTAACTTCAAATAAAATAACAATAATAACAAACTTCCTTTGTGATTTGGATTGATTTTAATTGTTTAATACCACAGGATCCACTTTTTGTTTAACATATGAGTTTCTGATTGGATATGTATTCTACTGAATACATCTAAATGTATTCAGTAGAATACATATAAATGTGTGTACAACGATATTAGCAAACAAATATGTTAATAATGGAGAAAATGTCAAATATTCACACGTGACTCTACATTTAATGAAATGTATGAAAAATCAATTGAAAAATAAAAAAGCTGTGTATTTAAAGATTTTAACAACTAGAATGGTTAACAACAATCAAAAGAACTACATCACCATGCGATACTTATTCTGAATTAAAAAATGAACTGCTTCAGAAAAATCTTCAATATCTTCAACAATTTTTACATCCTGATCATTAAAAATTGTTGAGGACATAAAATTTATAAAGTGTCTTTTTTTAATAAAGCTTCATTATTTTTAATTGTTTTTGAAATGTAGGACTGTTTGTTGGTAAATGAATGTAAACAGTTTCAATATAGATTTAAATAAAAAAAAAAATGTTTCTATAAACTAAAACACACTGGATGATAAGATAAGGTTTTTAATTGAAATTGAACTCAAGTGACAGGATGAAGTTGTTTTTAAGCGAGGAGAGTGCGGAGGATTAAAAGTTTTTTGAGGTTGGTCATAAAGGAAAAGAATGACACAAAGCAAGCAACAGTACATGATATATAACGGGACACAAGAAACCATTTGACCCTTCCTTTTTAATCTAAATGCAATGAAGGGAGTTTTTTTTATTTAATAGAGGGTGAAACTAACATTAATGTTTTTTTTTCCTAAAATGTAATTAGTGATGGTTTAATTCAATTGTTTACGAAAATTAATTATATAGGAAAAAAGGTTTTTGGAAAATGAATCGTTACCCATAGTCCTTTTAGTTTTACCATTAACTTTCTTTCACAGTTGTGACAGTTATAATAGAACATAATTAAAGATAATAACATCCACATATCTTCCTGTTCAACATTTTGAGTAATGAAGCAAATGTATGACGCATAATGATAATTATTCTAATGAAATATTTCCTTGTAATTGAGCTCAGCACTCCTCTATCAAGCCTCTAAATATGACTTTATACATTATTCAAAATCAAAGAAAAAACGGAGATATTCAACAAAAGGTTTCTTTTACGAGAGCAGTTTACAAAACTAACTACAGGTCTAAAAATTATCTACTATTCATTGTCCCAAATATACTATATATTTATGATTTGGGTCATTATGAATTGCTCGGTTATACAATAATATCACCACACTTTTCTATAATTATAATGAATAGACTAATTATATAATTTGTTTAATTATGCTTACAAATAATTATAATTAAAAGTTTCATTTCATTATTAGTTTCATTGTATATAAATTATTATTTATATAGTTAGTCCCTTATAAAATTGTATAAACATATAACAAAATTTTCAAATAAACATATAAAATAAAATGTGGAGTGGCCTACACTCAACTTTAGTATAAGTAAAATTAATATCAAACTTCTTGAGTATATAACATGTCCCATTTAGGTATAATATAAAAGTATAAACGGGAGAAGTTTAAGAGTCGTTCATTTCTGGAGGTAGTGCAGATAGTGATTGATCAACATATCAGTATATCAATGATCAAACCACAATAAGAAATGGAAAAGCAAGACTAAGATCTTTCAACCGTAACAAGCAGTCTTCGTCAGAGTCAAAAACCCAACTGAGGCAACCCAAGCAGTTGGGTTTTTGACTCTGACGAAGACCGCTTGTTACGGTTGAAAAATCTTAGTCTTGCTTTCCCATTTCTTACTGTGGTTTGATCATTGATAGTTATTTCATGTGTTTATGTGGAATCTTTATATCAGTATATGTGCTTATTTTTGTGTATCACACCACTGATTCATATAACATCATTAGTATAACTACAGCAGTAATAACATTTTTGAAAAGCCAGATTGAAGATTTCATGTTACGAAATAATCTTAAATACAATATCTGATCTTCTTCTACATTAAGGTTTTAAGTTTAATTTTCCCATTTAAAACTTAGTAATATTCCTATTTTGTATGAGAAATTTCAGAAATATATGAGAAAAAATGTCTTTTTAAGATAATTTTTTATCTTAATAAAAGATGTGGGATAATTTCATGTATTTTCCTTTGGATTATGTTTCGCATATTTGGCCTTTTATAATTTTATGGGATGCAAGGTATTTTTTTAAAAAAATCACTTTTCTTTTTCTCTGTCTGGTCTTTTTCTGGTTCACAGACCCTTTAGCAAATTGCTTTAGTCATTTTGTACAGTATGTTTATAGTGGTTTAGTAATTAAATTAAACCTTTATGTGGTATGATGATATCTTTGAAAAAAGGGACAATAGATCGATTTAGAACAGAAGGTGGTTTAGATTTATGTTAAAAGTTATAGCTTAACCTTAAAGGAGGCTAGTACAGAGTTTAACATTTGCTAAACTACAGAAAAGTGGCTAGGAGAATAATGTGACTGTAAATGGCACATGTTTTTGAGAAAAAGGGGGATTAATTGTCGTTGTGCAAGGATGGTTTGTCAGGGTTATGGAGTTTTGGTGAGGGCAAGTTGTTTGGGTGTAAACAGTTTAGGTGATTTAGGGTTGGAAGGGCCTGTTAGCAAGTTGGCGGCTTTCACTTAAAGGATCGTCAGAGGGTTATCGTGGCGGTCAAGTTAGAGCCATGAAGGAGGAGACGTTCGGTAAGCCGGGCTCACTTATCTGCCTGTTTAATGGTGCAAGTCTTTAGTGACGTCATCACGCCTTAGCCCTAATAACCGCCCTCCCGGAATCCTGCCAATACCATATTTAACAGTCCACTGCTTATTAAATCCAATCCACTTAAACACTCTCTAACTTGCTTCTTCGCAGCCTTCTGTATAAACACAATATAAATCCTACCACAATTTTATCGTTCACAATTATTTTTAGAAATGCTTATACAGGGTGTCCATAAAGTCCATGTGCAGGTTACAAAAATTGTAACTTTATTCGTATTTATGATAAAAATGATCTGTAAAAAAGATTAGAAAGAAGTAAACCTACATTTTTAAGGTTTTATTGTAAAATTAATTTTTATTTTCCACAGTCCTCCATTATTAGGAGTATAAAGAGTAATACAGCTTTGCAGTTTACGGAAAACATGCGCCAACTGATTTACAGTAATCCGTAAAATCTTATTAGTTATTTTAGCTTTCAAATCTTCAAATGAACAAGATTTGGGTGCATACTAGGTTGTTTTCACATCCCCCCCCAATAAGAAAAATCTAATGGAGTCAAGTCAGACGAACGTGGAGATGAATGAAATGGTTCTCCTCTTCCGATTCATCTGTTAGGAAATTCGTGATTTAGAAGAGGTACCACATGATGGAGGTTAAGTGGATAAAATTTGAATAAAACTTTAAAAAATAGATTTACTTCTTTCTAATCCTTTTTACAAATCATTTCTATCCCACCTACAAATAAGGTATATTTTTTTTAAAACGCACACGGACTTTATGGACTTCCTGTATATTGTAAGAATTCACTGTTCAAAAATACAATTATTTATATCAATTATATAATTTCATTTTAGTTAATAAATTGTTGATACCTTCCTTCTGACGATGCATAAACAGTACGCAGTCTGTAGGACCAACCCGATGGCATACCTCAGTGTTTCCCAAACTTTTTCGAGTGACCGCCCCCTTGGGTCCATAAACCTATAACTCAACAACCTTTAATAATAATCCGATTCCTAGACTAAATAACCAAATGAGTAACATTTTAATAATTAAATTAAAATAATTACAAATCCAATATTTATTTAGAATCCAGTAGATGTATTGTTTCATAGCATATTTATGCAAAAGAATTAATAGACAATAAAAGAAATTTAGATGAGAATATACTTTTAACATAAAAATGAATTATGAAAACAAATAATTTTAAGAAACCGTTTCCTAGAAGTTTACATTTCGTGTTTTCACTTAAATTTAGAAATTATATTGCATGATCATTTTCAATTTATGGAAATAGAATCTCCGCTCCTTTTTGCATTCCCCCCCCCCCCCCCCCCCGATATCAAAACACTGCCCCCAGGGAGGCGGTACCACCCACTTTGGGAAACACTGGCATACCTTAATGCATCTTACGCTTGTATACAACATATCTCATTTAAAATATAATAGGAATTTAAATAATACATATTTATAGCGCAGTCAAACCCATTACAAAGTCAAAAGAAAATAAAATTTTTCAAAAATAGTATTAGAAAAGAATTTAGATAAAATATATTTAAATCGTGTTTATGCATAATGATGAAAATCACTATTATGCATAAAAACTTTTCGAATAAAATAATTGTCGTTTAAAGTCGAGACAAATTTGTCTTATATACATTTTTGATTTGACTTCAATCTTCTTATAAGGTTGATAGATTGATAAGTTTAATTTGTAAATAATGCAAAATATTTTATGTTATTAAAAAATTAGATAAGGCAGGCCAAGCATTTTGCCTATACAGTTTAATTAAATATATTGGCCAAAGAGTAAATGCCAGTATGGTAGAGCAACTTCAAAATGGTCATACATCACGTAACTTATAAAAAGAAGCGTTCCAATTAATATCTTTTCAATGAAAAAACAATAAACAGATCAGACAGATTTGCAATAAAAATCTATAGACTGTAAGTTTGTTACAATTATTAAGTAATTAAGTTATTAGACATAATATCATTTATTTCTTATAAAAAAAAATTAAAGTTTATCAGGGCAGTTCTTCAGGTTCAAATTAAACTCTCATAGCCAACATTTTGGTTTTTATTTAAAACCTATTTCACAGGAAGTAGTAAAAAATTGAAAAAACAACAAAACTCAGTGTCACGTGTTCATTCAAACTAGATAGTTTGTTGTTATAACCCATAGACTATTTTTCTTGTAAGAAATCTTTAATGTAATACTTAGTTTTTCTGTTTCAAAATTTTATACTTTTCGCTATGAAAAAGGTTTTAAATAAAAACAGAAATGTTGGCAATGAGAGTTTAATTTGAATCTGTAGAACTAACTGAGTCCTGATAAACTTTAATTTTGTTTCTATTTCACAATCGATACTTTTGTCAATATATATATATATATATACACCAAGATTTCACATAAATACGTAAAATAACAATCAACTGACAGTTGGGTTTTGACTATGACGAAGACCACTTCTTACGGTTGAAAGATCTTAGTCTTGTTTTCCCATTTCTTATTGTGGTTTGATCATTGATATATATATATATATATATAACTGCTACCAATCTTCTTAAACAATCTAAATATATTAACGTAGTCAAAAAAACGACCACAACAAAATTACAGTATTCAACATTGTCAGGATGAATGACTTCTTATTGAAAGAAGTTTCATTCTCCTTCCTTAAATAAACAATATTTGTTTTGTCTGTATGATAGGATATATTTTACAGCCGACTTTGGTTTTACATAAAAATGTTATCCCATATTCGAATCCCCCTCCGTATTTTAGACGTTTATTTATATTTTATGTTTAAAATTATTTGTTTATATATATTTATATAATTTAATTAGGAACATAATAACAATTAATAAATAATATATTATCTTAAAAAACTAAAACTTTTTTTATTTTTCAATTAATTACACAAGGTTTTTTGGTTTGCAAAATCATGTTTATTCATTATGACTGTTGTTTATTTAATGTACATATATTATATAATGTATTCATTTGTCAGTCATTCTTTACAGAAATCTATTACATTAATTTTACTATACCATACTCAAATTTTTCTCTTACTAACCCAAGTTAAATATTTAAAATTTATGCATAATTAAATGCTTTACAAGTTCTTATGCTACTCAAAGATCATAGAAAGTAACATGTTTACATTGTTCAAAATTATTTAAGGTGATTAAAATATAAATATATTTGTTTTAGTTTCGATATACACAATTCATTAAAGCCCATGATATAAGTGAAATTAAAAACTGTAATTTTTTTTATCAAATTTCAAGACCAAAGCTTTTTTGAATTGATTTGCCATAATTTTTTATATATAGAGTTAAACTTTATAACAATCCTTAATGCAACACATTCCTGTTTATTTGGAAAGTTAAATTATAATAGCTTTCATTTTAATAGTATTTTATAAATTGATTACTCTTTTTTTTGTTTATTATTTTTTTTTTTTGTAGAAGAGAATATCATTGATTCAAATTTAATTTCTGGCTGTAAATGTAATATTTTTAATATTCAAAAAAAAAAAAATAGCTGATAGCTGTGGTTACGAATGTTGAGAGGTTGTAATTCTGTATGCTCTTTAATAAATTAATTTAGTAATTTAGAATTAATGTCCGCACGTATATAATATGAAATCGTGATAAGTTTTATGGAATGCAATAAAGATTATAAGGCTTTATTTAGCTATATACTCAACATTAAGTATATGATCTGATCTTTATTTATCTAACAGGGAGGCAATCATAACTTTAAAGTGGCCTCTTTTATCTGCTAGTTATGATTTAAGAGGAAATATAAAAAGAATTAGTGGCGTATATTGCGGAAAGGGAAGATAAGAATGAAAAACAAGTAGATAAACAAGAACAGTGGATCCCTTAGGACAGTTTGAAATGTACTGGCCAATCCTGGAGGAAAGAGACCATCGGCTTAAAGTAAACGACGGACACACTGAGCAAGCGAATGACACAGCGAAGCCAAAGAATTACAGAGTAAAAATTACAAAGTAAAACGATAAAACATGTTTACATTTTTATAAAATTATTATGCTTTAGAATTATAAAATATAAAACTGTACAACGTTTTTTAAATTGACTTAAATATATGGTACCATAAGGTAAATTAGCTTCAGAAAATAATAAATAAGTTCGGTCATACAATATATGCAAAAAAAAAACCGAGAGTTCAGAGATACGAAACTACAACCAACCCTATGTCCAAAAAAAGTGTCCTTACTATATAGTCACCTGCTCCGTGTATATTTTACAATACTCAAATACTGAATATATAAAAATACTGAAAATATTCATTTAACAAAATGATAATATTTGGTGATATAACAAAAATACGAAAAAATAGAAGTTGTAAAAATGGAGAACGGATCTGACAACTCAGAGGTATAGGAATTTGAGGTTTTGAAATGTTTTGTCAATACTTTGATTATACTAAGAGCTCTGAATGTCAAATAAAGTTGTCTACTAATTTGTTATTATAAAATTAAGTACTATTTAAATACTGTTTAATTCTAACGATGAACTCAATAGTTTTTATATAATTGATGTAAAATGTTGTATATGGCACGCACATTGACTAAGGAATAAGCCATTGTCAGGAACCTGCTATAGATCTCGTCCCTAGTGAAATAGAGCGGTGAATGTAAGGTTGGCTGCGTAATATTTTTCAGGGCTGGAAAAAATAATCTCTTACTGGTGAGCCACCGCAACACCACTGCAAATTAATTAATACAACTTCAAAGCACAAGAACCATTTTTTTTTATTATAAAAACTGATTCTAAAAAAAAAAATGGCTTAAAAGTTAAGGATTGTAAGTTAGAGAGGGTTTCGGTTTGAGGTAGTTCTCACATCTGACAAGTCCCGGTTTGAAGCCAGACAGTTTAATTAAAACCGCTTCGCTCAGCCTTCTGCATTTCAGCTCCTTATTTACGTTAGATTGTGTAATTCATTTTCTATTCCTCTAGTTCACGACTAGCGGCAAAGTCATGTGGTTGCCTAATATTGCCTAATCTCTTATGATTAGAACTGTTTACAAAAAAAAAATACAACCATTCCATTTATTAATAATCCTCAAGATAATTTAAATAATAATTGCAACTTGCTTTTTAACATCTACAATACTGATTACCAACTGAACTTAATATTAAGATTATGAAACATCTGTGATAAAATTATATATATATATATATATATATATATATCATATATATACAAGATTTCACATAAACACGTGAAACAACAATCAATGATCAAACCACAATAAGAAATGGGAAAACAAGACTAAGATCTTTCAACCGTAACAAGCGGTCTTCGTCAGAGTCAAAAACCCAACTGAACACTAGATGCAGAAAACATGATGTTTTCTGCATCTAGTGTTCAGTTGGGTTTTTGACTCTGACGAAGACCGCTTGTTACGGTTGAAAGATCTTAGTCTTGTTTTCCCATTTCTTATTGTGGTTTGATCATATATATATATATATATATATGACAAGATTTCACAATAAACACGTGAAATAACAGTCAATGACCAAACCACAATATGAAAAAGGAAAAAAGGACTAAGATCTTTCAACTGTAACCAGCGGTCTTCATCAAGGCTTTTGACTCAGACGAAGACCCCTTGGTTCGTCAGATCCAAGTTGAAAGATCTTAGCCTTTTTTTCCCTTTTCATATCGTGGTTTGATCATTGATATATATATATATACTTCGAATAAAATGAAAGGTCCGTGTGGACAATAAACACTTTAACACATAGAAAAGAACACAGAAGGACACTACAGAACTCACAGTAGCAGTTTGCTTCTCAACGCGAGTACTTCGCGCTTCTTCCCGATGACGACGGATGTCGAAATATCGAAGTGAGTTCTGTAGTGTCTTTCTGTGTTCTTTTCTATGTGTTAAAGTATATATATATGAGTCGTTATCAGCCTTTGGAGCGATTCACTTCTTTTCCTGAAGACGAGGACATCGAAATGAAGTGAGTTCAGTGGTTTCCTTTCTATCTGTTCTATTTTAAATTCTAGTTTATATATATATATATATATATATGAGTTGTTACGTGAGTCATTGCCTGTCTTCGAAGTGACTCACATCTATCATGACAGTGCCACGTTTTTATTTAAACTAGACAGTTGTCACTGAAATCCACAGTGTTTTCTTTGCAAAAAAATCCCTAAGTGATACTTAGTTTTTCTGCTTCAAAATTTTATACTTCTGCCTACAAAAAATAGTTTTAAATAACAAGAAAAACGTTAGCAGTGACTGAGTCCTGATGAAATTTTATACTAGTAATAAAGGAGAGGAAAAGTTTGCAACAATAGTCTGCATTAAGTCCATGAATATGTAAAATGGTGTATTTTCCTAATAACATGGCCATAGTATTACACCTGGTTATGGTCAAGTTTCAACTCAACATGGTTATGGTCAATGTTGAGCTTGATAAACATCTTTTAACATATTCAAACCTATAAAGCAATTGATACTTACTGACAACATTTAAAAACATGGATATACAATATATTGATTTCCGTTTAATATGTATTAATACTACTAAATTAATATGTTTTCACTGTTGTTTAATGAATTTTAAGCTATATTTGTTCACTTCAATTCATTATACAGTTGAAGGTGCCGTAACCTAAGTTGCCAATAACATTTAGAAAATACATTTCTTGTTGGTGTTGTTATAAGTGATCATGTTTGACATGTGAGCACTGGTTATTTATCTGATAATAGTAACTTGATTAATTTTATGAATTTGACTCTCTTTTTTATCAATTCTTAAATCAGTGCATTATCAAGTTGATTAGGTTTGATTAATTCGTGTTGGTCTGCCGATTTTTTCTTCGGCTCACCTCATTCTCTAGAAAAGCATTGTATTCGTATATATATGACTGTTATTTTGGCGAGCAAAGCTAAGTACTGTTCAAGTACAAGGGTTGCCCTCTAATGGAGCGAGTCTAGCTAATGGTGACACACCATTAGGGCCTACTCCGCCCGCCCTTTCTCTTAAATACCTTTCTCAACTATTTAACGCCCTAAACTCTGCCCTTGTGCGTTATTAAGGAGTACATATAACTCAAGAAGACCGAGTCTCTGCTTGGCATTCTACTTTGTGTTTTACACGCTACTTTATCTCTCTCTAACCCCTTTCGTTTAAGCTAGTATGTAAAACACTGGCTCCCCTGTGCACACTTATTAACCCCCTAACAGAATGTCTGCTAAGTAAAACATTTTAGCAAACATACCTTCCGCGCTATCTCTAAATATTAGAAACATCCCAGTAGATTTTTTTGATTCTGTAAAAAGTGCTTTAGTTCCTTAGAAATAAAATAGACAATATTTAAAAACGTAATTTTATAAAATATTACACATTTCTGTTTCACCCTAGTTACTCAACTTCCATAATAATCTCTTTTTAGATTAAATCATGACAATTAATGGTCCATGGTTCAGGAACCATGACACTTAACAGATCTTTCTGCTGACATTACCCAATTCAGACCATGACCATCTTCAAGAGCTGACAGAATGAAAGTCACTTATTTTTCATCTCAGTCTTCTAACGTTGTCGTCAATCATCCCTTAATTTACTTCTTACAATGAAATTTAAATTTTATAGTGTTGCAGTTTGCATTATCCTTGTCAAATCCTTGTTATCATAAGTATGAAGAAATTATTTCTTGCCTAATTTGTACATGTATTTATTATTGCATATAACAATAAACATGTGATGCAATAAATGCGGTATAAAATCACAAATGGAAATAAATTATATGAGGCCTTTAACTTTATGTCATCAGGGTGCAAATAGAGTAAAAAAGATCAGGTTTTTGCACCCTTTTTGCGCCCTGATGACGTAAAGTGAAAGGTTTCAAGACATTTATTTCCATTGTTTTCCTTTTCCCTTGTGATTATATACTTTATTATCGTGTATATAAACAAACAACATGAAACAGTCCGTTAGGGCAACTTATCAGACGATTCGAAGAAAAAACATTTCTATCAACTATGCCAATTTTGGAAGCTAACCTCTGATCTTCCATCCCTAATACATACAAGTACCCACTGTTAATCGGTCTATCCGCCAAATCATAGTTTTATTGACTTGGCTGTACCAATCCAATCTTTCAGCGATCAACTTCCTTGGCACCACTTCAGTGCCTGTCCTCCTACAAGATATGGGCACCAAAAGAAGTGGACTGTCAACCAAATTAAATATCACTTATTATTCAAATAGTCAGTTAGTGTACTTCAAATTAAGAGGGATTAAGGACATTTTTTCATTCCAACTGATTATATATATGTATATATACATATCGACAGCTGAGTCGCCGTTCTGCCTTCCTGCGGGACTCTTCGCCTCCTGATGACGACGATGGTCGAAATATAGAAGTAAATTATTCCTGTGTCTATCTGTGTGCTATTTTTTTTAATTGGATTTTATTTAAAAGTCTGTTAGACCGTTTCATTTAATTATTATATATATATATATATATATATATATATATATATATATATATATATATATATATCAAACGTATATGATCAAACCACAATAAGAAATGGAAAAAAAAGACTAAGATCTTTCAACCGTAACAAGCGGTCTTCGTCAGAGTCAAAAACGCAACTGAGTCTTAGTCTTGTTTTCCCATTTCTTAATGTGGTTTGATCATTGATTGTTATTTCACGTGTTTATGTGAAATCTTTATATATATATATATATATGCAGAAAAATCACAATTAAACTCGCAATGCAATCAATTAAGTCCAAAACCACAAGGAAAAAACAAAATAAATAACTGCTCCGAGAACTTTCACTTTATGTCATTAGAAAGCAAACAAAGTAAGAAAAAAAAAAAGTTTTTTGTTAGGCCTACGCATAAATAGTCACAGGTCATCGCTCAGTCCAGATTCTACACTACTCTTTACTATTCATGTCAATTCCTATAATCTCATTTGTAAAACATGTTTTAGAGTTAAAATACTCAAAGCGGTCCTTGAACAGAATGGATTTTTTCTTTAATAACCTCCACAGAAGTTCTTATAATGCTGTCAAAAGCTCTTACAAATTCAGGTATCATCCTGAACAGTTAATTTGAATAGTAAGATTTTCGAATTATTCACAGTACATTTATTTCTAATTTTATTAAAATTAATTTAACAATCATTTCAATTTATGTTATTCAGTTAAAATTTCTTACTTTATTAATGTATCAATTTTTTATTAGAATAAATAATATTTTTTATAAAATCGTTTCTTATTATCGTTCTTTTTCTCAATTTTTTTTTCTTCTACTATTAACTCTTCTAAGTTCTGAATTTTTGATTCATACACATATTCTGTGAAATTAGTCAGTTGGCTTTCTCATCATATCACTCAGTTAAAAGTGTGGAGAAACGAAATATTGAGTGAGTTCTAACGTCTAGTTCTTCTTCGCGTATTATTCTGTTTTCAAAGTATATATATTATATATATATTTATATATATATACAAAACTAAAGTTTATCGGGACACACAAAGTGATAACGTGTTCATTCAGACTACAGTTGTTGTTAAAATCCACAAACTATTTTTCTTTGTAAAATAATTTGCAATGTAATACTTAGTTTTTCTGTTTCAAAACTTATACTTCTGCCTATGAAAAAGGTTTTAATTAAAGACCAATACGTTGGCAATGAGAGTTTAATTTGAACCTGAATAATTGACCGAGTCCTGATAAACTTTAGTTTTGTTTCTATTCGTATCCACGGTCGATACTTTTATCAATATATATCAGAGAGAAAGAGAGAAAATTGTGATAGTAGTGGAAAGTCGAGAGTGTGATATAGATTGTGAGAAACAAAGTAAGAGAAAAGAGTATTAATAGAATTAAAAAGAAATATGGAGGGATAATAGAACAGAGAGATGGACAAAAGAAGACAGAGAATAAAGGAAAAAATGAGAAGATAAAGAATGGTATGAAGAAGAATGAGTGATAGTAAGAGAGATGAGATTTAAAGAGAATAAGAAGAAGAGATATGTGAGAGTGGCAAGGAATGGGAACCATCAAAAATAAAAACTCCGTCAATATTGTCGGGTTATTACTCGTTATTTTGAATTTAAAAGGTTAAAAAAAATAGCAGAAATAGTGGACCGTGAAATAGCTGGTGGCTAAATTGGTTTTGTCCGTTGATGTGGAAATGAATTATACCTTAAAAGGAATAAGAGACTCTGACCAATTTAATCTATAATGTTGTAAATCTGTAAGATCTTGGTGGTCGATAGCTATCATATTGTGATTCGTTTTAGAACTGCAAAAATTAAATTGAATCAGCCACTGGAAAGTTTAACTTTCAAAAAACTTTAGCCAATTTTCAATTGAATTGTTGACTTCAGCTGTTTTTATTTTACATAATTTCCATTTGTATTGAAGCGAAAAATTTTACTTGCAATCTTAGTTAATTGAATCTGAAGTTTAGTTTTACAGTACTAAATTGATATAGAAGAGTTTCGTAAAAGTTTTTATTCAATTCTCAATCTTGGATTTTATGAAAGCAGACATTGAATAAATATATATGCTGTGCTGTATAATAAAGTTTATAAGCTTAAAACTAAGTGAAATGATAACAACATATTGTTTAACGACAAAATATATCTCACATTCTCATTTACTTCTCATGAATCTCAATAATATCGGCAACACACAGGAACAAACAATAAATATAAGCGGTCAAAAAATCAATGAGATCAATAGACACTTACTCTGTGAATGCGAGTTTTCTCGTTATCTTACACCCTTCAATCCCAGTGTAGCTCTAACGAGGGCCCTGGGCTGATTTTTTTCAAATCATCAAAAAATAGTAGCCTCATTTTTTAATTCTTTGCTGTAATTTAAACCGCAGTTGATTTATATTTCACGTGTTTATTAGGATATCATGTTATACATATAGGACAGTGTTTAACTGCCAACTAGATGGGCTACTTCAACCCACTGATATGATGGCAGAAGAAAGATAGAAGCGATCTGTGACAGTTCTACCTGTACCATATGTTATTTCTCTGTCATTTGAGATGTCTTCTCGTGGGCTTATATATATATATATATATATTGTATTAGGCAGGTTTTGTTTTTGAGGGCTAGGACATATAAATGAAAAATAAAATCCTTCCTAGGCCAACATTTCGATGTATTTGTACATCATCTTCAGGGCTTGGAATGTGTGCTATTGATTATTTATGTTTAATGTAAAATGTTTGGTTGTTGGTATGAAAAACACTACTTTGTTCCTGTCATCTATCATTTTAAAAACAAGGAGGGTGCACATATGTTTGGGTGTACATATTTATTTTTAAAATGATAGATGACTGTAACAAAGTAGTGTTTTTCATACCAACAACCAAATATTTTATATGAAACATAAATACCCAATAGCACACATTCCAAGCCCTGAAGATGATGTAAAAATACATCGAAAAGTTGTACTATTATAATTTCTTAATTGTAACTAATTGGGCTTTTTGTGTATGTTTGATTTTTGAATGATTGAATTATTTCTTATATTTCCTCTGTTTTGTAGGTCTATGAAAAATGTTTTAAATAAAAACTGAAACTTTGGCATTGAGAGTTTAATTTGAACCTGAAGAACTGACTGAGTCCTGATAAACTTTAGTTATATTTATATATATATATATATATATATATATATATATATATATATATATATATATATATATATATAAATCAATGATCAAACCACAATATGAAATAGGAAAACAAGACTAAGATCTTTCATCCGTAACAAGCGGTCTTGTTTTCCCATTTCATATTGTGATTTGATCATTAATTGTTGTTTCACGTGTTTATGTGAAATCTTTATGTATATATTGCATTAAATTTTGCAGCAGCTTATGCATTGACTATACTTTTTCTGGCTGCCTCCAATTTGCGTTTTAACTTAAATTAGCAAGAGACATTCTAAACACTATCGCTGTAATCCAAGGGTGAGGGGTCAATTTAGTGTAATCAACACTATTATTTTCTAATAGGCATTAGTCAAAACAACTTTGAAGTTAAGGAACTTGTCCAGTTTTGTCAGGTATGAATTCCTATTTTTACAGTATAATACATAATCAATACCTTTTTTTATTTTTGAATCTTGATTATTTGAAGTTAGCTTTTTGACTCCCAGTAGAGTACTTTCAGTTTTCAAACCTTATTTTGTTCTTTATGAATGTCGTTATTTCCCTGTTTAGTTAACCTATAAATACTTGGACATAATCTTTGAGGGCACATATGAGCCACATGGACTTTGTTCTTATCGGACTTGTTGTTAATAGTATAAAACAGTTTTCGAGTCAATTTGTAATTTTTTTATATTTTAATTTTGATTTCCGTTTCAAGCTACATGAAATAGTTTTACTTGGCCATTGTACACTTTGATCAATGATATAGTGTAAAAGATAGGAAAGAGCAATAGGGAAGTGGCGTTAACTTGGTTTCTCGTAATGAATGTAGGTTGGTGAGAATTCATCTGCGATTCCGCTCACAGTCGCCTGAACACGGGCTTCGATAGCCAACTTAAACTAAAATGACAAAGCACTTGCCTCCTCTTCAAGGTTCCCTTAAATTAATGATTTCAATGTCATTTCCTTTGTCCTAGTGCAACATCTTCTTAATTAGTAACTTGCCATCTTCAACCAAACAATTATTGTAATTGCAATAATTGTTGCACAATACTTGGGTAATTATAAACCCACCAATAATTAAACAATTTTAAATTTTCTTTAAAGGAATACATTAAAAACTTTAAAATGTCTTTGGAGTTTTAAATAATTTAAGTTTTTACTTCTCTATAATTAAATGACAGTGATCGTGAAAAAATTGGATCTCGAGATTTTGACGGAATTACATGTTTTGAGGTCCCAGAAGTCGTTTTATGAAGTTTTTCCCATGATTTCTCTATGCATGTGGATGGGTGGGTGGGTGAGTATGTATCCAAAGTTTATGGCCTCGCTACGGTCCAGAATCTTTGATGGATCAAATTGATATTTTACACCAAAATGGGCCTCATGGCGTAGATGTTTGGGAGCAAATATTTATGATGGGAAAGGCACTTTTTTTGGCCAAAAACCTGTTCTGAGACAACATTTTTTTTCTCTCCTAAACTACTAATTTTGGAGTCTTGAAATTTTGACATTATCTTTCTCGTTACAAATGCAATAATCGAAAAATATTTCAGATTTATATTTTCAGATATATAATTCAAACTGAAAACTTGTGAGAGTGATACAAGCCATATCGTTTAACAGATCAAAATGAAACTATACCTAAAAATACAACGTTCAGGGGAGGATAAGTTGAGATATTGTTTTCATGTACTGGGGCGTTACAGAACAAGTTCTATTTTAAGAAAATATTTTTTACCCCAAACGGATCATTAAAGAACCATAAAATTTTGCCAAAATTTTTGAAATTTCTATCATGGCAAAGAGCAATAAAGCTATAAAAACTGAATATTACTCCTAGACTAATGGTTTACTTATTGTACTAGTCGTATAGTATAAATTTTATTTTACTTAACTTTACATTACATTAACTTACAAATTTTTTTAATGAACCTACTGAAATAAAATTGAATTTTAGAGGTTTAATGAAAAATTTTTAAATAGTTTAATAACTTTGTATGAGATGTATAAAAATAAAATTCTTGCATGTAAAAAATCAAAGCGAATTAGATATTTAATTTTTGATGCTTTCCATGGTATGATGAATTTGATTTGTATCTCAAAATGCTCTAAACAATCTATATGTTGCACCTTTGAACAAAACATAATATCAGATGTAATTTTGTTGTTGTTTATGAATCATATTAATTTTGGGTAATATTGAAATTTGAGGAATGTTGACTTTCTTAATATGTTGACAAATATCTAGTTTTTTTACTATTCTAGTCTAATAGTTCATTCTTTAAAAAATTTCAAGCTTCCAGCAATAAAAGTTTTAAATTACTTGAAAGCCGGCTTTGAATTTGTTCTGAGTATGAAAATCTACCTAATTATGTTCATTAAACTGTGCGTAACATATGAATAAAATATAGCTAAGAACATACATACATACATATATATATATATGTGTGTGTGTTGTGTGTGTGTGTGTGTGTGTGCGTATGCTTGTGCGTGCGTGCGTGTGTGTGTGTGTGTGTGTGTAAATATTTCGTTTATGTGTCAAGTGTGTGTGAAAAGAATAATTCAATATTTTCACAATTCAGCGGGTGTTCATTTGAAATATTTAGCGCTTGAAAAAAACAATTATAAATCGGTTCCTTAACAAAAATATATATTTAATTTTTTCTTTTCAACACTATTGTTGGAAAAAAACGAAATGAAGTGACTACATGAAATTGAAGTTGACGTGAATGGCGGAAGTGTATTAAGTTTTTATAAAAGGCTGTGGATGGAGTGTGCAGGAGCGCTTTATAGACGTGACGATAGCAAGATCCCAATTCCAATCACTGCCCGGCCAATCAAATATCCGCCCAAGGATTACCAATCCTCCTTTCTGCATTCAATTAAATTCTGCCTACCTCTAAATTACCCATCGTCTCTTTTGGAATCCAGTCAAAAGAGCAAGAAAGTGAGAGTGTCAGAGAGAGGGAGTGAGAGAGAGGAAAAACGAATCCAATCAATCGTTAATTCTTGACAATAAATCCTTTCGACTTTCTGCCTGTGCAGACTAATAGCTCTACAAGTCGTCAAGTCAGAAGCCATTTTAAAAATTTAGGACTGCTTCATTCAACTACACAATTGAATTCGCGCTTCATTGTATCTTAACTTTCAGTCTTCTTGACGGGAGTGATCAGGGACTGATATGTAGGATGCAGAGTAGACCCTCCTCCACCCCTGTCAAATATATACTATTTAATTTTATTGTAGATAAATGAGTATTTTTGTATTCCTACAGTAACAAAAATGAAATAAGAGAATAAAAATTAGCAGTTTTTCAATCATACAATAGAAGTAAAAGTTAAGTTTACAAATGAAAAAATCTTGTGCTAGGCGCTGCCCGACTTTCATGTACCCCATAAGGTTAGATTAGGTTGCATTGGTAGTCTCACTACACATACAATAAACATTATACTTTAAGAGTCCTAAGTTTTGCCGAACTCAAGTGTATTTAGAGCAGAGATGTTTAACAGTAGTTGACATCGTACAGGCTCGGGACCAACTGCTTAACGTCTTCTATGAGGGACGATGACTCAGATTTATACACCTCCCACGTGAATACATCGAGGAGGTATTGAACCCCGGATCTACCAGTTCTGAAGCGAGCATGTTGCTGCTATGTATCTCATTATTAATATATATATTTTCAGATATAAAATCCATTCATTCCTTAAAAGAATGTATAAATTCTTTCCTATTATCTTGACTATAAATTGTTAATTTAAATAATACTATCAATTCTAATAATTGACGCTTTCAAATTATACATTTTTTTGATAGGAATAATAATAATAAGTTTATGCATTATTTTAATAGTTTCTTGCTCACATTACGGACTTAATTCTAAGGTGGGAGTTCTAAATTGTGGTTAATTCAAGGTCATTCAATTAAGCATTTTCATCAAAAGATGAAGATATCGAAAATTCTCAGTATCAACAGTTTAGGATGCAAAAAAATCATATGGTAACGTAATTGTATTACTAATGAAAAAAGCATACCGTAAGAGGTAGCTACAAACTGTCAGATTACCCGTACAATCTACCACCTTGCCGCCTAACATAGAAATAAAAACTTAGTAAAACTATTTGTTAGTAAAAAAGTAATTTGGCTGGCCACGATTAAAACTAGCAAAAAACGAGAGTACCGTCCTATATAATCTCCAAATACATTTGTTTTTACTTGAAATCAAAACAATAACTTAAATCAAACCATAAGGGTTCTAAAGTTTGACATTCTTAAAAAAATATTATTCAGAATATGATAAAAAATACATCTCAGATGAAATAAAATTATATTTGAATAAATTAATAAAACAAAAGTTTATGCTCGCTGAAGCCACCAAAGAAAATAATGAACAAAAATTAATGTTACTATAGTGTGCTAGTATAAGAACAGATCACAAACCATATCTAGGTACCAGGTTAAGGAGCTTGAAATCTAAATAAACAATAAATGAAGATCTGAAGTATAAAAATCTGCTTTTGTCGTTTTTTCTGCTCTTTGATTTATTACAGTGAACTAAAAAAATAATAAGAATTAACTTTCAGGTTGTTTGGTTTAAAATATTTGTATGTTCATGTTTTGTCTGTCATTTTTGTATTTTTTACAATTAGTTGGAATTAAACTAAAAATAAAACTAATATAATTCATACTAAATTCATAAAAGGTTTTTCCATGAATGTATTGTTAAACGTATGAATTTAGACATAATAATTTCTCAATTTCTTTAAATAACTCAAGAACTTTTGATTGCAGCAACAGGACAGGTGAAAGAAATGAAACACTATAAGAAAATGACTTTAAAACTGTTTAGCAGGAACAGCTGCATCACAGTCAAATGTCAAACAATAAATATGTTTAATTCCAACTTTTGAACTTTTAAAGTTTTTTTTGAAATTTTGAGACCTTAGATGACATCGCAGATTAACATTTTATGAATAAAAGGTTTAAAAAATAAAATTTGTCATCGACTATACTTTCATTTTTTTGATAATTAAATATTATTAAATTAATAATTATTTAATTTAATTAAATAATTTCTAAAAACAAATGACATTTTGCTATAGTGTTTTGATAATTTTTATGGCTTTACATAATTATCAGCTACATGTTACTCTATAATAATATAGATTTGGTTATCGCTGGTATAGGTATACTCAAGGAGTAGGAATCGTCATTGAAAAAACCAGCATATGATATATGATGGCATAAAGCAACGGACATATATAATACATGAAAAAGATATACATGTCTAAGTATCCTGTTTATGTTATTTCAGAACATATATGGCTATGGGGGTCTACATCTAATATCACAGGCGCATTATGACTATAAACAAATAGAGAGACGCTGCAACTATATTACATTAAACATGTATATAAAATTAGAGAAAAAAATCAAAGAGATAAAATATTTACAGAAAGAAAAGACATATATCAGTTTTTGACATCAATACTGACGGACAAACAACTAGTCCACATTAGACCACATTAGATCACTCAGGGTAGCAATAAGGGAGGAAGAACAAGAGATAGAAGAGAATAAGATAAAGAAACGTGATATAAAACCAAAATGGTAGAAGATAGGAAATAAATAAAGTAATGTTGAGAAGAAGAGATGCCAATAAAGAAAATATAATTATAGTAATAGATACCAAATTATTACAATTTTTTATTAAATAATTTCTTACAATTATTTTTAACAATTTTTTATGGAAACCGCTGAGTCTTCTACTGTGACTTCGCAAGTGCGCTTAGTGTCCCTACCTCTATTCTCCTGATGACGGCTTCAACCGAAAATTAGAGACTGTAAGTGTATTCGTCCCTTTAATCTGTACCTGTAGTTTGCTGTGTGAAACAGAAGGTTTGTTGTTCTTTGTGTATCGTTTTCGTGTTGATAATACGCCAATGTTGAAATTACAATAATAGACTAAGATCTTTCAACGTAACAAGCGGTCTTCGTCAAATCCCAACAGTTGAGATTTGACTCTAACGAACACCGCTTGTTACGTTTGAAAGAACTTAGTCTTTTTCCTCATTTCTCATTGTGTTTTGAACATTGTTTGTTATTTCACAGATATTGTAAAATCTTGTTATACATATATATGTACATACATATATATAAGAATATTTCAATATTAATATAAAAATGTAAAGATTTATTACATTTAGGTTTGATTGAGTTAAGAATATTTATCTGGCCTTGTGAATCAAATATGATATTTAAATAATGTTTGCAGCCCATAAAAATGCATACGTCTGTTATTTAGCTGGAATAGCAGTACTGGAATTATTGTCATTAAAAAGTTGGATTGTTATTGGCTAAAGATAGTCCGGAGGAATACTCAGGCAGGTGATTCTGCAAGAGTTATGGGGGTTTTAGAGTGGTCAATGGAGGCAGTGCATTAAGTCTGTTTTTATGGGTCGGGGAAGAGGCAGTCGAATGTGTTTTGAAATTGAACTGCACTGGGTGATTGATTGTGCGCGGAATGGGCCTCTTGAACGCTATATTGGCCCCGGTCGTCATCACAGCCAGCAAGGCGACATTCATCTCTGACAAATGTAGCCCCCTGACACTTGCATCGCATATGTCCTAATCAACAAATATGAAATTACGAGTTACCATTAGGAGCAGTTTTATTGGCAGAGCTTCGATTGATGATTGTGCAACATTGCTTCGTAATACGAAAAAAAAAACTCCTTCATTGATAAATGGTAATATCTTTATAGAGATAGACTAAATCAACAGCTCTGGTTGAAATAGATGTGTTAAACTACAACGGCTAGACAACAGGCCAAATGAATATCCACCGATTAAACAGCTGAATTTTTAAACAAATTCTGGGTTCATAAAATAAAAAGCGATTCATTTCTATTAAATGAAACGCTAAAATTTGTATTATTTTCAAATATTACTTCAAACACAAAGACACTATTCAAAATATTATTTTATTTTACAACAATTTCTTATGAAGAAGTTGAAAAATGTTTATGATAAAGTCATTACTTCTTGATACCTTTGTCATAGCAGCACTCGTATTTACTTGAGCTACTCTATATTTTAAACACCTCTGTTTGTTGATGGACTTAAGTCCTGTAACTTTACTTGTGTAATAAAGTACAAATGTAGTTCTCTGTGCCATATCCTGTTTTCTGGACGTAAAGTACAAAAAGAAATGACATAATCCAGCAGTCATCCCTCCACACCTTAGCTCAAACAAAGCATTATTATTATTATCGTCATTTTTTTATGGTTGAGGTTTTTGATGTTTAATGTATTGATGTTATGACTAAAATTAAATATTTTATTTTAATGCAGAAGTTTTGGTTTAGCAGTGCTGATATGTGAGGCTGGCTCCATGAGATACCAGGACATCATTTATTCATAATCGTATGACTTTACACTGAGTCTTGTCAAAATGATATTTAAAATATGTTTTTATTGCTTCAATTTTAAATATTTCTTTTTTAATAAATATGTTGATTACTGATATTGTCAAAAAAAAAAACATGTTACTACTTTGGTTCATACAGTGTTCACATCAATCTATGACCTTTACCATAATTTATTAATTGTTATAATTACTACCAACGCTAATGATCATTACTAAAACAATTATAATTATAATTTGTTACAATAATGAATGAGTTATTGTTAACACGTTTAGCACACACCAGATGTACAAAGTTTCCTAATTTTCCATCAAGTGCTTACAGAAATGCAGACTTCAGTTTATATATACTTAAATTTCTATTTATCAGTTTAATAGTTTATCTGCATATGCTACGTTTTGTCTTTTATACAAACCAATTTGATCAGAATCCTTTAAATGTTGATCTATCCTTACTGCGATCGGTTACATGTATTTACAGCCTATACGTTTCAAAATATTAACTACAAAGCCAAAACCACAGCAAATACAAACCAACTTTTGTAGATAGAATTATCCAAATTATAAAAAACACTAATTTTTTTACGTAAAGTACGTTCTGAAATATTAATGGTAAGCTTATTTTTCTATATCAAAGTAATAGTAAGTTGAATATAATGGAAACCAGGTTAACCCAGAGGCAACTGCTCGCATCTAGACTGGTACATTATGGGTTCAATACTCACTCTGGCCCTCGTTTATTCATGCGGGTGACGAATAAATCTGAGCATGTCGTCTCTCGGAGAGGACTTTAAGCCATCTGCCACGTCCATGTACGATGTCAGTCATTCGTTAAAGAAATCTACTGTAAATACATTTGAGTTAGGGAACAGTACTAATAAAATGTCGGGTAACTAAATGTACTAATTCTAAATTTAGGACTCCCTATGTAAAATGTTCATTGTGTGGCATCATAAAGAGTCAATCTTCGGTCTATATGTGTCTGTTGTGAGACTGCTACTACATCTTAACCTAACTTGAACACAAATTTTTGTAATTATAACTCTTTTAAGTTTTGATATATCTTACATTCAAGTACAAGCACACCGCACAAAGACACAGTCACAGAAAATAGTGTGCAAAACCTATTTTATTAACACAAAATATCTCAAAATGTATATTTATGTTGAAAACTAGTTGTATGCTTTAACAACATATATTCCATATAGAAGGTAAATGAAAGTAGAAAAGACTGTAAACAACTATACTTTGTTTAGTTTAGAAGCCGTCTATGGTGTAGACTAATGTGAGGTTATAATATTGTTATCCGTTCAATGTGGAAGTCAGCTTCAAATGAAATCTTTTTCATGACAATCATAGTCATATTGTTTTATTAACAAGTATACTTTACATTTCTTTTTCAGTTTTACTATTTACTTTATTGGAAACTTCTTATTTATTCATCATAATTTAAAAAAAAAAAAAATTCTGTTTGTTCGCTATAATGGAAGTTGTTCTGTGAAAGGAACTGAAATAAATATTTTTTCAGAATTGTTCCTTTTTGGATTATTCAGTCGGAGTGAATGAGATTGAATAAGAACTCCATTAAGCGAGGATTTTATAAATTACATTGCTCCTCTTCTAATTTCAAAAGATTCAGCGAATTCATTTCTTTTTTTTTTTTGTGGGTTATTTTGAAAAAGGGATGTTATCATAGTTTACCAAATCAATTTGAAGGATTTTTTTTAAATATATATTATTGTATGATTTTATTTAGATTCGTATTTGTTAAAAACTGCTCTTGAAATTAATTTGATTGTTAACAATGAATTCATCTTATACATTGCTGTGATGAATGGACAAAGTACTCTTCACTTTAAATAAAAAAAGTTGTTATGAACACTGAAGAGAACTGTCTTCCACGTTACAGCACAAATAGTACTACAATCCTTCACCTCACTTTTATATTTTTTTTTTTTTTGCTTATGTTTATAAAAAAGGTTTTAAACAAAACTGAAACATTAGTTTTAAAAATTTGATTTGATCCTGGAAACTAACGTTTTTGTATAGGTTAGTTTATGAATTTTTTTATGACTTAGTAATATGGTAACTGGCCACGACCAACTAGAATTTTACAGATTATTAGTGGACTAAAGTACAATATGCCTCGATATCATAGTGTAATCAGCAAACTGGAAGCATATTTGAAAAAGAAATGGTGCTAACCATTTAACTTGGGAAATCCCTAGATTTCTAGGAGAGGATATTGCATAGTGTATTTTTGTCAAGGTTTCATTCTCTTCATTGAGTACCGTTTTTTAGATCACATGTCCTAGGTTAGATTAGGTTGCAGTGGTAGTCCCACAAGGGAGCACACGTAGATGGAGCAGTGGCCCTTAGTGATACCCCACAATGAAGAGTGATTCTACGGTGGGAGTCCTAAATTTTGCCTAACTCAAGTGTATTTAGAGTAGGGATCTTTAACAAGTACCTGACATCGTACAGGATCGGTACCGATGGTTTAACGTCCTTCTCCGAGGGACGACATGCTCAGATTTATTCACCTCCCGCGTGAATAAATCGTGAGCCAGGTGAGGATCAAACCCCCATGTTATCAGTTTAGAGGCGAGTACGTTAAACACTGAGCTAACCTGGCCTCTATCACATGTTCTAACATTTACAATCCCAAATGTTTGACTTAACTGTCATCATGAGAACGAAGTTATGATAGACACAGTCTGCCGGCAGATGAACGATTTCCAACCATTTTATACACCTATGTGTGAGCAAAATTAAAAAAATGACAAACAACAACAGCACATCAAATCACGTAGAGAAACACGTAGAAAGATCATCTATATTTCAAATGGAATTGACCAAGAATTCTATATGAAAGTAAACCTGGAAAACTGACCAACTACTAATCAGTAATAACTATAATTTTTTTAAAATATAATAAAATATATGCATGTATTTTTATCTACAACTCTTAAGTAAAAAATTTGGAATGACCGACACTCAACTTTACTATAAGTTGACTAATAAGAAACTCATTGACAATGATTGAGTTTCGCTTTCATTTTAATGGGGCTATTATCTATTTAATTTGCAAGGCAAACTTGAAGTCATTGATATAGAAGGATGAGTAGTGCTATTATTTATATTAAGCTGAACACTGAGTGTCATCAGACCCGTGCGCACCACTGCTACGAGTGTATCTTCCCTATGGTGCTTCTCTTAATCGTTTCTAAATTGAATTTCAGATGTTAAGTTCTTTTATAAACTTCATAATTGAAAAATATTTATAGATGAATATTTCTTACTTCTATTCGGTTTAGGTAATTTGCCAAAAAATGTAATATCTTAAACTCGATTGCATCGCATTTAGTCAACTGTTTTCAATGGTTTCCGCCTCATACAAAGAGAGTCTGCATTATTTCTATGGAATTAATTGCAGCTCACATAAATAGTAGTTTCGACCACACTGTCCAATTAGATAATACACATATTTCTTACATCATTCCTTTATAGATTTATCATTTTTTTACCAATTTAATTATCAGTTGAAATTAAGTTTTAAAACTAAATTAGGCCCAGTTGTCCCAGCCAACGTTTATCTGCTTCTTTCTTCAGCCTTTCATCAAGTACAAGCCAGAGTGTGTATAACTTCGCAAACATACTACAATCGCAAACTTCAGCGTGTGTCCATATTAAATTGTTTGAATTTACATCTGAAGCTAATAAAATTAGCAAACATACTTCTAATAGAAAAGTCTAGTGAAGTTTAAAACAGTATCGAAATATTATCAACATAAAATTAAAAAAAAAATAATTATATTAAAGCTAAGAAAATTTGTCCTTTTATTCATTTTTCTGCAAATAACTTGAATAAATTAATAACACAGAAGGGTAAAATTACCATTACTACAAATATTCTAAAAGTAGGAGTCACAATAAATAGCGTTATAAGCGTTTTAGCAACAGCGAAGTCCAAGATGATTTATTATGTTCAAACTTTTAAAGATGTCTAAAGTTAATAAAATTAGCTCGCTTGGGCTGCTTGATTTGATTTGTCAGTCAACTTTTGATTCGATGATGTTTAATTCATTTCTACATTATTTTGAAATCATTAATATTATTAATGGCAATTAAAAAAATAGAATCTTTCTAGTCCATTTTAACTAAATTGCAAGACTATTTATCAAGATTCTAAATTAATTTTTAAGTTATTATAATTATATTAGTTATAAGATTATATTAACTATTATGTTTTTTTAATGGTTTATTCTAAATTTTATCTGGGTACATTATCTAGTAAATAATATTAATAATATGGAACCAGTTCGCGTTGAAGGTGTTAATGGTTCCTTTAAAGACATTTTATGTAAAGATTATATTGAATTACCAATAACATGAAAAAACAATGACCAAACAATTATAATACAATGAACTATGCACAAAAACTGATTTATGAATTAAACGAATAACATTCATTGACGACTCTGATCGTAGAATTAAGCTTCGACACATTTATATGGTGAATAGATATAGAAATATTGTAGAATTGATACCAATTATAAAGTGAAAAGAACAGTTTAAAGCATTCCGATTACCAAGCTGTTATTGACAGCTTTGTCGAACTCCCTTTGAGTGTTGCTGGGGTTGTTCTATTGTTGGTCTAAACTAAACACAATAATATTGAAAAAAAGTGCCCAAAATAATTACATGGAAGCGCTGAAACTAATTATTTCAAACTAATGGTTTTTTATTAAAAATTATATATCACACAAATATGATTATGGAAAATTAAAAAAAAATAAGTATGTATTATCCAATTTGATGAAGCAAGAGATCAGGTTATGTTGATCATAGTCGGATAGTAATTATTTAGTAATTCTCGAAACAGAACCGTCTGTGTAAATTAGAGCTTTGCTGGCTCTCTAACGATGTTATCAGTTAACAAGTCCGTCTGAGCCTCTCGGCTTATTTGTCTAAGATAATTAAAAGGGTGGCGATGGAGAAGGAGACCGGCTTCTTCTACAGGAGCTAGCCACATTTTTCAACTCTTCCTACCCTTGGGCTATTTTTTTAAGCGATGCTTTTAAAAACCTCTGACAGTCTAATTGATACTAATTCCAATAGTGACACCTGCCATTCAGCCTGCCTCTTCTTTCATGCATCTCTTAACTAGATCTCTCGCAGTACAATTACATCACCAACTCCTTTGTAAACAGTTTAATATTTATTCACAATTCAAATTTAGTCTTTCTAGTCACCTTCTCTTTTTTTTTTTTTTTTTTGTTATATTTGGTTTCAGTTTATGAAAATTAGCCCTTTATGATCAGCGAATAATTTCCATTTTCCATTTCACTTTGTTTCTTCTTAAGGACACATAATGTTCTTCATTTGTCTAAACATACGATTAAAGTCAAAGCCCATAGCAGCAGAAGACCGATATTTACCGTATATTCTGCAGTACACTACCTTCATGAAAATAGTAGTAAATAAACAAATCCTTGCAAAGTCACACTCCATATCGACAACTAATCAGTATGTAGAATCTTTACATAGAAAGACACGCGAACAGGAATACCCACAATACTACGCACATTTCAATATTTCTACCATCGCATTAATTGTATATATATAATATACAACATATATTGCTGACAGTTGGGTTTTTGACTCTGACGAAGACCGCTTGTTACGGTTGAAAGATCTTAGTCTTGTTTTCCCATTTCTTATTGTGGTTTGATCATTGATTGTTATTTCACGTGTTTATGTGGAATCTTTTTATACATATATAGTATATCCACTTGGGAGTTTGTTTTTTGAAACTAAAATACTGATCTAAAAACCCATTGTACATTAACTTTTATCATATATATATATAAATTAATAATCAACAATAACTCTTGATACTCGTATAATATATGAATTAAATACCACAATAAACAATATAAATTAATTAAAATGCTCTAAGGCCTTTCGTTACAACATCATCAGAGAGCTAAATGAAACAACCAAAAAATATAATAACAACCAACAAAATATAAGAACTTACTATATTTTTTGGTTGTTTCATTTAGCTCTCAGATGATGTTGTAACGAAAGACCTTAGAGCATTTTAATTAATTTGTATTGTTTATTGTGGTATTTAATTCATATATTATATCAAGAGTTATTGTTGATTATTAATTTTTATTAATTAATTAATTAAGCTCTCTGATGATGTTGTAGTGAAAGACATTAGAGCATTTTAATTAATTTATATTGTTTATTGTGATATTTAATTCATACATTTAACAAATTCTATTTATATGATTATATTTTCGGGTGTAAGTAAGCATATATTTCAAAATAAAAAAATTTTGGTGACCCACGGATTTTATAAAACAATATATATATATGTATATAACATTTAGACCAATGTGTTTTTTGGTTGTTTTCTAGTATTAATAAAGCCTGTTTATTTTCATGTAAACCGGACAGTTCTTGCCGTTCTGTCAATATTGGTGGAGGACTCACAACTGCTACTTTTGTCTATAGGTTTGGATATCTATATATTTGGATAACATATGATTAATCCAATGATCCATATGATTAAATCAATATCTATCTTTAATCCAATGAAGTGGAGTTATTTAACATTAAAAACAATACGCTGTAATGTCCTCTACGTAAAATAAAACTAAGAATAGGATCAATTTATTACATTTAGAATATAACCCAAACTTTTGTATCAGTCAAGTGTTAATATACCTAATAACGGAAAAAATGAATTCATTACAAAAGTCTCTGTTATAGGGAGAAGAAATGATTTATTAAGAAATCATCAGACGGTCAGTTTTAGCACTACTGTTTTTAAATCAATACTCCTTATCTTGACAGCAGGTACCATGACATGGTGAAGTGAATTTTCTATTGTTTTCCATGCTTTTCCTTGGTTTTTTTATTTGTAATTCATGCATTCCTTTAAATAAGAACCTGAACAGGAGCTGATAAGCATAAATTGTGATGAATAATCACACACAACTATAACGCAACATTAAGGTACAAGTTATTCATCGGTGTGAGAAAATATAATATTATTACAAACCTGTTAAAGTCAGTATAGATATAGGTTTGAACCGTTTGTTACAATAAATCAGTAGATTTAAGAATCATTATATATTTCTGCTAAAATTAAAGTTTCACATAATGTGTTGGTTGTATTGTAAAACCTTCACCATCTGCAGAGTTTAAAAATAATAAATAATAGTAGAATTGACAAAATTATCTCAAAGCAGTCAATTTATAAACACTAGAGAAAATATTTCAGGTATAGGAAAGTACTAATAGGCTTTTCAAAAATAATAACGTTGAGGAATTACCTGATGTTTTTGTTTACTGGAATATACGTTTATATTATGCCTGATAATATATAACTCTAAAGTATTAACTAATGCTAAGAAAATTATTTAGTTCTAATTTAAGATGAAATTATTAAAAACTTTTTTTTTAAATTTTACATAAAGGCTTTTTCAAATTGGGCAATTAACATTCTGAGTAGTTTTAGCTGAAAGAAGTTTGAAAAAAGTTTTTTTTTTTTAAATCTTGAAGCCCTGTCAGAAACTCTCTGAAGGGTATTTATAGTAGGACAACAAACTCTTTCTTTACCTGCTGCGAAGTCTTTATCGTGTCTGTAATCTCAGAGACTTGCTCTTAAACTTAAGACCTGCACAAGTTTTCCGATTTTACTGACTGGAAAAACATTTCCCTTCACCAGCTTGGCGTGGCAGTTGAGAAAAGTTTGTTTTTTTTTTTCCCCTAAAGACGCTTTTTAAAAATTTATTGCCACCTTGTTAACTTTAAAGTGAATTTACTGAGATTACTGAAATAAGTGAAGGAAGAAAGGTGGGATCTATGTAAGTTGGTAGGGTGTTAGAGTGAGATAAGATAAAGTAAATAGAGATGTATCTAACAGTGGCTTGTTAAGCTTGCTGAAAAGAAGCGATTGGTCTTAAGGGAGTTTCAATATTGGATGAATCGCTACACTCCTACAGTCATAGCGTACAGAGCCATGAAATCAAGGAGATCTCTTGTAGTTCATCTGAAACTAGATCAAATACCACATAAATGCTACAAATGAAAATTCGACTAAATTTCAACTTAACCTTTCAAGAGTTTTTCAAAGGTTGAAATAAACATTTTCATTAACTCATTGAAATATTTCATTTTCTCTATTGTTTTACTTAACATTGCACCTAAAACTCCAAACCTTTAACATATCTCTTTAATAATTTCTTTTCTTCCTACATTAAACAAATCTATTGTGGCATACACTTCATTTATGTAATGATTATATAAATATGGTAAATTCTGAGATAGTAAATTCCATATCGATCATATGTCTTATGTTTCCATGTCATAGGGATTACCCTTTGATAATCAACTCCTGACAAGAGGACAAAGGGTAGAGGCTACATCCAGAATCCGATTAAAAGACGTAATTTCTGAGAGCTTTTCATCAAACAAATATAAACTTTTCAAAACACTGACAGGACACCATTTGTACCATTACCTTCTACTTCTGTATTAATAAATGAGGCATTGTAATTAAAGAAATTTTCCCTACTCTTTTAAACACTTCTTTTCCTAGGAATATCTTACAAAGCTAACCGATTTTTTTATTTTTGTGATCTCATTTATGTCTTTCTTTTGTGATTTTAGTTTAAGGATTCGGTTTTTTTTTAAATTATTTATATATGTCTTGAAAAGATAAATCAGCTTTTACCTTGTTAGTTGCGCAGAGAATTTTTACAATATTCTAAAACAGTTGTATGCGGAATTCTACAGAACCCAATAAGGTAAATGTCGTTTTATTCAAAAAGGACTGCTACTAACTTTTACTTGTATATATATGATCAATTCACAATATCAAATGGGAAAAAAAGACTAAGATCTTTCAACTACAACAAGCGGTCTTCGTCAGAGTCAGAAACCCAACTGACGAAGTTTTATTGTGGTTTGATCATATATATATATATATATATATATATATATTTATATAGAAAGAGAGAGAGAGAGAGAGAGAGAGTGAGAGAGAGAGGAAGAGGGGGAAGAGGAAAAAAATATTAACAAAAACTTTTAACTCTTAAATTAAAAAAAAAATTATTAGAAAAAAAATTAGAAAGTCTTTAAATTTTTCATTTCCAACCGGACAAATTCTGATATTTAATAACCAGTTTTTTTAAAATATCAATTTTAATTTGTATTACGTTGTAACTCAGAAAGCATGATCACAAAAAAACAGTAAACAACTTACTTATGTAGAATATGTTAAACAGGAATGACGTTCTATCTACATTTAATAATGAATTATTGAATTATTTCAAATAATATTGATCTTTATATTATTTGAAGTATAATCAGAAATATGTCATAAAGTTTTATATGTAAATGAATTTTAATCAAATTAATGAAAGGAATGGAATTTCAATAGCTTTGAAAAAAGATAGGAATTTCGCAACATCCATGCAAAGTCATTTGTTCTTGCAGAACTGGATAACGGTGTTTTTTTTCATATTTGAAAGTAACTGTCAAGGGATTACATGATATAATGAAATTAGAGAGGAAGATATGGTGTGGTACTTAGTTTATTATCCATTGAGTGCGAGAAGGACAGCGGGAGTCTCGTGGGAGTGTGCAGAAGCAGATTGTTGGGGAATGGCTACCCTTGAGTTCAAGCCTGCAAATTTTAATTAGTCCTTAAAATAAAACTTCTCTCATTACTTCTGCTCAAATCTTCCTAATGTATGATTGAATGTTACACATTTATATGGAGTTTTCCAGCAGTAATACATCTTTGTTAAAGTATATAAGACAATTATTCTGAATTACTGATCAATTGTAAATTTAAATTCATCAAGTGCATAATAATGAGAGCTACAGTAACTAGTGGGCTTGAAACAAGAATTGAAAGTAACGAATTTGAATCTATGATAGCATCTTCATGAGGGAGATTGAAAACCTAAGAGAGTCATTCTTAAGAGAGAATGCAAAGCCATCGGTCCCGAGTCAGTACAATGAATTTCAAGATATCATTATGAGTCTCCTCCTCTTTAATACTTATAATTATAGCTAAATGTTGCACGTCTGATAAATATTCAAGCAAATAATATCAGGAATGAGTTGTGATATACTCTTCTGAATACATGCCATTAGACCTGCTGACCCTAGTACAAGTAATGCAATAAAACATCAGTGCAGTAATCCAACTTGTGCTTAATACGAAGAACAATGCCAAACCGCTCATAATTATAAATACGTCACATATGACATACAAACAAAAGTGAGAAAAAGTACTTTTCAACTGCAAATGTACGATTGTCTCCTGTAAAGAATCCAGTAAGTGTTGGGATTAAAGTGACGACCATAAGTCTTTCAGAATGTTTATGCTAAAAGAACAATAACTATGATTATCTATCTTCGCTATTGTTCGTTTGAACATATATAAAATCTAAATTGGTGATTGATAGAGTTTAAAGTCAAGAATGATTGTTTCAGTGGGCCTAAACTGCAGTGAAGAAGACGTTGGTGGTTGTCAGGAGGTTGTTTGTCCGGGTGACTCAGCGCTCCAAGTCGGCGGTGGTTGCGTCTGTGAACTGGAGCGCTGTCACCTGCCTCCACCCTGCCCTCTGGGACACCCTGTGCTTAAGAAAAAGGCTTCTCTCCAGCCGGGTGACTGTTGCGACGTGTACGAGTGTCCTTCCCCTTCCAATGGTAACTCTATAAAACCATAAACAAAAATCCTTATTTCTACGAGCAACTCAATTAAACCAGGGTATCAAATTGGTACGATGTGTGCAAACCATTTCAACAGGCATTCAAGAAAGCCAAAAACAATTTCGTTCACTTTTACTTTGATTTACCTTTATGGTGTAAATTCATCAAACTATTTCATTGAATGAACATTTTTATATCGAATTTTCAACGGAAGTACAAGTTTTGAGTTACCTTGAGTCCAATAGAATACATTTCGTAAATTGGTGTTGTGTTTTACATATCTTAAGAACAAAAGATTTATAATCACCAAATTTCATATCTAAGTTATTATTAGTCCTCAGACAAATGGCTAGCTTGGCAACAATATTACACTTTTATATGATACTTCATGCTAAAAATTTTTTTTCGATTTCTTAATGATTTATCCTAACGATTTTGATTATAATTGCTGTGATTCTTGCTTTATATTAATTTGAATGAGAATTAATCCTGCAATTAATATGAATTTGGATGTGATCCGAGTATAAATACTCCCTGAGAGTCAACATTTTAAAAATAACTTACGAAATAAACAAAAATTATCTTTCAACCGGCTCCGATTATGCTGAAACGAATATTAAACAATAGTTTACATTCCATCTAAACTGAATTTACTGTGATAAACAACTCTACTTTGTTAAATAATTAGTTATTATTTACTTTTAATCTATTCATATTACCTTCACACTAAGAAGACAAGGTTGTTCTTCTGTCTATATTAATAACTCTCTCATCCTAATTTCTAACGTTATATGTATCTGGGAATGTACATCGATAAACGACTAAAATGGCATCCACATACAAGACTGAAACGATAGGCCCTAATGAGACGATTTAAGATGTTATCCAGACTTCTCAACAAAAAGATCAAATTTTACTCTACAAAATAAAGAACTGATATATACTACAATACTTAAACCAATTGTTGGACTTACGGACTCAAAATCTGGTGAACAAACAAGCGTACAAATATCCAAAGAATCCAAACAGCTCAATCCATAATCCTTTGCAAAATTCTACAAGCTCTTTTTTATGTTTCTAACGATAATATTCATAACGATCTAAAAATTCCTTTTATCCACCAAGAAATCGGATCAAGATACCGTAAACTTCATGAATCTCTACCCACCAACCTAAATCTTTTCATTCAGCAATTATCATCCCACCAGATTCCTACCAACCCTATTAGAAGACTGAAAAGATGTTGGCCTCGTAATCTGCTCAGCAATGATAACTAACAAGACTAATTACAAGTGATCAAAACAGGTTTCTCCACTCGTTTATTTTATTTTTGTAGCATGGACAAAAATTACTTGTTGCCCCATTAAGGGTAGTTATAATATATTCAAAAAATAATGTTTTATACCAACCGTCCGAATACCTGGTTATTTAATTTAATTTAGCTTAATACATATGTTTATAAGATATTTAATTAATAGTTAAATTTCAATTAATAATTCGGGTCAAGATTATAGCAAGAATGTATTCATTCATTTAAGAAGCCTTAAATTGTTAGTTGTTTGTTTGTTTTCCAACGCCAATACATTTAAGACTTTCACCTGTTAGTGCTGCTTCAGGACCGGATATTATGGCTTATTTATAATTTAGTTCCCATATTGGTAATAGATGAACCAAATTACCGTTGATTCTACATTGGGATTTCTACATTTTGCCAAACTCAAATTAATTTAGAGTAAGGATCTTTCACAAGTTCCTGACATCGTACAGGCTCGGGGTCAATGCCTGAGTGCTCCGCTTTTTCCACCTCCTGCATGAATACATCGTGGACCATAGTGGATATTTAACCCTGGTTCTACCAGTCTAGTGACGTACACGTTGCTACTGTGCCAAACAAGCACCTGACTTTAAATTATAAAAACAGTGTATATTTATAATGAAATTAATGAACATAGTGAGGTGTTTATTACTCATGAAGGTAGTTTTTGCAGATAACTTTATAACTTGGAAAAACATAAAAATCTTTCCTTGAATTAAAGCAGATATGATGATCCAACCTTTCAAGACTAACTGATTTAATCTGATACCATTATAAAAGCGATAACTAACTATTGGCGGAAAAAATGTTCAGTCTGGACCCAGCGCTTGGGCGAGCAAGGGTCGTCAACTATGCCACGTATTCATTTCCACTCAGAACATCCAAACAGCTGTTAAATTTGCATTTACTCTTTTTTTATTGTATTTATATTTGCTGCGTTTGGCATTATATAAGTAAATGCAATATTATTATATAGTTACAGTTTAATAAGAAATACGTTTACTGAGAAATGTGCAATTATTCATTATACATAATTTTTAACTTTCTTAACAGATTATCGAAATTACATTATTCTTTGAAAGAAAAACCGAATCCAGATCTCACACACATTTACGACTAAATTCATTTTGAAACTGAAATATCTCTGTCATCCAGATTACAAAATAAAGCCTGTTAATCCTAGCGTAAAAAAGAGCAAATTGTGATTTGTTTGGAAACAAAGATGTAACAATATATTTAAGCTAGTTTGCTAATAATCGTGAGAAATTATTTATTAAAATATTTTTTCTTTTTTAAAACCGTATGTCAATCTTTACTGACATTATCATTATTTATCAAACCACATAATATGGAAGAAGAGAGGTCCTATCTGTCCTCTTATAGCTCGTAGGGCTGTTTTTGACCGTTGAACAAGAATAGTTTTACTATCTGGTTTAATATTTGTAATAGACATTAATAAACCCCTCATTATTTGATTTCCAGTATAATTACCGTATGTCGAGGTCAAACTAATATAAATTGTTTAACTCCTCAATAATTGTAAAAGTTAAAATTATTATTTGAGCAGCTTCAGTAAAGTTCTGACCGTCTGCATCAATTTTCTTTCATATTATCTATTAATGAATCAACATCTAAGGTTATCTACAAATAGCCAATATTAAACGGAGGATAGAAACAACTGAATGTTTAGGAATTGCAATTCGGAACTCTTTGGCGAAGACAAATAACCATCAAAACGACCTCTTATCTATCTAACTGCCAAAAGTTAGCCAGGACTAGAGCTTTGGTGAAGTCCAATTTCGCCTCTTAAATAAGAAATAGCATTTCAACATAGTCGGTAAATTTAATATACAAGCTTTTTAATTTACTTAGAAATTATATTTAACATCTATGGGTACATAAATGACATTTATACTGTAAATATTTTCAATCGCATGGAAACTTTATGAATATAGAGTATTACAAAAATGAATAATTTCATTAGGTTAAATCTGAAATTGTAGATTTAAATACTTTGTCAGTGGAAAGAGAATAGAAAATATGGGATCGACTCCTCTTTCGTAATCTAGCACGGCCGAATACCGACTTAAGTACAGGAAATGTAGAGATGGTTAGGAGTGTGATAAGAGGAGGGCGCTGTCTGGGACAGACCGACGTTATCTCGTCGTGGAGAGCTTTACCTACCTACCCACTAGGCCTAATCAGATAAAATCAAACCAGAAAAGCTCCTTAATAATCTTGACAACTCAGTAGCTGGAAAGGGAGGAACTCACGATGTTTAATCTAGAATCTCTCAACCTGCGCAGTTCAGTGTGAATATTACAACAACTAGGTATTATTTATGAATTATCAAATCAACGTGTTTCTTATATTTGGAAATCTAGCGAGAAACGAATCACTGTCGATTATACAGGGTTCCAATAATAACTTCAAGATAACGCCTTCACTTTGAATGAACGCAACTATTATGTGCAATTTGTATTCCAATCTCAAATTAATATTGCCTCCATAGTGAAATATCAATAAGTCATTTATTGTTCTATGACTAACTCATTCTCAGACTTGGGCTGGCTGAGGACTGTGCAAAGTTTGGACACAGAAACACACTTTGTATGGACGTACAAAGCTTACATCCAAATTATTCAAAACAAGAGTACTCATCTTAAAGGAGGAGTAATTTTAGCTTTCAATATATTAAATTGTAATTAAGCACTACATTACTCGATTTAGAGTCAATGAAGTCTAAACCTGCTCAGCCATCCATGTTACTCCTATCGTATTACCCCAGTCTTGCCACATGACCTACCTGCTCAGTGCAGCGCAGTAACTCACCAGTAGTAAGGGCCCTACCCAGTGGCGTAGCAACTATTTCTGCTACTCGGGGTGATCTTAAGATCCCCCCCCCCCGCCTCCACTTGCCGTTGATAATTCCTTAACATTCCAAATTCCAGAAAGTCCTCAAAATATCCATTTTCATGGAGTTACGATCAAGAATCAAATTTTAAACTGTTGTTATTAGTCCCAAACTTTCATCTTATTACAATACTCGTATAATACAAATCATAAAAAAACTGTTAAGTTAATATCTGACTAAGCAAATTGTTTATTAAATAAACTATAATAAACTTTCAAACCCTTTAAAAAACTAGTTTTGGAAAATTTAAAATATTTTTATTTTTAATTTGCAAATATTTAAGTTTAAAAGTTCGTTTAAAAACGGTATTATACACATAAAACATAAAAACAATGACTTCCTTAAAAATTCATTTGGCATAAAATTTGAAATGTTTTTTTAAACTTTTTTATTTTCTATTTTGACCCACTCAACTCAAAATAGAAAATCACTACAGAACTCACTTTACTATTTCGACATCCGTCGTTAGTTCGTTTTATATAATGTTAATTTCATTTTCTAATTCAAAACAATTCTTAATGCTGCCTATGAATTATTTATATATTATTTATATATTATACTATGACTATATATTATTTATGGTCAATACTTACTTCACATTAATTATATGATGAACATCAAAAATGTTAAATAAAAAAACTCAGTCTGATAAACTAAAAGATAAATTAATAACTAGCTTCTTATTATTACCACTGAAAAATTAGAATATAAGTGTTGTTCAGTTTTAATATTCCATGGGGATACGGGTGGAAATTAAAAAGGTTAACTTCTGTAATATCATTACAGCAAGGGACTTCTGTGATGGTTGGCTAAAATTATTGGAGGCAATATCAAATTGATGTTGCTTAGTAATTCAGGACAATCTAGTTTGTAATTTTGTAGCCTATAGACAGTATTTCAACTTCTCGATAATTAACTTGATAATTTATATATCAAGGGTAAACTGTATCTCTTGGGATTAAGTTCAAGAATTTCCAGATTTAGAAAAGCCAATAATAGACTAATGGAATTGCTAGGGGTGAACAAATTATGTGTACTAAACTAGTGGAAAGATCTAAATATTTGTGAAGTACTAATTAAATAAGGAGACATATGATTCAGTAGAAGTTTAACCTTATCTAATTAACGAATATGAAAAGTTCTTTTTTTTAAGAGAATTTAAAAATAAGAATGGGATACATATAATTTTTACTTACTAAAGAAATTTAAGTCAGTTATAACAACAATTTCAATAATTATGAATAATTAAAAATTTAAGTATTGCATGAAGAGTTAGACCGGAATATGGCTCGCCATTACTGAACAAGTGCTAATTTACAAGTGAACCATTTATAATAGGAAAAATTAATAAAAGTTAGATTAGTCAGGGAAAGTTTTAACTTTTAAGTCAAATTGATTCGTAGGCCAGAAAAATAACGTCAAAGATAATTTATAGTACTTTTTGGTCTTTACTTAGTGTTCGTGTACATATTCATATTTTATTTAAATAACGCAATTTGAATGGTCTTTATCTCCTTAATATTCCAAAGTTAATTCTCTAAAGTTTATATAATACCAGAGGCCACCACGAGGAGGTGAGAGACTAACGTTGGGTCAGAGAGGCTATAAGAGACGCATCATAACCCCAAGACCCCCGTCAGAGTAAGGTGGTATAAACCACCTCACTCTGTCCAGGGGCCACCACGAGGAGGTGAGAGAGTAGCGTTGGGTTCGAGAGGCTATAGGAGACGCATCATGACCCCAAGACCCCCGTCAGAGTAAGGTGGTATAAAGCACCTCACTCTGTCCAGGGGCCACCACGAGGAGGTGAGAGAGTAGCGTTGGGTTAGAGAGGCTATAGGAGACGCATCATGACCCCTAGACCCCCGTCAGAGTAAGGTGATATAAACCACCTCACTTTGTCCAGGGGCCACCACGAGGAGGTGAGAGAGTAGCGTTGGGTTCGAGAGGCTATAGGAGACGCATCATGACCCCAAGACCCCCGTCAGAGTAAGGTGGTATAAAGCACCTCACTCTGTCCAGGGGCCACCACGAGGAGGTGAGAGAGTAGCGTTGGGTTAGAGAGGCTATAGGAGACGCATCATGACCCCAAGACCCCCGTCAGAGTAAGGTGGTATAAAGCACCTCACTTTGTCCAGGGGCCACCACGAGGAGGTGAGAGAGTAGCGTTGGGTTCGAGAGGCTATAGGAGACGCATCATGACCCCTAGACCCCCATCAGAGTAAGGTGGTATAAACCACCTCACTCTGTCCAGGGGCCACCACGAGGAGGTGAGAGAGTAGCGTTGGGTTCGAGAGGCTATAGGAGACGCATCATGACCCCAAGACCCCCGTCAGAGTAAGGTGGTATAAAGCACCTCACTCTGTCCAGGGGCCACCACGAGGAGGTGAGAGAGTAGCGTTGGGTTCGAGAGGCTATAGGAGACGCATCATGACCCCTAGACCCCCATCAGACTAAGGTGGTATAAACCACCTCACTCTGTCCAGGGGCCACCACGAGGAGGTGAGAGAGTAGCGTTGGGTTCGAGAGGCTATAGGAGACGCATCATGACCCCAAGACCCCCGTCAGAGTAAGGTGGTATAAACCACCTCACTCTGTCCAGGGGCCACCACGAGGAGGTGAGAGAGTAGCGTTGGGTTCGAGAGGCTATAGGAGACGCATCATGACCCCAAGACCCCCGTCAGAGTAAGGTGGTATAAAGCACCTCACTCTGTCCAGGGGCCACCACGAGGAGGTGAGAGAGTAGCGTTGGGTTAGAGAGGCTATAGGAGACGCATCATGACCCCTAGACCCCCGTCAGAGTAAGGTGATATAAACCACCTCACTTTGTCCAGGGGCCACCACGAGGAGGTGAGAGAGTAGCGTTGGGTTCGAGAGGCTATAGGAGACGCATCATGACCCCAAGACCCCCGTCAGAGTAAGGTGGTATAAAGCACCTCACTCTGTCCAGGGGCCACCACGAGGAGGTGAGAGAGTAGCGTTGGGTTAGAGAGGCTATAGGAGACGCATCATGACCCCAAGACCCCCGTCAGAGTAAGGTGGTATAAAGCACCTCACTTTGTCCAGGGGCCACCACGAGGAGGTGAGAGAGTAGCGTTGGGTTCGAGAGGCTATAGGAGACGCATCATGACCCCTAGACCCCCATCAGAGTAAGGTGGTATAAACCACCTCACTCTGTCCAGGGGCCACCACGAGGAGGTGAGAGAGTAGCGTTGGGTTCGAGAGGCTATAGGAGACGCATCTTGACCCCAAGACCCCCGTCAGAGTAAGGTGGTATAAAGCACCTCACTCTGTCCAGGGGCCACCACGAGGAGGTGAGAGAGTAGCGTTGGGTTAGAGAGGCTATAGGAGACGCATCATGACCCCTAGACCCCCATCAGAGTAAGGAGGTATAAACCACCTCACTCTGTCCAGGGGCCACCACGAGGAGGTGAGAGAGTAGCGTTGGGTTCGAGAGGCTATAGGAGACGCATCATGACCCCAAGACCCCAAGGCCATCACGAGGAGGTGAGAGAGTAGCGTTGGGTTAGAGAGGCTATAGGAGACGCATCATGACCCCTAGAGCCCCATCAGAGTAAGGTGGTATAAACCACCTCACTCTGTTCAGGGGCCACCACGAGGAGGTGAGAGAGTAGCGTTGGGTTCGAGAGGCTATAGGAGACGCATCATGACCCCAAGACCCCCGTCAGAGTAAGGTGGTATAAACCACCTCACTCTGTCCAGAGGCCACCACGAGGAGGTGAGAGAGTAGCGTTGGGTCAGAGAGGCTATAAGAGACGCATCATAACCCCAAGACCCCCGTCAGAGTAAGGTGGTATAAACCACCTCACTCTGTCCAGGGGCCACCACAAGAAGGTGAGAGTAGCGTTGGGTCAGAGAGGCTATAAAAGATGCGTCATGACTCCTGGGCCCCCACATCTGTTTAACTGAAAATTAATTGACAAAATAAAATTTATAATGATTTTTGCAATTTTCTAGAAGTAGAAGTAAGGATGAATTGTGAGTATCGTCCAAGACTGACTTAAAAGTAACACTCTTTGCAAAAAGAAAAAGGTTATTCCGGAAAAAAACACAAACCTGTTCAAGATTTATGTTAGATTTTTTTTTAATGAAAAGTTGTATATTTTTTTCAAACAAAATATATGAAAAATATGTTTACATGAATTTACAAGCAAGCAATCAGGTGCTGGCTTTGTTGAAGTTAATGCTAAGGGAAGGAGGCCGTAAATTTCCACTGCTCTCTCCTTTTGACTGAACCCCTTGTATTTTTCATCAGTGTCAAGATTTGAATTCGCAACTTTATTTTGTAGCAGAAGTTTAGTTTAAGTTTTGAAGGAAATCTCTCCGACCCATTTCCCCAGGGCTCTAAGAGTTAAGACTGGCGCAGGCAAGCTCACCTACCATATCACTGCTATTTCAGGCCCTTTTCCATTTCAAAACTTTCCCTTAACTTAGCTTTTCTTTTAATTGTTCTAATGATTTTTAAAAAAAAAATCAAAAATAGTTTGTTTTTTGCTTGCTTTTTAATTGATCTCAAATTAAATTCATTGCTTTTTAAACACCACAAAACCGATTATTTTTCACTACTTTGTTGGTCACCAGAATATCCTTAAAGTAGTTTTTAAGGATATTCTTATAATAAAACTTTGTGAAAAGAGACAGCAAGGAAAGAAATGAAAAAATAATAGCAAATTATTTTTAAATTTGTAAATAAACTCTTTTTCAATTTCCCTTAAAAAATTATAATAATCATTACGTGTACAATCTGATATAGATGGAAATGTGCTCAATTTCAATATCCCGGAATTTCAAAAATAACATCTCCACACAAAAAAGAGTTTAAAATCAAGACTAACAATGTGTTTTAGAAAACTAACATCTCAACACTACAGATGTAAACCTGAAGAAGGACACTAAGTGTTCGAAACGCGTTGTTAGTTTTGATATTGAACATTTTTTTGTGCAAAGACGTAATTTTTGAAATTCCCAATATCATAATTGAGGAATAGTAATTCATTATTAGTTACAAAACTTCTATTATCCCGTGTACGAGGCAAGATAGCTTTTTATAATTCACATATACTAACTTTTATAGTTCCTAACAGTATGAATTAATATATTTATTAAAATTCTTATAGTTTACTTCAAATGTAATTTTGACAATGAGCAAATTTTATTAAAATACTTCTTTAAGCTCTTAAAGACCACGTTATTTTTATATTAGTTCAATTTCGTGAAAAGTAAAATAAGCAATAATAAAAGCACTTATTTCATTAACAGACTCATATAACTATGATTGAAGAGGATCTGCTAGTCCCCAGTAGTGAAGAGATGCCGATGAATGTTGATTTTATAGTTGGTTTCAGAAGCACCTGTTAAATGGTTACATGTTGGCTATTGAAAACACAAACTAAGGTGCTATCTTGCATAATAACAAACAAAACACGTCTATGTAGCTTTGGGGTCTATTAACACCAAGAACAGCTAAAAAGAGAAACTTACTTCAAAGGTACATATGTCTCGATAATAAATGGATGCTATTGACGTATCCTATAACAGAATTTAGTTTTCTAATCTCATTACTATTAAATTAATAAAATTTAATCATATACAAGATACCATTAATAATGTTATGCTATAAAAAACACTAATTAACACCTCAGAGAAGATGAACCTCAGTGTGGTTCTCTCCAAAAGTAAGGTTAATTTTTATGGTTTGAAGTATGCTTACAGATATCAGCTGTCTTCATCTGATACAGTAGCCATAAGCTGTTATTAGAATGTGTGAGTTACAGTGTCACAAATAGGCTGTTATTCGGATGACATCAGATTTTGTATTAGCTTCAGTAGCCACAATATGTTGTTATAGAATATATAATAACATAATAATATATATTCTATAATATAAACTGTATATAATAGAATATATAGTGTCATCTTCAGAGCCTGGAGTATGCTGTTATTTAAAATATGTCAGTTAGCCGCACCAGCTGCAGTAGCTAAATTTTGTTTTTATTAGCATTTATCAGTTACAGTTTCGTCTTCAGAGCCAAAACCTGATATTATGGCATGAAATCACTTGTTTGTATTAATTTTAACAGCCACAATATGTTGTTATATGGATATATGAGTTATAGTGTCGTCTTCAGAGTCTAGAGTATGTCGCTATTCAGAGATTATCTGTGTCTTCATGAGCTACCCAGCCCAGAATATGGTAAATTTAGAGGATATTAGCTAGTGTCCACTCCAGTTCATAAAACTGTTGTCTTTATTGAGGATATTATTGACTGTTCCATCTCTAATATAGTTTATTTGCGATCCTGTTATTGCAATTTTTGGTTAGTAATTATACTGATTTCTGATGTGACGTCTAAATCTCACAAGATTGCTACATATTTTTTAATCAACAATTACTTTTTTCTCATATTAAACATTCATTGTTTTTTCATGCCTTTTTGTTGTTCTAAATAGATAAGTTTTCCTCATTTTTTACTTTATGTAAAAATACAATGTTCTAAATACAATTTTAGAACCAATTCAGTTTTCTTTAAGATAACTTTAATTATATAGTTTAATTTAATATCAAAAGAATTCATTTGCAAAATATTTCTGCAGAACAACAATCTATTTGGGAAAACATTATTTTATACAATATTTATCAACATTTTACTGAAGAGTGAAACTGGTAAGTGATAATATTGTACCAGGACTTAGAGGTTGACATTCCGCGCATGGAAACGCTAATGCAGTTTAGGTTGATAACCCTAATAACAGGTTTGTTATTAGTATTGATCGTTTAGTCCTTAGTCGATGATATTAAACAGCATTTTTAATGACTAGCAACCGTGAATCAATACTGTGATTTAGTTGTGTTTCACATTAAACATTAGAGAGCTGTTTTAAGCTTATAGAATGAAGAAGATTCTAACCACTAAGAGGAATAGTTGTCGGTGTATTTGGATAAAGCTGCCTTGGCTGATGAACATTAGTAACGCTATTGACCTGCTTCAAACACGTACCATCGCTTCCGTTTGATCATATTGCCAGATTTAGACTTTAGTAATAACTAAACTTTGGACTGTGGCAAAGCTTTGCTACTCCTGTCAAGTCTTAGCACTTTCCTGACAATAAGCAAACTCCAATGAAACAGTTACTAAAGAATACAATCTCAGTGCAACACAGATTAATGAATTTATTTGGATAAACACATGCAGCAGTAAGAAAAAACCAGGAGTAGTCTATTCTATAGAAACTATTTCAATAGAAATTCTATTCTATTTCAATAGAAACTCGCTGACAATGAATTGAGTAATGATTTTATTTTGATAAGATTATCGTGTAGACTTAACTCCATACTGTCTGGTAAATTATTATCAAACTCATAGACATTCAATTGAATTAATTTTTTTTAATAAATATTCAGATATATTCATTTTATCAGTTATAACAGAGGTGGGCATACTACGGCGCGCGGGCCATATCCGACTCGTTGGTTTTTCAATCTGGCCCGCTACTACTCCTGGACTTTTAGCGCATAGACGTAACCTAAACTTTTAGATCATTGTTTTTTCTGGTTTTTCCTTTTTTTTTTTTTTTTTGAATAACTGAAAAGCCAAGTATACGTTAAACACCCTTCATTGTGTTTTTGTATAACTAAAATACCATCTTATTTGTGAAAACTGTAGGCAGTAAACGAATTTAACTGTTAAAGAGGTTTCCTAACTTTTTTCACTTAGTGAAAGTGTTTGAAGCATTGATCCTAAAAAAAAAAAACTAAAATTAGGGTATTTTTGGTACTTCATGAGATCATGAGACAAAATGTGGAAGCTGTTCAAAGGTTCATGAATACTCTGAAAAAAGGTTAAATAGTGTTCATGGTGACACAACCAAAAGAAATTGGAGTTGAATAAAACAAAAACATCAATAAGATGGGAAACAGAAAACGATATTTTTGTCTTGGGTTATATAATTTTAAAGAAATTGGTTTTGTAAGGAATTTATAATTGAATTACTCCGAATTTTTTTTATTTCTGACATTTATTCAAAAGGAGGGTAAAAGATAAAATATGGATCGTGCCTATTGGCTGAGATCCGTCTTTCATTCCAGCTCGCCTGTAAAATATTAAAAATCTATGTGGCTCGCAAACCAAAAAATTTGCCCACTCCTGTGTTATAACAATCTTAAAATCATTGATCTAGAACAATTTGACATGTTCTTCTTATTATTATTAACTTAAGACTTTGAGTCTCATCGAAGTCGCGCTCATGGTGGCTAGACATGTCTTATACTATTCTAAAACTTTTTTAAAAAAAATTTCAGATTTTTATTAACGAGTATTTATTTCTTTTCTTACAATAGCACTCTTATAAAAGGATTTTTACTTAAACTTATAAAAGCAGACATGATTCAACTGTATATTTTTTTATGTTTTCCAGCGAGCGATAGATGGTAGATACAATGCAAAAGTATTCTATCAATCTAGATGTACTCTTTAAAACATCATATTGTCAGGTATATAGTTCTTGGTGTATTTAAGAACCCCATTATTTTTGTGTAGCATCGAATATTGGGAAGGTAGTTTTTCGTCCTTTATGATAAAACGGAAAAAAATTTCGGCAACTTCTCTGAAGATTAAATAAAGTTAAAATGTATCATTAGGTTTTGTCTAGTTCCTAACCTCAAGAATATTTCATGAGTTTACAATACTTGAAGAGGATTGTAATTCTAAAAATGACAAACAATAAATTCTATCTGTACTAACATGAGAATTTTTTGGTAAATAAATATATCTATAAGGTTTAATATCAGAAGAGCTAAATCTCAAAGCTAGTTTCTCAAATTTCCCTTAACAATATAGATCTTTAAGAAACTAATCTGGGATACTTCTTGAATATTAAAGGTGCTTTTATGGCTTCTATAGAATCTATTGAATTATATAGATATACATAGATGTTTTAATCCATGAACTATAGGATAAACTATAGAATTGCAACTATCTAGCGAAAGATTTATTAGGGTAAGGAAAGGATATGACTAGAGATGGGCATATCGAATGAATACCTTCGCGTACCGAATTGTATTCGGGACTCAGGGCCCGTATTCTATACTTCAAATACGACTATTTTCGAATAAAATGCTCTTATTCGGCTTTCCAGTATCTTGCGTATCCTTTTTCCTGATCACTTGACACTCTCATTATTTATCCCATTATTTATCACATACATATATATTCTTACAGCTTTTCTACAATATAAATTATTGTAAACCAGAAATTTGCTTTTAATATATTTTTGGTAAAAAAAATATATTACTATTTAGGTATTGGCCTACTTAAATATACAACTTAATGTTAGGATTCATTTTTAATAGGTAAAATGCTTTACTAATAAATGCTTTGTAGAAATATTATAGTTGACAAAACATCTAAAAGACTATTGTACAGAAGGCCAGGCACCAGATGCAGGTCACTCGTAGTCTTAAGCTTGAGGGAGGAGTGAAGAGGTATTACCAGTTTCCGTTGTTGGTTGCTTGAGGCAATGGTGCAAGTGCCAAGCAAATCGTTCGTTATAATTGGCGGGAAGAGAGGAATGAGTAGGTGGCGAGCGGTGGCTGACGTCTATGTTGGGGAGATGGGAAAACGGGCTACTTGATAAGAACGAATCAGATACGACTACTTTGTATTGGTATCATAAGAAGCCGACCGAATACGTATCGAAGTATTTGAAAGTAGTCGTGTTGGTATCGGAACCGCGTATTCGACTACATCAGTACTTCTTATTCGATACGCCCACCTCTAGACGTAACAGGAATAAAATTATAACAACTAGAGGTTTCCCTCAGAGAAGTGTGTTACGCCTCTTTTTTAGATTAGTTGTAGATAATCAATGTTTCAATACGCAAGAATATACAGATGACCTTAATATTATAAAAAGATTAATGCTTTATGGTACTGCCTTTGAGTTCAAGTACCATTCTTTCCAAATTGGTGAAGAGTAAAGCAGAAAGGCTGCTACAATGCTTATTTCTTTATTCAGAATAAGAAAGAAAGTAGATCTCAAAGACTACTTTATTAAAAATTCTAAACTAGAATTCTCACAAGTCTATAAATACCTAGTCTCTTTTGATAAAATACTTAACTGGAAATATTATGTAACAAATATATTGGTTTCCAATATTCCATTCCAAATTCCATTCCGAATAATAACATATCCCATTGTTCTAGATCAGTGGCTACTAAGCTATTTTGGGCCATGCCCAACCTGGGCATTTCTAAAATCCTGATTCCCCAACCACTCCCGTGATATTTAATTTTTGTTATTCAAACTTTAACTGTTATTCACGCGAAGGAAACTAAACATTAGAAAGGCAGTCATACTATTTATATAAATTAAGACCAGGGTGTCGTTTTCGACACCAAGCGTATTTTTTTTAATTTGCATTGTATTAGATTATTTTTTTCTAATAATTAGACCATAACCTAAATTTCATAAAATATTAAAGTCCATCAAATATATTGACATTCAGGTTTAAAAAAAAAACTTAACTTCTTTTCTTAAAAGAAAAAAAAAATAATAAAAGGGTATAGAAATGTTTATTATTGGAAATGCATACATTTCTGCAATGTTTGCTCTTTCAGTTGCTACTTTTTTACAAGTGACATTTATAATTCATGTTCGCTTACTCGAACATTTACCACCAGTTGGCTTTTTACATGTAGTTATGGTCACATTGTTACATTTTGTGATGTAACACTTTCACCTTTTTCATGGAGGCTTGATAGAGTTCTCAGGGTTGTTTTCTTCTTCTTCTGTTTCTAGCATATGAAATGATGATATTGTGTGTTTCTCAACATAATAAGAGCGAAGATTTTCAATGAGTTTAAGAGTGAATTTCTTTCCACTTATTCCAAGAACATAGATGAGAACAATCGGTTTTCCGGATGTTGGTCCGACCACACTGTTCATGCTATGTGTTTCGATCTGTTATTCGAAAAATCAATTGTAGTAATTTAATTTTCTGTGTTCTATGTAATTTTTGTTGTATTTATGCATTAAAGGAAGGAATAAATAAAAAAACAAAACACTAAACTCACTTTCATACTTATCTTGATCCTTCAATATATAACCCTTCAAAGTAGCTTGACACTTGTGTCCTACAACTGACTACGATTTTCTGAATAATTCTTATTTCTGGCTGTTATTATTTTTCATGGTTCTTAACGTATGATTTAGTTTTGATGTAATAGTTAATTATTTGAAAATTACATGTGAATCTATAAATAGAATAACTAAAATCTCGAGCTTAGGTAAAGCCTTCTAATTTTCCACCTTCTTTGGCTAGGCAGAATATTAGTTATAGAAATAGCTTTGTTAATAGCTATACCCATTAATTTAAATTCGTTTAAACTCTTACAAGAGTGTCCAAAAGTGCATTATATATTTGCTATGTAAGTTTATACATTACTTGATGACTTAATGTTGATGCATTAATCTTGATGACTCTTGGATTCCATTATTAGTTTATTAAAATTCTTTATAATTGGTAAATAATCTTCTATCTATTTATTAATTACTATAAAACACAAATCATTACAAGATAATTAATAATATCTCTTCAGCGCTCAAAATATTTCAAAAAAGTCACTGTCATTGTAGTTATGTCACTTTGGCAGCCAAAAGAGATTAACATCGAGTCTAAATGAACTATCAAGCAGAGCTGGTTTCTTTTTTGTCTCGCTAACCGACATTGTTGTGTGCTTTGGTCGATGAAAAACTCATTAGGCGACGTTTTTCATACAACTCTCTCTTTCTCTGGCCTTCATTAAGCCTACGCAATTAACATTTATGTGCCAAATACTTTTTAATTAATTCATATTCATTCTTTCTTATAGAAACAGACTTGTTTATTAGCTATTTTTCAAAGCAACTGTCACTTTTTGGATATCTATTGTTTTAATTCAACGATTTTGTTATGAAATATGATTTCCCCCGATTATAATTCAGATCTCTTTTTGAACAAACTTTTCATTACTACATTGATGAATCGTATCAAGGGCTGAAACATCTGTACGAACTATTAGCTAAATAGATGAGTGACTATTACCTGATCCTTTGGGATATTTTAATAGTACCCATTACTTCTGATTGGAACACAACCGAAATAATCATTATTATTCAAGAAATGTCTCAAAAAACGCTCGTTTAAGTACTCTTAGAAGTAAGATAACTGGGTCTGCTTCTGCTATCTGCAGGTAACTTCTTCAACAGATACTTCTTCTCATCCAGCTGTTTAACTCTGGTGATTACCTATGTTTGGGTTTTGGAACTAATTACGAAACCAATACAAAACAATATTTGAAGGACTATTGCAACCTCTGGGATGCCAAATTATGAGAACATCCAAATGATAAGCTAAACAGAGAAGGAGAGGGAAAAAAGGAGATTGCAGACACCTAGAGGTAATGTAATTTAGAACAAAAAAATTATGAGAACATCGAAATGATAAGCTAAACAGAGAAGAAGAGGGAAAAAAAGGATATTGCAGACACCTAGAGGTAATGTTATTTAGGACTACTCTTGACTCAAAGGAGTTTGGTCATCCTCCTACCCCCTCCCCCTCTGAAGGAGGATATCCTCAGACTACTGAGTCAAGAAGTGATAGATCATCACTTATCTTGAACTAATAACTAATCCCTGCCTACCTAATGATTTCATCAGTGATCCAGTTCACCGTTTGTTATTCAGAAAGCTGTTAACAAAACACGGAGAAGACACTACTTCCATGAGAAACAAGTCAAAAGCTAGAATTAACCTTCTGACTGAGAAGGAAGAACTTGTCATTTCCTTTCGTCTAGCTGCTCAGTGAGGATATAGTAGATAGGCGCTTGGGAATCAGGGAGTCGCCCCTATTAAGTTTAAGATGTCTGTATGTTGATCTCGTTATTAGATCAAAGATCAAGTCATCAATTGGCTCCGTTGACACAGCACTTTGCAATAATTGTCTGTAAAAGGTTTCTAATCACTCTCTGCCATTTATATCAGTCTAAAAAGAAAATTTTAAATCATAATTTACCCTAGTATAATAAAAAATAGAACTCAAAATATATTATTTTCTTTTGATTTATTTGTTTGATGAAAGATTTTTAAAATTTTATTTAAGTAGCAAGTAATATTACAGAGGATAATATATTATCCAGGATCAATTAGTTTGCAAATTGCTAATTATTTATCAAAAATTAATGTGTATTGTCATTTTATTTGTATACATAAATTTATTTGTATACCAGAATAAAATAATATGAGTAATTATGATTCGATTGAATTGAAATGGTTAATTTAACAGCAATTACACTGCTTAGAGTTGTCTAGACGTCCTGTTGATTTCATAGTCTAGTGCAGGAGGAGACAGATTGGCCAGGGAATGGATTGATTGAAAAGATTTGATCATTCGTCAATTGGAACGAATTCCAATTATTAATTCCAATTGAATGACCTTACTGGGCAAGGATTAGACAGAATTGATATCGCAATAATGGTGAAGTTCAATTTGTCGAAATAATTTCCTCCAGCAAATAAAATATCCTTTGACACCGTTTATAGTTAAGCTTTCACTATCCTTTTATAAAAAAAAAAGCTATAATTCTGAGTCTATTGCATAAGGAATCAAAATGTTTAGCAAAACAGCACCAAATACTCTCTTCGTCGGCCCCTGAAAGTTCGGCGTTGAACCTGAAAAACTGACCGAGCGCTGATAAATTTCATTTTGTTTATACTTCACAGTTGATACTTTAATCAAGATTTATGTATGTATAATAAAGTAATCATCACAAATTCCATACGAGAAATAAATAACTTCTAAGGATTTTTTAAAGTAGATTGTTGTCAACAAAAAGGTATAAAAAAAGGAGAAGACAAAAGGTACGAAAAGGAAGGGGTATACCTTCAATTGAGTTGAATATTACAGAAGATTTGAAGAAGAGAAACCGTTAAGACCTTTAAGTTATTTTACTATTTATCAACAACAAACTTATTTAATTTAAGCATAATTGGGATGATATTAACCAAACAATCAATATTATGTTTAATTAATAACAACTCTATAACGTTACGTTTATTAATTGACTTTTGATCAAGTATTTCTTTAGCATATTCTCTATTAGTAGAATGATTAAACTCGTTTGCTTGTTAAAAAAAAGCACCGGATGATTTTTTCCTCTAATACTGTGCAGGAGTTGTTTAATTATTTAACTTCATTTAACTGAGGTTGTAATTCATGAAAGGAATTTTATAAAGTACACACATCAAATGTTTAATCAAACAACTTTTTAAATGATTCTTTATCTCATTAGTATAACAGTTGATTGCCCTCATAAGGACATAAATTTATTATGTTTGACAAGTTATTTTTTCAAACTTGCTTATGAATACTATCGAGGAAAAAACAACTTGAATGTTTTAACTTTACACAAACAGAACAGATAGTTTGGATTGAACTCTTCCTTAATTGTCTAATTGAACAGTCAACTACGTGTGTTTAAATGAAAATTAAATTATCACTATTTTAAATAAGTTCACAATTAAAAATTTTTTAATAAAAATAATTCAAAAGAAGCAATTCAAATTGATAATGATTGATTATAAAGCGCTAAAGGATAAAGAATTGGTTCTCATTAACGATAGAACTTCTTTTAGGAGTTTCACTAAATGGTTTCAATTACTTTTTGTTGTAAGTTGTCAATAACTAATTAAATTGAAACCGTTTGTAAAGTTTTCATAAATATCGACTGGCAGAGTTCATTGGTGGTTGTTTTGGAAACTCTCCAGCCTTTGGTTAGCAGTAATAGTAAGAATTAATTAATAAAAATGCTGTGTTACTCCAGCAGTTGTGCCATTCCATTGAAAAGAACCATTCAAAGACAATTTGAGCCTTTAATGAAGACATCTTAGATAATTAACTTCAACTAACTTAAATCTCCTATCAAATTAACAGATTGATTTTCATTGCAAAAACTTTCTAATGACTCTTCTTAGTAATTTAAAAAGAATTTACCTAACTATTCCCTTCCCATTATTTATTTAGCGTCTTAATTACTGATTTATACATCAGCGTATAAACCACATTAGGAAATTTGCAAATAGCACTAAGGTCTCTCAACCAAACAACTGGAAGTCAGAGTTATATTTGAACTGAATTTCACTGAGAGTTCCAGTTAACGTGTGATGGACGGACACTAGTTGTTTTTGTGAAAGACCTTAGTTCTATTCTGAATTATATATATATATATATATGTGTGTATATATATATATATAAATATTTCACATAAACAGGTAAAATAACAATCAATGATCAAACCACTATATGAAATGTGAAAACAAAACTAAGATCTTTTAACCCTAACTAGCGGTCTTCGTCAGAGTCAAAAACCTTTTCTTATTGTGGTTTGATCTTTGATAAATATATATGTAAATTACATTGGCAAAAAACACACAGAAATAAAACAGAAACCCACTACTATATTTCGATGTGTTCGTCATCAGGAAGATATATATATAAAGATTTCACATAAACACGTGAAATAACAATCAATGATCAAACCACAATATGAAATGGGAAAACAAGATTAAGATCTTTCAACCATAACTAGCGGTCTTCGTCAGAGTCAAAAATCCTTTCTTATTGTGGCTTGATCATTGATAAATATATATGTAAATTACATTGGCAAAAAAACACACAGAAATAAAACAGAAACCCACTACTATATTTCGATGTTCTCGTTATCAGGAAGATATATATATATATATATATATATATATATATATATATATCTTTACCTTTATATATATATATATATATATATATATTCTTTACCCTATCCTTTCCTCTTCCCCCTCTACCGTTTCAGTTTTTAACCAGTTGCCCCGCTTTTCCTTTAGAAGAGCCCCCAATCTCTCAAATATTTTTTCCCACCGGGCCGGCAAACTTATTCAGAATCCCCAAAGCAGCGGTGGCCTACAACGTTGTGGACGTCGGAGATGTCTTACCTGTCCCATTGTTGATTCTGGGTCTTCATTTGAGTCTCTAACTAATCTTAATTCTTACCCTATTCACAGTCCTTCCTCCTGTATCTCCACTGACTGCGTTTACCTCTTGAAATGCACCCAATGTGATGCTTTTTACGTTAGTTTAGCATCAACGATGCTGAACCTTCGAATGAATAATCACAGGCTTTCGGTTGGCAAACGCAGCAGTCTCCCTGTCGCCACTCACGCTAATTCCCACCATCTCAGTTTCAATGATTGTTTCACAGTCCAAGTTCTTAAACAAGTCCCCAGTGATAACAGACAAGTTACTTTAAAAGCTTCTGAGGAAGCCCACATTTGGCTCCTGGGGGCACGCTCGAAACCTGGCTTGAATTTAAATCGTTAGTTTTTTATTTATTTTTTAATTTTTTTATTTATTTATTTATTTTTTTTTTATTTTTTTTTTATTTTTAATTGTTCTATATATTTTCTTTATTTTTTCTTTTCTTAACCTTAATCTACCTTTCAAAAACTTTTTTTTTTCTTTTTTTTATTTTTGCTCTCGACTTCCTAGTTCCTTTTTTATTTGTCTCCTTTGCGGCAGCACTGCTTTAGCCCTCACCCAGTGAGTTCTTCAGTTGACTGTCGTCCCTCCGTCAATTCACTTCTTCTCCTGAGGACGACCGCCATTACGGTCGAAATATTGAAAAGTGAGTCTTTGTTGTGTTTCTGTTTATGTGTCACTGCTTATTTTAATTGTTATATATATATATATATATATATATATAAAATAAATTCAAAACGAAGGAAACACACATAAAGACACATACATAACTCAGTTGCCGCCTTGCCTTCCTGCGGGACTCTTCGCTCTTCACACCTCCTGATGACGACGATGGTCGAAATATCGATGTGAGTTATGTCTGTGTCTTTATGTGTGTTTTCTTCGTTTTGAATTTATTTTATTTAAAAAAGTCCGCTGGACCGTTTCTTTTAATTGTATATATATATCAATGTTCAAACTACAAAAAGGAATAAGAAAAAAAGACTGAGATCTTTTAACCGTAACAAGCGACATTCGTCAGATTCAAAACCCAACTAAAACACTAGATAGAGAAACATCATGGTGAGGGGTTGAGAGGAGTAGGATGGAAGAGAGGTATTTCAAAAGGGTGTAAATGTAGGAGAGGACAATGGTCCAAGGAGGGATGTTTAGGTAAACAAAGGAATATAGTAAGAAAAAGTAAAAACCATCCGCTAGCTGTCAACCCTCTTAGTTGAGGCTATTGCCCTGGTTAAAACTGCGTCAAGTTTGAACAAACCGTTACTAATATTTATAGTAGTTGACGTATTAAATTTAATCAGAGAGGATTTGATAATACTTCTTAACAACACCGATTTTTCATAGGTAATAAATTTAGCTCCCGTCCAATCAATATTATGATTTTCATTATTTATATGCAAGAATAAGCTGCTACTTTTTTCCTGTCTACTTACTTTGTATTGGTGTTGTTTTACACGTGTCTTTTAAGATTTACCAGTTTGACCAATATACGTATATTTCTTATTGTGGTTTGATCATTGATTGTTGTTTCACGTGTTTTTTGTTTAATCTATTTATATATAAATATATATTTCCGGATCAAATTTACCAGAACTCAGTCAATTATGTAGCTTCAATAAAACCCACAATACTGACGTTTCGGTTTATATTTATAACCTTTTCCTAGGCCCACAAAAAAGAGGAACTATAAGAAAGAAACAAACACTCAACAACTAAACATACATAAAATGTGTAAAATATTGCAACATGAAAACACAAAAGCAATCTCAGACAACAAGCTAGTGAATGAACTTAGAAGTATAACATTTTAAAGGAATATGTACTTTCACTTGCATGTTTTCTGAAATTCTTTTGTATTTTTATGATTAATAATTTTACACTTTTTATGTATCTTTAGTGGCTGAATGTTTTTATTATTTCTTATATTTCTTCTGTTTTGTAGTCCTAAGAAAAGGTTTTAAATGAAACACGGAAAATCGGTATTGAGGGTTTGATTCAAACCTAAAGAACTGACTAAGTCCTGAATATTTAACTAGCGGTTCATACTTTTATTAATATACGAATATATAAGTATCCTTACTGTCTGGGGTTAAATTATTTGTTTTTGTTTGTGTGTTTTATTTCATAAATTTTCAACTACATGGATTAATCAATGGTTGCCGAAGAATTTTAATAGTGTGAGTGCAAATGGTTGATAGCCAAATGAGAATGTTTTTCTTTATGTACAGTGGGTTACCCAGCGATATCATTTGATTACTTCTGGTAACAAAGGTGTAGCCAAGCTTGTACCCAATGAGAGGAAAGAAGATAAAACAACCAGATAATAAAGAGAGTAAAATAGTAGGAGATAAGAAATAAATAATCAAGAAGTAAAAATATTAATAAATGAATAGTGGAAATACTACAGAATTTTAGCAAAAAAAAACCTTAATGGAATTTAAAAAATAAAATGAATTACTCGAAGAAGCATATTAAGTAGTGGACATATTACTTAAAAAAAATAATAGCAATAAAGTAGTTAGATTTATGCCCGGTGTACTGGGCGGATTAAGTAACTAAACAGTACCGGAGCAAGAGAGGCACGCAAAGAGTCGCGTGCCTGATACGTACAGGTATTCCCTTGTTTCGTCTTCCTTTGAATTATTTATATTTTTATCATCCAAATCGTTTTTATTTTATTTATTCTTTTCTCTTCTTACCTTACGATTACTTTTGTCTGAACCGTTGGTTGCTAACCAAGACATCATCATCGAAATGGGCTTACCAATCTTTTTCCCTTAAACATAAATCAACCAAAAAGAGATTTCAAGTCTTATTGTGTGATATATATATTGTCAACTGGAAAACTATCCACAAAGTACAACAAAAGTTTCGCAGTAAACTATAGACACAGAGTAAAGATACGAACACACTTACAGCCTCTAATTTTCGGTTGAACCGTCGCTTCGCAACTACACTCGGTGTCCCTATCTCAACTCTCCTGATGATAGTTCAACCGAAAATTAGATACTGAATGTGTTCGTATCTTTATTCTGTATCCATAGTTTACTTTATATATATATACATTATCAAGGTAGAGAAACCAGACATTTTGACAATAGAACAAATTTTCAATAGGCTAGATAATATGCCAAAGCAGTTTGACAGTCGGCATCCGCTGCTGTTTGTTCATGCAATTAACTCCCCTGGCCATCAGAAAATAATCAATTAGGTTATATTTTTGGCACCACATATTAAGCTCCGGCTTAATAAGGATAGCTGAATAACAAGACAGAAAGATGTAGCCAGCTAAGTACAGATGGTGGTGTGCGGCTAATATTCAGGTCGAAAATACTTGTGTTCACATCAAACGAAAATGCAATTAAATTATTTCATTTTACCCTTTTTGTTTCAGTTTGTCTGCAATAATATTGAAAACAACTTGAAATACAAATTTAATTTCATTTGTTAATTAGTTTTTCAGTTTATATTTTCGATAGATGTATCATTATATTTAGAATTCTCGCGATTACAATATTATATAAAATTAATAAAAAAACATTATAAATAAAAACCCGAAATAAAAAAATCGTCGTTTGTTTATTGTTGTTTGTTTCTCAACGCCCGCAAGGCTTTCGCCTTGTAGTGCTGTTCGAGGGGATGGAAATTGTGGCTCATTTATTATTTGGCACCCATTTTAGACTATTTTCTACATTGAGTGTCCTAAATTTTGCCTAATTCAAATATATTTAGAGTAGGGATCTTTAACAAGTACCTGATATCGTATAGGTTCGGTACCGATGGTTTAATGTCCTCTCCGAGGAACGAATAAAAAAATCAACGTCTAAGCCTGGGTATTACAGGTGTAACATATTGATTCTGTGATTCTGACAAGGCCCATTTACTTTGCCGATAGATCTTCATCCCATTTCTGAATTTTTTCCTGTTATAAGAAATTGTAAATATATATTATTTTCTTTACGGTTTACTAAACCTCATGTGACGGGTTAATGCGAGAATTATGTCTGATCTTTTTAATTCAACTGTTACACTCCAAGAGATTTAACTAAGAATGACCAAATATATAAAAGGAATAATTTGCATATTTTACTCCAGTTTCCATCTTAGGATTTAGCATTTTCTACCCAATGGGTCTAAAAATAATTCTAGACTATTTTAAAATAAACAACTTTAAATAATAAAAGTGTAAAGAGGGTTGAAACTGAGTTAAAAGTCTCCTCCGTATTCTACCAGGAATAACCTTCTTCTTGCCTCCATAATAACCAAAAATAAATTAAATTAAGTCAAAAATTATTCTTAAAAAAAATGAACTAAAAATAGATCTCCTTTGAGTGGTTTTGTTTGTTGTACTTGATATTCAAAAACCAAGGCTTTTTCACAATATTGGCATTTGAACGGTCATATTTTATGTTAACGAATCCAAGTTCTTTCGATTTATTCAAATGAATACAGCTATGGTTTTAATTTTTTTCTTTTTTGTGATTTGAAATAAATTGGTTTTAGTTCAAAAGTTAAATCTAAAAACAATCCTTATTAAAAGTTAAAATACTTTTTTAACAATTTATATATACTATTTACCTTATTATTGTTAATATACTGTTATGTTATCAACAATAAAATGTTGCCAATTGTTATATATATTGTTATATAATTAAGTTATTGTATATTGATTGTATTATTGATATATAATTAAGTTTTGCGATATATATTGTTGATATACTACTCTACTTGTAAAACTATGCAGGAAATCTGAAGAAGTGAACCAGATGTGGTACTGTATGAATACACTAGACTTAAAGTTCGTAACCCCTTTCGCCTGGTGTAAATTCTTCATTAATCGGCCTGCTTCAGCTTTCTCTACTTCAAGACATGAGAATGAATCGGTCAATAATAAAAGCAAAATTTTACACTCAGTTTATTCTTTACGATGCATCTATATATTGCATTTCAAATATATATATATATATATATATTAATTTAAATATAATTTAATTAATATATTTAAATTAATAAATATATTAATATATTAGTTTAAATATATATATATGAGTACCGCCCTGTCTTCCTGCGGGACTCTTCGCTCTTCGCACCTCCTGATGACGACGATGGTCGAAATATCGATGTGAGTTATGTCTGTGTCTTTCTGTGTGTTTCCTTCGTTTTGAATTTATTTTATATATATATATATTGGTATACATTGGCAGCAAATATTCTCTCAAGCATATTTTATTGGAAATGATCCTAGTTTCTGCATTCACAACCTTTATTTTAATTTTAAACCTGAGGATGACAAATGAATGCTGAAAGCTTGTTTATTAGTGTAAGAAAAATATACCTTTAGTCCATGTTATTAAATTTCTTTTTTTCACTTGGAAATGTCATTCGACATTTATAAACCTGATTTATAATTTACCTACTGCAATAAGGAAAATAGCCAGAAAGAAGGCTATTATCTGTGAATAAAAAGGTCGTGAATGCAGAAACTGCGATCATTTTGAATAAGATATATTATATATATATATATATATATATATATATATATATAAACTACTACAGTTTAACCATTCCTATAACAAAAACAACTTTGTACTGTTGCTATAAATTCAATTTGGTTTTAAAACAAAACTCAGTCGAAAAGTTTGTAAACTGTCATGAATGCAAACTTTCTACCAAAATAAGAAATGGAACAACATTTTACAAATCTAATAGATGGTGATTGCCTCCTTATCGATTTGAAAGTAATTTCGTTTATTTAATATAAAAAAAACGGGATGTTAAAACTGTAGATCTCTCAGATCCGTGTTCTCTCCATTCTGAATAACATTCTAAGGTCTTAAATTATTTAAATAAACTCACGAAGAAAACTAAGCACTTGTATACTTATTATAGAGCACAGTATAACCTTTCTTATCGTATCTCTCTCTAATTCCGCTACTTCCTGCAAACTGTGACATGTCTCAGATTTCTTAAGTCAATAAGTTAATAAAACCCCCACAGACAGATGATCAATAAAACCTATGCAGCATTGGTAAGAAACAGAATTTTATTACGTACACCTCTTTTTTCCCACTATTTCGAACTATTCTTCTCATTGTGTTATACTGATTGTCAAGGTTACCTAATCACAAAATTACTCTCAAAATGTTTACCATATTTGATTTGTTTGCCGTTCTATACCCTCAACTTCTTCATCCATTTTATGAAATAAATTTTCACATTGCTATAAGTATAGTAATGTTTCATGTTTTACCCAGAAATTTAGTAGTTTAGATGCATGTAGTATATTGTTCTTGGGAGAATGAAATGACTACAGCATAGAAAAGTCAGGTTTTGTATCAAAATCTGTTTTTAGTAAATCTACCTTAAAATTAGTATGCTATAAAAAAATATTAATAAAATTTCAAATACTGTAAAACTTAATATGGCTCTAAAAACTGAAAACTAAACTGGTAATAACGGAGGACTTGAACTTGTTTACTTTGACTTTGACTTCAAATTTTAGCAGAATTGAATCAAACAGAATTGCTACTTAAATGTTCAATAAAAGAAATTTGAAAATATTTTGATGAGTTAATATTCTATGTAAGATGATTTAATTTATAAAACTACATAAAGTTTTATGAGTCTTGTACCCTTCATCCTTAATCTAAGATATACTTTTTTTTGAGTGTTTATTAACTTCACTTGTTAATAATACTGAAATATGGGAAATGTATTTTTTCATTCCTTATTACAAAACAGCTAAAAATTGAAAGTAACTTCTCTTTTTTATTCAATAAAGTTAAAATTTTGTTTTAGTATAAATATTTTATGAATTAACAATATTGAAAGAGGAAAATACTACTAAAAATGGCAATTATTAGGTTCTATATATAGAAACATTAGAAGGTACAGAAACTACCAAAACATTTGAATAAGCAGCTTTACAGGGGATGATATATCTATCAGAAGGTTTAATTCTCCAAATCAGTTCAATGAATTTTGGTTGACAAAATAAAAACTCGTTAAGTGATAATGCTGCTGCCTGGATATTGAATTGTCTTTTAATAATATATGCTTCAAATCTATTGAATCAATATATATATAGATGTTTTAATCCAAGAACTATAAAATAGATTACCACAATCTAACACATGAATAATTAGGCTACGACATACAAGAATGTGGAGATTATCTCTTTTCATTAAAGTAAAAGGAAAGCTTGAATGTACTAAATTTGAGTTTACGCAGCATGTGCTACAAATTGTTGGAGTCTAATATTATGTTTACTCACAGTAAACTTGAGTGTAGGTTACTCCAGGCTTTATTAATTATAAACCGTGAGTGTTTTTTTATTAGCTGAAAAAAAAATTACCTTCTTATTTTAATTAAACCATATTTCATTTTTCTAAAACTCTAAATATACCAGTTGTATGAAAAAGTACAGACATTTATCTGTTCAGTGTTTCTTGTCAGGTTCATACTTGAATAATTATATAATCCAATATATGTTTTTTTGCGCTCTCTATAAAATACTCACCTTTATGAATCTTATTTGAACAACCAATTTTACATCGCTCAATGTCAGTGAACAAAAATAAAATTGGAAAAAGAGGAATCAACTAGAGTGTCTTTTTTATTACTGTAAATGAAGACACTATTTAGTTGCTTTCTATCAGCGACTGACAAATCTTTCCTTGTACTGTAGTGCACGTTTACGAGTAAGTAACAATCCCAGGTCGCAGACTGCAGAATTGCTGAACTATGTAAGTAATTGCCTGTTGTGCTTTGTTTAGTTTGTTAGTATACATTATTTCCTATTTGTTTAGTCTTTTAAATACATGTCATCGAGTCGTGAATGAGTTATCAGTCTAAGAAGGGTTTGGCTTACTATCTAAACATCTTCTCCAATGGAGGAGATAGGGAAATTCTCAGGGATAGGCTCTGTACAAAATGGTTTAAAAGGATTAGAATTTTTGTATCCTTAACCTCTTGTTTGTTATGAACATACCTGTCAATTCCGTTTCATTGTAATTGACAAAATGTGGTATATTAAAAAATTACTGGACTCACGTCCAGTTTATTGAAAACAGAGAGGCCCATTGAACTGCCATTACCAAGGTTTTGTCGCTTTATAAAGGCCATATGTAGGTCATTCTGCCTCACTATACCATTAATTGACGGTAAAGCACCCTCGTGATGTTTGTTTTTTATTTAAGTCTGTCATTCAAGAAAATTGTCAATCATATTAAAAAGTTATTTTTCTGTTATAATTGTAGTGACTTTCAAAATTAATTGAATTTTGTACATTATTCTGATGAGTGTACATACTTATAGCATATGTGCGTGGAACGAATTTAACTTTTTAAGGTAAGCCTCTAGACTTGTTAATCGCAATTATTAGAGTCTTAAGTAACTGCATTGCAGGTAGTAGATGTTTTGCGAAGGCCTATGACATTTATTCCATGTCCAGAGGTGGACTGCAGTGGCGTTGTCTGCGAGGGAGAGCCAGCCTGCCCTCCCGACTCCTACCCTCTGCCCGGAGTCAAGTCGGACTCCGAGTGCTGTTCTCACCATCAAGGCTGCGTCTGTCTACCTAACCCCTGCGCTCGACCCTCCTGCACCAATCACCAGACCCTTGTTCTCGTCGACAAGGGAGACCTCACTCCAGGCTCTTGTTGCCCTATCTACCAGTGCTTGCCTTCAAACCACAGTCAGTTGTTCACTCCAATATTTCTACCTTATTGTAGCGTACCTGCAGTAAATTATATAATTGTATGAATTCGGATTATAGGCCGAAATCAAGCATTCTAGACAGTGATATTAACTTGTATCAAAAGTTTCACGAGTGACACATCCCACTCCAACCTTAGTCAAAACTGATTGACTAATATAATATAACTATAATATTATAAATGACCATTATATTAAATCCTCCCTAAATCTTATATATTTAACTATTTATAATGACCATCAAGTCACATATTTATAATCCAGGCTCCCATTTCGAAATAAATACTCATAAGATGCATACGTCTTATGTTATTTATTTACTTTACAGAGGAGATTTTCAGAGAATTTTTATTTTAAATGTTAGATGACTAAAATAAAATGGTTTTCATTAAATCAAAAATAATCAAAACACATAAAAAGTACAACTGACACCCCATAAGACTAAATTTCAATCACCTGAAAACATTTCTGTACAGCAAAGTTAAGAAACATATTACAAAGGAACTATGGACAAAGGAATATTATTTAGAAACATAAAAAAAAAGAGGAAAATATAAAAATTAGTAGATTGACTATTGATAGTAGTGCTTTGGATGAAAACTTCTGTAGAGACTAATATTGGACTGGGATAATATTCAAAAATAACAAACTTTGACATTATACTGATTATCGATTAGAGAATGTCTTTAATCAAACAAAGATCTTGATAAAGTTTTTCTCTGTTTCTCTTTTTTGTGTGCATGAATGTATTGACAGAAAGCGACAGAGTGATATTATATAAGAGACGTAAGGAGCGAGTTTTTTCAGCATGACAGCATGAATCATTGACTCAGATTAAAAGTAACACGTCTGTATTCTGTAAACCTTCATAAATGCTTCTATTTGCTGTCATTAATTGATATTATAATAATGAAACTAAAGATATTGTTCCGTTTGAGTTGAGTTATTACTAAAAAACGAATTATATTTTCTCTGAATATAAATGACTTATGATAAGACATCAGATGAAATAGATAACAAACGAAATAAATAAATATGAGTTTAGTTATTTTTCTCTAAATGATAATTTGACTGAAATTTTGTCAACTTGCTTCTTAAAATATGAGACATGATACTGTAACCACCTTGCCATTAGTATGGGGATCCAGAGTTCATAGCATACTCTAATCCTACATGTTTTTATAAGGAAGATAAAAAAATGTTTCAACCATCAAAATTTTACAAATCCATTAGTAAAAACTATATACCAAATAACGTATTTGTTAAAGAACTACACTTTAAATAAACTTAAGTGTTGTAAAATTTACAACTCCTAATATAGGATTAATGTGGTATGCGGCTCATCCATTACTAAAATTTAGGCGAATAAAGAAATGAATAAACTTAAATAACACAAAGGCAAACAATCTGTATTCTAAGCGTTAAATAGAATAATGTTCAGATTTTAATAAAGATATTTAAACTGAATAACTTAATTCTAGTTTTAAAAATCAATAATATTAGAGGTGACATTTTTCAGGTATTTTCTAAAGGTAAATATATAAATAAACTCTTTTATTTCATTAAATAATGAAAATATGTATCATTTTTTCTTTATTTTCTTTAAAGGAGTACTTTGCTGGATTTGAATGCTAAACCTTCGCAAAAGGGAAGGTATGAAAAAATATGCTAATCTGTAGGCCACACCAGATATTCTCCTTTAAATTAACATTAAAAGAGCGGTAAACTTAGTTTACTGCTCCGTTGAACTCTGACGAAGGCCATTTGTTTTGGTTGAAAGATCTTAGTCTTTTTCTGGTTTTCTTACTGTAGTTTATACGTTTATATATATATATATATATATATATATATATATATATATATATATATATGATTGGTTATACACGACTGAATATTGTCGATCGATGATCTTCTTCTCCAACTTTTCAAGTTTGCGGAAAATTAATTTTTCGTTGTGAGAACAACGGTTCAGGAATGAATTCTTCTTGTCGACTGTCTAGTATAGACAGTCGAAACGCGTCGACAAGAAGAATTCATTCCTTGAACCGTTGTTCTCACAACGAAAAATTAATTTTCCGCAAACTTGAAAAGTTGGAGAAGAAGATCATCGATCGACAATATTCAGTCGTGTATAACCAATCATGTATAAAGGAAGGACTGCTACCGAAGTACACTAATATATATATATATAAACGTATATATATATATAAATATATATATATATATATATATATATATATATTATATATATATTAGTAAAGGTAGTGAGCAGACCTTCTTTTACACATGTGGTATTAAAATCAATTGACTTGATTGCACGTACCTTTTTTTTTTGGAGTTTTTCGAATCTCCTGGCTAATTTTCTTTCTTCAGAGTTGATTTTGTAAATAATTTCAGAAAAGCTACTATTATACATCACTATTTTATTAGATGTTGCACTTTTACTAAATATAACATCAAAATTAAATGAAACTAAATTATTAACATGTTTGGGTTGTCTTCAACCATCTTCAGAATGTTTATATTGTTATCAACCCGTTACAGGTATTTAAACTTAATAGGGACGAAAAATTACACTACAGTTAAACTTGGTTACATTATGGTTTCAAAATTACAAAAAGGATTGTGAAAAGTTAATAAAAACAAAATTAGGAGGAGGGGTTGGTTGTTCTTCCTTGTAGTTTGAGTTACCTTGTGCTGCCTGTGTGCTGTTGGTTTTATTTTGGTCTGCATTCCAGAATCAGAAGTGCTTCAATGTATTTGTAACTTCCTATGATCTTTTTTTTAGATGTTTTCTATTAACATCTTCCTCGAGAGTTGTTGGTTGTGCGTTTTAGTAGTGTGTTCACATATTGATCCCGTTCGAAGATACATGGTTAGACGGCGGGATATAATGGTGGAAGTCATTCGTATGTACGGGTGTTGTTAGACTTCAATATATATATATATATACAAAAAGATTTTTACATAAACACGTTAAATAACAATTAATTATCAAACCACAATATGATCTTTCAACTATATCAAGTGGTCTTCGTCAGAGTCAAAAACTCAACTGAATTTTTGACTCTGACGAAGACCACTTGTTATAGTTGAAAGATCTAGTCTTGTTTTCCCATTCCATATTGTGGTTGATCATTTATATATATATATATATATATATACAATTAGAGAAACGATTCTTCGAACTGAATAAACTAGAATTTAAAAAAGAACACATAGAAAGGAAACCACTGAACTCACTACTATATTTCGATGTCCTCGTCTTCAGGAAAAGAAGTAAGTGAGTCGTTATCAGCCTTTGGAGCGATTCACTTCTTTTCCTGAAGACGAGGACATCGAAATATAGTAGTGAGTTCAGTGGTTTCCTTTCTATGTGTTCTTTTTTAAATTCTAGTTTATATATATATATATATATATATATAGAGTAAAACGATTAATATGAAAGTACAGACATAAACAACCTGGAAAACAGTAACAAACACCACAGGGCATATGACCATGTGATTTGTAAGTATTGCTTACACACCAAAAATAAAGTAACTAAAACGAATGAAAAATAAAACAACTCAAAAATTTTTAAATTATACAATAATTAAAATTTAATGAAAAATTAAAACAATAAATAGATAATAAATATAAATGAAAGTTGTATTGTGTGTGAATTGTTTATTAAAGTGTGATTTTTAGACTCAATGTTCATAGTTGAGGTTAAATTTAAAAATAAATTAGGCTTATAGGAATGGTTTTAGAAATGAACTACATAAGAAATGTAAGTGAAAAAGTGAAGTCAGTCAAACCAGTTCTCTGGGGAGTTTTATAAAAAGAGAAGGAAAAATACAAACTTTTCACTTCAGAAATATGGAGATAAAGTTTGCAGTAGAAGTAAATTGATAAAAAAAAAATAAAATGAAAAAAAATGTTTGCTTCAAAAGATAGCATTTGTTAATTTACCTTAAAGGTTTGTGAATAATTTAACTGTCTTAGAAATATATATTTCTTCTGTTTCTTAATTAAATTTTATGATAATCATATTGTTTCATTATTTGTTGTGAGAAGTTTTTTTCACTTTATGGTTATCACTACTGATTTATTGTTTTACTCTTGAATTGAACTGAAGTTTCAAGTACAATATGCACTTGTTCTAAACAATGATAGCCTGCACAATTACTTTCTGTCCAATTCATCCATACATTGTTCAATTGAAGACACGTTCATGGATAGTTCTACGGTCAAAGAATGTGTAGTTCATCTGGGATATACAATTCCTATGAGTAAATATTGGATTCCATATTTCCGCAGCTTTCCAGGGACGGAAAGTGTACTTCATTTTTTTAATACATAGCTTCTTAACCTGCCACCTCATATCATTTTTTTCTTTATTTTCTTTAAAGGATAAGTATGAATAATTAAGTATGAGAGAATATGCTAATCTGTAGACCACACCAAATATTTTCCTCTAAATTACCATTAAAAGAACAGTAAATTACTTTATTACTACGTTGAACTCTAACGAAGACCATTTTTTTGGTTGAAAGATCTTAGTTTTTTTCTGATTTTCTTACTTTAGTTGAAACTTTGATATGTGTATATATCCACACACACACACACACACATATATATATATATAACAGTTCAAAATTGAAGATAGGTAGCACACAATGTAAACAAACACACTTAGAAACTCAAATTTTCGGGCAATCCGTCTTCAGGAGAAAAGAGAAAGGGAGACCAAGCACGTTGTAGACGCAACGGCTAGTCTATATATATATATATACATATATATATATATATATATATACTATATATAAATGAAAAAAGACAACAAATAGAAGAAGCGAGAAAACTTACTGGGTCGATATTTCGAACTGAAGTTCGTCGTCAGGGAGAAGAAGGGAAGAAGAAGGGAAGAGGAAGAGGCACGTGCGTCCACTCGTACAAGCAGAGGGCTACTGGGGGCTCCAGGCGGCGGTCACCAGTTGTAGTATCTCGAGGCGCTGCAGGCTAATCCCCCGTGAACGACACCATTCCACCACGAGCGAACACGCGTACCGTATAAGTCGGAAAAAGGTAGAAAGGAGGACAGAAGTGGCGAAGAGGAAGAGGAGAAAGAGAGTGAGGGAAAAAAAATATATATATATAAATAGCAATAAATTTAAAAAAAAAAAAAATAAAATAAAAAAAAAATAAAAAAATAAAATAAAAAAAAAAAAAACACACACACAACTTTAACGTTTGAGATTGAGGCCAGGTGGGGAGCGGGCATTAAGTAACCAAATGTGAGCCTCCTCAGAGGCTCTCAAAGTTAACCTTTTCTCATCTTTTGCAACTACTTTGAGAATTTGTACTGTGAAGCAGTCATTAAAATTAAGGCCATGGCTATTCGCGTGGATAGCAACAGGCAGGTTGCTGCGTCGTCTGACTGAATCTCTGTGTCCAGTCATGCGGATGCTAAGCATGTTGGAGGAAAGGCCAACATAGAAAGCACCGCACTGGACACATTCCAAGCGATAGACGCAGTTAGTGCTGGTGCACGAGGTGTTGGGGGGGACTTGAAAACTATTGCTGAGATTGGAGAAGAGAGGTTCAGGGTTAATGATGGGGCAGGTGAGGCAGCGGGGTCGGCCACATCGTTGAGTACCTCCGCGATCACCTACAAGCCTGGGGGTGTGGTCAGTTCTATGGGAGAAAAGGTTGCCTAAGTTGCGGGGCTTTTTGAAGGAGAGACGGGGGATGTGTTGAAAGACAGACGAGGTTGAGGAAGAAGAAGAGAGCAGATGAAAAATTTCTTTTATGGCTGTCCTGAGTTTGTGGACGCCTGGAAAGAATGTAGTGATGAGGAGAGGAGATGGAGTTGGGGTTTTAGGCTGGGGTTGGTAGTTGGTGGTGGGAGGTATCAGGCGTCTGTCAACAAACCTGGGAGAGTAGCCCCGTTCAATGAACTTCTTTCTGAGTTTGTCGACATGGAGCTGTCGTTGTTGGAGGCTATTGCAAATGCGATTAATGCGGATAGAGAGGGAGCGAGGTAGAGACTTTTTTACATGGGGAGGATGACAGCTATTGACGTGGAGGTATTGCTGAGCGTTGGTGGGTTTGGTGTGAACAGAAGTAGTAAAGGTTTTGCCGTTAACTGATACATTGACATCTAAAAAGGTCAAGGAACGATATGAAAGAGAGTGGGTGAAATTAAGCTACTATATATATATATACTATAGAAACCAATTTTCCAATCATTACAAAACCGATGAAAGAATACTGAAGACCATTATTAAAAACAATACGAAGTGCAACAATTCTGGAGACCAACTGAAGATTAGAATTTACTATAGAAGTTTTTGCACAACACACTTAATAGTCAAGAATAATTTACTGCAAAAACCACTCTTGCAAAAGACCAATGTGGTATACCAATACAATTGTACCATAGGAAACTGTGAGTTCCTTAAATCATGCTACATTGGTTCTACAGCAACAACATTATCCAGGAGATTAACAATGCACCTGACTGCAGGTGCCCCGAAAGAACATACGCAGAGCATCCATAGCCTCAAGCTTACCAGGGAAGAATTGAATAAAAATATCACATTACTTTATCAAGAAAATGACCTGAGAAGGCTACACATTCTGGAAGCGCTGTGCATAAGAGAAAAGAAGCCGAACCTGAACAACCAGACCACGAGCTTCTCAAGAATATTAAAACTGCATGCAGGAACGTAGGATAATATTAAGTTCAATCCCTGATTATTTTCAAATTCGTTATTACTTTTAATTAATAGCAACCCTGAGGACCGTTATAACCTGTTATAACCTATAATTATGTTAGGATGTTAATAATTGTGTTAATAATTTAGATAGTTCTTATTTTTGTATTTGAGTTCTGTTATGAATTGTTATTAGTGCCTGAAGATGGTCAGAGCTGACCGAAACGTCGTATATAATTAGTATGTAAGGTTAATTTGTTTGTTATAGTTAAAACTTGTTAGTTAATAAAATGGAAGTCAAGAATAAATCTTTTGGTGAATTACTTTATATTTTACCAGAAAGGTGGAAATCCATAGTGAGAAAACTAGAAAAATTAACTCGGAAAAGAACAAAAGTTAAAATTGGCATAATTTTTAATAAAACATGTTTGATTGAAGGTCTGCTCCCAAAATACACAAATATATATATATATATATAAAGTCCGTTGGACCGTTTCATTTGATTATTATTATATATATATACTTAATTGTTCAGGATGCTCCACATATTCTATTACATGTACTTGAAGAACAGTGATGGTTAGCAAACCGATATAATTCTTTAAAGGTGCAGAGTAGAGTTCGCATATTAATATAAACAAAGTGCATACCTTTTTAGTAATAAATTACTTAGAAGAAACAACAGCTATTGTACAAAAAAAACACTTGTAAATTTCTACAATAATTGAAAGAATTCCGGAAGGTCATGGTGTTAGCCTTGTTAAAATAACTTTTATGAGTGTTATCTATTAATATGGGAAGCGTAGTAGACGTGATTCTCCTATGTTAGCAAGTGCTGCTGTAGGCTGACTTTTCTAACAATTTGTTACACTCCCTCAACAGTCTACTTGTAGACAAGTACTTGTAGACTTGTCTGGTACTTGTTTGCCTGGTAAGAACTGCGCCGTTATGTAACTCATTTTCTAAATATCCCGGTCTAAAATAATCGGTTGTTGCAATCTTTGAAATTCATAGTCATAGTGAAATTACCATGTCAGGGTCTATTTGCCTTGGCTGAACAGCTCAGTCAGAAGGCCATGAGATCAGTCTTTCAACTCTTTCTATACCAAAGTTCCACCTTGGTTATTTCAAATAGCCTTAGTGACCTTTGTTTTAGTTACCAGTCCCCACAAGAGGAGGTGCAGCCGGTGCGCCGCATCAGGCCCCATAAGAGTCTAAGGGGTCCATGAACATCAAAGTTAAACATTTAAATGGGCAAGCATGGATTTATTAATTGTCTATTTGAATAATAACGGGAATTAGAGTGCACTGTCCAACCGTTAATCCTTATTCTCCAGTGTTGTCAGGTAGCCATTTTTTTATCCAACGTTGTCAAATTTTACTTCTTTTCAACTGTTTGACATTAAAAAATACCTGGTTTGCATTCTCCTGTAAGTTGGCTTTTTTTTTACAGGAAAATATTCTTTGTGTCACGGCAGTGAAAAAAAAAACAGACTGAAATAATAGACATTTGATCAAGTAACCTTTGAAAAATCAAGGTTCCGTTTGATGAATTTAATTTCAATCTTTCCACAGAGGTCAGATTACGGTGGCAGGTTTCTTCTTTTTTTTTTTTTTTTTTTTTTTTAAGTCAATAGACCTTTTAATATTTAGGATTCTTTATTGTCAGAACTTATAATGCAGGGGACCTGAATTAACTCTCTATGACTAGTGTTGGAAAGGGAGTCCCAGAAAAAGTCTTGCACTTGCACATTGTTGCCAAAGAAAACAAGTCTTCTCAAGTACCCTGTTGGTTACGCCAATAAATATAAAGTAAAACCGTTAAACATTATTGTAAGCGGTTTTAAAAAATTAATAAAAATAATTTATTTTTCATCACCATCTATTTTGACATTTCTCATAAAAAATAAACAAAAGCATACTTATTTGTATTGACTAAAAGGTTTTAATTTGCATTGAGAGAAAAACGTCAAAATCTATTGTTTAGTAATATTTCGACAGCACGAGCTAGTTGATATTTTAATGGGGTATTAAAAGCCTCTCAAGTCATATTGACAATTTTTGATTTCTTGGTAAATTTGCTTAGTTTGCCCATAACGGGCTAATGGAACGCCAACACCAGTGACCCACTCACTAGGCAAACACCACATGTCGCGCAACCCTCTTCAACACTTTGTTTGTTTAGTTTATGGCAATAATTCCATCAATTGCCTAATTGATTTTTTTACCTCATAACATCACATATTTATTTAATTTAAACTGGTTTCAAAACATTTGAACCCAGGGTATTTCAACAAAAATATTTTAAAATTATATATCACCTAATTTTGTTCATAATTGTGGTGTTGTTCTTCTATTTCATATTCTTTGAATATTTCAATAGGTTTTTTGAATATTTTTGTATAAAACATTTTATTAAGAATACCTTTATTAGCGTATTAGACTCATTTTTTCTCTTTTCTGTTTGAAGTTTTGTGATCTTTCCATAAACGTTAGTATTGGCTTTATCATGATTAATGAGGTGATGTTTATGTTATATTTGAAACTGAATTAAATACGAGAAAAGAATACTCGTAGGCTCCAAGAAGATGAACTTTAATAAATAGTCTCAACAGATTAGTAGTACTTCGGTTTTGCGAGGCCTTTCGCCTTTCAATATACTATTGAATTAGAGTGGTGAAATACTACCAGCGCTATTACACGTGGTGAAATACTATTAGTGCTACTACAAGTGGTGAAATACGACCAGAGCTATTACAAGTGGTGTAATACTACCAGCGCTACTAAAAGTGGTGAAATACTATTAGCGCTACTACAAGTAGTGAAATACTACCAGCGCTACTATAATAGTGCAATACTACCAGCGCTATTACACGTGGTGAAATACTATCAGTGCTACTACAAGTGGTGAAATACGACCAGAGCTATTACAAGTGGTGTAATACTACCAGCGCTACTAAAAGTGGTGAAATACTATTAGCGCTACTACAAGTAGTGAAATACTACCAGCGCTACTATAATAGTGCAATACTACCAGCGCTATTAGAGTGGTGAAATACTACCAGTGCTACTACAAGTAGTGAAATACTACCAGTGCTACTACAAGTAGTGAAATACTACCAGCGCTATTTCAAATGGTGAAATACTACCAGCACCGCTACAAATAGAAATATAGAATATCTTTATCATTCATTGGCTACGAACAGCAGGATCCCAGTGACTACAAGCAGCCCAGTTATCTTGAATGACTGAATGGTCATTCAACTTGAATGGTTGGATTAACTTGATTGCTTTCATTCATCCCTTGACTCTACATAGGTTACATATAATATCTTATACACTGACGGTATATAAATTTAATTTGTTCTTTTAACTTCAATGATATAAGGTGGAATAGTATATCTGTACAGAACGTATTATAAATTTAAAATACAAAAGTTTACGGATATATATATACTCGTATATGCTAACGATCAATAAAAGAGAGCCTCTCTCTGGCAAAGCAGATAATTATACCACCAGTCGCTATACCACTTGTATATATATATATATATATATATATATATATATATATGTACATTGCATAATATGACGGTATAAAAATACTACTTTTTTGTCTTGTAACTCCAATTTTAGGTATATAACATATTTTAGTATTCCAATAGTGATGACAAGAAAAGTTATTTTTCTTTGTGCTCAAAATATATCATTGTACCTCATTCCGTTAAAGCAACTTCACCCAAAAATTATATAAATACTCCTTCTTCTGTGTTTAAATAAATACAACTATTTTTATTATAAAGGCCGGACAAGCCTTTACCAAGGGCATCCTGCTTGAATTACATTTACTACAGGTTATTTTCAGAAAAAGGTAAAATAATATAATAAAAAGGTGTAATATAATAATAATAATAATGATAATTATTATATTATTATTAATATTAATATTATTATTATATTAGTAATAATTATATTATTAATAATAATTATAATAAAATATAATAAAAGTAAAAAGGTAAATTCATACCTTTCTAAATTTTTTTGACACTTTTGAACTTGATAATTCTTTCTCTATTTTGAAATTTTATAACACAAATCAGTATTTATCAAATAAAAACTGAACAATAACTATTAAGAAGGTTGAGTTATCAGGATTAGGGTGATGGAGTGAATTACTCAGAACAGCTGTTAATTGAAGGGACCACTGTTATTTTTAAGAATATATAGTATTAAATCTCGGTAAGAAAATTTAAAACAGCCATAGGAGATATCATGTTTTGTTTATTTTGTAATAAGTCTATGCAATGTTCTTTTCATGCTTCAATTTTAATAAAGATTTACTGATAAACGAATGCTTTGTACGAATCCATGGTAACATATGGAGGTATATTCTGTGCTGAGCGTTTTTCAAACATCTTCACATCTTCAGCAATAAATGAATAAGACAACGTAGTTCATAACAGAGAACAGATCGCTACTGAAGATTAGTACCTGTTTATATTAGAAGCCATAATGTCTAAAGCTGGTTACATTTTCCACTAATTATTTACTTATAATATACCTGGAGTATATTATTGTTCTACAAACTTTCGAATCCATACAAAAGACTACCAACTCTTCTCTTAGTTTTTTTTTTGTAAAATCTGAAATAGAGTACCTAAGGGCGAGGTAAATAAGAATATCGTCATTGGGCCCTTCAACTGCTGGTTAAATCCCTCTTAAGAAAAGGTGGGCGTCCGCGTTGTTTACATTGCAAATGTATTCTGTCTCATCTTTGTTAAAGCTCTTGCTAACAGACCTTGTGTGAATATTTAACTGTCCATGAATACTTGCGCTATGAATAATTTTACAAGTCTTTATAAAAGCCATTTGAACACAAAAAAAAAAACTGAAAAAAAGAAATCGAATATTAATTCATTATTAAACTTTATGTATTGATTTTATCCGAATTCGGGAATCATAAATAATAATAAGAGCAAACATGGGATATATAGAGAATAAAATGACTACTTCTGGTTAAAATCAAAACTTTTTAGTGAATGTTAGTCCGATGATACTCGCTTTTTGCTTCAAACCATTATTGAGTCACTCTTGATACCCTTAGAATGGTATTGGAAGAGGAATGTTTTAGTTCGTGTCAAGATAGAGGAAATAGCTTGTTTGCAACGGTCAGTTGGTCCAAAAATATAAATATAATTCTGGGCTAATTCTGTAGTAATATTCTGGAAATTAATACCACCTGCTCATCAAAGCAAATGGACAAGGTTTAGGCTTCACAGTTTACGTTTACCTTCACAAAACATGGTAGGAACAAAGAACGGGATGGCGCATTATCTCTGTGCAATATAGCGGAAAAACTGATGTATTGTACTAACAATTTTTATAAACAAATCACGCATTTTAATAAATTTACAAATGTACCGTATTACGTTTGTAAATCATTAGTTGTGCAATCTGTAAGTGTGTGGTATTAACCCATTCTGAGGTAAAATGGATAAACAAATAAAAGTCTCCACAAAATGAAGTTTTATTCAATAACAACGCGTTCCGAACACTTTGTGTTCATCATCAGGAAGACACTACAATACAAATTATATCTAATCAGTTACAAAATTAGAGTGAAATAATAAAATTCAATTAAGAGAGAATTAAAGACAAACCGAAGGACGTGGTGCTCAAGGGTTTGTCCAGTGAAAACAAACCCTTCAGCACCACATCCTTGGGTATGTCTTTAATTTTCTTAATTTAATTTTATTATTTCACTCGAATTTTGTAACTGATTAAATATAATTTATATTGTAGTGTCTTCCTGATGATGAACACAAAGTGTTGGAAACGCGTTGTTGTTGTTGAATAAAACTTCATTTGTGTGGAGACTTTTGTTTGTTAATCCATTTTACCTCAGTATAACGTTTTTATGTACTTATTTAAATAACATTTCACATGATGAGTTAAATATTGTTTGCACGCATTGATTTCATTTTTCCCAATCATTTTTACTTTACTATAACTAAAGCACAGTGATCTTGAAGGAATTCGGTTTCAAGATTTTGACGGATTTACATATTTTGAGCTCCCAAAGTGCTTTTAGGACATTTTTTGGACGATTCCAAGTGTCTATGAGAAAGAGGAGTGGGTTTTTTGGTGGATGGGTATGTATAGAAAATTTGATGTTAGATATCAAATTAACATTTAACAAAAAATGAGCCTCATAGTGCAAATGTGTCCTATTGTTTTAAAGTAATTATGCATGATGGGAAAGTTTCTTTCTTTACTATAACATATTATTAGACAACACTTTTTTCTCCTAAGCTATTAAATCTAGAACTTGAAATTTTGGCATTATAATGGAAACGACAATAGTAACAACTGAAAAAATCCTTGGATGTTCAGGTTTAAAACAACTGAACATTTTTTACTTTATTATAAGTAAAGTATAGTGATCTTGAAAAAATTCGATCCCAAGATATTGAAGGAATTATATGTTTTGAGGTGCCAGAAGTCGTTTTGTATAGTTTTTACGATGATGTCTGTGTGTGTGGGTGGGTTGTTGGGTGAGTATGAATCCAAAGTTTGTGGACATCCTTCGGTCCAGAATCTTTGATGGATAAAACTGATATTTTACACAGAAATAGACCTCTGATCTTCTGTAAAAGATTATTTAGTATCACGAAATCTACACTTTTGATTTTCAAAAATGTTATTACTGCTGTAGGTATACTAATTATATTATATTCAATAGTTGTGTGATATACAAAAATAATTATATATATTGATAACTGCATCAATCACTGTCTTTACTACCTCCAGAAGTGAAAGACTAATAAACATCTACCATTTAAACATTTATATTATACCTAAATGGAAAATTAAATATTATATACCCAAGAAGAATAATATTATATTTACTTATAGTAAAGTTCAGTGTAGGCCACTCCAGATTTTTTTAATGAAATGCAAAAATTTTGAGTTATGATTCAATCTGAAAACTTGTGAGTAGTGTAAAAAAAGCCATACCATTCAATAGATCAAAAACTGAATATTCATCCTTCTACCGTTATGATTTACGAAACAAAAAGCCATTCAAAATATGGTTCAGCTATATCACTTTAATTATTAAATTATCCAGTTTTATGTAAATGAAAAAAAAGTGGCAGAATTACTCCGGGAAGTCTAACTCAATTAGTAATTTATTTAAATTAAATGACCAAGATCATTGTTTGAAAGCTTAATGAAACAGTTGTAAATTAGATGTTCGGATAATTTAGTGTATAATAAGGGCATATGACTAAAATGAGAAAAGTTCTTCTTTAGAGGCAAAGTGTCCAAGTACTGCCATAAAGCAACAAACTTGCCCTCGATTGAGCAACTCGTTACCATCAATTACTCTTAATTAAACATATTCTCATTTCTTAAACATAACTTTACCCTCACAGTTGTCCAAACCATAGGCTACTTTCACATAAATGTAAGTTATTTTGAATCTTTACATTTAGTATTTGGATTGTTGAAACTATAAGTTTATGCTAATGAATTTCATTGCTATGAACCACTTTAACTTTGTTGAATACTTTGCTCAAACTTGTTTTTATTAAGTAGTAGAAACTCGATGACTCAATGAATACTAACAAAAAATACTTAGTATTATCAAAATCCTGTGATCGGACTATGAAAGCTGAAAACTTGTTATATCAGTTAGTTTTTAATACCGTTTGATAGTTTTGATTACTTTGTTAATGATTATAGTGATTTATCCTAACAGTTAAACTAAAAATTAAAAACCCCAAGAGTGTGTTGTGTATTTATTGTTTATCTATAGTGTACCCTAAAACTTTTGTTGTCATGTTTGGATTGTTTTCTTGACAATATATATATATATATATATATATAGGTGTGTTCTCTAATCGGGGTTCAGTCAATTTTCCAGGATAAAAAATCAAACTCTCGTTGCCAACGTTTCGGGTTTATTTAAAACGTTTTTCATAGGCATCTTCTCCATACAATCTTCTTATATCCTCATAAAAACCCATATTTCTTCTTTAGAAGAAATTTTTCTTAAGAAGAAATATGGCTTTTTATGAGGATATAAGAAGATGCCTATGAAAAAGGTTTTAAATAAAACCGAAACGTTGGCAACGAGAGTTTGATTTTTTATCCTGGAAAATTGACCGAACCCCGATTAGACACACCTATTCTATCTAACGGTCGATATATTATTGAATCTCTTATATATATATATAAAGATTTCACATAAACACATGAAATAACAATCAATGATTAAACCACAATAAGAATGGGAAAACAAGACTAAGATCTTTCAACCGTAACAAGCGGTCTTCGTCAGAGTCAAAAACCGAACTCTTTTGACTCTGACGAAGACCGCTTGTTACGGTTGAAAGATCTGAGTCTTGTTTTCCCATTCTTATTGTGGTTTAATCATTGATATATATATATATATATATATATATATATATATATATATATATATATATAATCAACAGGAAAACGATCCACAAAGGACAACAAACGTTTCACAGTGAACTACATGACAGAGTAAAGGGACGAACACACTTACAGTCTCTACTCTCCTGATGACGATTCAACCGAAAAGTAGAGACTGTAAGTGTCTTCGTCACTTTACTCTGTATCTATAGTTTACTGTAAAAGGTATATATATATCAATTAACCTATAAACGATGGTAACAAATTCTTTGTTAATTATTAGTAAATTCTTTGACAATAATCATTAAAAAAACATTATTTTATTCATATTTCCATTGAAACGGTAATGGTTTCATCGATTGTAAAATTATCAAATTTTCAGTTAGTCTTTGATCACGTTAGCAATAGTGGGTTCAAACTCACCGATGAAGCGAGCTTCAAGGTTTTATTCAATTTATCACAGCAATCTGATCATACGCTCCGGACTGCTATTGACTTTAAAAACTGTTGATACCCTCCTTATAGAAATTACTTTAAAGAGATGAAGTTGATGAAACAAGAATAACGTTTTGCGAAATTTTTGCACGTGGTGTCGAGGTGAACACAAGTGATCACCTAGACTGAATGCTTTCTGATTTCAATAAAAGAAATCTAGTTTTATATACTGAGGCGTCTTAAATTAAGTAGTGAAAACAGTGGAAATAATTTGATTTTCATGTTAGCACTTGAAAACAAGGGAATACCTGGGAATGAGTGAGAAAAACATTTGGAAATCTTTGGAACCATTTGAATATCCTTCAGTCTCGAGCGATTTTGAACTATACACCTCAGCTTTTACAAGAGTGGAACTGACAAATAAATCAAGAAGAAAGCAGTAAAAAAGAATTTAAAAATATATGTAGAACAACTATTAGAAATTATATTACTTAACTACTCTGGATGAAAGCTGTATGAGAGATCATACGAAGAATGCAGACTCTGTGTCGAGAAGATAGTAGAAATAAAAAGATTTCACATAAACACGTGAAATAACAATCAATGATCAAACCACAATAAGAAATGGGAAAGCAAGACTAAGATCTTTCAAGCGTAACAAGCTGTCTTTGCCTCTGACGAAGACCGCTTTTTACGGTTGAAAGATCTTAGTCTTGTTTTCCCATTTCTTATTGTGGTTTGATCATTGATAGTAGAAATAGTATAAATTTTGATCACATTATACCTGAATGAAAACTAATCGCCTTGGAGAGAAAAAGATTTTTGTGAAATTAAATCTAAAACTATAGAGGTGAGGGATACTTTTCTATGTATATTTAGAAAGTCATTAACTTAAAACCTGAAGTTGTGTATAGTTACATGATATACAATATGACAGGTACATCCACAAAGCGTGGGAGTCCGATGAATGTAGGCCATCATTTAATAATTTAAATGACATGTCAGATCAGCCAATAATTTCAAATTTCGTATACTTATAAAACAATTATAGCCACATGTAAATATAATTATTGACTAATATGTATGTATAACTACATTAAAATAAAAAGAATAATCAGTTGGTTGTCAACGAGTTTGACATTATGTTTACTTATAGTAAAGTTTAGAGTAGGCCACTCGATTTTTTCTAATTTTGTTAATAAATTTATTTGATATATATTGTTATATTGATTCAAAAATATGACAAATTTATTCTAAGAATTTAAACACTTAATAATACCTTAAAACTCAAAATCATTGTTTTTATAATTGGCTGTACTTATGACTTTATCAGTTATTCTTTCATGATATTATCATCAATGCAAAATATTTCTACTAGTTCTCAACGAAAGTTTAGAAAGATTCATTATAGTACTGATGGAAGGTTCATACGTAAAAACTGATCCATTTTGGCTACATTGCACCATCAATTGCTACTCCTCGTATAAACTTTTCTGGTATCATTAGAATAACCTGAATGACATTAAACGTTTTTCTGATAAATCGTGTTTAGTTTAGGACAAAGTTTGAGTTCTTCGGCTATGAGTAGTTCATTCGAAAGAGGATTTGATGTGTGGTTTCTTCTACATTATTGGTGGGTAGATGATAGTACAGTTTATTCATTTATTCTAATAATAAACTTATGATTATATTAATTGTGTAAGAGGATAAATAAAAACAATAACGGTTATTTATTAAAAGAGATGTTTTAAATTTTTGGGTCAGAAACTTTCTGCACTCTATGTTGAACACACCTTTTATTTTGTTCTCCTTTTTGAATGTTGAAATGATTTCTTGCTGAATCAATGGAATTCTACAAGTTTTATTGAAATGAAATCACTAATATAATGAAAGAGAAAAAAGAGGAATCACGGCTCAAATATCCAATTCCTTTTCATTGCAAATACTTGAAACGTTTGAAAACTCAACAAGTCAAGTTTGGAATTGTCTCTCAATGCAAAACTCTTGCACATAACTGCTTGGTTGAGTTCAGTTTGACTGTCAATAGAAGGAAAGTTGAGGCAAATAGGTTTGAAATTTGTCTTTGTTCAAGTGTGCTTCAGCAAATTGAGTCGCTTCTGCGAACTATTAACTTGAAATACAAGTTTGTATAGATCAAACTAATTCATCGTTAAAAACAGTTAACAGTTTTAATGATGAATTGATTCCGAAGTTTCAACGCATTCGTTATATTCAATATTGACTTTACTCTGCTTAAAATTAAAATCATGTAGTCGGATAGATGTAATGCAGTATAGAGAATACTTTAAATAAAGTATGCATACACAAACCTAGATACTCGGATATTTTTATGGAAGTAGAAAAGTTTCAAGTTTAACTATTTCTATCAATTAAACCATTACCACTAATTCGTATCACTTTTTTATAACAGAATTTATGCATTCATCCGAGCAGAAATTACTTCAACTTAACGAAACTGCAATTAACCTCTCATACAATCTTGATAAAAGTTACTATTACGAGCTACTTCATTTTGTACCATCTCAGGTACAAGTTAAAGAACCTTACTCTACATTCACTTAAGTTAGGCAAACTTTAAGACTCCCAATGTAGAATGTTCATTTATGACCCAATTTGGTGCCATAAATGGACAATCTTTGGACCATGATTGTTCTCTCGTGAGACAGCCATTGCAACCAGGTCCTGAGAGATGCAATGGATGAAATGGGAATAAGGTTCTACCAACCTATCCATGGGGTTTAAGATAATCGTGTGGAAAAAACCGGGGGTTCTATATTTGTAGCCCAAGCGTAAAACATTGCAATAGAGTGATGGAATCCCCAATATTTTGTTACATTCTACAGAGTCAATTAAAATTCATTTTTATTTTTAGAATAACAGGAAAATTTATTCTGTACAATTGACACAATACTATTACATAATTACCCAATAAATTCATCACATTAATAGTACCTAAACGGTTGTCGTGTTTCAACACTTTCCCACTACGTTCCTTTTACTCCACCAACCAAAAAGTTGGTGCAAAGATCGGGTGACTCTGGGTCTTATCAGTGTAATCGGTTGATTGATGCTTGCTGGCTGGTCAAACTTCCAACTGTGATAAGTGAAGCTCCCTTCAACTTCGCCGAGTTCGGGAGAAACTTTTTTTTTTTCAGGTCTCCAAGCCTAACTGACTTTGTTCCATTAATCACAACTTTTTCGAATTTGTTGAGTTACAGTTATATTACCATTAACCCGTGAATAGTTTTTAATCAAATTAATTCAAAACAAGAAATGCACATTCAATAATGGGTATACTGATCACTGGTTGTTAGAAGTTTTCAGTTGAAACGTAAACTGCTCAATTCCATAAATGAATTTACTCCATTCATATAATTGGATCCTCAATTTGAGAGGTTAACGTGTCAAACAATTTAAACTGCCTTACTTGACAACTCAGTTTCAGATAAAGTTTTAACTTATACCAGTCCAATTGCATTATCTTTCATTAGATACCAATTTTGTTAGCGAGATCAATGTGAACGTCATAGCGCCACAAATAATTAAGCAACTTCAGTTTGTTAACAATATTTTTTGAAATTATTGACTGTTTTTGTTGACAAACAATTCAAATGTCTGTAGATATGAAATTAGTAAAAATGTGTGCATTGTGAAAAGTTGACGAACTGTCGATATCCTCATAAACCATTGTTTCCATATTTGTCCTTCATTCCCGGCTATTCTAATATCAACGATGTTCTTAAACGACATACAAGTAAATAAGAGAGCAGTCAGTTACTAATATAATAAAGATTACAATAAACCACTTAGAGAGACGAATAAGACAGAGACTCTAAGCGAAATATAGTGCCGGAAGAAGGGCCAAAATAGGGCTTGGTATAGGGATTCTGGTGGAATAGGGAAAGATTCCTTCTGTGTATCTACCGGAATCACAAGTCACATCTATTTCAATAAACATCCGTATCGCGTGGAATCAATAGACGATAACATCTGCCTAGTATGCAGAACAATTGGTAATTGAGGAGAAGTCACCTAAAACGGTGTCCTTTGTTCTCCAATATAACAGACCCCTGCTACTAGTATTACTCCTGTGATTACAAATTACACTGGGCTGCATAAAACACTTAATGGCAAAAGTTTCAACTTTGTCAAAAAAAAATAACAGCTAGTCCTCCGAAAAAGTTTTGTGCTTCAGAAGATGCAACAAACTATTTTATAACATCCATTTTAAAACAAACTATAATTGTTTGTCAATTTTTAGAATTGATAAAAAACTTATCTGAAGTCCAACTTAAATGTAAAATATTGATTGCACTACTTAAAATAAAAATATTCACATTTACGTCCTCTTTAAATACCAGCACTCTGTTGTAAAGGTATTTTTTTAATAAGTAAGTCAAAAACTGAGTTATCTCATCCAGGGAGATATACAAAATCTAAACAATACAGACAAACAAGGTTTGAGGGATATGAACTCACCCTTCTGAGGACAAAAGTTTGTTGCAAGGACGCTACAGTCCTCAATATTTGATGGATCAAATTAATATTTAACGCAAAAATAGACATCATAGTATAGATAAATCCTATCTTTTAGGAACAATTATGCATGATGGGAAAGTCACTTTTTTTTTGATAAAAATTGTTTTTAGACAACATTTTTTCCTTCTCAACTACTAAATTTAGAGTTTTGAAACTTTGCTATAATAATGGAAGCGACAAAAAAAATAACTGAAAAAACACCGATTTTTAAAACAACAGGATTTTTTTCTTTAATAAACTGTAAAAATGTAAAAATTCCATTCAATCTGAAAGCTTATGAGGGCACCACAAGAGCAAAAAAGTTATAACAACTAAATATTCATCCTGATTAATAAATTACCTGCTATAGTTGTCGGATTTTTTAAGTTTATTTACATTGTTTTCGTTGGCTTGGATTTTTTTTAAAAAAATGGAGTGAAATAAAACTGATGCTTGTAGGTTTGATGAAAAAAATGTGAAACATTTGATTTAATGACTTAACATGAGATGTAAGAAGAATAAAATTCTTACATGTAAAAAATCAAAAACATATAATTTTTGATGCTTTCCATGGTATAATGGATTTGTCTAACGAAATGCTCTAATAATTCTATATGTTGCACCCTTGAACAAAACCTAATATCAGATGTAGATTTTCTTGTGTTTATGAATCATATTAGAATTGAGTAATATTGAAGTGTGAGGAATCGACTCTTCCGTTCTATGTTATAAAAAGGATACTAATTTTAAACCTAATTCTTAAAGTTTCAAGAAGTTTGATATTAGAATTACTTATTGAAAAGTTTAGTGTAGAATACTCCGGATTTTTTTTTTAAAAGATGACTGCTTTGTTGATGTTTCATAAACATTTTTAATGTGCTAACTTTTGGAACATCATATGTTTTAATATTTACAAATTATTTTTTATAGCATTATAGAGCAAGTGTACTATATTAGTTCATATTAAGTCTACAAATGCCACTATTGGTAACTGTATGATCAATATATTTATCAAATACCTTGGGTTTTTAGAAGTGAAAGGTGAATCTATAGTTTTTGGCGTGTGCTTGCTATAAAGAGCTGGCTAAAGACTGAGTGTTGTTGAACAGGTGCAAGCAAGAGCTGTGTGTACGATGGCCTCGAGGTGGAGGACTCGCAGACGTGGATGCCTAACAACTGCTCCGAGTGTCACTGCAGCCTGGGTTCTGTCGTGTGCCGCGACGTCGCCGACTGTCCTCCGATCCCCGAGGACTGTCCAGCTACCTTCACTCCCCACGGCTCCTGCTGTCCCTCCTGCCACACCCTCGACCTCCAGCCTGACTACAACAACATTGGTACCAACTTACTCACACCTCTTCTTAACCATATCTTTTTCGTTAATCTTTTTATAAATTCTGTAAATATTACTTTTGTATGACCTTCACACATATAAATCTCATCAATTAAAAGATTACATAAAACGAACAAAACCTAAGTTTTGACTGAAGGTTTATAAGAGGTAAAAATACTTTGAAGTGTAAAATGTTTGGTTAAATCATTTTCAGACAGGACTACGAGTATGTACATAAGCACACGGTGACGGTCCACACCTACACTGACCACTAGTATCTAGTCTTACGCACTTCTTCTTTAAAACAATTTAACCTTAAATATTATTTTATATTTGTTAATCTCCATGTGTTTATTGTTTTTAAAGGAGTCGTGGTCTATCTTCGGAGTGACTCACTTCTTTATCTGTCTACCTGATGACGACGTGGTCACAATATATCCAAGAGTTTCTGTGATTTTTTTATGAGTGTTCTTAGTTAAGTTAGTTTATTTAGTTCATAGAGTCTTTTTATTTATTTGGTATAATCATTATTACCAATAATATAAAATGTTTCAATGTACTAAATAAAATAAATTACAGAAAGGAACATATACAAGAGATCACAAAAACTCACTACTACATTTCGTCGTCGTCAGGTAGAAAGATTTGAACTGCTCCAAAGACAAGCGAGGAATAAAGTACGTTTTGTTCGAGAGACACGCGATCAGTTTTCCTATTGAAAAAATAATATAGTTAAAAATAAAACTAAATAAAGGAAGAAATTTTTTAAAAAAAATGATAATTACAAATTAATGAAAATTGACTACATAAATGTGTAAACAATGTTGATACGAAAAATAATTAATAATAAAGAATAATTAACGATTTGAGGCTAAGCCCAATAGCAGATCTAACCCCCAAAAACAAATAACTGCTTCTCCTGAAGCTCTCAAAGCGATAATATCGTTAGGACCAGTAATCTACCTATGAACCTACACGAAAACAGTCATTGAAACACAAGTAAAAGCGCGTAAGAAACGGAAGACCTGTATTATTTGTATGCGTTCTTAGCTTGGTAGAAGCAAAAGCTATATAAAAAGCATCAAATTGGCTGCATTCGAATCGATAAACCCATTTAAAAGATCTACAGGAGGTCTTACGAGGGCTAAGGCAGTTGTGAAAGGAACTTATCTTTTATTGTATTTATTTTTACTATTTGTTTTTGTTTTTTTTTTATGATTATTGTTACTATTACGATTATTAGTATTTCATTCGATATTATTCCTACTCTTTATATATATGTTATGTATTTCTTATTTAATTATACTTTTTATTTATTATATTTTTGTTTATTTGCTTTTCTCTACATAGCGTTGATTTTTCGTCAATTATTATTTGTTTCCTACTATTTTGACTTATTATTTTAAATTAAGTAATTATCGTCTAGTTAGTTTTATTTAAATTTATTTAGTTTTTCATCCCCTTTGAAAAGGTGGCAATATTGAAAAGCTCGTTCATTGGCATTAATGCGTTAGTCATCCAGTACCACTCAACCTAAGTACGAGTACTTATCTACCTGTGGATGACGCATGTCAAAATATCGTAGTAGGTCTTATCTGAAACTTCCTGTGTTCTTTTCCGTATGTTAAAAAGCATGTATATATATATATATATATATAGTTCAATGTAGTTCTACATTGTACTTTATTTGTCCGTTTCAGATCGCATTTTTATTGAAAAAGTGTATATATGTACATTTATTTTCAAAAAAATAATCAAAATTAAACATGTGATGGAAATTAATTACATAAAAGCCACAAGAAAAGTTAAAAACAAGACAAATATTTCCCGAAGCTTTTCACTTTACGTCATCAGAGAGCGACTACAAATTAAATACAAAAAAATGAATTGAAGTTGCAACAAAGTTAAAGAAAAGCACAAGAGAAGTTAATGAAGACAGGTAATGAAAAAAATTTGAAGTTTCAGAAAGATAGAAGGAAAATATAGGAATTAAAAAAAAATTAGCCTGTAGAAAGCAAAAGGAAGAAAACCTTAGGTTACAGGGAAAGAATCACCAGTATAATTAGAAAGTTCATACTCGTATTATACAATTGCACATTACCAAGAAGTACAGTTTTAAAAACTAATCTAGTTTCTACCTTTTATAATCTATCTTCATTCTTTTGCCTTATGCTTCTCTATAACCTTGTTGTAACCTCATTTGTATTTAAGTTTTACTCGCTCTCTGATGATATGAAATGATAAGCTATGAGTATATATTTTGTTTTTGATTTTTCCTAGTGCCTTTTTTTTTGAACGAGATATGTTCATATGTAACATTACTTAATATAACTATTAATAACATTTTCATTGGCCATTGTGTATTTTAATCAATGTCTCTATTATTTGCTAAACACTGTTCTCAGTTTCTCCAATGTTTTAAATATTCCTGATCTCACCTTTTGGGATGATATGCAAGTCTTTCTATTCTTACATTGTTTTGAATTAGCCCTAAGGTTTAAACAACATTCTTTCAACGTCGTTTTAAGTTTAGAATACAAAAAAACATGTTCTAGGAATATACCTTGAGCATGTAGGACACGGACCAAAAGGAGAGTGCAATATTTTGCAAGATAGCTGAAGACGAAGCGGGATGCGTGACTAGTAAATTATCATGATTCAACATTTCCCACAATTCAGCCTTTTTTACTGAGTATATCATCCTTCATCTTTGAATTTCTCAAAAGGCTTCCTTGTTTATCATCTGACCAACTCCTATCATGATGTTTATAAAAAAGTTTTCACTAGCAATGGTAAAGTAGTTCCCAGTTGATCTCAACGTGAATTTCTTTCTGATCATCAGACAAAAAAGATCCAGGAATTTTCCATTGCTATAAGATAACTAAACTTTGTCACCAAATTTGAAGCTTGATCCTACTCCTTTGCCCACTTTATCAGGAAATTCTTTAACAGTTAAACAGTTAATCCTGTAAGTTTCACGAATATAGAATACAAATGATCTAAAAAGTATCCATATTTGGAGTTGTGTATAAACTCATACGTTTCTATATGTTGGCCAATGAATTGAAAGGCTCTATAAATATTTTGCCAAGTTTTCTACAAAACACACACTACTCACATTGTTCCTCAAGCTCTTCTGTTTGGAACAGTTTAAGTACATGATGACTTTGGTGCCTGCAGCTCTTAAACATTGGGCGTTTTTTGGTTAAGCGATGAGTAGCAGCAATGCACTCACTCCTCAAGCTGGTGCATTATTTCAAAAGTACAGTTTCTTTTTGAACAGTCCTCATATATCATTACATACACTTTTGAATGGTGAATGTTGCAAAATTAGCTAAAAAGTTCAACAATATGTATCAATATATTTTTATGATGCTCTGTTTTCACATAAAACCCGGGATAGAAATAGTCAATTTAATCCAGTAAACTAAATTTCATTTGTTGAAATACTTAAAAATTTTTTTCCCTAATAAGCTTCATAACTCTATTGTAAATAAATAAGGAAAACATTATATGATTTTCAAGATTTTATACTTTACAAGTATAACAATTGTAATTATAAGATTTTTTTGCTGGTTATTTGTTATATTACCATTCATCAAATAAATTAAAAGGCACTTAACTCTATTCGTGTTCCCTGTTTATACAAAATATTCATCGACAAGTGGAAAATAATGCTAGGGAGATTTGTCCGATTTTAACAGGGGTAGACAAGGCAGTAGCGTGCATAAGTCTAGAGATGCCAGAGGCAAACCATGATCGGATAGCCTGTAAGACACAACGAAAAGGCCCAATTTACTGCAGCAAATTATGTGGAAAGAATTTCTGCCAGTGTAGAAAACTTTTCTTATTGATTGTGATAAACCCTCAACATAAGGAAATTTGAAATACTTTTTCTTTAGAGCTTCTAGCTTCTAGGTACCTGAAGTTACTCTGACATATTATAATAAACGAAAAATTGAATCTTTATTTTCAAATTTGAAAGAGAAATTACTTTGTTTATAGGCTTATAAAAAAGGATTTAAAATAAAACCAAACCGTCAGCTTTGAGAGTTTGATTTCAACCTTAAAAAAATTGCAAATTTTCTAGCTACCTACTCTATCAAACAGTTGATAGAAAATATATATATATATTTAATAATCAACAGTAACTCTTGATATAATATATGAATTAAATACCACAATAAGCAAATATATGTTAATTAAAATACTCTAAGGCCTTTCGTTACAACATCATCAGAGAGCTAAATGAAACAAACAAACATTTTTTTTGTTTTTTTAATAATATATATTTTAATTAATATATATTTTTTATTGTGGTATTTAATTCATATATATAACCAATTTATGTTTAAAAAAACTAATAGAAAATGTACTTACAAAATTTCATAATACACCCATTCTATCAAAAGTTGATATATTATTGGATTGCTTATATAAATTTGTAGAAAACGGAGAAATACAAAGACTGCTTTCAATATTTCGCCACCTGTCGTTCTCAGGAAATAAGAATTCTGCTTGCAGGACACCAGGTCACCTAATGGTGCTACTTCATTGTAATAGAAGATAGTAGAATCATTCTACGATTTGAATGATGAACAGCCCACGCATTTGCACACACACTGGAGTAGATGAAAATGATTTTTCCAATCCTTTGATCCTAATTATTTGTTCTATCAATATTTCTAGAAATCATCAGTGACATAATGGTTGATGTGTTCAAGGAACATATATAGAGACCTCATCTCTTATTCAATGTCTCCTTAAATTGTAAAGAGTACAACTATTTCTTTGTCACCTGTAATATTCCTTACAACAGCTCTTTTCTATCTTTTTCATATCTCTGAATCCCACTTACTTCTGAAAAACCACACATTTGTAATGGATGAAGTAAAATATAATCGAATATCTTGTCCATTAAATAATTAGATAAGTTATTTCAGTCTTCATCAGTTATAATCGAAGCCTCAATTACTAACAATACTGTAGTAATATTAGGTAAAATACCAAAATAATCTATATAAAAGAAAGTATCATTCAGATCAGTTTAACAGTTTGTTGAGGATGATATTCGCAAAACAGTTGAGGATGATATTTATCAAAATTAAAACAAAATTCAGGTGTTTATGAAACATATCTGCCACCAACCTGAAGCACCTTCTCAGTCACCGAAGCACTATTGTCCAACATTATGAGTCCCATATTTAAGATAAATATTGTATTAAGTATAACTAATCGATTTTTAACAAATTTAAATAAAAAGAAAATAAATAAAATAAACAATTTAAATATGTTTAATATTCTTTTTGATCTTTTACAGACTGTGAAAGTTTTCAAAAAGGTACTCGTGAAAGGCACCTTCTGATGAGTTGGGCCAAAGAGCCTGCAATTTAAGGAGCCGCATGAGTGGGTTTTCAATAAACACTAAATCTCAGCCCTTTGTCACTACCTTGTAGGGCAACAATCTAGAAAGACCTTAACCTCCAGCCCTTTTAGTTTCATCAGTATACAGAATAAACCAACTTAACAATCAATCAACAATTCAAATTTCCAATATTACTTCTCAATAAAGTCTATTAATATTTGAGCTTTGTAGTTTAATTATATTGACAATGCAGCTAAATGTATTTATTGATCCAGTCTATAACAAATAACATGATTTGCAATATTTTTGAAATTCAAGATATTTAAAGGATTGACAAATAAAATATTAATACAGTTCCAACATTTTTTAATTTCTTTAATAAGTTATTTGCTACTGATTGCTTACAAAGAGTATTCAAAAATTACTTTCTATTACTATGTTTAAGTAATTACTTCCCAATAAATTACTAAAACAATGAACCTATAACTGCAACATCCAATCCCTGGAGTGTGATTTAGATCTCCTGATAACTATCTGTCTATTACAGTCACAAACAAAGTGGAAGACCACCTAATTTTGAATTTAATATTCTGATATACATGTTGGTATGTAAACATCAATAAATATTTAAAATCAACTTTAAAATTCATAGTAATTTTACGATTCAGTTTTTTTTACGTGTCAGAATAAAGTTTTTAAGGAAATGGTGGTCAGGCTAACCTACAATGCCTTACAGTTTTAGGACTACCCTAGCGTTCTTCTGAACTCGGTCGCCCTCCTCCGAAGAGGGCAAAGCCCGTTACCTCGGGACCAGGGTTTGCTACTAGTAGTTCATCGAACCACACCAGGAGGTCATTGTAAGGAGTGTTTTTTGCACCTCAAGAGACTAATAGAGAGAGATTACCAGTTGTCCAGGCCAATCAGCTGAGCTCAAGGCCCGTTCCCACTGGTAAGGGTTTGGGGTCTCTAGCTCCCCGGTATGCTAAGCAGGCATCCTCCCGATAAGTTACTGCTTCTTATACAGCGAGCAGTAACTTATGAGGGTGAGAACCAACAGCCACTACGAGACCAACCTCAGTTGGCGGGATGGAAAGAGAACCCCTCCATGGGCCCCCACTGCCCATACTGCCGACTCATTATAAGAGTTTTGGATCAAACTCTGAACCAAGGTCCTACTGAACCTGCAATATTCATTTTAGAAACGAGGAGAATTGGGTGAAATTCCCAATTAAAGGTAGATCATTGCGCCTAAGAATAGCTTCAGATAAATTTTGTTGCATTTCTGTACTTGAAATAGTAAAAGTTGTTGATTATTGGTGTTTTCCAGTGACCTTGGAAGAGAAACCCGACGGCTGTAAATCAGGACAGGGGATGATCTACAAAAACGGTGATTCTTGGCAGGAGGATGACTGCATCAACTGCACCTGTGTGGAGGGTGTTCGGAAGTGCCACGCGGCTATGTGCCTCCAGACGTGCGACAACGGATCCATCGTCAAGGGCGAGTGCTGCCCTCGATGCAACGGTCAGTCGTCTTTACTTTTATACCCAACTACCCCAATACCAAAACAAAACTTCTTCATTATTGCTCCGTTCATTAAACTTTTTCTCTGTTGCTTCGTACTTAAAGTTCTTGACTGGTATCAGTTGGGCTCCTCAATAAGAACACCAGGTCAGGCAGATATTCAAGTTTTAATCTTACACCTTAACAATTGCCCTATATTGACCTAATTTCACTTATATATACTCAATGCTATACTTTTTAAAAGGCTGACAATTTAAAAAAAAAACAGAATATCAAATTTAATAGAATAATAATTTACGATCCAGTGAATGAAATTGTAGCCTGCAGTGTTATATTGTTGGCAGCATTTTAATAGGATCGTTAAAGAAGGCTATAACCTTCAACTAAAAGCTAATCAAAACCAAGTCAAGGTTATGTGTTCACTTAAGTTTAATAATAGGTCATAACTTCATAAATTGTTATGTAGAAAGTTAGCAACTCAATGATAAAAACAATATTTATTGAAATTTATTTTTCTTTATTTCTTAAACTACATATGTTTTTGTAACACTCCATAGGAAACCTATCTTTGTGCAATGTATTCTAAATCTAAAATTGTAAATAGCCATAAGTTTGCTTGTTATTTGAAAAGACTTTCTTTTACACAGAGGTTCCTAATGTTTATCGACACAAATCTGCCTTAACGAGAACTTTATTTCATGGTGGCTTTCATAAATGCCTCTATATGGGAGACACTATGCCATACAAAATAGTTGTAGCTTCAAATTGAAAATGAGCTTATATATGAATATGTCCACCCATAAGAATACGTGGCTTCCAACCCACGGCTTCCACCCACCCAACGCGCGCCCGCAAGAGGAAGTCTTGTAAAAGTCAGGTGTTAGCCACATAAGACTTATAAGTTCGGACAGCCCCCAAGCCAGTGAGCGAATGAGTGAACTTTCCACCCTCGGACGCTAACCCAGGTTAACCATCCGCCCAGTTGTGCCTTCCTCAGTTCATACCATGAGGGAGCAACCCCCTAGGCATGTTAAGCCCCCCCACCACGACAAGGTGAAGGCACATCGGGGGGAGAACGGTAAGCTGTTCACAGAGCAAGTACGGTGTTAGCTGCTTATTGAAGATCTCTTTTCCAATTATACTTGAGATGGGAAAAATTTAGGACTCCCAATGTAGAATGTTCATTGTGTGATATCAGAAAAGAACAATAATTGGCCTGTGTGTGTTCTCCGTCAAACAACCCCTGCAGCTTATCTCAGGCTTTATAGAAGATGATTAGCAATACACGGGATATGCTTCAATGGGTTTAATAATTTTTACAAGTGTAATGGTGAGTTGTTCAATAATATTGACTTAAGCCCCTTAGAATATATACATTCCTGGCGGATCGAGAACAAGTCTACTTAAGTATTTTAGATAATCTGGATTGCATTTTTATTCCTTTTTAACCATCTGGAGAAGGTCAAGCATCTGTTAATAGGAAGGACATTCTCAGAGAAGCAATGCGAGCTTTTGCCATACTGCAACTTGAAAAAAAAAATGTGGGAAATCATAATGCTTAATACTAAGCACGTGTAGAGTCTGAAAAGTTAAGCTTTTATAATGAATTGTAATATCAGCACAATATATACTGTACTATAAATCTGGATCTTGGTCTCTAGATTATTCTCAGCGTATTACAATAACCGAAAAATTATTAAAAATAAAACATTTTTTAAACGTTATATGTAAATCTTATAAATAATAAAATTGTTTGTAAATTAAAAGCAAAATAATACCAAGGGTCTAACAAAACAGTGTTGTTAAAGCAAGCAAAAAACACTGCAATTCCCTCTAATTATCATGACCTTACAATTTAAATTTGCAGTAATCTTTTTCTGTTAATTCGGCATGCCATGGACAGTATTAACGATAATTTAAGATTTATTAAAACATATTTATTCTTGTGGAAATAAGAAATCTACTTTCAGTCATCAGAAATTTGTTAGGAAAAAAAGCAATTTGGGGATAATGAAATCGATTTCGATAAGTACGAAGTTGGTAATCCAATAAATTTGATCTTGATCTTATTCTCAATACTTGTGTGAGCATTAGATTGCAGAGCAAAATTATTTAAATTAAAATCAAACAATCCAACATTTTTCAAGTTGTGCAATCTGCTGTTATGGGGTATTTTTACTCATTCTTGGAAGTTATGGATAAAATTCTTTGCAAAGCCAAAGGTTTGCAGGATACAAACACGTTGAGTTTGAAAAACTGTTTATGTAGAGACTGTCAACAGTTTTCAAGTGTGCTCTAACGTTTGACTCCTATGTTGGCTTATAAAACAAAAATATATATTTCTATATATTGTTATATTGATATTATTCTCTATAAACGCATTCGCGAGGCTAAAGTTACTTCACATTATTCACTTAAATTTTGAATAAATGTAGTTCTATTTCAAAGAAATAGAAAATAAAATAAAAATGTAAACAAGTTTCTAGTTGTTTACCAACTGTTACTCAAGCCAGCATATATTCGACGGAACAAATCTTCCTTCACCTGGAGGGAGGCAATAGCTTCTACTTTCAGTAAAATGGTTTCTCGCTCTCTATCACTCTGTTTGACTGTTTGCCACTCTCTATCACTTTCGCCTATCTATCACTCTACGTCACACTCAATCATTCCCTCTCTCTCTATATAAGTCTATCATTGTTCTCACTGTATATATATATATATATATATATATATATATATATATATATATAATCAATGATCAAACCACAATAAGAAAATGGGAAACAAGACTAAGATCTTTCAAACGTAACAAGCGATCTTCATCAGAGTCAAAAACCAAACTTTGGGTTTTTGACTCTGATGAAGACCGCTTGTTACGGTTGAAAGATCTTAGTCTTGTTTTCCCATTTTCTTTTTGTGGTTTGATCATTGATTGTTATTTCACGTGTTTATGTGAAATCTTTAAATATATATATATATAAACTAGAATTTTTGAAAGAACACATAGAAAAGAAATCACTGAACTCACTACTATATTTCGATGTCCTCGTCTTCAGGAAAAGATGTGAATCGCTCCAAAGGCTGATAACGACTATATATATATATATATATATATATATATATATATATAATATATATATAGTTTAGTTTTTCTAAATGAAAAGTTTGACAAATTAAAAAAACTTGCTAAGTTCTTCAGAGGGAACGTATAGCCGTCGATCTGGAGTCTAAACCCTATAAGATACACGTTAAAGATACTGCAATCTACCCGGAGTAATATCAACTATGTTCGATGCAAAATTCACTTGAGGATATTTATGACATTTATTTAGTTCGTTTTTTGTAAATACAGTGCTTTTATTTTAGTTTTTAAATAGATTTTTAAGAACTTTAAATCTCCTTGAAGAGATAATGTTTACTTGATCTATTGACCTTATTATTAAATAGGAATAAAAAATTACAACTATATAGCAAAAGTCTTTCATAGTCAATAATTATCAAAGTAATGAAGAGATTTATCATAACTGTTAACAATATATATTAGTATAAAAAATACTTACTCTGAGATAATCAATGCGACAGTCATAATGTCATATGATCATCAGCTGATGAAGAAAATGATTAATTGTGACTTGATTGTTGTTTCAGAGACGACAATGGTGACAGTTCCATCACACTGCAAGCCTTTAAAGAACTGCAGTTTGAAATGTAAGCACGGCATGGACCAGGACAACACAGGCTGCTTCGTCTGCAAATGCAAAGGTATTAACACTTACCACTACACTGAACCAACTGTAACTGACTGTAAGTGTGTCATGTTTGAGATTTCTAAATATTGGGAAAAACTCAGCGGATTGAATAAAAGAGTTGCGTTGTATTGATTCCAAAGCACTGTCTTTTAGGTCTTTGGTCTCCAGTAGTGTTCTTGGGTTCAAAAGTGCTGATCTTTTTGCAAAACCATTTTTTTCCACGTTACTTTGAAATTAACACCAAAATACATAAGTAATAATTTTACATTGATTTTGTGTAACTTCAGTAATACTTTCATATTACTTTCAGGTACTAGAATATTTTATCAAAAGGCATTGTTTGAAATCGCTACGGCATCAATATGTATAGTCTGAGTAGACTGCTCCAAACAGTTCTCTTCTAAATGTCATCAAACTGTTTGAGATATAAAGTATGACTTGTTTAACTTCTTTATGTTGTTTGTTTGTTTTAGAAGCAGATTGCTCCTTGATTTGCCCAAATGGTTTTAAACAGGACCCTGATGGACGTAAATTGTGCGAATGTTCTTGCCCAGAAATGTCTTGCTTGAAGAAATGCAAGCACGGCTACAAAGTAGACGCAAATGGGTGTGAGTTGTGCCGATGTGAACACTGCAAGCCTATTCGGCACAGGTGCAGCAAGGTCTGTCCCCACGGCTACCAGGTCAACGAGAGAGGCTGCCCTGTCTGCAAGTGCAATGGTAACAATCACATTCTCATCTTAGTTTAATTACTGAATCAGTTAAACACTTCCTTATAATCTGGCCATTTTTAACTAACTATAAGCAAGGTATAGTGATTATGAAAAAATATGAAGATCAACATGTCGACGTATTTTAATATGATGTTCCTGAGGATGTTTTCAGATGTCCTGAGATCCTTAAATCAATTTTTAAGGATACATTTTTAGTATAAACTTTAGATTGAATGGATGGTTACATTTTGCATATAATCTACTATTTGTATATACACCTACAATTTTGTATACAATACATTTTTCCATGTACAAATTATATACATTTTTTATAAATGTTTCATACATACAAAATATAAAAATACCATAATCACTCTACAAGTCGCATCTTGTAACAAATCATTGATGAAAATTTTCTTTTGTCTGGAAATTTCCCTATTTCTTATTTTTGTCCTGTTTCATCAGTGAATAAAGTTTAGCGAACTTTACGAGTATAACGAACCAATACAAATTATTCGTTACGGTACTAGTTATTTTAGAAAATTTAAATTTTGTAATTACTATACACTTTATGTGAGTAGTATACTATAAAAATGTTATGCCTTTTTGATTATTAGAAAGGGTAATATACTCTAAAAAGAAATGCTATGAAATTCTACTTGCAGCTAGTTGTTCCTTCTATTACAAAATAAGTAGTTTATTCAAAGTGAACATAATTTAAAATCAGAATAATAATCGATAACTATCAATTGAATGAAATTATATTTTAAGATACTGATAATAAAAATTTATATATTCCTTTTTGTTATCACTCCCACTATTTAAATGAAATCAAAGTATACAAGAAATTAAAATCATAGGAAACATTTATCCATTGTATACTGTTCCCTCTCTAGCTAAACTTTACTTCACCGATTCCTAATTTGTCAGTTGTCACTAATTTCTTCTTCATATTTGTCACTTGATTAATGATATTTTTCAATATTTGTTAGAAATTTAATTTATTAGTTATGGTTTCTGTCTTATTTTATGATTAGCAATTTCCATTTGCTAAAGTATAGGATTTAAATCAATCTTAGTACTACATTTTTTTCGTTGAATTGCAGTCATTGAAAAAAAAATCCATCTTCTAAGTTTTTAATTTCTCTTACCAAACAAGGCAATGACAGGTTCATTCAAATGGGTGAAATATATTAATAGAGGTAGTAGTTGACGTTGTTAGAGAGGTCGAATACTGGCAAACAGGCAAGCGCACTATGTCAACCCAAATTTTTTTTCTGGACGAGACAAACAAACCACTGTTAAGGGAATCGAACCCATGACACATTGAAAACCGATACTCACGTCTCTTTGAACTAATTAAGTGACCTTACCGATAACCAATTGAAGAACTAATACCTCATATTGAAAACCAATACCCATGTCTCTTTGAACTAATGAAGTGACCTTATCGATAACCAATTGAAGAACTAATACCTCATATTGAAAACCAATACCCATGTCTCTTTGAACTAATGAAGTGACCTTATCGATAACCAATTGAAGAACTAATACCTCATATTGAAAACCAATACCCATGTCTCTTTGAACTAATGAAGTGACTTTATCGATAACCAATTGAAGAACTAATACCTCATATTGAAAACCAATACCCATGTCTCTTTGAACTAATGAAGTGACCTTATCGATAACCAATTGAAGAACTAATACCTCATATTGAAAACCAATACCCATGTCTCTTTGAACTAATGAAGTGACTTTATCGATAACCAATTGAAGAACTAATACCTCATATTGAAAACCAATACCCATGTCTCTTTGAACTAATGAAGTGACCTTATCGATAACCAATTGAAGAACTAATACCTCATATTGAAAACCAATACCCATGTCTCTTTGAACTAATGAAGTGACCTTATCAATAACCAATTGAAGAACTAATACCTCATATTGAAAACCAATACCCATGTCTCTTTGAACTAATGAAGTGACCTTATCGATAACCAATTGAAGAACTAATACCTCATATTGAAAACCAATAGCCATGTCTCTTTGAACTAATGAAGTGACCTTATCGATAGGCTATTGAAAAATTCAATGAAAAATGGGGAAAAACCTAATGATTTAAATTTACTGTTGACTGCTTCAGATATATTTATTTAAATAGAGTTGAATGGAGACCAACCTGGATTTTGCACTCTACTGTCGTTATAAGCGAGTTTTAATCTTTTACTAATTAAAAGCCTAATAACTTTTTTTTATATCTCACATCATATCTATCGTTCTTAAAACTTTTGTTCCTGCTTTATAATAGTTACAACAAATATTTTCTAAAAAAAAATAATGTTTCACATAAGTGAAAATGAACTGTTTTATGAATATACAGAATAAAAAACAAAAATATGCCCAAATTATTTCGCTAGTTCTGAGAAAAAGAGACGGAATGAATTCCAAAGGGAGGAAGCACCCTGTTGGAATGGCGAGTGAAAACGACCTGTGTTCAGTAAAAGGCAATGTAATGACGTAAATGTCATTTTATTGGCAGGAACGTCAAAGTTGTTCTTTAAACCTTCAGCAGTGGCTTCCGACTTTTGTTTTAAAAACCTTTTATATCTGACTAGCCAAATTCATCATAAATAACACAACGTTATGCTCTACACAGCCATATCCGTTTATTTCATTAATAACCGAAATGAAACCCTTGCAAATTTTTTAATTAAGGATAAAATAAACATTTTTAATTTTTAATTTAATTAGTTTTGAATATTTCAATCCATTAAATGCTTCATTTTTCTTTTTTTTTTAGCTCTTTCAAAGGAATTTACAAATGATTTATCATCACACACCTGCATTTCAGGTAAACTATATGTTAAATAATAATTTTTAATAATTTCAATAATTATACAATAGTTGAAAAAAATTTCTACTAATTTATTGTTACTTTAAAAAAATATATTTAAAAACTGTATAACTGACGATCTATATTAATCGCCAACATGTTTAGAATGTACAACATCTATCTTCAGAACAATAATGATTATATTTGTGGATGGGAAATATATAATCCCATTTATAAGGATATATTAAACTACGTATATAGACGTAGTTAATCTATAAATGTAACTTCATCTTGTGTATTTAGCTCATTATTCCAAAAATATATCCTGCATTGTCCTGAAGATTAATGTAGAACATTCGAAACATGTCGATGAGTAGTATAGGTGATAAGGTATAAAGCTTTAACGAAGATACTAGAAAAGACCTTGGAAATTGTAGAAAACTTTGCAAAAAGCAGATACAAGCCAAATATGGGACTTTATTTGACAATATATGTTGTACAACTACAAATATATGTATATATTTGTTTTTCGTGAATTGACATTCATTTTGAGTATGTATTGGGTCTGTAAGTAATAAGCAGGCCCCTACCTTAGCTTGTACGAATAGGGGCAACTGCCCTGGGTTCTGCGCTTGTGGGGGCCCTGCGGCCCGAGTGGCCTCGGGCAAATGACCTGTTCACTGGTAAATCTGCCATACCGGTGGCAGATTAACAGCTGGCGCAACCGTTTATTTTCATTTCTAATACCTGCACAACATAACCATTTTATATATATATATATAAAGATTTCACATAAACACGTGAAATAACAATCAATGATCAAACCACAATAAGAAATGGGAAAACAAACTGAGTTGGGTTTTTGACTCTGGCGAAGACCGCTTGTTACGGTTGAAAGATCTTAGTCTTGTTTTCCCATTTCTTATTGTGGTTTGATCATATATATATATATATATAATAATTTGTGTGTGAGGGAGAACCCGCAGTGATTGACTTGCCCGGGCCCCGCACCTTAGGAAATAATACCTAATATAATGAAAACCATTTTCTTATTCTAAATTATTAATGCAAACAATTAGTTCTTTTAACTTTCAATTTATATTTAGAATTTTATTTTGCATTGCTTATACTTCATACTTCAAAATACTATTCCATCAAAGATACAATTAAATGAGATACTTTGCTGCAGTAGATGGAGCTGAGAGAGACAGTGGAGAGAGTTGGTTCGATGGCTGTCGACACTGTTTTTGCGAATCTGGACTTGTTTTCTGTACTCTTGTCACTTGCCCTAAACTGGACTGCCCTTCACCTTTGTACAACAGTAAAGACTGTTGCCCTACATGCGCAGGTATGAATACCAAAAAAAAAAGCTGTACAGCGACACTTGGTAATTTAAAATGTGCTCAACTTCAAAAAATGGCTCATCAAACTTAAATTAGTGTTTGGGTGAGCTCTTTTGAAAGTGTATGAAGCATTCACAAAAAATGTCACATCTGCCTCTCCAAAAAATTAAAAACCTATTATCACTGTCCTGTAAACAACTTATTTTCATGACAGTATTGCATAGGAAAGGCTACATACTCGTAGGTAATATAATAAGTAGTCTTAAGCACAATATAAATAAAAGTAATTGCAATATTATACAATATCAGTCCTTTCTGTCGATGTTAGACTGTTTTAACATCACTTCAGTTATAAACTTAGCACACTACCGATCTTGAGCATTTATTTAATATCTTCCGGTTGGAACTTTCCAATAAATTTATATTTAAATGTAACCCAGAATTACCTCGAACACCCAGCTCCTGATACATGGTCATTTTAATTTTTTCTAACCTGAACTTGATGAGAAACCGATTAGAAAAAATAATTTTTTGATACGTTATTAAATTATTTTAAATTTTGTTCTTCAATATTCATTTTTCATTTTATTGCCTATTACATATTATATATATATATATATATATATATGTATGTATTTTATATATGTATTATTATTTTACTAAACATTATTTATTTAACGCTGCATCATGTTGTACATAAGCATATAAAACATTTGTAGGGATGCTTAAATAAAAAAATATATAATTAAATATAAAAGTAAAAAAATGTAACTATTTAACAGTTCTATTAGAAAGACAAGTAGAATGTAATATGAGAGGTGTGGATATAAGTTTCTCTTGTGTTTGATGGCATTAAAGTCACACCTACCCTTCTAATATTTGCCACTATTCCATGTTAGTTCGACACTGTCTTTGAAGTGGCTCTAATGACCATCACTTTTTCTCTAAGGACACAGTTGGATAGTTTGCTGCACCTGGAAGACAGTAGTTAAGAATGACCGATATTAGTGCTGCCTAGCAGTGACATGCAGTGAGGCTTTGGGCGGGGAGGTACTGACTTATAAGTCAGATTTACAAACACATAGTAGGATGCCAATAGAATAGGAGCAAATAAGATGCTTCCTTGAGGCAGAGGTACTACCTGCCTCAAGGAAGCATTTTCCTTGTGGATTTATGTTATATCAATAACATGTAAATATTGCACGCATACTTGTAATACATTACCGAAAACCATAGAAAAGAAGACGTATACTTTTATTATATGAAAGTGTCCTCAACCAACATATTGGAAGCATACACAGAAAAGAAACATAGAAGCAGGCGACATTTGCAGGCACTCAATCCTGTTTGTGAGTGATTGCGCAATCTGCAGGGAGGCAAGGGTAGTCCATGCCTCATCTCTCGTATCAGAATCAGACTCCGATTATTTAAGCAGGAAATACAGAATTTTCTGCGGTTTTTACTATAAAAATGGTCAAAATACATTAAGAACTACAACAAAAAATGATAGCCAAAGGACAAATATTAATAATTGAGTTATTTTATTATTTCGTTTCTTTTTCCTCTCCTGATGACAGAGGAGGCACAGACTTCCCTGCCTCCTTTGACTGCACGTCACTACTGTCTAGGAGACAGTGAACTAAAATTAAAGTCACCATCGGTGAGATTAAAGTCACTGGTCGGTGACAGTGGCAAAAAACTAAAGAGTAACTTATATCCTGAACTCCCAAATTATATTCTAATAGGGGATTCATGAATGGTGCATTCTATTATAGTGTGGTATTTACTCATATTGGGGAAAGTATTATGTATTGTGTAAGTATGTGGAAGTATTGTGTGGAGACACAAAAAAAGTTTATTATAAAAAACTATCAACGCGTTTCGAACAATTGATGTTCTTCTTCAGGTTACATCGGCTCTGCTGGGGTGGTTATTCAGAGGGTGAGACGAAGCACGGACACACTGAGTTATAAAGTAACTCATATAATATAGCCCATAACACCTCAGCAGAGCAGATGTAACCTGAAGATGAACATCAATTGTTCGAAACGCGGTATTAGTTTTTTATAATAAACTTTTTTGTGTGGAGACATAATACTTTCCCCTATTTACTAGGATATTTATCAATTACACAGAATAAAAAACATATACATATCTTTTTTGATTTGATTTCAAAAAACTTGAATGATTTTATTATGAAAATTTGCAATTTGAAAAAGAAATATATTAATAGAAATGACGTGAATGTTCTAGAGAACAGAAGCGAGGCGAGCGAGAGCGTGTGCCTCGGCCCAGGCGGGCTGAAGCGGGAGGGCGAGGAGTGGCCGGCCGGGCAGTGCGCCTGGTGCCGGTGCGGCGCGGGGGGCCGCGTCGCCTGCCGCCGCCAACCCTGCCCCCGGCCCCCTGTTCCCGCCCCACGCCCCCGCCCCCCACCGCCTGCTGTCCCTCCTGCCACCTGCCTCTTCCCAAGCCCTCCGACCAAGGGTAATCCCTCTGTCAAACAAAAACAATAACCGCATATATCGTCCGTCACCCATCCAATTCATTGTTTTATTCAAATACTCAATTCTCTGCCACTGTTTTCTATTGACTGTAATATTAATCATATGATAAACTGAGTTCATTGTAACTGTTGCATCATCCAGGTAAGCAACTACATTTTAGAGCTGAGTCCCATATTTGTTGGATCCTCAGGAATGTGTAGAAGCTTGAATGATCCATGATTAAAAATTAGTAATTTTGACTCGTTGAAAAAATTGGACAAATTTTTCATGCTACTACTAGTAATGGCTTTATAAAAAACCTACATTTACCAATACATTTTATCCAAATATATCAATGACGTATAGGTATATCACTCCTTAAAATGAATTAATAGCATTAAAAACCCAGCCACAATATTGTGGTAGTTTGAGTTAATAATATAATGACTTAAAAATGCTACATCACTCTTTTGTTTATGATATTTACTAACTATCATTTGTTTGTTTTTGTTTAATATGTTTTTAAATGTAAGTGCTATACAAATTCATTTCATGAAATTGATGAAATAAATACCTGATTGGATATTATATTCCTCAGGTGTCCATAAGCAAACTAAGGTTGAGCGTCCTTAGAGAGCTTATGATCAGTGAGGCAAATCAGCTTTATTCATCGATATGAATGGTCCTTGTTATTGCAAATAATGAAAAAAAGCATAATCCTTAAAGTACTCATTGTTTCAAACTGAAAAACAGCCACAATGTTTGTGCTTGAAAGAGACCTTGATCGGCCTCTTTCCAATCTGGCCTTTCTCTTGCATTGAACCCATTCCGTCACCAACTCCTTGTACTTTAACCATCAGCTATAATCTCTCTTAGAATTATCTCATAATTGTTATGCCCATGTTTGGAAGAACAATAATATTCACTCACATGGTCTTTGAACATATAAATATTTTGATTCCTGTGATCCTAGAGATCTCAAGATTTGGATACCTAGAAATTACTTGATTTTAACTTGGACAACTGTTAATCTCTTTTCCTTACTGTTTACCTTGCAAATGATGTATTCATTACCTAATAATCGTAACGTTATTTTTATAAAATTCATTTCAACTCATCTCAGTTTGTTTTAAAAGAAGTGATCATTTGGAGCCAAAATTATACTGAGGCCTTGATGGAAAAGTAAAAACCTCTTTTGTAATTAAATCTTTTTTCGAGTCACCGAATGGCCTAACAGCCAAGTGTACAGCGACACCTGTATGGCCTTAAATAAATAAAAAATAGCGATAGCTAATAAATAAAAAATAAATTCATTAAATTACGCTCAAATCATGATATTAATAAGGTTAGAACAAAAAATGACTTCAAATTTTTGTGCAAAGAATTCCTTCAACAATTCAAAAAATCTTTATTTTCCTGAAAGAAGTGTAGGGCTATGAAGAACTGATACTAACATTGGAGGAAAGAAACTCCTTTAAAGAGTTCAACTACCTCAAATACTAATCTGAATTGACGACCCTAGACAACTGTTTAACGCCACAAGTTTGGGATCATTGATATTAGTCTTTGTGATCTTTTCCCTGTTCTAGATACAAGGAGGTTATGTAAGATTATTGTCGCTGGTGCCAATGACCAATGTAATGATTGGTGCTGGAGGAATGTTCAACTTTGGATTTAACTATCCATTCAAATTCTTATCTAGGCACTTATTAAAAATAATGTAATGTGGATATTTCGTGGTTAATTTGTGGGGTTTGCTATTAAAATAATGTATTCTTTATAATTATTAAGTTACTGTGAATGGCTTTTGTTGTGTTGTTAACTGAGACATTTGTTGCTAGATGTGGCTTAGGGCGGAGTGCAGGCACTCAGTGGAGAGAAGGAGACTGCGTCAGTTGTGTTTGCAACAACGGAGAGGCTTCTTGTTACACTGAGACGTGCGACAGTTCACCTTGCGAAACTGCGATCATGGTCAAAAACCAGTGCTGTCCTGTGTGCCCTGGTAACCCATTTAATTAAAAAAACCGTCATTCCATATAGATCTTAGACTAGTTTACATACCATGCTACTATAGTAAATCTAGTGTATAAGACATAGTTATTCTTAGTATATTACCCCGGGAGTCGATATGTTACCTTTGATACCACTGCTGTTGGTCTCCTTGGACCTGTATTGGATACTGTCCATCTCAAGCAGTACTTCATGTCTAGATCAGTTGATGGACAACCACTATAACCAGCCCACTGGCACTCTTAGCAGTGTACGAGATGAGACAGCATCAGTTAGTTGTAATGTAACTTAGAAATAATATTTCTAATTCAAAGAATTAATATTTCGATCTTTTATCAGATGTCTAAGTATTTAGGTCTCCTGAAAACATTGTTTCAGGAGAACTGAATAAAAAGATCTCACTCTGCGAGCTTCTGAAGAAGCTCCTATTTGGTTGCTAAATGCGCGTAGTGCACCTAGCCTTAATCTAAAGAGATAATGATTCATTTAATTAGTTCCTTGTCAATACAATTAGGTTTTATGTTATTATTTATTCTCTAATACCTTCTTCGTTCCTTCATGCAAACGTTGGAGAATATTAATTAGGGTGGATCCGACATGTTTCGACTGGCTTCCAGTCTTCTTCAGGGTAATTAAAAAATTGGTAAAGTCTTACAATTACTGTAATAAACGATACTGTAAACTGTGTCTTACCACCACCTCTAAAGACTTTAACCATTTTTTAACTACCCTGAAGATGACTGGAATCCAGCCGAAACATGTCGGACCCACCCTAATTAATATTCTCCGACGTTTAGATGAAGGAAAGAAGAAGGTATTCAGAAATCTCGAAAAACTATCAGTAGTGATGGAGGCACCAAGCGCACTTTCTATACTTCGAAACGTATTATTTATATTTCATTTATATATATATATATATATATGAAATTAAACACCACAATAAACAAATAATATTACATATAATGCTCTAAGGCCTTTCGTCAAAACATCATCAGAGAGCTAAATGAACCAAACAACAAGTATATTAGCAAGTTAACCTGGTTGATTGAAGTCTTCAGGATTGCTGGCATCCCTGTCTAAATTTAAAGTTCCTAAAATTGAAGGGGTCTTAATTTCTTTACTTATTTCTTTTGTCAATATTTCATCCAGTTTGTACAATCCAGGACTATTGTTTATTAAATTTCCATAGAAGTTCTTTATGAAGGCACTTTCAATAATATTTCTCTTTCTTTCTGAAACCACAAAAATTAATTCTTTTGCTTCGCTCCAATTTATTAAATGATTTTTGTTCCTTACATGTAAATACAAGGCACTCTTTTCATCTTACCGTCTAATAGAATATTGGTGCTGCTTCAGTCTTGTAAGAAGACCTTTACTTGTCTGTCCAATATAAGACATTTGGCAATCATTACAGGGTATCCAATATATACAGCTATCTTTTTCCTCCCCCTTATTATTAACCAGTCTATTGAACAAGTTACTACTATTACTGAACACAACGGAGAGATCCAGCTTTTTCAAAAACGTTGGCAGATCTTTTAAACAAGGGTTATATGGCATGACAATATATTTCTTTTTTATGAGTTGTTCATCATTATTCGAAATCAGGGATTTTTTCACCTTTTTCATGATATCATCCATTAATATTTTTGGATAAATTAATGGATAATATCATGAAAAAGGTGAAAAAATCCCTGATTTCGAATAATGAAGAACAACTCATAAAAATCTGCCTGTGTCTATATTGTCATTGTACGAGTATTTGTGTTGTCTGCATTTCACTTTCATATTAATGTCAAATTTTGTACTTTACATCGCGTTTTAAATGTTGTGTTATAGTTCCAAGCAAATCTATTAGTCTATAATTATTACTTACCATATTGGCAGTTTAAATTACGAAACATATTAGTGTTGTATTCAGTACACCAACTACTTAACACTCGATAAGGCTTGTCTGACCATATGATTAAATTATCTGTATTTTCATAAAAAGCTTTTTCAATTGATGTTTGTGAAGTTTACAACCTAAAAACTTATATACCGTTATACCAAAATTTCCTCCAGCATTATTATTTATGTAATACATTTTGAATGAATTAATAAAAATGTGACAAATGTTGCTTTGAAATTGATTGGTTGACAAAGTGCGTGTTCTGTTTCAGAAATACTGAACCTCTCTTCAAGAGGATGCCTCGTGGGTAACTCTACGGTGGAGGTGGGCGAGACGTGGCACCCTTCGTCCTGTGTTCAGTGCCACTGTCTCCGAGGCCCCACCATATCCTGCACTACCATTAACTGTTCTCCCACCAGTAAGTTACTTTTCCACATTAGTTATCGCCTAATTTGCGCTGTCAAAGTACTATAAACTAGGCTCATTAGTGTATTGTCCTGCATGACGTAGTGGCAATAAACTAAATTACTGTTTATAGTAAATTTTCCCTGTAATTACTGTTTATTAATTAGTAGTTGGAACAGCTATTGCTTCATAAAATCTATAAAAACTAGACTTTCATTTAGTTTTTTCCAGGTCATTGTTTTTTAAGTAGATAAGTTATTTGACTTCTTGGATGAGAACATAGTGTTATGGTATACATGGGAAAGAAAATACAAAAAATTACAGTTATGGCATCCTGCAAATTAACTGACCACAATTACCAGCAAATGCATTCTAAATATGACTCATAGGAAGCAACAGGTGTCCATTACGTGAAGGAGGCTGCATGAATGGTAACCACTCCATATCTACTCCACTGACCAGCTTCAGTCCTCGTAATGCCTTGATTGGGACACTCGTCTCCATAAATCCAAAGCCCAACAACGAAAACGGCAAAATGGAAAATAACTCCTGTAACACATAATGTTCATTATTATTTATCCAAATTAGTATGAAATTATTTATTCACATTATTTTGAACGTAAGTTTTTATTTTATATGTTGTTTAAAACATCCTTTTAAAAATTAGGTTTATTTTTAAAGGTATAACAAATATAATTTTCCAATGCTAAAATTGATTAAATCATATAACATACGGTGATACATTTCCTATTTTTTTTATAAGGTTCAATTTAAAACCCACTCAACGGTTGCATTGTACGTTTCAATGAACTATGTATTTACACTTATCTTTTTGTTTAGTACCCCTTATATGTTTGTATACTAGTGTTCTTTTTTCTGTTTAGCTTCAAGCTTCAAACCATATAATTAGTTTGTTAGTATGCTAACCTAATTGAAAACCAACATGAAGCACTTACGGACCAGTAATTGGCCATGGCAGTCCTGATTCTAAACAATGCAAATCAGACATCAATTTAACTTAACCTATGAATATTACAAATATTCTTTTTTCCCCTGTAATTACTGTTTATTAGTAGTTGGAACAGCTGTTGCTTCATAACCTACTCTTAAGAAGGTTATAATCCATTAGGAAGGTCGACCCAAATTTCTAAACGTAAATGCATGAGATTCAGAACGATATAATTTTGAAGATAGAAATTAAAAAAAATAACAAATAATGAATATAGATTTTTTATAAAGAATAGATTTTTTTATAAAAAAGGAACTTTAGTAAATATTATTGGTGTTGTCGCTGTCTGAATTAATTAAAAAAATTAAACAATTCTTCTTACAAAAGTTCTAAAAACAAGAGTCATTAACATCATGTTGAGTTTTTATGTGGATTCATCTAGGAGACAAAAGGCAGGTGAAGGTTGCTTTACGAGCTGATATAAAAGCTAAATTACGGGTGCTGTTTGATGGACGGATTACAGTTAAGCTCATATAACGCATTCTCTTACTACTTGTGTAGATAACCTTAAGAAAGGTCGGTAAAAGTTACTGTTTCAAAACGACCCATAGTTGACACAGTGCTAGATGAGATCTCCCATTGGTTTTGTTCAATCGGACATCTGGCGATCTTGAACTCTCCAAGCCGATTGACTTTCTCAGGCTCAAATAAAATGGACCTGATGTGCTGAAGACCTAGTGATCTAAACAGGCTTTTTTTAACTTATTACCTGTTTATTTTAACTTGTAACTACTTTTAACTTACCGGGGACCGATGGCTTAACGTCCCCTCTGAGGGACGACGTACTTAGATTTTTTTTTACCTCCAGCATGAATAAATAGAAACTAATTTGAAATCACATTATACAGGTATGTGTAGATGACATTTCTGGCTAGTCTCTCTGTTGTTTATGAAAGAGTACAAGAGTCTATTGTTTTACAGAGAACGACAGCAGTAGTTGGTGGCAGAAGAAGGTCTTTTATCTGTGTCTGGGCTGCGTGCTGGTGCTGGGGTGCGTGGGTGGACTGGGCATCGGCCTGCGCTACTACTCCTCGAGGAGGCGCCAGCGGCACAAGATCCCCCCCAAGGACTCGCCTCCAGGCTACAAGTACAAGTACGAACCTGCCTACACCGTCAAGGACTCAGTCTAATCCAAGACCTCCGTGCCTCCAACAGTCTTCCTTGTCTAACAGCTGCCACTCCAACCCTCACTTCTCCTAATACTTTTTGTTCCCACACGTACCCATTTCTGTGTCCTTTTGCGAGGTTTGATCAAAAAATCCAGGGACTTGTTTTCAATTTATTTACAATTTCTACACAAAGTATGAACATTGTGGTCTTTAAAGTACTCTAAAGCTATTCGCTTTTCCCATCCCAATTTCCATGCTGGGAAACAAGTTTATTGTTTGCTGATTAGTTCCATCAACGCTTTTTCATATATTTCTTCAAAGCATCAAATAGTTTGGCCGGGTACTTAATCCCTTTAAGCAAGGTAAGACCGGTGAAGATCAAAGGAGAAGTGTTATGTAGGATAACTGGAAATCTTTCAGGTAGAGCCTAATGTTGCTTCCACATCGTAGTCACGCTGTGCCACCCACTCCCAGCTTCGTCACACTTCACATCTTTTTCGTAATTGCCTCGCACAGTTTCTTTACACTTTCAGCAAACAAAGGGTATTGTCTATATCTGTGCCAGGAATTCATAGTAGGCAAAGAAATCATGAAGTATGACTTTCACAATTGATCCCACCTGAAGAGATTGTCGGATTTTCTTCGCACCTTTACACTTTTATCCTTAAAGTCTCAGTAACATTTCAAAAGTATGTTCAAATGTTTCCACAACTTTAATGTATTACCTTTCCTTTTCATCCCTTAAGAACTTAATTCTTTCTAAAATAAACATTGTCTTAACAATAAAAAATGTTGTTTTCTCCGGGTTCTAAAACAAAATAATAAGTCAGTCAACCATAGCCCATTTTAATCTATTTTCCTCACCTTTTGAATAGTCCGAAACTTTTTTATCATTCCTCGCACACATATATATCACCCATTTTCTGGCAAAATCAATAATGAAGCAGTGTTCGACTCGTTTACCTTTTCAAAGTGAAAACAATCTTGTTCATTACTCTTCAACATCACTTATGTGTACTATATTTGTAGATATTCTGTTTATTAAACGCACTTAAACTCTAAGAATTTTATTTTTTTATAAGTATGTACATGTTTTTATTGGTTTTATGTATGTATTGTTTATACAAATTAGTTTTTTATTTTTTTTAATGATTAATTTTAAATTTAGCCCATTTATAAATATATATAACTGTGTTTTGAGTAATATATTCTTTCAAATTTACAAATAAATGTTTTAAATTAGAATTAGTGGACATGCTTACCTGATGGAATAAAAGTGTTTTTGCTGATTTGAAGCACATGATAGGTTTAATGATGTACTAACAAAGAACCCTTAAATCGACCAACATCAATTTGTTTAACTGACAATTACAGTAAACCTTGGATTTACTCCGAGGTTAAAATGCCATTAATAAAGAGCATAGTTTACCTAATCAATTAGGTAGCTCTGATGATTATACATCAGTAGTTATACAAATCGCTTTGGTTTTATGTGATTTTTCATGTGATGTTTTAAGCTCTATGTATTTTTTTATGTTCATCAAAGCCTGCTAAATTATTATTTTGAAGTGTCTATACAAGAATATTGATATTAATTGAACAAACATTACAATTTGTTTTAGTTTTGTTGATACACTTCTGAGTGGTGTGGCTTAAAATCGTGACTTCACACAGAAACACAAAAAAACCTGTTTCGTAATTCCAACTGATATCAAACAAATTAATTGAAAATAAATGATATTTTTTTTACGGAATTAATAATTTATAATACAAAACTACTCTGGGTCCAAGAAACCTCATCACAAGCCTTTAGTTATTATACGCCAATATCTATGTTTGATTGATATACGAGGGTGACTTCAAGAATAAGGTCCATTAGTTTTTGATAAATTGAAAAAAAAAGATTATTTTCATTAATCTATAAACCACTTTAATGCTTCAATATCCCTGTATTTTTTCTAACTTTTTCGTTTGATGGGCTGTTGTAATGTCAGATCATACCTGTAGGGAAAGGGCCGAACCGTATTTGCCACCAGGTCGTTCAGAATGATCGGACCGTATCTTTCACAAGTCGTTGAATTGAGTTCCTGGTAAATATTATTTTTATTTAACGAGCAATTGACAATAAAACCCCAAAGTTGTCCTTATCGTCAGAGAGTTAACTCAATGCCCTTTATAATCGTCTGTCAGAATTTGGGAAACCTGCCTTTCCCAGTTTCCAATATTTTAAACTTTCATTTAAATTTCTATGAATAGACTTCCTAGAAATTCAAATTTATAAATTATATAACGAATGATACTTTGATCTATAATTTTTCTGTCAAAAATTTTACTATAATCACCAGCAATCGTTAAATCAGTTGCAGATTTTATTTTAACTCATATATAGTGGAGGAGTTCGACTAACTGTTGATGAATTTCGATTGGTTTATCAGCATTTCCATTAACACTCTTGTAACTTTACTCATAGTGGTAGCAGAAATCTAGGTTACACTTTTGTTTGGCGAAGAACCAAATTGAATGGACATGCAGAATAAAGTACAAAGAATTGTAAGTAAGGAAAGCAAACAAACTAAGGGATGTGGGAAATAAAGGGCGATAAGATCGTCCACGATCTAGCAGCTCTGTAGATCTTAATACCTGAACCACCCTCGTATAAGTAAAATAAACTGAAAAGGTGTTTATGACTCAAACAACCAGGAACCGACCAGTCATAGAGAACATTAATTTACCGCACTAGATTTAAGTATCAACCTACAAACAAACAGGTTTTCATTTAAACAATCCCAATTGACTCTAATCAAAAATTCATTTATCACACAAAAACAAATCAACCACCTTTTGAGATATATTTGTATTTATTCTTCACAAATAAATTTCAAAAAAACTGGCAGTTGTTTAAAAAATATAAATACAGTTATAAGAATTCGGATAAGAAGAATTATTTTTTATTGTGTGTATATATAATGTCCACTTATATTTGTATGTACATTCTATACTTGTTAATGCGAGCCTATTAATGTTCCCATTATAAAATTCCCTGTAGTTTCATTGCGTGTCTTTATTTTATAGTAGTATATCCCTTTCCATCTAATTATTAATTTCTTTGCTGCTTTAAATGTAATGTACACTATCATATGATCTCAGTATATTCCTTCAAAATGGTGTTAGTTTATCCGTATTTTCTTTTCATTTTTAGTTTAATATTTTCTAAACTCTCTATTAAGAAAAGCTGGAGGTAATATAAAATAGTGTGTTCTATTCCATTGTAAATAAAAAAAAAGTGATTACATTAGAAAACTTTAGCTTTAAATTTGTAAAGTAAGTATAATTGTAAGATATGTAACTCTTGTGTGTATACAGAAGTAATTTGATTTATATCAGTAATTAGATTTCATATACATATATATGTGGTTTAAGTAGAGACTAATCTTGCCTGGCTAAAAAAAAAAAAAATGACTTGTTGATTTTATAAATGGAAAGTTAATTAAGATGCGATACATTATTTTTTTAAAGTGTAATATAAATAGTTTTGCTTTGTCATTATTACTATTATTGTTGTGGAATAGATTCAGCTAAGTGTAAAATTTGTAAAACGTTACTGTCATTTATATGTGACTTAATAAAAGTACATAACCACGTATGTGATTTTTGTTTTCATCTGATGTAGTGTGATGTCATTAGCCTAGTTATATTATTACTTTGGCTTTAATTCCTCACACCCCCTGAACATCATTGAAACCTTATAAGCTCAGGTATTAGAAGGAAACGACACTTTGGTTTATACTTTGGTACTTTGTTGCAATAAAATCATCCATAGGTTTGAGCCTATCAGATCACCCAGGATGCAAGAACGATAATAATAGAATTCATTATTAATATATTTGTTGAAAAAATGTAAAAGATTTTCTTTTTAATATAAACCTTTCATCAATTTGTCATAACAACGACAACAAAAATAACTGAAAAAAAAATGATTTATAAATTTAAATTAACTTAAAAAAGTCGATAAATGATTGAACCACTACCATATCATAACACGAGCCAATACAAAGCTGTGTTTCTGATTTAGGTGTTTGACTGATATAGCACTGTTTTTGTAACATAGAAAGTCTGAAAAAGCAATAATTTTCTTGTCGTGGAAAGAAGGTGAGAAAACATCAGAAATTATTTGGCGACTGAAAGGAGTATTTGGTGAGTCTGCAGAATACAACTGTTTTTTTTCTGGGTTGATCGTTTTAAAACAGGTATAACATCACTGGAAGACTGTCCACGCAGTCGGCGCCCAAGCACGAGGATAAATTAAAGAAACATTACTGCCGTCGAAGACCTATTGGAAGAGGACAGGCGAATGACTATTCGTAAAATTAGTGTGCGCCTAGTGATAGGTAAAGGACAAGTTTATGACACCTTTCATTATTATTTAGGCGTCAGCAAGGTTTCGGAAGCTGGGTGCTAAAGCTGTGGGACCAGTACAACAGCTTTTGGCAACTGATAGTTGTCGTCAACTTTAAGAGATGTTACAACGTTTCAGGTATCAATTTTGGCAACGAATATTACCACCGATAAAATAAGGCTAAAACCGTTATTTCAATCCTGAGTCCAAAAGTTAATCCAAAGAATGGCGCAAACCTGAAGAATGACCTCCACTTAAGGTGTGGGCAGTTCTGTGTTGGAAAGGTAATGCCTGGTGTATTCTGGAAGTACAAAGGAATTATTTTTATTGATTATCTGGCAAATTGGAATTTATTATCCGGATCACTGCGACAGGCACTTGTCAAAAATCGGCCTGTAAAGTTGCACAAGCGTCCGTTATTGCAACAGAATAATACAAGACCTCAAACCGAAAGAAAAACGATGTATGGTTTGAACGATTTACCATAGGAATTGCTTCCGCATCCACCTTATTCTCCTGATCTTGCACCCAGTAATTACCATCTGCACCCAGACTTGAAAAAACTCTTGAGGGGTGTTCGATTTGAAAGTTTAATTGTTGTAAAACGTGCCATAAATAGGTGGATAGAGGAGTCACTGAAAAAGTTCTTTGAGACCGCTTAAAAAAAATTAGTATATCTTTGGGACACATTTATTCAGTTAAATGGCGATTATGTTGAATAACTACATTTATATTGACGAAAATTAACAAAATAAAAGTTATAGCTAAATTCCCAGAACTTTGGAAACATCCCTAATACGATATAAGGTTCTATGAACTGTTGATGAATTTCGACTGCTTTAACACCATTTATATTCACAACTCCGCAACAACTCCCCTAATTTTTATGATTGGTAGTACATACTAATCTAGGTCATGCACCTAGTTGTTTCACATGGGAGATAGAAAGTCAAAAACCTGTCAGGTATTCTTATAAACTTGAGTGATATAAAATTATTGATTCTGGTAAATGGGATAACCCGGTGACATGACTCATTCATAAATAAAGCGGTTTTCAAATAAGAAATAAACCACACTCTCCTCTATACGTGTTGTAAAAAAGAAACAAACCCACAAACTTAGAGTCAGGAATAAAAGCAAGTTACAAAAAAAACTTCACCTTTCATTGAACTCTGTTGTCTAATTGCATCAGAAATAAATCACCAATTAACTGTCACTATATAGACAAAAACAGCAGGAAATATCATGTATAATAATTTCAATGTAAAAAATAAACAAAAATAGTATTTCACAATTTTATCATAATAATTTGTTTATACAATGTAAAGGACGGTCCAGTAAACACGCTGGTTTGTACACTTCATTCCAAAATGTAAACACTGATTTTATAAAAGTAGTATACACAACATTTCTATTATTTAAACAAACATAATGATTTTGTGTAAATAAAATAACAAAAATATGTTCATAGTACACTGATATAATTTGTTTAAAGTTAACTTCATTAATATATAAATTATTAAAAAACATTTATGTCAACATGAAAAAATAAGCAACAGTTTTAAAATTTTCAAGGTCACTAATATTTCAACTATTCATTAAATAATTAATAAAGTGTTTTAAGAAATTTGATTAAATAAAAATGCAAACTTTGTAACAATTATTATTACATGTACAAATAATATACTGAAAATTATTTCAAATTAACGTAGTCCGAGATGCCTTCACTAGATTCACCTAAACTGTCGAAAGTTTCATTCACATAGTAAAAGAAATAATTTTATGGTGTTTTAGTCATTATTCGTTTTTTTCTATTAATTTTCAATCCCATTTACTTTCATCTGACCTTCTACTCATATTTATTTTTCTATGTATAAAAAATAATATAGCATATTTGAGAATGGTTTTGGTTATTAATATCTAAAAGTTATTTTAGTGCCAATATCTTCAGGCGTATAAGACTAGATGAATTATGTTCATAGAACAGAGATACTTCACAGAAGCACAACTATATGCTTTTAAAGAATATATATATATATATATATATATATATATATTATATATAAATATGAGTATTTTGAGCATTTCTTTCATATCTAAAAAGTCCTAATGGTATGGATGAAGAAACGAGTAAAGCACTCAGAACCCCTAAGTGATGGAACAATGCCAGTATAAAACAGTCAATATCAGGAAGAAGTGCAGTTTATACAAAGCTACAAACAATCGTAAGAAGACATCTAAGCAATAAGTCAGTACAAAATCTATCATTACCAGTTACAAATCCTTCAAAAAGTTTAAAATGCGATCCATAAATCAATTCATATATAGCATGATCAGAAAGTTTATGTACACCTGATAAATAGGAATATAGGTTATCAGAAAATGTTACTACAATGTATGTAGGTATTATTTTATTTAATATGAAATAAAATTAAAAATATGAATGAAACATACATCCTACATGGTGAACTTTCCAAAAGGTTCCACCCATGCTTTTTAACATCAAAGTGGCTCCTATCGTCAAGTTTATGAAGACGGCAGTCAACATTGCTACATATTTGCTTTTGGTTCGCAAAATCAATAAAAATAAATTGAAAGAAGTCATCCTAAATTATGCTCAACAAGTTGATGGCAGTATGTTGACACAAGGTGCATTGAAGCGGAGGAGGAGGTTCCTACCATCTATGTAATTGTATCATTGCAATGAGCTATTTTTGCTTCATATTAAATATAACGCTATCTAAATACATTGTAATAATAATTTCTATATATATACCCATAAAAAATTGCTCTTTCAGAACATATTCAGGGACTTTCTGAACACATTCCATACATAAATAAGAAATTTTCCGTTTTATATTTTTATAACAATTTAGTTTCCTAAATGCTCCCATTTTATTGTACTGAACAAACTTGTATATATCTTTTATATATATAACAATGTTAAAATGACTCAAGTTAATTCGATAGAAGTTTATTTACATTCGATTAACCTATATACAGATTTCATCATTAAGAACATATTTTTATCACATAAAAGCTACATTCAGTTTGTTGACTAATTTAAAACAAATTTGTATACATATTTTGAAAGAACATTACATTAAATAAACTCTACAAAATCTAAATGAAAACTTTTATTGTAAATTTATTTTTCAAAAATTAATTAGATTCTATTCATAACAAAATAATTTTTACAAATTTACATTTGGTTTTATAAAAGTTCTGTTCTAACTATCCACCCTCTCTGGGGGGTTGAACTGTACTGAGGTACAGTACTATCTTACCTCCTGCTGGAAAGTCTGGACGATCGTGTAGTAATCCTGAGGTAGGAGTGGGGGCTCATCTTCCCTTGCCTTTGTCTCAAGCCGTTAAGGGTCGTGGACGGTTAAAGGGCGTGGCTGGTCTAGGGTTGGTTTGAGGCTTATGCCCCGTCACTCTTCTCTCTCCCTCCATCTTTTGACTTTTACCTCTAGAATTCTCTTCTTCTTAACTCCATACTCTTTTCCTTTCACTTTTCCTTCTACATTTGTAATATTCACTCTGTAAAGCGTTATAATATCTTTCACCAAGTGACCACCAGTTTTTTTTAAGATTTCTAGGCTTATGATTTGTTTGATGTAGTTTGTGCAAGCACACCTGTAAAAGGTCTATCTTGGATATATCACTGGTACTGTTTCGTTTCCTCACCCTAAGAATGGAGTAGACCTATGATATACCAAAAGGCTACATGAAAAAAATAGCCTTGTCTGCTTGATCAAAGAATGGTCGGCAGACTAATATAAAAGACCAACATCAAAACAGCTTACAGCCAATACTTAGTAGGGAGTCACAACATTTTTGACAACCTTCTAATAAGTCACCTGCACCACTGAACTTTTATTCTAGGAATTAAAATTACAGCAAATATACTTAAAGGTTAAGATTACTAAAGACTTCGAACTATAAACTCTCTCATTAGTACGTTATTTCTTATTGTGGGCCATGATTTCAGTATTATTAATAAAGCAAACTTGTAAATCATATTTCGAAAAAATAAACACAACTATTTTTGGTATCTTTCTTGTACTATAAAACAAAAACACCATAATATAATGCACTCCATACACAGATACGATATGAATAAAAATAAGCTAATTTTTCCCAATTTTTTTTTTATGAGTTAGAAATTAATGAATTCGTGTTACCTTGTAGGTTTTGTATCGTTTTGTATCACCAAAAGCAAGTCCCAGAAATAGTGAAGAGATGTTATTGTATTCAACAAAATCCCTAAATTTAACTGCATAATTAACAGCTTCTCTTTAATTATTTTTGTTCCACATAAATTAAATACTTCCTTATTGTACATTTAAAGCTCTACAACTTTTGGATTCTCATTCGTATATTTTTTATGTTCTCACACTTTGATCAAATTCTTTAATAAGGCTATAAAACATCAATACATCGTAAACTACTCAAATTCCAAACCGTCTCAAATATTGTTCATTTATAAGCAAATTTAACAAAATTTGAAACCAATTTGACAATTCAACCAGGTAACAGAGATTTCTATAAAGAACTCTTCAAATTATAAATTTCAATGTAACAAATACTTTAAATTTAGAAAGATGATACCATCTTACCTCCTCTTTATGAAGTTTGCAACAAATTATAACTATCAGGAAGCAATGCAGTAACATTTACTACTTGATTTAATTTACTGTAATCTCTATGGTACTAACAATATACACATATTAGGCAGGATAATCTTCATTTACATATTTCCTATTCATATTGACGAAAAAATAATTACTATAATTAACACGATGTCAAATAAAACCATTAAGCCCAAAATAAACAATAATACCGATTTAAAGATACAAAAATAAATATACTGTGTATACAATTTAACAAAAAACATCACACAAAAAACTTTTAGTAATACTGGTGAATACAACATGAAATGCATGTCAAATTCAGTTTTCAAACATTCTGTAATAATTGACAAATCAAGAATTTTCAAATCAGAGAAAGAAGATAAATAATATGAAGTCCTATAATTCTATCATCATTTCTAATTTCAAGATGTTCAAATTAAACAGTATCAGCCATTACAACGTTATTAAATTTCAAATTTGTTTATACATGTTGTTTTTCAAAAATTACCTCTTGACAGTCAGTTCACTGTCAAATTTTAATTGGACTGTGTAATAGGTTTATGAAGTCAGAATCTTTAACAATATTTTAGTCTAAATCAAGTCTCATGTTTTAACTACAACAAAAGCCAATGTTAATTAAATATACTAATTCATGAAATTATATAAAATAACTGAAAGTAAAAAATTAAAATTTTGTAATAAGTGAAATTATTAGTTTAATTATCAGACAACGTTTATTCTTCCTTTCACTCATAGGAATTAACATGTTTGATTATATTTATGCAGATTCAACGTAAGTTACCAGAAATTTTTTTTTAATTACAAAAATGTTAAAATATTATATTTTTTTATTTTAATATAAAGTTATAATTGTCATAATCTAATATTGTAAATAAAATATTTAATTAAATAGTCTAAATCACATTATTTCTAGTTCTTTTCTTGTTAGAATTGAATCATTAATTGAACTAAAGAAAGAACTTTCGCAACACATTAATGTACATCATGAAAGACACATACAAATTAATTTATTAGAATTTAAACAAATAATAATCCAGTTAATTAATTATAATTCACTGTAAACCAACTATCAACAAAAGAAATATTTGAAGTGCGACTAAAAATGTTAGAACAAAATCTATTAAATAAAGCATTACGTATTTGTCACTATTATGATTGAGTTATTATTCGTGCAAAGAGACCTGAGAGATTATAATTTCAATTTTCCACCTAGTGAGTAATACATTTTTATGTACTTTTCACACCTGATTGAAATTAACATTGTGGTAACATCCTTCTTTTTAGGTATGCTTCAATGTACGAATTTGATTAGAGTGGGTTAAAATATATATTAAATTATCATAAAGTACTAATACATTTTAATATATCTTTATCATCTGAATTAAACATTAAATGATTCAATCACAAGAAAAACGCAGATATCAACCGTCAAAGAAAAACTTTTAATATTTCGATGATAAGGGATGTTGAAATATTTAAAGGAGTATGTGCCGGTGTTTATCTGTGTTTCTTATGTTTAACTTAATTTTGTTTTTGTTTTTTTTTTGTTCTTAGGCATTTATTTGCTTTATAGGAGTTAGATTTGTTCAGTTAAAGCTTATATTTACTGACTACTGATATACCAGCTTTTATTCGCAAAGAAATAATTAACAACAACGACAAACATAAGATTTCATTACATCGACAATAAATGACACTCTATCTCCTCCCAGCTTCTCTGTGTTAAAATGATGTTTAAGTGCACACAATAAGTGTTGGTGATAAAAATAAAATGTACGAGTTTAAGTTTTCAATTGAACCATTAGCCCTAGAAGAATCAAGGAGCAACGAGCAACCCAAGGGAATTAACCAATATTGTATTCAGTCATTTCTGAAGAAGAAAACAGACTGATTGCATATTCATTTCAATTGTACATACAAATAAGATATCCCATATTTCTGATACCATTCTTTTTGCTATAAGAAGAGAAAAATAGCAGAACAAACCCTCTTTGTTTCTAAGTTTTGTCATCAGGAGAAAAAAAAAATGAAGATAAAAAACTCAAGCAATTAATAAAGGTTCTGAGTTTATTTGCTGATCTACTCCTGATGACGATGTTATCGAAATGTAGAGAGAGTGAGTGTTTGTAATAACAGTAACTTTCAGCTATTCATACAAACAATTTTAAAAAATTGAAGTAATTCGTAAACCCTTTAAGAAAAAAATATATACTTTAAATTTTAAAAGTGCTATAAAAGTTCTATTTGCTTCATTGAGAAAAAAACAAAACGACTAGTATAAATTCGATCCTATAACAATCATTGGCCGAAAATAGTTGGCAACGTTTATAACACGTTAACGTGATAGAAAAACAAAGTCTCCATATGAAAAATGTTTGATTAAATCAACGCAATTTACCTAAAGTGTTCTTCAGGTTAACTTTAAAATACAATATAATATAAAAAGAGTTTAAATTTCAAAATGAAAACCGATTTTAGATTTAAACTAAAGAACTCTACATTTTTAAAACACTAATTTCATAAATCATCTTTTATATGGAACGCATTTGCTTTGATCAGTAAATATCACGTAGTGACAAATATATCAGTATAATCCGTAGAAGTCATACATATTTATGAGATTCAATGTTTAGTCATGTATTGATTTTTAAAAAAATAATAAATTTAAATTATAGAGTGTTAATTACTATTAATTACAAATAAGTTTATTACTAAACTGTGCTACTTTGGTTTCAAAAATGATTTCATTATTAAATTAATAACTATAAACTTGTGAGCTACTTCATTTCATAATAAATAGAAATATTTTGTTAAATAAATATGATATACTATAAAATATATATAATTGAAGGGAATAAATTAAATTAATAAATTATTGTCGTTAAAAGACATGCAGTAGGTATGTCATGGCTTGTGTCGTGGTTAGCAGCAGTTGGCTGGTGACTGAAGAAGTAGTGAAATAGGACGAGGATGCAGGAGAGATGAAACAGCTAAGTGTCAGGGTTGTTTTCGTCTGGCTGAAATTCTGTCACATCGAGGACAGGTGACACGTCGATAAAGCTTATAACAGGATGAATGGAAACAAGCACCACATTTTGAGCAGCGAGACACTTTGGTTAGTTGCCAAGGGAATATAACATCTCCCATGGGGCATAATTCACACACAAAGCCACGAGCCTCGCAAAGCTGGAACAATCAGTGCACACTCATCATTAACCAGAGCTTGGTTGTACGGTGAGTTAGTACACTACAATATTTGGCAGCAAAACCCACTAAATGAGACCTCACACAAACTAATTATTACTACTTCTGAATATTTTAACCGTAAAAAATGTCAATCTCTTTTAATAAAGATTACAAAAAAAATAAGACCTATTTAAACAATTAAGTGTATTTATATTTTGCTTTTTTTTTTCATTGCATATATGTATTGCGATGTCAAAGATTTTCGTAAGTACGCTATTCAGTTTGCTGCCAAATAAAAATGAAAAATAATAATTAATATTCTTTATAACTACTCACATATTATTAATACTGATAAGTTTCTTATCTTTTAAAAACATTTGAAGCAAACATTAATACTTTAGAGCAGATCAGACCTTTCAAACTGAAGGGAAATTTAGCTCAACTGAATTTCATGATCTGAAGTAAGAAAAAAAATATGTACAGAAAACTGTAGGAGAGAAAAAGTGTGTGTAACTTATTGTTTAAAGTCCCTCTACTCTAAGTAGTTTCTAGTATATGAAACTTGAAAGAAGTTTTCCAACGAACAATGTGATTCAAAAGTTTTATAATACAAATCATCAAAGTTATTAACAAATAATCATATCAACTAAGTGTTATAAAATTCAAGCAATTGAAGAGTCAAGGCATAATATTAAACATTTAATAACACAATTTTATTTTAATTCACTTTTTATAAACTTCATCTAACTTTCACAAGCAGTAATGATTTCAAACTTGGAACTAAATAAGAAAAATTGTATTTATTTACCTATTGATATTATTTTTATTAAAAAGGCATTAAAAATAATGAAGTAAAGTTATAATTATAAAATTGACTGTGGTTTCTAGTTACAAAAGATAACGGTGTTTTACACTAGGCTCACAGCAAACTTGGGGATCATAGACCATCAACGGAATAAGGCATAGTCGCTTGTTACACCAGCTAAATTGACAGATTTTTGTAGTCACTGCTGATTTACAATTGAACAGTATCTCATTTGTGAAATTGCACCATTTTAATTATGGGTGTGCCAATTACCAGATTTATGCTACATAAGAATTATGCCTTATTTCAAATTTATTAGAGTACAGATCTTCAACGAGTCCAAGCATCCTTCGGGATCAAATGTTAAGGCATTACATCTTCTCCAGTGTTCGGAGGAGATAAAATTTTCCCTATGGGAAAATCTTAATTCATGACAAAGATTTGAATGTAAGCGTACCATACACCTGAGCAGATACTATGTCATACTATAAGCATACTATGTCACAACTGACCCTATGATTGTTAAAAATACAGTTTTAAAATTGTATACATATAGAAGATGTTTTTCATATTTCTAGTTTTTTGGAAATTACAAAAATATTTTTTTTAGAAATCATGAAGTAGGCTCTTCTTTAAGACACCCATTCATATAATCATATGAAAGATTTTGGACCATCCGTTGTCACCCCATTGGTGATAGTGAGATGACCAGGTCCATAGACCTCTGTAAACGACTATAAATCACTGTAAAACTAAATTTTCGAACAACTTCTCTAAGTTCTACCTAGAAATGAAATAATAACTGTTAAAGAACAGGTAAATTTTTCAAAAAATACTCCGAAATTAAATTATCTCAATAATAATCAACATTCTGTAAAAACCTAGTCCTACTTAGCACATAAAAAAATTACACTAACACCACAAATTGTAAAACAAGGCTAAAATCAGCTGAGTAAACACTGTGAAGTGGATGTATTAAAGTAAATGGTTAATCATAGTGAAGTACTGAGTTGTTCCTCTTCGGTGGGTATAATCTAGTGCACCTAAGTTTTAAATTGGTCTACTACTTAAATCTATTATCGTTTCATTAGTATCAGTTGAACTGCCAAATCATTTCTTTATCATATAATTATAATTATGATAGTAAAGATTGTGATATTCTCCCTGACGTCGCTATGATATGCAGTACATAGAATTAGGAGTCTGCTAGAATGGCAAATATTTGGTTTCATAGATTTTAAAAAACTACTGCAGTACTTTACTGGTAAAGTGAAAGTTGAAATGTATCAGACCTGGCAGGCAGCGATGTGCGAAAGAGCTGTGGACACGAGTTCTGCAAGGCAGGTCTGCAGCTGACCCGACCTGACTGCCACCAAGTCCTTGACCGAGTACACCTGCGGGTCCTCGCTCATGCTCCCCAACACGCTTTCCAGCCTCTCCTTCACCCTGCACATTCCACCGCTTTCAACATGCAGCCCAGTACAAACTAGTTTATAATCAACAATGCAACCATCATTTCAATTATTTAGTCCCCATCTCTTTATTTGACTTTAGTTGATCGCTCCGGCATTTCACAAGCGGACGAAAGATAATAACGAAAGATAAACAAACAAAAGTCTCCACACAAATGAAGTTTTATTCAACAGTAACAACGCGTTTCGAACACTTTGTGTTCATCACCAGGAAGACACCAAGGATGTGGTGCTGAAGGGTTGGTCCAGTGAAAACAAAATTGTTGTTTCCACATATATTCATTCAATTATATATATATATTCTATGGTTATCTTCAGGCAAACCTATGTCTGATTAAATCACGTTCGATCAATTAGAAGGAAACAGGATCTATTTAACTACATATGGAAAATAAAGAAAAATATATTTTTGAACTTTAATATATATGAATATATATAGAACTTGTTGCCTTACTATTATTAAAGTTTAAGATGTGGTACGGAGATTTCAATAAAAAAATTATTTTGTAATATAAAAACAACTGCAAGTAGTCGTGAGGATGTCAAAAACTGATTTGAGGAAACGTAGGATAGAATGTAGTATAAGTCAATGTGATGTTTCAAGTGATTCGATTTGATCAAACCACAGTATGAAATGGGAAAACAAGACTAACATCTTTCAACCGTAACCCAGTCATTGGGTTTTTGACTTTGACAAAGACCACTTGTTACCAAACTAAGCATAAGTTAGGTGTTAACTATGAAATAAAACATGAAAGAATAGAGTATTAAAACTATGATATGCTTTCTGTTTATGATTATAATAGATTTTTTCGTAAATACTTACGTTTCTGAAAACCTGCAATTCATTAAGAAGTCTTTAATGTAGAATAACTGAAGACGCATGTTTTTAACTTTCTCTAATGAACGGACTTTTTTATACAAAGATGGATTAATATCATCCAAGTTAAATAATGGATCACAATACATTTGTTCCAGCAACTTGTAAGAAAAGTTACTCACAGGATATCTGCAATAAACACAAACTTATTTCGTTTTGTACATTAATTAATTAACTATACAATAGTAACAATGATTGTGAATAGCAAGAAAAAAAAAAGCAATAAAGTAATGGCAATATAAATATACCGAAGTTCTGAGCTGATGAGTTGTTAAATATAAATATATAAATACAATTAAAAGAAACGGTCCAGCGGACTTTTTTAAAATAAAATAAATTCAAAACGAAGGAAACTCACAGAAAGACACAGACATAACTCACATCGATATGACGACGATGGTCGAAATATCGATGTGAGTTATGTCTGTGTCTTTCTGTGTGTTTCCTTCGTTTTGAATTTATTTTATTTTAAATATATAAATAGTTACAGTGACAGTGTCACGTGTTCATTCAAACTAGACAGTTGTTGAAATTCACAGACTATTTTTCTTTTTAAAATAATTTGTAATGTAATAACTAGTTTTTCTGTTTTAAAATATACTTCTGCCTATGAAAAAGGTTTTAAATAAAAATGAAACGTTGGCATTGAGGTTTAATTTGAATCTGAAGAAATGACCGAGTACCAATAACTTTAGTTTTGTTTATATATATATTGTTTTCTATGAGTTGTCCGGGGAAAGAAATATGATTTGTTAAAATGGTGACCAAGTAGAGTTTGTAGGTCCATGCGTGCGGTCCCATGGACAGGTTCTGCACTGTTGACCTGGTGGTAGTATCTGCGACATGTTTCAACCATTCTCTGGTTATCTTCAGGCAAGGTATGGCCCAAACAACTCATAGAAACTCATTTCTTTCCCCGGACAACTCATAGAAAACAGTATATAAGGACCAACGTCTGGGCCATATCTTGCCTGAAGACAACCAGAGAATGGTTGAAACATGTTGCAGATACCACCACCAGGTCAACAGTACAGAACTTTCCACCTTCAACCAACCATCCATCAATAGCAGTAACAACAATCGAGTGAAGAGGAAACATAACGAAACCAATAACTCGAAGGGGTCTCTATGTGAAGAAGTTGGAGTCGAGTGTCAACATCTTTTAATCAAGAAGGACTGTACAATCTCTACATAAGACAAAGGCTGCTTTTCATAGAAAACAAATGAGAGTATTAATTAAAATAAACTCAATTTCCATAGCAGATAATAGACAAAGCCAACACCCAACCATGGGACGCACGCATGGACTTACAAACTCTACTCTCCTATTGGTCACCATTTTAACGAATCATATATATATATATATAATATCAATATGATCAAACCACAATAAGAAATGGGAAAACAAGACTAAGATCTTTCAACCGTAACAAGCGGTCTTCGTCAGAGTCAAAAACCACTGGGGGTTTTTGACTCTGACGAAGACCGCTTGTTACGGTTGAAAGATCTTAGTCTTGTTTTCCCATTTCTTATTGTGGTTTGATCATTGATTGTTGTTTCACGTGTTTATGTGAAATCTTTTTATATATATATATATATATACCAATTAAAAGAAACGGTCCAGCGGACTTTTTTAAAATAAAATAAATTCAAAACGAAGGAAACACACAGAAAGACACAGACATAACTCACATCGATATTTCGACCATCGTCGTCATCAAGACGTGTTTCCTTCGTTTTGAATTTATTTTATTTTATATATATATAAATTATAATTATCTCCCTTGTTAATAATAATCCCCTTGCATTAATTATTAGTTAATAGTGTAAAAAAACCTGATGATGGTCTTTTGAAGAACCGTCACATGTTGTTTTATATAGTTATATTCAATTAGAAATTAATGGTGATTAAAGGATATGAAAAAAGTTTATGTATAAATATGTGTAATATAATGAATTATGGACAGTTGCTGCATTTGCTATCTGGCACCAAGAAAAAAGCAATAAGAAAGCTGGAGAGTCTTTCCAAGATATTAATAAAAGTGGAAATGGGCGAGAAATTTATAAAAATATATATATATAAAGCTTTCACATAAACACGTGAAATAACAATCAATGATCAAACCACAATAAGAAATGGGAAAACAAGACTAAGATCTTTCAACCGTAACAAGCGGTCTTCGTCAGAGTCAAAAACCCAACTGACTCAGTTGGGTTTTTGACTCTGACGAAGACCGCTTGTTACGGTTGAAAGATCTTAGTCTTGTTTTCCCATTTCTTATTGTGGTTTGATCATTGATATATATATATATAAAACAAGACCGTACAAAAAACACGTGAAAAAAAATCAATATCTAAAAGACAGTATGGAATCAGAAAAAAACTAAGTCTTTCAAACGTAACAAGTGGCTTTCGCCAGAGGTAAACTGATACTGACTTTGACTCATTATCAGTTTGACTCTAACGAAGACCGCTTGATACGGTTGAAAGATCGTAGTATTTCTCTCATTTCTCACTATGTTTTAAACATTGATACATTCATAGTTGACCTCAGGAAAGGAAGTATTACAGAGAGAAAATGAAAGCAAACTGGATGGTTTCGCAGAATATGTCCACTTTGGCCACAATGAAAACGAAAAAAATACTAGAAATAGCTGAAGAGGAAAACTGAGAAAAAATAATAATAATAAAGGTTTTTTTTTATACAAAATGAAATTTAATCCGACAGAAAATTAAAAATTAATAAACGAAAAAAAAATTATTTAAATAGAATAAATTTAAATGATATTTAAGTTAGTTAAAAAATTAATACAAAGAAATACATAAAAAATATATTGGAACAAATATTTGTCTTTTTCAGAAGCTCTTAAAGTGACAAATCTATTGTGTCAAGAATTATATACAAGTATATATGAATTAAATACCACAATAAACAAATATATATTAATTAAAATGCTCTAAGGCCTCTTGTTACAACATCATCAGAGAGCTAAATGAAACAAACAAAAAATATAATATTTTATATTTTTTTTTTTTCATTTAGCTCTCTGATGATGTTGTAACGAAAAAGGCCTTAGAGCATTTTAATTAATATACATTTTTTATTGTGGTATTTAATTCATATACGAGGGTCGTCCAGAAAATAAGTTCCGTTTTGGACTGTAGGGCGGTAGGAGTGGTTTTTGCCAAATCCGGCAACACCGCTCGAAAGAGGAGAGGTGGGGGAATAGAATGAGAGGTGGAGGACCTCAGTCGGTCAATTACCAACGTCAGGGCAGGTAGTTGAAATGGAGCCCTCCATGTCACGTCCCGCCACCTCGATCCCCGTTCCCTCTCGAGTTGTTTTGCGCGGAGTGATTCAATTTCTTTATGCACAGGGTTTCAAATCAGTTCAAATTCACGAACAGCTCATTTCTGTTTATGGAGAAGGTGTAATGAGTGAATCAATGGTGAGGAGATGGGTACGTGAATTTAAGGCGGGAAGACATTCACTTGAGGATGAAAGTGGGAGAGGCAGACCCTCAGTTGTGACGGACGAAATTGTCGCAGAAATCGACAATGCAATTCGCAAAGATCGTCGTTCAACCCTGGATGAACTCCACCTGAGTTTCCCAGACATCTCACGATCCCTCATCCATGAGATCGTCTCGGAAAAACTTGACTTTCGGAAAGTTTCCGCCCGGGGGTCCCTAGAGAGCTGAATGTCTTCCCGCCTTAAATTCACGTACCCATCTCCTCACCATTGATTCACTCATTACACCTTCTCCATAAACAGAAATGAGCTGTTCGTGAATTTGAACTGATTTGAAACCCTGTGCATAAAGAAATTGAATCACTCCGCGCAAAACAACTCGAGAGGGAACGGGGATCGAGGTGGCGGGACGTGACATGGAGGGCTCCATTTCAACTACCTGCCCTGACGTTGGTAATTGACCGACTGAGGTCCCCCACCTCTCATTCTATTCCCCCACCTCTCCTCTTTCGAGCGGTGTTGCCGGATTTGGCAAAAACCACTCCTACCGCCCTACAGACCAAAACGGAACTTATTTTCTGGACGACCCTCGTATTATATCAAGAGTTAATGTTGATTATTAATTTTTATACAAGTATATATATATACTCAATAGAATTAGTAGGCTGATCTCGGACAGCTGTAAACCAAACTAAACCCAACATATTTGAAAAATCTTAATTTCTTAAGCAATAAATTACCTTTTGAAAATCCATTTTTGTAAAATTCTTCCAGGAATTAAAGATTGTTGGTTACTATGACAACCGGTGCAAAAGTAACGTCCAAGATATTCACAATATCGAAATCTATTAGCATATTCTGGTCTAACTTTCATTCCACAGCCGGAACATAAATAATTTTGCTTAAGCATTAATTTTCTCCGACTGTAACATATCAATAAGATTATTTTGGTATTAAAATAAAAAAGAAAAAATAAACAACCTAAAGGATAAAATATTTTTATTTCGTTTGCTTAATCGTCAATTGAGGATTCCAATTGTTTGAAGTTTTTTTTTTTTAAATAAGTATTAATTAAGATGTCTTCAGCCCTAATTACTGCAATAACCATACAGTAATACCATACAGTAAACCATACACCACAACCATACAGTAAAAAAATCATATTCTACTATTTTTATTGAAAATACAACAAAATAATTATCAATTCAGGAAAATAAATATCAATTTTTAATTAGACTATTGTATGCGTTTTTTCTACTTATTTTAATAAGGTTTTTGACAAATAATATACACATGCATGTCTCTTAAAAATAATACTTATATATCCTAATATTTAAGTGATTATAATTTAATTCCATCAAAATTGAAGATGGAACAGTTCTACGATAAGTGCAGAAGAAAGAAATGTCACAAAAATTATTGATAAATACCAAATAATGGATTAGTTTAAATTTAAGGATTCTTGTGTGATATATATATATATATGATCCAACCACAATAAGAAATGGGAAAACAAGACTAAGATCTTTCAACCGTAACAAGCGGTCTTCGTCAGAGTCAAAACCCAACTTCAATCCAGTTGGGTTTTGACTCTGACGAAGACCGCTTGTTACGGTTGAAAGATCTTAGTCTTGTTTTCCCATTTCTTATTGTGGTTGGATCATTGATTGTTATTTCACGTGTTTATGTGAAATCTTTATATATATATATATATATATATATATATATATATATATATATATATACAAAAGGAAAGACTCACGGAAGAGGTTGATGAATAGTGAATATGATTTGGGGTCTGGGAGGTGCCCAGTGCGAAGTGCCTCGGAGCGCCGTCGCCTCACTCATGTCCTCTTCAGTGGAAGCTGACCAGCTCTCAGGCAGAGGAAGCAGCTGTAACATAGACATAACCTCAATCACCCAAAACTGTTACAACTAAACAATCAACCATATGCTGTCTTTTGATTTATTTCTCCATTTTTTATTTTATTATTGGAGTTCAACTGGGGACAGTCTCTAACCGTCTCTGAACCAGTACGCTTGGTTCCCTCTCTTATCTCTCCTGATGACTTTTAAAAACGAAAACTACAGCTGAAGTATGTGCTTTCAATTTATCTTTGTTTTTTATATAAAACTAATAATATATATATATATATATAAGATTTCACATAAACACGTGAAATAACAATCAAGGTACAAACCACAATAATAATTTTGAAAAAAGAATAAGATCTTTCAACTGACAGTTGGGTTTTTAACTCTGACGAAGACCGCTTGTTACGGTTGAAAGATCTTAGTCTTTTTTTCCAATTGCATACTGTGGTTTGATCATAAATATATTTCGTTGAATAACTGACGAAATATATATTTTATACATTTTCCGATTAAATATACTGTTTACATGGATGCAATTCACAATCTTCAGAAATTAAATTCGATATAACTCTAAACTTAGCATTAACTATTCAAACTAGACATAATAACGTTACGTTTAATTTGATTAGCTGCCAACTAATGTCAAGTTTAGTGTTAAATTTTAATTTATTTCCTAAAGATTGTTAACTGCACACTCCGAAACATGTCTGAAAATATTAAATGTTAAAAAGTATGGCGATTTAATCTGTGAGTTAAAAACCTTTAGTGGAAAAAATGGTTTAGAAATTTTGAAAAATACCTCACACAACTCAATAAAGTGAAATATGACATATCCTTACATATATACCATCATAAACGAAAAACAGTTCGGCAGGACAGATAACACTTAAAATAAACAGTGACACTTAGACTGAAACATAACAAAAGACTCACTTTTCAATATTTGAGTTGACTGTCGTCCCTCCGTCAATTCACTTCTTCTCCTCAGGACGACCGCCATTACGGTCGAAATATTGAAAAGTGAGTCTTTTGTTATGTTTCAGTCTATGTGTCACTGTTTATTTTAAGTATATATATATAATTAAAGTTACAGCTAGAGAACACAAGAAAAAGGACGAACACTTACGAATCTCGATAATTTCGGCGTCTTGCCGTCTTCAGGAGAGTAGAAAGAAAGAAAGAAAATAAAAGGAGAAAGAATGAAGGAACGGAGACGTAAATGCGTCCACTGGCCGATGTAAACTCATATATATATATATATATATATATATATATATATATATATATATATATATATACACGAGTTAGATTATATATATATATATATAAATATATATATACGAGTTCGAGATTAACAAAGAGCAACACACAAAGTAGGGAAACACACTTACAGACTCAAATTTTCGGGTAATCCGTCTTCAGGAGAAAAGAGAATGGGAGACCAAGCACGTTGTAGGCGCAACGGCAAGTAACCCGTTATTTTGTTACCCGTTGTGGGTTACTTGCCGTTGCGCCTACAACGTGCTTGGTCTCCCATTCTCTTTTCTCCTGAAGACGGATTACCCGAAAATTTGAGTCTGTAAGTGTGTTTCCCTACTTTGTGTGTTACTCTTTGTTAATCTCGAACTCGTATTGTGACCAGTTTGGATCGTATTTCGTTTTATCAGTGAAATATAATATATATATATATAATATATATAAATATATATAAATATATACACGAGTCCAGTTTGGAACGTATTTCGTTTTATCAGTGAATATATATATATATATATATATATATATATATATATTAATATATATATATTAATATATATATTAATAACCAGTAGCACACTTTCCAAGGTAAAACGTCGGCCTAGAAAGGAGTTTATTTTATTTTATTTGACTTAGCCCTCAATAACGAAACAGTGAATATATATATATATATATATATCTTCATTATCTTCATTGTAGTTGTATTTGAAGATAAACTATAATAGAAAAAGAAAAAAATGAGCAAAGAAGGAAGACACTTGAGATGTTATAAATTAAAAAGGATCTAAGTTCGATTGATCATAGAAGTGATATTACTAATTTAAGTAATATTTATTCTGGAGTGTTGTGCTGAGTTTTAGTGAAATTTTATTTATTTAGTTCCCTTGAGTGAACAGTGTTGAGGTTATTTGTAATGTTATCTTATTAGTCTAGTCGAAGGTTTTGTCCGGTTATCATTGTTGTTCCTTTAAATAATGTAAATTTCATTTTCTTAGTTAAAAAATTCTTACTTCTGTAAGTAATATTGTTTTATGTATCTCTGAAATATTTCTGCTTGTAATATTCATAAGTTATAAAAATCCATTTTCATATTGTGTATATGTTTGATGTTGATATGTGATTTCTTATTATCCTTTGTTTGTAGGCCTATGAAAAAGGTTTTAAATAAAACCGAAACGTTGGCAACAAGAGTTTGATTTTTTATCCTGGAAAATTGACCGAACCCCGATTAGAGAACACACCTATTCTATCAAACGGTCGATATATTATTGAATCTGTTATATATATATAATATTTTATATGATTTTAATTAATCTTAAAGTAAAAAAATGAAACGAAATTATGATTAAAATAATTTATAATAATATTCGTGTAATGATGTGCATTTGCACTACTATTACCCTTTGAGGAGCATCTCTTTCAGATACAAGCCACTCAATGTCAGAAGCCCGTGGTAGATGTTTGTTAGAAAACTTCTTCAAAAGAGAAAGAGCCACCCCTTCAGCAGTAATGTCAGGACTCTCTTTTCCAAAACTGTTTTCATCGCAGTCTTCATCAACAACAACTGTTGGACCATCCTTCAACTTCGGAGATTCAACTGAATTCAAACAAGGCGTTGAAATAGTTGCACTTTCTTCAGCTATTGCTTCTTTCATTTCACCATTGACTGGTTTAGAAGGTTTGACTAGATCGGCTTCGGAGTACAGAGAAGCCATTGACAGAGAGAGACCTGAAAAATCCAGTATTCATTAATGAATCTGTTACATTTGCTCACAAGACAACTCACAGTTAATATCATTACATAGTTAATACTGTCCATTAAGCATAAGTACTTCATGTATAATGCAAGTACTTTCATACAATTCAAAAATATTAAATAATTTCTTTTAAGATAAAACAAAAATAATAATAAAGAGGGGAAATTAGTTATAAAAGTTTTGATGGTTTAATGATCCACACCTAAAAGTGAATTGCTGCTTCACTGATTCAATCGCAAGATTGACATATTACTAAAAATAATGTTAATACACTATATATAATAATATTAGTAAAATATTATTACATATTATATTGTAATTTAGGATTGGCTGCAATGGCCCCATAAGAGAACACACATAGGCCACAAAATGGCCCCTTGTGATATTACAAAAGAAAACATGGCTATTCTCCCCCTTCCCTAGTCCATTTGAACCGTCCAAAAAGAATAATGAATCGACTAGATCCCTGATACCATTAGATGCTAGATGGGTCTCTAAAAGATTACTGCTTGTTTTAGATGTTGCTTGATTGAAACTTACAATTGGAGTAATAACAAAACAAATATTGAAGATTAGTAAAAATAAGACAGACCGGCCTGGGACAGATTAGCGAGATTAGAGGGAGTCAAGTGATCAACTTCCATATCATCTACACCATCAGTTGATAGACTATCACTGCTCCATCCACTTGAAGGCTCAGAAGAGGGACTTAAACTCTGCTCCGTAGTGGTGTCTAAAACAAACACATTTCACATTAGATAGAAAATAGGTATTTAATTCTAAAGTTACATTTTGATATTAAATTGCAACATATACATACAATCAAAAAGGTTTCCACTTTAAAATTATACAACTAGACACAATTAGAACGTGTTTTTAAAAAGAGGTACAGTAATCATTAGCAGTAAACTCATAAAGAACGACCGATCATCACTTAGCAAAATATGTCAGTACTCTTTGAAACTATTTAAACAAAAAAAACTTATAACTTTTTGAAGGTCGAACGAAACAACATTACACATCATAGACAAAATAAAATTTTCGTCTGTGAAATTGGAGTAATAACTCCAGGACTCTCAGAGTTTGTATTCAGGCCCAACTCTGAGCTAGGGCGAACTATCCTGAGTTCCGCGCTAGTGGGGGGCCTCGCAGGACAACTGTAGTGATCTCGACCATATGACCTATTCACTCGTTAATCTATCATGCTGGTGGCAGGTCAGATTAACAGCTGTCACAACGTTATTAGGATATAGACTTACTTTCAAAATTGTTTGTGATATTTTAATAACGCATGATGTGTTGACAGCAATTCATCATCTACTGTAATGTATACCACAAAAATGGAATTTACTACTTTCCTTTAAATGATAAATACTGACTGAAACAAAAATCTATAAATATGATAATAAAATTGAAACATCTAAGCTCTTTTTATTTCAAACACCTGCACAATTTAACCAATATAACAATGGTTAAAAAATTCAAAACTTTCTTAATTTTTTATATAGATCTTTTATTTTTTCAGGTCATCTAGAGTAACCCTTCCAAGGTCATCATGAGTCGTTAAACCACCAGAAAGTGGATATTTATCGTAGAGTTGTATTTTCGGTTGAATGAGTCAATATCAGAAACTCAAACAGAATTTCGACAAAACTTCAACACAAAAAATTCCCCTACTCCCAATGCAATAAAAGCCTAATAATTTTAGATAATTTTGAAAGATGGAAAATTTATGAAAATTATCTGCTCTACCTGATTTAGGGAGGTCACATACAGAAGCTTGCTTACGAAATCGAGCAACCATGGCTTTTATTGCATTGAGAGTAGGGGAATTTCTTGTGTTGAAGTTTCGTCGAAATTCTTTTTGAGTTCTGATATTGACTCATTCAACCGAAAATACGACTCTACGATAAATATCCGCTCTCTGGTGGTGTAATGACTCATGATGACCTTGGAAGGTTTAATCTAGATGACCTGAAAAAACAAAAGATCTATATAAAAAATTAAGAAAGTTATGAACCATCAGCTTCTTTTGGTATAATAAAATTTCATCCTAACATTCCTCGTCAACAAAACAGAATATCATGCTGTTGAATAAACATCCACTGAAGTAAAATTAATACCCTGATATAAGTATGGAAAGACCAATTTAAAAAACATTTGTTTATTTTTACCTTTTTTACTTTACTATAAGTAAAGTATAAAATAAAATTCGATCTCAAGATTTTGACGGAATTATATGTTTTGAGGTCCCAGAAGTCGTTTTATGATGTTTTCTCGATGATGTCTGTGTGTGTGGGTGAATGTGTTAGCATTGCTTATTACCACGCTACGGTCCAGAATTTTTGATGGATCAAGTTGATATTTTACACAATAATGGGCCCCATAGTGTAAATGATTTTTTTACATTGTTTATATTGACAGAATTTTTTTCAGTGAATTCACCGGAATAATATAATGTTTAGAGGTGTAATGAAAATATTTAAATTATTTAACGACTTATATGTGATGTAAGAAGAATACAATTTTTATATGTAAAAAATCAACAATAGAGCATATGAAACATATAATTTCTGATTCTTTTATGAAGGGTTTGTCTAACAAAATGTTCTAATCGTTCTATATGTTGCACCATTCTACAAAGGTTAATATCAGATGCTGATTTTTTTATGTTTATGAATAAAATTATTATTGCTTGGAGGAACATTGCGAATTCTACACTGCATTACAACATTATAAAAAGATATAGTTCTTTATAAGCTCATTATTATGGATTTTCACCATTATATAAAAAGTAATAGCACACTCATTATAAACTTCAATATAAATTGAAGTGTTTGGAATGAACACTTTCGTCCCATAGAAGGGCTTCTATGTTTTTGTCTAATTTTCAGTTTTTTCACTGTTCTAGTCTAATAGTTCACACAATATTTTTAAAAATTTCAAGGTTTCAGCTTTTAAATTGAAAATTATACAGAGAAGTCGGCTTTGAACTTGATTTAAGAATGCAAAAGTGGCTAATTACCAACATATATTTTTTTTTTAATATACATTTATAGCAAACTTATAAAAGAGTACAGCACGTGGGAAAAAATAACATTCGCTCAGAGTAAATTGGTTTTTTATGATTTTTGACTAAGGGAAAGAAAAGTGAGTTTTTAAAAAACTCTAGCATGACATAAAATTTTCAGGATAATAGATTCATAAAAGGCCAAAAATGTAGAACATTATTCAGAATTAAAAAAATTCTTTTAAAAATAATAAATGAAATTATCCTACATCATAAATTAAAAATTATCTGAAAACGATATTTTTTCTTACATGTTTTTGACATTTCAGACAAAAACTTTGTAATGTTTTTAAAGTACTTAAAATATTTTCAAGTTCTAAATGGGAAAATTTGTCTAAAGTATTAAATGTAGAAGATTGATATTAAGACGTTTATCCAAGAAGTTTGATATTAAGTTTACTTAATTAAGTTGATTGTAGGCCACTCCAGACTTTTTTCTTTTACGAGACTATATCAAATAATAACAGATTACAAAATTATAAAATAAAAAGATTGGATCCTCTTTTGGTTTGTATTTCATATGATATCCTGAAATACGACAAATGACAGCGAACTGAACATGTTTCCAATCAATTAAAAAAATTTAAACAATTAACCACTTTATATTTTTAATTAAAATGAATTGAAATCAGTCACTGTGTAGTATTTATTCATATTGGGAGAATGATTCAAGTCTCCAGACACAAATGCTTTATATAAACAATACATTTCAAACATTAAGATCTCTTCATGTTATATCACATCAACTGTTTTGATGGATCAAAACATTATTTTTCCAACTTCTTATTTTGTTTTAATTACAATGAATTTAAATTTTAAATTATACTAACTGCTTTCAATTATTGATTACGTGAATGATTTCCTTCCAGTATATCGAGTTTACATAAAGTTTATAGGTTTTAGAAACCCCCCTAAAAAATCCTGTTTTTCTTTTGAATGATGCTACATGTTTGAGAAATAAACATGCTTTACATTAATTTAAAATGAGTTATTCCATTAGTTTTTATAATTATTTAATATAAAACAATGTTAACATTTAGTTTGGAAATATAATACTTCAGATTAAAATAACTAGAATATTTCTAGAAACTAATTATTCCGGCAGTAAATATAGTTATTACCTTAGTAAATTACATCTATTGTATTTCTAAAATATCATGGTGGATCATAGAATACGGCAGAACACATATTAGATAAATACAGAACTTGAGTGGCAGAATAATTCAGAAATGTCTAACAAAGAAGTCTTATTTTTATCCTACATCATAAATTAAAAATTATCTGAAAACGATATTTTTTCTTTTAAATTTTATTGTAATCCTAATATTATTAAAGAAGAATGAAATATCCTAGCTTGTAAATTTACGTTGTAAAATGTTTCAGTATTCTTTCATTGATACTAACAACCTCCACGGAACTAATAATATACTTTTAGCATTATTGAATCATTAAACACTTCTTAAAAAAAAACACATTTAATAACATTTGAAACTAATAAACATATTCTACTCCGAACGAAATAATCTGGTGTACGCAAACACTACAAGAGATTGTCTGGAGTGCCAAGCCAGTTATCACAGCTGGAGGAGAGGTCACAAAAGTTCATCTTGATAAGATCAAATCAGGTTTGGACAAACCTGTTTAAGTCTCCGAATATTACGTTCACAAATTATTTGAAAATATTCTATCTACTTCCTCATATATATATATATATATATATATATATATATGCCAGCAAAGCAGAACTTAGCTGATGACGCTTCTCCTTCACCTGATGACGACGAGGTCGAAATAGTAAAGTGAGTAGTTTCTAGGTGTTCTTTTCTTGTAATCGTTATATTAACTAAATTCACAACAAGAAAACACAAACAAGAGTCACCAAAAAGTCATTAAAATATTTCGACTACGTCGTCATCAGGCAAAAATATGTGAGCCACTCTGAAGTCAAGCGATGACTGAAGTCTGTCTCATTCAAGAGGAACTCAATCAATGATTGATAATATCGCTTTTTATTAGTCAAGCGTGGGGGACCAGGTTAACCTAGTGGTAACGTGCTCAACTCTGGACCGGCAGGTCCGGAGTTCAATACCCACTCAGGTCCTCGATTTAGACACGCGAAAGGTGAATAAATCTGAGCACGTCGTCTTTCAGAGAGGACGTTAAAGCATCGAGCCCGAACCGAGATCCTTACTCTAAACACATTTATTAGGTAAAATTTAGGACTCTAGATGTAAAATTAATGTTCATTGTGTAGTATGTATTACAAAGGGTAATGTTTGGCCTATGTGTATTACCTTGTGGGGCCACTGCAGCCTAATCTAAACTCAAGTGTATAACCATAAATTAATACATAGCCTGTTATCTGTTACTATGAGTTATAGTTGGTTTTATTTGACACTTTAATTTCAACGAACTGCAATTTACTTGAATATAGACTTGATTATTCTACAATATAGATGCAATAAAACCAATCCAGAATATATTAAAAAAATCAATTAAATTTTCAACAATTTTTTTTAATCCAGGTAAAGCCGGAGAGGTATTAAAGTAAGTTGATAAAACGGAAAAATATTATCTGCTGTAGCATTGTATATCACCTATTATGATCATACGTTTCTTGACCCACGTATAGCTAATTCACATAATTTATGAAACGGCTCACAAGAATCTCTCCCATAGTAAATTCTAAATATCATCAAAGCACCGCATAATTACGAAATTTTAGCCCACGAGAAGGAACTATCAAATATTTAAAAACACAAAATTGTCGAAAATATGATAAAACGAAGTCCAGTATGTTCGAATAAAAAAAAAAACAACACTATTTAAGTACTTTATAAAACTTATTCAGATTATAATGTACAAATACGTGTCTTATATGTATAATCTATACGTTTGTAAGTTCTCTAAATAAAAATTTCTTATGCATAAACTTAAAAATCTAAAAGATACAAAGTCTGTTGCACATGTTACAATACAGGTATGTTATTTGCTAAGATTATTATACGACTGAGCATGTTTACTATCAGTTTTGCAGTCTGACTGGGACAAAAGCCACTTTCGCTCTTCAAGTTTCTTTCTTCTCCGAACTCTAATTCTCTGTTTCAGCTCACTTATCTCTTCATCTGATTCATCGATAGATTCTTCAACAGATTTCTCCCATTTATTCCATTTTAGCTAAAAAAAATTTGAGAAATAAGTTACAAGTAGGATAAGAAAACAATAAAACTAATTACAAAAAACATTACCTGTTCTATAGCTGCTATAACAGCTTCAGAAATACTGAAATGTGCATTTTCCCTGTCAAGCTCTGCAGAATTAAACTTAGCAGATTTAAGAAAACTAAATAAACTTTGACCCCTTGATGGACGAGGAAAATTGCCTGTTCTCATAGGAAGTACAGAATCTCCATCAAGAAAACTCTTTTTCTTAGCTACTCTATCACTGTCAGGAGTAGAATCTATACTGGATGACGAAAGGACAGATCGTTTGTTTCCTGGCCGTTTTTCTTTTTCAACGCAATCATCTTGGAATATGTTACGTAATTGGCTGTTTGGCCCAGGAGAAGAAGGCAGATCTGCAGAAGGCTGGTAAGAGATTTTGTCCAGACAAGGTAAGCTGAAACACATTCTAGCTGGTTGTTCAATGTTCCCTATCACACCATTTGCATCACCACATACAGTGTCTTCCGATGTCCTCTTCACCAAACCACCAGATTCCCTTAAATGATCTGTTTCCTCTATCCATCTATTTGAGCTAACCGGATAGGATGAACATCTTCGATGAACTTTATCTTCAACTAAAACTTTCTTGGATGATAAATACTAAAACAAAAGATAACTCTTAATCAGCAATTAGGTTAGACAATGTCTTAATAGCAAATCAATAAAATTTAAATTGCTTTAACAAAATAACAATTATTAAAATAATATCTCATTCAAAGCTATATGTATGTATCAGCATATACGAGTACACCATAACAAAAACTCAAAAGATAAATTAAAGCCTTTAAAACAATAACGTTTCTAATAAGAGCTTAAGAAAAGACTGCTGCGTCAAGGAAAAAAAGTTGTATTTATACATATTTCCGTATTTTTATATTTTTTTTTTATAAAAATGAGAAAATGGTTGAAATGTTAGCCCACGAGAAGGAACCAGAACCATAAAATATAGATTATAATTTTTATAATTAAAATCTTATACTTTCTCAGATAAACGTTGTATAAAAACCGATAGTTCTTTTTACAACGAGTTATAATAAAAAACCTGTGGAATGTCAAAAAAGAATCGTTCAGAATTTCTTTCTGTGTTTCTTCGTATAGAACTTATGGATAAGCAAATTTATTACAAATAAGTAGTTTATATCAATAATAATACATTTCTTTCACACTCGTCAAAAGGCTACAAAAATATGTTTTATTTATAGAGGAGTATGTGTAAAAAAAAATTAACTAGACAATAAGCAGACTAGACAAATAACTAAAATAAAAATTACAATCCAAGATTTTAGACCTAAAGTTTAAGAGAAAAAAAGGTATAAAAACAGTAACTAAAACCTAAACCTAAAAGGGTTTTTGGGACAGAATGGGAATGTTGGTTGGATAGTAGACAGTGAAGGAAATATTATTGCTGTAGAAGTAGAGTAGTATTATCTAGCAATTTACAAAAACAACAACGTAAAAGATAATTACTGTTGGGCAGTCGTTTCAGAACGAGAGAGACTCTGACAAATCAAAGGGCAACGATTTTAATGAGGCTCATAGTGCGCACTAAGGTGGATAAAACAAACAAATTTTATGGCAAATTATTTTAATTGAATTGTGGTAATATTAACCATCATACCTTGTAACTTGGCTTAAGATCTCGACCAGTTCCGGGTCCTTCTTGTTCCCACATTCAAGAGCCATTAAGATAGAAAGAGAAGGACCTGTTCCCCTTTGGGGTACAGATCTCCACCCAATGAACGAAGTATGACGGCTAATATCACTATTATTTTTAATAATACTAACCTCAGAGAAAATAACCAATTAATTATATTTAAATTATTTTATGGTCCAATGTTTCATGAATTTTATTGATTAAACTACAAACATTTCATTATTTTATTTTATGTGTTCTGGAAACTTGTATCGGGTATTCGATAAACATTCCTTTCCATAAACTTGAATTAGGTAAAATTTAGGGCTCTCATTAGAGAATCAACAAGGTGGTTTAGCTGATCTATAACTGAAATGCGTGCCAAATAACAAAGGAATCATACTTTCATACCCTAGACCAACATAAAGAATGTATACACAGCCAGGGTGACCTGATCTTGATTCGGTCATAACAAACCAAATCTGATGAACTCACATTGTATTAGACTCTCTTTTGATCAAGCACTATCCACTTTTGTAAGTGTAGGGGTTGAAAACAAACACACAAAGTATTCTTAGTAATACTATAGGAGCGTAATTTAAGTGGAACACCGAAATTTAACTTTCTTCAGACCCTAAATAAAAGACGAGACAAGTTTAGTGAAGTCTTTGGACAGACTTGCACGACTCACAAGGCTAGGGTGAATGTCGGTGAGCATCATAAGCCGGTTTAGTTCGACAGCTTTCAAGCAAGTCAGCGTCGCTTCGCAGTATAACGGCTGTCTAAGAAACGCCCTGGGAGAGTAACAGTAAGCCAAATGTTCTTTATCTTCCAAAAGCGAGCTCAGCTTCCCAGATAAAGTGTGCGTCTCCAAACTGAAATATCTCATTCTTAACTGAAATAACAGGCAATATTCAAAATAAAATAAACAAGAAAACAAACCAATTGTAAAGCCATATCATAGCTGGGTCAGTCAGCATATGACTTGATTTAGTTGATATATCATTTCCCAGCTTTTGAATAAATACAGAACAATCCTCTTCTCCCTAAAAAGAAAGAATAAATGAAACGTCAATTGACTAATCACAAATCTGTCCCAACAGCATACAGTTCAAATTATTTCTACCTTGCATGTTTTAAGGTAACTTTTCCTCTGAACGTTTAAAACAACTGTTTACATATAATAAAGTGAAATCATGGAGAGATTGACAAGTAATTATACCGTATAAAGAAATTATATTTTTTTTCCTTACGGAATAAGAATTATTTTCCAACTCCATGCACTCGATGCATAGAAATTAGCCATTTCAAATTATTTATTATTACCTTCATCACTACAAAATGAAATTCCAACATTTCCAATTCTTTATAACGATGTTTGCGGTATCTTAATTTATATTAAAATAAGGAACAATGTCAACACGAGGTTCCCAGTTCTAAAACTGGAAACCTGAAATAACATGATAAATTTATACTTCAACGTTAAAAAATCGACTCATGTATCAAAATACCTTTTAATGACAAATTATTGCATTGTTAATCAATATTTCTATAATATCAGTCTTCTTCTTTCATAGACTCAATATTATGAGTAATAAACAATCAAAAAACTGTAATATACAATTTAATTTTAAAAAAAAATTGTTTTTTTCTAGATCAGTACATATCAATTTTTTTACTCTCAACTATGCATAACATTAAATTTTAATGTTACCATCCCCCATCAACATTTAAAAAAAAGAATATAAGAATCAAACCGTGATAAAACACTTTCAAACATCCTCTTCAATATACTGTAATACCAAAATATAGATATCGTGAATTTACAGAAAATAAAGAACTACATATTTGATGGTTTGAAAAATACAGTTGTTCCAATCATCACATGTCGAAAGGCATTATTAAAAAAGAAACAAATGTTAAAGGAGATTTGGCAACACAGCTAAAGATGGATGATGTTGATGGTGAATTTAATCTTATGATTCGTTTACAGAAGAAACTGTTTCACATAATGAGGAAGACATGCCACTTGGCCTTCTAAACGAAAAAATTTGAAAGCACTAATCGAACAAATGATATCTAATTGTTTATGTATTAACATCTTGACATCAAAACAATTTTAACATAAACCTAACATTCAGATGAAATAATGCAGTCTTTACAAATAAAAAATCATAATTGTTATTTTTAATCTTGCAATAGTTTCTTTAATTTTCTATTATCTTAGTTCAATGTTCACTAGATTTTTATACCTTCTTCAAAGAAATCTCACAAAAGCTACAATGAACAAATCTCATGCCCCACCAAAAATATACCATGATCTTTCTGAAATTAACATAACAGATGAAAATTTAGCAAGCGAACGTTTGTCCCATTAACACTCAATGTTTCTTGCAGCTTCTGCAGCTGAAATAACTATTTTGTGTTAACAAAGCAGATGTTTCTCATTAACACCCATTTTTACAGTTTAAACCCATTAAATTGCTAATGAAAGCTGTATCAGGAAATTAGAATGCAAGTAAAAGACAGATAATAAATTGAAGCCCTTATGAAAATTAAAAGTAATGACAATAATCAGAGACAATATTGTCTTTCCAATCTTATAAACTAAAACCATACTAAAAATGTTTAGTTGATTTAAATATGCTATACACTAAATACTTCTTCAAAATACACTATACTATAAAATATTAAAACGAAATTTACAAAAACCAATTTTATGTAACCAATAAAACCTTCAATTACGAAATAAATAGTTAATTCTGAATGGTATTTAAGGTAAATCAGAATTATATTAGAATGACAGAAATAATATTTTTCTTGGATAATAAAGAAAGATGTACTGTTCTTAAAGAATAAACCTTATACTATAATTAAAAGTATGAATGTACATAAGTTTCCATACTTACATTTTCTTTAAAGATAATGAATTCATGTTTTAATATTTTTTCAAAAACTTTGTGCAATCGAGCTAAACCACCATATATATTCCACAAGTGAGGAACTTGACTACTTAGAAGTCCTTCCACAACACTTTTCAAAGAAAAAAGAAGTTGTTGATGACTTTTACACATCACATTTGTCTGAAAAAAATCTAATCATATTCAATTTACCTGAAGTTACAATATTACTGAACAAAGACAAATATCGTACCATAATAAGTATTAACTAAATCCTAGAACAAACATCTTCTTAATATTAAATACGGTAAATTTTAAGTTAATCATGAGAACCGATATATTCATAATAATTTACAAGACTGTACAAACTCCTCCAAAAAATGAATCAGCAAAATAACCTGACTGTATTAACAGTCTTATCAGCAGATTTCCGATGTTGCGGTCAGGTTATCACTGATTAAAACACGTTTACTAGTAGTTCATAGGAATCAAATTTGTTTAATAGCCATTTTATGTTGTTCATTTGTTCACAGGTCAATGTGTTGATCTGAAAGAAAAAGTATTAAAAAAAATTCACAGTTTTAGTTATTCATTGATTTTAATATTTTAAAGTAGGTGAAATCTCAGTATCTATACTTGGATTATGTTTATTTAACTCAATTTCAGCCATTAAATCTTAAAATGCAGAGTGTTATCAATACATTTAAAGGAACTGCTCTCAATGTGGCTGAGTATTTGACTCCTGTATTAAAGGTATCAGTGATGTAGTATTTTAATAAGTTGGGTTTTATGGGCATTCCCGAATCTTATTGAACTTTTGCACTTGGATATTGTAATAAGTAGATTTCAATACCACTGGGAAAGACTACCTCTGTTATAAGTAAGAAGTTCAGTTCAAGTTATGAGGCCTTTATCTAAATTCATGGTAGTGTGACTTAACATAATTGAAGTGCAGTAACATCATTATCAAATATGACTTCATCATACATTAGTTACAAATTATTGCTATATTGAAATGAAGCCCTTTGACACGGAATTTATATGTAATTCTTTATTTTAGGAATCTAAATTCCGGGAAACAGGAGTATTAACGCCTGATGAATTCGTTGCAGCAGGAGATCATCTAGTTCATCATTGTCCAACCTGGCAGTGGGCCACTGGTGATGAGTCCAGAATAAAATCTTATCTTCCTCGTACGAAACAATTTCTGATCACAAAAAATGTTCCCTGCTCTCGACGATGTAAACAAGTTAGTTGCACTTTTCCATAGTGCATTAATATTATTATATGCTAAAGGTACCCAGTTTGTATATTATTAATAAGATTATTACAATAACATATGGAAAGTGGTTACTTATTTTTTCCCTTACATTGATCAAGTATAAGCTTTACAAAGAATCCTGAAAAGTGTAATACTTGTAGTAAAATTTTGAATTAATATGTTTTTGTTACAACATGGTAGAAGGCTGAATTATTTATAAAATGTAATTTATTTTCATAAGATTATTATCAATTTAAGTTGTCTTAAAAGTGGAGATATATTCAAAATGTCATTTCTTATTTGACATTTTAAGAATACATGATTTGTATAAAAAAGATAACTGAAATATCCTGCTATACTTTAATATATAGAAATAAATATAGTAAGTCAGAAAGTATTCACTGATGTTCCATATTGAATAATAGTACTTTAAATGGTTTATGCTGTTTTCAGTTTTTGTAAATTTAAAGTAAAAATTTCATTATATTTCCAGTTTATTTGAAACTTAGAGTTCCAGATTTATGTATTTTGTTTCTTAATTTTCATGAACAAACAAGTAAATAGCATTTTTTATTTGTCTAAATAACTGATTTTTTTTCTAAAAATGTAGATAGAGTACTGCGAAGAAAAGGAAGAAATAATCGATGCTGACGACGCCGAAGGTGGATGGGTGGAGACGCATATTGACGTATCCCAGAGTATGGACGACAAGCTGTCTGAAATGACCCTCTCGCCCGCAGAAAATGTAATTTCCATGTCATTCATATTTATTATATGATCAATTTTATTTTCATATATTATATTTCATATTTAGGATGGTGGTTAGCTTAGGTGACAGCGAGTATAGGTTACACAGTAGATATAAAACAGTAAACCAAAGAGTAAAAAATCTGTAGTGGTCTACACATTCTTCGTATTTAATCTTATATATATAATATGTATATTTATAAAATGAATTCACAGAAAGAAAACGGATAGCAGAGACTTTATAAACTAAGTATACTTGTATATATTATTATAAAACAAAAATTATTATCGGGACTCGGTCAGTTCTTCAGGTTCAAATTAAACTCTCACTGCCAACGTTTCGGTCTTTATTTAAAACCTTTTTCATAGGCCTACAAAAACAGAGGAAATATAAGAAATAATACAATCCTTCAAAAATCAAACATACATAAAAGTGCAATTAGTTACAATTAAGAAATTACAATAGAAATTTTGACTATAGGTTAGTGAGAAAACTTACAGAAGTATAAATTTTGAAACAGAAAAACTAAGTATTACATTACAAATTATTTTACAAAGAAAAATAGTATGTGGATTTTAACAACTGCAGTCTGAATGAACACGTGACACTGAACTTCAATTCTGATCCACATACTATTTTTCTTTGTAAAATAAATTGTAATGTAATACTCAGTTTTTCTGTTTCAAAATTTATAATTGTGTAAGTTTTCTCACTAACCTATAGTCAAAATTTCTATTGTAATTTCTTAATTGTAACTAATTGCACTTTTATGTATGTTTGATTTTTGAATGATTGTATTATTTCTTATATTTCCTCTGTTTTTGTAGGCCTATGAAAAAGGTTTTAAATAAAGACCGAAACGTTGGCAATGAGAGTTTAATTTGAATCTGAAGAACTGACCGAGTCCCGATAAGCTTTAGTTGTGTTTCTATTCCACGGTCGATACTTTTATTAATATTTATATTATTATACTTATAGACTGCTTCTCGAAAAGAGATGGAAACCGGCGCAACTTCCTAATCATGGATGTCTAACCATAATCCCAAATGTCGGCCATTTCGTAGGCAAATTGGCAATACTAATTTGTATTTCGATAAAAACTATGTTCTTTTATCCTACTGAATCTACCTAGAATAGCTTTGTTCGCTGTTTTCTAGACTTCTACATTCAGTCACCTAATAGAAGGAACCACCCTGTGGCATGTCCATTGCTGTTGACATACTAAATGGGAACTTAACTACTAGACTTATTTACTCCTTGAAGGGTGAACGTCACGTAACCTGCCTCAGGGGCCCACCCGCATAACAAAGAACTCTTGGTCGCCTTGCTGGCACTCTCTAATCCGAAAATGGTTAAACATATAAAAATAAATCTACAGGAGGAAATACGATGATAATTCCCCGTGTGGTCGAATACCGCCACCACAACTGTTTTTCGTTTTCAAGTTTTTGTTATTTTGTTCTGCTTTGCATGTTATTGTATTGTGCGCAAATAAAGCAAATGCCCCATTTTAACAAAGATTGACTAAAAAGAATTCCAAGATATTGTTGCAAATTACTGAAACAATGCGGTTTTTTTCCTTTTTCATGAGGAAAATATTTACAGAACTTTTGGTTGCGCAAAGCCCAAGTCTGTAATAAATTGTATGCATAAAATTTGCTACGATTTATAATTTTTTTTAAAAAATCTTTATTTCCTACCCAAATGTTCATACACTTTGCTGAGTGGTGTCACTTCTGAAGTGTAAATATTATCCTTATTTTTTATCAAATTCAATATGAAAGATATATTTTTATGCTTAAATTTTTAATTCTACTGAGTGACTTCATTAAATACAAATTCATTAGGTCACAGTTTTAAGCAGTAATTCAGTACAAATTTTAAAACAAACAAATTTATGTTTTGATTACACAGGTTACTAATACTGTTCTTGAGGGTGAAGACGATGACAACTACGAAGATGCCGCTGATATGGAAGAATTTGAAGAAAGCGGTCTCTTAGATGAGGAAGATGATGTAATTATAAACTAATATCACGTTGCATTTTATTAATTCTTAGGAATGAGTCACAAGAGGATCAGTGTCTAACTAATCATATTAGAGTGGAGAAGTTTACTTTTTCATTATTTCGTTTATTAACTTATAGAAAGTCGTTGAAGGACGCTTTTTCATCAACACTAGTTAATGCTTATATATACCTTTATCATACTTTTGTAAATATTTAATTATAGATTCTCTAAGAAAACAACTCAAAAAAACACTTGCAAAACTGTATTTTTATAAAACTCAGGCAAAAATCACTTCCATATTTCTATTTGAGTGATCACTCAGTAAATCAGTTATGATTAAACTATATGTCAAATTAACGGAAATGAATTTTGCCGCAGTTTTTTTTTATTTATGAAGTTTGTTCCTTTCACTAGGATTACAATGTTCATTTAAAAGTTGAACAGACAGGCGCTAAATGGTTTTGACTCATGTTAGTAGGGATACTCCATACATAAATGTTTTATATAAATAACTTAGTGTTCTTCAGGTTACATCAACTGTTGTGGTAGTTGTAAAGAACAAAACAGTGGAAGAAGCAGACTAGTGTTCAGACTGTTACAGATAGGTAATCACTAATTCAGCAATCAGTTATCCGGAATTATTTTCACTACTGGACGCTAGTCTTTTGTGCTGACACAAACAAACCAGAGGAGGTTTATTGAAACACAGGCAACTTTTCTTACGTGATTTGTAAGCTTTATTTTTGTAAAATGAATATTCTATCCCCAGTCATGGCTCCAATGAATAAACGAAGTGACAAGCGCAAACATAAATCCTTGTCAATTATTGATAACGTAAAACTTTCGAAAAAAATAACTTGATAAAAGTGTTTCCGTGAGAAGCGTGTGTCAATTCTATGGTTTTCCGGTCATCAACAGCTGATGATATAAGAAATAGAAAGAAAATTTACTCATCTTTTTTGCTAACATTGAATCAAAGAAACAGATGTTTAAAGGGAAATCAATGAAATAGTGCACAACTAGATCATGTAATGATGAGGTGGTTTAGGTTCGTGAAAGTGAAGGTGTTGAACTCTCAGGCGATCTTGAAAAGGAACAAGCAAAAACATTTAAGAAGGACTGGAATAAGGGGAATTTTAAATTTTAAAGTGAGGTGGTTAACTACTTGGTTTCTGTATTCTAGGCTAATCAATCGCCACATCAGAAAAATATATAATCCTGGTCCCAAAGTTGCTAGATTAGTGATTGCTGATCTGTATCTATATAAAACATATGTGTTTGGAGATTTTTATTATCCTTCCTAGACGTGAATTATAAGTTTTAACTAGTTTACCTTTCCCTAAGAAAGAGTTCCGCGAAGAACTAAAATTGTTCTTAAAATACTAATATTATATTAAAGTAAATGTTTAATTCCTGTTATTTTAGTCGAGGCTGGTTATAAAACCTGCAGCTGTAGAAATCGCCGGAGGAGAAATCGTCAAAACCCGAACATATGATCTTCACATAACGTATGATAAGTATTACCAGACACCTAGATTGTGGTTGACTGGCTACGATGAGGTTTGTTACATATCATTAATTTGAATATATCTTTTAAATTAATATGATAGAGTGTTAAAATGTGTATATTTTAATTTAGAACCAAAAGCCACTTGAGTGTTAAGCAGATGTACGAGGATGTAAGTCAGGATCATGCGAAGAAAACCGTCACTATGGAGGCACACCCTCACATCGCTGGACCGCCCATGGCGTCCGTCCATCCCTGCAGGTAATCGAATATGTTGCACCCTAAGTGAGTTTATTCTGCATATAAAAGTAATCAGGAGTACCTACTAATTGGGAAAGTTAGTTCGGAATACCTTGTCTCAATATCATCATGAAAATAGAAAAAAAAAACTGACCGTGAAAAATGAAGTAGGTAAGTGGTAATTTTATATCGCCTATTTGAGGAAGCAAAGCATATTAGCTGGTTCCTTAGTTTCGAAAGTATAGACTAGATTGGCCATGAAAAACTTTTGTTTCTTTCATAAACTTTAATTACGTATTCATTGTAACCTAACTTTAAATGCTCATACTAGTATTTGTGTTATTCTCAGCCATTAAAGAGCAAAAAAAGATTGTTTTGGCTTACCAGTCAGGATTAATCTGGATGGCTTCTTGAGGTTTGGGAAACGTAAGTGTAACTTTTTATCCGTAATAGTAATCTGTATCGAAGTAATAAGGGAGATATGGATCCACCGCCACACCAAGTTTCCACTGGTTGTTTTCGTAGACACAACTGTGACTTTTTGATTTTGGACAGTTGTAAAGGGTTTTATAGATGTCATTAACACTGTTGACTATTGCAAAATTTTTGAATATACGATCTTGTTTGATCACTAGAAGTAGTCTTCCTCAATAATCTGAGCACGTCATAACTCTGAGAGGACGTGAAGCAGTCGGTCCCGAGCCTGTACGATTCATGTACTCCTTAAAAAACAAAACTGTAGGTTTGACTTGAACTTAGTTCGTAAGCTTCCAATAGAAGATGGATAAACATTTATAAAATGTTATCATTTCCTTTTTTTGAGAAATTTCTGCAAAGGTTTTATCTTTTCTTATACATCCATTTCTTTTATCTTTATTTTTTATTGTGGTGTAAATCGGTAGTAAGTCTTCTTGTAAGCAGATATTGTTGAAAGGAGCAGCAGCTTCTGCTCTCATGATTTTTGAGTTGGTGGCCTCGATCTTGCAGTTGGAATTTCCACATTTTTTTAAGGAACATCAATTCATACGCGCTGTAGATTACGTTGGTCATCATCAGATCAAATTTCGCTTGTGGACGATTGCTTATTTAGTCTTCCTTAGTGGGTTCATTTTTCTGATTGGTCCCATGTACCTTATTAGTTAATCAGAATACAGGTTTATTCCACTTCATATATGTTCCTATTAGTTGGAATGACGAATATTTCATTCACCTGAAGATTAATTGAGGGGTTTCTCTCTTTAATATACAAGGCCTCTGAAATAAGTAGTTTGTCGACATTTTCCTCTCGTTGGATACGCATTTCTGTGGTTAACTGTACGTTGTGGTTTTCATGGGTTTGTATCTGTGGAGCGCTAGCAGTCAAATGAAGGGTTATCTCCTGGAGAGCTTTGTTGTAGTCAACCCGATGTACTTTGAGGACAGGCAGATATATAGTTTTTATTTTCAATACATGCATGTTCAGCCTTATCCCTTCCGTCAAACGTTATTATCGGCTGGTTTCCGAACTCGTCCATTGTCAAGAGCAAGCGTAATGTTAATCCGTTTTGCATATTTTTATACAATATACAATTGTGTATTATATACAAATACCTTTTATAGAGATATTGCATATTTCTATAATAAGAATAATATTACTAACAAACTCTATGGTACTAACCATAAAATATTATGTTCATGTCAAATTTTGATTCATAATATTGCAAGATAATTTTTGTTTCAGGCATGCCGTAGTCATGAAGAAAATCATTGAAACTGTCCTAGAAGGAGGAGGAGAGCTGGGAGTTCATATGTACCTAATCATTTTTCTTAAATTCGTACAATCTGTTATTCCAACTATTGAATATGATTTCACTCAGCACTTCTCTATATAAAAATATTTAATTGTATCTTTATTTTTTTTTCAAATTAAAACTGTGATTTATAGTTAATGTAAATCTCTTAATTTCGAGAATGATTCAAATATTTTATTTATTTAATAAGCCAATAATTTTGTTTTCTGTAATAATGCTTTAATCCTGTTAAAATTTTCATTATTCATCACTTCAAATTTGAACAAGATGCCCCCCCCCCCCCCCCCTGTTACTCACATTAGAACGACAATAACTTATTCAACAGCCTAAAATTGGCAAGAGTAGTGCATTTTTATCACTGTCTTAGCGGAAAAGTTCTTCAAAATCGAACCTGTCGTGGTATAAATAAAAACATCTACACCTAATAAGTTTTAATGAAAACATACAACACAAACTTATAGTGTAGTAACTCATATTTTTTTTATATCCAATTATGATGCATTTTTTTTCTAAGTTCCTTCCCCTTTTTTTTTTTTTTTTGAAAAATATTGCACAGCATAATACAATATATGAATTCAGTATGTTTGTATATATAAATAACTTTTATCATTTTTCTTTTGTTTCATAATTGCACAGAGTCTATTATGTACATAAGTATCTCTCAAAAGATGAAATAAAATTTTATGATAATTTCTCATGTGAAAGATGAATATGCTCCGGATATTACATTTAAAAATAAAATATATTATAAATTTAAATGCTCCTAAGTTCTATTTTATTGGTCTCTTCGATTTGTTTTTCTATTTTATTAAAATGTCTAAATTGCACATCAGATTTTAAAATTTTTAAAAATTTATTGTTAAATGTTATTTTCCAATAATTTGTAGGTGAACCATAGCATAATAAAAGCATATTATTTTTTAATAAATCAACATAAACTTTAGAGATTACTTAGGCTAATCTTTTAATTTATAAACACCAGCAGGAATGTAACTTATAAAAGCAATTTTATGAGCTCTTATATTTGAATGGTAAAGGGTGATAATATACAAGTATATGCTATTTATGTTGTTTTTTTTCATTTGATATACCCTTTTAATAATCTCCACATAATTTTTTGATTCCTTATAAAGGATTGCAACTAAACCGGTGTACACATCTTCAGTTTACGTAATATTTTTTTTGGTAGTAGTACCTTGAATTCGCTCTGTTACTATGTGTCCTAAACATCTCTTATAAAACAAAAATTCTCTTCCTTGCTAATGGATTTGGACACTGAAGGTTTCTTATTAATAACCTCTAAATAATAACAACCTCTTATTGAGGTTATTATTATTAAATAATAATAACCCCTCAATGGAATTTGAAAAAAAAAAGCAGAAATAAATTCATAAAATAAAAAAATATAGCTATATTATTAACAGTGATTGATAACACTATAATTGGTAAACATAAATACGGAGCAATATGTATTTATTGACCTATGTTCCGAGGCCAAGTCAAAAAACACGTACTATTTTGAACTCTTAACTAATGAGTATGGAAAAAATGAGAAATATTTACCTATATATATGAACAAACAAACGATCTCAACGACTGCAAGAAACTTCGAAAAATTTGGGATCAAATCAAGGTGTCAAAAATCAAAACATTTAGAATAGGGGAAGAAAAATGACTTCAGTCTCCACACATAGATTTCGTTAAACGTTGACGCTTTTCGAACACTTAGTATCATCGTCAGGTTACATCCACAATATCAAATATGAATAAAAATGTGAAACTGAATACAGAAAAAGTAGTTTCATACCTGCCACAGTAAGGCAATGTTGAGTATAACTCTTTTTAGTTTACATTTCGATTGTTTTTCTGTATTCACTTTTAACAGTTTTATACGTATTTCATATTGTAGATGTCACCTGACGATGAACACTAAGTGTTCGAAACGTGTCAACGTTTGATAAAATCCTTGTGTGGAGACTCAGTTTTTCTTCCCCATTTAATTATAAGTAAAAAACACAATAAATGATTCCATAGATTATGTGTTAAAGCATACTATTAAGCAAAATTAAATATGGGTAAGGAAAGCCCACCGTTTCATTTTCTGAAGTAAACAACTATACTGGTCAGGTAGAATAACTGCCTCTTCAATCGGAAATAAATCTTTCACTGACCCAAAAGTCGTCGCTAACACTCTTTATAATTTTGATACCAGCATTAGTCGAACCTATAGTATAGAGTGCCCTAAAACACAACAACCAGGTGCCACATGCATGGGAAAAAACCTAACAGCTATTCATAAAAGCAAAATGGAGAAACTCTAACCCAAACAAAAATATGTGAAGGTGTTAATACCGATTTTATATTTGACCTCTGACCCCAACAGCGAGGGGTCTCCCTACACTAGGTCTGGGAAGCGATGCCGCCTAGATACGAGTTGTCCTGCTTTCGTTCCGATACCCTTGGAAAGAAGGTCATTATCAATGTTTTATCTCTCTGTATCAACCGGTAAATACTTGATCATGTATTTTACCATTTTTTTTCTCCCAAGGAGGTCGGAAAGAATGAAAGCCAATGTCAAGTTCCCGGAGACGTTTGGTAAGTTCTCTATATTTGTCCGGAGTTTTGGTCATAATCCTAATGGACTTTCCTCCCGAGGTAACGGATTAAGAACGTCATTAGGTCGTCGTTAGTATTATGTTGTCTTAGTTGTTGGTACCCCTCCATGGTCCTAACCATTACCGGTGAAGGGGAACGTGTGTCAGTTGGAGATTTAACAGAGCCGCTTGAAGTGTCCGTAAAAGTAGCAGTAGAAGTACTATCAGTCCAATGTGAGGTGCTGAGTGCCTTTCAGAGTTAGTCTGTATGGGGTTGATGATGGGGCTTGATTTTGTTGTTGTTGAACTTGTTACAGGTCTAGGAGTTAGAGTGGTTGGGAGATGAGGGTTTTTTTTTTGGACGGGTAGAGGAGTTTTCTGTTTCACCTTTTTTCAGTTTTTTATGTTTTGTTGGGGGTTTGATAGGCAGAGAGTTAGTGGAGGACGATAGAGAGGATTGGGTGCTCTCGGCTAGGCTGGTCATTTCCCTTGCTAGCACAGGTAGCTGAGTTAAAATAAACTGCACAATACTGTCTACTGAGTCTGTCGTGCTTACCTTGTGGAGAAAGGAATTTAATACAGATCAGTCAGTCGGTCCGGCAGTGAATGAAGTGCATGTGACCAAGCAGAGGTAGGCGCAGGTGATCTATTAAGTTCAGTTTCGACCAGTCTAGTTCGATGAGTTGATGGGTCAGTAGACATAAGTATATGGTTAGCAAACCGAACAGCAGGTAGCAGAGCAGGCACAGAGGTCAAGATACTTGGGGTTGAGTAACAGCACTGTAAACCTACCCACCATAAACTGACTCCATCTCGACTATTGGACCCATATACTCTTGAACGAATTCAGGTAAAATCTAAATATTCACTGTAGACCCAGGAAAAAACGACCCCGAAGGACTGGGATATATGAAGGACAGCAACACAGACCCTCAACCGACCGTTCACTCCAGTCAACTGATCACTCCACTGACAGAATAAAAACTTCATATTATTATACGAATCCGTCATACCTCTCGATGACAGATTCTATAACGTTCACTAACCGCTCTGGTACTAACAACATGCATGTACAATCTTTAAAGTCACATACACCATCACTTCTGAAAATTCGTGAACAGAAGAAAATATTTTAAAGATAGGACGGTGTTGTAATGGAGAACTTGATATTGTATCTCACTAAGTTTAACTTTTACAAGCACTACAGGAAAATGTAACTCATATGGTTACAACATATTCTCGTTGCTCAAACTTTTTCTGTAAAGGTTTTCCTTAAATCTGTGCCTAAAATTACGTTTCTAAGTGCCTTTACTCATAAAATTGTAAGAACTATTTTAATAACTCATTTAAAATATGGATGGGCATGGAGATATGCTGCCAAGGAACAATGGATGCGGCTATCTCCAAACCTATCAGAACAGGACAATATTTAAATTATACTCTGATACTAGGAAGTAAATATCTACCTCCTCCAAGCGGTAGCTCAGTTACTGCAGTTCTGCCGACTTCAATATTCACCTTTTACATATTTTTTGTTTAAGATATAACTTGGCAGCGTTTATACATAAGCAATTACTCAGAAAACCAGCATTCAAATTTGACAGATAGTGGCGTTTGTTTCTGATGATTTCCAAATATGACGATACAATCAACAAACAAACTCAATCTGGTTACTCTGCCTGGCAGAGCGCCACTTTTAATAAATGTATGAGCCAGTATTTTGACAATGGATAACAGTTGTAGTAATACCAGACCTCATCCTTTCAAATTCGAGCCTTCAGAAGCCTTCGAAGTCTAAGGCAAATGTTTTCACATTTTTTTCAAGTTTCCAAATCGTTCGAGTCTTGGCGACAATTATACAATTTTTTTGAGTTATTAGAATATAAACTCCAGTAAAAATTAAGTATATTAAAATAAATAAAAATTCACAACTATCTACTCAAATTACAATTATATACAAAAATATATATGTCTAATGGTTCCACAGGGTATTGGTATTTTCTAAGTTTCATTTCATAAGTTTGAAATAAAACTGTGCCCGCCTAATATATGTTACTATTACCTTGAGTAAAATTTGGTATTTTATTTATGACTGAAAATAATGCCTCAGGAGATTACCCTCAGCTTAATAAATATAACTTCAATGAGTATTACAGGTTTATACTGAAGAATACTTGTGTTTAGTTGACAGTAGTAATTATAAATAAGAATGTGAAAGGAAAAGGATTTCTAAGTAAAGCAGACACTACGAAGCCAGGTCCCAATCGCGCTTCCAAGTAAGAGTTTGGACACCAAAAGTTTCTGAAGAAAGAATTTGTATGTTTTGGCCATCTTCTGTTGTAAAACCAACATCATAGACGTCTGTTAGTCGAGTTAATTCAGACAAGCCCACACCCTGCAAAGAAAATCACATTAACACGAAATATAATTTGAGATAAACAGCCTCTTATTGATTAGATTATCCTATAGTTATATAGGTAAAGATTTAAGAATTGTTTCTTTATATGAAAAGTGACTGAGCTGAAATACCACAAAAACAACGGGGTATTTTACAATTAAATATAGTTAATGGGTTAGTTCCACTGAGGTTAGTAATATTAGAATTAGTAATAATACAATCCGTCATACCTCGTAAATTCACAGGTAAGCTCGACCGGTTTCGGGTTTTCCAATATATTAACATAAATAAATGCTAAATATAATGATAAAACACAATAAATATAGTTTCAATCTGCTACCATGTTTCTTAACAGTGGAGCCCGCAAGATCATAAACTATATTCCAAACAATCGGACCACTCTTAAATGTAAATTATTACAAATATTTTCTTGATTGTATTCTAAAATTTCTTGAGTGATTCTTAAAATTTCTAAAAGGGTTTAGATACAATTGTTAAAACTATTTTGAAAAGTAATAAAGAAAAAAAAAATAGGTGAATACCAATGACTGGATGTTGGTAAGGGAGGAAGGCGTTGAGAGGGGAGTCAAGTCGATGTCAGAGCTGATTTTCACTTGAATAGGGACTCCATCAGAGGTCATTGCCTGCAGAGACTCTCCATCCATTGTCGTGAGCTGCGAACATAGTGTCAGAATACAGACTTCAACACAGAGTAGAAATACTGAAAGGGAAATATAACCATAGCAAAGGTAGGAATGTACAGCGCACAACAAATTTCACCTGGTACGATAAGATACGATAATAAGATGAGGGATTACATAACATTATTTGGGAAGGGCGGAATGGTTAACATTTATTTAATAATTGCTACTGAACATGCAATAAAAATTCCATTAGCATGAAACCATCTTATGTTGAAAATTATTACTCAAAATATTATTACAGACTTTCATTTAGGTACCTGTATGAAGCTAATGAAACAAGACATACCCACGACAAACTCTTTATAAATGAAAATGTCTAGAGTATGGGCCCATATCAGAGCTCTTAAATTCTATATTAATACTCGTATAACCGTTAAATTTTCCCACTTTTCCCTTAGTATACTCATTATTTACTTAAATATATTAACATCCAAACCACAATAAGAAATGAGAAAAAAACTCAGACCTTTCAATGTAACAAGCATTTGGGGGGATATACGCTTGTTACGGTTGAAAGATCTTAGTATTTTTTCTCATTTCTCATTGTAGTTTGGACGTTGATTGTTGTTTCAAGTATTTATTGTGAAATCTTATTATCGATGGTATACATATATAGATTTAAAACAAGATTTTACAAAACACGTGAAATAATAATCAATGATCAAACCACAATATGAAATGGGAAAAAAGATCTTAATCTTTCAACCGTAACAAGCAGTCTTGGTAGAGTCAAACCCCAACTGACTAAGATCTGTCAATTGGGTTTTGACGAAGACCGCTTGTTATGATTGAGAGATCTTAATCATTTTTTCCTATTTCATATTGTGGTTTGATCATTGATTGTTATTTCACGTGTTTATGTGAACTGACAGATCTTAGTCAGTTGGGTTTTGACTCTATGAAGATTGTTTGTTACGGTTGAAAGATCTTAGTCTCTTTTCCCAATTCATATTGTTGTTTGATCATTGATTGTTATTTCACGTGTTTATCTGAAATCTTGTATATATATATATATATATATATATATATATATATATATATATAATATAAATAAATAAATATATAAATAAATAAATAAATAAATAGATAAATAAATAACGCCCCATATTTGGCTTGTATCTGCTTCTTACACAACTTCTCCAGTTTCCGGAATTCCTTCCTCGTCTCTTCATTAAAACTATAAAGGTTATCACCAATATTGCTAGTCGACACATTTCGAATGTTCCACATTCATCATCAGGACAATAATGAGAATAATAGTAGGATTGTATATATCAGTTTACTCGTATATATCAGTTTATATACGAGTATATAGAGGTGGATAACTATTGGAATGTTCACAGGACATCGCCCTGGATCACGGGGCATTAGGGGGGATTTAGGTAGGGTGCTTGGACTCACCTACTATCTGGCTAATCTGGGTTGGCTTGTTGGAAAATAGTTTTAAAATTCGACAAGAATTATTAAGTCAAATATTTATGTTATTCTTTACTTGAATTATTATTGCTTCTAATAGTTGTAATTTTAAATGGTTCCTTTCTCTAGCGATAATTTTCGTGGAATTGATCATAATTTCTCTTGTGAATTTTGTCTTATGGACTGCTGTTGAATGATATTTTGGCGCGCCGACAGAAAGGTGCATCGTAATTCTTCTAGACAATGAAGTAGTCCTAGCGTAAAAGAATCAAAAGAAACAAATCTTGCATATGAGTATTCATGTAATATCGGGAGCTGCGAGGCCCGTAAAAGCTCATTTATAGGAATGACCACGACTTCATTGTCTAGAAGAATTACGATGCACCTTTTTGCCGGCGCGCCAAAATGCCATTCAACAGCAGTCCATAAGACAAAACTCACAAGAGAAATTATGATCAATTCCACGAAAATTATCGCTAGAGAAAGGAACAATTTAAAATTACAACTATTAGAAGCAATAATAATTCAAGTAAAGAATAACATAAATATTTGACTTAATAATTCTTGTCGAATTTTAAAACTATTTTCCAACAAGCCAACCCAGATTAGCCAGATAGTAGGTGAGTCCAACCACCCTACTTTAATCCCCCATAATGCCCCGTGATCCAGCGCGATGTCCTGTGAACATTCCAATAGTAATCCACCTCTGTGTATATAAACTGAAAATCCTACTATTATTTTCATTATTGTCCTGATGATGAATGTGGTACATTCGAAACATGTCGACTAGCAATATTGGTGATAAGCTTTATAGTTTTAATGAAGAAACGAGGAAGGAATTCTGGAAACTGGAGAAATTGTGTAAGAAGCAGATACAAGCCAAATATGGAGCATTATTTAACAATATATGTTTAAATGAAGGACTGCTTCCAACTTATATATATATATATATATATATATATATATATATATATTGTGTGTGTGTGTGTTTGTATGTATAATAAAGTAGACTAAAGTGGTTCTACCAAAAACACTGAAATAATGAATGAAAATCCCTAAATAATAATAATAATACAGTTATGTTTACCTGTAGCTGAGAGCCATCAGCCATAGTGATTTTAAGTGGATTGCCCATTTCATCCGTAACAATCTTCCTTGAGTTATCTTCGAGGCCATTTAACTGAATCATTTCCTAAAACAATAAAAACTCCATCACTGAACGCTTTACCATTTCGACTGAAGATAGAACTGTAGAACTACAATTGTGTTCATTCTTTAGTGTAGTACAGATATTTATTAGTCTAATTGCATTCTGCCTATATTAATTTTTAAATATAATAATATGTAAAATATTATTGTACGTATAATGTAATTCAGATATATTTTATATTTTGAAAAATATTTAAATTCTTTTGATAATATTTGATCAAAATTGGGAGTGTTTACCGGTGAGATGGAGACGCTAGATCCTGGAGGCCTCAGACCCAGATCCTGATGACATAAACTGAAAGGCCTCAGAGCATTTTTTCAATTGTATTCTTTTTTCCCCTTGTGGTTTAATTTCATTGATTGCATCACGTGTTTATTTATTGTTAGTTTATTTATTGTTTATTGGATTTTAGGGAAAGTCTTGTTTTCCCTTTCTTATTGTGGTTTGATCATTGATTGTTATTTTACGTGTTTATGTAAAAATTTATATATATATATATATATATATATAATACATAATTGAAAATGACACCAAAGTTAGCTGATACTTGTTTCTTAACACGCTCCTCAATTTTCTTAAATTACACTCTCGTTCTTTCGTCTAGACCAGGCCTTCTTAAACTATCGGTAGCGACCCCAAATGAGGTCGCGAGAGATTTTAATGTCAAATATTTAAAAACACGATTTTATAACATCTAGATGTGTATTTGTGCAGTCACACCACTGAAGTAACACTTCATATAAAAAAAATTGAACAACATGGCTGACGAAAAAATATTTGAATTTGCATTGTAATCCATGATTTCGATTGTAACTATGTTAATCTTCATGAGAAATGTGTTTTTTTTTCGCATTCAGTTCAGTATGAAGACTAACAAAGAAACCATTGAAATAATCTGTTTCAATGCAAAAATTTTTTTTTCAGCGATATTGGACCATTTATGTTTTACCCCCGTGAGTCACACTCACGCAATTGCAGGCAAACAAATATTGGAATATGCGCGCACACGTGTAGCGAGTCAATAATTCAATAGCACTGACTGTAATGTGAACTACTGTAGTATTGACGCTCTTCTAGTGTAGTCAATTGTCAGTGTTCTACCGTAACGAGATTTTAGTTTTTTTTTATTTATTCGGTAATTAATGAATTATTATATGTGTTGGAGTTAAACTCTGGAAATATTATATTTATATATTTATTGGATTTTAGGATCAAAATAATTTTTGGCCATGGATAAATAGCTAAACTTAAATAAGAATGGTAATGAGGCATATGAAAATGCTACAAACTCTTCTCAGTCAGGACAAAGTATTGAAATACAGGCATCTAATGAGGGAAAAAGAAAATATGATGAGTATTTTCTTCAATTTGGCTTTACATTTCAAAATTGTGAGGGTAATTCACAACCTCTTTGTTTGATCTGCCATGAATTATTGGATTCAGAAATTATGCAACCATCAAAATTAAAAAGACATTTGATTCGAAGCATGTTTCGTATATCAATAAACCAAAGAAATATTTAAAAGACTGTATAAATCTTTAAATAAAGAAAAAACCCTTTGAAAAATTTATGACCATTAATGAAAAATATTTACTAGCGTCATATGAAGTTTCATACTTTATTTCTAAAAATAAAAAGCCACAAACAATTTTATAATCATAGCAAAACTTTTATTGCAAAAATTATTGTATATCACTTAAAAGCGCTAAAAACACAGTTCCGTACATATTTTATACTAAATATTGATTTTAAAGGATTCAAAAGCCGTTTTGGATTGGCTTAAGTGAGATTGATCACCTGCCACTTAAAGCTCAAGAGGAATTTGCTGAGCTTTTGAGTGACTCAAACTGAAAACTACAATTTCCAAAAAAGCCATTGACTGAATTCTGGATCGGAACTAGAACTAAATTTTCTAAAATCGCTGATATAGCGTTAAATGCTCTTCTGCCATTCAACACAACATATTTATGTGAAGTTACTTTCTCAGCTTTAACACATATTAAATCCTAATATCGCTCATTGCTAAAAAATGTTGAAGGGTCTTACGTCCAGCAGTGTCAAACATTCAACCAAGATTTAATTTGTTATGCAATAAAAAACAGGCACATCTATCTCATTAATTTTTTCCTTTAATTTTAATTTAATACTTACCACTCAACGACTGCGTTCGAATATATATTGTCATATGTATATGAATATTGTTATCTAATAAATAAATCATAAAAAATATGTATTTATCTTTCTTTTATATTTATATGGGGCCGCCAAGAAACGCACAATCATAAATTTTTTCGTGAATGAAAAAAGTTTAAGAAGCCCTGGTCTAGACAATAAAGGATATCTCCTATAATCGGCATCTTTCGAATGATCAACATTCTTTTTCAGGATGTGAATACCTTCTTGGGTGAATTTTCTGGTTTATTATATATGCACAGTGAAGCCAGTGGGGGTTGGTTTTTCTTCAAATTTAAGACAGCTCATCGTTAATCCTGTGGAGTGAGTGACCTTGCGGGCCTGAGTTACTACCTATAAGGGTTTCCGCAAGACCATGATGTGAATTAAAGAGCATTATACGGTGGTTACTTTCTTTCTTTATTATTTTTGTATTCTGAACTTTATTGTGAAAAGGAAATAACGAGAGTATTTTTAGAAAAATTGAAAATCCTGTTAAAAAATACATATTAGCTAAGTTTGGTGTGGTTTTCAATAATGTATGTGTTAAGGAAGGACTTCTACCAAAATGTATACATATATATTATATATCATATGTAGTACCTTAAAGTTTAAGGTATTACAATTTGAGTAGTAAAATTATTCAATGAATCAATATAACATTACAGAATAGATGATCAATCTGACAAGTTCATTAAGAATAAAATACCCAAAACATCATAAATGTATCAAATGAATCTGCAATACAACCGATTCGCCAGGGAAGAGGCACTTAAACGAAGTGAGTAGTGAGACATCTTCGTATAAGATAAGTAGATCACAAAATTACGTACAAAGTGGAAGTTTCTTCCACTTCCAATCAAACTCTCATTGACGACGTTTCGATTTTATTCAAAATCTTTTTCAAAGGCAAAAGTAGGAATATTTGAAATTGAACAAACTATTACAAATTACATTACTAAAATAATATGGAAGGTTCCAAACAACCTTCCAAATATTTCTACTTTTGCGTTTGAAAAAGATTTTGAATAAAATCGAAACGTCGGCAATGAGAGTTTGATTGGAAGTGGAAGAAACTGACAGCATCCCGATTTATCCTTTTATATTATATATAAAAATGAGATAAGAAAATGTTTTGAAATGGGCAATTAAACTTCAAAGTAAACAAAGTTATTTCTCCAACTGTCTCTACACCAATGTGCTTCGTTTCCCTCTCTTTTCTCTCCTGATGACGGTTGAAACTGTAACTGTAACTAGAGGGTTTCAAAAGAGTTTTCTCTTCCCTCTATCTATTAAGTAGGCAGTCTGGGTAAATTCAAACCCCCAAACATTTCAATGTATTCTAATCAATTTTAAATAACAGAAAGATTCGTAATATTATTTAATTTTACATTACCTCTAAAGTTGATTTGGTGTCACTTATTGCAAGACGTAAAGAATCTCCCTCTTCATTAGCTCTTTCACCAATGTCAGTGTTTAATTCTAAGGATTTAATTTCCTGCAACATTACAACTTAGTATTCAGATTTTAATTTTATTGGTCTGGCATTCACATTTAACTAGAATAAAGAGTAACAGAATGATTCAACAATAACACATCTTATTAAGCCAATACAAATTGGACTCAAAGATAAAAATAATTACAAATGTTGAACTTCCTCAAATGAATGGTTTCTATAAATTATATATATCAATGATCAAACCACAATATGAAATGGGGAAAAAAGACTAAGATATTTCAACCGTAACAAGCGGACTTCGTCAGAGTCAAAATCCCAACTAAAACACTAGATGCAGAAACATCTGGTGAGGGGTTGAGAAGAGTGGGAAGGGAAGAAGAGAGTTTCAGTTGAGTTTTTAACTCTGACAAAGACCGCTTGTTACGGTTGAAAGATCTTAGTCTTTTTTCCCCATTTCATATTGTAGTTTTGATCATTGATTGTTACGAGTATTTCACGTGTTTATGTGAAATCTAGTGATATATATATACACTTTTTCGTTGGAAATACGATCCGAAACGGGCAAATATAGTTCAATGTAGAAAAAGAAACATAGAGAAATTAAAAGCACACACTTACAATCTGTAAGTTTGAACCGAAAATTTTCTCTCTTCAGGAGAGATAAGAGAGGCAAACCAAGAGAGGTCTCCAACCGTCTCTGAACCAGTGCGCTTGGTTTCCCACTCTTATCTCTCCTGAAGACGGTTCAAACCAAAAATTAGATACTGTAAGTGTGTGCTTTTAATTTCTCTGTTTCTTTTTCAACATTGAACTATATATATATATATATATATATATATATATATATATATATATATATATATATATATAATTGTAAAATTTGGAAGCAGTCCTTCATTTAAGCATATTTCGTTGAACAGCTGACCGTATTTCGCTGATGTCATTTTCTTCACTAGTTTTTCAAGGTTTCTGAATACCTTCTTTCCTTCATCCAAACGTTGGAGAATGTTAATTAAGTTGGAACCGACATGTTTCGACTGGCTTTTTTTTTCTCTTTTTTTTTAATTAATCACCCTGAAGATGACTGGAAGCCAGTCGAAACATGTCGGTTCCAACTTAATTAACATTCTCCAACGTTTGGATGAAGGAAAGAAGAAGGTATTCAGAAACCTTGAAAAACTAGTGAAGAAAATGACATCAGCGAAATACGGTCAGCTGTTCAACGAAATATATATATATATATATAATGAGAAAATGATCTGAAATGGGCAATTAAACTTCAAAATAAACAAAGTTATTGCTCCAACTGTCTCTACACATATGCGCTTCGTTTCCCTCTCTTTTCTCTCCTGATGACGGTTCAAACTAACAATTAGAGACTGTACGTGTGTGTTTTTCATTCAAGTATCTTTGTTTATATTCATATTTAGTTTTTAATGTTAAATATCATAAAATCAATAAACTATAAATGAAACAAGTATATCAAGATAATTTGGAGATACATATTGACTTTTGAAATCCCCCAGTATGAGTAAATACCACACTATACTAGACTGCACAAGTAATAAAGCCTATATGTACCATTACATTGCATAAACCCGTGATTCCTCAACCATCGTTATCAACCACTAACTCTAACCCATATTTCCAATGAATTCAAACACCGACACATCCTAAGAAAACATCTCAATAACATTTTCAAGACAGTATCCATATTAAGTTTACAACTTCGTCAAGCTCTCTTTATTGCCATGGGAAAGAGCCCATTTATTAACGTCTCCTTTATGTGATGCGGTTTTTAGTATTTACGACACGTATTGGTCTAAAGGATCAAAATTTTACTGGCCTGCTATAAAATTAATTGCAGATTTGGCTCAAACTGGATAAAAAAAATATCCTGAAATTACAAACTCAATCATACGTCTTGGTTAATGATGGTGAAATCAAAGGTACCAGATAATGGATCACATCACTGATAAATAAGTCTATATTAAATGAATGTAAAAATACAATATGACTATAATGACGCCGTAAACAAATGTTCGTGACTCTAGACTGTGATTCAGTCTTGTTAGCGGAAAAAAACTTTGTTTAGTCCTCAGTATTCAATTAACTCTTTAATTAATATCACGGAGAGTGCATTTTAACATTAGTTTCGTGTTGACAATGCAAGGATTTAATCAGTAATAAAATATTTACTCTTACTTTGTACTAGTTGTTAGTACGAAGTTTAAATGCATTACTTACCAATTGTTCTCTAAGCGGAGGCACCATGTTCAAGTAAACGATGGGTTGTGTGTTTGTCGTTTGTTGTACCAATTCCTCCAACTCCACAGCCAAATTACTTTCTTCTCCTTTGTTTCCATGAGCCAACTTCTTGTGTTTAGCCAAATTTGATGAATCTGAGAAAGGTCTTGAGCATAACGAACACTTGTATCTTTTTTCACCCGTATGAACTCTTACATGTTTTTTAAGCGCCATCAATTCAGTAAAAGCTTTATCGCACAGCTTGCAAACAAACATTTTTTCACCTTTATGTCTTCTTTGATGAGCTTCAAACATTTCACGATGGATAAATTTTTTCGAACAAATTTCACACCTGTGTGGTTTATCTGCTGCATGTAACATTTTATGAGTTCGCAATTGTGAAGATGTTTTAAAAGCACAACCACAAACTTGACATCTGAAAGGCTTCTCTCCAGTGTGCACTCTTAAATGCTCAATCATATTTCCTTTCTGAGAAAACCTGCAAAACAATATCAGAGTTATTTTATAAGGATCTAAGTTGGTATATAAAAGAACTCAATAAACTGCAGTATATTTAAGATTTATATAATTATCAACGTTTTTCTGAGGTCTACAAAAGAATAAAGAACAACAATGAAATAGAAGTTACAAAAGCAGATAAATCAGGTGCTATAGTATTACTGAACAAGACAGATTATATTACAAAGATGGAAACCCTATTATCTGATACTAATGTCTATGATTTATTAAATTCAGACCCAACTGAAAATTACAATAGTCTTTTCAATAAGAGATTGAAATTAATTTTAAAAGATAATAAGAATCTATTAACAAAATTTGTCAGTAGATCTACTTCTCTACCTTACATGTATGGCTTGATTAAAACACACAAAGATGGTTATCCCGCCAGACAGATTGTTAGCTCCATTGGTTCAGTAGGCTATAAGCTATCAAAATGGTTGGTCCATGTTTTATCGCCATTGGTAGGTACTATTTCCCAAAGTCATATCAAGAACAACATTGAACTGGTTTCAAAGCTAAATTCATATTCCTTTCAGAATAGTATGCTGTTAAGCTTTGATGTTAAAGCACTATTTACACATGTGCCAGTTGAAGATTTATTAGTTTTTCTAGAAACAGAACTTAACAAACGTACACAAACATTACCTGTTTCTGTAAGAGTGTTAATAGACTTAATTCGTTTGTGTACATTAGATTGTTGTTTTTCATTTGAAGGAAAATTTTACAAGCAAAAGTTTGGTTTGGCGATGGGAAATTGTCTCTCTCCTGTTTTAAGCAACATTCATATGGAATATTTTGAGATTACATACCTACCTCAAATTTTACCTAGCAATGCTAAATGGCTTCGCTATGTTGACGATGTTTTATGTATTTGGCCAGATGATAAAAATGTTAGCACTTTTTTGGATACCCTCAATATGTTTCTTCCGTCTATCCAATTTACAATAGAATTAGAAAATAATAATAAACTCCCTTTCCTTGATGTACTTTTGCACCGAAATAGTAACAAATTGAACTATAGTATTTACAGAAAATCTACAAATGTTTCCTCTTATGTTCATTTCTTCTCTGCACACCCCCTCAGTGTCAAAAAATCAGTTTTCAATAGCATGTTCTTGAGAGCTTTCAAAATTTGCAGTGAACCATTTTTAGAAGAAGAAATTAAATATATTTACAAAGTTTCAACCTCTCTAATGTATCCAAAAAAGTTAATTGATAACGTTATGAAAAAAGCCAAACAATCTTTGATGTCATCTGAAAGGGAGGAACGCTTTTCAAGAAGGAATTTGCTAGTAATTCCCTACAGCCCATGTTTAAAAGACATACCATATCTTTTGAAGAAGCTAGATATCTCTGTTACATTTAGTAGTGGTGGACTTGTCCATAACTCTAAAAGAAGCCGGAAAAACTGTTGTGTATACAGAATTCCTTGCACGGATTGTGAGTTAGCTTACATTGGACAAACAGGAAAAGGAATGGACACAAGGATAAAGCAACATCAGTATTCTGTCAGAAGACAAGATGATAAAAGTGCCTTGTTCCTACACATTACAGACAAAAATCACTTAATTAATTGGGAAGAAGCAAAGGAGTTGGCATTTATGTCATGTGAAAGAAGAAGAAACATTGTTGAAAGCATCCTCATAAAAGGCTTTTCAAAGAGGTTAGTCAACACTAGTCCAGGCCTTTTTAAATTAGGTGAATTTCTAATTGAAGGAATCGTTAAACAAATCAAGACTATTTCGACTGTAATAGGGAAAAATACTGTCAATGATGCCAATCTTAATCCAACTTTAAAACAAAATTCATAACCTGCCTACAACTTGTATTCACTTGCTCTCTGACGACGTGAAAACGAAAGGCCTCAGAGCGACTATCTTCATTCATTTGTGGTGAGTTACCTGAATATATATATATATATATATATATAAACGCCTAAACCAAAGTAGCAAATCAGAAAAAAACACGATCTTTCAACCAAAACAAGTGGTCTTCGTCAAAGTCCAACTGGTAATGTCGAAGACTGGTCCGTCCGATCGACAAAGACTGTTTGTTTTAGTTGAAAGGTTTTAGTCATTTTTCTGATTTCTTACTGTGGTTTATACGTTGATTTTATTTTCCTAGATTTTCATAATGAAGGAACATACCCTTTTTTGCAGACATGACACTCAAATGGTTTCTCCTGGTTGTGAAGTGTCTTTACATGGACGACGAGATTTCTCTTTGTTTTAAAATCAGTTCTACAAACATCACAGGTAAATGGCTGTACTGGAAGATGAGATGTTTCATGACTTCTTAGATTAGATAAATGTTTGAAAGTAGCAAAGCAGAGTTGGCAGCAATAAGGACGGTCTTCTTTATGCGAAGCACTGTGTCTCGCTAGTAGCTGGCGATGAGAAAAAGGTTTACTGCACACTTTACATATGTACATATGCCGATTATGGTCAGCTTCCTCATGATACAATAAACTCGGATAGGCATTGAATTTCCTTTCACAATACTCACAACCATATTCCCACTTCATTTTCTTGTGACTTTTATTAATATGACACTCCATAACCTTTTTATTGTAAAACATCTTCTCGCAAAAAGGACACTGAAACTGCTTTTCTGCCTTCACTAACGGTTCCTCTTCAACTAATCCTTCATTAGGCTGACACTTTTCCACATCATTATTATGAGAACAAACATTTTCTTTTTTATGATTTAAAAAAATGGATTTTCTGGTAAAAGTATGACCACAAAATTCACATTGAAACAAAGTTTTTGTTTGTTCCCCTTCACGAAACAATATTATAGCCCCCAGATCTTCTCCACTTTTGCTCTTCAGCTGGCCAATTACCTCTGCAAAAAAAAAAAATTAAGATTAATTTTCACAATTTAAGTTTAGTAAAGTGTAGGCAAGAGAATCTGTAGTGGTCTACACTCAACTTTACTTTAAGTAAATCCATTGTCAGCAACAATTTAATTAATTGACTTCATGTGAACCTACTACATTTTGCGAATTACCGTGAAAAAAAAAATTGGTACGATTCCTTAGAACAATTGGTGACCACTTGGAAGCGATATGATACGTATGAATGACCATGAGTCGATGCTACAAAAGAGCAGTCACCATTAACTCCAGTATACCTCCTGATTTAGTAAATAAAATAAGCAATAGCAATATCCAGAAGACCGTGACTAATAAGTTAGATTTTCAATATTCATTGAAAGATACAGACATCCAACTACCATATATCTTCAATTATATCATCCAACATTGAAAAATAAATTAGACTGAATGGTTTTTAAAGAAATAAAAGAAATTAATTATGTCATTTGCTGGATTATGACAGACTTAATTGGAGTTTAGGCAGTATGAATGACCATGAGTCGACCTACAATGAAGAGCATTGTCACCATCATAACTATCAGTATTACCTCCTGATATTATTAAAATATTAATTTTAAGCAATAAGCCAATATCAGTAAGACCGTAGACTAATAAAAACGCATTGGTATACTTCAATATTCAAATGAAAGATACAGACATCCAACTGGCATATAATCATTGAATTATATAGATCCAACATTGAGATAATAAATTTGACTAGGCGGAATAGATTGTGCACTCAAAATAATAGTAAATTCAATGTATGAATTACCTGGATTATCGACAGACGTTTTTAAAATTTGTGTAAAGTTAAATAGAGCAAAGTAATAAACTATTACAGCAAATTTAGAAGAAATGGTTTAAAATGAAACAAAAGACGTTCATTAGTGCATAAATTTATTATAAGTACATCAACTGGAACTTCTCTAATACATTTCAAATTTTGTTAAAAATGTTTTAATTGTGTTCAAAATTATGGAAGAAAACAATTAGCATTATATCAATGAGTATAGGACCCGGACCTACTTCACTGCAATGAGTGTTACACATCTAATTTTCTAGTTATGGTTTCTTCTGTGATTTTATGATTGTCAATTTTATTTGCTAAATTATAAACTTTATACTTATGGCATCGTCCATTTCATCTCTTTTTTTCGAAACAATAAACGTTTTATTACATGACATAAATCATTTTGCTGAAATTTTGATGATTATCTGGTAAAAGAATTCAACTCTGAATTCTAAGTTTGGAAAATTTATGTTTTCATTTTCAAGCTTAAGTATAACGAGCGGAGGAGTTCTAATTGACTCAACTATTTTCGTCTATTCATAAGTGTTTTCAATGAAATCAATGCTAAATTCAATATATCTCATAATACGGAAAAAATTATTACTTGATTTGATATAAAGTACATTTCCCATGAAGCAACATTAGCCAAAAAAAAAACATATTTCCACACTAATGACTATAAATTTGGCATATTTCATTAAGATAAGTCAACGATGCAACAAGCAGATTACAAAAATTTTGGATAGACACCCACCTCTCCAATATCTATACATCCTAACTAGAGAAAAGTACAAAAAATGTTAACCAGTAATATGGACTAAAAGAGGTAAAACAATCACCTGTTATAGGAGTAACAGGTTCAACATCCAATGATCTTTCATCATCTTCGTTCTCGATTCCTGCATCCCTTAAGATCTCTTCCATCTCCTTACCTTGGACAACTTCGCCAAATCTAATTAAAGGATAAAATTTTTAATTTCATTTTTAATAAATATATGACTCCCCAACTAAATCTACAAATTAATATTAAATAAGAGGCAATGTTCTTGATTTCGGCGTCCTAATAATATAAACATTTCCAAATTAGGCATTAGGAGAGTTTGAGCTTAAACAATTTCAATCGGGCTATAGGTACTTATGGATCTAATAATGTCTACAGCAGTAGAAACAAAATGTCGTTGTCACAAACAGTGTCAATTTTTTTGTGTTCCAATTACTTTTTTGGTAGTTTTCTTTGTCTGGGTGTTCTCGGAGGTAATTCAATAATAGCTTCTTCCATTTTTGATGTAGTATCTCCTTTTTTCGGTCTTCCTCTTTTCTTTTTGACTTTACAGACACCATCTATTAAATAACAAATAATATTTTTAAAAAAGTATGCAAAAATCTAGAACTTAAGAATTTCTAAAACCTCAATGTTCTTGTTTTGTTTATCTAGTGTTAAACAAAAACCACTTTTAGATTAAAGGGGAAAGAAGGAAATCACATATTTAACTCACCATCAACATTTGGAGAATTACTAGCAGTTTCATCATGTTTATTAAAAGGTAATTCTAGTTTCATATTATCATTCTCACTGGCTGGATTTTGCTTCTGCTTCTTCTGTGTTTTGAAATAAACATTTTTTTAGGACTTAAATAGTACATATATATTCGTATAATAATTCTACGGAACACACAGAAAACCGAACACACAACACTAAACTCTGTATACAGACTTAAGACTTTAAAGTACCACTTAATGCAGTGATAGAAACCAGTACTATTGAATCTTTTACTCACCTCGGTCTGAAGTATTTGCTGAATTATTTTCTGCCCTTCTCGAATCAAATCAAAGAAAGTTGCTGTATCTTCAAGATGAATCCGACATCCCGGACATATAGTTTTAGGCATGATTCCATCATCACAGACCTATAAATTGTAATTTTTCTTTACGTGAAAAATATATGAAAGCTTTTTTGTTCCACATTCCTAAGGAACAAAATAATCACACCTTTAAACGAACATGTTTATTAACAAGTAAGTACAATTTAGTCGTTTCATCAAATAAATTAATGCCATTATTATTTATAATACCACATAAACGACAAATTAATGAATTGTACAACAGCTCTCCCATGACATGTCATAAACTTTACTTCTTAATAAAACATTTGTTTAAATAAGTTACAATCACTCATGGAAAAAACTTTTTGCTTAAATTACAAAACATCACGTTCTAGTTTCAATACATAGTAATGATAACATTTGTCAGAGGTCTACCTCACTCATAAATTCAAAAAATTTATCAGTGTTGTAAGTTGTAGCATATAATTCAATTGATTTTGACATAGAAGACATGTTAATTTAAAAATCCATTTAGTTTGAAAAGACACCATTCTTAGTGAAATATATGAAATAATTCCCATGTATTTTCAAATGTTAATCATATGGTTTCATAAATAAATTATTTGTGGGAGAATTTATTAATAATATCCAAAAGACAAATTGAAATAGTTTAGCACTTCTTTCCGCTTCTTTTCTCAAGATAATACTAATAATTCGATATGAATATTTTCCTTTATATTTCTTTCACATCAAAATCATCTATAATGTAATGGGAATTTATAAGCATCATCATGTTTTGGTATGCGGAGGTTATTCGAAGGTTATGCTGTACTTAAAAGTTATTTTCAGTTTAAATATTTAATATCCTAGGATGAGTAATCATAATCATGCTTGTGATGGTGATCATAACCATGATGAAACACCAGAAATGGGTGTTCAATACAGTTTGTATTCAAAAATTGATATTGACAATTTAGAGTGTCTCAATGAATCCATGGAAGAATCCGGTAAGACTGTCTTTAAGCCCTGGGAAGAAAGACTTAACATGGAAAAGGTTGTATAATTACCTATTTAATTTACGATTCTGATTATAACACGTCTACTTTAAATTACCTGTATTAGTGAGAAAGACATTTTGAGTTCATTCTTAGTTAAACCAAAATTGCAGTAGCGAAATTACATTCCATTGTTAGTGTTCTTCAGTAATTTAAATTGTGTTTTAGTTCTTATAATTTATAATTTTTTTTTAGTTTGTTGAAAGTGAAGCAGATCAAGAATTGCTTTTTAATATCCCGTGAGTGTTCCCGTATTATCTGCAGTATTGAATGTTTGACAATTAAAACTACTGATTTAATGCAATGCATATGCTTTCTATTTATTTCAGATTTACTGGTAACGTTAAATTGAAAGGGATAATCATCATTGGAGGAGAAGGAGCAGATCATCCTTCAAAAATGAGACTGTAAGTTCTTGTAATGTTCTTTTTTGTATAAATACATAATTCCTGAAACATGTGTATTGAAATATAGGCTAGGGCTAGAGTTTATCTATAATTGTAGAATATTTTGTTAAAAAAATTCTTCTTATTATTATACAGTATTGTTTCTTTCACTTATGATCGAAACAAAACGTATGTATCTAAGAAATCACCAGCCTGAAGAAGTTAATTGAAACTGAAGAACTTTTTATTTTTGGTTTCGCTTCTCAAGCGTATCACATCTTCCTCTCCTTGTGGTGACAATTCTTCGAAATTTGATGTATTGGTTCATTTAATTTTATAAAGTTAATGTCAAGTTCATCATTAATTATTTTAATTCCTCAGTTACTGGAAGGTTTTTTACTCTGGAAGCAGGTGTAGTAATGTCCCAAAATTGCTATTATTTACCATATCAACATCATTATTATTATTATTTACCATATGAACTATTATTAGTTTCATAAACTTTATACACTATTGAAATTTCAAAATTAACTATAGAGTGGTTTCATATTTGTTTGCATCATTTCACTCCGCTAAACTAAACTGGCTTGTTGGCATCTGGCTGTTTGTGAAAATACTCAGGTATCTGTTCGTTACCCGAATAGTTAAAAGTTCGTTCACTTGCTCCTCGCACCAGTTGTGTGTTATTGCCTGTATTTCCAAGCAGTTTTAGAACTCTATTAAAATTAGAGCTTTGACCGTTTATCCGGGGTAATCGTTCGAAGGTATGCAAAACTTCTAACACCACCACTCGCTTTTCAACTTTTTCTCGGACTATTATCTTAGTTTTTTTTACTTTATTTTCATCTGTTCTCTGGAGAAAGGTGGATGATTAGGCGTAAGAAGTGTTGTTGTTTTTCAACTAATATACGAGCAATTTTGGAATCGCAGTCTACAGTTGTACATGTGAACTCGTACACTAAGTTCGCTTCTGTAGAGGTTCCCTTTTTGTAATTGTTCCTTGTAATCAGTTGGTCCGTGGTTCTGATTTGTAATATTTGAGTATTTTCAGTTTATCTTCCAGTTTTGTGTATTAGACATTGAGCATATTGTATGAGTTCACATGTACAACCGAATACGTTTATGTTTAGTTCAATGTGTTAGCGTAAAATGTTAATATAATTAACAATAGAAATTTTGGAGAATTATTATACCTGCTGCCAGAAAACATTAAAAGAACCTTAAAAAAATTTGGAAAAATTGAAAAACAAATAATTAGTTATGAACTTGGTATTAAATTTCTCACCTATGTAGTCAAGAAGGTCTGCTCTAGTTGTTACAAATATATATATATACATACATAAAAAGATTTCACGTGAAACAACAATCAATGATCAAACCACAATAAGAAATGGGAAAACAAGACTAAGATCTTTCAACCGTAACAAGCGGTCTTCGTCAGAGTCAAAAACCCAACTGAACACTAGATGCAGAAAACATCTGGTGAGGAGTTGAGAAGAGTGGGAGGGAGGAGTGGTATTTTAAATATTTTTTTTTTTTTTTTTAAATACCACTCTTCCCTCCTACTCTTCTCAACTCCTCACCAGATGTTTTCTGCATCTAGTGTTCAGTTGGGTTTTTGACTCTGACGAAGACCGCTTGTTACGGTTGAAAGATCTTAGTCTTGTTTTCCCATTTCTTATTGTGGTTTGATCATTGATATACATACATATATATGCAGAAAAATCACAATAAATAAACACGTGATGTAAACAATGAAGTTGTGATGTAAACAATGAAGTTGTGATGTAAACAATGAAGTTGTGATGTAAACCACTATGAAAAAAGGAAAACAATAGAAATAAATGCTCTGAGGCCTTTCAATTTATGTCATGAAAGAGCAAACAAAGTAAAAACTGAGAAGCTAACATAAAAGTAATGGAGAAAGAAGGCAACAAAACAGCTGGAAACTCAATATGATAATATACCTTGAGAAGAAAAAATACCCAATAAAATTAAACAATGCAGGTCCAACAGTAAGAAATTGAATTATAATTCAAAACTTACATTTACAAGATCACCTCCAGGTCCAATTTGCTTAACTATGCCTTGAATTAAAAATTCATCTAATTTATATAGCTCCTGGCTTATATTGATTAGTTTTTCAAAATGATACTTAATTATGGCACTTTCTACTTAGTTTCTTTCAACATCAGGCGAGGGAAATATCAGTTCCTTTGAATCTTCCCATTTTATGGAATGATAGTTCAAATTAATATGTTGAAACAAAGCACTTGACTCTTCTTGCTTCCTAATAGACTATTTATATTGTTTCACTCTAGTAAGTAAACTTTTGCCCGTTTGTCCAACATATGAAGAATCACAACCTCCACTGTCAGTTCTAAGAAATGTACATAGAAACCTTTCTTTTATTTATATAGATAACAATATTTCACAATATCTAAGTGAAATAAAATTCAACGTTTAAATCACTATAAGAACATCAGAAATGTGACTAAGATCTTTCACCTAAAACAACTCGTATTCGTTAGTATGAGTGAAATTCTTACGAAGACATCTTTTTGGTTGAAAGATCTTAGTCAAATTTCTGATTTTTTGCGGTGTTTTATACGTTCATATATATATATATATATATATCACATTAATTAACAGAAAAAGACTTACTACAGAGGTTGGTAGTCATCAAAGATAATTTTCACTTATTTCTTCTGAACTCCTTTGCTTAACCTGACTTGTCAAATCTTTAGTTCCCTTTCCTAGTTGTTTACACCCTTTAAAATACCTCTATTACATCTCTTCCTTCTCAAGACAGGACCAGATATCGTATTTCACAGGTTTCAGTATGAGTGAGACTCTGACTGTTGTTTTGGTTGAAAAGTTTGACTTTGAAATCCTGTTTATATTATATATTTATCCTGTGTATATTATACACTGGATCATTTTTATCAGGATTCGGTCATTTCTTCAGGATCAAATACAACTTTCAATTCCGACTTTTCGGTTTTTATTTAAAACCTTTTTGATAGGTAGAAGTTCTTGCGAGTCCTGACAAATTTGATCCTGTTTTTATTTCTTGGTCGATACTTTTATCAAGATATTTATACATTAGTTTAAAGTTCCTAGTCACATTTGTTAATTTCTTCCATTAGTTTAGATGTCCATTCTTATTTTACGTCGAATAAAAATCAATGCATAAAACGATAAAGAGTCAGAATTTCGTACTGTGTTGTATCGCTGGTGTATACAAAGTTGTACAATAAATACAAGACATAAAAATCAACTTCAAAAGTAGTACAGTGAGAATTGAATTAAGGTCTTTCGATCAGAAGAAATCCTGACACCCGAGGATGGTGATTTGTTTGAGAAAACACACTACTCATAAAAAAATTAAACAGTTTTCTGTTTATAATATGTCTGTGCATATCTCAGATTTAGAAATTGAAAAAAATGTCGTTAAATTTAAGAGCTTTAGGACAGTCGAAAATTTAGTTTTCATTTGAGGAATCTGAATTGGTCTAAGATTAATATCTAACCTGTAAATGGGGTTGATAAAATGAAATTTAAAGAAAAATATTTTATCTAATAGAAAATTATATACCATTTTTCCAATGTAGCAGTTACAATCATAAAAAATATGTACATTTTACCTACTGTGAACATAAAAGTAGGTAAAAGTGTTGTTGTGTGTCAAGCTTGAGCTCCAATGTGGATAAGGTACTGTGTTCTAAGCTCAGTTTTGGGCACCATTTCGAAAAGAGCAGCTCTGTCCTGGCCTTCCCCTTTCTGCACCCAGTGACCGTACAGCCTAAATGCACAAGCGTCTATCACTTTTCGAAGAGCCTTGATTTTATATGGGTCCTCTTTACCATCTTTGACAGTTATAGGTTTTGGGTTAAATGCCAGTTTCTTTAGTGTGCATAAGGCAAGGATACTGAATATGTAACATCTAAATTTTCGCTTTGGATTAAAGTGTGCTCGTAATACTTTGCTAATTTGCAGGATTCTTGACATCTTTTTACTATTTGTACTGAATTTCCTTTTCATTGGTGCTATGTCTTGATCCCACAATGTAACTTCAAAGAATGAATGGGCGAGTGCTTTGGAAACATCTAATCTCTCAATAGGATCTACTACCAATAATTTTTGTATCAAATCCTTTGCATTTTCTGAAACATCAAACCATTCTGGTGATGTCAAAGAATAATTTCCTTCCATTATATTTCGAAAAATAATTATTTGTTTCCTATGCCAGAATGGGGGAAATCCTACGAGAAGTGTATACATTATAACACCACAAGCCCACATATCGACTTTCTGACCATAACCACCTTCTGTGGAATACATATTAATCCTAAGTACCTCTGGTAGATAGGTATCCTGGTGTTCCACAAAGATCTGTTAAAAGTTGATTTTCTTGAAGTTGGCGAGCAAAACCGAAATCAGTTAGCTTTATATTATTACTTTCATCTAATAAAATATTTTCGGGTTTTAAGTCCCTGTGCACTACTCCTTTGCTGTGGACATGCTTAAGAGCTTCAAATATTTGTCGCATTACACTTCGTGTCTTCTTTTCCGACAAAGTTACCACTGTGGTCAAATAATCGAATAGTTCCCCATTTTTACATAGTTCGAACACTAAAAATATGAACGTCGTAGATTCGAAAACATCATGTAGTTCTATTATATTTGGATGTCCTGCTACTAGTCTTAAAATTCTTATTTCTTCTCTTGTTGACTTCAAAGTATCTGGATTTGAACTTATATCAATAATTTTCGCTGCGTATTCAATACCTGTTTCTTTTTCTATACATCGCCGAACTGTAGAGCTTAACCCCTCTTCCTAAAATATCCTTTGGTTCATATCTAGCATAAAATTCCTTAGCTGCTTGCTTATCTGGTAACTCATCGAAACCTTCATTACTCATCTTCTGTTCCACCACCCAATTAGAACTACATTGCTCAGGTACATAAACTGGAGGTTACTGTAGGTTATAAGCTATTCCACCAGTGTTGAACTGAATCATATTTAAATAATCTTTTGTTTGAACATAGTACCATTAAGTTTGATTTCTTTTTTATATTAACTTTTTAATTGAATTCATTCAAATTCGTAAAATATTCTTTGGTTTAAAATACTTTTTTGTAAAATTTATTGTGTTGCTGTGTTATCGTACGTCAAATGTTGGAGAAAAAAAGTTTAGTAATGGTGAAACTATTAATTTATTAAAATGAAATACCATTTTTGTTTTAATTAAAATACAATTTCACTTTTTACCAAAAACTGATGTACTTTGCTTATATGTTAGATATAGTAAAATTTACTATAATCTATAAATATTCTGTACATGAAGATCTTTATAGCTACTATAAATAGGTTAACATTAATAATCATTTTTATTATTTAGACTATCGTGCCTCGATTATCAATTATCTATCCTCTTATTTTAATGCTTGGTTTCTTTATTATTGTTTAGAATATTTTGATTTATTAAGAAAAATTATTATTTATAAATATACTACCCCTTTTTAAAGTTAATTATAATAAAAATACATTAATTTAATAATTGATGCATTATAACTTATTTATATGTATAAAAATAATTATCATATGAATAAACAATATATGTTGTTATATTGATATAGCTTCTCGACCACTGATATTTCAAATTCACACAAGGAGTTCTTGAGGATTTTGGTCAAAAACATACAACTCCTGATTATAAGCCGACGTTTCGCCAAAAGTTGTTTGGCATTTTCAAGGCTTGACTTAGAAGAAACACCATTTACACATGTGTATCTGTTATGATGCAGCCAGACATAAGCATGGACCGGTAAATGGTGTTTCTTCTAAGTCAAGCCTTGAAAATGCCAAACAACTTTTGGCGAAACGTCGGCTTATAATCAGAAGTTGTATGTTTTTGACCAAAATCCTCAAGAACCCCTTGTGTGAATATGTTGTTATAGTTCAAGGAAATTAGAAAAGTTATTTTAATGGAAATCTGTATTTAAACAGTAAAAAATTTTACAAAGAATACTATTTTGTTTCTAAATGTTCATTAAAATTAGAAAACTTTCTGTTCCTCATCAAGTGTTAATACTTACTCAGAAGTCCTTTTAGCTGTGTTGTTTTTAAACTTAAAAAAAAAATATTTTACACATTTTCTTAAAAGTAAATGTAGCTCTAAATTAAAACTGGATTGGTTTTGAAATTTTTATCAGTTGTTTTAAGTTGATTTGATTTTTTGAGAGAAAATTTATATATGAAGATATTAAACGATTAGAATAAAAGAACAAGTAGAAACAATACACAACTCACTTCAATATTTCGACCTCATTGCCATCAGGAGAAGAAGATGATGAGTTCTGCTTGGCTGGCAAACATCAACTCATCTTCAGCAAACTCAACAGTCGAGCAGAACTCATCTTCTTCTTCTGCTGATGACGACGAGGTCGAAATATTGAAGTGAGTTGTGTGTTGTTTCTACGTGTTCTAATCGTTTGATATTTTTTCCTAACGGACCGTTTCATATATGAAGATATTTTAATACAACGCAATGAAAGTATAATAAAATTGTTACAAGTTTTTTTTTTCAGTTTTAAAAACAGGCCTCGAATGACTTTTGATGATACAGAAGTTAAAGCTGATCAAGAATTTGACCTTCATCCCGACACAAATGGATCAATCGAATATTCAACTATGTGAGCATTTTTTTTTTATTTTTTGTGAATTAGTAATGACTTCTTTTACTTACGTCTTATATGCATTTTGTTTTTGGTACAAAGGATCGTCAAGTTTTCGTCTACAACTCATCTTAGTATTCATTTTCCTAAAAACTTTGGAGCAGATACAACGAAAATTTACTACATTGGATTGAAAGGAGAATATTCAGCAGCGCATAGGCATGGAGTTACGATATGCACATACGAGTCTGCGCCCAATGTCGCCGACCACAAAATAGATCTTCATAACCAAATCACTCAGCAAATTCGATGATCATTTACTTTCGAATATTATTTACAGTATATTAATTAAAAACGATTCTGTTTATATTATTTATTTTGTACAATACATCATATTTTATAAATCATTATTTCTTTGCTTAATATCCTTTAATCTATGATACCAGCATAATATCGACATAGCGATTGAAGAATAATTTATTATACAGAGAATTCCATTCTAATGAGTGCATTAAAATTTGGCTCATAAAACATGTTTTTCAATCATTATTGTAATGATTGTGTGGTATTATCATTCTGGTAAATGGATAAACCAACAAAAGTCTCCACAAATGAAGTTTTTTATTCAACGCGTTTCGAACACTTTGTGTTCATCATCAGGAAAACACTATAATACAAATTAAATCTAATTAGTTACAAAAAATTAGAGTGAATAACAAAAATAAAAGTTCAATTAAGAGAATTCAAGACATACCAAGGAAGTAGTACTGAGGGTTGGTCAATGAAAAACAACTAGTTAGGAAACTGATCCTTGCGAAAGAGGATAGGCAGGCATATAGGAACAAGGTGACAAAGGTTCGGGTATGCTTGAAAGCCGTTAACTGAAATGAGAACCAGAACCAATAATTTAGAGAAAGAAACCTTTTTATTTTTATTTATTTTAATTTATTCTTTGTGATCTAGGAACAGCTTAAGAAATTTTGGACACCCTGGAATTTGATCATTAAGCATAGAGAGGCAGAAGGATTATTAATGACGGCCTTGTTTATTTGAAAAGCTTCCAAATTACAATTTCTTTAAACTTTCTATTCACATAGAAATTTGTAATTTCATGTAAATCATTTAAAGAAATTTGTAATTTGGAAGCTTTCAAATCAAGGCCGTCATTAATAATCCTTCGCCTCTCTATGCCTTAATGATCAAATTCCAGGTGTCCAAAATTTCTTAAGCTGTTCCTAGAATCACAAGAATAAATTAAAAAATAAATTTATAAAAAAAAGGTTTCTTTCCTCTAAAATGGTTCTGGCCTTCTCTATTTCAGTAACGGTTTCAAGCATACCCATATCTTGTCACCTTATCTCCTATAGGCCTGCCTATCCTCTTTCGCAAGCATCAGTTTCCTACTAGTTGTTTTCACTTGACCAACCCGTCAGTACCACTTCCTTGGGTATGTCTTGAATTCTCTTAATTGAACTTTTATTTTTGTATATTTCACTCTAATTTTTTGTAACTAATTAGATTTAATTTGTATTATAGTGTTTTCCTGATGATGAACACAAATGTTCGAAACGCGTTGAATAAGAAACTTCATTTGTGTGGAGACTTTTGTTGGTTTATCCATTTTACCTCAGAATATTTTTCAATTTTGTAGGATTATATTTTTCTTCGTTGGTTATATTGAACAACAAACATTTCGCTTCACTCATCCCAAGATAATAAAATATCATGGATATTTATTATAATTAAAACATCTGGTAGGTCACAAGTAACTGATTCTTACCAGTAACTAAGTCACCAAAACTGATTTCCATAAAAATCTTTCAGCACTTTTCAGTAATTTTAACAAGCAATTCACGTATTCCCAAATCCCCAGTAGGTCTGCCATCCTGTATGACATTGAGAACCATTTCAAACATTCCTATTTTATTCCAGAATTCTGTTATTCTATCTTTGCTTATAGTGTAGAAGTTCAAATTGAATAGTGTATTCGAACCAATTGAGACAATAAAAATAAGTCAATGGTTTTTTCATCTAAAGTAATAGAACTAACGATAAAAAACGATTTTTTTTTAAATTCGCTGTATGCAAATTTTTTATCTTACTAATTAGGTTCAGTTAGAACTATTAAACATTTTGTAAGACTAATATTTGCTATTAAAAGATTTTACTGCAAAACTCTGACTCTACTTGTCACACACACATGGTCGAATTAGATAGCGACAAATCAATATACATCGTATGCTTATTCTGGTAGGATTTTACAATTCAGTGTCGTGGAAGAAGCTATTAAATTTTCAGCAATATTCCATGATACATTTTTGAGGTCTCCTGTATCCTTTTTCGATTTTTTTTTTTTTTTTAATGATTTGATACGTATGTTTGGACGAGTTGCAGCGTTTGTCAAATAGAATGGAATTTGTCAGATATACAGTCCTTAAGAGTAGAAATATCCCATACAATATTTTGTCATAGGATATGTAATTTACTGTATGTCATTCAAAACATTTACTAATTCCTTCCGCTTTTTCTACTTAGTCCAGATACCTGAATTTCGCAGTTAGTATTTTGTCTTTATGTCAGTAATGCATAATGAAACTGCTATGAAATTTCTTTATATCATTCCAGAGTGTAATATAATCCAAAAAAGTTTGGAGTGTGCTGCACTCATCTTTACTATAAGTAAACATATTATCAAGGAGCCCTTGGTAGCTCAGTGCCAAAATGCTCGCCTCCGACTGGTAGATTCGGAGTTCAATACCCATTCTAGTCATAGATTTATTCACAGGAGAGGCGAAAAAGCTGAGCACTTCTCCCTTGAATAAGGGCGTTCAGCCGTTGGTTCTTGTACAATATTAGATACTCGTTAAACAACCCTTATCTAAGTACACATGAGTTAGGTAAAATATAAAACTGCAAATGTAGAATGTTCATTGAGTAGTATCACAAAGATACGAGGTTCGGTCTACGTGTGTTCTCTGGTGGGACTACCACTGCATCCTAAACCAACTTGAACATATTAATAAACTGGTTTTCAATCATTTAATTACTTTTAATGTAACTATCCTGTAGATATATTGACAACTCTATGATAAAACTATGCTGAAACTCACAGACACTCAAATGAGTTCTTTATATTGAAATGGGCTATATCCATTAGTCAACTGAAATGAAAATGAAATCCTTGTTAGAGCAACATCTACCAGTTCCTGCAGATCTAAGTTCATAATTGTCTTTTTAAGAGAATTTTCAGTTTTCAATACTCGAAATTCCCAATATTTGGTAATGAAAATTCTAGTACTGAAGATCATACGACATTTAAAGTCTCTGAAGTGACAAAAAGAACGAGATGAAATTATGTAGTACCAGTTTTGTCTTAGAGAATGATGCATTATCTTTTTCCTTGTTTCAATATTACCCACAAGTTATAAGGAAATTTATCTTTTTCTTTTTTTTTTTTCAATGTAACTATAAGAATTCGTGACAATTAAGAAACTTTTATCTTACAAAAAAAATATTTTTTTGAATTTGATCAAATGTTGAGTTTATATTATATAACCTAAAAAGATAAAAATTTAGTTCCAGATATTTCATTACGAAAAATTAAATAATTCATAAATTTTAAATCCCTGCCTACTGTACTCTAATAATATTTAAATTAAATTTAAAGATACAATTTATATAGAAAATATTAAATGTTGGTATTTTAGAACCTTTACCTTTTTTTTTTAGTTTTTTTTGATTTTATTTGTTCTAATAGGTGTTTTCTTGCACTCATTTAGAAAAAAAAGAACTACATACACCCTTCTAAAGCAAAATGTTAAAAAACATTATTTCACGAAAAACTATATTAACTTATGAAAAAAATGTTGAATAATTTTCTTCATAAATATAGAAATAATTATTCTGTTATGTCATTAATTCTTTCTTGAATTAATTTTCAAGAAATAACTTTCTTGACAAATGCTGAGTAATTATAATGTCATATTTCAACTTATTTATTCTGTTATATCAATAATTCTTCAACTCAGTCATTAAGTTTGTAAGATATTTATTTAATTATAAATTCATTTAATTGTTTATAGGTTTTGTGTTAAAATATCACCTTTCTAATTCAAACTATACTAATTTGTATGAGTAAGGAGAGTACTTCACAGAAATTATAAGTCTTAATTAAATATAATCTTACTTATAAGTTTTGTTGTAAGTTCATTTATAACATTTAAACAAAATGTTTTCGTCTTTGATGTTATCAAATATTGATATATTCATCACACATTTAAATAAATATTTCTATTATACCAAGCATAAGGCCAAACTATTTTTAATTTTAAATATGATTAAATATTGCTTTAGTTATCAAATGACAATAATTTTTAAATTTTATGAAATATTGTTTTGATATCAAACTACAACAATATTTTTTTATTCCAAAAGAGATAAAAATATATAACGAGATAAATTTTCGGAACAGAATACCAAATAGCTAATTTTAACTTCAAAGTCTTAGTAAGTTACATGATTGTGCCTGATGGTTCCCACAAGCTTAGAGAGGAAAATTAACTACCTTGGGACATTATGAGAGGTCGATTCTACCATATTTTGCCCTATTCAGTTTTATTTCTACTTTTACATTTTTTCACCATTAAATTTATTAAATGAAAGGAAATTATTTATTTTCCAATATAAAACTTATTCATAAATATTTTATAATAATGTTCCCCCTGTCTAAGCCGTATAAACCAAGCTGGTTAGTAAAATGTACTTGCTGCATGCACAGATGAATTAAAGTTACTTTTGTACAATGAACATGAAATCATTCATCCAACATTCAACGAAATAACATTTCTTTACATGTATTGGTCTAAGAGTCATATTCAAACTGAAAGAAAGTGAACTTTTTGGTTTCAATAAATAACCTTTATTTACAAATTAAAAAAAAAAAGAAATAATTTGCAGTATGTACATGTTGAAATATTTCAAAATATATTAAACTTAAAATTCTTTTTTTTATATTTACAACTCATATAATTAAAAATGATAATAACCTTTAACAAAAAGTATTCTTGAAATAAACTCTTGGTAATTGTAGAATTAGAATTCAACTTCTTTTAATTTCATCCCTTACACAATTTTCAGAACTAGTAATGCTGTTTACGTCAGTTATAGACAATTTCAATACTATTTTTTCATTCTAAAAATATTTCAAATCATAGAGCAACCCTAGTGTTGCGTTTTACAATATATCTTATAGAATATTTTTTTATACTTTTTTTTTTCTTTCATAATATCAATTCATTATAATTATATTAACTATTTTTGTTTATACAAGTTTAAGAACATGCCCGATACAAAGTAAATGTTAGGCGAAAAAACTTAGTTATAAAGACAAGCGATGAAGAATGACCAAAAATAATGATGTTAATAAAAATTATTAACTGCAGTTGAAACTGTTCATGCAGTTTTTAAATAAGGTTACGGTTTCTTCATAGATGGAATTGGAGAAAATTATAAACTGTCTACACATCATATTGAGGAATATCAAAAAAGGTGGAAAGTATTTTTAAATCACAGTCATCCTTGTCGTGATTTTAAATCATATTTATAAGTTTAATTGTACATAGTTAAAATAAAGATTTATAAAAAATCTATACAAAACACTCTAATGTATTATTATTGTTTAATAAAACTTAGCATTAACTGTTTAGGGCATTATGAACTAGATTTGTATAGGTCATTTAATTAAGTTGGAGATCTTTAATTAGTATTCTGGTCTGGTGATTGCCCTGTGTTTATTTACTGGCTAATGCAAGAATAGTAAACCGAATTATTTGAATCCATGATGGAATTTGTTTAATATTTATTGATATTCCTATTGGAAAAAATCAGTTCATATCTTAATCAAAAATAAACATATATTAATTATTCTAAATTAATACAATATTTTGATGAATATCTTAAAACAACTATAAAAACATCATTCCATTCCCTTACATCACCCAAACACGCTGGGGTCGAACTGTTGTTCTTCCAAAGGATAATTATCACAATTAAACACCTAATGAACTTTATCATAAGCATTGATAAATTGCTCATTGATCATAAGCAGGAATCATACATATGCCTAGTAAGTTTACTTGTTCTGTAAATTGTCAGAAAGTTAATTTTTCAATTAATCGAATTTAATTTCATCTGAATTGGAAAGAAAATCTAAATTTGATTGATATTCTACTTATGAGAAAATCTAATTGGAATTTTTAATAAAATTAACATGAGATTTCTATCCTTTGTTTTGATGTGTTTTTATTATTAAATATTTTGTAGTTATTCGTTTCCACTATTAAAATTAGCAAAGGTAAATATTAATTAGAGATTAAGTACAGTAGTCCCTCGTAGTAACTTATTTTCTTCTGTTACAAACTGGAAACAGAGATTCAAATTTTGAATATATGGGTTTCCATAAAAGATGAGTACTGTGCTGTATTATTAATGAAAAATTATGAAATTATGCTGATGAAGGAATAGGAAATATAAAATATATCTGTTGATGATAATTAAGAAATGTTACAAGAAATGAGATGAAGAACAAGAGATGAAGTTAACCAGAGATGAGAGTATAAGAAAAAGAGTAATTAAACACCTTCACCATGTTTCTATGTTTGATCCATCAAGGAAATATACATGTACCCATTATAGTGTACAGCTGTACACTTATTACATATATACCATATTTCTATTACACATTTTCCTAGTAATAGTGGGGTAAGATATGTTACTGACTTTTAGAAAAAGGAAATATGAGGACTACTGTCTATGAAGTGATTTTTTTTTACTATCGACAAAAAAAATGCTATTAAATAATAATAAAGCTTTGTTTCTAATATCCAATTCTTAAAAATTTGAACAATTAATTAGGTAATAATGTTCTCTTTAAGAGCCTTTAACATATCTCTAATCCAGAACAAAACCTTGTAAAATGATATATCTCTGTGATACTTCCGTTCGCACCAACCAAAAGAAAGCTAATTTCACACTTTATTTTTTGAAATATTTCAGTTCAACCATAGGCTTTAAGACTTATCAAACGAAAAACATAAAATACTTGAAAAAAAGAATAAATATTTGAAAATTTCAGATTATATCTGCTGCACATAATTCTCTGTGTGTTTTAAACCATTTTTGAAAGTTAATATTATCTTTTTTTTTACAGTAATATTCTTTTTATTGTACTCTAGGTTTCATGTTACTTTTATAGCAATCACCAAAGTTTTTCTGAGGTACTGATTCAGAGTCTAATCTGCACTAATCATTAAAAATATCCCTTAAATTATTAAAAACCTCTTTTGACTTGCAAAACAAAATTTAAGAAAACAATTCCCATAAACAAATTAATGAAAATAATCTAAATTGATATTTTTTTAATGTTTCTTAAAGATTTCATAAAAAAAATGCCTAATAAAAAAAAAGTTTATAAAGGTTAAGTTTTTCGACGAATGAAGATTTTGTTTGCAGTCTAATTACAAGCTGATGCCCTTGATTGACAGTCTTGCCTCTTTAGTGCCATATGCACGCCTTCACGGTATCAAAGTAGTAGTCTCCGTGGCGGGCTGAGTTGAATCCTGGAATGTCACATCCTCCGCCTCTACTGTCGTCAACGCTTCGGTCACTGTCGTCGCTTCAGTTTGAGTTGTCGTCTCTTCATTAAGTGATTCTAACAATTCTTCACCAAATATTACTTTGTCTACGAAGAACATTGTTCCAAGGTTATATACAAATATCTCACTTTCAACTATTTTAGCTCCTTCAATAGTTCCATTTTCACCTAAAAAAAAAAAAAAATACATTTATTCACTTATCTGTAGATATACATACAAGTTGACAGAACGATCAAATATTCAAATGCTAATTGAATATTTTTTGTAAAAATAAGGTATGATTGTTTAAGCCATACTTAAATTATAAAAATGAATTGGATTAACTATAAAATGGAGCTACTCTTAAAATAGTTGAGGTTAAATATACTCAGATAAAAAACCAACTGGAAAGAGATTAGCAATATGACTTTATAAGGGGCTCCTGAAATCTATGGCACCTCTGAGAGTATCCATAAAGTTAAAGGCTTGCTATAAAAAAGTAATGAAACACAGATAAACTTACCTTTCAAAATGAATTAATCATGGATCATAAACCCTAATCACGATATGGAGGTAAACCGATAAAGTGGAACTGTTTGACCTAATTCCTAATTAAAAGTTTTTGAAGTAAAAGTGAAAAAAATTATAGTGTAAAACAAATGTTTATTTAACAAAGAGTGATACGAACATGTGAAATTATAAGAAATATACATAATGTAAATATTCTTATTTCAAAAAACCACGTATTTGAGATTCCATTTCAAATAAGGGTGAAATGTAGGGTGTACAAAACTCATCACCATACGACTATACTTGTATTGCTTCATCATCAGATAAGAAAGATGTGAGTTGTTCCGCAGGCAAGTAACGATTTCACTGTCTTGTCTGCGGAGCGACTAGCATCTTTCTACCTGATGATGAGACAATCAAAATTTAGTAGTGAGTTTCGTAATCTAGTTTATGAGTGTTCTATCTTGTATTTACTCGTAGTTCATAGAATCATCGTTTAATTGTTTATATATATATTATATATATATATATATATATATAACTTTAAATTACACAAAACACGACACAAAAACAAGATAAAATGAACACTTACAAAATTCAATATTTCGAACCATTGTTCGTCATCAGGAGAAGACTAGAAGAGAGGACGAAGTTAGAGAGATCTCCCCACGCCGAAGGAAAAAACGCAAGTGAAGCAATCAAGAGTCGACCGAAGAGGTTTATTTTCACAGCACTAGCGTAAAATAAAGGAACTAGGCACCAAAGGTCGGAGAATGGAAAGAGCAATGCCAAAGTATAATTCAAATACAATAAATAATATTAAAAAATAAATAATAGTTTGAAAAAGCGTAAAAACAAAATAATTAAAAATAAAAAAAAACTAAATAAATTTAAACATAAAAAGGAAATAACTTTAAAATAAAAGAAATAAAATAAAACACAAAAGTCAACGCTTTTGATTTAAACCGGGAGCTTATCGGGCCCCCCATAGCCATATGTGGGCCTCCTCAGACGCTCTTAAGGTCAAACTACGGTCATGAGTGGTCACTTGTTTAATGATCTGAACTCTGAAGCAGTCATTGAAAGGAAGGTTAAGACGTTTAGCTTAGATACCATAGCTACAGGAAGGTTTTGCGCTGACTGATCGAAGCTCTATGGACATTCATACGTTCATTGAGCTTGGTGGAAGTCATACCAATGTAGAATACTCCACTTGTTTACTGTTCAGTCGGTAGACGCAATCCTGGATGAGCAGGACGTGTTAGAGGGGACGCGGAAAGCTTTAGTAGGTGAAGTGAAGAAAGGTGATAAATTAACTAAAGGACAGGTAAGGCAGAGGCGACGGCCGCATTTCTCAATACCACCGCACCCCCGCTCCGATCCCAAGAGTTCCAAAGGATCTGTGGGAAAACAGGTTTCCCAAATTAGGAGGTCTTCTGAAGGACAGGCGAGGGTATTTTCGGAAGACGGTGGAGGTGGAGGGGGAAGAGGACAGGAGAGGAAAATGTCTTTGATGATATTCCCGATCCTTTGGACCCCAGGAATGAAAATGATTACAAGGAAAGGAGAACTGTTGGGTTCAGGGGCAGTCCTGGGAAGGTATAGATTGGTAATTCAATTTAGTATATATTATTTGTATGGTATTACCTTGTTTTCGTTGAACACTGAGAGTTCTGTTAGAAAGAGCTGTCAGCGTGGTATTGTCCTTGATGTCCCTATCATAGAGCCGGCCCTTGACAAAGTGACTGAGCAACACTTGAAGTCCTTTATTGGTTGAAAGTAAGTTGTCAGGAGCATGCCGGAGTCCAAGAGACTCAAATGCACTGTCCATCGGAACAAAGAACGTGTAACCTGAAACCAATTATTTCTTTGTCACATTCAAAGAAAATTATAACAGATGTTTTAGTTTCATTTTACTAACATAATTATTACATTTCATTGCTAAAATATTTAGTAACATTTTTTTGCACTTAGGTATTATTGTTATGTTATTAAGTGTATGTTATACTATTATAAAAAATACTAAAATTTTGAAAAAAATGAAAAAACCTAAATATTTTTTATAATGATAAAAATAGTACACTTGTTTCCTCCTCTTATCTAGCTATTTATCTATATGCATAACCTCTTTTACAAGAGTCATGTGTGTGGTACTCGTTATAAAGCACTGGAGAACTGTTTATGATTAGATCCACTCTCTATGATTAGATTTCAACACAAGAAGTTTTTATTTATACTTACTATAATATATTTTTGAGCTTAACATCATTAGCCACACCTTTCTGCATAAAACAAGGCGGAAATCTTCCTATGACTTGTGAAGTATTTTTCACAGGCTGTTTAGAACATTCCCTCAAATTTGAGTTCAAGCTCTAATATACTCGTATCAGGTAAAACCCAATTCATTTCTTAACAGAATTTATAAATAAAACTATATCTTTCGTAAACTTGATGAAGGATTCGCGCTGCCCTCTGGAGTCTGGGAATCTGATTCGATCCAACCAAACACTCTTCCACATGAACATAGCAAGCATAGGGATAATCATTATAGCATCTCTAGGGCAGAGGTGTGTTCAAACCTTGAAGTCCATATACACTTGCATTGCTTAGAAATAATGTATATCACAATTTACAATGTTTTAACAAAATTGTGTTTTAACTTCCTTTGTTGATGTAATATTATTATATTCTTTTCAGAAAACACAGTAATATTGAAGTAAAAATACTTATCTTCTGCTTCACAAATTTGTTTGACTCTACGTTTCTCAATTCCCAGTCATGTATAGTCCAACAACGATAAGATAATATACACGAAATTTAAAATAAGCATAAAACAATCGGCACATCAGCACGGTTAGTGGTTTTTATAAAGTAAATAAAATTAATTTTGAATTGAATGTTTTCATTATTTTTTACATTGACTTCAGTATGATAGAAGTCTTGAGAAACTGACTCTTAGTAAACAGTTGGGACGTGTTAATGGAAATCAGGTAGTAACTCATTTCCAGCACTCAGTGCAATTCATCCAATACCTGCTATCGAAAACAAGTTCGTTCAAAGATGCACCAACCAATAGCCTTTCCTTGAGGTTTGAAAAACGTAGTTATTTATCAAAGCGTTCAAAATTAGCAAATGATTCTGTTTAACTTTATAGTACGTTTACATCCATAGTGAAGGAGTCAAAGCTATTGCAAGGGCCAGAGTAGCCCAGAGGCTTGTGTGCTTCCTTCAGGACTGGTAGATCCATGGTTCAATTCTCAACCTGGCGATTATTTCACGCGAGAGGTGAAAGGTTCTGAGTATGTATATCATCCTTGGACACGTACATTAAGACATTAATTCTGTACATATACCATGTCAGGTACTCGTTAAAGATCCTTATTCTAAATCCATTTGAGGTATAAACAAATTTAAGATACCTCATGAAGAATCATGAGGGAGACACAGTATTCCCTTGATAAATCAGAGTCCAAGGTGGAAGACCTTCAAATACCCCAAAAATGTACAGCTGCAAGTATTCCCAGGCCGTTACCGGATATGTATTGCGATTCTGTAACATGGTTCCTCCTGATTTCTTACATTACTATAAGAAAAGATTTTATGGCCATCTCTTTTTAACTTTTGATGGCTTGAGGGTATTATAATTGATCACAGAGATTGAGTAAGAAATTTTGGATGGATCAGTAGTCTGCTATAAAATAGTTAGTAAAACTTTTATGAAAAAATTGCAAGCCAAGAGATTTTTGAGATTTTCATATTTGATCTCCTTGACTACATAATAATAGTAGATGGGAGTATTTTAAAGGGATTTTACATTGGAAGGACTGCAGCCGAGTATACCATATGAGGTTAAATGATTTGGTAGAACCAAAATTTTTATATCACAGGAACATGAAGTCTGAAATATTATTCAATATTTATATATATATAGTAATATATCCTTGATGTTGAGCCTAAAAATCCTATTAGGAGATTGTATCGTTAGTTAGTCTCTAATTAAGTTAATAGTCAAATCACGTTAATCTGTTGAGATCTGGAATGAGATTTTTTTTCAAGATTACAGTCTCTAATTAGAGTAAAGTAAAAGAAGTTCAATTTCCAGAAGTACAATAAAGTTTAAAGATTTCATAATTTCCTTTTCAAAACTTTTGACTTTCTAATTAAAGTGTAAAGTTAATAAAGGTATTGATTTTCTTAATTTAATTTATTTAACTGTGTTACTAAAAAAAATTTGTTGAAATGCAATTGGATTAATTAAATAAGGACCTGATATGTGTAGGATAAAATATGAGAATCAATTTGAATCCAATCGATGTTGAAAGTCGTGAAGTCAATCCTCCAAGTTGACTTCTTGAAATAAAAGTCTGCAAGTTGTTTCAAACTAACTGCAGATAATCTAAAGGATTCTTTTTATTTTTTGTGTTTTTTAAAACTCTATACATAGACTAAACTACTGCAGTTATCAAAGCCATTTAAAGTTGGGACAAAAAGTTAAAAAATTTCGAACATCTAAGGGTTAAAAACTTGGATCCACTATAATTGAGTGGATAACTTTGGCTTATTACAACAGACCAAGGATTTGCAAACTTGTTTTTCTAACACCCATACTGTCAGAGGGTTAACGCTATTCGCGTTGTGTTCAGGGGCGAAGGTGGAAAGTGGTTTCATTCTGAAGCGAGCCATTTTACCGTAAGACCCAATACGTGGTGTCACCCCCCCCCCCCCCCCTGAAGTGATAACAACATGGCGCTTATAACTAATTTACAAACTACACCAGTATGTGTTCAATTTTTTTAACTTAAGAACATTCCTGTGAAATAACGAATATATTAATTTAAATTTTTAAAAATGAAAATACAAGTTAACAAAATTTTAAAGAAAAAAAATAACTCAGTTACTGGAAATAATTATTGAATTTTTGAAATTTATTTAATATTTAAGTTTGAATATTTTATGTGTCAAAGCTACAGTTCATCAATGCGTTGATTATATACTTTAAAACAGATTGTTTATTAAAAATAGTTTACATTTATTTGATGGGATATTACTAAAAAAAAAAAAACTGTTATACTTCGTGAATCGGTGTATAGCTGTCCGACCGGTTTTTGAACGTTGTGCATCTTCAAGCTGTAAGACTGATTGACGAGTTATGACTATTACAAACTATTTTTGTAATAGTTTTATGTTTACTAACACCTGTGGTACTAACAATTTGAATGTATTTATATTATGATTAAAAAATACTTCATTAAATAAGTAAATTTGTTAGCTTTAAGATTTTTTTTTTTTTGATGGTAATCTAGAGATGCTATGTATTTTGGATTTCCCGTAATTACACAAATTTCTATTCCTATCACGCAATTTCGGTTATAACAGAAAATCTCACAGGTCCAATCTAAGTGCAGAAGAACAGAAGGTGAAAAATGTTTGTTCCCAGGATAAGTTTAACCATGAAGGCTTGATTAAAGTTGAGTTCACTTTATTAAGTCAGGGGCATGCCTGAAGATATCCTCGTTTATGTTAGTTGACACATCTTTTCGTCCATGTGTAATATTGGATGTTACATACGAGTATAGTTTATGTGCTGCAACTATTGAGTCTTTTATTGAGCCTTTTCCTAATACAGTGACGTAATTTAAGAATGCAGACTCTACTTTATAATTAAATTTGAGAAAATAGGTGCCAGCCGCTTGTTACAGGTTGTTATAGAATTCTAAAATTCATAGACGGGTTTTTTTAATGTCTGATTTGTAAATTAAAATTAAACAACTTCAAAAAATACACCTGATATCTCTATTGTTATAAAAAATATAACTTTTTTTAAATATTTTATATATTTTTTATATTTTTAAATATTTTAATATTTTTAGTGTTAATAACCTTATCATCTTCGAGAGTAGTTGGGACCAGTGTATTCGGAAAATGTCCCCAGATGATTCACAAGAAATGCAGTTTTATGGAATTTTCACAGAATACCTAGAAGGTTCGAAAAAAAGTATCATATAAAAAATAGAAATCACCTGCTGCGGGAATCTGCGGAGCAAGGTCTGCAACATTCAAGAAGCGAGTAATGTGGGTGAAGTTGGGATTGGCTTCAAGGGAGAGGAAGGCGTGCGAGAGGAACTGGGCTCCGAACCAGGGGAAGGCGAGCAGAGGAGGCGTCTCCTTGTCTTTGTGGCTCTCGTGCAGCCGGTGCACCGTCGACTCGTCCACGAACAGCACCTCCGACAAGAACAGGATGTTGCCCATCGTCACCGGCGTGTCGCCCACCACCACTTCAGCCCCATTCGCCATCAGCTCTCCGTCAGCTGCCCAAAATTAACATTAATATCAACATACAATTTTATCAGGAACGAGTATGGAAGTTTATAAGCAACCATCATTTTATGATGGTTAGAAACGAACAACCGATTTCTCATTTTAAACAGAATATAAAATTGATGATACAACCACATATCAAACTAAAAGAGGAAACCCTATTATCAAAAAAGGTGATTTTTAGATCTCAGCGTAATGACCCAAGGGTACCCCTACATACTATAATACGAGTAGGCCACTCTATGTTCATATGTTATCTTACTTTCATGCATCTGAAAAAAAAGAATATCCACACACCAACATACATAAACTGTCCTATAATTTCACTATGTTAGTTATAAGTCCACAGAAAAAAGAAATGATTTGCACCAAAATGAATCTGTACTTCACACTATTCGCCAAAATATCTCAAAGAAGGTTGAAACATAATTTTTTTTTAAAAAAAGTAACAACCAAAAATGTTTCTAAGTTTTCCTATAATTCTAATATTTCCTCGAGGACCTGACTTACCATGGCTCTGATTACCCATAGTGTTCATAGTATTACACATCTCACCCTCTCTGGATAAATCCTGTTGGCACCACAGGTAAAATAAATCAAACCTCAGTAATAAACCAGTTTTAAATGACTCCTTAAGTGAAAATGTCATTCATTGTAAAAATTATCCTTCATTGAATTAGTACTGAAGAATAAACAAACAAGCCTCTAGTTGTAAAGCATTGTCGAGATCATTATTATATTTGACAGAAATCCCAAGCCAAGTCCTTTATAGTTTACCTAACTAGTTTTTACCTAAATATGCAAACAGTGTTGCAGGAGGAGGAAGGTTGAGAATTTTCTCAGCAGAATTTGTCACCGATCATCCTATCAATAATTTATGTCTTAAAACCTCAGCAGAGAGTATAAAAATGTCTTTTCACTGAATTAAACACAAAAACTTTCATGATTAACGTTTATAGGCCTGTAAGGCTGTACATGATTAATTGACTATGACTACTATTTAAAACTAACCTTAGGGCAATTTTTAAAAAAAATCCCGATTCATATATATTCATACTCAAAACAGTTATAATGCTACTGAATTACCTAGATATGATTAATGTTTGAAAGGAGATGAAAAATCACACTAGCATACATTTGTTCTTCTTAAAGTCCCCTTGGATGGGTTAAAAAATAACCCTCTTCGGCTGCTTGGAGCCAATGCTTTCAGCTTAATGCTGTGAGAGAAATGTTTAGCAAACACTACTCTAAACAATATTAGATCAACATCTGCTCCTTCAGCAACCTTGTTGTTTAAACTAATTCGATATCCATATCATCTACTTAATGTGCAAAATATGCAAAAAAACATATCAAACTCTAAATAAATGAAATATATTGTTTTTGCACCAGTCGAAATAATGTTTCATAAAAAAGGTAGAGAGAGACACATGTCTGGTTTGTGTCATTTCCTCTTTTTTTCCCAACATTATTGGACCCTACTATTTGACTCATTTACAGGGTCTCTTGTTTAGTGAATGATCTTCTGCAGAAGGCATTTAGAATTATTTCGTAAACACTAATTTTTTTCAATCTTCGGTATGTACATGGATTATTGAGCAATTATTTTCCAAACATTCTATGATCCCAAGAAGACGCTTCAGTAGTGAAAAATATTTGTTACAATATTTTAAGGAGCTTTCGGCAGCGAGAAATTTCAAACACACAATATAACATATCACATACTTGCTTGTATTATCTAATTATTTTTTGAGAAATATAATCTTACAAAAAAAAAACTCGTAAAAAATTAACTAAATAAAAACGTTTATAAAGTTTTAAGCTTCAGATGTGGTTTCTGGGTTGATATAGCAGTTGTGTTACAATTGGAATACAAGTACGGATTAGCTTGCTTTGTGGTAAAAAATACGGCTTTTGAGCCTGGAGTGTGAGACTGAAAGTGACATTTATTTAATATATGCCGTTTTTAGTGAATTTTAAAAACTCAAATTTACAGCACTTTTTAAATATATAATCACTTGCAATTCTCCACTATAGTTAATAGTCTAGTGCTTCAATATAATTTTACAATTTAAAGTTTTCTCTATTATTGTAGTGATAATATTCCTAAAAATATAAATACCAGTTTTTTAGCTCTGATTAAAAAAAGAAAACAATATTTCAATAACCAAGCAGACTGCTACAACTGTATTCTCAAACTCTAAGCGACAACGGCATATTCTTAAACTAGACACATTGGACCCCTTGAAGGAAAATTTGTTTTAGTGGGTCTTTTCTAACTAACAACAAAAAATAGGGGTCGATATTATCAAACAAACAGCAATTTGAATTCGACTTTCAAAAAGTGAGCCTTTGTTACGTTTCTTTTTAGGTGTTATAGTTTATTTTAAGTATATATATATATATATATATATATATATATTCTATGTTTTGTTAGTGGGTCTTTTCTAACTAACAACAAAAAATAGGGGGTCGATATTATCAAACAAACAGCAATTTGAATTCGACTTTCAAAAAGTGAGCCTTTGTTACGTTTCTTTTTAGGTGTTATAGTTTATTTTAAGTATATATATATATATATATTCTATGTTTTGTTATTGAGGGCTAGGTCAAATAAAAGAAAATAAACTCCTTCCTAGGCCGACTTTTCGATGTACTTGTACATCATCTTCAGGGCTAAAATTAGAGTAAGAACTATAATACATTTACCAAAACAATCTACAACTCACATAGATTGTTTTGGTAAATGTATTATAGTTCTTACTCTAATTTTAGCCCTGAAGATGATGTACAAATACATCGAAACGTCGGCCTAGGAAGGAGTTTATTTTCTTTTATTTGACCTAGCCCTCAATAACAAAACATAGAATAGAATAGAAGAGGTCAAGAACAATTTTTGGAGTTTATATATATAAAAAGATTTCACATAAACACGTGAAACAACAATCAATGATCAAACCACAATAAGAAATGGGAAAACAAGACTAAGATCTTTCAACCGTAACAAGCGGTCTTCGTCAGAGTCAAAAACCCAACTGTTGGGTTCAGTTGGGTTTTTGACTCTGACGAAGACCGCTTGTTACGGTTGAAAGATCTTAGTCTTGTTTTCCCATTTCTTATTGTGGTTTGATCATATATATATATATATATATATATATATATATATATATATATATATATAATATATATATAATATATAATATATAGGGTCTCCAACCGTCTCTGAACCAGTGCGCTTGGTTTCCCTCTCTTATCACTCCTGAAGATGGTTCAAACCAAAAATTAGAGACTGTAAGTGTGTTCTTTTGATTTCTCTATGTTTCTTTTTCTATATTGAACTATATATATATTTCATTGAATAACTAACCGTATTTTACTGATGAAATTTTCTTCACTGTATTTCGAGTCCCGATAAAGTTTAGTTTTGATTCTATTCCACTATAAATACTTTATAATATATATATAAATATATAATATATATATATATATATATATATATATATATAGCGCACTATGCTGTTGAATAACTGTTCGCCAGGCGCCGTCTTCTTTCAGTTACGACATGGAAGAAATAGTGAAGAAAATTTCGTTTTTTATTCCTTTTCGTTATTTTTTTCTTAATCAATTAATAAGCTGTACAAAAATTTCACAAATTCTTTGTAATATTGTTCTTTATTACAATAAAGGCCGGCCTAATGGGCCATTCCTCTCCACAAACCAAGACCTTATGTATGAGAGCCAGTTTTTGTGGTCCCTCAAACAGCACTCATACACCAAGTGTCTAAGAGATTGGGGTGTCTCCGCGTTACACCCCAATCTCCTAGAAAGAAAGAAAAAAATATTATATCATAAAATTAAGAATCATTGTAAAATAGTTAAAATAAGTATTAGCGTATTGTAAATGAAAGAAATATTGCATACAATTTGATGTTGACGCATTCCACACAGTGCTGTTTGGAATAAACAGCATTGCACACATGCTGGAATAAAATATAAAATAAAAAAAAAGCTGTGTAACGGACTGTGTCTTGTTTTTTAATAGGTATGTATGTGTTAGTCTAATTTAAGAAAAGCAATCCTTTAGAGATATTTTGTTGAATAGAAACCATGTTTTATGAAAGAAAGCAAAGATTAGAAGATACGACAATAAAATTCGTATATGCAAGATTCATATCGTGTTTACAGTAACAAGTGTTTTGGATATAAGCTGTTATGAGGAGAGCATTTCTCTCTTTGAACACTTCGTTACTACCTTCTTGTAGTGATGAAGTGTTTGAAATATGGAGGACAGTGAGTGTTCTGTTTTCTTCTGCTTTAATCTTCAGTTTATTTACTTATTATAAATAGTTGTCGAGTGTGCAAATAAATTTAGTTTTAAATCAACATTCATAATTATAGCAGATTTAAAAATTATATAATCTTAAAATAAAAGTTATTTTCTGAATAATGACCAACATACTTGTTCTAATAAAAACAATTTCTTTTCCTCCCAGAGTTTTCACAGACATATTATTGGAAATCATATCCTGGCGCAAATTTCCTTTCACAAAGTGGTTGATGAGAATAGTTTCGGTGAATTCAGGGACTGAAAACGGATAGAATCCCCAGTCGATTGGATGCCACCTTTGGAAAGCCCTGTCAGTAGGAACGAAAACAGTGTACGTTTCATCTGGAACAGAAACAATAGTGGCGTATTAATTAGCCGAATAATGACTCGATTAAGAAACATTCAATATTGTAGACTACATAGTAAATTGAGTTCTGAATTAAATATATTTAAATTCTTCAATTTAATCAAAAATAGTTTCTGATTCTATTTCATTTATATAATGGCCATTCAATTAGTTATATGATCTCTGGTAAAACAACAAAGTTGATTTTAATACCATTAGGTTATCTTAATAATGTAATATTTTGAATAAGACTTAATTTACTTATAACATTGGTTCAAATGATCATGCTAGCATATTGGGATGATCACAATTTATTAATAACTGTTAATTTAAATTTATTATTAATTAAATTTTAATTTAAATTTATTAAATAACAATAATTTAAGCCGAACAATTAAATAAAAAAAATAAATTAGAATTCTACAAATACGGAACAATTTTCTTACAAAATTATTATATTTATTAAAAATATAAATGTACATAGTGATGAAAATAAAGGAGCATTTTTTGCAAATTAATATACGTATATATATATATAACAGATTCAATAATATATTGACCGTTTGATAGAATAGGTGTGTTCTATTATCGGGGTTCGGTCAATTTTCCAGGATAAAAAATCAAACTCTCGTTGCCAACGTTTCGGTTTTATTTAAAACCTTTTTCATAGGCAGAAGTAAGAATTTTTTAACTAAGAAAATAAAATTTACATTGTTGTTTCTTTAAATAATGTAAATTTTATTTTCTTAGTTACAAAATTCTTACTTCTGCCTATGAAAAAGGTTTTAAATAAAACCGAAACGTTGGCAACGAGAGTTTAATTTTTTATCCTGGAAAATTGACCGAATCCCGATTAGAGAACATACCTATGTATATATATAAATATCGAAGTTTTTGAAGTCAACTCATATGTGATATTTACCCATCTCAAGAAAGTAGGAGAAAAAGACTTGATATAAAGTTTTATATGTAAAAAAAAACAAGTTTCGAACAAGCAGGTTCTTTCTCAGGTGGTACTTGTTGACAAAGATCATATAAGCCAAGCAATAACAGTTTATTTACCTACAAACTGAATAAGTCTTTTTTAACCTATGCCTGTTTAAAATTTCTCATTTCTGTTCTTCTAAAATCATTTCATTTAAGATTATAGAACTCACTGATATACTCTTGTAAAGTCAAGAACAATTAATTACGGGTAAATGAATGCATCAACTTATATACGAATAAGCAGAATAAGTGTGTTGGAAGTGAATTAAATTTTAATAACGATCAAACTTTGAACTATACCATTTTTCTGTATAAAGTATTTGAAAAATTAAATCATTAGAACTTCATCGTGACGTGCTGAAAGTTTTGGAAGCTGATTAAGAACGAACAGACATTATTAGAAAATTATGCTGTATACGAGAAATTCAAAATAATTTTAATCAAAATATAATGATGTAATCTACGGAAAAAACTAAAGTTTTCCCCTTATTGAGGTTTAATAAAAAACAACGCGTTTCAAACCGTAGTTTTCTTTCATAAAGCACATCAGCTGTTGAGAAGATGAAACAGGGCAGCTATAAAAAGTTTAATATAGCCATAAACTGAAAAAAAAATTCCTTATTGATATGTATATATTGAAGATGAAAAACGCCTACTGAAAATCGTCTTTCAAATTGATTGGACCTTAGTAAAAGTAGTATTCCATTAAAACTAGTAAGTGTCAAGAAACACAAAAAGAAATTTAAAATAACTGTAAATGTAAGTTGTGGAAATTATAACATACAGTTATTAGTCAACGAGAAAAAATCAGTTGCCACAAAATGCCTTTTTTCCGCGTTATTGTTAAAATAATACAACTAATTAGGTGCCTCACCAATTGTATTGACATGCACACATATTTTGAGATTGTTTATTTGAAAAAAAATGTAATATACTTTCAATAAAATTTCTATAATTTGGAAAAGACCCTAAAACTTAAAACTTAGAGCGAAACATTTTTTTTTTTATAAAAAAAAGTTACTTTTCTCATAAATCAAAAATTGTATTCCAAAATTGATATGCCTTCTGCATTTGTCTCAATTAAAAAAGTTAACATCTTACATCGTCAATTCCCACCCCCACTCAACCAATTTAAGATTAACCGGCGCTCAGATGATTTAATAATGTATTTTGTTAAGTTTATCATAATTAAATTAAGTGTTTTAATATTATATAATAATGTTATCAGATAAGAAGAATCAATACGTTGGCATAAATATAGGATAAACCCTGAAAACTCTCAAGTTTTACTCAGGAAGATGGTCAAGATGTGAAACTGGTTGAGTGAGGAAGGAAATTTACGTCAGGTATTACAATCTTCTTTAATTGTTACCAACTACCCCTGTGCTGCTTGCAATAATAACATTACGTTCATATTAGTCTTTTTTCATTAGTTGTTGAAGAGGGTCTGAAACAAAGTTTTCAAGCAAAATGACAAAATACTTTCACTAAATATTTCACAGCTGGCCATGGATGATCACTTGAGAAGAAAGTGATTAGGAAGGTTGCGAAAGAGGCTCTACAACAGGCCTTCCCCGAACTTTTTTATCCCTCGTCCATTTATTTTATTATTTTCCCTCCATCAAGCTCTTAAGATTTTTACAAGCAATGAGGAATATGAACAAATAATCAATTCTTTTAATTGTTTTTAACATTTTGGGTGACATGGGGCAAAATAATAATGCTCTTAAAAACAAAGTAAACATTTTAGATTGGAAAAGATGATTATATTCCCCTTCAGCTTATAATTCGAATTAAAAGATAGCCAAAAACGTCATACCTGAATCTGGTTCTGCACCATATGGTTTTCTGTAGTTATGTTATTATAAAAGTCAGTGTTGTAGAGGTTATTTCACACATAAGTTATGACATAAGACACAGTGGCTACAAAAGATTTTGTTTCGTTTCCTAATAATTTTATGTTCTATTTTAAACATTTTGCATTAATTGTTAATTTATGAACCTCCTTTACCTTAAATTGTTAAATCCCCGTTAACAGCTTTTTTTAGGCCTATGAAAAGCTTTAAAATAAAATTGAAACGTTAGTATTTGAGTTTAATTTGAACCTGAAAGGCTGACCAAACTCTGGAGTTTATTTAATCTTATACATAAAATAACTGAGAAAACAGGAAATCCTAACTTTATCAGGATTTTTGAAAAACTCACTTCTATAAAATAAATCTTAGTAGTTTAAGAATGCTACATTGATGGATGCGCTATTTTAGTTCAACGCATTCTCTTACTTTCGCCTAATGTTTCTTTAGACTCAGAATCCTGAGAATGAGAATCCTACCTTGTTTGAGGAGCTTGGTAACATTCGATCCTGGCCAGAAGATGCTGGAAAACCCTGACTCCACTTTGCAGGAATGAAAGCACTTGTGTCATATCCTGAAGGAAGCTGTGGTCTCCCGTAAGGTCTTCTGGAAACAAGTACCTCTCCAAGATGATTAGTATTCCGGGTCCCACATCCACCTTCTCGTTAAGCACTTTGGCTCCGTTAGCCGTCAGCTGTCCTGTAACAAGCGCAGTCACAACAAGTTAAATAATCATATTAACAGAGGTGGAATACTTCTGCAAACATCGCCACACAATTCAGACCTACTCATCATACAGAAAGAATCTACTCAAAACTGTCAGAATAACCCACTTTCACAACTTTGATGACCCCTCTATTTTTATTTATTCCAGTCATATGAGTGAGACCTCTTTTCAGTAGTACCCTGTGTAAACTGAATGTGTGTTGAGGTCCATTGAGTGATGAGATAGTTCGTTCACTTCAACACAACTATGAGATTGTTATGCGATAAACCTAAATTTGAATCACCTGAGGCGAACAAGTGTGAAGAATTTGTAATAGCCAGGAAAGAGATGAATCTTGTTTTTTGTTGAGTAAACAGCAGTTTAATGTAGTCGCATCGTCACCAGTTTGTATTGCTCAGATGATTGATTTATAGTCCCTTTGATATCTTTTGGGACATTCTGAGTAAATTGTGTTCCTAGGCTTTGAATACTCTCAAGTGATTAGTATTCGGTCCACTAGTCTACTTTAAAGTAAGATTTTTCTCCGTTGAGGGTTACTTGCGTAAAACGGAGGACCTCAATTAATATCTTCCACGAGTGTGGAATTTCTGTAAACAGTTGCACATAATCAATTTTATGTAAACCAAACTTCTAGAATAACCCTTTAATTATGGGCCCCATATTATTATTCTTTCCAGTCACTTCACTTCCTCTCTCTCTCTTCTCTCTTTCTACTGAAGTGTCTAGGTCTTGAATCCTGAACTTCTTCATTGGTCAACTTAATATGATTTTATAATAAACCAATTTGAACAGAACAATTATAATTTGCTATTACAGAAAATATTTCCGTTGTTATTGTTAAAACACATTATTATTATTGGGTGCTCTGTTTTAGGTAATTTTTCCGTGGAACTTGTGGAACTTTCCAATTGTCAGAGCATTCCGTGTTGGATTTAAACATATTTCAAAAATTATTTCGTTGAGGTTATTGAATAAGAGGACCTTTTCTTCCAGAGGAAGGATCTCGAAGGTTAGTAACTGTTATATTCTGTACGACTTTGAGCTCACCTTAATTAACCTCTCCACTGGTGACGTGACCTTATCTAATCCAGGTAAAAACTATATTTTCCATTAATATTAGTTTTTAATGGAAAATAATATTAAAAACTAATATTATTTTTTTAATATTTTCGTTGTATTTTAAATTATAGATTGGCTTTTTTCGTATTTTTCCTGATTGTCAATTTCATTAACATATTGATAAACGATTTTTTTCTGAGTTGAGTGTCATCAATTTTCCTGCACAGATATTATTCAAGGTAAATTATATTGGAGGAATAATATACTTATTACCTCCAATGAATCTTATTATTCGGATGAAAAATATATTGCTTGGTAATAAACAGATGTATAACTTTTTTTATTTTTAAAGCGCATCCATTAGAACTGATAACTTTTCATTGATAGTGCAGATTTTATTTAACCCAGTCAATATGGGTAATTGTGGTTACTGGATAAATCAATTTGCAGCTATCCAATGTTATTGGTACTTATATAACATATGACGCTAGTTTCCCTTTAGATCATATTGATTTTTCAATCAAAACCATACTGGTTTTCATTTCATTTCATTTTACGTTCATTCCTCAAGAGAGAATTTCTTACTTCTTATTGGTCTAGCATTAAACTCATATGAAGCGTTCGCTGTCTTACATTCATTTTATCAACCAATTTACTGTCCAGGCTTTATTCATTGCATACTGAAGGTTAAAAACTTTTAGTTCTTAGATAATTTTAGAACCAAGCCGTCTGAGTCACTGTTCCCTTCCTCCCATGTGCTAGTTTCTATTGATGTTTCTTCATCCACCGGCACGCTAAAAGTTTAGCAAAGTCAGCCGAAGTTCGATCAGCATGAAGAGTTCTAAATTTCTCACGAAATTAGTAATTTTGTGCTTGTCTTTTACGTACAGAGAAAACTTGGGCATACCAGTATTTCATGAAACAGGGGATCTAATCTGCATTTTTCGCATCAGGGATGATATCCTTCAGATTTTTTAAAACCAAAAAGATTTTAAACGTGACATGGATCTATTACGTTACTCCTTAAGACAACAGTGTAACGGTTTATTAAAGCCAAGAAACTTGCTATTACTACGCTTGACCGATGATACTAATATTTCCAAGAAGTTGAAACTTCTATCTCACCTCTCTCAATCTCGCCAACATCTTTAACTTCTGATATAATTCGATAAGATCAATACTAAGAAATATGAAGAGGATAGTTAGGAGGTTAAATGAGCTTAGCTTTCTATAAATCTTCTAAAGTAGTTTCATATTGCAATAAGTTTAAACTAATCATAAATGTAATATTTTTTTTGTAAATATTAAATACCTAACTTGGTGAATTCTAAAACCTAAGAAAGCTTGAGTGTCTTCACAATTGCCCAAATGCGGTACTTCTTGAAGAATTATACAAAAGGACCATATGTCGAAACTAGATAAATCTTAGAAGGAGAAGGCAGTATGAGGTTTTAGATAGTCAAATCACATTTGACTCAGCCTCCGGCAACAGTTCAACAAATAACAGTTCAACACCGAAACTAACGAACTGGTACGCGTCTTTAACTTACGTAGGTAAACCTAGCGTAAAAGTTGCGACCCTTCTAAGAAAATATTCTTGAAAATAGGTTATAGAAAGAATAATTATAAAAATAATTAAATTTGAAAAAAGCGAAATATACAAAATTAAATGCAAAGACTGCAGTAAAAAATACATAGGACAAACGGGAAGAACACTAAAGACAGATTCAAAGAAACATAAAGGACTACACCAAAAATACAAACAAATTAAAGTACACAGACCACCTTTATGTCCAAACAAATTTGGACATAACCCAGACAGCATGGAAAGCACAATGGACTTACTACAGACGGGACAAATGGGACAACGAATGAACATAAAAGAAGAAATAGAAATACATAAATATAAAATGACCGACAACATAATAAATGAACAGACACACCATCAAACAGACATTTTAACAAAACCTCTACTAACATTCAAACGAAGACATAAAGAACTGGAAATAGATAATGAAATAAGAAATAAAAGAAAAAATGTAACAATTAAACAAACATGCAAACAAAACTTTAAATATACAGACAACACTGATTCCACAATGTAGATAACAAGTTTAGGTAGGTTGCAAGAAAAAATAAAATAGTCAGTTGCTCTTGAAGATGGGAACCAGACGGACCCGAAAACGGTCGAGCTCTAAAGAAACTTTACGAGGTATAACAGACATTATTATTAATAATTAATAATTCTACGATTTTGATTGTTTGGCTAAGACTCTTGTTCAAGCAAAACAAAAGAAACTTCTTCCGGTTAAAAAAAAAAAATAGAAGGGTACCAACAAACTATTATCCAGAATAATAAACTGTTATTTACAAAAATAAGGCAAACTATGATGCTAATCGATGCTGGCTTCTAGAATGAAAATTTACGAAATCATTTAAGACGTGTAAATTAAAATTATGATAGGAATAAATTTCAGCTTTTCATTTTGAAGTAAAAGCATTATAATATTGGCACTATTTAATGAAAAAATATTAAAAATTTAAACAATTTACTCAGTTGAATGACTATAAAATACAGAAGGCATTTTTAGCTGTTGAAAAGGTGAGAAAAGCCAATGTGCCTTGAACCAAATGAAAGCCATACATCTTACACTTCTTAAGTTAGGGATGGCTCGAGTTATTTGTCATGACAAATTACTTCCTCAGACTTAATACTTTAAAAGAAATGAACTGAAATTCAAAGTTAAAAGTGCAGGACAGTAGATAAAACTTGAAGAGTTAATTTATTATTTGACTCTTATCATGCCATTACTACAGCTGGAAATATTAAAGTTGGACAAATACCAACTTAATTGTCCTTGGAAACTTTTATGTTCATTAATTAATTTCGTTATTAATTTCTACTTATGCCAGAAATGTAATAAAATTTCATGAAACAATAAAGAACTATGGATTTAACATAGTCCTCTCTGTTACTCTTTCACATCCCTCTCCGTTTATTGATTATTTTCTTCTTCTTTTCTTCCTCTCTCACTCTCTATCCCTCTCTTTCCTTTTAGAAAGAAGTAGAAAGAATAATCTGATTATTTCTGATTGACCACAAACACAAAACACATAGTAATAAGCACTCAAGACACGAATATATATATTAGTTCTTGTACTAAATATACATAAGTACGTACAAATAACCTACTCTCTTCTCTACTCTTACTCATTCTGCCGCTTCTGCATTGATGATTTTCTTAGAGAAATGCTCCATTTACCAGTAAGTAACTGGTAGCTTAAATCCTTAGATAGCAAGGGCCAGTAACTTATAGGAAGACTAGACTACCCTTGACCCTTTGTGTCACTCAGAAATGATAACAATAGGTATTGAAATTAATTCACTGAACATGATTGACAGGGATAATTTTAATTGTTGTTTCTTGTGATTAACGCACGGAAACACATTCTTATATGGCCCAAGCTTTCGATATAGTATACTAACATGATTCAAGATATATACAGACTAAGCATATTTAACAAAATAAAAATCATTTAAAAGTAAAAAAAAATAATTTATTTTATCATATAAATAAATAAAACATCAATTCAACTTATATAAACAATGAAATATATTTAAAACAATAAACTGAAATATTCAATTTATTTACCCAACATAAAATAACATTAATGTAGGAAATGTGTTTTTATAATATTACCTTAGAACATTCGTATTTTATCTGGCAGTTGTGCTCCAGTTTGTTTATAAAATTATTCATTTTTAACCACTAATATAGTAGTTTATTACACATTTGCTACCCTGACTCCAATTTTGGAAATATAGTGATAATTTTGTTTGATTTAACATTATTCAGGTAATAATAATATATATTTAATTACAGGTCTCTATCTCCAGGGGAAATGGGTGAACAAACAAACAAACTCACGAACTTAATAAATTGAGATAATAAGGCAAATAGAAACATAACATCTCTCTAACAAAATCATCAATGTAGAAGACGCAGTGTTTTAATAATATTTGTTTAAAAGAAGACAACGGTGCCAGTTTATACCAAGATACAAATATAAATACATTTATTTGTTCTTGATTAAATTTCTCTCCCTCTACCTCACTCTCACCCCTCTTCATCCCTCTCTCTCTTACTTTCTTCATCTCACGCTCTCTCTCACACTCAATCTCTACCTCTCTGATATAGCCGCAATCTCACTCTTCAATGTCCTTCCGTTCCAAACCTCTCAAACGTAGTTCTAAAGTCAAATCATATTGACCATTGTCTCATCAGTCTTTAGAAATTAAACATATATTGACCATTGTCTCATCAGTCTTTGGAAATTAAACATATATTGACCATTGTTTCATCAGCCTTTAGAAATTAAACATATATTGACCATTGTCTCATCAGTCTTTAGAAATTAAATCACATATTGATCATTGTCTCATCAGTCTTTAGAAATTAAACATATCTCATTTTAAACACATTAGGAAACTCACATTTGTATAATTATTTTAATATCTGCGTAATCAACGTTTTGAAAAAGTGGGATATTTTAAAGTAGATTTGCTTGGAACAACTGCAGGAAAGGTTGTTTGTATAATTCAAGCAATCTCCTCAAGCGATTGCATGTCATCTTCACCTATACTTGTCTCTAGAATGAGGGTAGAAGGATAAATATTAGCAACCGTCACATTCAGTTCAAAAATAAAAGCAGCAGTATATTAGCCGGCATGTTGGTACGGTCGAAGTTACCGGTGAGCTACTGATTATTAATGCCAAGAGGGTTTATTAATGTTTAGAGCAAATTTAATTCTGCCACAAAGGTCAAAACATGAAATATTCATCTAAATATTTTACTTCATTCGGCAGAAATGATTTTATTTAACAATAAGCTGCTTGATAGTTGAAATTCTTTCTATATTTATGAAGGTGTGAGCATTTATTTATATATGCGGCGTGTTGTGGCTGGATTTATCCTTCCAACAGTTTATTTATTACGGTCTTTCACAAGAGTAAGGGTATCATTATTCTTTCTAAGGGGTATGCATGCAAATCTCTTTCACTATATATTGAAACCTCACAAAACTACTCGAGAACAGATCAATGAAGAAGAAAAAAGAAGTTTGGTACAAAATGACAGAGAGAAGAAATTAATCAGTGATAGAAATTGAGAGCAGTTTATGAACTGAATTAAGCGATTTGTTTTCTTAATTAACAATAAGTGAGTGGAATGAAATAAGTAGAGGCTTGCTCAGTAGTGCAACTAAAACATAAAAAGATCACGAATAAAACTTAACATCAGAATATACACAAATTACATATTATTTTAAAATTATTCCAGATAAGCTACAGTCTAAGCTTAGCAAGTTTTCTTGCACAGTGAGATCCAATGTACCATTTTCAATGAAGCTATAGAATATCCTATCCAAAACATATTTAATTTAAGAATTCGAGAATACTTTAGCCCATGAGTAGGTAGTTGTTTTGCCTACCTGGAAGTTGAAAGTACAACTTTGAAGGTTTTAATTTAATAAGTTTGTTGTATAGTTTCCAAGAAATTGATCATATGTGGTTCAATAGTGTCATTATAGTACCCTATGCAAGAAATAATACATGTACTTGAAGAATCATTTCAAACAAGCTTTAGAGGGTTCAAAGTACCATTTCTTTATATTAATAGTTGCTTTAAACTGGCTGTCTTTCATTATTTTTTTAATGATGATTACTTCATGCAAATATAAGTGTATATTAAGTACTGCTGAATGCCAGTGAGAAAAATTTAGAACAACCAACTGATGGTCGGACACCCTCACGGTTAGGTCAAAGGCCAATTTAAACCACTGTCTCCTGAAGAGCAGGAGTGTGTTAACAAGAATGTTATGTAATCAGAAATGCACCAGTGAGCTGGTGCAGATTGCTTATGGTTATTTGTTTCTTGAAGTGTGTGGTTTTCAATCGAAGACACTTCACAGAAGATATATTGAAAAGATTGCCCTTTACATAAAGCATTCAAGTATGGATTTCAAGAAGAGTGGAAATCAAATTATTGAGACTGATAATACAATTGACAGATTCAAGCTATTATCATTGAAATGCCAAAGCTTGCCCATGGAAATTTACTTCGGAACGACCACCTGAAGGAAAAAGGCGAAGTGAAGAATACCATGCCAATAGTTATCAGTCAATAACAGCACGTTTGCTTTTTTTGTTTCCATGTAACACCCACACATGAGTTTTTACCTGTAATGTTGTTCTAGGGGCGGAAATTGCATATTTCTACTTTCCGCACCCTTATTTACCCATGGTCGAATCACATTATCGAGATGACCTACATCGGGAGCTCCTAATTCAATTTTATTGATTTAGTAACATTTAATGAATATCTAATATCACACAGTCTGAAGATTGACAACTTTAAGTCTTCTGTAAAATATGAAATTCACAAGATTTTCCATTTCTAAAATCAAACATTTAGTTTCATGGTCAAATCCTTAGTACTAAAGCTAAACAAGCTACCTGTTAGACTACTCTTGACCCTAATAACACAATGTCAAACTATCAAATCTATTATTATGAAAATAAGGTTTCATTCTTGACAAAATATTCGACTCTTTGAAAAAATGTTTTCTAATTAATCCAATTAAAAAGCATCCAATTAATAAAAGAATAGCTTAAAAATGAAAAACTTAGGAAAGAAATTTAAAAAAAAAATGGAGTAAGTGGCTACAGACATGTTACAGCTAATAACCATAAATATTTTGCTAGTACATTAGGTTACACAAACTATGCAGGAGTCTATAAACAAAGGTGACGTATGTCTGGAGACAATCAAATCACTGTATTTCTGGAGCTTATAAAGAATTGTTATCATGCAACAAAAGATCTGCGAAATCCACTCTTTTTTTTTCCTCCAAAGTAGTACCCCTACTTGGTTGGAGTTTATTGCAATATTTTCACGTGCTCCATTTTTTATACTACATGTGTATAATATAAATAAAATCCACTTTAAAAGACATACAAAACATTTCTGTGTATTCTGTTAGGTTTTCTTTTAAAGACTTAAATTATATAAAACCAGTTTTAACTATACATACATGCATATTGTTAATACCACTGAGGTTAGTATGATTTATATTAGAAATAGGTAAAATCGTCATACCTCGTAAGATGATCATCTTACGAGGTATGACGGTTTTACCTATTTCTAATATAAATTTAACTATACAGGTCTAAGCCCAAAACAGCTGTATGCTCTGTAGAAAAATTACTCCGCAACACATGAAAAATCATACATTCTAATTTAAATTTTATCTTGATCCATAAAATAAAGTGTGTTATTACTTAGTATACAAAAGAACACTTTCATTGCAGTTGACGGTAAATTTCCCTGTTTAACAATTATGTGTTTATTTAAAAAAAAAACATTTTCCATTAAGTTCTGCTTCATTTCTTGAGAAGTTGAGTGTTCTTGCTAAAGAATAGTGTAATGGCATTTGGAGATCCTTGAATTGAACAAAAACTTGTTTTATTTCCAGAGTACAAGGAGTATCTACAGCTACTTGAAAAAGAATGAAAGAACTCTGACCTTTCTTTGCCTTGACGCTGACCGTTCGGCCACCCAGGGTTGTGAAGGTCAGGTCTGCGCCGATGTTAAGGTCCAGCTTCTGTCCCAAGACTATGTGGTCTAGAAGAAGTCTCCTTACAGACGCCGAGTCCAACCGGGATATCAAATTCTCAGCTGTGCTGTTGTTCACTGGGGCCAAAATCGTAAAAGCCTTATCTGCAAAATCAATTATTGAATTCATCAAACAAGGAATACACTCATTGTAAACTCAAACAGAATTTTAAACTAATATAGCATGTACACTCCGTGTTTTTAACAGATTACATCATAAATGTATATTTATACTTCTTAAATAATTGTATTCTAAAATACAATAAAACAATTACTGCTCTAGAATTTACCGATGTAATTTCTTTTAATATATTATGAATATAATTTTTGAAACTATAAAAAACAATCCGTTCAAAAAGCATATTTCATACTAAAGCCCATTAAACCTTAACTTACTATGTGTAGGTTTATTTGACAGAAAAATCTATATATTCTTTATTGCTGCAAAAACATAAAAGGCGGTGCTAGTTAGTAACAAGAGTGTTTCAACCTACTCCATTAAAGGCCGTGATTAGTAAAATATAATATTTTTTTTATTTATCATTGACAATGTGGATACACATAATAGTTGCATATATATAGTGTTAAAGCTTGAATAATAGAGGATAAATAATGAAACTCTAGAAAAACGACTTCATAGTCTATAAAATATAATCAAAAAGAGTAAATCAGATGTTGAAATGTAATGAATTAATTTATAATAAATGGGTAATGATATATACATATGAAGAAAAATAATTCAGTAATTTAAATTACTTAAAAAGAAACATTTGAAATGAATTACTTATGCAATTTTTCGTAGCTATTTAGCAATATAGAACTCCCAAAAATCGGAGAATGAACAATGCGCTTTTAAATAGCTTCAAAATGGCGGTATTTTTAGCTCTCAAGCGAAACAAATCTCAAGAGGAACAAATTAACTGTTTTGTGTTTGGATCAATAATGATATTATTTCACTGTTATAGGCTCTTGCAGTGTTTTAAGCCTGGATAAATCTTCCATATCCGGATGATCAAAAACATCATCCGATTTAGGATTCCAATATGCAAAGTCACTAGTTATTTGGAAACGTAAGCAAATTTTTAAACCATATATTCTATATAACTATTGGCGTTCCCCAATGGCTACAAGAAATTTGGCACATTGCTCTAAGGTGACAAAAATAATTAAGTGATCACATAATTTAGTATCAATTAAAATTAAAAAGTATAATGTTTCAATAGTCAGAATTAAAAATCCCTTAAAACGAAAATTTACGATAGATAACAGAAAAGCTACAAATAAAGTAAAAAAAAAATAATGTCATAAAACTTAATTTGTATTTTTTTAGATATCATTAACCATCAAAATTATAAAGTGTTCCTGCTAAAATTTTAATTTTTATAAAGTGGTTTATCCCCAAAAAAAAAATGATTTGGAAAAGCTTCGTATTTAAATATGGTTCTTTCAATCTTAGGATATCAGCGACGAAACTATTTGACATTATAACTTTAGTTGCATAATCACAGCATATGGTAATTTTTGAGAAAAATAAAATAAAACTTCAATATGGTAATTGTAAAATTGAAATGAGTATGAAATAATATCTCCGAGTTATTTCGGAGTCTGAAATGATATCTAATAAAATCAAACGAGGAACAATGAATCGTATCATATCATTTGGAGTACATGTATGTTGAATACAGCAGTTATTGAGGCTATAATGGAGAATAGAGATCACCCACTGGCGACATAGCTGCACATCTGCATAAATAGCGAGATAAAATGAGGGAAGGAAAGGGAGAGGAGAGAAGAGAAATCTATCTCAAAAAACGAATATAATAAATGAAATCTCTTGAGTGGACTACATTCAAATTTATTGTTTTAAATCCATTACCATAACAATCAGTTTAACTTTTTTATTTATTTCAATATGGCTCAAATATTTTGCTTTGGTGAGAAGTCACCAAAGAGCCCAGTACGAGCCCAGTTAGTTATGTGATCACTTCAGGACTGGTAGATCTGGGGTTCGACACCCTGTTTTGGCATTATTTCGCGTTCCCAGCTTATAAAGCCATATCGCAGATAATAACAAAAAAAAAGACTGATACCTTTTTTACGTGAAAGCTCTTTCGCCGCATCTCAGGAGCTGCACCCACCAGAGTGGGTGTCCCACTCACGATTTATTCATGTGAGAGGACATCAAACCGTCAGTACCGAGCTATACGATATCAGGTATTCGTTAAAAGTCTCTACGCTAAATACACTTGAGTTAGGCAAAATTTGGGACTCCCAAGATAGGTTGTTCATTGTGTGATATGACCTGTGACTACTATTTAGCCTTTGTGTGATCTCTCGTAGGACGACTGCTATCTAACCCAACCAGACATGCTTTGCAAGTCCCCTTAACATCATGTATGCGGATATCCCGCAGTTACTTAACACGGAGTTCCAAAGTTCTGTCCCTATCAGTTAGAGAAACAATTTTTCGTTTATTATACATATAATAATTCATAAAACTATTAAGATTTTTCCATAAAGTTTTTTTTTTTTAATTCAGGTTAATCTATTTGAAGGCTGTACATATTTGAGTGCTAGATGAGATTGGTTAACTCTTTTATAAAGTCAAGTTGTAATGTGGAATAGAATAGAAGTGTTAGTAAACGCACTGTAAATTCTCTCTGAATTTCTTATATACACGACTTTAAGTTAATGAGTTAATGCAAAATGGAAATGGTTTATACCCAATGCAAAATGATTCACACTAGTTTTGAAAAACAACATAAATACTAAAAGAATTTTCAAATAAAATTTATTGGCAGAAATATCAGAGGGCATGTTTATGAACCAAAACAGGTTAACTCTTTTATTTTGACTATTGTTGAAGGGGATTTTAATAGGAATCAATACGATTAAACGTAGTAATAATAATACATTGTATTTGAAACAAAACATTCTATAAATAAGTACTGTTTATGATTTTAACAAATAACACTTAGGCCACTTGTGCATGGGTGTTGAAAGAAAGCAGTCTGGTTGATTGTGCATTAGCTGTTTCATTTACCGGGTCAATTGAACTGACCCGGCAAGAACAATAGGCTCCATTGCACAGCTTATCCATCGCAGTCTGCCCAATGAGGAGGCTGGTTATCTTAGTAGTCAATCACAATTGCACTCGGCATGCCTTTGGTGGCTGTCTATCGAATGCTCTTCATGTCCCCGCTCAAGTCTTTCATTAGAGAATACAGATTAATATCTTGACAAACAACAATCATTGCATCCTACAACAAATAGGTTATCCTATAATCTAGGTTATCAGGTGGTTCTCCTATTAAACAGGTCAATCCTCTTACTTTAAAAACTAACAGTTTTTTTTTTTCAAATTAAAATGAAAATATTTTTCAATTCCACCAATATTAAGATTTTTAACGAGTTGCTGCTTAATATATGTTTATTTTCCGAATATACATTTCGTTTTAAATTTTCTTTATGCTTGTTTTTTTTTATTCCAAAAATAAAAACATTATTATCTTATTTTCAAACATTTTAGTAAGAGAAACACTTTATATAGTTATTTAAACTTAATGTTTTACAGAAATGAAATTAGTAAATTATTTCTGATTTTGACATTTTCTATTCAGTTTTGGATGTTAAATATAGCACGCCGTAGTCGCTAATGTGTGACCTTTCCTTGTTTCTTTCCCTTGTTGTATTGGTGGGGGAATGAACCCGCCAGGGTGTTGTTTCGCTTATGTGACGAACTAAGAAAGGTACAATACTGGCTTCAGCTATTCGGGTAAGCACAGTGGATGAATAGGCTGCTCCATTATTGTGTCAGAATCAGGAACTTTCCTCCCTCTAATCAAACTTGCGAACCTCCTTTTTTTCTTCGGGGCAGAATTTGACTTTTCAAACCTCGAAGTTTCTCTGCAGGCATAGCAGCTTTAGCTGCCAATGGAGTGGTGTATATTTCCTCTGACTGGCTCGCAACGTCGGAAAACCTACTCGCTTGATCGTGTGACCTCCTGGAAAGGAAGGGGTTATCTCGCTGATATCAGGGATATTTCCCTTTACAGGGATGTTTTCCATTTACAAAGTAATTATCTGTAAAGGACCAGTGCCCGAGGGTGGAAAGTCTGGTCGATTCTGCACTATCCTATCAATCGGTTGATCTTGCTCCACATCAAACATATAATTCTTTTTCGTTGGTGCTGTCTGTCCAGAGATGGTTTTGACGGGTGGAAAGTCTACGACGCCACAAAGGGGTTAAATCAATGTTTGTTTCCTTCGAATATTTATTTCTCTATCTTTAGTCTTACAACTACCTTCTTTAATCACATAACCTCTACTCTCTAGTCTTCACTCTTCACTTTCCATTTCATCTTCACTCTGAACACCTTACTAATATTTTTACAAGCAACAACCAGTCTATTAAGACTCCTGGTATTATTTTTTGTACATTATATAGGTTGTCCACCTCCGCGTAGTCCAACCTGAGCACATCACTGGTACTGGTTTCATTTCCTCGTCCTTAGGGTGCTGTTGCTCTCAAGTTGCATCAAAAGGGTTCCACGAAAAAAAGCATTTACCTGTGTACTTTATCATGGTATCATTAAAAGACATAGATACATAACTGAAATAAAAATTGGTCTACAGTATGTTGAGACCAAATAACTGAATTGTTAAGATCATATATCATTATTTATAATATAATAATACGGTCCATAATTATAAGGAGTGTTATTTAACAATATATATTATTAATGACTGTATAGAAAGATAAAAGTAGAAACAAGTGAAATGATGAATTTTAAAATCATCTTTAAAATGCAATAGAAACTGCATCTATAATATAAACAGAAAAACCTACTGTTACTAGACCTGATAATGATGAAGCCTTGCCAATAACTTATGTATATGATATATATCTATACATATATTATTTTTTTTATGTATTCATTCCGAAATATGCAGCCGTGCTATCAGTCACTCGTCATGTGACTTAACTCATTTCGAGAAAATAAGAGGTAAATCAGCCTCAAATCAGAAGTATGGAGAAAAAAGACGTCTCTTTTCTTAACTGACGGAAGGTAATTATTCTTAATTGATTTGATTTTAAGTTGTTCTATTGGGATTGGAATTGGATTGGGTTTCCAATTGCTATTAGAGAATCATTCGTCCACTCTTCCCAGTGCATCGATATTAGTTTACACAGACAATATATTCATTCTAAACTAACTCTCCTTTTTACCTTAGTTAAAAGTTTTACAAAGGCAGGTGATTTATTTATATTACTTTATAAAACGAGTTTATAAAGTAAAACCAACTTTTAAATTCGATTTAGTGAAAAGATTCGCTTTTATACCTAAACTCTTTAACATATACTAGCATTTTACAAGCTTATTCAATAATATTAATTCTATTTTGGTTATAACCATTATGAAAAAGACTAATGACACTAGATTAGATTGTATATTTTAGATTTAAATATTTAATTACAGTAAATTTGACTTGCTCAGAGTTCAAATAACTTTGAAGTTTGTTTTCTAGTACTTTTGGAAAATGTTTATCTGTCTAATCGTCGCACATTTCTTTCCAATATGTTTTACTTGAATCAGAGCAAACAGAATTACCTCTTCTCTGTCTCAAGATGTCCATAAACATGCCTGCATTTCAATGAATCTTTTATGGTTCTTGAGTGTGCTTCTCATTTCAATCCCTTTATCACTTATTGCAAACAGTGAAACAATATAAAAATATAAACAAATTATTTGGTACTTTTAACATGAAAACTTACAATATTTAGTATTTAGTTTTTAAATTACATTTATTTATTATATTTAATTGAATTTATATAAAAAAAATATTTTAACTGCACAAGTAATATCCTCAAACGCTCTAAGACTTACAAACAATTTATTTATTCAAGAAAACAAATGGTATAGTTGTGCATAAAATTTCTTCAAAAAGTATTAAAATACTTCAGATTTTACCTAAAGGAGATAATAATTTAATATTGTTAAATGCACTTCAACACCATAATAATTTTAAATAAGAGACCTAAAGTTTGTTTGTTTCCACACTCCAGTCCAGAAGCTTTCTCCCTCCCTAAGTGCTGTCCTCGAGTCACAAACTGTCACTCAGTTGTTATTTGACTCCTATTTTAGTTGTGGGTTCATTCTTCATGAGTAGTCCTCAATTTACCTTACTCCAGGTAAATTATGCAAGAAATCCAGCTTTACGTCCTCTCCAAGGAATGGAATGTACAAGTTTTTACTTTACTATAAGTAAAGTATAGTGATCGTGAAAAAATTCGATCTCGAGATTTTGACGGAATTACATGTTTTGAGGTACCAGAAGTCGTTTTATGACGTTTTTACGATGATGTCTGTGTGTGTGTGGTTGGGTGGGTGGGTGGGTGAGTGTGTTAGCATTGCTTGTTACCACGCTACGGTCCAGAATCTTTAATGGATCAAGTTGATATTCTACACAAAAATGGGCCTCATAGGGAGGAAGATCCCTATTGTTTGGGAAGAATTATGCATGATGGGAAAGTCACTTTTTTTGCCAAAAACCGTTTTTCTTAAAACATTTTTCATCAGATAATCTAAGTTTATTTTATTTTCGATCTATTTTACAATTCACAGCTAAACTAAGAGTGAACAAATAATAATTAATACTGGCACAAATGTTTGAGCATTTAAATATTATAGAGTATGTACTTCCAACCGGATACAATTTTTTTATGTTAAATGTAATACTTATTATATATGTTTTGAAATGTGGTTGTTAATTAGTTTCAGTTAATTAATTCAGTTAATTAGCTAGTTAATCAACGTTGTGCATAACGTTATTGTTATCATCATGATCGTTTATGTAAACACTTTTCTTTCTTTTTTTTTTTATTTTTACCAGTATCAATATGCTTGAAATTTCCAACATGACAATAAAATTTATTGGACGGTCAAATTGCATTAAAATTAGCAGATCAAATAGCTAATAAATAAAAAAAAAAAGCAACGAAAGAGTATCCATAGGGGGAACAGGGTGTTTGAGGTCCATTGTAGATAAACCTCAAGAGTCCACAATGGAAGAACTACGACTCAACTATGGTCACAATTAACTCTCAGCTGCAGTCGACTCCACCGAAGCGCAACTGATCCGTTTTTGATTGAGTATGAGGACAGCGAAGACACCTATTTTTAAGAAGTCGCTGCGCAGCTGTCCCAATAAAACTTTTAACTTTGCAAACCAACTAGAACTTACTTCTTAAGCAATATAGTCCCACTACATAAAATCAGAAATCTTTCGAGCAGTTCAAATTTTTGGCACCATCAATGTCTCATAATTGCAAAAAAAAAATGTTCTAACCAAAAACAAAAACAGGTCTCAAATTAGATATAATACTCTATGTATAGACTCTTTGCATTAACGTGCACATAAACATAAACAAATTGAAGTATGATGAATATGCAAGTGAAAGAAAATTTTTGGAAAAACCAACCGTTTCAAACACTTAGTGGTTTTCTTCAGATTATATTTAATTAAAATGTAATAAAAAATAAATTACAAATTTAATGAACTTTTTATTTATTTACAAGATTTAATACAACATTTAGTAACTCATTAGTATCGTCTTTATTTTCTCCAATGCTGAGTGTATCTTATTATATAATTTTGTATTCATGTGTTCTTAACATTTCTGGGGACCAAGAAAAAGTGTTAGTACAGAAGTTAAGTGCCTACTGAAAACAATATCAATATTAATAAACACTTGGATGGGTAGATCTTGTGTCATTTACGCCAACTCTGATGTTTCAAATAGGGAAAGAATTATGAATGAACCATAGCCTCACTTATTAAAACTCCCAAGAGATTTAAAGTAAATATAGGAGTCGACGTTGGAAAAAGAAACTTATTTGTAACTAGGAAAATACATTTAAATCGTAAATAATGCTGATACTGCTCTTCACATAGAAGGAAAGAGGGAAAGAGTTTGAGAGAGAGAGAGAGAGAGAGAGAGGGGGGGGGGGGGATTTTCATTCCTGATTGTCACCATGCTAAACAAAAGAAGTATTGACAATGTTATATTTGTGAATAACATGAAGCTGAAGAACCAGTACAAGCCAGTTGATGAGAGGAAATGTAGGTAACTGATTCCGTGAATTAAAATAAAAAAGGAATATTTTTGAGCAATGAAAATATATTCAACTATTGGCATACCAAAATAAATATGCAATAAATGTACAATTTATTAGATAGAAATTGCTGAAACGGAAATATTTCCAGCTCTCACCCTAGCATGGTAAATAGCTAGCTCAATCAAAATAAACCTTCCCTCTCTCTCAATTTTACGAATTCCAGACATCTGGTATATTGTGCAGTTTTGTTTTCCTTCACTATTTTAACAGAACATCAAAGCAACGCCAATCGATTTCCCTTTTCTTCACTTTAGATTTGTTTCAGTTGAAACTAAACAGTTTCCTTTACTCTTCTCGTTCAAGTCATACATTTAAATCTAACAAGCATTGAAATATTCATTCATAACAAAAAGTACTAAATTTAGAAAAGCAAAAATTTTGAATTTTTTTTTTTGTAGATTTTGTGCTTAAAAAAGACTGAGTCAGATTTTCTTACTTACAATTATATTAAAATTATAAATATATTTTTTTGAATATAAAAATATTGACAACTTTGATATAAATATTTTCAACTAATTTCTGCATGAATATATATCATCGTCTAAACCACATCAAGACAAACAGGAATGTGACTAACCTATATGTTACTAATGTATCTAATTAACATGATTTGGACGTTGACTTTTGTTTCACATGTTTACTGTGACACAACACACACACAACACACAACACAATACAAATATAATATGTTATATATATATTATATAATATATATATTATATACAATTAAAAGAAACGGTCCAGAGGACTTTTTTAAATAAAATAAATTCAAAATAAGGAAACACACAGAAAGACACAGACATAACTCACATCGAAATATCGATGTTAGTTACATATATATATATATATATATATATATACCAAACGAATGTTTATATATATACCCATCGAAATATCGATGTGAGTTATGTTTATATATATACCAATTAAATTAAATGATTTCACGAACTAAATAAACTAGATTCACGGAAAGAACGCATACAAAAAAAATCACAGGGAACTCACTACTACATTTCGATTGCCTCGTCATCAGGAGTCTTCACCTGTCTGCGGACCGGCTATCCGAAACAGACGAATAAAGTTCAATGTAGATAAAGAAATATAGAGAAATTAAAAACACACACTTTCAGTCTCTAAATTTTTGATTTGAAGTCTTCAGGAGAGATAAAAGAGGGAAGTCAAACGCACTGGTACAGAGACGGTTTGAGGAGGTCTCCAACCGTCTCTGCACCAGTGCGCTTGGTTTTCCACTCTTATCTCCCCTGAAAACTGTTCTACTAATACATACTAATATTTAATAAAAACAACACGTATCAAAAAAACATTAATCTGTTTTCATTAAACATTTGCATGGCAGGACCTTTTATTATAATTTTTTTTAATATTAATAACTACCACCTAGAAAATATTTGCACATCTGAATATAATAAACGTTGTATAATTAATCTATGAAACTAATTATTAATTTATTATGTAGAACTGAATTTTTTTAGCCAATTCCTGGAAAAATATACATATTGGTTTCTTTAAATCTAAACATTCAGCACTTACATTTCAATGGATTTGTTTCTTCCGTTGATCAACTTCTTTTCTTTTTCATCTCAGTTAAGACGTATTTGTTTTTTTATAAATAAAGTTCATATTGCTTTAGGAAAACGTTTAAGAACAACAAATGCTTGCTGAAATAACAAAAAAATTATTAATCTTTCATAGCCGAAAACTCCCTCAATCGATATTTCTCAAGAAATTCCATTTAAGAGTAACAAATGTTTGCCTCCAAATAGAACTGGAATCAAGTTCTAATAATTCCATTTCAAATAATAGTCTGAACCAAGCAAGCTTTGTTTTAATTTTTTGCCAATTTGTTTAATTCTCTTGCATTTATAAAAAGTAATTTTATTCTGATATCCAAAGGAGAATAATAGGTCGTGAGTTAAAATCTTACTCTTTTTCTAGTATTATTTGCCATTATTCAGCTGTTTTTGCAAAAGGAACAGTAAACTTTTTAACTCAAGGACAATTAGAACAGTAAACCCAACTATGTAGTAGTAGCAGTAGTAGTAGTAGTAGGCAACCCTTCAGGTTGCACCTTCAGGTTGCAGTGGCTGTTCCAGAAGGGAACACACATAGGCCGAACATTGGCCCTTTGTGATATCACACAATGAAAATTGATTTCACGTAGGGGGTCCTAAATTTTGCCTTACTCAAGTGTATTTAGAATAAGGATCTTTAACGAGTACCTGACATCGTATAGGCCTGGTATCGACGGCTTAACGTCCTCTCCGAGGGACAGCGACCTCAGATTGGTTCAATTCCAACCTGAATAAATCGAGGACCAGGTGGGTATCGAACCTCGGACCTACCAGTTCAGAGGCGAGTACGTGAACCACTGAGCTATCCTGGGGGCCCCAAACCCAGCTATACAGGTGGCTACAAGTATACAAGTTTCTCCAAAATATAAGCAGCAGCACTAGGGTTTCATTGCTGACAAGTCGTTCAAGTTGTGCCTCCACTGACCCAGTGGAATGAAAAAAAAATCTGGAGTGGCCTACACTCTACTTTACTATAAGTAACTTAATGTCAAATTTCTTGAGTATATAAAACATAACGTCTCATTTAAGCATAACGTAAACATCTAAATGGGATATAATTATTAGCCTGTCATTCCTGAGGTAGTACAGATAGTGATTGAAGGACATATCAATTTATAAGCTTATTTTTGTACATCACAAATAATTTATTATTTGCAAATAATTTCATTAGTATAACTAATATTTTATATATTAATAACATTTTTGTTATTAATATATAACAGTAATAACATTTTTGAAAAACCAAAGTGAACATTTCTTGAAACGAAATAGTATCCTACAAGAGAACATGGCTATTGTTCAAATAGCCAGTAGATTTCTTACATCGTTTACTTGACATCCTTCTACATTGAATATTAATGTAAAATTTTCAAATTTGAAACAGTAGAATACTCTTTTTTTCTCTGAAAAACTTCTTAAACAGCGAAGAAAATGTTGTTTTAAGGTGATTTGTTAATTAAAGATGTACGATAATTACAGTTATTAATCTCTAAACGAAAGATTTATATTTTGAATTATCTTTTACATTTTTGGTTTTTAACAGAATTATTATACTGGGAATTTTATGGCTTCTTAGTATTTAATAAGATCATTTTCCTTCCCCTTTGTCAAATAACATATAAACGAATTTTTTTTAATGAGTGTTATCATTTACCTGCACAATATTATTCCTCTTACATCTCTTATAAGTCAATAATATATTTTCATTTTTCCATTAGAAACATCAATTTTATCTCAGTGGATTCGCTCAAAAAATTTCTAAGTCAATGTAAACAATGTAAAAAAATACAAAAAATTCGACAAGTATAGCAGGTGATCTCTTAGTCTAGAATAAACAAACAGTTTTTATATCGTTATTGCTCTTTCCCGTAATTGAAACTTCATGAATTTTTTTTTGTGAATTGCTAATTTTTTGTTCCATTTTTTGTAAAATTTTCATTTTTTTTTATCGAGCCGTTTAGCTTCAAAAAATCATTTTCTGAAAACACAAATCGTACAGTAACACCCCTTTAGCGAAGGTAATTTCAAAAAAAAATATCTCAACTCATTTGCCATATAATGTTCTATTTGTAGGCATAGTTTCATTCTTGTCCGTCAAACAGTATGGCTTGTATCGCTCTCACAAGGTTTGAGATTGAATTATAAGTCAACATTTTTACATTTTATTGAAAAAAAAAATATTTCCTGTTGTCTTAAAATTCTCAATATATTTTTCGTTTGTTGCATTTGTAACTTCAAAGATAATGTCAAAATTTCAAAATTCTAGGGTTATCAGTTTAGGAGAAATAAATGTTTTAAAAAAAACGGTTTTTGGCAAAAAAAGTGACTTTCCCATCATGCATAATTCTTCCCAAACAATAGAGATCTTCGTCTAAATGGGGCCCATTTTTGTGTAAATATCAACTTGATCCATCAAAGATTCTGGACCGTAGCGTGGTAACAAGCAATGCTAACACACCCACCCACCAACCCACCCACCACCCACCACCCACCCACCACCCACACCCACACACACAGACATCATCGTAAAAACGTCATAAAACGACTTCTGGGACCTCAAAACATGTAATTCCGTCAAAATCTCGAGATCGAATTTTTTCACGATCACTATACTTTACTTATAGTAAAGTAAAAATGCAATGGTTAGCGCACTAGACAAATAAGTAAAAGCGATATTTTCCGATGATTCAACACAGAGATTTGTATGCTTGGGGTCTCATTATATCTAAGGATATGGATCCCGACCTTACTGCCGCAGACGCACGTTCGTCCTTGAAAATATTTGCTTATGCTCCTTACAGAATGCTAACTTTTTTTCTTTCATCAATTATATATAGTTAAATATTGAACAATGCATGAGTTAAGAATCTTAAAAAAAAAAACAGAAACAATGCTAAAGATTTCAAGGATATCATCCTCTAACATCCCTAACTATAAATACTTTACAAATGAAATGTCATACAATACCTATTTCTTATTATATTAGTATAAATTAACTTATTTATTTTATATACAATGTCTCTAATGCAAAATTTAATATTAAGAAGCTTTATATAATTATCTTGGAAATATTAATGATATTTTGAAAAATATCACCAAACTCAGTGAATAAATATTATGTTTATACAGGAATGGATTAAGATCAAGCAAAGTAAGCACATGTTAAGGGCATCATGGAAGGGTGGAGGGAGGAAAGACAAATTTATCACTTACGCTCTGTTAGGGGAACCGTTAGATTTGAGGGCAACCACAAAACATAATTTATTTATAAATTATATTAATAGCTGTTGGAAACTTCTGGGAAGCCAGTTTTCACTTTAGCACCTTTGGAAACGGTTCCGGTTAATTTTCCTAGTTTTCTCAGTTGAAGCAACAAAAACTTCGTAACGGCTACTATAAAACATGGTATGCTATATTACCTCTATTAACAGGTAAATGTGTTAGGTAAGATCAGCTCAATGTGTTAGATAAGATCAATGTTTAATGATCTGATCAAAAACATTGCAGTAAAATTAAGAGAAAACTTCTCAAATTGAACTGAAAGAATACCAAAATAAACATTGCATATTTTCTTACTATTAATTTTGTTTACTTTCGATGGCTTATGGTTTATTATGTTTATACTATGATTTACACACAAAAGTATGGAGCTATATTAAGAACCTTATTATTAAAGTTTTTAATACACAGATAGAATTTTAAAATTATTTACAAAACCTGCCAGGTCAACTTAGACAGCTAAGGGGTTATACAACCTTGGCTTAATCCTGTGACATTATCCGTTTAAAGGAAAGGTAGATTACTAGACATGAAACATTCAACCCAAATTTTTGATATTCACATAACTTTTATTCAAACATCCATTCAATGTCCTGATGATGACTGACGTTGAGTAGAAACATGTCAATAATTAACGTAAGTACAGCGATCCCTCGCTGTTTCACGGCTCAACTTTTGCGTTCTCAGTGAATCGCGGATTTTTTACATCAATATTTATCAAAATTAAAAATTGAGAGCTTCTTCAGCTCTATTGGAATCTTTTCTGGACGATCTAAGCGCCTCTAGGACCTGAAGATGAGGTGTCGCCTGAGAAGCAGTAAAGTACTCATTAACCTGTATAGTAAATAACCTTCATCATCTTCACCTCCATTGTACTTCTCAGGTTTTTTATCGTCATTTATCAAGATTATCGTCAGTGAAGCGGAGAGGAGCTATCGTCAGAGTGAGTCACGCATCTTGTTATAAGAATAAAAGAGTTCTAAACACATATTTATGTACACCTGTTTACCTCTACATATGTATGTACACTTACACACGCACGCAAACAACACACACACACACACTCACTCACATAAAGTGGAACATGTTGAAAAAAAACACACACACAACACACACTACATCATACGAGAAAGAGTGTGAGAGAATTAATGTACAGTACGTATTGCTTATACATTGTTTTATGTATGTTATATTTTTTACATGTCCATCATCCATACCTGCGACACAAAGCGTCCCACATTTAGACAATGTTTTGTCTTTTGTACGATTTTTTTTTTCATCAATTAGTTTTAATAAGTCTATGTTTGTTTTCCTTGTGATATTAGATAAGGCTGCAACACTTTTTTTAGCTTTTATTTGATATTTGAATGTCCTAATAATAACATATTAAGTTATATCTTGATGTATATGTTACATGATGTATTTATATACACTTATCGATATTATATAGATACAACAAAAATTATGTAGAAAATGGGGGGGGGGGGGGCCGGTGATACTACCTCGCGGGTTTCCGATTAAAGTGGTTGGTCCTAGCATTTACTGTGAAAATTGAGGGACCAGGGTACTTCTTTAGAGGTTTATGTAAGAAGAGCTAAAAAAAAAACCAAAATATTTAGATGAAGTATGATGAAAATTTCACCAAAATTTGATGCATTCTTTAATATATATGAAAGATGTATAGGGATGAATTAAATTAAAAATGAAATAGTTCTAATGCTTTTCGATTGCTCGACGACGAAGAACTGACAACACGTTTTTGACTAGATGGTATGGAAAAGCTATAATTGTGAAGTTAACATTTCTATGATTGTTAAGTCCGCTCAAAGTACTCGTATTTCTATAGTGAAGCAGTACCATCAACAGTTAGACAATCAGTTAAAAACATCTATAAACTCCAGCAGTTCAGCTACTTATTCAGATGTTGTGAAATGCTGAATCAAGGCATTATTGATATGATGTATCTTACACATTGGCTGATTGGCATTTGGCTTCTACAATGAGATGCGATTTAGTTTCAAGACGTCCCCATTTTAGTTTATTGTCCCACATCTACACCTGCGACACAAAGCGTCCCACATTTAGACAATGTTTTGTCTTTTGTACGATTTTTTTTCATTAATTAGTTTTAATAAGTCTATGTTTGTTTTCCTTGTGATATTAGATAAGGCTGCAATTTTTTTTTAGCTTTTATTTGACATTTTAAAATGCCAAATAAAACATTAGTAATGGATTTACACTAATGACATCATACAAACACAACGCTTTACTGTTAAACTGGCTAAAAAGCAGTTCTGGAGAATGACCTTTCACTAACGAAGTTTTGTACTGTAAATTGTACAATACATGATAATTCAAAATAGAAATTTTTTCAACTGTCCCGACATGATTGTGCCATCTATGTTTAACCTTTTCTTACTTGTGAACCCTCTCTGATAGCATCTTAGAGATAGCACCTAGATTTAAAAAAAATAACTAATTACGCATATGTAAGTTTTCGAAAAAAAATTATATGGATATAAACATGAAATTTCAACAATAAATGATCTCATTATACTTATAAAGTGAATTTAAATGTAAAAATATTTTTATAACAATATCAAAACATTTATTTGGTTAATATTTTATAAATTGTATAAAGATAAATTTTAAAAAAAAAATACATTTAGGTAAAGAAAAGAAAATAATAAATTAGAAAAATATGACAAACTAATGAAAACTTGTTTCTGATGTTTTGATGCTAATATTTTAGATCTCTTCTTACAAGCATTGAGGGCCAGGTTAGCTCAGTGGTTAACGTACTCGCCTCTGGGCTGGTAGTCCGGGGTTCGTATCCTCACCTGGCCCTCGATTTATTCACGCGGCAGGTGAATAAATTTAGGTACCTCATCCCTCGGAGAGGACGTTAAGCCGTCAGTCCCAAGCTTGTACAATGTCAGGTACTTGTTAAAGATCGCTACTCGAAATGCATTTGAGTTAGGCAAAATTTAGGACTTCCAATGTAGAATCTGTAGAATCATCGATGAAACAAAAAGCCGGTAAATGACTGGCATTATCTATCACCCTCTAGGGGATCGGATTAAACAATAAAAAAAATAGGTATAATTTTCGTTATTGTACATAGATTTGTTATATGTACATAGATTTGATATGAAGCAACAAATGCTTATCACCGACTATAAAATCACTAATTTTTCCTCGAGCAGACCCTTTTTAATAATCTATAATCCCTTGGAGGTATTTGTGAACCCTAGGACTGACTAAACCTGAAGGAATCCACTCGCGTGCTGCTAATCTTTCCCCCGACTAACTGGTCACTCAAAGATAATCGCCCTTTCCCATGGCTTCTTCAAGGTCGCCCATCTCTTCAATCACCACCTTCCCACTTCTTCCTGGTCCTTTCAACAAATATCATATCATAGCTATCTTCAGTTTATTTGGTAATTTTCTTGGCCTTTGAAAAACTTCCATTTGCTTTAACCAACGTAATACTTGCCCTTGACAGATTGATCGTTATCTTTATAATAACATAAACACTAATCCTCATCCTGTTCGTGTTTTATCTAAAAAAGCAGTCACAACTAGTCATTATAGAATCACTGGGAATTTTAACTGCGCATAAATAATTAAAGAATAACTCTTAATTAAAATTAATAAAATGCAAAACAAATTGGACTGTTTAAAGTCTGTCAATTGATTTTGGCAACAAAACAATTTATTTTTCAAAGTGGTAAGATTACGAAAAAAATAACAGCTATGGCCTGTCACAAACACGACCCAGCAAAACATGCTTTCTAGATTTAAAACGAATAAATTTCAGTTTAAAAAGGATTTTTTTTCATGATTTGCATTTGCGATTTTATCTTGCAACAAAACAGTGATAGTGAACTTACATCTTCCTTCTTCTTACTCCATTGAGTAATGTCGGTTTTATTTATTATTTGACGTTCAGTTGAAAATTAACTGGAATGATATAAAGTAAAAATTTCATGCTAGACATATAAATGAATGAAATGCTGGTAATCACTTTATTTTAGAACGGTTTGTAAAGCTCGCATAACACCTTTAATTGACCCTCTGTAAAGTCTTAATTTAGCATAAAATATAGAACAAACATAAAATATGTTTTTGTCTGCAGTAACGTGCCTAGGAGTATTCCCCAGTTACCATATGTTATGTTAAGTTGGGTTGGGCAGTCCATCCCATGAGAGAATAAAAATTGGCCCTTTGTGATTCCTCACAATGGCCATTTTACATTGGGAGTCCTAAATTTTACCTAACTTTAGTGTATTTAGATATTTAACGAGTACCTGATATTGTTCAAACTCGGAACCGGTGTCTTAACGTCCTCTCCGAGAGACGACGTGCTGAAATGTTCTTTACTTCCCACGTGAATAAATCAAGGGTTAGAGAGGGTAGCAAACCCCGTATACTATTTGTCCAGGGGGTTTGTACCCTGGCCTCTTACATATATTTCGAGTCTAATTTTACTTACATGTTCACATTTGATAATAACCACTCTTAGTTTTCATTCAATGATAAGGCATCAGTGGACTGTGACAGGAGTCGAACTTATAGATATCTCCAACTACCAGGTCACGGGTGAGTACGGAGCCTTGAGTCAATCAGTACCAGGCCACAATCAATTTGGAATAAAACTCTGGAATACAACTTTACTGAACATTGGGGATTGAATCACTCTAGATGTGTTTCAAGTTTCTACTCAAACTTGAAATGTAAGGATGTAAGGTTTTGAACCTCACATTCTTCTATACTTTCCATTACATCCTTACTAATTTAACTTCTAGCTGAACATGTCATAGTAACTGTGATGAAATCCATTGTATAGGCAAAATAAAGATCTTTGAAAAATTTTCATAGCTTTTTTTTTTGTATTTAATTGGGATAGATGATTTATTTTGCTTTAGGATTTTGATGGTAAATAACTGTTACTATTCAGAAATTGTTTGAGAAACAACTGAAATAGCCTCATTCCAAACAAAATTAATAGTTCTTCTGAAAAGATGTTTTATTTTCATATCAGACAAATCAACGAAATAATATTCTTTTTATTATTTATCAGACCCTGAAAGATTTATTATTTTGAAATATAACAACATTTTTGCTCCTTTTTGAAACACACTTGACATTTAATGAAGCCCAAAAATCTCTCCATCTAATTTAGTTTCATATTATTCCCAAAGTGGTATGAAACGAAAAAAAAAATCTATTTTTCTTAACTTTTTATTCATTAAATGTCTTTTCTTTTTAATTTTTTACCAGTCAGATAAAAACATTTCGTTGTGTCTACTCATCTAATGCTAGTCCATAAAAACGTGTTTTACATTGCACGTACTCTATTCAAGAAATAACTCCTTCTAATGCCGCTCGAGACGAAATTACAATTTTTGTTTTCACAACACTGAAACACAAAAGGAAAAAAAACAAAGATGTCTAAGAACTTCATTCAGGGGAAAAAACTGGTTTGGTCAGTTTTTTCTTAATATGAAAATGAAATATGTGGGGCGCTTGATATCGTAAATTTAAATTAAAATGAGAGATTTTACTGTTGCAATGAAAATAAAAATAATTAAGTGTATATCTGATATATTTAAATGAAACACATGTTTCTATTTCATCAGTCCTTGTTATTATTTTATAAAAACGACTTCCGGGTTTTCGACCATGAATTGGCCTTCACCAGAAATAATAAATAATATCAGTTTAAAAAAAAATTCTGTAGGCAACTACATTGCTATTTTAAACTCATTGTTGTCAACTTACATAAAGTAGGGTTCCTTTTAATATCAGTTATTATAATATTTACTAAAATTAATATACGCAAGGATATTTATTTAATCGCTTCTCCAACTTCAAAAACTGCATTATGACTTTCCCATGCAACTACAGTACATTTCAAAGAGTTTCTCTCCATCTTTCTTAAAATTTACCATGTTTTTATTTTAACTTTTATAGGTAAAGGTCTGATGAAGTAAAAAAATAAAACAGTTCATATAAAAAAAACTTATATGGAAGATTTATACTTATATATTTTTACTTTACTATAAGTAAAGTGTAGTGATCTTGAAAAAAATTTGATCTTGAGATTTTGACGGAATTACATGTTTTGAAGTCCTAGAAGTCGCTTTATGAAGTAGTTTTTTCAATGATGTTTGTTTGTGTGTGGGGTGGGTGGGTGAGTATGTATCTATTCTAAGACAACGATAGGACGGAGTGACAGAATCCTGAATTGAGCCAGAAAATATGACAGCTTAAAATAAACACCTCTGCCCAGGATATTAATATTTAATATCATTTGTCAATTTCTGGATTACCTGAGGATCTTTGAGCTTTATAATGGAATAGAAAAATAACTATTAACCTCAGAGCATCTCTTACGATCTAGTTACTCATAATACAATGTGTATAAATTTGACTCTTTAGCACAGAATGAACTTTAAGATGTTGATATAAGAGATTTTGAAGGAGAGGAAGTGTCAGGGTCCAGGAGCACTTTCGCTGCCTCTGACGTAATTTTATACATCACCACTAGACATAAAATCAAAGGTTTGAACGCCTGTTTGGTTTATAATGAACTCGCAAGATTTGTATAGAAGAGATCTAGGAGGAGAGGAAGTGGTAGGCGGAGAGGAAGCAGGCGTTCTTGGCCCAGTGGCACTTTCGCTGCCTCTGACGTAATTGTGGTCATCGCCCCTGGGCACCGTTAGTCGCATTAGACATCACCTTGACCAGACCAAAGAGCTTTGTCATTTTCACCCTAGCCTGCAGGCGTTAATCGAGTCAGTCTGTGTAGTGCTTCACCTAATTAACAGCTTCAGTCACCAACAAACACAATCAAAACAGTTTGACAACAAAGAAGTAATTTGATAATATTAAGCTTTTAATGATTCAAACTCAATTAACCTTTTGACTGTTTTATTATCACAATCAGATAGTAAACAAGAGAATCAGGAATCACTTTGAAAATGATTTAATTCTATGCATCAGGAATTCAACTTTGCAATATAAAACAAAAATTTGGAATCAGAGAGTTAATTGGCTAAATATTTCAAAAAATGACTCTTATTTCTTAACAACAGAACAGTTTTTAAATTTTGCACAGCAGTTTCATTTTGCTTTGTTGTTCTATTTTTAATGGTTCTAGGAGGATTTTAAGTTTGCGGTAAACACTGAATCATGAAAGCTGAATGATTCACTCTAGATATACTTCAAGCTTCTACCTAAAACTTCGACATTTCAACCATACATCTAACACAAGGCAACCTAGAAACTGTAACAAAATCTATCGTATGTCTAGACAGATTACAGATCTTTGTAAAAGTTGCACCGCATTTTAGTATTTAATTTGAATAGATAATATATTATACAATGGGTTTAAAAGGTAAAATAACTTTTACTATTTAGAAACTTCTATTGAAATAATTAAAATATTTTTATTGTTAACAAAATTGGCAGCTTTTCAACCAAAATTTTGTATTTACATGTTAGACGCATCACTGTAGTTATTTCCAATTCTAAAATCTTTATTTACTGATCACAATGAGAACTATAAAATCACGTTATGTCCTAAGCTCATAAAAAGCCTACCTTCCTTCAAAAAGTTCCCCAATCCACCACTTAAAATTTGCACTTTCAAAGTAAAGTAAATCTAATTAGTTCGATCTTTCTTCGCATGACTCCATACCGTGAAACCAGATGCCCACGAAAAACTTTAACATACCAGCCAGACAAATCACTACCAGATTTTCCTGTTGACTTCACATTCACAGTAGAAAAGTAAGTTAGAGAGAGAGCACTACGAGTAACATGCACCTCATTATTATAACGTGAACTGTCGAGAGTGTTAAGATAACTTCTTTGGCAGGTCAACTAATACCTTTAAATATTCAAACATTGGAATTTTTTTTTCGGTTTTATTATGTGTTTTAAATTTGAAAAAAAATTATAATACACAAAAAATGAAATAAACATATATTTCAGTTAATATTAAAATTAAGTACAGCGATTCAATATAAGATATTTGGAGAAGTTTTACAAAGAGGAGTTCCAGCATTACTGTTAAAAAACAAACCGATTCAAATTACTAACAATAAATAAAAAATAATTCTAATAAAGTATAATTGGTATTTATATGTAACTAACCAAAATGAATGCCGTTTAGTATATGGAGGAATAAGGTGACTGTTAGTATCTGCTGTATGGAGGATTTACGTTGAAATCGAGGAACCATCCAATGACAGCGAGATCTTTAATGCCGCGCCACCGGTGTAGCTAATGTTACCATCGATCCTACAAACCAATTTGCCGTCTCAAATATTACATTTGCAAAAACTCTTTCAACGAAACAGTATCACATTACCTTCAGATGTTCTCTCATCATAACTGAATGAAAATTGGGTTGACATAAGATAGCGTTTTACTCTTTTATAATTGTAAACGTATTAATTCTTAATAATTGGATATGTCTATTTTAAGGAAAATTTTCGATAATTTTTTAAACCAATTGGAAACTCAATATGCGGATAACGTGAAATTTTATCTGATGTATAGATTTTTAATCTATAAATTTAATAAATTTATAGATTGAAAAGAAAAGTACTTATTGGTGCAAATGAAACTTTTTCGGTAGAAGCGAATAAAATATTGTCATATTTCAAATTTTGACATTGCATTTAAAATACATTCAAGTACTTAGTTATAACAATAATAGATGTTAGACAAATATTTTACTATTATTTGCTAGATTAAATGCAAAAAACAAAAAGTTATTCTTAAGTATTAAAAGTTCTAGTTCGAATAGCAACTCCTGCAATAACTGAGAACATAAAGACACCTTTACAAGCGTCAAATAAGGGTAGTAATTGCATATGCTATGTTAGCACAGTAAAGTACTAGCACACATTGCCATAACTTTAAACGTGTTCACCACCGTTCATTTATTAGCATCTGAAATTATATTTTGCTATACATTTCATATTTGTTTAGCATTTATTGAGTTCGAGATTAACAAAGAGCAACACACAAAGTAGGGAAACACACTTACAGACTCAAATTTTCAGGTAATCCGTCTTCAGGAGAAAAGAGAATGGGAGACCAAGCACGTTGTAGGCGCAACGGCAAGTAACCAACCCGGCAACCGTCAGTGCTGTCAACCGTACCCGGTCTTAAAGTATAAAATTAGGAGAAGATATAAATAGAAACTCAGATAAGCAGTACTGGTTGGGTAAAACTATAAATAGGTGAAAAATTATAAACAATATAAGATAAAAACAAACTATAAGAAACAAAAATAATGATAGAGAAAAGAAGAAAAAATATATAAAAAAATAATAATAATAATAATAAATAATAATAATAATAATAAATAAAAATAAATACAATACAAAAAACTTGCATTGGTTGTTTTAGTAAATAAAAGATAGAGACTGAATAAAAGGGTAAGTATGGGAAACTAGTTAAGAATAAGAATTTAGAAAAATAAAATAGGATAAAACAAATAAGCAAGCACAACGTGCTTGGTCTCCCATTCTCTTTTCTCCTGAAGACGGATTACCCGAAAATTTGAGTCTGTAAGTGTGTTTCCCTACTTTGTGTGTTGCTCTTTGTTAATCTCGAATTCGTATTGTGTCCAGTTTGGATCGTATTTCGTTTTTTAGTGAATTTTAGCATTTATTGTCTATTTCTAATGGATACTGTATAATTATTTGTCAAAATACCATACTTCTGGTATTTCACTGAACTGAATGTTTGAATTGAACAACAATAAGACTTAAACGTAACCATATCAGCAAATTGCCAACGGTTGAATCGAAGAACATCAAATCAGAGTAATGCGGAAAACTGAATAAGACAGAGTTTTATAACCTGATATTGTGGAAAAGCATGGATCTGATATTGTAGTAGTGATGTTGAAAATAATGAGAAAAGTTTCTTATAAACATGTTTTATTAATAAGAGAATGTTTCTAACATCTGGTATTTTTCTTAGATGTTAAGTTAAGTATAATGGAAACATAAAAATAGCAAAATAATATATTAAAACTTTGTCAGCAAGGAGACATACGTGTTTACAGTGAGAAAAAAAATCAGTAAAAATGTTCGCACTCTTACTATAAAAAGGATGAACTCTCTATATTCATAATAAGCAAAGAGTGATATGCATCGTGAATCACACTCCATCATTGAGTCTCTTCTGCATTGCACTTATATATTTCAAATATTATTCATTGAATAGTCCATGAATTAGCAGCTTCATTATATTATTTTTAAAAAGTTTAACTGCTTGAATAATGAAGAATGTTAAGAATGAGATGATGTGATAAAATTTAAAAGGTTATGGATGCTGTTCATAAAGATGCTTTTTTTTCAGGCTTGACCCAACATTATCCTTCCACTTTTTATGAATGGCTGAAAAAAATTTAAGACGAAATATGTTTATTACTAGCTTTTTTTTTATTTATTTATTTTTTTTTTTGATAAACAATGAACATTAATACTATGCTTATAAAGAACAATTATCAAGTTTTTTTTTAGTGTTACTTCAATCAAGAACAAATTTATTCATTACTCTCACTTCATAAGGGTAAAGTTGTTACTTCCATCGACATGTTACTATATTTTGCCTTCGGGTGAAGTTCCAGGAAAGACTTGTGCCCCTTTTAGAGTATCTAAGATGGACTAATTATTTGCAGTGTAGACCTCTTCCAAGAATTTCTGAATGGTCAATTCAACTGAAATGTTTGAGTTTAATCATTAATTAATGTTTAAATCAACGTTTAATCTTTTACATGCTGAATAAAATTGTGTTTCCTGCTAAAATTTAATAGTAAAAACTAAAGACTGCAAAGGCTAATGAATTGTAATTTGAAACAGATTTAGAGAGAGATGAACCGGAACATCAACGCAGTCGCTTAGTTTAGTACTGTAGAAATAACAATAGAAACTGTGCTATAGTGGGATTACTACTACCAAGCTATCGAGATGGTAAGAAACAAATGAAAACTTTTGCAACAAAACTTAGCAGCAGAGAGATTCTTACTAAAGGGATGAGACAGAGGACTACGAACTTGAGAAGTTTTCCTTACCCCTGACAAAAATCCTACTTGAAAGTCCAAAACAGGAAACTAAACGTAAAATATATCAACAAAGTGCTTTAAATAATTCAAACTTGTTAAAAAAAAAAGGCAGTACTAGTCTAAGCTATAACTGGGAGTTCATTACTCCGATAAGCCAGCTTTATGACCTCTCAGAGTAATAGAAAGGTGGATGGCCAGTTTACGACCATCTGTCTAACTACCTAGAAGGAGTCAGTTCCCTAAAATACTTCTATTTTATATAACCTTAAACGTCAGTTCATATTATGAATATTACTCATATTTAGGTTTAGAGTACTTTTTGCAACCTGATGATAAGTAATGAAGGTCGATCAACACTATTGAAAACTGTGTAATAATAACAGAGTCATATAGTTATTTATGTTCATTAGTGTCAGTTTTAATGCCTGAATTAATGTATGTCTTGCAAGTCTCTATCCGTAACTATGGTAGTTGGTACTCGCCTCTGGGCTGGTAGTCCGGGGTTCGATCCTGGCCCTCGATTTGTTCACGCGGGAGGTGGATGAATCTAAGTACGTCATCCCTTGAAGAAGGATGTTAAGCCGTCGGTCCAGAGCCTGTACGATGTCAGGTACCCGTTAAAGATCCCTACTCGAAATGCATATGAGTTAGGTAAAATTTAGGACTTCTAATGTAGAATCTGTAGAATTACCGATCAAACAAAAAGCCGGTAAACGGCTGACGTTATCACTCGCTAGCGGATTCGTTTAAACATAAAAAAAAAATGCTACCTGGGTAAGCAACAAAGCAGTAAAAAAAAGGAGGTAATAGAAAAAATTAGTAAATACAGATGTTTCTGCTTAATTTAATACAGCAGAATAAAATCAAATGAAACCATCCATAGGACTTTACATAAAAATTATAACGAAAGTAAGACAAAGATGGACACAAGCATAACTGACTACTATATTTAGACAATTGTAATCATCAGGAGGCGAAGAGTCCGTCATGAGTCACCGCCCTGCATCCATGCAGTCTTTTTCGTGTCCTGATGACGACAATTGTCGAAACATAGAAGTGAGTTATTTTCGTGTTTATTTTTGTATTATTTTCATTATAGCTCATTTGAACCAGTTGAGATTTCACTCTGCCAAAGACTGTTTTATTATGGTTGAAAGATCTTAGTTTTGTACTAAGATTTCTTTGGTTTGGACTTTGATTTTTATTTCACTTGTTTATTGTGAAATTTTTTTATATATTAAATTGAATATTTTAATGTTCACTAAAATTTATTATATTTAGAAACAAACAAAACAAATCATGAACAAAACTCCACATGTTACTCCTCGAAACTGTATCAGTTGGCTGAACATTTTTTTTTTTTTTACCATAATGGAGACTATACAACAGAATGCTTGTGGACATAATACGGGTCACACCATTTGATGAATTATGATGATAATATAACCAAAAATATCAGCTATTAATGGCATGGCCTAAATATTTTTTTGTCTAAACCATATGTATATGGAAATGAATATTATGATTAAATTGAATCATACATTTCTAAGCAGAATTGAGCATTAATAGAATTATTATTTAAAAGTTTAATCAAAGGAATATGAACAATTTTTTGAAGGGTTTATTAGGCCACTGTTAGACTATAGTGCGATGAGATTGAGGCCTCAATTTTAATAGTAATAATAACAGTAATAACGTAATAATAGTAATAACATTAGCGTGTGATAACGGTAGCCGTTTATCCACTTTTTCTTTGATCGGTATTTTTAGAGATTCAACTTTTTGAGTCCTAAATTTTACCTAACTCAGGTGCATTTCGAGTAGGGAGCTTTAATGAGTACCTGACATCATACAGGCTCAGGACAGACGGCTTAACGTCCTCTCCGAGGGATGACGTACTCAGATTTATTCACTTCCCGCGTGAATAAATCGAGGGCCAAAGTGAGTATCGAACCCCGTACTACCAGACCAGAGGCGAGTACGTTAACCACTGTGCTAACCTGGCCACAATATTAACAATAGCAGTCAGACTGTTCTAGATCTATAATTTTAATCATTTATACTACTATTTTATAAAAACGAGTAGTATTATACAATACGACTATTTTACAGTAGTAATGTATAACTACAGATAAAAGAGCTGTAGCCAGAATAAAATGAAAGAAATCATTGGATTGATTAACTGTTATTTGATAATAATTTACCAGGCAGTTTATATTACGTCTAGACAATAACTACATTAATATAAGAGTAAAACTCAAATGATTGTCAATAACAATTGACTTTTTTACTCATATTAAAGTTGAGTGTAGTCCACTCCAGATTTTTTTAATACGTTACATTGGCATTGATTGTATTTTAATAGAAATTTTACAGTATAATACAGTAATTAATTAGTATCATACTTTTAATGAATTCAAAATCTATGAACGATGTACTCAATGCGTGTAGATGAAATATTTACAATATTAAAGTTTAATAATATAATCTAGTTTATTAGTGGGTGTTAAAATGAAATTGGAATTGTTTGCAGCAAGTTTACGAAGGTACAAAGGACAGGAGGAATGAACAGAATGTGATAGGGGAGTCCTGGCGCCAACCTGTAGACAGCGCTTAGCTTCCACTGGAATGTGTAACTTTGCAGCAGCAATCCACGTGTAATATCAGCAGAGTAAAGGCTATTGCGAGGTAAATGAACGTGACAGGCAAGATCTCGACATGTGCTCGTATCAACTACGTTCCAAATAATATTAACATAAATAAATTTATGACTTTTATATCAGTTTAATGAAATATTCGGTCGAATCTCGACAGCAAACGAAAAGAAAGCGTTTTTATAAAATGATCCTATTTCAGAGTTATATTGGTTATTATTTAAAAAATGATGTATGCTATCTTTTCCTTAATGCTTTTTGACCTCATATATAAGTTTGCTTCCATACTAGCATATGAATATTTCTTTTTTAACATCTTTATTTACAAATATACAACTACGCATATTCTGCGTAACGGCATATGTAGTAATAGATTACACAATAACATCGATGCACATGGGCAAAGAATGAAACCCACTGGTTCAACTTTTCACTTTGTTTATGAATAATCAAACATAATAGAAAGAAATGGGAAAACAAGACTAAGATATACAAAGTTAAGGTATAATCCTTTGGAAAGGGTCAATAGTTCATTTAATAAAAAAATTAAAACTATCTTAAAAAATCAACCCGAACTCAGTTGGGTTTTTGACTCTGACGAAGACCGCTTGTTACGGTTGAAAGATCTTAGTCTTGTTTTCCCATTTCTTATTGTGGTTTGATCATTGATTGTTGTTTCACGTGTTTATGTGAAATCTTTTTATATAATAGAAAGAGTATAGGACTTTTAATTACCACAAATACATTTTTTTTAACATATCTCTCTACGTATAAGAAAAAATACATTCAAGAGACTTTTATGCAAAAATTGTTCTTCATCAGGGTTTTTGTTTATATAAAACTTTCATATTTAAACACATTCTTTTTGGAAACAGCAGTATAGGTTACAATAAAATATAAACATATTTTATATATGTTTTAAAATTTACTTAGTTTTAGTTTTATTTCGATTCTTTAAAGGTAAGAAACTGAGGTAGGTGTAGAATAAGTAACGCAGAATGTTTGATTCCAACTGCTATTCATACAGGTTTACTTTTTTGGTGTTCTAATAGGCTGGGAAGTGCGGTTCATTTCTTATTTCGCAAAGATTATAACTATGAGCTGATTCATGCTACATCGGTAGCTATGAAGTTTGCATTTTTTTTCTTTTTTTTAAAAAAAAAAGTAAGTTTAGAATCTGCAATTGAAAATGGATTAAAAGGATTCTAGGAGGGAATATTGTAACTCCCTATTTGCTTCCAAATCTCTTCTAGACCCGAGTCCCTCAAGAAACACAGGAGTTGATTTTTTTGTGTAACGTTTTAACTTCAGGTCCAGGGTCTAAATTTAGCCATAGACTGTGAGCGAAAGCTTCATATTCAAATAATACAGGATGGCCTGTTTCCTCTATCATATTACATTTCTTACACAGAGGTTGTTCCAAAATAATTCCCATTCTATGTACATTTGTTTTAAAGTAATGAACTGTTAAATATAGAGCTATTACGTGTTGTAATTTTTTTAATGAACTTTTTCGCACACGATGGATAGCGTGCAGTAATATAAATATTCTTGGTGATGACCATGATTTTAACCATAAGCGTTGAGTTTATGGGGACCACCTGCACGCGACCACCAGGCCACGCCTGCCCCAGAGGGATCAAGTTATAAATAGTTTTAAGAAATCTATACCCCATATCCACATATGCATACAGGTAACAGAACCTTTATTAAAACGTTATATATTAACAATATATAAAAAAAATATTGGTTAATTATGTTTTGTTTTATGTCTCATAAACATAAAAATAACCTAAAATCTTGTATTTTTTACCTATTAAAGCTTTCCAGAAAAGGTTTTAAAGATGGTAAACGACAGGAAGGGATCGTTAGCAGAAAAGGTTCTTAAAGTAACTAAGAACAAGTTAAATTCTCAGCCAGTCTACAACAGGGCTCTGGCAGACTCAAGTAATTTGAGAAAGCAACAAGTTTCGGACTTTTGTTTAGTTCTCTTGGCTGTAAATGGACTGTTTTGGCCATTCCCTTCAATTTATTCGGTCTCTTTTATCTGTCTATACTTAAGTATTATAACCCAATCGCTTCCTGCTTCCAAATTCATCTGACTCCATCGGTAAAAAATTGCAATAAACAGAAAACTATCCGTTAGTAGGCGAAATCAGTAAGCTATTTATGTCTACAGATCATAACACCATTCTAGAGTTCTAACTTAATTTTCATATCTTACCTATATCGTCATGAAGCAACTCTAAAAGCACACCATATAAGAATTAAAATATATGTTTTAATTATTAATTTTTTTAATTATTAAAATATATGTAAATTCATAGACCTTGATTACTTAATTACAATGTTCTAAACAAATATTTATATTTATAAAATGTTAGATTAAATTACTTATACAACCAAATAATTCACTAAAATAATAAATGAAATAAGAAAAAATTATCTAGATGAGAGTATTCGTCAATATATTTATTTAATACTAAAGATTTTACCAAAATGTAAAAGAAAAATGAAAATCTCTGGTCAATAAATTAACGACAACAGAACTGACAAAAACAGCCAAAATGTAGGAAGGTTCTAATTAGAAGAAATTAGAAGATAAGAGGCTAGGTGAATAAACCTATTCAAAAAAGGAAGAATTTGTTTCTTGCCATTTTAGCAGAGTACTTCTACTTTTCTTATCCTGATTAATACGGATGTCGAAATACAGAATGAGTACTTTGTTTTTTTTTTTTAATTAATTCTTTGTGATTCTAGGAACACAAAGGAAAAAAAAATTCTTAAACTGTTCCTAGAATCACAAAGAAACAAAGTTTCTTTCCTCTAAATTAGTGGTTCTGGCCTTCTGTATTTCAGTTAACGGTTTTGAAGCATACCCGAAGCCTTTGTCACCTTATCTCCTAAATGCCTATCCCCACTCTTTCGCAACGGATCTGTTTCCTACTAGTTGTTTTTACTAGACCAACCCGTCAGTACCACATCCTTGGGTATGTCTTGAATTCTCTTAATTGAATTTTATTATTTCACTCTAATTTTTGTAACTAATTAAATATAATTTGTATTATAGTGTCTTCCTGATGATGAACACAAAGTGTACGAAACGCGTGGAATAAAACTTCATTTGTGTGGGAGACTTTTGTTGGTTTATCCATTTTACCTCAGCATGAGTAAATACCACACAATTACGGATTGCACAACTAATGACCAATATATATATATATATATATATATATATATATATATACAATGGTGTAACAAATGAAAAGAAGATATGGTCCAATGTCTTTGATAAATGCCCTTAGAGTGAAGGGAAGAGCAATCAAACAGCAGGATATGATTCAGGATGTTGTAGAAGGAAAAGTAGACGAATTGGTAGTCCTATCCGAACATGGCTGTTTTATTTTTCATAAAGTCCAATTTGTTTCCCGATTCCTTCCACCAACTTCTGATCGAATTTATAAAGTCCGCGACTGTCATTTACTTATTTCTTCAACTTGAATATTGAAGCACCATGTATCCTGCCTCTCTTGCTTTTTAGAAGAGTTTACGAAAGTGCCTGAGAATTTCATATTTTTCTTTTGACTAATCACTGTAACACGTTTAATATGTTTAAGTATAAGAGTATTATAAACATTAACAAAATATAAACTGAAAGAGGCTTAAACTTTTTCATTCTTTCAATTGTTCAACATTTTTTTTTCTAAATTTGCCAGAACTCCAAAACGGACTACTCCGCTCTTTTAACGCCCTTAAGGTGAGTTTTCGTATTTCTCTCATTATTAACTACTTGTAAAATAATAATCTTCAAGCAATGAATTAACTGCATTTTGTTATTATTTTAAATTTGTGCTATATTTAGTAATAAAGTATATGGGGTCTACATTTCATCCAATTCATTCATTGGAAAACATTTTCGAAACAAGTTTCAAATTATATTGTTTTCTCAGATAAAAAATGCTACAGTTTAACTAACAACAACAAAAAATATCGCTTACAAATGAGTAAATCAAAAGATGTAAAAAAAAGAATGTAAATTAACGATAAAGTAAATCCTCTAATATTTAAAGTAAAGTTATTTTTTTAAAACTTTATTGCCGCTTTTACATTTTATTTTCTAAAAAAAAAAAAGTTGAAAAGTCATACATAAAACAGTTTGCTTGGTACTATTCTTTAAAAATAAGATATGAATAAAGAGAGGAAAATGTTATTTTCTTTCTTAATGAGGGGATGTTTGCAACATTTTATGATCCCTGAGGTCGTTCAATAAGGATTTTTGCTAAACACTTTACTCCCTATTTAATATTCAGTTTTTGCATTTTTAAATATATTTCTTTCTTATTACATTTGTAGCTGTTCACTAAGCAATGCGATTTTAATGGCCATTCGTATAAAGTTTATTATACGTATTTATAACTTTTTTTATTTAGTAATAATTAATCCTAACAAAATATTCCTATATTTCATATTTTCTTTAAAATTTACATTATAAAACACTCCTTCTTCATGAATAGTATATCAATTCATAAAAGTATAAAATTGTTTGCCATTTCTTTAAATTTTGATATTCTCCTGTCTTAATGGTTTTTGCAATCAGTTTTATATTAATTGCAATCTGCTAATGTTTCATTCGGACTCACTTTATTCCATCAGGCCAGTATGAGTCGTTAGTTAATTAATAAAAATATTTAATAACTATTTTTCTTTAATTCACCTATGTAACCATAAATTAATAAATTATAAGAACTATTATTGTAACAATATAAATTTAATACATCTTGTTTACTACAACGGAAGCGTTCCTTTTCGCCACCGATTATTTATTCCTTTTGAGTCCTTTACCGATTGACACCAGTTTCTTAAAACTCTAAGTTGATTCTTTTCAAATTATTTTTTATTTTAAAAATATTCATTAGTTATCTACCTTTGAATTATTCAATTAATTTTTAATAATAATATTAATTAATAGTTAATAATATTAAGCATTTTTGTAATAATACAGAAAGCATTATCAAGACTTAACCATGAAACCGACTCCTGATAAGTACAATTATGTATATCTATACAAAGGCAATTATATAAAAATTTATATATTTAATTATTCTATTAAACTGCAAACTCACGAATCTAAATTTCTTGTTCATCAACACAGTGGTTTTTCTACCAAAAGTCATTAACTGGTAACTTTTATCCTTTTTATGTTACTTATTTTTATTCGAATCAGTGTTCAATTTTTTTTTGTTATATAGCTATACGTTAGTCTAACAGTAAAAATGGTTATATCTCTCAAGTAGTGTTATCCATTGAGGAATTAATATTTTTATGTACATTATTTATATATATATATATATATATAATATATATAAATGAAAAATTGATGGTGCATACAGACATATATGCTAAATAACCAGGGGAAGAATAACGCAGTTTATAAAGCCACGGTCACTATCAATTTATTACTACTCGTTTTATGTTTGCATATTATCACTATAATTAATCTAATGGACTGTTGATTTGAGTTTAATTTGATATTAAAACAAACGAATTAGTCTGATTGCTTGCTGAGTATACCGAAAGTGCAAATGGTCTATGCAAATGGTCAGCAAATTATTTTAATATTCACAGATATTTCACCATTATTTCGAAATTTCTCAGCAAAAATAACTCTAAACGGAAAGTCCATCTATTTTAATTAATGGAAAAATTGCTTGATGGAAGTAGGGTGGAAATTAATATTAGTATCAGGGTAATTTGCAGTTGTAAAACAGCGAATGTAATTATTTAATTGAAATGAATTAATTAGTTTTATAATAACTAAATGGAAAAAAAATTGTTTGGTTTCTTCTAATGTTACCACTAGAGTACTCTTGATCAAAAAAGAAACAGCTAGCCAAAACAAAGATGATAGAAGTTGACAAGAATAATCAAAATATTCAAAAGAATACAGCCAGTATATATAATATTTTTAATACATTGGACCAAAAATCGACTATACAAATTTTCAAAAAGTAAACTACATGAGCACAAAAAATAGGTTTGCATACTTAGTCGCAAATTTTCAGGTTAGCATTCATCAGGGGAAGAAGGAAGGCACAGCGCGTTGACAGAAGTTAACATTGACGGGTGACAACAAACATCGCGATGACAGAGGTTTCCGTTCAGAAAGAAGTTAACTATATGTAAAAAGTTTAAGTAAGAAGAGAGGTGACAAATAGAGTGTAAGTAAACAGACATAGTGAACTTTAAAAATCAGTGGTCGAAAAGCTATATCAATACAAATATTTTCCTAGTGTCATTAAATATTGCCATATTGATAGCTAGAAAAGTTGTTTTCAGTTAGATTTAGTCTTCTTGTGAAAGAAAGTTTTATTTCTTTTTTTAGCAGTCTTCTGCTAAAAATGACTTCACTTCTTCCTTTGAGTCATTTATGTAGACAGAATAATGTACTAATAACTACTAAGTATTTGTTATCACAGATTATATATCTTCAATCATAAATCAATTTTAAATATAATCAACTTACTTTATATTTCCTTTAATTCGAATAAAGAAAAATCAAAACGTAGTTTCGACTAATAATCAATAAATATTTGGTGTCGTAGAGGGGGTCTGGTCGGTGAAGTTTTTGATGTAGGGACTATGTCGTTTGTCCTTTAAAGGTGACCTGATATTATACAGGCTGAAACTGACTATTGGAGGACGGGGTCAACACGATTTGTCATTCCGATATGAAAAATCCAGGTTAACACGTAATATCCAACCTTAAATCTTCAATAACATCAAGCACGGTATCACAAGACCTTTCAGTGTATCTGTTTCAATTAATTTAATTATTTTATAATATAATCTGTTCACTAATTGAGTTAAATCAAAATATTATTTAAACCCCCTGATAATACAAATGTTGAAATATAGAAGAGAGTTTTTTTTTGTGTTTTTGAATAGAAAATTACAAGTAAGTGGGTCATAAGACTGCCTTGTTTGAGAGTAATTCAATTGTAAAGAAAGAAAAAAAAATCGTTGGACAGGGAGCACACGTAGCTCTTGAAAAATGAATCACCTTTTTCTGAATTAGCTATGAATTGATAACTTTGTAATCAACAGATACTGCAGGGGTCAGATTTGGAGGTAAATAAAATATAAAGGAAAAGTTGATAGGTATTCCACTCGTCCAAGTGATCTATTCTTCTAATAATGCATCTCATCAAAGCACGAGTTAAAAAAAAAATCATCTCTATAAAATTTGGGTAAACAACAAAAACGAACGAAAAATAGAACAGCTGATGCTGGCTTAATTAAAGTTTCTTAACAAAAAACCGAAATGTTAAAAAAGGAGAATGGAGTACAATTCAAACAATACAAGCTCAAGTTTACATCATTTCTCAGACTTAAGAAACATAACCATTCTATTGTACTTTTTGGTTTCTATAATAATTCTGGCCTGATTTAAACAAAAAAAATGACAATCATGAAATCTGCAAGTTTTATAAGTTTCTCTTTTTAAAATATTCAAAAGGAAAGTAAGTTCTTTAAACTGTACAGTTATTATTCGAATTTCATTGAAAAGATTCTTCATTTTAAACGGAATGAAAGGAATATTTTCTTCCTAGATAAAATATTGCTTAAATATCATTTATTGCCTGTCAGTTTCATTCATTCTCAAATAATCCTGTATATTTGATCAGCTTTTGTGGAAAATAGATTGAATATTGTGATTGAAGTTAATTTTTTCTTAAACAAAATTTAATAAATATCAAATCAGTCATCTTCTGTCTCGTTCCTTTTTTACGCTATAGAAATACACAAATGGCGTCCAATTTAAACGAGAGAGTATTCATTTTATTAATATTTGTCCAGAAGAAAGTTCAGACAAAAATATTAATTCTTTCACTTATAATTTAAACAATGTGGAGTGGTCTACATCAATATTACTATAAGTAAACATAATACCATACTTTTTGAGTATATAATAAATAACGTTCCTTTTAGGTGTAACATAAATGTCTAAAAAGGAGATGTTTATTAGTCTTTCAATCCTGGAGGTAGTACATATAGTGATTGATCCACTTAACAATATATATGCTTATTTTTGTATACCACACGACTGATACATATAATATCATTAGTATAACTACAGCAGTAATGACATGTTTTAAAAGCGAAAATGTAGATTTCGTGTTACGAAATAATCTCTTATAGGAGAACTTGGCTATTGTTTCAATGCCAGTGGATCTCTTACGCAGTTTATCTGACATCCTTCTATATTGAATATTTAAGACAAATTTTCCCAATTAAACCTTGAAAATATGCCTATTTTGTCTGGAAAATGTCAAAAACATCGAAGAAAATATGTGGTTTTCAGATAATTTTGAATTTAAGATGTAGGATAACTACATTTATTATTCTTTAAAGAATGTTTCACATTTTTGGTTATTTATAGAATTATTATACTGGGTATCTTATGGCTTCCTAGTATTTAATCCTAGTATTTAACCAAATCACTCTGAGGAAGTGTTATCTTTTTCCAGCGTGCTGTACTCTGTTACAAGGTTGCTGTGAATGTATATTGAGAAAAAATATATTAGTAATTAGCCAGTTTTACATACTGAAATCAAAGTCAAAGCCAACTATTCAGTATAATTTAAAACTTTTATAGGTGGAAGCTTGAAAGTTTTAGATGCAATTGATATGAACTATTAGACTAAATTCGTGAAAAAACTGGATATTGGTCAAGAAACATAACTCATCTTTCTTGAGGAAAGATGCCTTTCCTTACACTTCAATATTACCCAAAGATATTATGATTCATAAACACAAAATATTTTATAACTGATATTAAGTTTTGTTCAAGAGTGAAATATATAGATTGATTAGATTATTTTGTGAGACAAATCCATCATTCCATGGAAAGCGACAGAAATTTATGTTCACTGGCAGTGATTTTTTACATGTAAAAATACTATTCCTCTTATAACTCACATAAGTCAATAAATTATTTAAATTATTCCATTATAAACATTAATTTTATATTAGTGGATGTACTCAAAAAATTTCTAAGTCAATGCAAACAATGTAAGTAAATACGATAAGTGTTGCAAGTAAACTATTAGTCCAGGATCATTATTTAGTTTTTATATGTTTATTTCTCTTTGCCATAATTGAAATATCATGATTTTTTTATATATGGATAATTTTTTTCTCCATTTTATGCACAATTCTATTGTTTTTAATGAGCCGTTAGCGTCAAAAAACATTTTCTGAAAACAGAAAATGTACTCTAACAGCTCAAATAAATTAAAAACTTAATAGTAAATTTTTTTAAATATTCTTAAAGTTTACTGTTCTCTGAATTGATGGACACAACAATAAATTAATAGATAAACTTCTATGAAATAGTGTGAATTACATTCGTTACTATTTGATAGTTTAATTCTAATTGAGATTCAGTTGAAATTGATTTGAGATTCTCTACAATACAGAAGTGACAAACACGTTACTAGCACTTAAAAAAACTGTCTAATAAATGATAATTATTTTTTCACTCATATAAAGCTGAAATAGACCCGTAGTTCTTGTATAATATTAAACTCCGTTGAAATGTACATTAGCTAATGAGTAGAAATTATAATTAGTGCTCCTAATAAGGTTTTGGAATGAAATGAAAAGCCGTTTTTTTATTATCTAGGGCCCACAATAAATAAAGAAAAACATTATCTTGGCACATGGGAAAAAGAACACAAGGTAAGTTTATTTATTTTAGTCTGCTAATTATACCGTTGGAGAGGAAATTAAAGACAGAACTTTTTCTTATTACATGCAAATATTGGCATCCTTTCATCAGAGTACCATTTTTCTAGAAATATTGCATAAGATAAACCAATCCACGAAGCAGAAAAATTGAGAAATTTATTGAGAACAAATATTAGCTAAATATAATTTATAATATATAAAATATCATAATTTATCAATTTAATATGAACTCTTACAAAATTAACTAATATACATATATATTGTATAACAAGATCTCAGCAAACACTAATGTTCTTTTTTATTTGTTTCATTTTGAGTGAGATTCTTACAAAGACCAGTTGTTTTGGTTGAAAGATTTTAATCGCATTTCTTACTATATTCAGACTTTGATACATGTGATATGGATACACATAAAACTGAAATCAACACAGAATAAGTAACAGTAGAAAATAGTTAATATGATCGATGTTTCGAAGTGCCGTTCACGATAAGGAAAAGATTAAAAGAAAAGGGAAAATGTACCAAGAGAATGTACTGATACGGTGAATCGAAACTAAAATCACTTGGTATTTTGACTTATCCCAAAATATCCGCTAAAAAAATATAATTTCCTTCTACTTGATAAGGCATTGGCAAGCACAATTATCTTATCTATGCTTATATAATACAGCCCAGTGCATTGCTTGTAAATAATAAGGGCTGTTAAGTTAGGTTGCAGTGGCAGTCTCACAAGAGATCATACATAGGCCGTACACTGACCTTTCGTGATACCATCCAATGAACATCTTAATTCGGAGTCCCAAATTTTGCCTGCCTCAACTAAATTTAGTGTAGGGATCTTTAAGGGGTACTTGACATCGTACAAGCTCGGGACCGACGGTTTAACGCCCTCTCCTAGCTACAACGGGCTCAGATTTATTTACCTCCTGCGTGAATAAATTGAGGGCCAGAGTAGGTATTAAAACCCCGATCTACCAGTCCAGCGGTGAGCGGTTGCTTTGGACCCCCAAAGGACAACGGTACTTTGTAAATGAAGAAACGTCCATTATCATGTCGAATACACACATGTATCCGTTAGGCCACGCAATTTGAGCGTGGTTAGAACTTGGATAGATGACAGCACGTGGCACTGCCACCGTAATGTGGCTCACCCATGGCTCAAATGGGTGCCGAATCAAAAATGAGCATATCTCCTTTCTTTGTACAGCCTAAAAGGCATTAAACTTTTAAGGGTGTTCGTAGGGAAAAATATACAAGATAAAACTCAATAAATTGTTTGCTGAGGAAAAATAAATTGTTTGTTAAAAAAACACGATTATTTTTTGGATACAAGGAGAAAGGAAGGGTTAAGACAGGACCTTAGGTTCAATTGACGACAAGCGAGTGTGCCGAAGGGCGAGGCCTCATTTTTCATCCGTTATCTTGGCAGCCCTTGGCTCAACCTGATAGAGCGTCCTTTATCTTTCGTCACACCCTGCACCTACGCTTCCACTACCCTCAATCCACCAACAGATAAAACATTACACTTCATTTTCTCTTCTATCTATTCAGTGAAAATAAACCAACATTATCAAAAAACAAAAATTTAACCCTTTATATTTACCTCAATTATAATTAAAAAAGGAAAAAATATTTTTACATTCATAACGCCAGCATTACTTCATTTCGTATTTTATTTCACAAAAAATTGATCACCCAAGCAACTTTAATAAATACAAAACACTTCTATCACAAAAAATACTACTCATAATGTAATATTAAATATATTCACTGAAATGGTGTCATTAGGTTCAAATAAGATATTTTAACAGAGTTCATAAAAAAGTCAGTTCATACTGTTAATAGATTTAATTTTAATTCACAATTTGACTGCACCTAAATTAATCTACAGTATGAAATATAACGAAAACTATCAAATTATCCTCAACAATTGGGCTTCCATTGCAATTCGTCTAAAATTCATCTCATGAAATATTTATACTTGGTTTTTAATATAAACCAAGGTAAACCAAGGTATGAACTTGGTATGTTCATATAAACGATTCCAAATAGATTAAGATCTGTTTAAAAGAGGAAATTAACACTTCAGAATTAAAATATAGAACTGGCTGAGTCCTGAAAAAAATTGTATTTTGTTTCTACTGCACAGTCGATGCTTATATATATATATATATATATAACACTCAAAAATTTGTGTTAGTTCTCTATGTGAGTTGTAGATTGTTTTGGTAAATGTATTATAGTTCTTACTCTAATTTTAGCCCTGAAGATGATGTACAAATACATCGAAACGTCGGCCTAGGAAGGAGTTTATTTTCTTTATTTGACTTAGCCCTCAATAATAAACATAGTTTAATAAAGATATATTAAATATATTAATATATATAAAAATATCTATATATAAATATATGTATATTCGTTTTTGGGGAACAGTCCTTCATTTATACATGTGAGATATAAATTTAGCAATAAAAAAAAAATTGACAGCAAAACATATGGTGAGTTATTACTCCTAGTTCCTAGAGAAATAAAGTAAGACTACGAGATTTGGAAAAGAAATCCAGAAAATCTGATAAACGATCAAAAGTGGGCAGAAATTTAATCTCACCACATATATATATATATATTAAAGTTACAGCTAGAGAACACAAGAAAAAGGACGAACACTTCAATCTCGATAATTTCGGCGTCTTGCCGTCTTCAGGAGAGTAGAAAGAAAAAATAAAAGGAAAAAGAATGAGGAACGGAGAGGTAAATGCGTCCACTGGCGATGTAAACTCGGCCGATGTGAGTTTACATCGGCCAGTGGAAGCATTTACGTCTCCGTTCCTTCATTCTTTTTCCTTTTATTTTCTTTCTTTCTACTCTCCTGAAGACGGCAAGACGCCGAAATTATCGAGATTCGTGAGTGTTCGTCCTTTTTCTTGTGTTCTCTAGCTGTAACTTTAATTATTTGTCCGTTTGGACCGTCTGATTTCAATTCAAAGTATATATATATACATATATATACTTAAAATAAGCAGTGACACATAAACTGAAACACAACAAAGACTCACTTTTCAATATTTCGACCGTAATGGCGGTCGTCCTCAGGAGAAGAAGTGAATTGACGGAGGGACGACAGTCAACAGAGTTTATCAAAAGTCAAAAGGGCGTTTATCATTACAAGTTGGAGTATACAATTAAATATTATGTTTTCATTTTCTTAATTTCTGTAAATATTTACAGAATAACTTCTAGTAGAGTGTAAAATTGTATTAGTTAGTGCTTATTTTGTCCTGAAGTTGAAAGGAAGTGTATATTTTTTCTAACAACGTGTCAAACTAATTTGATGCAAAGTTAATTAACCAGGAGGCAGAGTTCTAATGGCGTCTATTAGGTATGACAGCAGGGAGAGGCGATATCTGTGGTCCGTACTGAATATTCATGTCTTAGCAAGCTCTAAGGGCATGCTCTGGGTTCATCAACATTCACATATAGGCTTAGTCGCTGTATTTATCTTTACTCCAACAATCACAACAGTTATTTGCATCACCACTGAGGCTTACTACATTTGAAAATTAAATATTTATTGAAACCAAAGTGGAGAGCGGGGTAACTCAGACGAATTTTTACTGTCCATGTAAACAAGCACAAGCGCACACACACACATATATATATATATATGTTCAAACACACAATGAGAAATGGGAAAACAAGACTAAGATCTTTCAACCGTAACAAGCGGTCTTCGTCAGAGTCAAAAACCCAACTGATTTACACACACAACACACACACACACACACACTATATAATATATATATATATTATATATATATACTTAAAGTTTAGCAGGACTCGGTCAGTCCTTCAGGTTTAAATTAAACTCTCATTGCCAACATTTCAGTTTTTGATTGCTATTTCACATGTTTATGTGAAATCTTTATATATATATATATATATATTATATATATTCGCGCTCCGTTCTTCGACGTGGGGAGATGTCTCTTAACTTCGTCCTCTCTTATAGTCTACTCCTAATGACGAACAACAGTTCGAAATATTGAATTCTGTAAGTGTTCATTCTTTTTTCTGTGTCGTGCTTTGTGTAATTTAAATATTATTATATAATATATACTATATTACATATATATTATCAGTCCACTAAACGAAGAAAAGCAACACACAGAGAAAGAGACACACTTACAAACTCAAATTTTCGGATGATCCGTCTTCAGGAGAAAAGAGAGAAAGGGCGACCAAGCACGCCGGAAACAAACGGCAGGAAACCGTCCCGGCAACCGACCGTGACTGCCACGCGCGCCCGGTTCAGGAAGTAATGAAGTAGAGACGATCAGAAGAAAATTAATATTAAAATTAAAATTAGAATTAAGAAAAGCAGTTCTGGTTGATTGAAGGTAAAATAAACAGCAGGAAGATAAATGAAGTATAAAAAGGAATACCGTGAAAAATACCTAAAAGATCTTCCTGCTGTTTATTTTACCTTCAATCAACCAGAACTGCTTTTCTTAATTCTTTAATTTTAATTTTAATATAATTTTCTTCTGATCGTCTCTACTTCATTACTTCCTGAACCGGGCGCGCGTTTGGCAGCACGGTCGGTTGCCGGGACGGTTTCCTGCCGTTTTTTTCGGCGTGCTTGGTCGCCCTTTCATCTTTTCTCCTGAAGACGGATCATCCGAAAATTTGAGTTGTAAGTGTGTCTCTTTCTCTGTGTGTTGCTTTTCTTCGTTTGTGAACTGATTTGCGTCCATTTTGGATCGTTTTTTCGAATTTTAAGTGGATATATATATATATATATACCATGATAAACGAAAAACAGTCCGGCAGGACAGATTACACTTAAAATAAACTGTGACACATAGACTGAAACATAATAAAGACTCACTTTTCCATATTTCGACAGTAATGGCGGTCGAAATATGGAAAAGTGAGTCTTTGTTATGTTTCAGTCTATGTGTCACAGTTTATTTTAAGAATATATATATACTTTGAATTTAAAATAAACGGTCGAAACCGACAAATAATTAAAGTTACAACTGGAGAACACAAAAAAAAAATAATAAAGAGAACTAACACTCACGATTTTCAATCATTTGGCTGTCTTGCCGTCGGTAACCGGTGTTTGTATCTGTCGGTGAACGCATTTACGTCTCCACTCCTTCGTTCCTTCTCCTTTTTCTTTTTCTCCTCTCCTGACAACGGCAAGGTAACCGAAATGGTCTAAAATCGTGAGTGTTAATCCTCTTTTTTTTTGTTCTCTCGTTGTAACTTTAATTATATATATACAGGATTTCACGTAAACACGTGAAATAACGATCAATGAGTAAACCACAATATGAAATGGGAAAAAAAGACTAAGATCTTTAAACCGTATCAAGCGGTCTTCGTCAGAGTCAAAAACCCAACGTTGGGTCAGTTGGGTTTTTGACTCTAAGGGAGACCGCTTGTTTCGGCTGAAAGATCTTAGTCTTCTTTTCTCATTTCATATTGTGGTTTAATAATATAAACATATATATAAGTTTTTGTTTATGATGGCAGCAAATCCTCACGTTAATATGTTTTATTAAATGTCTCTTGGGCAGTTGCTATGGGTTTTAACACCAGCCCACCGCAAGGTTGTTCGTAAATTGGGCCAGCTTTAAAATCGTTAACGCAGAGGCTGCTGTATATTTTTAATAAAATATATAAATATATATATATATATATATATATATATCTCGTTAAATAGGACCAGGAGAGACGACTTAAGTCGAAAAATGAAGCTTGTCTGAAGGCTAAACTGAAAATAACCTTTCCTAGTTTTTGATTTATTTTTATTAGTTTTATTTATTTATTTACAGTCACAACTTTATAAGAAGACTAGCAAATGTACCCGTCTTTGACGGAATCAAAAATTCTATTATACTTGGTATTCCAACATATCAATTATAGTATTATACTAATACTATAATTAGAAATTATAGAATAGTAGAAAACACCATTATTAGTACAGTGTTAAACAAATGCCTCTGTATACACTACATTAGCTGTCTGTCCTTCAGGTTCATGGAAGAACAATCAGTTGAAACCTCTGACTATTGAGCAAGTAAACTACAGTTGACCATGTGAGAAAAACTTGGTTTCGCTAACTTGAATTCCTGCGTTAGATAAAGTCTCCCTTTGCGACTTAGTTAACGTCATTGCGAAATAGACTCTGAGGGGACCTTGCAATCATTTGAATGGAAACAGACAGTGGTTCGGAAGACTCCCCAATACCACATCCAGTCATTATGTCCGCCTCTATGGCATATCTGTGTAGAGCACGAACTCAGAGTCGTGTCCCGTTGCACAGTTTTTGGGTCACTCATGTTTCGTAACATGAAATTTGTTACTGCCATAAATTGCAGCATCATTGGTGCTCCTACTTTAAGTTTTTACTCATGAGCAGGCAGTCCAGGAGAAATAAATTCAGAGTCAAGAAATTCAATTAGATAATGAACTGCTTCTTCATCACTAATCCAATCTCTTTACTGACTTGTAAGTTCTTTCCTCGGCTTCATATAGCGTAAGAACTTGTTTGTTGATTTCTCATGCCTGTTCATATTAAGGGCTGAGAATTGCTCGTTTACAAAACATTTATTCTCAATAGATAGTACATCCTTAACTCTGTGAAACACCATTTCAATGATGTCAAATACGCAATATATTCATGTGCTCAATTGAAATTAAAATCAACTAACAATACCTACTTGCCACACCTGTGTATTTTCAAAACAAACTTGTCTGTGAAGTTAGGAAAATACAGCTAAAAGCCCCATAACTTCGCTTCTGTACTGAATTAATAATCTATTTAGAGCCCATATTTTAAGTTAGGCACACACAAATCCAGTGTCAATGTTTCAGCTCGCTATGTCTTATGGTGGCTGAGTTTACTTGTGACAAACATTTTTGCGTTAAACGTCCATAACTTCACTTCTACGTTGAATTTCCAGTCAATTCATAGCCTATATTTTAAGTTAGACCTACACAAATCTACTGTAAAAGTTTCAGCTTTATATGTCTTATGGTAGCTGAGTTTACCTGTGACAAAGTTTTGCGGACAAACCGACAAACCGATAGAAATTTTTCTAAGGGTGGATTCGGTTTCTCCAATGAATGAAACGTAAAGAAAACTTGAACTGAGTCAGTTCTAAGCAATGTACAGACAAAATCATTATTTTATTTATAAAGATTTCTTAGTAAAGACGTGAAATAAAACCCATCGTCTAAACTACAGTAAGAAATTTAGAAATGTGAGTAAGTTGACGTAACCAAAGCACGTGGTCTTGGACAGAGTCCCGTCAGAACAGACATATGGATGTCTTAATACAAGAACTTTGGAATAGGAAATATTGAAAAATTGGAATTTAGTATCTACCACAACTGAAATTGTGGCCACTAGAGGTTGTGACCACTTAATTAGTTGTGGATAACCTTAAATGTGGTTTCTCTAAATATTAAAAGTTCCAATAAGCAAGGACGTGCAGATGATCTTATAATTATCAAAAGTAAAACACTTCATGTATTACCTTCGACCTTACATAGCATGATCTTCATTTTTGTGAAAGAGAGGCAAAGAGGAAAAGTTTGGATATAGATCGGGCTAAAAGAGTCCAAAGAAAGTAGGTGGTGAGACTTCTTTAATATTTTAGTATTAAAATATTAAAAAGACGAAATCAAATACCTCGGAATTTCATTAGATGAAAGACTAAACTAGAAATGCCATGTAACAGGTTCTCGTTTAATAATAGTATTAACTACACATTTTTCTAGATTAATAATTTCAAATGTGTTAAAACTGATAAAATGGATATAGCAGGAATAAAAAAAATGTAATAAATAAATTGATTATGCATGAGTTTATAGCATCAACGGACAGTATGATATTAGTCTACACGGCAGATACTCGTATATTAAAATAAAGCCAAAACTCAATTGATTGCCAACGAGATTATGGTATATTTACTTAAAGTAAAGTTAAGTAGAAACCATTCCAGATATCTTTTGAAATTGTTTACTTTAACCAAAAAAGAACAGTAGGTCACATTTTGAGCCAACCCATTTAAATTGTTTTTGATGATTATGTTGGCCTATTTGTATATCTACTCGTATTTATGAAGTATCGATTTATAAATCTGTACAAAGCATAAATTGCTGACTCAGTTTCATCAGCTTCATGGACTGTTGAGTAGCATCCATGAAAAGTCATTAGACAACGGATAAACCTTACATAAAATGTTTTATTATTTCTCTTCAATTAATTGTGCAATAGTAAAATCTTTGAGCCATAAAATGTTTATGCTAACCTGCATTAGTTTTAAACAGATATAAGTATCGTCTGTGTGAAAGAGGGGACTAAAATGCTTATTCTTTTTATTAAAGTTGCTACTAACTTCAACAGTCTGTACAGTTTGAACATTGACAAACTGATATCTGACATTTAACGGGCTTGGATCGAACAGCTGTGGTTCCCTGAGAGTGACATAACACACATAAAAGATCCAGGGCCAAGATTCGAGTCACCTTCAATACTAAAGGCCTTGTACTGTTTGTTAGGACCACACCTGACCCCAGCAGAAGGCTCGAATGGCAGCAGCATAGATGCCACAGGATCCTGACGGAATCCTTAGTCACCGGCAATTCAAGTAACAAAAAGACTATACAAAATGATTTGTTTGAGAAATAAATATAATTTAAATATCATTAGCCACCTTAGTCCATATTTCTATACGCTATAGCTTACAGAATGAGACATTCAGCTGATACGTGTAATAATATATGTGAAGTCATACAACAAATTTTTAGACAAAACTCTTCAAATGAATTACTCTAGACATTTTCTCCAAAGAGATAAATCTTTTTAACTAAATTACTAACTTATTGAACTATGCATCTAAAACCATTATGAAGTCTTTTCTGCCAAGTATGAATGCGATCTTGTCATTCCGTTTCTGCAGCTAATGGATTAATAAATAATTGTACTAATGGAATAGAATGAAGCATATAGAGCAAGTCCCAAGAAAACATTTTAATTAACTTTGTTTCTCTTGGGAGCAATATTTATATCAGAATTTCTTTTTCGCTTTTTAATTAATATGTAAAATTTTTATTCAAATCATCTAAATTTTTGAACATTTACGAGCAATACATATTTCATTACATTGCTTATGAAAGAGTTCATTTATTTTCTTAAAACACTCGTATTGTGTACATTATTAATGAAAGTGTTTAAAAAAACTTGATTCATCAATTAGTAAGTATTAGTACACGTATTAGTATTAGTTGACATTAAAGCACATATTTTATAATGTCATTTTAAACTACATAAGGCAACCTTAGGTTTAATCTAATTAATAAGGACTCAGTATCAATGCAGAGTCTTAACCGGAGAGACTATACCTTGATTGTGGGGCAGTGAAACCCGATCTTGTTTGCAGGCAGGATAAAATAACAAAGGTTCTATTGTGGGCCAGATAAGAAAATAAACAAGCATGTTCACAACATTGACATCATTATTGTCAATCACATTGACAGTACTTACAAACACGAACTCAGAGACTGCATGAGGTGAATGCTAATTATTATCCAAAACTAGAAGTAAGAATAAAACAAATAAACAACTTATTTACTAAAAATCTGTCTTTGGCAATGGACTTGAGCGTGCGATGGTTATAATGGACCCAGTGCTCTTTATCCGACTCCCAGTGACATTAGGTTAGGTTGCAGTGGCAGTTCTACAAGGGAACACACGTTGGCCGAGCATTGGCTCTTTGTGATACCACACAATGAAGATTGATTCTACAGTGGGAGTCCTAAATTTTGCCTAACTCAAATGTATTTAGAGTAGGGATCTTTAACGAGTACCTGACATCGTACAGGCTCGGGACCGACGGTTTAACGTCCTTCTCCGAGGGACGACACGCTCAGATTTATTCACCTCCCGCGTGAATAAATCGAGGGCCAGGTGAGGATCGAACCCCGGTCCTATCAGTTCAGAGGCGAGCACGTAACCACTGAGCTAGACTGGCCCCTCCCAGTGACATTATTAAGGCGATGTTTATCTTTGTAGATACAGAATTATCTACATTGTATGAAAAACATCCCTCTAAAAATCTATTAAGAAAAAGAAAGAATAATTATTTAAAGTAAAGAAAAACAATGTCATCAAGTAGTCGTGGTGAATTGAGATATGATGTTCTGAACTATACAACTTCAGGTTAGTCCATTTGAATGCACTGAGGCGAAGCTGATCAACTCTCACATAAAACAGACGACAACAGTTGTTAAGCAATACTATTATATATAACTATAAGGAAGGAAATCACTAATGAATGTTCTTTAAGTAAGAAACCATTCTACAAAAACATATGCCTTCTTTTCTATTCTCAAGAAAATGTGGAATGAATTTTTAATGAAATCTGAATAAACATGTTTAGTGTCAAGAAAGGAAGGTAGAATTTGTAGGAAGTAGGATATTTGTGATTATGTGAGGCAGTCAGTAAGTTGATTAGTCCTTGTAGTGGTCTACATTGCAGAGTTGTAGTGTTCTTGTTCACATTGAGCTAACCCAGTTGTGATTCCCTCGGGAAGGCCTATGTAATACATAACGTGCAAATAACTAAAGAGATGTGTGCATTATTAGCTGTAACGTATAATGGACATTGATCTGTAAGAATCTCTTCACTGTGCAAGACTGGTGTAAGAAGTAAGTATAGCAGCTGTGGTAGCCCAGTGGCTTAGATGCTCTCGTATGAACTGGTAAATATGGGATTGATGCCCACTCTGACCCTCAATTCATTCACGCAAGAGATGAAAAAATCTAAGTTTTATCCCTGAAAGAGGGCGCTAACCAGTCGATCCTGATCCTCTACGATGTCACGTACTCTTTAAAGAAACATACTCTAAAAACACCTCACACTGTAATCTAACCTAATATAAAAAGTAAGATTGAGTCCCATCCAACCAATAGAATGGCTTTCAAATTCCCATTAGTCAAACTAATCAGTTTGTTGACTTGATTTTGAAATGGTTGCTCATAGAAACTAGTTGTTGAAAGTACCGACATCATCAACTCTGAAAACCCATCTTCCAATAATCAGCAAATACAAAGACGAGTACAGCAAATGCAACCAAGAGTAAACCAAGTGAGAAGTGTTTCTTGTAGTTGGAAATCATAGATTTTGTTCTCACATAATTAATAATAAAATGTTAAACATTCACTTTAGATATATATCCACATTGACAATAACAGTATTATATATAACAATTTATTATATGGAGACTATGTACATGATTCCCAAGTTTGAGTAAATATCACATAGTAGTCACTACCGCACTACTAGTGGAGTTTTTGGCTTCAGTGATTTTTAGTACCTAAGTCTTTACTGATAAGTTAATGATCTCGAAGTAAAATTTTTCTAAAAAATCATCAAACTTCCTAACAAACTAGCTATGAAGAAAAGTTGTCAATCCCGTATCTTCAGGTTGTAGTTAAAGATCTTTTTCTGAATTTAAAGTGAATATTGCAAATTGCAAAGTGAATATTGGCACTGAAGATTTAGAATCAAGTCAGTTATGTGACCGAACGATGGATGCCTCTTTGACCAGTCACTGACCTCCCTGCAGAGAGAACTTGATATAAACTCGATTTCTAGTGCTGATTACCGATAGTTTATCTGTTTTCAACCCTTGCTAATCTTACAGCCTCTAAGTTAAAACCACTTTACATTGCTGACTCTAACATTCAAATTAACTTATAGGATAGATTTACATGTTAATCAATCCGAAGCCACTCCTATAACTTAAGCTTTTCTCTATCAGGTGTTTAAGAAGATTTTATTAAAAACCAACTTTCTCTAGTGTAATTTAGAATAGTTACGCAAATTGCATGTATTAATTTATATGTATATAGTTCACACAGGAAAGAGAAAAACAGATAAAAACACACACAAAAAAGACTCACAACGATATTTCGACACTCGTCGTCATCGGGCAGCAGTAGTCCCTTTGAATAGCTGAAGCTAACTAATTAATAATATAATAACTAATTACTAATTTATATATATATATCTATATATATATATATATATATATATATATATATATATATATATATATATATTTAGTGTATTTGGGGAGCAGGCCTTCATCTATACAAGTTTTGTTAAAACTTATGCCTATTTCCAATTTCACTCTTTTTGGTTAATTTTTCCATTCTTCTGAGTTCTGGCTTCCAAGAGTTCGGGACTAGATATATCAGTTCTCCATAATTTTTTTTTTGTACACGCAACATGTTTCGGTCCACATCGACCCATTTTCAAGGTTATTTTTACACAATTAAACTATACATACTAAATAACAATAAAAACTTAACATTGATACTGATCTATTAAAATACATTACTAAATAGTTATAGTAAGTTACTAAACAAAACAAAGATAGCTAAATAAACACGCAAGGTTAACAGTCATAATCATTGGAAGGTTGTAGCAGGTTTCCGCAGGGTGAGGTTTCCCCAGGATTCTGGTTACCTTCCTACAGCCGTTTGTGCTTGGGAAGGTATTGGACTGTCTTCGTTCACTCTCAGTGACTGGTTTTTCTTCAGGTTTCCGTCGAACAGCTTTAATAGTTCCTTAAAAGCCACACAACCTAAATGAACTATGGTTTCTTTAGATGTAGAATCCTTGTTTACTAATGTGCCGGTGTTGGAAACAATAGAGATTATCTGTAATATAGCCTATAACCATGCTACTCTACCCCCTCCACCATTTAAACGACAAACTATGAAAGATTTACTCATTGCGTGTACTACCAAAAATCCATTCTGCCATATAGACGGGAGTCTATATTACCAGATTGATGGAGTGGCCATGGGTTCCCCACTTGGAGTCACATTCGCAAATTATTACTGTTCAACCTGGAAAATTTGATCATGGCCGAATCCAGCCTGGAAGCCTCACATATATTGCAGGTATGTCGATGACTGCTTCTTGATGATAGATAGACCGGAACACATAGAAGAAATTAAAGCGGAGTTTGAAGCTAACTCAGTGTTGAAATTTACTCATGAATGGAAGCCAATAATTGTTTAAACTTCCTAGATGTCAAAGTCAAGAATAATGCTGTAGACCAAAAGTTCGAAACATCGGTGTTTGTAAAGTCAACTAACAGCGGAATACTACTTAACGCCAAAAGCGAATACCCTGACAGATACAAAGATGGAATGATAAAGACACTTATTAGAAGAGCATACAAAACGTCCTCTAGCTGGGAATTGTTTGAACAGAATCACAAAGGCTAAGGGAAGTACTTGTCAACAATGGATACAGTAACGGGCACTTTGACTCCATCCTAAAGGGTTGCCTCAATAAACTGCATGGCACTAACAACCACGAACAGAATCAGGAAAACAATGGCGTGAAGCATGTGGTATATTATAAAAATCAGTTTTCAAAAGCATATAAAACGGACGAACGAGTAGTAAAATCGATTATCAGGGCCAACACAACGTGCATTGTTCCAGAAGACAAATTGGAACTTAGGATTTATTATACTAACCTTGCCACATCAGGAATGGTTATGAATAATAACCCATATAAGAAAGCACCTCTCCAGAAAACCAACGTTATTTATGAGTTTAACTGCAAACTAGGGAACTGTGAGTCCTTATCCTCAAAATACGTGGGTTCCACCACTACCACGCTTTCTAGAAGGCTTACAATGCATCTTGCCTCCGGAGGCCCTAAGGAGCATGTCGCAAAAGCACATGGGTTACAACTAACGAGGGAAATGCTTACCGACAATACCATTATTTTGCAGCAAGAATACGACCACACCAGGCTGTACAATTATTTTGGAGGCTATTTTCATCCCATTCCAAAACCAGGCTACCATAACAGCCAGGGTTTTGGTGGATTTTCACTAGAATTTTAAAGTTATGTTCGAAGAAAATTTCCTGAAGAAAAATCACAGTCACTGAGAAAGTGAACCGTAGTAGTACAGTCTTTTCAATTACCTATCCCAATGCAACAAACGGCTAGTTAGAGAAGGTAGACCAAGAGATCCTGGACAACCTCACCCTGCGGAAACTGCTACAACCTTTCCAATGATTACATGTTACTGTTTAACCCTTGCGTAATTTACTACCTTAAGTTAAAACCTTTTACATAACTGACTATAACTATTCAAATTAACTTATAGGATAGATTTACATGTTAATCAATCCGAAGCCACTCCTATAACTTCACTTTTCTCTATCAGGTGTTTAAGAAGATTTTATTAAAAACCAACTTCTTTCTCTAGTGTTATTAAGAATAGTTACGCAAATTGCATGTATTAATTTATATATATATAGTTCACACAGGAAAGAGAAAAACAGATAAAAACACACACAAAAAAGACTCACAACGATATTTATTTCGACATTCGTCGTCATTAGGCAGCAGTAGTCCCTTTGAATAGCTGAAGCTAACTAATTAATAATATAATAACTAATAACTAATTACTAATTTATATATATATATATTAGTGTATTTCGGCAGCAAGTCCTCTTTCAAGCATGTATTATTGAATTTGATAGCAGATTCTGCATTCACGATGAATGTCTTATGCTAGTTTGCTTTGGCAATTATCACCTGCTCAAAAGAAAATTGTAAGAAAAATAGAAGCTATAAGTAGGAAAATCGTGAATGCAGAATCTGCTATCAAATTCAATAATATATATGTATATGTATTATTGAAAATGACACCAAACTTAGCTGATACCTATTTCTTAAGAAGCTCCTCAATTTTCCTAAATAACACTCTCGTTCTTTTGTCTAGACAATAAAATATATCTCCTATAATCGACATCTTTTTTCGAATGATCAACATTCATCTTCAGGACGTGAATACCTTCTTGGGTGAATTATCTGGTTTATAATATCTGGTTCATCAATCGAAACATGTCAACTATAGGAGGTATACTTTATTTATCTTCAGGTTCAAATTAAACTCTCATTGCCAACGTTTCAGTTTTTATTTAAAATATTTTTTAGGCTCATATGGATGTGATATGAGCCTATAAAAAAGATTTCAAATAAAAACTAACGTTGGCAATGAGAGTTTATTTAAACCTGAAGAACTAACCAATTCTTGATAAACTTTTATTTTGTTTATTTATATATATATATATATATATATATATAATACACGAGTTCAAAATTCAAGAAGAGTAACACACAGAGTAGGAAAACACATTTACAGACTCAAATTTTCGGGTAATCCGTCTTCAGGAGAAAAGAGAAAGGGAGACCAAGCACGTTGTAGACGCAACGGCTTGGTTTATATTATTTATTTGTATATGGAAAATATATATATATAAAATATTAATAAAAAGGGGAGGGGGACCTTTATCAGGCTTACGAATTTTTTTTTCTTCCAGCTAGTGCCTGTTTTTTTCAAGATCTTTGATCTTTTATGTCTCTTCACAAAACGGTAAAATCCATTCTGCCATATAGACGGGAGTCTATATTACCAGTTGATGGAGTGGCCATGGGTTCCCCACTTGGAGTCACATTCGCAAATTATTACATGTTCAACCTGGAAAATTTGATCATGGCTCGAAATCCAGCCTGGAAGCCTCACATATATTGCAGGTATGTCGATGACTGCTTCTTGATGATAGATAGACCGGAACACATAGAAGAAATTAAAGCGGAGTTTGAAGCTAACTCAGTGTTGAAATTTACTCATGAATGGAAGCCAATAATTGTTTAAACTTCCTAGATGTCAAAGTCAAGAATAATGCTGTAGACCAAAAGTTCGAAACATCGGTGTTTGTAAAGTCAACTAACAGCGGAATACTACTTAACGCCAAAAGCGAATACCCTGACAGATACAAAGATGGAATGATAAAGACACTTATTAGAAGAGCATACAAAACGTCCTCTAGCTGGGAATTGTTTGAACAGGAATCACAAAGGCTAAGGGAAGTACTTGTCAACAATGGATACAGTAACGGGCACTTTGACTCCATCCTAAAGGGTTGCCTCAATAAACTGCATGGCACTAACAACCACGAACAGAATCAGGAAAAACAATGGCGTGAAGCATGTGGTATATTATAAAAATCAGTTTTCAAAAGCATATAAAACGGACGAACGAGTAGTAAAATCGATTATCAGGGCCAACACAACGTGCATTGTTCCAGAAGACAAATTGGAACTTAGGATTTATTATACTAACCTTGCCACATCAGGAATGGTTATGAATAATAACCCATATAAGAAAGCACCTCTCCAGAAAACCAACGTTAATTTATGAGTTTAAACTGCAAACTAGGGAACTGTGAGTCCTTATCCTCAAAATACGTGGGTTCCACCACTACCACGCTTTCTAGAAGGCTTACAATGCATCTTGCCTCCGGAGGCCCTAAGGAGCATGTCGCAAAAGCACATGGGTTACAACTAACGAGGGAAATGCTTACCGACAATACCATTATTTTGCAGCAAGAATACGACCACACCAGGCTGCAAATTTTGGAGGCTATTTTCATCCTCCAAAACCAGGCTACCATTAACAGCCAGGGTGGGGATTCACTAGAATTTTAAAGCTGTTCGACGGAAACCTGAAGAAAAACCAGTCACTGAGAGTGAACGAAGACAGTCCAATACCTTCCCAAGCACAAACGGCTGTAGGAAGGTAACCAGAATCCTGGGAAACCTCACCCTGCGGAAACCTGCTACAACCTTCCAATGATTATGACTGTTAACCTTGCGTGTTTATTTAGCTATCTTTGTTTTGTTTACTAACTTACTATAACTATTTAGAAATGTATTTTAATAATCAGTATCAATGTTAAGTTTTTATTGTTATTTAGTATATATAGTTTAATTGTGTAAAAATAACCTTGAAAATGGTCGATGTGGACCGAAACATGTTGGTGTACAAAAATAAAAATTATGGAGAACTGATATATCTAGTCCCGAACTCTTGGAAGCCAGAACTCAGAAGAATGGAAAAATTAACCCGAAAAAGAGTGAAATTGGAAATAGGCATAAGTTTTAACAAAACTTGTATTATAAATATATATATATATATATATATATATATATTAGTGTATTTCGGCAGCAAGTCCTCTTTCAAGCATGTATTATTGAATTTGATAGCAGATTCTGCATTCACGATGAATGTCTTATGCTAGTTTGCTTTGGCAATTACCACCTGCTCAAAAGAAAATTGTAAGAAAAATAGAAGCTATAAGTAGGAAAATCGTGAATGCAGAATCTGCTATCAAATTCAATAATATATATATGTATTATTGAAAATGACACCAAACTTAGCTGATACCTGTTTCTTAACAAGCTCCTCAATTTTCCTAAATAACACTCTCGTTCTTTCGTCTAGACAATAAAGTATATCTCCTATAATCGACATCTTTCGAATGATCAACATTCATCTTCAGGACGTGAATACCTTCTTGGGTGAATTATCTGGTTTATAATATCTGGTTCATCAATCGAAACATGTCAACCATAGGAGGTATACTTTATTTATCTTCAGGTTCAAATTAAACTCTCATTGCCAACGTTTCAGTATTTATTTAAAATCTTTTTCATAGGCTCATATGGATGTGATATGAGCCTATAAAAAAGGTTTCAAATAAAAACTAACGTTGGCAATGAGAGTTTATTTAAACCTGAAGAACTAACCAATTCTTGATAAACTTTTATTTTGTTTATATATATATATATATATATACACGAGTTCAAAATTCAAGAAGAGTAACACACAGAGTAAGGAAACACATTTACAGACTCAAATTTTCGGGTAATCCGTCTTCAGGAGAAAAGAGAAAGGGAGACCAAGCACGTTGTAGACGCAACGGCTTGGTTTATATTATTTATCTGTATATGGATATATATATATAATATGATGCGAGAGGAGAGGGGGACCTTTATCAGGCTTACGAATTTTTTTTTCTTCCAGCTAGTGCCTGTTTTTTTCAAGATCTTTGATCTTTTATGTCTCTTCACAAAACGGTAACTTTACTTTACAACTAGGCTGGTGTGTTTTTTGTTGAGGGTACGTTCACAGAAAGTTTGCTCCATCATCTGCCCAGGAAGGCTCATCCCTCTTCACATCAGACTTATTATTTTCTTAACTAATGCGACCGACTTGGGCTGGTACATGCGGGTATCAAGTTTAAGTTTCCTGACTAGAATTCTTTTCATATTTGTCTTCCTTCTTCTTTTAGTTTTCTTTATCTTCTGCCACCCCACTCATATTTAATTTATTAATGCTTTTTTCTTCAAAACACATGTTTCTTCAAATTTCTTTCTTCATTTTTAATTTTCATCATTAAATCATGGTAAATCTCTTTACAATTTCTTTTGAAGCCTACCGGGTTAATGTCTGTCAATTTTGGTCATACCGGAGCTTGGTTTAACCGGAGCTGTTTCTTATGTGGTATGTATCTGTGTCTGTGTCTTTGTCTGTGTGTATGTGTGTGTGCGTGTGCGTACGTGCGTGTACGCGCGCGCGTGTGTGTGTGTGTGTGTGTACGAGTCTGTAGGTGTGTGCGCGCGCGCATGGGTGGTTGTGTCTGTCTGTACATCAACAAGACGAAATGTAATAGGGGATACATAAAAGTTATAAGCACTTTGTTTAACAAATTTGTCGAGAATGACAATAGAAGGGGTCCCAAATCTCTAAATGTCTAATTAGAAAACTAGGGCAGTCACACACTTCCTTTAAAACTTTACATAAATCCGCTTTTGATTAAATGTAATACATATATATAAGGTACTGAATTATGTTTAAAATTAGTTATTCTATACCAAACGAAATTATGGAGAATTTTCAAGGGAAGATAATAAAAGTGATGCAGAATTTCTGATAGCACACTTAGAGAGCTATCAGTAGTAAAGCTGTTTTAAATTTCAAATCAACATGCAATTTTCTTGACACATAAACAGCAAATAATGTTTAAATAATTCTGAATTGCTGATGTAAAAGTACAACAATCAAAAACTCTTATCTCAATGAAGTAAAGTATAAGTCGAAAAAGATAAGATTTTTGAATAGGAAATAAACTTTAATAGTTTAAAAGAAATAATTATCTTGAAAGCAACAGCAAAGGTAAAACAGCAGCTTTAATGTTCCAAAAATTAATATTTATAGACTACTCATTCATCATAAAAACATTAACAACAAGAATAATAATAATAATTGAATTATTGGTAATTAAAATTGTAAAATATTTGCTATGGATAGAAATAATATTGATTATAATTTCTATTAATTTATCAATAATAATAAATATAATAATTAATCACTTTCAATATCATTTATCTTAATTATTTACATAATATAAATATTGCGGGTCAGATTCAACTGTAATTGCTATAAATACGTGTTAACTTAATATTTTTCAAATTTATGTATGTTTGATGTTCAAAACTCACATTAAGAAGTATTATGAGGCTTAATGGAACAAGTTTGCATCTAGACTTTCATTTTTTCTGGCCATCGCATTTATTTCTTCACACTTCTTTTATTAATGCTGCTTTTCTGAAGAAAACTTTTAGAAAAATAGCTTCTAGTATACTGATATTATACTAAATAATAAATTTAATATATTGATAAAAACAATATTTTTTTAAAACTGAAGAATTTGGAATAAATGAACAGTGAAATCTTTATAAATAAAATAATGATTTTGTCTGTACATTGCTTAGAACTGACTCATTTCAAGTTTTCTTTACGTTTCATACATTGGAGAAACCGAATCCACCCTTAGAAAAATTTCTGTCGGTTTGTCGGTTTGTCCGCAAAACTTTGTCACAGGTAAACTCAGCTACCATAAGACATATAAAGCTGAAACTTTTACAGTAGATTTGTGTAGGTCTAACTTAAAATATAGGCTATGAATTGATTGGAAATTCAACGTAGAAGTGAAGTTATGGACGTTTAACGCAAAAATGTTTGTCACAAGTAAACTCAGCCACCATAAGACATAGCGAGCTGAAACATTGACACTGGATTTGTGTGTGCCTAATAGATTATTAAATAGATTATTAATTCAGTACAGAAGCGAAGTTATGGGGCTTTTAGCTGTATTTTCCTAACTTCACAGACAAGTTTGTTTTGAAAATACACAGGTGTGGCAAGTAGGTATTGTTAGTTGATTTTAATTTCAATTGAGCACATGAATATATTGCGTATTTGACATCATTGAAATGGTGTTTCACAGAGTTAAGGATGTACTATCTATTGAGAATAAATGTTTTGTAAACGAGCAATTCTCAGCCCTTAATATGAACAGGCATGAGAAATCAACAAACAAGTTCTTACGCTATATGAAGCCGAGGAAAGAACTTACAAGTCAGTAAAGAGATTTGATTAGTGATGAAGAAGCAGTTCATTATCTAATTGAATTTCTTGACTCTGAATTTATTTCTCCTGGACTGCCTGCTCATGAGTAAAAACTTAAAGTAGGAGCACCAATGATGCTGCAATTTATAGCAGTAACAAATTTCATGTTACGAAACATGAGTGACCCAAAAACTGTGCAACGGGACACGACTCTGAGTTCGTGCTCTACACAGATATGCCATAGAGGCGGACATAATGACTGGATGTGGTATTGGGGAGTCTTCCGAACCACTGTCTGTTTCCATTCAAATGATTGCAAGGTCCCCTCAGAGTCTATTTCGCAATGACGTTAACTAAGTCGCAAAGGGAGACTTTATCTAACGCAGGAATTCAAGTTAGCGAAACCAAGTTTTTCTCACATGGTCAACTGTAGTTTACTTGCTCAATAGTCAGAGGTTTCAACTGATTGTTCTTCCATGAACCTGAAGGACAGACAGCTAATGTAGTGTATACAGAGGCATTTGTTTAACACTGTACTAATAATGGTGTTTTCTACTATTCTATAATTCCTAATTATAGTATTAGTATAATACTATAATTGATATGTTGGAATACCAAGTATAATAGAATTTTTGATTCCGTCAAAGACGGGTACATTTGCTAGTTAATAATTAATAAAACAATCAATGTTGCAAATTTTTTTTTGCAAATAACTGATGATCCGTTTAGGTAATAGTGCTATAATGAAATATTATTTGTAATCTAAAGCCAAATAATACTGTAATATACAAACGTTATTAAGAATGAGTTTTACAGGTAATAAATGTATATTTTATAACCAATTATAATAATAAATAATAAAAGCATTTTAAAGATTAAAGATAAATATTATTAAAATTTATAAATAAATTACAGTCCTCTCTCCTATATATATATATATTCGCGCTCCGTTCTTCGACGTGGGGAGATCTCTCTCACTTCGTCCTCTCTTCTAGTCTACTCTCCTGATGACGAACAACAGTTCGAAATATTGAATTCTGTAAGTGTTCTTTTTATCCTCTTTTCTGTGTCGTGCTTTGTGTAATTTAAAGTTATATATATATTATATATACACTTTAACACATAGGAATGAACAGAGAAAGTCACTACAGAACTCACTTCGATATTTCGACATCTGTCCTCATCAGGAAGAAGTACGAAGTAAAGTTGAGAAGCAAACCGCAACTCATGCAACAGTCATCAATATATATATATATATATATATATATATATAAAAACATAGTCCTCTCTACTGTAGAGGGAATTATAGGCTCCCAGGTTTAATATTCCGATGATATAGTAAAACTCTAAAACCATCGGGCAATATAAGAATAATTTCAAAAACTGAGTTGTTAAATAAGGTTGTGGAACTCCCTTTTTTTTAGAAATAGAAGAATGTTTTTAGAGTATATCTTTCATCCACTGCTAAAGTAAGTTATTCGACGGCATCACTCCAGTAGACCTGTCTGCCTTTCGTTAAAAAAGGGCAGGCTTTGAAGTAAATGGCTAGTTTCGCACCGATAAATATAGCGTTCATTCTGTGATTAAGATTTACAAGTAATTTGTGTTTCATTTCACTGTCTTTAATTTGAAGGCATACTTATGTAAATGTAATAAATTAAAAACAAATCAAAACAACACTTTTGAATTAATCATGAATGCATTATGGAGGAAATAAAAAGAAATAACTGAATAAATAAAAGGTAAGAAAGGAGAAGAGAGTGACGCCTTTTAAGTGTCATTTGTAAGCGTGGATATCAGGCAGACCCCTAACGTCCACATGCAAGTTTTATGAGGCCGTTTGGAGGTCTATCATTGCAAAAGCTTTCTCTAGTGTAAAAGACAGGTCAATTTGAATTGCGTTAGATCCATGGGAATCATCACATTGAATTCACAACTTTGTCTTCAACTACGACTCAACCTGATTGCTTTTTTTATTCCGATATCCGAATTTCTCTTAACCTTTGTTAGCAATCCTCAAACCAAAATTCATTAATGTTATTATAACAATGAAGTATTGTCATTCCCTTATGTGACTATTATTAAAAAATCTGGAGTGGTCTACACTCAACTTTACTATAAGTAAATATAATATAAAACCTCTTGAGTACATAATGTCCAATTTAGACATAACATGGAAGATGTTAATTAGTCTATCATTCCTGGAGGTAGTACAGATATTGACTGAACCAGTTATCAATATATACGCTTATTCTATTTCGAAATAATCTCTTACAAGAGAAAATGACATTTGTTCCTAAAGCCAGTGGACCTACAACGGCCCCCAGTAGTTTCGGACCAGAGGCCCATTACTGCTAAATTCACAATCTGCAGTATTTGTTAAGGTCAGCAAACATTGACAAGGATGAGGACGTCAGTCTGTCAAGGGAAGAAGTCGTATTCGTGGTCACGTAATTCTAAAAATGTCAGAAACGTGTAAGAAAAATGTCAGTGCCATCGAATCACAGAAGAATCAGTTTAAAATTAATATCTCTTTGTAATGTAAACCTAAGGAGTCCATTCCTCTTAATTCAATATTACCCAATGACAATAAGATTCATAAAACGCAATAATATCTAAATCTAATATTAAGTCTTGTTCAAAGATGCATACAGATCAATTAGAGCATTTTGTTAGACAAATCATAACATAGAAAGCATCACAAACTGTATGCTTCAGAAATCATTTCAAACTTTTATATTAAACAACTAAAATTCAATAATTAAAATGATTAATAACTAAACTTGCATAATTAAAAATGATTCTCTTAAAAAAATTTAAGTCAATATAAACAATAAAAATACAATTGAAATAATAAGTTTTTTTCTAAATTGTTTATTATCTGTTCAATATTTTGGAAAAATTTCATTATTTTTTAAACAGCCGTTTAGCATCAACAAATTTTTTTCTGAAAACAGAAAATGTACTGTAACGGCCAATAATTACTTTGGCTAATGTAATTATTAAAAACTTATCTCATATCATCCTCCACATAAACTTCTACTTTTAGGTATAGTTTCATTTTGCCCCATCAAACGGTATGGCTTGTATCACTCTCACAAGCTTTCAGATTGATTTATAAGTCACAATGTTTACATTTTATTGAAACAAAAATATTCCTGTTATTTTAAAATTCTAGAATTAGTAGTTTAGGAGAGAAAAAAAGGTTTAATAACAGGTTTTTGGCAAAAACTGTGACTTACCCATTATACATAACTGCTCCCAAACTATACAGCACATCCACACTATGAGGCCCATTTTTGTGTAAAAGATCAATTTGATCCATCAACAATTCTGGACCGTAGGGAGGCCACAAACTTTGGTACACACTCACCCACCCAAAAACCCACACACACAGACACAGTCATCATCAAAAAAAACTTCATAAAACGACTTCTGGGACTTCAAAACATATAATTCCGTCAAAATCTCGAGATCGGATTTCTCATGATCACTGTACTTTACTTATAGTAAAATTAAAAAAATATTAATCAGAAGTCAGGTGAGTGCTTGCCTGTAAAGATTTGTTACTTGAATACAAATTATGGCAGACATTTCATTTGAGAGATAGAAAATCCTGAATCTCAGAAAAATATCTGATCTTAGATGCCACATATTATGAATATGTATCTGAATAAATTATAATTATGAAACAATTAAAGTGAGTTCAAACTGTTTAAACATTGGTAGATAAATATAACAGTTTATGATAAATACATGATATATATTGCTTATATATTGATGACCACCTGCTAGTCACTTGAGTAGAAATAAACATCATTTAAAGAAGAATTTATTCATTTATTGACAATCATATCATATATATAGAGCAGGTGTTCTCAATGGGAGTGAAAATTAACCCCAGGAGTGAATACTGAGTTATCAGGGGGAGAATCGTGACAACAGTCAATTTACAAGTTGAAGAAAGATATATTAGTTCTTAACCTCTAGTTAATGATATTTCTTTTTATTGACATTCTATTCATCCATCAATATTTTTAATTAGCATTTAATTTGTAAAATTCTATTATAACATTGTCCATGTAAAACTTTATAAACATATAAAGTTCCATGTAGATAAAAAAAACATAGAGAAATTAAAAACACACACTTACTGTCTCTAATTTTTGGAGAACCAACCAGTGTGTTTGGTTTCCCTCTCTTATCTCTCTTAAAGACAGTTCAAACCAAAAATTAGAGACTGTAAGTGTGTGTTTTTAATTTCCCTATGTTTCTCAATCGTTTCTCTGATTTCTTAATTTAATATATTTCATCGATAAAGTATATATATATATCTTGTTAAATTGTATGCCTATTTTTAATTTCACAACTTTTCTACTGAATCTCTCGATTTCTCTAATACACTTTATCCATTTTTGTGGTACAAGATAGATTAGTTGACCAAAGTTTTTATTTACATAGCCCGACATGTTTCGGTCCTCACTGACCATTATCAAGGATTACAGTTGTACAAGATCTTAACTAAACTATACATAACTAAATATAACTCAAAAACATTTATAATTAAATCAACACTACATATTACAGTCTAACGTCCTGATTTTTGTGATAACTGGAAATGGTTAGATGACAAGGAGAGGTTATACACAGACAATGGTTACCGAGTGTAGAGTTCCTTGTGTAAATCACAGAGGGCAGGCAAACTCATCACATTTTCTTTCCTGACTTTTCGTCTTTCCTTCATATAATATAATAAAACTTTGGTCAACTAATCTATCTTGTACCACAAAAATGGAGAATAGGGAAATCGAGAGATTCAGTAGGAAAGTTGTGAAATTAAAAATAAGCATACAATTTAACAAGACATGCATAAACGAAGGTCTGCTCCCGAAATATACGAAAATATATATATATATATTCTCAAATTGTTCTCGACCTGTTTATTCATCTCAGTATTTGGTAAGCTTTTAGAGAGGGCTAGGTTTTAGAATTGAACTACTCCTTCTTATGCCAACGTTTCGATGTATTTATACATCAACATCAGACCAACAAAACAAGATAAGACTATAATATTTTCAACAACTATATAAAAATTCACTAATACTCAATATACTGAGGCTCTGACGTTGTCCACTTGTTTTGGTTGAAAGGTCTTAATCATAATTCTGAATTTCTTACTGAACTTTAAACGTCGTTATATATATGTACTAATAAATAAAAAATAAAAGTATTTTTAGTAATATGTGTATGTTATTTAAAATGCACTTATAGAAAAAGACGAGCTTTTAATGAAAGGGGGTATGGGATGACGTAGAAATGGCGAGAGGATTACACGGGTCAAACAAGGATGATAGATGCCAACCCCTGTATACGGGTTATATTATTCATATAAAATATCAAATTTAATATTTATGGTCAATATTTGACTAACATTATACAATAACCTATTAAATTTAATCAGAGTTAATTAACCTTTAGAAGTTAGTTTACCCGTATTGCAGATGTTTTCAAACTTTACTTTGAAAGCCAATTTCGACGGAGATAATACTCTATACAGCTACATACTATACGTCGACTAAAAAGTCAGAACCACAGTGATTTTAAACTAAATTGTGTTCAGACAGGGTTGGAAGTGAAATCAACAAAAACATTTTTTTTTTTTAAGATAAAGTACCTGAAAAGACAATGTCATAAGGATGAGCTTATTGTTCCGTTAATGTCAAATGTACCTAAGATAAATTCATGCATTTCATCACTACCACAGAGGTTAGTATTAATAATATTAATCACATAATATACCGTCTTACCTCGTACACTGCTGCCGTAGCTCTCGGACCGGTTTCGTGTGTCACCCATCTTCAACACGAACTCCGCAAACGTGTTGAAGTTGGGTGACAAACTTCAACGTAGTTCGTGTTGAAGATGGGTGACAACCGAAACCGGTGCGAGAGCTACGGCAGCAATGTACGAGGTAAGACGGTATATTATGTGTTTGATATCAATAGTACCTAAGATAGCTTAAATATTAAATTCAGTGATTATTACTTTTTGTTTTTTATTTCCTCACACACACATACAAACATGCACGCACACACGCACACACACTCACACAGATATAATTCACAAAACATTTTTTTTAGACATTTTTTTTGGAACTAAGATACCAAGAGACAACAAGAGAGAACAAGAGACACCAATAGAGAACAAGAAACAGCAACAGGTACCAAGATATACGACACACACAAGCACACACACACACACACACACACACACACACATATATATATATATATATAGTAAATTACAAATATTTTAGAAAACTACTGAAATAAATTTGGATCAGAATTTGGACTACAAAAAGGCCAATTGACAAGATAATTTGAAAAAGTAATAAACTCCATGGTGTTACTACTGAAAGTTCTTAGTCTTTTTTCTCATTTCATATTGTGGTTTGACGTTGATTTTTATTTCATGTGTTTATTGTAAAATCTTGTTAAACGCACACACACATACATCCACTACCACATCACTGCATGGATATGCTTCATCAGGTAGACATAGTTTAATACTCACACACCGATATGAAGGTACACACATCACACGAGCACACTTATACTCAGGCCTTCACACACACTTCATAATCATCATCATCGTTTATATTATTGTTTCACTTTTGGAAATATTATGGTGGAGCCAAGATATCATGTTAGATATATAGTTAATCTCTAGTAGGTGCTGACGAATGTCCTAAAAGTCATCAAAACACAAATTTTGGGTTTGAGTATTATTTATGAATGACAAGAGGCATTGTTATAATAGTACTACGAGAACAAAAGCTAACATGATTATTTTCACAACCTGGCGCTAAAAGCATGCAACAGTTGTAATATGTTTTATTTTTAGATTTAATACAAGTGTAGTACATTTATAAGTAGTATGGAGTATGATGTTTATTCTACAGCTATAGAGTTCAGCAGATATAAATACAATATCTCCAGTAATTAATTTTCATCTAAAAAAGAATAATTTGATTTAGAAGATGGAGGACATTAATGGATGAAATGGTAGTGAAGGAGGAAGGACGTTGGACCTGGAGGAATGCGGAGTCCCGAGTGTACCGTTACCTGCCAGCCCAGCGATATAACTGCCACCTGCTGCCGACCAGCTATCGCTGCTTCCGTGTCGACAGCCTCACACTCGTGTGTGAGTGGCACCTCTTAAACTCACGCGCAAGTGCAACCGCCACTGGTGAAAGCAACTCGTGCCCCGAATAACAAACAAATCAATCCAGTGAATTTAATCAGTCTTTTGTTACCTTGCTACCTTGTCACCTTTACGACCTTTAACACACCTTTCTTGCCTCTCCCCATTCTCAATACTACACCAAGTCTTATATTTCACTTGTTTTAGTATGAATGAGACTCTGACGAAGGCCACTTATTTTATCGAAATCTTAATAATATTTTTGAATTTCTATTGTGGTTTAGATGTTAATTTTTATTTCACGAGTTTATTATGTTTTACTTTAAATCTTGCTATATATATATATATATATATATATGTATATATATATATATTCGTATATTTTGGGAGCAGGCCTTCATTGATACATGTTCTATTAAAACCTATGCCTATTTCAATTTTGACGCATTTTCGAATTAATTTATATAGTCGAATGTTCGTATATTTTGGGAGCAGGCCTTCATTGATACATGTATATAGTCGAATGTTCGTATATTTTGGGAGCAGGCCTTCATTGAAGCCTGTTGATACACTATGATATCAACTTATGGAAGCCAGAGGTAAGGAAATTTGAAAAATTAATTCGAAAATGCGTCAAAATTGAAATAGGCATAGGTTTTAATAGAACATATATATATATATATATATATATATATATCAACGTCTATTACGTCTGAATTTAGAAATAAGATCTTACAATGATAATAACTGGTCGTCGTCAGAGCTATATAGTCACACTTAAACTGAAACGTGTGAAAACGCATATGTGGCGGGGAATGACAGAGGGAACAGGAACACGCGCTGTTTACGAAAATACTGGTTAAACGTTTTCATATATGTATATGACAGTCTTTTTATTTCTTTTACCTTTACAAGAGTACCATTGGATTTATTTCCGACGTGTTCAACGGATTTTCTGTCACTGGTTTGAAATTTGTTTGACAAGGTTCCTCTAAACATATCAACAAGTTTTTCATATCATATTACTACCAATTACATCAATGTTAGGTAATTTTTAAAAGATATAAAGTAATATTTCAAATAAACGTCTTAAATAAAAATCAACACCTAAAATGCTGTAAGGAATTCAGAACAGGAATCAAGATCTTTCAACCAAAACGTTTTCGTTAGAAGCACACTTGAGCCGTATGGTACACTCAGTTCAAGTATGCCTCTGATGATGATCAGTTATTTTCTATTAAGGATCTTAGTTCTATTTCTACATTCCTTACTGTGGTTTAGATCTTGTTATAGATAGGATTGAATAAACAGGTTTAGGCCACTTGTTAAGTTTAAATTAAACTCTCAAAATATGAAGTTTAAAAAAAACAAACTTTTTTATAAGAGAATCAAGAAATTAAAATAAAGAAAAGAAAAATCATCAACTTTTACACTCATCAAGAACTTAGTATATAAAAGTTAACTTTTTCTTATTCGACAATGTTTTCTTCTGCCTTTGTAAAGGTTTTAAATAAAACCAAAACGTTGCCATTCCTTTATATTGCTTTCATTATCAGCATTCATTATTCATATTTTTCTGTTTTCCTGTTTCCTTTTTATTACTATTCATTTTAACTAAAAACGTTTTTTTCTTATTCATTATTACCCTACTTCTGAGATTTTCTGGATATAATAATATTTCCCTATATGGAAGAGACTGGTTCATATGGTTCAGAGACTGGTGCCTCTGAAGAAAACCAGTCGTTTCAGTTGAAACATCTTAGTTCCATTTCTGAATTCCTTATTATAGTTTAGATGTTTACTTTTAATTCATTGCTTACTGTGAAATCTAGATATATATGCAGAGTCGTCACAATAAACAGACATCACTCTAAATTCTATGAAATCGTCACAAATTTAATTATAAAAAGAATAAATATTAAACCCTTTCAAGATAATTTGTTACCAAAGAAATGAAAAGTTAGGGAAAAGTATTAACTTGAGATCAGTAAATTGATTCTTGCTATTTAACCTCACTACCACGTTCTTTCCTTTAATGAGGTTCACATTTTAACCAAACTTGGTCTAGTAGTTAGAACGCTTACTATAAAAACAAAATGTTTATAGTTTAAATCTTGACTATGAATGCAATCGTTATAATCCAAAAATGGGAAAATTTTGTGCTCAATTTTATTTGAGAGGATTTAAAGCCGTTGGTTACTATTATGTATGATATCAGAAACTAAAAAAAACTTGAGTAAGACAATATTTAAAACTTCCTGTGTAAACTCCAGCAGGCAATGCTGTTAGCACAATAATTAGTACATCAAATAACAAAGGAGTTACACTTCTAGAACAATCACGGAAGGTGAAAGTGTTAAAGGAAAGGAAGGTGGGCGTCGAAAAAGAAAGTATCGAATGAAAGGTGTGACAAACATAAATCAATCATTATAAATTGAATTTATTTAAAAAATGTTTAAAACACTTTCGGGTTTTACTTAGCTATAAGTAAAGATAGTAATTATGGAAAACTTTGATCCATAGATTTTGCTAGATTTACACGATTTGAGGACTCGTGTGTCCTTTGAAATCTGAGTGTAGTATGTGGGTGGGTGTGTGTTCAAAAATGAGTAAACATGTTAAAGGTCACACTTTTAATCTATCATTTTAATATTATACAATGAAATAGAAGATGGATGTATAGTTTTTGGGTTATACTGCCTTCCAGAAAGACTAATTTGTTTCTCATTATATATTTTTGAACACATTTTTCTCCGAACTGCTAACTCTAAAGAGTTGAATTTTTGCAGTTAATTTGTAAGCAATATTAGCATTAAGTGAAAAAAGTTAGAAAAATTTTCAAAAAAAAAAAAGAAAATGTGAATTTTGTATACAGATGTAAAAATTTTTACTTGACTTGAATCTAACAACTTTTATTTAATTTGTTTTTTTGATTTTTGGGTGGAATGGTGGATCGGATAGAAAGTAATACCACTGCTTTCCTCAATTGATTCCTCAAAGGAGTATGCGTCTTCCTAACGCTTCTACATTAGGAGTCACTCAATTCAAATGTATTTAGAGTAGGGGATCTTTAACGAATACCTGACATCTTAAAGGCTAGTAACCAACTGCTTAACGCCCTCTCCGAGCGACGACGTGCTCAGATTTTTCTACAACCCACGTAAAAGAATCTAGGGTCAGAGCAAGAATCGAACCCGGATCTACCAGTTCAGAGGCGATCACGCAAACCACAAGGCATCCCTCACCCCCTAATCTGAAAGCTTGGGAACGCCATAATGGTCACACCATATAATGAATGAACAATGAAATTAAACGTAAAATTAGTGTATAAAAGGATAAGATGTGCTGTTTCCAGTAAAATTGCGTCAGTAAAAAGAAAATAAACGCAAATTTTGTGACTTCGGATCTTTTTTCCCTTACTAAACTACAACCAGTAGAATATTAAAACTTCACAAGTAAAATCAAGCTATCATATAAAATATAATAAATCCCTGTATTATAAGAATAACTTTTCATATTATAAAAATTTTTTTTTATGGTAGAAGCTATTTATTCCAAAGAAAAATGTGAAACTCTTTTATAATCTTATATATGGTTATAATTTGAATTATTTTTATGCATGGGTACAATTTGATCTACAATGAAGGTATAAGAAATATTTTTTGAACCAATTCATTAAAAGGTAACATTCTGCTTCTTAAAAAATGCAAGGTTATTTATTTTGCATACACTATTAAGTATAGTGAAAAAAGAAATATATTTCGATATTTTTATTCATTAACACGTTTTGAAGTCTGCAAAATCAATCCACTTTCGTGATGTTTACTTGCGTTTACCGGTGAATGTCTATCAATCATTTGGTAAAAACTGTACAAGTCAAACCACTTGCTATTTGACTGGCATATTGTTTTTGGTGAAATAAAACACCCCGTTGTTTCTCTGTAATATTGAAATATGGGTAAATTTCTTTATTTCGAAACGGACAGTCATTTTAATCCATGTTACTACTGCAGTCAATATTTTCTTAATATCAATATTGCATTATAAAGTTCCAAAAGGTAATCTATTTCATTTAATGATAAAGAATATTTTAAGAGTAGATATTAACATGAAAATAACATGCGTAGCTTCCATCTGCAAAAACCAGTCATACTGCTGTAAAAAAATGAGTTTTATTATTGCTAAAATTGACCAAATTGATATAACAGTATGGAAATAAACGAAACAATTATGATGGATTGTGTATGAGGTATATCATACTCTTACCATGATTTCACGCAATATTAACCTTAAAAAATCAAAATTTAAATTGATAGTCAATGAGTTTAATTTTACTTTTACAAAAATTGAATATGAAGAAGTCGAAATGTTTATAAGTGAATTATAAATTGAATTTAATTGAAGAATGTTAAAAATAATTCCGTTTTTTTATTTATAAAATATTCTTTATAGTGATCTAGATGTAAGTAAACATCTGAAAATCAGCATATTATAAAAAATAACTATTTTATTTTAAAATAAATATATTTTAAATTACTTTTAAAAATATCCAATAAATTTTAAAAGTTATAAAACATATAATCTTTTTGGAAACAAGTTTAATATAAATTTATATTAAATTATATAAAATAACATCCACTTCTATAATGAACGTTATTTTATAACTATATTTAGATAGTTACGTTATTTAAAACTATTAAGACAGAAATAAATATATATTTATATATATAAAAATAAAATAAATTCAAAACGAAGGAAACACACAGAAAGACACAGACATAAATCACATCGATATTTCGACCATCGTCGTCATCAGGAGCTGTGAAGAGCGAAGAGTCCCTCAAGAAGGCGTTTCCCTAAAGAAACGCTGGACCGTTTCTTTATATATATATATATATACTTTAACACAGAGAAAAGAACACAGAAAGACCCTACAGAACTCACTTCGATATTTCGACATCCGTCGTCATCGGGAAGAAGTGCGAAGTACTCGCGTTGAGAAGCAAACTATATATATATATAATATATATATATATATATACTTATACTATATATTCACTGTTTTGTTATTGAGGGCTAGGTCAAATAAAAGAAAATAAACTCCTTTCTAGGACGACGTTTCGATGTATTTGTACATCATCTTCTTATACTATATATATACTATACCATATATATAGTTTATATGTAGTTAATTATATATAAAATAATACCATTAATATTTTAATGACATTATTTATATAAGTCATATATAAAGTTAAATAAAAAGGAGTATATTAACACATATTTATTTCTTTCGAAAAATCTACTGACAGGTGAGATGAGTGACGTCAGAAGAGGTTTTACTGAAGATCTGATGAGCAATGCTTCTGAGAATGACTGGTCAGCTGGTATCTAATGGGAATGACGGTAGCTTGCGGTTAGACAGCCTTGAATCTAATTAATTAATGCTAAATAACAAGCTAACTGGCATAAAGTGAAGAAAGATAATTTCCTTTAACGTTCCTTTTCGGGAATACGGACTTTTTTAACTATGATCATAAGAAATTAAGTAAAACTAAATAAAGCAGTTAAACCATGTTTACATGCCTGCAGTGACAGATAAATAAAGAAAAGCGAATTTTATTTGCCATTTTTTTATTAAAAATTTTGACAAAATTTTATTAACTTTTTTAACTACCTACCCTTTTTTCTAATTTCAATTGAACACTTAACATATATTTTACTATAAACCAGAAAATTTCTCGAAATATATATCTTTATTGCCTGCGAAGCATCAATAATTATTTATGAATATATTTCAAACTCAAAACTAGCTGAATAATGCTAGCGATAGAAAATGGTTACTAGTTTAGAAAAGACTGTTAAGTAATCTTTGAAATGTCGTTTACTAAATAACGTGGTTGTCGCTTGAATTGAAGGTTCAAAGCTTAAAATCAGCAAGAGACCTTCAGTTTTTTTAGCAAAAGGGTACTTCATGTACTATGAGGTTATCTTCTGACCAGCATTCGATATTTCATTAGCAATACAATAACATAAACAGCAGTCAGTTTTGGGAACGATAACAACTTTATTTACTCAGACTTACTGGAAGAGGCCTATAACACTAAAAACAACAGGTATTAACAATCAAATATCTTCACCTAATGCATAGGTATTTCATTTACATAATTTAATTGTTAAAAAACATTCTCTGCTTATCAAATTAACCTTCTTTGATTCAAATATATCACAAAATTTAACAAAAACTGTGATTTGATTGAATATGAGTATTATTATTATTATCTGAGGATGACTATAGCACTGCGTCGTAAAAACTATTGTACTTCCCCTACTTCTGTACTAAAGTACACCAGAAGTTAGCTTCAACGCCTCCAAGAAGCTTAGCACTTTTACTGGGTCCAGCGGTAAAAGTTTTTCAATGATTTTGTTGAGTGTCCTGAAGTACCTTCCTCTGTGCAGTAAGGTTACCTGACAGTCAGCCAGCAGGTGCAACGGTATTTCTTCCTCTTCTTTGAAGAATCTGCACAAACCGTCATTGATAATGCCCATTCAGGCTTCCTACGTTTCGGGAGAAAGTGACTTCCTTTCTCCTTCTTTGGGACAGTCTTCTTCGGATCCTTAGGTGCATTTGTGGAAGGTTGGCTCCCACAAGTTAGCGCTTTTGGACCCTCTGCTCTTTCGGAGGATGGTCTCCTTCTTTCTCCTTCTTTTGTCACCGCAAACAGGAGTAAGGTTATTTACTCCAGGGGGTCGCCTGGTACCCTTGAGGCTCCGTTCGTAAAACAGTAACCCCTATCTATATCATGTATTATGCGGCATAACGGATCGCATAACGCCTTGGATTGGGGCTGGGATAAGAGGAGAGGATTTGGGAAGTTGGAAGGATGTGAAACCAGCCCCTGGTCACTTCTCCTCCTCTTTTGTTTTCCCTGCATATAACAGGTTAACAGGGTTACCTCGCGAAGGCCGAAAGTCGGAGTTGAGTACTAGAAGCTATTTGAGACGCATAATCACTCCATTACTATCCCTGAATATGAGTAATTTAATATAAAAAATTTATTAACTAATGACCTTTTGTCTAAAACGCTAACCAATTTACTTCCTTTCAATTGCAGCATTTGTGATACCAAATGATTCAAGTACCTCAAACTAGGAATTTATCATTTTAATATAGCTATGATTCCAGCAAAATTCACATCAACCATAACACGTGAATTTGAATAACTTATAATAAAGTTGAGTAAAAACCATTCATTATTCTTTTTTTGAATCATTAGTAAACTCTTTTAAGTTGTAAAGCATTAATGATAATAATAAATTAAAAAAAAGAGGGATTTATAAAGAAACAATGGGGAAGGAATTAGGAGTCAGTTTGAATGATTTCATCACAATCTGAGAAACAGTGTGCAAGTTGAGACACGAATCGTCTGGAGAAATAATTGACTTCGTTTTACAAGGCCACCTCTCTCCACCAGATTAAAACTGTATTTAATTAAGTAAAAAGCTTAATTTTCTATCCAGAACAGAACACTATCATCTTAGCAAGAAAGAAAGTAATCTACTTTATTGAAAAGAAGGGAGTTGATTAAAGTTACTGATTCAGTGAAACATTTCATTAGCAGTACTGTAAAAGAGTTGGATGAAGACAGCGGCTGCAGAAGTAACTGCAGGAAAAACACTCCACTCTATTGGCAATTAAAATGGAAATCACCTCATGTCCGGCTCCAGGATGCCGGAAACCGACATGCAAATCTGACTTAACAACAGAAAAGAACATCTTTCCTCAAACAGGTTTTATACCCATTAGACATTTTAATTGATATTTTTTTTCTCTTTTAAGATGTTGCTATTTTTAAATAACATAAATATTAATGAATGTTTATTTTTGTACTGGAGTGGTTTGGTAACGGCACTCGGCAAGTAAGTCGCTGAACTTGATTTTATGAAGTTTCCAAAAATTTGTTGCCCAACTTTCTAACTTAACTGCTTTATCGACTTAATTGAGCCTTTAAAATATGACATTGTTTTCTAGAAACACTAGAATGTATTATTTCTGGAGAGACTATTTGTTTCAATTTGGTTTCATCAACTCACAATTTAATGAAATATGTTGTGATTTTATTGAGTTAGAGTTATAGTGGGACATGGTAATTAGTGGTGAGCTTAGTTAGTTCGAAAACTATAAAGCTTTGTTTTGGAGTTGGATAAACTCCAAGTTTTGGAGTTCGAATCCTAGGAAATCACCTTAAGGTAGATTTTACATAAAAGAATGCCAAACTGAACTGCAGGTAGTTCCTGGGGAAAAAGTAAAGCGGCTTATAACAGGTTCTTATCAAAGATGATTGAGCCTCTACGATGCCAGGTACCTTGCCTAAAACTCCCGTAATGAACAATTCAAACCTCTAAGTGCAGTACAGTTCAACTCTAAGTTGTGTTAACATAATCCGCATGGGATCGCCTGTCGGAGATAGCCAACATCATCTAACATAACAAAAGTGCTACAGATTTATAATAAATGACATTTTAATAAAAATTGAATAAATCAAAGTTAGTGAAGAATTTATATGCTACATTTCCAACTTTGAAACATTCACATTCTGCAATAAATCAGGGTAAGTTACGAATATATTACAATATATTTAGAACAATAATATCATAAATATCTTAGAAGAGTCAAATATTTTGAATAAAAAGAAATCAGAAAAGAATGGAGGAAATGATTGCGCTTAAAAAATAGTGCATGTGGCATTTGCAGTCGCCGGTCGAGGACTTTGTGGTGTCAGTGAATGAAGAGTGCTCTGGTTAGCGAGTTTGACGCGAAGATGGCTGTTGGTAGTTGTTCAGGCATGTCTTGCGTGGAGTCAGGGGGGAGTGAACTGACATTGGCATTGAAGCCGGGCAGCTAGGGAGAGCTAGGTATTCGCAGAGCAGGCTTTACAAGAGTGGATTAGGAACCAACAGCCTTTTCCTGTCCTTATTTGTCACCAGTCGAATGATAAATTACCCCCGTTTAATTCAAATCCAAGTCCCTTTGAATATTTACATTCCTGCGAATAAAAAAACTTTACCTAATACATAATTTATTTATTATATTTTGATGGTGATCTTATTTAAAGCATTTCAATTCCTGAAAAGGTCAATCAACCATTGCTGGATTTGCATATGCAGGAGCTCAGGTGATTCGCCAGAGGAAGCCTATCAACAACCTTTCCGATTACCCTCTCCAGATAGCTGTGAGACCAAGCCTTAATATTGCTTAAAGCATTTCAGCCACATATCTGCAAATTCTTTGAAATAAATAATTTTTCAACTATGTTTTGCTTTTCAAACAAAAATGTCAAAAGTATTCTCTTTGACGAGTACTTGGATATACTCAGTCCTAAGTCTACTCAGTATAGATACTCATTAAGTTAAATACATGCATATTGTTATTACCACTGAGGTTAGTGCAGTTGCGAATGAAGATGGACCAGATCCGAAAGCGCTCCAACATCTCCGATATCAACTTACGAGGTATGACGGTTTTTTCTAATTCTAATATTACTCATTAAGTTCTCTCTGAAGGACAGCGTGTTCAGCAATATCTATCTAATATAATTTAAAACATCAATCGAGGGTACACAAGTTCTCAAAATTAGTTTTCATATAACTTATTATATTAATATCATTATGAAATAAAATCGGTGTACTGAACAATATATATTTAATTATTTATATCATATATTTCATTAACTTAATATATTTAGTCCTAATAAAATACAACTGGGATATAATGCTTTTTTACTAAATTAAAAAGGGTAATCATAGCAACAATAAATGAGGGCCAGGGTAGTCCAGTGGTTTGCATGCTCGTCTCTGGACGGTATATACTGGGTACCATTGTCACTCTGACCCTCCATTTTTTACGCAGGAGGTAAAACAATCTGATTCGAATCTGTACGATTGATTTGGAGTAAGAAATCTTTAAAAAATTTAAAAGATTATAACATTTAAACTTTAGTAATAATATCACGTTCTTTTTGCCTTTCTTGCCGTCTTCAGGAAAGGAGAAGCAGAAAAGGAAAAAGAAACACAGCAGTGGTGACGTGAAAGCGTCCACCGACCGATCAAAGCTTTAAGTGTATTGAGTATGTCAAGTATTAAAGTTTTGTATAGAATTCTGTTTAAGAATGAATGATTTCAATGAAAAGAAATTTTACAACTTAATTTATTAGTAGTTGGTAACACTGATTTAGAGAAAGGAGATGGTACAATCAGTGGGGATAAAGAGACGATACTGAATAGATGGGCAGAATATTTCCAACAACTCTTAAACCCAGAGGAGAATGGAGAGCAGAGGGAAAATAGGGATAACTGGGAGGAAGAGGAGGAAACAGAAGAAGAAATGGAAATCGCGCCTCCAACTCCAGAGGAAGTGAAAGAAATACTGTCTAACATGAAAAACAACAAAGCCCCTGGAGAGGATGGTATCGCAGCCGAACTATTGAAAGCAGCGGGAGAAGAGATGGCAGAAAAACTCTTTGCTCTAATAAGACAAATTTGGGAAGAAGAAAAAATGCCACAAGAATGGACCGAAGCACTGATCTGCCCAATCCACAAAAAAGGCAGCAAGCTCAAATGTAATAACTACAGAGGTATTTCACTACTTAATGTAGGGTACAAGGTTTTAGCCACAGCTTTGGCAAAAAAGTTAACACCACTAGCAGAGAGTTTGATCGGAGACTATCAATGTGGGTTCCGAGCTGGGCGCTCAACCATTGACCAGATATTTACTCTTCGACAAACGCTTGAAAAATGCTGGGAGTACAATCTAGAAGTTCACCAACTATATATAGATTTCAGCAAGGCTTACGACAGTATAACAAGAGAAGCAATATCAAGATGCCTAAAAGAATGTAACATCCCAAGAAAGTTAATAAACCTTGTGAAAATGACCCTGAGTGATACCTACTGCAAGATAAAAGTACAGAATTCTGTGTCAACCCCTTTTAAAGTAGAAAAAGGAGTGCGCCAAGGAGACCCTCTATCATCAGTGCTGTTTAACCTTGTTCTTGATAGGGCAATAAGAGCGATATCCACAAATCAAGGTGGTTCTATATATAATAGAATGGAACAACATTTAGCCTTTGCTGATGATGTAGAGGTCCTTGCCCGAAACCAACAAACCCTAATAACAGTTTTTACAGAGATGGAGAACAAGGCAAATGAACTGGGTCTAAAAGTTAGCTCTGAAAAAACAGAGTACATGGTCACCAGCAAAACTCCAAACAGGTATGCTTCTTTGGAAGTGGGAGAGAGACATTTCCATCGAAAAGAGAAGGTAACGTACCTGGGTGCGGTAATAACGCATGATAATCAGGTGAATATGGATATACAGGCGAGATTAGCAACAGCTAATAAAAGCTACTTCTCTCTCCTAAGTTTATTAAGAAGCCGAAATATATCCATAAAAGCAAAGGTTACCATGTATAAAACCATCCTTCGACCAATAGTTACTTACGGATCGGAAGCATGGGTACTGACCAAAACCCAAGAGGGCATTCTCAATCGCTGGGAGCGGAAGGTGCTCCGGAAGATATATGGCCCAAAAAGAGATGGAAATATATGGCGCATTAGGACCAACGAAGAGTTGAAAAGACTGTATGGAGAGCCATCGCTAGTGGCAACCATCAAAGCTGCGCGTATTCGTTGGTTGGGGCATGTGCATCGTATGAGCGAGGATAGAGGGCCCAAAAAAGCCCTGTATGGACACCCTGGAGGTCACCGAAGGAGAGGTAGACCACGACTTCGATGGCTCCAAGATGTGGAGGATGACCTACGAAGATTAGGTGCGGCTCGCTGGAGAAGGACAGCCTTGGATCGAGATCAGTGGCGCACCTTGGTAGCGGAGGCTCAGGTCCTAAATGGGCCGTAATGCCAAGGAGAAGAAGTGGTAACACTGAATAGCAGTTGGTTACTACTGATAGGTAGATGTAGTAACTTGAAGAGCTGGTAAGAGATAGTTAAATATAGGACTCTCAATGTAGAATTAAGCCCATTATATGGTTTGCCCATTCCTAAAATAGGTGCCAAATAATAAATGAGCCACACTTACACCCCTAGAACAGCACAAAAAAGTGAAGACCTATAAACGAAGGCATTGGAAAACGAGAAAACACAATTAAACATGTCAGTACACTACATTAACAACAAGAAAAATGTTGAACTGCAACCTTTCAAATGTATCTTTTTATTTTTAAATACTACAATATATACTGTTAATACATGTTTACTTTGTATATTTTAAATCTCTATTGAGTTGTTTATAAACATCTCATCATTAATGTGATCCGAAAGATATAAAACTAAATAATGATGGAATATATAACAGCGGTTAGACCATTAACCCCTCTTTTTGTTTATCTGCTTCAAGTTCAATACTATCTTATTTAAAAGTACCAAGAAATCGGTATTTACAGACACTATTTTTTAAAAATTAACAGGAATTGTTGGTCACTGATTTAGACTCAGACTTTGGTGGTCTGAGTCTATTTAGATGGCATTTCATCGCATGGTCTCTACTAAATCATCGCGACAGAAGGTTATGGGTTACGTTTCCTATTCACGTTCTAAGCATGTTAAAAAAAAAAAAAAATTTTGATTTGTCACAATATCACCCCCCCCCCCTCTTATTTCCAAGATAGTCTTTTTCAAAAAATGCATTCTAAATAATATGCAAATATATTAAAATCTGTTTATTTTCCCTTTTTTTTATATAATATAAAGTAGTATGCATATATTTACAACTTTACATAAATAATGTTTATAATAGAAGTCTACAAATTAAATATGTACTAATTAAAAATATTGATGGATATATAAAATATCAATTCCATCAAAATGGATTTTTTGAATTATAATTAAGTTGGTTAAAATCTGTAATAGCTTTCCCCATTCTGTAAACTTACTATGGTCATATTCACCCCCTGAAAACCCCAAATTCACCCGTATTGAGAACCCCTGTATTATAACATTTGTCCAAGATATAAAATCAATTTGCAATCAGATGAAGAACCAGTGTCAGTTTAAACATCAACCGAAAAACAGAATAAATTATTTTTACTTGCAAAATCTGCTATTAACAATAATATTATTCTTTTTAACACAACTAATCTGGTGAAGATACCGTCGCACTGTATTGTAAAACTATGGTAAATAAAGCGTAGGAGGTAAAATGTTGCGCTGTCATATAAAAGAAAGAGTCCATTCTTCACACTTCAATATTATCCAAAGATTCATAAACACAAAAAAATTTTCACATGATATTAAGTTTTGTTCAAGGGTGTAATACGTATATAGAGTGATTAGACAATTTTGTGAGACAAATCCATCATACCATGGAAAGCATCAGAATTTTTTTTTTGTAAAGTAACAGTCTAAAAACAGGTTTTTGCCAAAAAAAAGGTGACTTTGCTCTCATGCATATTTGCTCCCAAACAGTAGGGCTCATCTACACTATCTACACTATGAGGCCCTTTTATAGGTAAAATATCAAGTTGATCCATCAAAGATTCTGAACGGTAGCATGGCCACAAACTTAGGATACATATGCACCCCCCCCACACACACACACACACACACACAATCATTCAAAAAACTTCATAAAATGACTTCTGGGACGTCAAAACTTGTAATTCCGTCAAAATTTCGAGATCGGATTTTTTCACGATCACTATACTTTACTTATAGCAAAGTAAAAAAAAGTATTCAACTAAGCTGGAAATATCTAGTTTATAAATTCATAACTTGAGGAGTAAATATGTAATAAAGATACAGAAGTATTTGTGCGACTAAAATGTTCTGGTAAACTGCTAATCACTGTTTTGATCAAATATTTTCAAATTCCATTCTAGATAGTGGTGGGATTCAATTTTTTTAAGAACCACTTCATGCGAACAGGTTCTTAAAATATTATGAGTTCAGAAACTAAACTGTTTAGTTATATATCGGCTATTGTATATACATGCGCAAATTAAGTTGTCATACATGCACAAGTTACATGAGTCACGCTACACTTGTAGAGTTTGATAGTGGGCTAATTAATACAGGTCTGAATAGGGATTTACGTAATTTTAACAACCGGATCGCCGAACTCATAATATTTTAAGCATGAACCGGCTGAACCATCACTGATTCTAGAGTACCTCTCGATTTTATCACGATGGAGCGGACAAATCTGAACTCAGAGAGAGAAAAACACTTGTCCCTCAGAGAGGACGTAAAGCCGTCGGTCGCAGTCTAAACGAAGTCAGTCAGGTACTCAAAGATCTCTAAATAAACTTGACTCAGGCAAAATGTAGGACTCCCAATGAAGAATCAAGTATTAAATTAACTTATTACAAATATCAAAAATATGTTTAACACAACTATATATCTTTATTAATTTTTATCATAAGGAAATAATATAACTAATATAGTATAATGTTATATTATGTTACAATACATAATGTAACAATATAACAATGGGAATGTCGGATTATACCTTTCATTATCCAAAATCATTACGATATTTTAAGCACATATAGCATCACTGTTTTAATCTAATACAGTGTACATAACAAATATTTTAATTGTAACTAAAATTTACAATTTTTTATTTTAATAAGTATAAATAATATAACACTTTAAAAACAATATCTTATATAGTACATAATATATTATATGGTATAGTATATAATATATTATATCCCATAGAATATATATTACTTTTACAGTAAGTAATAAGTAGTTATTATTAGTAAGTTTCACTAATTACATAAATTAGTGAAAGTTCTTCTTATTAATTTAATATTGCTCAATATGTTTTTAATTTTTGTTTATCTGCTTCAAGTTCAATACTATCTTATTTAAAAGTACCAAGAAATCGGTATTTACAGACACTATTTTTTAAAAATTAACAGGAATTGTTGGTCACTGATTTAGACTCAGACTTTGGTGGTCTGAGTCTATTTAGATGGCATTTCATCGCATGGTCTCTACTAAATCATGGCGACAGAAGGTTATGGGTTACGTTTCCTCTTCACGTTCTAAGCATGTTAAAGATTTGAGGGTATTATGAATAACGAAACTAACAAGTGGATATAGATTGTTTGGAAGTCTACTATGAAATAGTTTGTAGCATTCCACTGCAAAGTTATGGAAAAAAAGAACCTTCAGATTTTGATGTATGTATATGGATTCTAGCATTTAGTATTGAAAGGATTTCAACCGATATATATTAAATGGCTTCATAGAAGCCTAACTATTTATATAATATGCCCTGAAAGACCCCGATTTATGTCACAAATGAATCAAATTGAAGGAATACTATTTTACAGATGCTGTTACATTTAAACCAATATAAACTTGAATATACCATACCTATTTAACAGTTTGCTAAAGTAATTAATGAATCACTCACTGTTTTGTCTCAACGTCTCAACTGAGAAAATTGTTTCTAACTGTTACTAAAGTTTAGAAATAATTATTTTACAAAAAAAAAAAGGTAGTGTAGTACTATTTATAGAGTATCTGAGAATTTCTAATGCAAAGGAAAACAGAAGTTGCTAGTCGTTATCTGTAGAAGAAATGAGGATGTTACAGAGAAAATCAACTACTCTAACGGGAGCGTTTTCACTATCCCGTCTGACGATCAAGGAGCAGATCACTCAGAGTCGCCAGTCTTCACTCACTTCAAGTCGCGTGTTCTTAATCACTCCAACAAAACACGAACAAATCTGACCCATTTATATTAAACACGCAATAATTAAATGATAAAATCACCTATTCTTCGCCCACTTTTCCATCCTTATTATAATTTCATATTTTTCAATCAGAAAACCGAATAAGGCCAATTTTTAGGGCAGCTATTGCAATAGGAACACACAAAGTGATCATTCTTGTAATAATGATTTCGTAAATTCGAATTTTATATTTCATCTGTCAAGCTTGATTTTTTTTTTTTTTAAATTGTATAACAATCATTTGTAATTGCGCATAACAACAGGTTGGCAACATTTATTTGTTGATATCACAATGTATTTCAAGGTTTCAATTAGAATGAAACATTTTAATTTTAAAATACGAGTACTATTAAAGTTTGAGAACAAAATATTAAAACACCTATGTTACGCTAATACGATTTTTTATTAGCACTAATTAATCTTTTAAATTTGAATTTAAAAAAAAATTGGTATACCAGGGTTTTTAATTTCGCCAGCTGATAAAGCAGCATTCAATTGAGTTTCATCCTATCCAAATATAACCTCGAGCATCTTACATTATCCAAAATCTTTACGATTTTTTAGGCACATGTATAGTAGCATCACTGTGTTCATTACAAAAGGTATTTCACTGTAACTAAATTTTACAATTTTATATTTTAATAAATATTAATAATATTACACATTAAAAGGGAGCAAGAAAAAAAAGAAGGGTTAATGTTGTTTATAGAATAACTTATAAATTATAATCTACTTAATGTATGCAATTATAATTATAATGTGCATACTGTGATTTGGGTTTCTTATTATTTAGTCTACATATTACACTCTTTCTTATCAACCACTTTATTTATATGTTTTAATATTTTTTAACAGTTTAGTTTATTCTATATTAAATTATTACTGTACCACTGTAATAAAAAATGCTGTTCTGTAACATATTACATAATAAATTTTTTAGGGCACTTCACTATTAATAATTGCAGTACTGTGATGATTCCACCATTAAAATATAAAATACTGTCATTTTAATGAAGTACTAATGTCACATGCACAATACAGATTATATTTAGCCAAAAAAAAATCGCTGGATCTACGCTCAAATTTAATTGAAGTCAGCTTGATTGAACAACCAATTACATAATTTATTGTAATGTATCAATTGTGCAGATGTACTATTTGCTACAAGTGTTAGCAAATTCATTATCAATCAATTAAGTCTCTAATTTGTTTGAATGCAGTTATATTCATTAGAGACAATTATAGTGAAAATGAAATCTCTTTGATAGCGCAATCTGACGATTAGTATTAAGGACAAGCAAAGATTCCTGAATCCTTGAAGACGCAAAAGAGCGAAAATAGAAAAAAATTGGCGAAGAAACTAAAAAGCCTTGCTTTTATTAAGGAATTACAAACATAGAATCCACATGACAGTTTTACGAACATAATAGATTCCAATTTCTACCTACTACAAGCAGACAAGCCTGAACAACGTGATTCAATCACTGCAGGTTTGAACAGATTTACTAGATTCTTGAAATCTATATGTGGTGTAAAATACTAAGTTAGTGTTAACCCAGTAAATTAATATATTACTATATATTACTGTTAAATATATTCATTACATTCTAAACTTAGGTTTTTGACTCTGACGAAGACCTCTTGTTACGGTTGAAAGATCTTAGTCTTGTTTCCTTAGTATTGTGGTTTGATCATTCATACATTGTATATTTTTTTTTTGTTTTCTGGTCTTTGATATTCTGTGGAGGTTCATTTTCCCGTATTATCTGAAGTATTCCTAATTTCCAATAAATTATTTTTAACCTCGATAATGCGAAACAATTTTCGGAGAAACATCGGCTGTTAATTAATTGTTGTCATTTTAAACAAAAATCCCTTTAAAAATCAATTTCGTATTTTAGACATTTAATGGTCGAAAAACTATATTAAGTATATATGCTAATTTCCATCTAAAATTTTCCAAAATCAGTAAAAAAGCACATAGAAACTAAACACGAGATGGAACAACTGAAGTGTTGGATTTGCTTACAATGATGTATACATTTTTGGGATCATCCTGAAGTGTGATTCGTTTAATGAATTACGTTTGCACAGAATGTGGAGCACGAAAGTGGAATTCTCTGGACTTTTTATTATAATTAATTTATTTATAATAATGTGTAAATTATAGGGGTCATCCTGAAGTGTAATTCGTTTGCACACAATATGGAGTACTAAAGTGGACTTTTTATTATAATTACTAAGTCTCACAAAACTATTATAAAGTAAGTTTTTGCCTCAATATTTTTTTTCTTATTTTCTACATAAAATTATAACGTGTTATACAGAAAGTTATTTTCTAATAATTTGACTTGATATATATACTTCTAATTTTACAGTTCAATGTACATAAAGAAACATAGAGAAAATAAAAACACAAACTTACAGTCTCTAATTTTCGGTTGAACCGTCTTCAGGAGAGATAAAGAAGGGAAACCAAGCCCACTGGTACAGAGACGTTTGGAGACGGTCTCCAACCGTCTCTGTACCAGTGGGTTTGGTTTCCCTTCTTTATCTCTCCTGAAGACGGTTCAACCGAAAATTAGAGACTGTAAGTTTGTGTTTTTATTTTCTCTATGTTTCTTTATGTACATTGAACTGTATTTGTCCATTTCGGATCGTATTTTCATCGAAAAAGTATTTCTAATTTTATATATTTCATACCTGATCTAAATAGTATGACAAAAAAGTAAACTGTATTGTTTATTATTAAGAGAAGCATAGTACTTAAAGACGTTTGCTGTGAGCGAAAAGTTTGCAGGCATTTATTATCTTTTAGGAAGCAGGTGGCTAAGCTATTAGCGCAGATATGCAGCTTCAGTGAAGCCTTCGGCATAATATATTAAAACTAAAAGAGACGTTAGACTTCACATTGGGAATCTTCAGCAGCTAACACAGCTCTCCTCACTCCTCTACCTATTCAATTTCACCAACTTGGAAAACTTTGATAAAGCAAAGCAAACTTTACTAATTGCCTACATAAATATCTCATTATTACAGTTTTGCAAAACAAACTGGAATTAATTTACATAAATGAAGAAAAATCTAGAAATTATTCAAGTTGATTTATACAGGTATTTATAGAAATAAAAAAAGGTATTAGAAAACTTTTGAATACGAGAATGAACTTAATGACTTTCCAATTCCTTATAGGTAAGTTTAAAGTTCACTAGTTTTTCTTGTATTTTTCTAGATTATTTAATCTAAGGAAGCGACGGCGCAGTGTGCTGGAGAGTTCAATGAAAAGAGATTTCTAGCATAATTTCAAAAAATGTAAATGACAATACATAATTGATTAAGATACACTTAAATAAGGAAAAAGTTCACCCCGAAGATGAACCTCGGTGTCTATTTGATACATATATATATATATATATATATATATATTGTTGAAATGTACCGCAGCTTCGGTATTAACGACTTTCAAACTAAGCTGTTCCAGTCTCCTGACAGTCTTACGAATGTAAGGTGGTAATTCCCAAATTTGGATATTGGAAAAGCTTAGTTTGAAAGTCGTTAATACCGAAGCTGCGGTACATTTCAACAAAATATGCCTCCAAGAAGATTTGCTACCAACCTATACTAATTTTAAAACATATATATATATATATATATATATATATATATATATATATATTTAAAAACGTTAAATCTGATTTTAATTTACTTAACAACAATTAATCCATAAAAACATAAAATTAAATTACACTAATTAAGTAAACATTCTAAGCAGGTTGCACAGCCAGGTATGAAGTCGCAGTGTTGATATCAGTTTGTCTATGTCCTGAGATCTCTGGAAGGTCTAATGTTTCATCTGATGTTAACAATACCAAAATCATAGCCAGGAAAAAGACTTAGAATACTGGAAGTATTATACATCGTTGAGAAAGCCCTAAATAAAAACGAACAAAAAGAAAATTTCAGCAACCAGCTGGGATTGTTTGGAAACCTCAAGCAAATGAGAAGGAGACAGGATGGTATGACGAAATTAAGATGTTCAAAAATTTGCAGTAGATGAAACATCAGACCTTCCAGGGATCTCAGGACATACACAAACTGATAACAACACTGCGACTTCATACCTGGCTGTGTAACCTGCTTAGAATGTTTAGTTAATTAGTGTAATTTAACTTTTTTTTTGCAGTAATTGTGGCTAAGTATAATAATATGTGGGTCGATGGTTGGGTGGGTGGGTAGTAGGGTGGGTCGGTGTGTATTAAAGATGGTATATTGATTGTGTACATCGCTAATACCATGGATAAGTCTTTACAACAAACACACTTGAAGTTTGACAAATTGAGTTTAGTGTATTGGCATTCTGAAGTTAACTTTAAAGGAAACTTTAAGCCGAATAGGTGTAGCGATAATTAGATTTCCATTGAGAAAACAGTTTTGGAAACAAGGAGAATAAGAAAGGTAAGGCACAGAAGGCAGAAGCGTGTTGTTTGCTAATTACTGGACATGCAGGTCACGTTTGAATGACTCACAGCTCTTACTCAATAATGAATCATCGGCTAATCGGCAAGCACCTTACGACTCGCAAAGACGCTCTCACAGATGCAAATAACTCTTAATTCAAGCAAACAATGAGTTCATATTCAGCAGCTGAGCAATCAGTAATTTCTTAGTAACCATACTTCAACTTAATAACTGATATGATGAACCGTGACAGTAAAATGTTGCTATTGCAAGTTATGAAACAAAAGAGACAAACTGAACTCAAAGCTATATTTCACCCAAACTTAAGAACTTTCGTCTCTAGCTGTTTTAAACGGGTGAAATTATATGGCTCATTTGTTATTTGTCACCCATTTTAATTATGGTCGAGCCATACTTCCAGGTTAATTCTACAAGGAGAGTAAATTTAACCTCATTCAAGTTAGAGATTTTCGACAAGCACTTGATATCATAGGCTCAATATCAGGCTCAAGACCGACGGTTTTCTTTCCCAGGGACATTTTTAAGAAAAATCTTAGTTCATTTTATATATTAAATTTAAAATATATATATTTTATGTACTATATGCGAAAGTACGTATTTCAGGATTTATGTACTGAAAGTGTATACACTTTGGACAGAAATTACTTGGTTCTTCAAGAAAAGAAATTCATTAAATAACAATATATATATAACCAATTAGATGAAACGATTCTTAGAACTGAATAAACTAAAATCTCAAATATACTTATATATATATATATATTAAGATTTCACATAAACACGTGAAATAACAATCAATGATCAAACCACAATAAGAAATGGGAAAACAAGACTAAGATCTTTCAACCGTAACAAGCGGTCTTCGTCAGAGTCAAAAACCCAACTGAACACTAGATGCAGAAAACATCTGGTGAAGAGTTGAGAAAAGTGAGAGGGAAGAGTGGTATTTTAAAAGGGTGAAAGCGCAGGAAAGGACTAATGTCCAGAAAGGGATGTTTGGGGAAACAAAGGAGTACAGTAAGAAAAAGTAAAAAAAAAACTATCCGCTAGCTGTCAACCCTCTTTGAAGAGGCTATTGCCCTCGTGACGAAAGTATCAAGTTTGAAGAGACCGTTGTTAATGTTTATAATATTTGATCTATTAAATTTAATTAGAGACGATTCAATAATATTTCTTAACAACATTGATTTTTCATAGGTAATAAATTTAGCTCCAGTCCAATCAATATGATGATTTTCATTTTTTATATGCAAGAATAAGAACAAGGCCTTATTCTTATAAGAATAATAAGAATAATGTCCCTTTCTGGACATTAGTCCTTTACATTAGCGCTTTCACCCTTTTAAAATACCACTCTTCCCTCCCACTCTTCTCAACTCCTCACCAGATGTTTTCTGCATCTAGTGTTTCAGTTGGGTTTTTGACTCTGACGAAGACCGCTTGTTACGGTTGAAAGATCTTGGTCTTGTTTTCCCAATTCTTATTGTGGTTTGATCATTGATTGTTATTTCACGTGTTTATGCGAAATCTTTATATATATATACGTGTATATATATGTGTAGCTAAATAAATCGGACATGGTCCAATAAATGAACCAATAAACTTTGACATTACTTTAGAACTAACCTTGATAACAGTAAATTAAAATAAAAATAAATAAATAGTTTAATGGAGGGTTTGTCACTGTTTAAACTTTTTAAAGTCCAACAGTAAAATGAAAATTCACAGCTTTTCTTATGCAGTAGATATTCTTACTTCTACCCATAAAAAAAGGTTTTAAATAGAAATTGAAGCTTCAGTAGTTGAAGTTTGAGTTGAACCTGCAAAACTGACCGAGTCAAAATTTCTTTTATACTCTCAATCAAATGGTCCAAATATATTTGAATCATATATATGTTTAAATATATATATATGGTTTAAATGTATATAAATTTATAGATTTTCTTATGTAAACCGCATTATAAATGTAGATATTTGTATCATAAAACTGAAATAACTAAATTATAAGTCAGCTACGATTTATATAATAGTATCTACAAGCTATACATACTTTCTGAATCAATATATGTCAAGAATGTTCACACTGCTTCTTAACATATGCGTATCACTTATTTAGTTATGACTATAAAGTATTGCGATGATGAAAGATGATTTGAAAGTTCTACCCATTTCTTCTTTTCGAGGCCAATTGAACCTTTTTTTGATGATGATGACAATTACAAGTACATTTTTGACAAATCTACTTGTCTCATCGTTTAATAAATCACAATGATATTTTTCAAACATATTGTACGATTAGACTACCCGTGATCCTTTGTGTCACTCAGAAATTATAATTCACTGGACATGATTGACAGGGATAATTTTAGTTGTTGTTTTTTTGTTATTAAGGTACTGAAACAGATTCTTATATGACCCAAGCTTTTGATATAGTATTCTTAACATGATTCAAGACATATATACGGTAAGTATATTTAGCAAAATAAAAATCATTTCAAAGTAAAAAAAAAAATAATTTATTTTATCATAGTGTCAATATCAATAAATAAATAGTGTAATAACTTCAATTCAAGTTATATACACAATGAAATATATTTAAAACAAATAAAACTTGTAAATTGAAATATTTAATTTATTTACCTAACATAAAATAGCATTAATGAAAGGAATGTGTCTTTATAATATTACCTTAGAATATTCGTATTTTATCCGACAGTTGTGTTCAAGTTTGTTATTTTTTCAGGGTGTAATGATATTTTCTCACCACATCATTATTACATTGTAATGTGTTTAATACTCACTCTGGAAGTCTATTTATTCATGCGAAAGGTGAAAAAATCTGACCACGTCACCCCTCGGAAAGGACGTTAAGGAGTCGATCCCGAGACTGTACAATGTCTGGTACTAGTTAAAGATTCCTACTTTCAATGCAGTTGAGTTAGTTAAAATTTAGAATCAACTGGTTCAACTATGTAGAATCAACTGGTTCAATTATTACTAAAATGGGTGCCAAATAATAAATGAGCCACAATTTCCGCCACCAGAGCAACACTAAAAGGTAAACCCTTGTATCTCTGAGCGCTGGAAAAGAAAAAAAAAAAAGTTTTTCACTGAGAACTAGATGATTTATAATTGATAGAGTTTTCTATTTTTTGATAAAAAGGTTATCTTTGTTTTAACATACAGCTTGCTAATTATCATAAACTTGTTAAATAAGTTTTATAATTTTAATGATCCTGGTTTAATCAAGACGAATGCCATAGATGCTACTGCTTTCAGTTAAAGGAAGCAGATTTCTACTTGGACAATCGAAATGCCCTGTTAATTTATATGTGCTGCAACAGATGATTCCCACCACCATGCTTTTGCGATATCATCATTATCACCTTAAGTTGTTTCAGCTTAAAAAAAATACATTATTCTAACTACTTCTAAAATAACAAGAAAATCCTAAATACTTTTGTTAATATTGCATACATGTATATATCAACAGTTGTCACAATAAACGAATTGTCACTCTACTTAAACGAACAACAATTAGGTTTATGGTGATTTATATAGTCTGCAAAATAATTTCGCAAATTTTTTTTTTTTGCTGAAATGTTTCAATATTGTGTTGAGAAAAATGGCAAGATGATACAACATTATTTAGTTTGCCTGATGAAGATAGTTAAAAATGAAGTGTTCACAAAATATGTACTCCTTCATAATTGTTATTGTTCTTACTTCCTTCATAATAGGAAGCACAATTACTTAGACTCCGAATCGTCTAAGGAACATAAGGAAGATTTTAATTTTATTTAATTCTTTAATAATTTAGTTACACCTTATTATATCTACGAATACACTTAGAAGATGGTAAATTTTTAATTGAGCGAAGGACCGAGCAGTACGGTCCAGAGAGATTCTCAAACAGGACTATTCATTATGTTTGAGACTTTAAAGGCGACTATTACTGGTCCAAAGATGTAATTGAAACTTTAAAATTTCATTGCGTTGATTAAGCATAGATGTTGACTTCCGTGTTTATTGCGGAACTCTTTGGATCTAGCAATAGATGGGTGATTGGAAGGGCGGAAGGTTCTGGTTGAGTGATTCTGAACACCGACAGGGTTCATGAGAAGTCGATAGTGTGAAGTGTAGATGTTGAGAGAGGTGAGAGCGCAAGGGGGAGAGGTGTGTATTAAGAGGGGCTTCCGGTCAATTGTGCCGGCATTGAGGGCGTTGATTGGAAGATTACCGGACATGTGGGCGTCATCGTTGTTGAAGACAATCCACAAGCTGAAGAACTGGTCGACTTGGTGGCGGGTGGTGAGCTGGCGGTCGATGGTGGTGGTGTTGGGGAGGGTGGGGGCGAGGGGCGGCGGGGGCGGCCCCGACTGCGCCGGGGGCAGCAGGACGAGCAGGCAGGTCCAGAGAGCGCGGCGCATCGCTGCACACTGCCGCCACTCACCCCCACTCCTGCCGTCAAGCCTGCCGTGCGACTCACCAATCTGCTCAGGACGCCTCCTCTCCAATCAACCGACCGGATTACAGCGAGGATCTCTGTGCAGCCGAGTTCATCTCAATCGCCCTCATGTCGTGGACTTCAAACAAATCACGGCTATGCAACTCATCAGAAACAGAATAGAGCAACATGAATGATACATTCATTATATGCTAGTAAATAAAGAAAAACAACATAAATTAATAATCAGTAAACAATCAAAGAAATACTCTTATTCATAATATACCAAACTTAAGAAAAAGGGAGATGCTAATTCGTTGCTGAACTTTTAACAAAAAGTTCTGTGATAAGATCACAGATATTATTCATATAATAAACTTTATTTAGCATACATTCAAACGTGGGCTCTAACTTATCATACCAATTCATTTAGTTCATGAATGTTTATAGTAAACACATCTTTAACATCAAACGATAAAGCTTATTAAATTTCATATGACAAATTTAGGACTTTAACATGAGTCCATTAAATTGAATAGTATCTTGTTTGAGGCTGTTTGGGACCCACAATAATCCCCCACCTGGATGACAGGTCCTAAGCAGAGAAGATTCCTACTTTATAGAAATGATTCCAGAATAACATTTACTATGTATTTAATCTGCTAGTCTCTATTGAATGTTGCAGGTAGTGGTGCCTCTCCAGTTCTATAGGCTACAACACTGCAGGGTACTGATCGGTGCAAAATTCCAAATAGTCCTTCCCCCCTCTGGGATACAACTGCGCGCTATTGCGTACATACTCTATGGGCACTCACTGCCCCCCCCCTCCTCTCATAGTATGTTTCTACTATGGGTCTAAAATTAGGAACCCGAGTGCTATACAAAAATATAGTACTATTGTGCGCCTAAGGTTGGACTGTACAATGGTTCCTCCAAGGAAGCACACTCTTCTTCGAAGTACTCTTCTAGTTTTGCTCGGCTTAGCTACCCACATATAAAATTCGGCTACACACTAATCCCCACACATTTTGCTATTAATCTGGACCTCCCACCCCACACCCTACGGACCACCAAGTAGTCTAAGTACAAACTGTTTGCCACAGATTTTCGATTGACCACTCTATAGGTACACCATTTGTTATAGTTATCATTCAGAAGACCTACAGGACCCTAGTCAGTCTACACCATTCCCTCACCAGAGTTCTGCTCAGCTCCGCTCCCCACTTAGTTTCCCTAAAGTCCAGCTTACCCAACACACACATCCACAACCCAATGGACTACCTGTAGGTGGTCTTTATACTACCTGTGCCTCTAGGACCACTCTAATCACATCAGTATCATCTACAGAGTTATGCTTCCCTCCACCACCCTATTGTTTCTATGGTATCTCTTCACGGTAAACTCCTCACTCACCACAATCAGCTGAGCCAATGGCACGTCTGCCAAAAACCTACCCAAAAGAGTTGGAATAAATTGCAGCCCATCATTCAGCCTATCCAGTGCTTCATAAAAAAGAAAGCAATCCAGTTATTCAACACTCAAAACTCTATTAGCCCACTTGACGTCGAATGGTCAAGATGCCAAGGACATTCTTTTATTAGACAGAAAAAAGGAAATGGTGACTGTTCTCTCGAGAATAACCACACATACGTCGTAAAAGTTTTTATAATGTCATATAAGTTGGCTTTACTATAGTGAGTCCTAAATTCCTCCTTAGTCAAGATAATTACAGTAGGGGTATTTAACAAGTACTTGACAATGTGCTGCTATGGGACGGCTTTACTTCTGTTCCTAAGACAGGTTTGCTAAGATCTACAAAACTTAAATAATTTAAAGGCATTGCTTGGTTCGATCTGAAGTACTCCGTACAATTGACAATCATTCTTACCTGTAGATCACACCTAGCATTAATTGATTTACGTTAAAATTATTTATACCAAAAATTTCCTCACTCAAGGAACAAGCCAAACAATCTTTTTTTTTTTTAAGAAGATAACGGGTTCGTTCCATGATAAGATACTACTTGTTAACAAACTGCCTATCATCATCTTTTGTTCGTTACCTAGTTAAACACAAGTATGATTACAACTGAAAATGATAATAATTTCCTGTCCTTAGAAGGAATGACTGGCAGAACTCAGACGATTTCATAAGCGTATTATGAAGGAGGTAGCCACGTCTGAGTGACATCACGCTCTTACACAACTAGTCTCACACCACCGTCTTAACCAAATAAAGACCTTTGCAAAGCTAGAATGAAAAACATTTCCTCAACAAAAACATTAAGTTTCACAAAAATATAATGTTTAATTCATACACATGCAATTATTTTAGCATTTGCCTTAAAATATTACCATTTTTCAAGCATTGAAGCTATATCATTTTTAACTTGGAACAAGTTTTTTTTGTAATAAAATATAATAAAATGTTTATAAAAACAATTATTTTTTTCTTCACACTCGATTGCTTGTTTCTTACATCTATACTAGTAGGCTTTTACCTGTAATATTCTCTTAAAGATGTATACTGTGGTTTGTTTGATCTTTGACATCTGCTTCATTGCTTGTGAATTTCCAGAACTATTCTATATTTCATGTTAACTCGATAGCGGACAGAATTCATAAATTAAACATTTTGAAAAATCTTTGTTTGAAATCTTCTTGATAAGGAGTGAATCGATCTACTAGTTGATGTCCTCTATTTTTTCTGAACGATCTAAAACTGTCACCACTTAAATCCCAATGATATTAATTCATTAGTTGTGCAATCCGTAATTGTGTGTTATTTACTCATTCTGAGGTAAAATGGATAAACCAACAAAAGTCTCCACACAAATGAAGTTTTATTCAACGCGTTTCGAACACTTCGTGTTCATCATCAGGAAAACAACAAGGAAGTGGTACTGAGGGGTTGGTCAAGTGAAAACAACTAGTAGGAAACTCTGGTTGTCAACTTGGTATCATTATTTCAACTTTTTGTATAAGTTGACTAAATGTGCAGTATGATTGCGATCAAGGAGTAACTTGTCATGCTGGTTTCATTTTTTCTACTTTTTGTATAATTTGACAAAAAGTGCAGTATGATTGAAAAGAAGTAGTAACTTCTGAACTTGGTATCATTTTTTCAATATTTTGTATAAGTGACTAAATCTGCAGTATGATTGAATGCAAGTAGTTACTTGTCAACCTGGTTCCATTTTTTCTTCATTTTGTATAATTTGACAAATAGTGCAGTATGATTGAAAACATGTAGCAACTTGTCAACCTGTTTCCTACTAGTTGTTTTCACTTGACCAACCCGTCAGTACCACTTCCTTGGTGTTTTCCTGATGATGAACACAAAGTGTTCGAAACGCGTTGAATAAAACTTCATTTGTGTGGAGACTTTTGTTGGTTTATCCATTTTACCTCCCAATGATATTATTGCGACAGCAAGAACCGGCCTGTAGACGCCTATTGCTAAACGGCATTTTGTTTCAAGACCAACAGTGTAATTTAAATAGTGTTCTGAAACGCTAGCGGACTTACACAAAGTAATAATCAAACTTATACACTTTATAACTTTCAATTATGTAGATCTTTATGTCATTGTAGAAGTGGGTGTCTACCAGACAATGGACAATAATACTAAATTAATAGCTTAATGAATATCAAACATACTTTTTGAAGACCTGAAGCAGGGGGGAGGGGGTACGCGCTATTTTCAGGTGGTAAAAATAGAAAAAATACAATAATAAAAAGCTAAGAAAAAATTGGAAATTTTATACCAAAAAGGTTTTTAAGGTCATATTTGTTTTTATGTTTTATGTGTGTAATACTGTTTCTAAACGGATTTTTCAACTTTAATATTTGCAAATTAAAAATAAATTTATTTTAAATTTTCCAAAACTAGTTTTTTTTTAAAAAGGGTTGAAAATTCATTACATTGTTTCTGTAATCAGTTAATTTAACCATTCTTTTTTATTATTTGAATATGTGTTTTTGTTTTGAAAACTCTTTGGTTTTCTTTCATGACGACTGTATATTTTGAGGACTTTCTGGAGTTTTGAAGGTTTCCGGATTATGAACGGTCAGAGTTGGGGGGAGGGTTCAATCTCATAACCGCCCAGGGCAGCAAAAATAGTTGCTACGCCTCTGAGCTCAAGACAAATTACCGAAGGGATTCTAGTTACCGTTATGCTCTCTCATAGCTTGTTTTTCTGTAATAAAGCAGATATCAGAAGAGGATATATCAGAATTAGTGGAGTTAGAGATATGGAAGAATGGATCTTTCTGAAGGTTGTTTATTACATAAAACCCATCAAAAAATCTACCTAAACTGGTTGGAAACCAAATAGCGTTTGCGCTCCTTGTTAATGGGAGACCTAAATGCCTCATCTATTCTCTGGAAATACAAGGAAACTTCAGTGGTTTGTAAAATCTAGGAGAGTTTTATCATGACTAATATTGTCCATTTTTAGACAGTAGTGATTAGAGTATAGCTTTCCTTTCATACTGCGCAGTAACTTCTCATTCTGATGTAATACGAGCCCATTCCAATCTTTCCCCAAGAACTATGTTAGTAAAAGGGTATCAAGCCATTTATACAAGTATAAGTTAGTAGGAAAACCCATTTATTCCGGTTTTAATTTGATCATGTTCCTCGGCCTTTCCAATATGAAATGATAAAGCATAATAGGTTGATGTTTTTTATAGTCAATTTCTCTTGCTTTTTACAAGAGATTAACAGCATCTTCACAAATGAAGAAAACGAGACCAAACAGGTGAAATGCCCAAGGTGGACCTCGCAGAGGTGGGCTTCTAAGTCCTACATCAACAAGAAGTATAAACATAAGCCTGGTAGTCTTTATGTGACTGATGGTTACTTCGTGAAAGAGATCATCAAGCATTAACAGTGAAAAATGAACAAGTAAAGAGAAGAGTAACAGATAACAGGGAGTACAGAAGGATAGGAAAGAAAAGGTAAGTAAGAGAAAGAGTGGGAGATAGAAGAAGAAGGTAAGAGGAGAAGGAAGGAGGGTAGCAGGAAACCATACCGAGACCGCCCAGGTGTCCACCATAATAGGCCCTAACAAGCAATGTCTGCATAAACTTTAATACCGATGGGTAAAGAAAGTTTTGCGAAACCCATCAGAGGGACGAGAAAAAGTCTCAAGAAAGACAATCACTAACCGGAAGAAGAAAAGGGGTTACGGACCCTTTAGCCCCAAACAAACACACGAATAAGCCACCCGTGGGCACCTACCCAAGAACACAGCAACTCAGGGAAGCAGCTAAAGCTGCCGTTGTGCTACGACAGTGAGAAAGAAGTCTTGCAAAAGACACTGACACAAGGACGCAACCCACTTCACCGTGCTCGCACACATACGACTTATATGGACGGACAAACCCAAGCCAGCGCGGCCGAGTGGACTCTCCAGCCACGGACGCCGACCCAGGTCAACCATCCCACCGGTGCCTTTCTTAGTTCATGCCAAAAGGGATGTTAACCACCCAGGCATGTTAAGCCCCCCCACCACGACAAGGTGAAGGCACATCGGGGGGGATATTATGAGGGACCTGTGTTGACCTTTATGCGAGCCTGAGCCGTTAAGCCATATCGCTTCTATTATGAGGGACCATCTATTCCTTCTAGCCTACCTAGCAGTGTCTATTTAGCATGATTCAGACTAGCTCAGGTCAAGATTTTCTCAGTGATCATCTCCAAGGAATACCTGTTGACAGTCCAACTGGCGTGTTATGCAAAAATGCCACAATTAATGAGCACATCTTCAAGACTGTAAAGCACTCACGAAATCAAGAGTTTGCAAGGCAGATGACTCATCGATGACTGGTTTGACGAATAATAATAATCCTGAAGCCAGTAAATTTTATCATTTGGCTAATTTATATTTGATAGTTCTTCGTTTAATAAGCAATCACCAATAAAACTCTACATGTTTAAAAAAAATGACAAATTATTATGTAATTTTTAAACTTAAAATAATGTTCGATCTTTAAAATCAAAAGATGTTCGTCGTATAAGCTTCTTACTCAAATTTAAAATATCCATTAAAAAACAAATGTTGAGTATCTCTCCTGAAAACAATACATTTTTTTATCAAATTATTGGATAATGAATTGCATTTATTGACTATTTCTAATGTAGCTATTGTCATTATATAAATTACCTTTGAATGGTTTAGCTTTTGAAATAATGTTATAAATATGTAAATTTTAAATATATCCAACAACTTTTTAAAATTTAGAAAATAAACGTTAAATTGTTTTAATCATATTTGAGAGGTGTTTAAGAACAGCGTTGTTCAAATTTCTTGAAATGAGAATCATAAGAATTGTCACAATGTCTTCTTTTTTATAATGTCTGATTACTGCCACTTTTTCTTAAAAGTTATGTTGTTAAAATCAGATTATTTACAGTATTCACAAAATGTTTAAAATTTTTTGAATGAGAGCAGCTGGTTATTTTACCGATTTAACCATGGTTTTTGAGTCTTATGTGTCTATTCGTTAAATATGATAAAATTCGTTAAAAATGATCCATTTCCCTATAAATAAAATCGAGGTCTTTGCTAGATTTAACATCCAAATTTTTGGAACTAATTCCAAACACTAACTACTTGATTCCTAACATCGAGAAACCTGGCATACAAACCGTTACAAATACATATAAGCTGTTTTCAGTTTCCATGAAATTTATATTATATTCGATCTTTATTTCAGAAAACAATATCATTGGATGAATTTCAAATATGTAATTTGTGTTTTCAGTGAAACACTAATGGTATATGGGTTGGTATTAATTCCATCCCACTGCTATGATTTTACCCAAAAGATACCAAGTTGTAACCAAAAAGTGATTATATGTCGAATTTAATTTGCATTAATGTTTTCATCAATATTTTGAAACGACGTCAGCTGCATTATGATCACAATCCCCCTATACATGATTTCAAAAATATAACAAACATTTTAGAAGAAGCGAATTGTAAAGAAAATATTAATGTGACTATAATTCACTGCCCTCAAATTCATCAATCACTTAGATCAGCCAAATGGTTTTGGCATATAAAGAAGGAAAAAGTAACTCTTAGTACTGATTGCAAATTTTAAAATTTCATTATAAACAAAAATGAATTAAATTTTTGATTCTAAAGGCCATTTGAGTTTTACAATAAAAAATGTGACGCACAGTTCATTAAAGTACTACATGACTATATATTTAATTCATCCAAGAGAGAATAACATTAATATTTGATAGTTTCTTAGTAAGATAACTTCTTAATAGCTAGAAAAGTTGCACAACTTTTTGAATAGAGAAACTCTTAGCCCGAGGTCAGTGAATTGAATATAATGATGCACGATACTAGAAAGACATTAATTTCCCATTAAAAGCTTTAATAATAGGATTGATATATGATGAATCAATTCAAGAATTGATTGATTAATCTAATTAATGCTTGTAATCAATAATTTCGAATGATGGACAAACAAATCGACTAACATCTGATTAAGGACCAAGAAGAAGACTCCTACGGGATATAATGCATATTAAAACAATAAGTTTTTTTGTGAGATAAGTAAACTCACAAATGTCATTATAGTACGGCAGTTGAAAGAACAAAAGTTAAAAAAAAATTGATACCTGATGATTTTTTATACAAATTAGTTCAGTTTTCGCGAATGTGAAGGGTTGTTTTTAAATAAATTGAATACTCACGATGAAATTATTAAAAAACTTTTACAGGTTTACTTATTTTTGTAGTAATTACTTTGGTTTCTTCTCTGCCTCTAATTCGTAAATATATTTAGTGAAACCAACGTGATTAAAGATGAAATGTTAAGTAGATTATGGAACTAGATCAACTAACATCTGCAAGTACCTTCAGCGAATGAACTAGTGAAAATGTCTGCAAAATTTTACCCGTTTTGGAGATGTGGTCAGAAATATGGTTTCGAAATCAGAAAACGAAACTCAATTCATGCACTGCTAAGATACAATCAAATACTATAATGCCATGGCAACTTTGGAAAGTGAAGTATGATTTTTGAATAATTATAAATATAATTCAAGTCACATCACACATAGAATTGTTATGAAAGGTCAGCTAATTTCTCGTAAACCTAAGGGACCAATTCCCTAAGGAACTGACAAACTGACAAATGTGCCTAGTTTAGGTGATTTACTGTTTTGCTACCTTTATCTATATCTTTTGCTATCTATATCTAGATCATGTTCTAGTATCATCAGAAGGTAAAACACAACACACGGAACACTTTTATAAAATGCTCAGAAGACTAAAGAAATATAATATTCCCATCAACCCAGCTGAAAGAATTTTTGGAGTAAAAAAAAATATATTTTTAAATCATGAAAAACCAAAAAAAGTTTACGAAATGCAACAATTTCACCTGTGGGTGAAACTTCAGATCCTTGGATCAGCAGTAATTTTACCAACACTTACACCGTCTTACCTGGAAGAAAAATGAAATTTGCAGCGCATAGCCTAATAATACTTCAACTCTGTCTCTGGAGAAGGAATATTGCAATGGGTAGTCGAAGGCAGCAATGATAGCCGTTTATTTTTAATGGAAGTGAGTTAAGTTTCATAAATAAAAGTATCATTTTTAAATAAATTTTATATTCACAATTAAAAAAAAAAAAGTTTACGTCGGATTCGTTTCCATCGCTAATTTGCAAGCGCCTATATCATCATCTCTCATAATATGTAATCCTTGTGAATATGAAGGATTTCCAAGAAACTGAAGTAGTAAAAGAAGCCAAGTGATTAGTGGAATAGATTGACAAATAGTGACGAGTAAAAGACAAGGACGACGGAGAAAAATTAAATAAAAGAAAGAAAATAATTGCGGAAAGAGAATAAATTATATATCAGATCAAGAATGAATCATAAATTATCAACAGATAAAAAGAAGAGTAGCATTAAGTGAGATGGACGGTTATAATCAAAGATTTAAACATGAAAAGGAAGGTATGACTTGGATACGTTTCAATAAATCATATTTTGCACTAGAACATTGACCATTTTCAAGATACAACTATCTTTAACAATTTACATAAAGTTTAAAACCACTTAAACTATCCGCAGTTGATAACCAATAAATAGCGCAAGGATTTAAATTGTAGGATAGTTCAGATATGTTTAACTTTATGTACGCTATGTTTGCCAGCTGCTTGGTACGGCAGGTAACTGCTATTATAAGTCACAACGAGACCTGCATACTGTACTTAACTTTATTTAGGGACAGGGTCATAAACGACTATCTGATACGCATAGGCCTCGAAATGACTGCGATGACACACACACAAGGTTTCTCCAACTCTCATATGACGGTTCAGGACGATATTTAAGGAGGTGTACTGACCACTCACCATTGCGATCAAATTTCACGTCAATATTTGAAGTTTGTAGCCCGAAGATGGTTTCTTAGATTGTTTAAACATATCACTGATTATATTAGTTTGCTGAGAATTAAAATTACATAAAATGAAATAGTGCAGTATTAAACAAAGTTACTAGGAGCAGTATGTATTCGATAAAGTCTCTTAGTACACAGAAATGTTTTCGCCAGAAACGCTTGCACGCATTATAGGCCAGTAATCTTCTAAAGGCTAAGGGAAGTACAAAGTACATGCCACTTGTGTGATTTGTTAATCTCTTTATGATTGCCTTAATTCTATTGTATCTTTTTCAGTTTGGCACTAGTGGTTGAGTGACGGCCTTATATTAATATTTTAGAATGTTATTTGACGTTTTTTCTACATGCTCCACCCATACCATTCTATCAAGGTTATAAAACAGTGGTTCTCAATTATTTCTTCCCTGTTTCTCATTTTTTGATAAAAAAAACCATGCTGATGCCCCACCACATTTATAGCAAGTAATAAAACAGAAAAATGTTATCTAAAGTGAGAATGTATTGCTATTGAATACATATTTTCTACTTTGCATCGACTCTTTATGCTAGAATTTTACTAACGAAATAATAATTTAAAATATTGGTAGATACATAAAGTATTAATTCATTTAAAGGAGTATTTCTTAATTTATAATTAAGAGGTCAAAACTTATAATTCCTTTCCACACTCTGTTAACATACTGCGGACACAACTAACCCCTCGAAAACCCGAATTCACCCCTAAGGATGAACCGCTTGATTGATCAAATTCATGTTTTACTCAAAAGTGGGCTGTATAGAGTCGATGTGACCAACTGTTTTTGATCAATATTGCATTATGGGAAAAGCACTCTTTTGGTCAAAATGTGATTTAAGATATTGTTTTCTTTTGACTATTAGCTCTATGAGGCCATGATAGCCCTGTGGCAACGCACACGCCTCTGGACTGGTAGATTCGAAGTTAATACCAACTCTAGCCCCCAATTCATTCATGTGGGAGGCGAATAAAACTGCGCATGTCGTCCCTAGGAAAGGGCGTTAAGCCGATGGCCCTCAGCCTGTACGATGTCAGGTTCTCGTTAAAGACCCCTACTTTAAATACACTTGAGTTAAGCAATATTTACGCCTGCCCATGTAGAATATCCATTCAATTGTATCACAAAAGGCCAATATTCAGCCTATGTGTTTCTCTTATAAAATTACCACTGCAACCTAACCTATATTAAACGACTAACCAAAGAAGAATTAGTTTTATGACTACAACCTACTACTATTAGTATGCTATAAAAAAAATCAAGAAATTCTGACGATCGCTAAAGGTAATATAGCTCTGAAAACTCAACTTGGAATAACGGGTACACTCCTGTACTTGTTTACACTAAAGTAGACATCGAAGTACACATAGAAAGTAGACTTTATTGTAAACTAACTCAATGTACACCAATACAATATACAAGTTGTAAACTTTATCAACAGAATTGAATAAAGTTGCTATTTGAATATTTCATGGAAACAATCTGAAGATATTTTAATTAATTTGTTATGTAAGCATATTTAATTTTTAAAACTACAGCAGCAAAAGCAAATTTGCCACATATATTATGACGTTTTCCAGAGTGTAATAGATGGCTAACAAAAGCGTGATTAGCCTACTTGAACAAATCTTAATATGGAATATTAGATTTTAGTGTGCTTATATTAGTTCATGACCCTTGCTCCAAGCAATGTGTAGTTCTGAACCACAAGGCTCCAGGTCCTAGTAGAGGATTTCATTAGGTCATAAACGATATTGAATATTTGTAGTGAATTTTCATCAATGCTGGTTGCAAGCACATCTATATTCATTTCTTCTTCAGGTTGTTTTGAGCCCGCAGTTGCTTGGGATCTTGAAGCCTGTGGCTTGGTCGAAAAAGTGTTGGCTGTGGAGTAGACTGAAGCAAGCGACGGTCGATGTAGTGACGGCGGTGTAGAGACATGTCATTGTGAGGATGGTAATACTTTTGTTTAGTGACATTGAAGAATAGGAAAGATATGTTTTCGTCTTTCATTATAAAACGGTCACTAATTTTAAGACACTTCCACGGTGACTCAATTAACTTAACATTTTGTCTTCGGTATTCTTATAATAACAATAATTAATGAACATACAATACTGGAAGAGTAATATTTCATTAAAAATGAGAACTATTATATTCTACCGTAAGGAACATGATTTTTTTTAAAAAAAAAACTTTATAAAGGAATTCAACAGACTTCTTTCTTCAATTTTAGTGAACAAAAGTTACATTACTTAAGTCTTAAAGGAATCATGAACATTAAAATTAAAGGGAACTGGTAAATATAGGAAGGAGGCGAGTTGATTGCTCCTACAGAGTACAGGAATGTCTCCCCAAACTGACCTCCTAGTACCTGTCACCTGACCTCCACTTGCCTTGTTTTCTCTTTGAATCTAACTACAGCATTAGTTTAAACTTACCGTCATTACAACTCATGCTAACCAGTTTGTAAGAACCTGATGATGACCGAAATCTTGTTTTATAGTGGGACTGAGTTGATAATGTACTGTGTTATGTATATATAGTAATAGATTTTAATTAAACCATAAGTGACTTTTAGTGAGTACACTAATTTATTGTGGAACTCCTTTAGTTGTTTGACTACCGCAGTGAAAAATTGCAAGGAATAAAGAGGAAAGAGTTAATAAATAAAGAAGAAAGTTGTTAATACAGAAGCTGTTGTCATTTTAATACAATATGTTAGCAAGATCATATGCTGCCCACATATACTGAGATATATATATATAAATCTATATATACCTTCCAGGTGTAACCTAGGAGACACAACTCATGACGAGACACTACTATATGAAATATTGACTATAGAAAATTTTTTTTTTTGTTATGTGTCCTGCGTTATCTTCAGGTTTTTAATAAGTCCGGAGTTTTTTAATCTATATAGTATATATATAATCAATATAACACTATTTTTTTTTCTTATAGAGGTTTGGTCTAGCTAGACCAAACCTCGATAAGAAAGAAAAATAGTGTTAAATATATGTGGTCGAAATTGGAAAACATTCGATTATTAATATATATATATATATATATATAAAGTCCACACTTCATATTGTATGTTATTGGATATATATAAATCTATACATACCTTTCAGGTGTCACCTAGGAAACACGACTCCTGACGAGACACTACAGTATGAAATATTAACTATAGAAAATGTTTTTTTTTTTGTTATATGTCGTGCGTTAACTTCAGGTTTTTACTAAGTCCGGAGGAATAATTATAACAAAAAAACAATTAAATAGAAATGAGTTCTAGCCAGAATCGTCACTTAGACAATCAATTCTTCTCCTGACGGACGTCAAAATTCTTAACTGATTTATGTCAGTTCTCCTCTCTGAGTTTCGTTCAATGTGTTATTTTTTTTATTTTAATATACCTCTATTAGATATGTACAATTGCATTCAATGCGCAACTGTATTGGGGAAGTAAGTCTAAAAAAAAAAAGTGACGCAGTATCAGCACGAATTTGCCAGACTTGAAAAATCACCTGAACTACAGGAGGTTTATGATATAATTACCTGATCATGATTGTAGCCATGGTACTAAGGCATCTGAAGAAGGCTGCTTTCGTTCGAAGAATATCTAAGTCAGGGAGCGCTCAGACAAAGATATTTGAACTAAGTATCTTGAAGTTGTGTCAGGTTTGTGGCATTTGCCATGAACTATTCGAATTTACAGGAATTGTGTGGACACAATATGGGTTTGCAGGAGGTTAAGCAACTTAATGGGTTTCGAACCCAAAACTACTTCAGTGAGCAAGTCAGACAAATTAAACGACACAATTCAAAACACAAGGGTATAAATCACCAGTATACATAAACCAGTAAATTATTTCTATTGATAATCAGGCTATAAAATGTTTTCGGAACCTAAAATGTATTACAAATAAAAAAAACCATTCTTTCTTGCCAATTTATTTGTTTTTAGGTTTATACAAATATAGAAGGTCCAAAATATTCAACTTCCTTGTGAAGTTAGGCCACTTAATGATTTTTACGAAAAACTTAATAAGGCAGTATTTAGATGAATTTGTATTTCACTATTTTAAGTTAATTAATAAATTTCATAAAAATAAGAACATCCAAATTAACTTTGACTAGTGACCCTAGACTTATCTGAATCTTATGTAGAGAGGTATGTAGTTTTTTTTTTATTTCTTTTCGAAGGATCTAAAGTAATGCTAACGTTTCGACTTTATTTATATTCCTCACAATAAATATGTTATTTATATAAGCATATGAATAGAAAATATAATTTCTCAAATCCATAATCATGTAGATATGAAGCAAAATAAGTTCAATTATTTTAGCAATATTTTCCCGGTAATTGATAAATCACATAACTTATCATGTTTTCAATACGAACTAGGAATCTTCTTAAATAAAGACGAAACGCCAACATAATCCTCCACTTCATTAAAACTTATGGAAAATAAAAAAAACACTTGGCAGTTCTGGTGGTATATACTAGACTTACATAAATGTTTCCCGAAGTATGCAATTCTTTATGTAAACAACATTTTTCTTTTAAAAAGTAATTAAATCCAAATTATTACAATTATTGCTAGGACCTATATATTTATAAGGAGAAAGGTTGGAGTTATCAATTTGAATTGGATGGTTTTGAATGAACTGATTGCATCATGTAGAGTTTTGCAAGGGATTGAGAACAGAACTGGGAAATGTGTCGACTGTAAGCATCGATCTGACCAGACAGAATCATTGGAGTAAGGCGTGTTGGGACTGGTATGGGGCGGAAGAGTTTGTTGACATCCTCTTCTGGTAAAGGGGGCTCGTCCCTTGCCTGCCGAGCGGCATTCTCTGACATCTGTAATCACAAGGTCCTTGATATGAGGCAAATATAACGCTTCTTATAGGCAACACTCAATCTTAACACCTTCAATCATAAAAAAAACACATCACTCATATTAAATATTCTTTTAAAACTAATACGCCTATATATTAATACACCTTTGTAAGGCACCTTGACGTCTTTTAGAAAAGGCGACGAACCTTTTGGCCTATTTGTAAGCCGAAAACAAGTTTATGGCTTTAAGTGGACCATAACGCACCCTTACTAGCATAATTAATTGAAAATACTATTACCGGATAAATTGATCTATCAAGTTTAAAAAAATAATTATAATAATATTGAAGTCATTTTTATCAGCATTTTCCAAGTTAATTAGTATATTTTGTAAGCCCGATCTTCATATGATTAAATTGAAGCACAGGTTGAACCTCCTTAATCTGGTATTCTTTCATCCGTCAAAATTTTTGTTTGTAATGTTACAGTATCCTAATGTAACTGTGATGATTTTCCAAGTCGTGATATTATATGTAAGTAAGCATACATATATTTCAGGGGTTCTCAAACTTTTTCTTCCATAGACCCCCTACCCAAGGAATATATAAATATACACATCTAATTGTGTGTGTGTGTGTGTGTGTGTGTGTGTGTGTGTGTGCGTGTGTGTGCGCGCAATGGCTACCACAGATGACTTATTTTAAAATACATAGTAATAGGAAAATGAGGGGAAATTGTAAAGAAGAAAGAAACTGAAATATCAATAATTATATCTATATTTTAAAGCCCATGGAAAACATAATAATAACAAATAAAACAAATAATATTACCGTAATTTCAATCGACTAATTCCCAACTAGTAGGTTTAATTTCGGAATTAAACTCTCATATCAAAACATTGGACATATTTTATAAGTTATCAAAACATACTTTTTCATTACTCATGCTCACTTCCTCCCCAAATCTAGTTTATATTTATTTACTTATTATTTTTATTACAATACGAATACCTTAATATTTATTATTATTAATATTATTATGTTCATTTTATTTATTTATTTTTTATTTATAAATTTATTTTTTACTAAAGAGATATCCATAGACCCCCAATAGACCTCTTGGTGATCATACTCGTAGACCCCCCCATGAAGTCCCATAGACCCCTAGGGGGTCCACATGGACCCCTTTGAGAATAGCTGATATATGTTATTGTGTCTTTTTTATTTACTCTAGTTAGTCTCGTTACTTTAATTTATTTTCAATTTCATCATATTCTTAAATCTGTAGTTTTATTGCATATCTTGGGCACTCTTAATTTTCGTTTTGTTTTTCCCTACTCCAGGTGAAAATCATTGTTGCACAGGTACAGTACTGTAACTATTTCGTTATGTTACATAATTATGTACCACTTACGGGTCATGATGTATCTTAGATTATTTTCTTTACAGTTTATCTGCTTATCTAACTGTAAAAACAAATCTCTAAGTATGCTTTCAACATTGTTTACCTACTATATATAGTTCTGTATTTATATTTTCATGTATACAAATATCATACATCAAAACAATGTTACAGCTACACTTATACAGCATAATGCAGACTAAGTACATGTATTTAAAAAGGTGCTTTGGGTGCCACCTATAGTTCGAAATTTTCCGTGGTAAAGTCTAAGGTCCGGTGGTTGCCGGATTGGGGAAGTTCAACCTATAATATATTATCAACATTTTCTTACATCATTAATTTAAATTCTTTGCTAATTCTTTTTGCAGTCAAAAAGTCATACTTAAACATAATTTTTTTTAGCTCATACATTTTTATAGTAAGATTAAGTCATTAACATTTTTTTAGCTAAATACATGTTATAGCCAGTTTTAAATTATATTTCACCGCCACTTTCTTACCCAATGCATCTTATAGTACAATTTAACTTATATTTGACGAACTCTGAGAAATGCTTTTCACGAATATGGAACACTTGAACAGCTGCGAGGCACTTGAGGGCGCGAGGGTCGACATCCGAGGACTTTTATCTACAGGTGAGTTTTTACTGGTCAGCGCAGCGCTCAGTGGTAGGAATGCCAAGAGCTGGTGTTGACTAGTAAGTAGGTACAGGTCGGCAATCACTAATCAGGCGACTTTGGTACCGGGAGGGTACTAGATTATCATTTTTTCAGGATTAGTGATTGATTGGCCTAGCATACAGAAAGCCAAGTAGCTAACCTCCAAATATCAAATTTTAAATACCCCTTATTCCAGTTCTTCTTAAATGTTTTTGCTTGTTCCTTTACACGATCACCTGAGAGTTCAACACCTTCACTTTCACACAACTTAAACCACCTCACTTGATCCAGTTGTGCACTATTTCATTGATTTGCTTTTAAACAGTTTGAACTTTTCTGAACAATTCTGTTTCTTAGTTTTACTGATAGCAAAAAAAAACCTGAGTAACTTTTCTTTCTGTTCCTTTATATCATAGCTGTAGACCCAACCCCTAAAATTCACACACGCTTCTCACAAATATACTTATATCCAGTTTTTTTCAAAAGTTAAACCTTTTCGGATATGAACAATGATTTATGTTTATCCTTGTCACTTCCTTTATTCATTGGTGCCACGGCCGGGGGAAAGAATCCTCCTTTTACAAAAATAAAGCTTAAAAATCACGTAGGGAAAGATTTCCAATGTTTCAATAAACTGCCTCTGATTTGTTTGTGTCAGCACTGAAGGCTAGCATCCAGTAGTGAAAATAGTGCTGGATAACTGATTGCCGAATTAGTGATTACTGACCTGTTCTGAAGAACGGTTTCCTGCTCGTACAACTTTCAGTAAGATTTAAAAATATTATCAAACCTTCTTCTTCTAGACAGATTTAAGTCATCCTTAAATTTTTACTTGCATGCATTTACTTATAATAACTTTACTCATTTATTTATAACAACTTTACTTACTATTGCTATTTACTTTACATGCTTAAATTCACTTACAACTGACTAATATACATTTAATGAATCTAATAATGACAATTTCATTTTAAGAGGAATTATTCGCGGTACTATAGAAAAGAACGAAGTTGTACCTAAACGTTCTATCGACTCTTATTCTAAACTGAAAAAGAAAAATGTAACAAAAAGTAACTAAAACTGAAATCAAAAGTAACCATGATCTGAAATAAAAAACACATCCCAGAAAAATCTAAACCATGTTATCGAAGTAATAAAGATATTTAAATTAAGCTGAAAGTTAAATCCTTTGCATAGGGGAAACAGTTCTTTTAATAAAAAGGATAAAAAATTTTTTAAAAAATTAAACCCAATTAATTATTAAATTTCTATCTAAACCCCTTTTCATTGGGATAAATGTACGAGCTGATTATGAAGCAAAAAAAAAATACTGCTCCCATACGATTAATTGTGAGTTCGGTTGGTTCGACTTCACATGCCTTATTCAAATGGTCAGTCAGAGTTTTGAACCCATTAATTGGTTTAATTTCAAGCAGTCCATATTAAAAATAAGATATATTTGATTAGTAAATAAAAAACATAAATATTAAAGAAGAACATAGACTGATTAGTTTTCATGTAAAGTTCCTTTTTACTAATATAAACATAACTGATCTCTTGAGCTTCCTCCAGGAGGAATCAATTATGCTCTCCCCATACATATAACACTAAAGCGCTGAGTTGTACGATAAAATCCTTTATGTGTCGAAGACTTAGTGTTTCTTTTTACTAATGTAAACATAACTGATCTCTTGAGCTTCATCCAGGAGGAATCAATTATGCTCTCCCCATACATATAACACTAAAGCCCTGAGTTGTACGATAAAATACTTCATGTGTCGAAGACTTAGTGTTTCTTTTTACTAATGTAAACATAACTGATCTCTTGAGCTTCATCCAGGAGGAATCAATTATGCTCTCCCCATACATATAACACTAGAGCGCTGAGTTGTACGGTAAAATCCTTTATGTGTCGAAGACTTAGTGTTTCTTTTCCGCTCTAATGACAAGAATATTCATAACAATGCTGAAAAATAGCAATTGTTCACATGACTATGGTGATATTTTGTGATGACTGCTATAATTATAGAGTAACGTGTGCTAATTTTGACATCTCCCTATACATATATAATTGACTACTCCACCTAGTGGAGTAAACCAATAACTTCAATCTTTGAAGTTACAACTGTACATATGATCAAATTTAATTGTATACTGTAATACCAAAATATAACTTACTAAGATTATTTTATTCTATGAAAATAAGAAAATAAAAAATGTTAAACAATTAAAAAATTTAAATAAAGTATTGTGTATGTGTTACAAAGTAATACAGGTGTTTCAATTGCTGCAAGTATATTATTTATATACATGCATATTGTTATTACCACTGAGGTTAGTAAGATTAATATTAGAATTAGAAAAAACCGTCATACCTCGTAAGTTGATATCGGAGATGTTGGAGCGCTTTCGGATCTGGTCCATCTTCATTCGCAAGAGATAAACAAGTCTTATTAAACCAAATGTTAGCATTGATGGTTAGTACTTTCTTCCGTAGTCGTTCAAACTGAGTCATAACCTTAGCCAGACTGGCTGTGTTAAATACATGCATATTGTTAGTTATTGTTAACAATATGCATGTATTTAACACAGCCAGTCTGGCTAAGGTTATGACTCAGTTTGAACGACTACGGAAGAAAGTACTAACCATCAATGCTAACATTTGGTTTAATAAGACTTGTTTATCTCTTGCGAATGAAGATGGACCAGATCCGAAAGCGCTCCAACATCTCCGATATCAACTTACGAGGTATGACGGTTTTTTCTAATTCTAATATTAATATTATTTATATCCTAGAACTTAGTCGAATTTTGATTCACAATTACTTTTGCAATACTGACAGTATTAGAGGAATATAATAACAAGAACAACTCTAAGAAAACTAACAACAGTAAAAATATAAAATAGAACAAATTAAAAAAATCAAGAATTATAAGTTCATATTACTATGTTTTCACTTCCTCCTTTTCCGGTTTTTTTTTTTAATGTGTATTGTATTTTTTTTTATCTTTCAAACAAATTTGCATATACGTTTTAAGATCTAAATCTAATAGAAATTAGTCTAAATAGATTAAGGAATCTGTGTGAATCAGTAGTTTTTGACTGAAAGCACGGCTTTTTAAGAACTGGAAAGAAGAGGCATACCTTTTTAAGAAACTGGAAAGAAGAGGCATACCTTTTTCTGGATGTAACGGCTCTTTTCTTGCGACTGTCGAATAACAGTGTGCTGGTAGCGATTGAATTTCATAGCTTCTTGATTCAAATCGTCCACATGCTCCATCAGGCTTCTTAATTGGCCTTCAAGGACAGTTCTGCATCAACACAAGATAATAATAATTAAAACACAATTAATTTTTATATTATACACATTCAATATACTCTTTCAACTTTCTTTTATTCCCAACAATTTTGAAAAAAGATAACATATAAAAAAAGTGCAAATAAAAGTTGTGTACCCTAATACTAACTTATTACCGATAGATTATATACTTTTGGTGAAAACAGGACTGTGGAGTCGGAAGAAATCAACCGACTCCGACTCTGACTCCTCACCTATTTATTACTTGTGTACATGAAAATGATAAAACATGATTAATTAGTCCAAGCAGAAATTTTTCCCTCCTGAGAAAAATACTACCAATATCCTTGGTAGGACATTGATGGTAGAATCAAAAATGTCTAGTTTAATACAAAATATTTGACCTTTCCTATTCAGTGTTTACTTTACTATAAGTAAATATAATATCAAACTTCTTGGTTATTTAATTTTCTATTTAGACGTAATATAAATGCCAAAATAGGAGTTTTTTATTAGTCTTTCATTCCTGGAGGCCGATTCAGTCAAGGTCCTTGCCTATAAGGAGGTTATTCGTTCGGCTATGACTTATGGATGCTCTGTCTGGTTTAGAGCTGCACCAACGAACAAGGCTTGTATCCAGATCGTTCAGAATAAGTGTGCCCACCTTTTAGGCAGGGCTCTCCCTGGTACGCCCGAAAAGTGTTTATTCACTATGATTTGAAATTTGAATCATAGACAGTTACATCACCCGACTTACTATGCCAATGAAGACAATAAATTACCTACTAATCCAAACTTCCTTGTACAAGCTCTTAATACGGCCACCAACCTTTCTCAATCTTACTGAACAATTACTTCATCCACTGACCATTTTTTCAATCTATGACTGAAAACAGTTTGCACTATGGACAACTATAACCAACAGGACCGCATGACAGCGAATATGACATCATTAATATACAGACGAACTTAATGTCCAACATAAATTACTGGCCGTCAAAGTTATAGTAGCACAGTAATCAAGCAGTAGAAGACCTCTCGTCTGGAACTGCAAGTTCCGACGTCCATTATATTGCACGGATATAATAGTTGGTCGTTGGACTCCTGGTGGTAGTGTAGACAGTAATTGAACCAGTTATCAATATAAAAGCTTATTTTGGTATATCTCACAACTGAAACATATAGTATCTTTGGCACTATCACAGCAGTAATAACACTTTTGTGTTATATACGAAACAATCTTTTACAGGAGAACATGGCTTTTGTTCCCATAGCCAATGGACCTCATTCATGACTGTCTGAAACATTACATGGCCAGTGGATCTGTTACATTTAATGCTGTTTATCTGACCACCTTCTACATTGAAGAATTAAGCCAAAGTTTTCGTTTTGAAACTTCAAAATATTCCTATTTATTTTGACAAATGTCAGAAACATGCAACAAAAAATATCACCGAGAAATTTGCTTAAAATTAATATCCGTTTTGTAATATAGAAAAACAGAGTCTATTCTATATACTACAATATTACCCAAAGATAATACAATTCGTAAACACAAGAAAATATACATCTGATATTAAATTTTGTTCAAGGGTGCAACATATAGATTGATAGAGTATTGTGTTAGACAAATCCATCATACCATGGAAAGCATAGAAATTATAAGTTTGATCGGCATAAATTTTTTAAATGTAAAATTTTATTCTTCATATATTTCATATTAGGAGATTTGATCATTTCAAATTATTTCATTAAACCTTTAAACATCAATTTTATTTCAGTCTATTAAGTTAAAAAACATTCTAAGTCAATGTAAATAATGTACATAAATGTAAAAAAATCTGACAGGTAGCAGGTGATCCAATAGTCTGGGATGGATATTCAGTTATTATAGTTTTATTGCACTTGGCGGTAATTGAAAGTTCACGAATTTTTTTTTTATAAATCGTTAATTATTATTATCATTATTATTACAAAGTACTAATTCTTATTATTAGCCACCTGTCATCTGTTTTTTTAATAATAAAAAGATGAGCTCGAGTCTAAGCTAGAGTTGGTGCTGGAGTCGGAGTCGGCTGTTAAAAAATAGAGGAGTCGGAGTCGGCCCTGGACTCCACAGCCCTGGGTGAAAACAAGACAATTTTACTACAATGGTTACATTTATGGTTGACATAGTACATAAATACTCCTTAAAGCTACAAAACAAAAACATTATGTTTTGTTCACACGCAAAATGCTACGAATGAAGTAATCCATTTAAGATTCAAAGTCGGAGAGTAGTAGGATATTGCAGTACTAGTAGTAGTTTGCAGTGGCAATCCCGCAATAGAACACACTAGACCAAACATTCACCCTTTGTGATACCATACAATGAACATTCAACACTGGGAGTCCTAAATTTTGATCAAGTGTATTTAGAGTAGGGATCTTTAACGGGTAACTAACATCGTACAAGCTCAGGGCCGACTGCTTAATGTCCTCTCTTAGAAACGACGTGCTCAGATTTATTCACCTTCCGCGTGAATAAATCGAGGGCCAGAGTGGGTATTGAACCCCGGATCTACTAGTCCAGAGGCGAGCACGTTGCCACTGGGCTCGCTATTATATATCATATAATAATATAAATTACAAAATAATGTTTTAATATATTTGATATTTTATTAAGGCATGGGGTCGTATGGAAAAAAAAATACGCAAACTGCATAAAGACTATTTTACGCCAACAGGTGAATATCAAAATATAAGGAAAAAGCAAGTAGTATTGGAATGACCGGTATGTACACTGGATTCAAACACAACATCTACATTTATATGCAGATGTATAAATAACATAATACACTATTTCTGACAACTTGTATGAAATGAATTAAACTTAACGAAATAAATTATTCATAAAAGTTTCATTATGTAACCCTTGCCTTTCAAGAGCCACTCGAATTTCTGCTATAGGTACTGGCCAAGGTATTTCTTTCACTATCAAAATCTGTTTGTACATTTCTTTAGTTGAGAACCTTGCTACCTGAACAGGACAGCTCAATGATTCGTCCAAGAGGGTATTTTTTTTTATCTTTACTTATTTGAAAGTTAACGTGTCCAAATCACAGCCTTACTGAATTACTTTACTAGGGAAAGTTTTGTTTATCACCTGTTACTGAAACCGTAAACAAAAACATACTGCTTCAAAATTTTGCAAAAAGTGTATAAATAATTTGAAAGAAAGAATAAATATCAGTCAAGGCTCTGATATCAAGTGCATGTTTATGTTGCCGTGTGACATTCTCTGTTTAAAGCCAAATATCTGTGTTGGAATTGTAAACTCACTTTAACCAAATGGAGTCTTAAATAATGCACCTGCTGTGTTAACCCAGTTGTATTCAATAAAAAAACATGTTGTGAAAAGTAAGCTGCGATCATTCAATTGAAATATTCTCAAGGAACAAGATGGACGGAGGAGATGGCGGTGACAAGGAATTGTCCTATTCTCTCTACATCAACCCTCACCTGGGAGATACTGAAGAGGTCAGAGAAATACCGGTGAGTCGATTAGAAGAAGCTATTCGTCTAACGAATCCTTGTGGTCCATGGAAAGTTACGAAAACTGGTTGTGGCCTTATAGCAGGATTTACCAGCGATAAGGACTCGCTTGGCCTGCTCAATACCCCCTTGGCCGAATCATTGGGCTGTCCTGTTCAGGTAGCAAGGTTCTCAACTAAAGAAATGTACAAACAGATTTTGATAGTGAAAGAAATACCTTGGGCAGTACCGATAGCAGAAATTCGAGTGGCTCTTGAAAGGCAAGGATTACATCCAGCCAATATTGAGCGTGTAAGACAGTATATCAAAATAGAGATTACTGATCCTTTGGAATACGATAATTTATTACGACAAGGTTTAGATTTTTTTGGAGTAAAACGATTTCCTGTCGTTCCGGATAGATGGGGTTACTGTTCAAGGCACACAGCTGAAGACAAAGAAGATATTCTTCAATGTTATAAGTGTCAAGGCTTCTGGCACATTGCAGCTAACTGTCAGAGTATTGCAAGATGTGTGAGATGTGGTGAAAATCATACTGTGGATGTCTGCCCAAAGCCAAGAAGTGAACCGATTTGTTGCCACTGTGGCGGAGCTCACCATGCGGCATATAAACAGTGTCCAGTTAGACTCTCCTTGATCACAGTGACTCCTGTCCAGCTTACTATGTCAACGTCTAAAGGAATACCGGACCTCCAGATTCGACACATACCAAAAACCTGATCCAAATTCTCTAGGTCAATTAAATTTCTAATACAAACCTAATGTTCTTTAATAAAAATAAGTTATAATATTAAATATATATGTATATAAAAAATCAAACTAAGCCTACAAATATTTTATCAAATGATTAGATCAAAAGAAATGAGACTATCACCTGGTGTAATCTACTAAACCACCTCCAGTTTTTCAAAGATCAAGGTGATATAATAAAATTATAATTATTCGTGTTCTTATGGTAATTTTACAAACATTTTTTTTTTAAATAAACTATTTATAAAGAATAACAAATTAATCTTACGCAGTTCCTAAGTCCAAGAAGTTTGATCCTTCTTCTGGGGGAATAAGTTCTCCTAACTCACACAGAAGGATGTTAGTCAAAGGAGAATTCTTTATAACCACTGGAACCTCCATCAGTAAACTTTCATAAGAAACTTTAAGATTCCGCAGAACATCAGGAGTAAATACATCTTCTTTATACATGTTTATAGCTTGTGGAGTTAACCTAAAAGCTTTAAGAGTTAGAAATCCTCGCTCAGTTTTCTGTGTATCTGCAAAGAAAAAAAAATATAGACTGTATACGAGTACATAAAAAATTAAAAATGATCAGCTAATGGTTACCATATATGAGAACAACTGATTCTTCTATGGAAGTCTGATAATGAAACTGTGACAAAAGGAGATGACTGCTGAGGAAACTACCAACTTCAGTGCTTTGATACCATCCAACATGGTAATGGTCAACATTGACTCTCCTCAGCCTCCTCATCATGTCCAGCTGGTACTCCTCTGAAAAGGAAACATTGTAGTAGAAATATAAAGTCCATCAATTACCTGTGTCATTTCTTTTAGAATTAGTTTCAACCTAAAGATGAGTTAATTACATGAAAGAATACAATTAAATTTGCAGCTTCCTCAGATAAATAGCACAAAGATTATTTAAAAATCTGAATGGTATTTTTAGAGAAAAGTTTAACATGGAACTGTAACAAATTTTAAAATAATCAACGGCAAATTAATGCCAGGTTTTTTTATGGTTATTCCATGTTATTGTAAAATACAAAATTATGAATAGTATAACAATCAATCAAGTGAAACCAATTTTTACATTTTAAATGAATCATTGGAATTTTCCTTAATTTCTTAACTCAAAATCTTCATGTATTAGCTATATTATTGCAGAATTTTACCTAAATTAAGCCTTCTCAGAATAATTTTCTTATCAAAAGGAGCCAATTATAACATATAAACTTCAACACTAGATTTTATAAAAATATATCCTTCTAAGTTTTCAATTTCAAGTAAATAATAACTTTAAATACGATATACAGTTAATGATAACCTTCACTGAAGTGAAATGATAATTAATAAACTTCAAAAATACATTCAAAGCAACCAAGTTTTATTATTTACAATTTAAAATAAGATCGACAGACTTTCATATATTTTAAAAAATATAAAAGAGGTAAACTTTCTTCAACATTATAGACATCCATGTTTTTTTCATTCTTTTGATAGTTGCTTTATCGATAACTATCGTTATAGTCACATCTCATTAACTTAATGATACAGCATCCTAATAGAAACCACTAAGAATTAAAGGGAGTCAATCAAATCAACTCCTCCATCCCGGAGAATATTAACCTATATCTAATATATAAAGTTATATAAAGTCTCTTTGCTTTAAGTTACTCTAAACAATTTATATTTAAATGAATTTAAAATAAAACACAATAATTTAAATATATTTGAAATACGAAACAAATATTAAGAAGGACGTTTTAAAAATTATTAGCAGTATAATTATTTGAAAAGCAAGTATTTATTATAACAAAATTAAATTACTTATAAGTTCAAAAAATATGAAATGGTTAAACGACAGAATTTGACTTTTACTGGTCTCTATTTCGATTACTTTAAAAAGAAAAACTCCGGTAATCGTACAGGTGAATTGTTAAATGTCATATTTAATTATGTATAATTTTAAACAGAATAAATATGGCAATGTCATGACTGGGAAACTATTACACAATTATAAATACGATGCACTTCTACTTAAAAAGCATTAAAACACATTAATTGACTAACTTGATACTATTAGCTTTTTAGTTACAAAAATTTGACCATTTAGAGAGTTCTGTTCAGCATAGTTTTATAATTCGGTAATATTCATGAAGTGGAACATGAAAGAAAAATAGAAAGGTACCTAATCAACACTTATTACTTATATTCCAGATACGAGAATCATGTATTAACAGGTCATATTTGTGATAAATATAGAAATATGGACAATTCTAATTGATAAATAGTTAACCATAAGATGTTGTTTAGCCATTTCCAAATCCTCTATAAGCTGTATATAAATGTATGGAAAGTTATTTTTATTTAAAACACACCTTCTTCTCCAAATTCATCGAAAGTTTTTGGAAAAGGAAAACAGTTTGTAATTTCCAGACGTTTATCGACAACTAAACCAAGTAAAGCACCCTGAGCTACTTCTAAATTTCCTGAGCATTCTTCATGACAATGCTTTACTATTTTCATTGCAGCCTGAAAAAGTATATTTTCACAAAAATAAAAAACATAATGTACTTTCACTTTGCTAGAATTCTATTTGAGTAGAAAAGTTTCGTTACCAGTCCTTCAATCTGCACATGATCTATTGGGCTATCAGAATCTTGAGCACGATTCATAATTATAGAATTACCCATACTTTAACCTAATAAGTAACAATATCTAACATAAGTAACACAAACAACCGGGAGGTTTCACAGTATCAATGTTGCAACGTCATAAAAAACGTGGATTATTAAAAATTAATTATCCCTATCATTTTTTGGAATAGGCCTAGATAATTTTATGAAATGAAATGTTATCTTCTTATTAAGGAGATTATTAATCATCAGATTCAGCATTTTTTGCAAAAGAAGTATACTAATTAAAAACCATTAGGTGTACAATATTTACGCATTATAGCATACATCACTGGTAATGGTATTAATTATCCATTGAAATTTATATGATATTCTAAAAACTTGAACTAATTTTAAATCAATTCAAGTTTTTATAATAATATATGTTGTTTCAGGTTTATGAAAAAAATGGACTATTCTAATGAAAAACTATCTAGCGAAAATATAAAGGAAGAGAATAGCAATATAAATCTAGAAAAGATTGGTATTCGTGGAGCAGAAATAGAATCAAGAAGCAGAAACAATCTAAGTGACATTTCATTGGACAAAAATAGAATTGAGACGTATAACAACAAAACTATTGAAATGTTTGAAAAAACATGGAATGATAAAGAAACTTTAGCTGAGGTGAATGAGAAACATTTAAAAAGTACTAATACTTCAGAAGTTTTACGGTTAGATCTTGAAAGAAAAATAATTGAGGCGGAAGAAATACATAAAAACATCCAAGTAAAAGAAATAAGCTCAGAAATTTTAGAAGAAATCGTAACTGAGGAGGATGAAAACTTAATGACTGCTTTATCGGAAGAAGTAATGAACAGAGATTTAAAAGTTATGAATGATGAGGAGTCGAGAAAAAACAAAAATGTAGAAATAAATATAGAAAACAATGGAACACCAGAGAATTTTGTAAATGATATATCAAAGGAGATGATATCTATAAATGTTGAAACATGCGCTTCAAATCTTAAAAATGAAAACGCAAGTGAAGGAGAAACAATAAATAAACATTGCTTTCCAGATGCCACTGATACTGAAATAATAGAAGAAATGATAAGTGAAGCCGATGAAAAAATAATAAATACAATTCCTGAAGAAGTTGATAAAATATTAAGAGAGATGTTGAATGAAATTAGTGAAAAATCTCTTGATAAGTCCGTTAAATATGAAGCACTTCATCCTTCTTTGAATGTAACAAATAACTTATCTGTGAAGGAATTACCAGAAACTGTTCTTCAAAATGAAGAAGATTACAACACAAATAATTTAGTTGAAGATAATGATTCTCAGAGCGTAATTCAAAATATAAAAATTCAAAGAATTAAAACTGTCACATTGGAAGAGACAAAATTGACAGAAACAACTGAAGATGTTGAAAAGAAAGACGAAAATAGTAAAAAAAGAACAACAGAAGAAAATAGTTTTGCTAATTTAGAGGATCAATCGCCAAAAAAAGTAAATAATTCTGTTAAAAGAAAAAAAAGGGAAACTAAAAAAGTAAAGAAATGTAAAAACAATTTGCTTACCACCGAAGATATGAATTATCTTGAAAGTAATATTGAAAGTATATTGATTTTTTTTATAAAATCTAGTAAGAACAGTTCATTAAATAGTGTCGGAAAAAAAAGTACAGGAGAAGATAGTAAGGAAGAGGTGTCAAATGAAAATAAAATAATTGTAAAAGAAAAAGAATTGTCTCCAAGTTTGGAAAGTGGTAATAAAAATCAAAGTGATCAGGAAGAGGCTTCAGAAAGACAGACAAACGCTTCTCCAAAAGTGGACGAAATATGTGATAACAAGTCAGTTAGAAGCATTGGTGATTTAAATGAGGAACATAACAAATCTTTTTCTAATGAAATAAACAATTTGTTTACGAGTCGTGATAGTAAATATTCATCAGCAAGTGACTTAAATGATGAATCTGAAAAAAATAACTCATTTGCAAATTTGTTTAGTGATGATGCTATTGTTCAAAGAAGTTACTACGATTCTATTGGTTTATCTGATGACAGTTCAAACGATACTTCTTATAATGCCGTTGCAGGAGTGAGCAGTTGGCTCTGTATTTCTCATGGTTTTACAGAGGAAGAAGAATTATTGATAAAAAAACTTAAACAAGAAAACACTCTCTGTTCAAAGGAAAAGGAAGTGTGTTTGAAAATTAAAAACCTTCAAACAGAAAAAACTGGTACCATTTTTTAATTAACTATATTATTATTTATTCAATGTTTTTAAATTGTTTTGGGAAAAGTATCCAAAGAGTATGCATCTATAATTGTTAAATACAATTCATTGTAATTAAATATTAAATGCAAGTAATAATTTAATGAATGTAGGGAGGATTTGTCATTATTGTTCATCAAATTGGAACTTATTTTAATTGTTGAAATAAAGATGTGTCCATTCTGCTTCATAAACTGAGGAAATAAGATATTAAGAATAATGTAATTAAAGAAAAAAAAATATTTACTGACCAATATTTTGAACATAGTTTTTGCAAAATACGGAATAATTTATATAAAATTGAAATGAGCTTCTCGAACAATTGAATAGTAGAATGCTATATCCTAATTTCTAATTAATTATTTAATTAATAATAAATTAAATTATGATTAATAATTTTTAATTAATTAAAACCGAAATTATTTATTTTGAATTTGTAATTTATTATAATAATGAGGTCTATATTGCTAAAGATATTTCGTTTTTTGTAAAGATCTTTAATAGCATCAATAATAGCAAAAGAAATATCTTCTATTTTATAACAAGTTGATTTCCAACTAGCAACAATTTACTATCAGGTTCAGCTATTACTATGTAGTCATTTTCAATTATCAATGTTATTTATGTTATTTACCATTTTTAAGAGCATAATAACTATCACTTCTCCCTGTTATCAACTACCATACACTTCAATTTGTTTTACTTTCTCTTATTTCAGTCTTTAACATTCTGACAAAGCTCATCACTAACATTCTGACAAAGCTCATCACTAACATTCTGACAAAGCTCATCACTAACATTCTGACAAAGCTCATCACTAACATTCTGACTAAGCTCATCACTAACATTCTGACAAAGCTCATCACTAACATTCTGACTAAGCTCATCACTAACATTCTGACAAAGCTCATCACTAACATTCTGACAAAGCTCATCACTAACATTCTGACAAAGCTCATCACTAACATTCTGACTAAGCTCATCACTAACATTCTGACAAAGCTCATCACTAACATTCTGACAAAGCTCATCACTAACATTCTGACTAAGCTCATCACTAACATTCTGACAAAGCTCATCACTAACATTCTGACTAAGCTCATCACTAACATTCTGACTAAGCTCATCACTAACATTCCTTTGTTATACATTTTTTAAGGTATACAATTAAAATTGTGGTTTGATTCAAAAAGTTTATTGTTCAGTCCTTATTCATTTATCATGAACTACAGACAAATAAAGTACTAGAGTGGCAATAAACTTTTAATATGTTATTATTTAAAAACCTTTTCTTGCAAACCCAATTCAAAAAATATTTTTTTTTTTATGTTGGTGCAGAAACTGATACAGATAGCAGCCAACCTGATTCTGAAATATATAATGATCCGGAACAGAGCAAAGTAAGCACTAGTGGAATGGACAAAAATCAAAAACTGAAAAGTAAGTGTTATTTATTCTTAATTTATTCATAATTTTACTATCTTTGAGTTAGCTTTGGTAATTTCTGCTTACTATAAACAAAAAAACGAATTGATTTCGAGATTTCGAAAAGATTTACATATTTTGAGATTCTCAGGATATATATTCTGAATCCATTATATATATATATATATATATATATATTGTAAACAGGAAAACGATCCAAAAGGACAACAAACGTTTCGCAGTGAATCACAAACACAGAACTAAGGGACAAACACACTTACTGTCTTTAATGTTTGGTTGAACCGTCATCAGGAGAGTTGAGATAGGGACACCAAGCGCACTTGTGAAGGGACGGTGAACAGTGTTGGTCTCCAACCGTCCCTTCACAAGTGCGCTTGATCTCCCTATCTCAACTCTCCTGATGACGGTTCAACCGAAAATTAGAGACAGTAAGTGTGTTTGTTCCTTAGTTTTGAGTTTGTGTTTCACCGTGAAACGTTTGTTGTCCTTTTGGATCGTTTTCCTGTTTACAATATATATATATATATATATGTGTGTGTGTGTGTGTGTGTGTGTGTGGTATCTAAAGAAAAATAGGTTATTGGGTAGCAGGTTGTCTCAGTGTACAAGGGATAGAAGTTTTACTCAGGCTCAAATGGACTGCCTTTACTATGCACTGCCTCTCATGAGTGTTTCGACTGTTTCAGATCCCATTGAGGAGATATTTACGCCCCCTCCAATTTTCCCTCCTACCATGGAGGCCTTCACGATTGCAGGCCAGCGATACACAATTGACTTGATGTTACACAGACCCCAGTCTTTCAAAGTAAGCTGTCACTTCACACTAAACTTACAACATACCATATTAATATCCATTAAAGCATACATAATCATCAAAATTACAGAATGAAGAAGCAATGAAGATGTGGGACACCGCTACATTAATCAATGCTTCTAAACTTGTCAGTGATATTGAAGAAGGCCGTTTTTTACCTGATTCATTAAATAAAAAAACAGAACTTTTATTTTTAAATAAATTGAGGGTTATTTTTAAAAAGGGAACGACTTTTGCAAACTCATCAACTACTTCATATGATAAAAAAATTGAAATGCTCAGGTAATTGTCAATATTAACAATATACTTTGCTAAACAATGACCATTTTTAAAATTTGTTTCCTATATTACAGATATTTAGAATGTGAGGAACAACTTTGTGATTTAGATCTCATTTTGAACAATAAATCGAATGAATCTCAAGAAGATAAAATCCCGCAGATATGTCAACAATTGTTAAAAATGCCCTTAGAGCCAGGCATGTTTTTGAAGCAGAATAACCTGATTAGGACCCTGATAAATGTAAGCCTAATATTTCTTATTACCGTATAAGTTCTTTGCCATTTACATATATATTTTATAATTCAATATTAAAAATATTGAATTAAATTTTTGAATATAATTCAATGAAAATGTTCTTTGGAAAGAATTACTTATCAAATGTGTTGTTTTCCATATTTTTAATATCTTACTGGAGAAGACTTATGGATTCTTGTGAGTACGTTTGTGTTTGTTTGTATGTCCATGGTTTTTTGTATGTATATAGTAGTGTAGGGCATAACAGAAAGATATTCTAACCACAGTATATATTTCAAATAATTCTTCTTCATCTGTATGAGGAAGAGGAGGATGATAGAGAGAGAGAGAGAGAGAGAGAGAGAGAGAGAGAGAGAGAGAGAGAAGAGGGAGAGAAAATTTCATACAGGTGTATTTACAGAAGAGAGAAAAGTGGATTGATAGAGAACCAGAGGAGTGACATTGGTTCGAGCAAACTAATGAAATTGTGCGTATGAAGTGAATTAAATCAAATTTACTATTTTGACCGTTAAAACTGTAAGTTAGTGAATGAACTTTTCTTACAAAGTGGAATAGAGTAAATAATGAATAAGTAATAAATGTGTAAAAATAGAGTGAAATAATAAACTAAATTTAAAAAATATTCATTTATATAATAATTAAAATACTAGGCTCTGGGTTTATGCTGGGTTCAGAGTATTTTCTAACAAATGAAATCTGGACCTTCAAAAACCTCGTATGGTCAATATTTTGTTTTCATTAGCTATATAACTTAGTCATGGAAGACAAATATACGAGGTGTATAAATAAAGTAGTGAGACTGATTTTTTTTAAATTTTCTATTCAAATATAATTACAATGTGATATTGTCACCTTCAAAATAGTTCCCTTCGGAAGCCACACAGCGCTGGAGACGGTCCTTCCAATCATTGTAGCATTGCTGGAACTCGGATTCTGGAATGGCCTTCAGCTGGTCGGTTACAGCAGTTTGTATGTTTTGTAGTGTCCCGAAATGAGTTCCCTTGAGGTGATTTTTCAATCTCGGGAAGAGGAAAAAGTCACAAGGAGTCAAGTCTGGTGAATAAGGAGGCTGAGGAGCAACAGGAATGTTTTTACTGGCCAAAAACTCCTTCCCTTTCTGAGATCTTTTTGGTCTTGGGAAAGGTTTTTCGGAACCATTTTCGCACAAATTTTTCTCATCTCCAATTCATTGGTCAAAATGTGATGAACGGAGGTGTGATTCAAATTCAACTGTTCCCCGATCATTCTGACTGTCAAGCGTCGATCTGAACGCACAAGGTTCCGTACTCTGTTGACATTTTCATCGGTGTTTGCACTTGAAGGCCTTCCGCTTCGTGGTTCATCTTCAATCGACTCTCTTCCTTCTGAAAATTCCTTAAACCACCGAAAAACCTGTGCCCTTGATAAAACACGTTCTCCATAGGCCTCCTGAAGTTTTTCAAAAGTCCAAGTTGTCCAAGTCTGAAGCAAAATTTGATTGCACACCGCTGCTCAACTTTGAGGTCCCTCATTATTAAAACGCTCAAGAAAAAACCATTTCACGAAACCAACGCTACGGACAAACAAATGACTGTGGCGAGTTCAGATTCATACTGGAGGCGCATCACACGTGCACCTGACGCTACTCAAGGCCACGCGTCTCCAGCGTTGCCAGATCGAAAGCGACGTTGCCAGTCTCACTACTTTATTTACACACCTCGTAATTGGCTTTGGCACAACAAATGAGGTAAAGATGTGCGGGATACTTTATTGGTTAATTAGTTGTAGTAGAGGTAAGAACTTCATCCATTAGTCATAACCCTACTGCAAAGAGCAACAAACACGCTTATAATTGCATATTCCCAATCCCTAAGCCATAATACATTAATCCGTATTCAGCATTTGAGCCCCTGACAGAAGGAAGCATGTTGACTATATCTGTCACTATTAATTATATTCAGCATTTGAGCCCCTGACAGAAGGAAGCATGTTGACTATATCTGTCCCTATTAATTATATTCAGCATTTGAGCCCCTGACAGAAGGAAGCATGTTGACTATTTCTGTCCCTATTACTTATATTCAGCATTTGAGCCCCTGACAGAAGGAAGCATGTTGACTATATCTGTCCCTATTACTTATATTCAGCATTTGAGCCCCTGACAGAAGGAAGCATGTTGACTATATCTGTCCCTATTACTTATATTCAGCATTTGAGCCCCTGGCAGAAGAAAGCATGTTGACTATATCTGACCTTATTACTTATATTCAGCATTTGAGCCCCTGACAGAAGGAAGCATGTTGACTATATCTGTCCCTATTACTTATATTCAGCATTTGAGCCCCTGACAGAAGGAAGCATGTTGACTATATCTGTCCTTATTACTTATATTTTCCGTCCATTTTTATATTCTTACTTGAATATATGAGTTATATTATCCTTCTCTTATTAAAATGAATACTTCAAATGCAGTATTTCACAGTGTTTCAATTTCTTTCTAAGAAATAAGTCTTCATTAGTAGTAGGCGACACACTAGTTTGCAGTGGCTGTCCCCTACAAGGGAACACACGTAGGCCGATCATTGCGCCCTTTGTGAGACCACACAATGAAGATTGATTATTCTACATTGCGAGCCTTACTCAAATGTATTTGGAGTAGGGATCATTAACGAGTACCTGACATCGTACAGGCTTGGGACCGACGGCTTACCGTCCTCTCCAAGGGACGACGTGCTCAGATTTACTCACCTCCCACGTGAACAAATCGACGGGCAGAGTGAGTATCGAACCCCGGACCCACCAGTTCAGATGCGAGCACTTGAAAAGTTGGGCTCCCTAAGTCTTCATTAATCTCATTACTTAATGTAATCTGTGTACAAGTTAAATAAATTTCATTTTTGTATTACAGCTTGCTATAAGAACAAAAAAGCTTGAAGTACGACTGGCGATTTTTAAATTTCTGGAACATGTTCAGGTAAACTAATTATTCTAAATTTATATATCTTTATAATAATGTAGACTTTTTATTTCCTTTATTTTTTGTTTTCTCACTTTTATTCTCTTTTTTAAATAACAATTTTTTTCCTTTCCTCTCGACTTCTTAGTTCCTTTTTTATTTTTCTTCTTTGCGGCAGTGCTGCTTTAGCTCTCACCCGACCCAGTGAGTTCTTTAGTTGACTGTCGTCCCTCCGTCAATTCATATCTTCTCCTGAGACCGACTGCCATTACGGTCGAAATATTGAAAAGTGAGTCTTTTGTTATGTTTCAGTCTATGTGTCACTGTTCGTTTTAAGTGTTATCTGTCCTGCCGGACTGTTTTTCGTTTATCATGGTGTAAAGCGTGACTAGCGCCACCCTCTAACTTCTGTTACCAGTTCTTTTTTGTTCTATTTATTTCTTTTATTTTTTTCCATTTATCTTTTAGTATAATCTTTCATTAATTTATTTTGTATGTTATTTGGATTTGATTTCTTGGTGGTTTTTGATTATCATTTATTCTTTATTATTTTATACTTTGATTTAATTCGGTTATGAGTTGTTACTTGTTGTATTTACTTATTTGATCCGTTTTAGTTTTACCTCTTTGTTTACAATTAATGCCTTTTTTATTAATTTTGTTTTTTACATTATTTGGATTTGATTTATTTTTGGTTTATAGTTATTACTTTTATCTTCCGCCTACTTTCACACAGGTGTTGTTTTAAATAATCTTTAATTATGAATCCCGTTATTTCCCACTGCTTAAAACAGCTTCAGTCTTTATCTTATAAAATCGTTAACTGCACTATCCATATAGAGTACTTGTCTAATTGTATTAGTTTTTGAATATTCATTTTTCCTAATTGTTTGACAGTTAAAATGCCCTTGACAGCGATGCCTCTCCCGTTTCGTAATCAGATAGCCGCGAATGGTTTCTTTTACTCCCTTCAACTGACTCATCTTACACTCTACAATTATGTTCATTTACGTAATAATCACCTTTTGAAACTCAATTCTGTTATTAAAATATTAACTTTGTCCCATAGGTTTTTAAATAATATAAATGAGTCTTTGTTTAAAGCTGAGAAACATCTCCACCGATCTCGCTTACATACACTTAATAAACTGTCAAACCTTTATTTAAGTTACTTACGATTGAAATTGAATTACCTTTTAATGTCCTCCCATATTGTTACCTAATTTTCATTTCCAAGCTAAACAGCGTGAACCACTTTTTTCCTTCCTCCCAGGTAATCTACCTGAAGTTGTGGTAACTACTTCAGGTCAGGTAACTACCTGACTCTTATCCTTCCCAGTCCTATTCTACTCCTCTACCACTAATTCTAAACCTCTCTCTTCTTATGAACCCCCTTCCCTTCCTGCTTCCCACCCACTCGAACTCTTCATTACTTCAAAAAATTTCCAACCCTACATTTCTGAATTCTTACGCTATTTTTTAAATCACAAACCCCTACCTGATTCTCCCTCTACCGATTTCCTTGTCAAACTGACCGACTTTGTTTTGGGGTATAACTACTTTCAATTCGAAGGTAAGTTTTATCTTCAAACCAAAGGTACCGCCATGGGGACGAGAATGGCTCCTTCTTTTGCCAATTTATTTATGGTGAAGATGGAACAAATGTTCCTTACTTCTTGCCCTCTTACTCCACTATTCTATGTTAGATTTATTGATGACATCTTCCTTGTTTGGCAGCACGGTGAGCATATTTTAGAATCATTCATCACTTCCTTCGTAGCTTACTCCACCTCTATCCCATTCACACACCATTCCTCCCCCAACAACATAACTTTTTTTAGATGTTGACATCACTCTTAACAGTGGGACCTTCACGACGTCTGTTCACGTTAAGCCCACCAACGCCCAAAACTACCTCCATTACAAAAGTTGTCATCCTCCTCATATCAAAAAATCTATCCCGCGGTCGCTTTCTATCCGCCTTCATCGCCTCTGTAATAATATCCAAGATCGGGACACCAATCTTCAAAAACTCAAAACCAAATTCACTCAGCGCGGTTATCCCCCAATTTGATCAATAGCCGAATCATCCCTGCCAATGTCAACTTTTCCACTAATAACAGAAGAGACCCCACTACTACTGCTTCGCTTCTTACCAATTATTTCCCTGGTGTCCATAAATTAAGAAAATTTATCAAAGAACTTTATCCTATCCTTTCCTCTCCCCCCCTCTACCGTTTCAGTTTTTAACCACATTTCTGAGGAAGCCCTCATTTGGCTCCTAGGGGCACGCTCAAAACCTGGCTTGAATTTAAACCGTTATTTTTTTCATTTATTTATTTTTTTTAATTTAATTTATTTTTTTTTAAATTTATTTTTGTATTTATTTACTTTATTTTTTGTTTTCTTCACTTTTATTTTCCTTTTTAAATAACAATTTTTTTTCTTTGCTCTCGACTCCTTAGTTCCTTTTTAATTTTTCGTCTTTGCGACAGCACTGCTTTAGCCCTCACCCAGTGAGTTCTTTAGTTGACTGTCGTCGCTCCGTCAATTCACTTCTCCTGAGGACGACCGCCATTACGGTCGAAATATTGAAAAGTGAGTCTTTTGTTATGTTTCAGTCTATGTGTCACTGTTTATTTTAAGTGTTATCTGTCCTGCCGGACCGTTTTTCGTGGTACATATATATATATATATATATATATATATATATATACATGCTTTGTTGAACACGACAGAGTGGTTCTTGTCTATAAGTTTCTTCTTGAGAACTTCGATTTGCCGAAAAACAGTTTTTTCGTTGTCAGAACAACGGTTGAGGTGGTCAGCAATTGTAGTCGACGCGTTTCGATCACTTTCCGTGGTCATCTTCAGGACATCAATCAGGTGGGGTGGGTGCGATGTGGGTCTTATACGTTGTAGAGGGTGCAATAGTCGAGCCAATGGGATGATAGTATTCAATATTGTAGTTTTATTGGCCCTGGTTCTAGTCTAGAGTAGGTGATTGGTCCCCGAGTAGGCGGAGGGTCCTCGTAGTACCGGTTTATTGCTGCGTTATTCTTCATTATCTCTATTGCCTCGTGGATTTGTAATCTATTGTAGTCGTTCATCTGTTTCATTATCCTCGTGTTTTCTGTAAGGTCCTCCCGGGTCAGCTCTGTGTTGTGTTTGTCGAGGTTGTGCTTTTTTATGGCTCCACTTTACAGGTGCATTGTTAGTCGTCTTGATAGAGTTGTCCGCGTCATTCCGATGTATTTGGCATTAGCCAAGAGCTCACACTCTCCTTTCGTACATCTATACTCGTAAATGACGTTGACTTTCTGTAGGGCATCTGTGGTGGTGTTGGGGCTATTTCTTATTACCAGATTGGTTGTTGTTTGAGATTTGTAGTAGATGTTAGTTGTAATCGGTCGTTGGGTTCTCGGCATTTGACATTCCTCTTGAGGATCTGCTTTAGCACCTGCCATCCGTCTTGTAGGCCTCCGTGTATTGGTTCCTGTAGTACAGGTTGTGCATTATGCTGTTGGGATCTGTGGTGCTATTACGAGTTTCTTCCTTTTTTGGTGAGGTATTTGTTCAGCATTGATTTAATATATATATATATATATATATAACTTAAATTTCACAAAGCACGACACAGAAAAAAGAATAAAGAGAACACTTACAAAATTCAATATTTCGAACTGTTGTTGGTCATCAGGAGTAGACTAGAAGAGAGGACGAAGTGGGAGAGATCTCCCCACGTCGAAGAACGGAGCGCGAAAGATTATATATATATATATATATTATATATATATATATATATATATATTATATATTCAGAAACCATATGATTCGCAGTGGTACTTTGAGAAGTACATAATTTTGGTTTTCCTTCACTTAATGAAAAATTAGTGTTTATTGCTCTAACATGCACTAGTTGATGCTCAAATTTTAATAAAATAACAATAATTAAAGAAATGTTTTCCAAACTTTTAGACCTTCAGTACTGTTTCAAGACAGAAGTGTGGTTCATATATTTATCTAAAGGGAGTTCCTTGGTTGAAAGATCTTAGTCACATTTCTGAATTCCTTACAGTGGTTTTATTATTTTTACTCCAAGCGTTTATTGCCAGCTATGTTAAAGGTATCACCCATAGAACTGAATTTAATCCGAGTTTGTCACTATTTTGGCCATCTTTTAAAGTTTACATCATATTTTAATTTGAATGTTGCAATTCACAAATTTTTGTATCATAGATAAGGATTCTAAATGTATTTTAAAAAAGTGGTCTTTTTTAAAGACAGTCTTTTTACTTAGCAGCCGGAACTATGGTTTACATCATACCCTGATTTTTATTTCACATGTTTATTGTAAAATCTTGATGTATAAACGTTTAAACTTCAATATGAAATTCAAAATAGACCTAAACCTTTTAGTGACAAGTGAGAAATCTTCGACAGAATTTCAAATGAAATGCTAATAACTGTTACTTAGTTTACTTTTTATTTCAGAAACATATACACATATATTTTATCAAGTTGAAAGATGGTAGTCGAATTATAATGGTGACTTTTTTTATTCCTTTTGTTTGTTTTTTCTGTAAATTTAGTTCGTTGAATCGTTTTATTTAATTGCTTTTATACATATATCAAGTTTGTATGAGTAAGGATACACAAATAATGAAAGTGGTATTAACACTTACAGTAAAATTTTCCGTTTCAATCATCATCAGGAGAAAAAATGGTGGGAGAACAACCACACCGATGCAGAGAAGTTTGTATGTATTAAACTGCGATGTTCTCTAAATGTTACAACTTACCTTAGATGAGTTTTTATTTGAATAATTAAATTCAATGAGGTACTGACTGAATCTTTTATACAACTTTATGTTTCAGGATAATTTATTCAAACAAAAGGAAAACAAGAATTTTTTTAAAGAACTTGGGGAAATAAGGAAAAAATTTAACGAAAAAATAATGGACTCATCTTATGAAGAGATACTCTTTGTGAAATATATTCCAGGTATATATTTTTTTTGTATGGCAATAGATATTATAACTACATGTAACAACAAAATTGTGTCCGAATCAATATTTTATTTCAAGTAATTTTATTTCTAATAATCGGTTTACCCGATTTGTGTGCATTCATAAATATATTGATAACGTTGATAAATAAACAAAATAAAAGTTCATCAGGACTTGGTCAGTTCTTCATGTTCAAATTAAACTCTAATTGCCAACATTTTGGTTCTTATTTAAATCCTTTTTGATAGGCAAAAGTATAAAATTTTTGAAACATAAAAACTAAATATTACATTAGAGATTATTTTACAAAGAAAACACTTTGTGGATTTCAGCAACAACTGTTTAGTTTGAATGAACACATATATTGTTCATTTGGCAATGAGAGTTAATTTGAACCTGAAGAACTGACCGAGTCCTGATAAACTTTTATTTTGTTTCTACTTCACGGTCGATAATTTCATCAAGGGGTAATAAATAAAGGAATTATTACTATTTAAATAGATGTGTTACAATAATTAAAAAAAAATTATTTTCTGATGAAATAATTATTTTAATTATTAATAACTTCATATATTAAAAAAATAAAATATTATAAATAATAAGTAGTTATTTATTTAAACATTAATATATAATTAATTTAATAATTCTGAAAACTGATTTAATTGTTTACATATTTTTTTATTTAGTTAGCTGTAACTAAACAAGCATTTTTAAAAAAGTTAACTAAGATATATTTTAAATTAATATTATTTGTATAAAGTATAAATTTACTGTAACAGATTAGTAAACAAAATGTCTAATTCTTCAATACTGTGGATGTATCCTAAATTGCTCAAATGCTATTAATAGTAGAGATTAATTAGTTTTAATTTGTTGTCTTCTTTTATTTATGAGATTGACATACAGGAACACCAATATATTTTTATACATCGGATTATATGTCAAGTAATTATTAATAACAACTATTTAGTTTATTAAATTAATGAGTGGTAATATGAGGCCAGTTCAGGTGCCTAAGGTCTAGACCAGGGCAACCTTTTTGAGAGTGCGTGCCAAAATCAACCAAGTCTCTGACACAAACTTTTTCCACGTGCCAGCCATTTTTTTTAGAACATATTTGGTATCTCATAAGAACTTTTTAAACGAAAAAATAATAAATTACCTCAGTGCAGTAAAACATAGTATAAAAAAAAGAAAAGAAATGTATTTAAGATTTTAAAAAAAGAAGGTAGCTATGGCAACAAGATCAACTTCTTTTTCTTGAGCCCTCTTTAGCTTCGTAGAGCTTAAACCTCTTCACCACCAAGAGGTACATATACTGTCATGACATGAAAGCTTATATCCCAAGGAAAGTAGTTTTCCAAGTTTGGCACGTGTGCCAGAGGTCTAGAACACTCTAGAACTGCAGTGTTCACTTGATGCTAACTTTCAGATTTATATGTAAAATTTTTTAACCATTTAAAAATGTGTGCGTTTTTTTAGTAATTATTTATTTTTCAAAATTATATAAATAATAACTAAAATTGTTACAAGGCTATATTTTTTCAATCATCATCTTTGAAAAAATTATTAATTTCATATTGATTCATTTTATATATTTTATTTACGAGTATGCTCGTATGTTTCTGTCCTTCTATAAATTTACCTTTAGAAAACAAAATTAGAGTTCATCGCTCGATGAATGTTGTAGAGCGTGATAGGTACAAAATGTTTAGGAACCCTTGATACAGGGTACAACAAATTCTACATCGAATATTTTTAAAAGGAGTTTGATGCCTGATGATTTTGTATGAGCGTGTTGTGTGTGTGTGTGACAGATTATGGTTTAGAGTAGTTCAAAATCTCTGACATTTATTTTGGGGACCAGATATGGTCTAACAGGTTGTGTATTTGTCTTTAATACTGAAGATCGGAGGTCAGATCTTTGTCGTGAGCCTACATTTTTTTTTATGTAGGAGATGGCGAATCCTCAGCACACTATCTCTCAGAGGGGCTAAAGTTGCCTGTCCCGAGTCGATAATGAGAGACAGGGCTCGTTAAAGTGCATACTCTAATAAGCTTGGGAGAGATAAGATTAAAGATCATCCAAGTTGATTCAAATCAATGCAAATGAAATGAGTGCCCAATAAGAAATGAGCCACAGTTTTCACCTCCAGGACATCCCTGAAGGTGAAAGTCTATAGGGGTGGGAGTTAGATTTATTTATTTCCAAAATTATATGAAGGGTACTTCTGTCGAGCTAAGTATTTTCATTAAAAAACATACAAGTCTAGAAAGCCCTGTAATGGCCCCTTCTTACTACCTCAGTGTTTCATTTGCTGTTACAATAGCAATTTTTACATTTTTGCAGCCAATAAGTGGAAAGTCAACTCCAAAAGAGTGATTAAATTAATTAACGCGTTTTTGCTTTGTATCATCCAGGAGAAGTCCATCATAATCATCTCATTGAAAATATAAAAAAATAAGTTTTAAAGAAATATTATCACTTTTAAAGCTATCAAATGATCCAATAGCATTTAACAACTGCATGCAATGATTATGTTAATCATAGTTCAAATAATGTTCATTTCAGATGAATCTAATGGTGAACAATTTACCATCCAGTACACATATAAAGCCAACTCCAACATTCAGGTAAATGTATTTGTTTGTATAAATAACTTATTTAGGACGGAATATTATGTACCACGTCATTGAATGAATCTATCCTGAACGGTTTATCGAAACTTTAGAGTATTTATCCCAATTTAATTTGATTTATCTAGCAATTTGTTCTTGTGATGGACAGATATTTAATATGTTATGAACACTCAAGAAAATATTAGGTTAGGTTGCAGTGACAGTCCCACAAGGGAACACAATAGGCTGAATATTGGCCCTTTTCGATACCACACAATCATCATTCTACATTGGGAGTCCTAAATATTGCATAACTCAAGTGTACTTAGAGTAGGGATATCTTTAATGAGTCCCTGACATCGTACAGGCTCGGGACAGACGGCTTAACGTCCTCTCCTAGGGACAACGTGATCAGATTTATTCACCTCCAACTTGAATAAATTGAGGGCCATTGTGGGTAGTGAATCGCGGACCTACCAGCCCAGAGGTGAGCACGTTACCACTCTACTCCGCTCTAGAGAATATTACTTACTAAAAGAATCAGTCTCCTTAGAACCAAACAATGTTAAAATTTATTTCTTAACTTTGTAATAACGTAATAATTTATATTGTCCAAAATAATCATAATTTTTATTTGTAGTTTCCAAAGAACTCCAATCACTAACTTTATAAGCTGTTACACTGCTTTTATATCTTGTACATAAATAAGAGTTTTAAAATTCCGTCAATCATAAAATTTACAAAAAAGTTCCTAAGTCAGGGGGCCATTTTATTTTGTTCGTTTGTTTATTTGAGTATACACCCATTAATGTATCAATCAATGACAATACATTATAATAAAATAAAAAAAAAACTATAATACAATACTTCTCTATAAAAGTAAAAGAAATAATCATAGTAAACAATTAAGATTATTACTATCCTAAAGACATAGACGTAAAATAAACTTTAGAATAGTGTAAAAAATTATTTAACTTAGTGTTAAAGTCTTTTGAGAACTACTATGGGAATTATAATTATTTTAGACAATATAAAATACTATGTTATTTACAAACGTAAGAAATTAATGCTACCATTGTTTGGTGAATAACGTTTTGTGTATAGGGGGAGAACTTCTTCCACTAAGTAATATAACGCCACATCTGCCATATCTTGTAACTAATGAAAGCATAGTATGGTGTTTTAAATGTCTATACGCCACAAGAAAAATCTGCAATAAAAGTACTTTTTATATTATCTTTTTATCAGTCAAACAGGTACCTCTTCATAACCCCTTTCGGTTTTTCGGTACGAATTATTGTACCGTAACTTTTTTTTGTCCTCTGGACAATTTTTTTCATCCCTTTTGTCCTTCAAATAGCACTTCCATGTCCTCATACGGAATCTAAACTTTTTTTTCTTTTCTCTCTTTAACCTCTTTGAGAACATTCAGACATATTTCTAATGATTGCTATTTCTGTCAAATAATATAATTCGTCAATCGGCAAATACATCGCAGGTCGCTTTTTTTATAGACTAAAATAAGCAACAGTTGACAATAAAAACAAACAATAAAGGAGTTCACAAGAATTTTTTTCTAATTTAGCGACCCTTTTTTAGCTTATTCAAAAAATTATTTTATACAAATATTGTAGAGTTATTTTTTTTATTTTAAATCTGGTAACTTATTGGTTTCATTTATCTTTTAATGTGAATGAAAAACTGTGTTTTAAAGAAATGAATTACAAGTTGGAGTGAACTGAAATGTAAAGTTTACTACCATCGAACTTAAAACACAACTTTGATAATCTTAACGACGATTATGATATCATTATGATTCATTCAACACAGATATTAGGTTATAACAATGAAAATTGACAAAACAGAAATGAAACATTGTCTTTCATCCACAGGATGAGCTGAAGGACATGGAGGTCGTCACGATAGATATTGATGGAGACGGCGAGGTAGTGCAATCAATGCCACGAATAGAGCTCATATAACAACAATAATTTGTATTTTGTTTACTGTGAAATATTGTAAGAGTTAACTTGCACATAAGAGAATTTAAGTATGTTTGACAAGATAGATATGTTTCCTCTTGCATTTTAATTCATATTTTTTCTTAGTATATTAGTTCGTTTTTAGCTTTAATTTCTGTTTATTTTTGATGTTTAATAAAGTGTTATATTGAAATTAGCTGCTTTATTACCCCACTTCACTGCTATTTCTTCACAATGTTCACTTTTATCTATTGTTTTCATTTCCTATCAATCATTTAGTTTACAGAAAGTCTTCGCTGACATTAATATAACAAGAGTGGTCTAACTGGTGGCATAACAAAATAGTAGAAAAACTTTTACCGCTGGACCCAGTAAAAGTACTGAGCTTCTTGGAAGCGTTGAAGTTAACTGCTGGGGTATTTTAATACAGAAGGGGATGCTTTAATACAATAGGTTTTTTTTTAAGACGCAGATTTATTTATGGAAAATCTTGTGCACGCCGTCTCTCGTAGAGGATATAAAGATTTTGACTCCGAGCCTATAGTAATAGTATTCGTAAACAACTAGGCAATAACCTGATTAGGTAAAATTTGGATTTTGACTTAATTGAAGAACATTGCCTTTGACCGAACGGTTAAACCCATCTGGTTCTTGTTTTTGCGGTAATAATTAACCTACCTAAATTCAAGCCTGTAGTCAGGACCTAAGATTACTCCAATCCTTATTAGCAAATATTGTAGGTATCCCAATTGAATTTATTAATGTATTAAAATGGACAATATTCAGCTAGTGGTTCTCATGATATCCATGTAACTAACATAAACAACTGTTATTTTCAACCAGAAGATTGAGTCAAGTTGGAGGTCGGGAACTCAAAATGAAAACAATCGAACTAAAAGCTTTACAACTTTGTAATCTTAAAGACGGTCATTTGTCAGAATTCAAAAGACCTATATTATAGGCAAGAAAATTACCAAGATGGAAACATTGTTTCAATGTGTGTAATAAAGAAAATGGAGAGTGATACACGAGTAGCCAATTATTAGAATAGGATGAATGCACAGAAGAACTATATAACCAATAATGATGTTTTGTGAAAAAAGAGTACAGCACATAAAGAAAAAGCTGTTTCCATCAGCTACTGTCACTCTTAGCCAACAGAGGACATATTCTTAGTACCAAAGTTCCGTTGAAGCGTATGAATGTTTATAATACTTTGATCTACATAAAGTTTATATTAGGAAGCATACGCATGTCCTTTCATTAATACTGTCAGTCCTTACAACATTATGTGATTTGCATTCACGGTAGTCAATAATTTTAGCAGAAATCTGTCCATCATTGAATATAAAAACGATGGATATAACATGTTTATCCATTATCAAGAATACGAGTAAACAACTTTACTGCTACGTAAGTTGCTATTTGTATGGTTGAATTACTGCTTTTTTACACCAGAAACTTAATAAAAGAGTTTCCTTTCTCTTGCACAATCGCAAACTTTAATTGGTATGGAAAATCTTGTGCACGCCGTCTCTCGTAGAGGATATAAAGATTTTGACTCCGAGCCTATAGTATATCAGGTATTCGTAAACATACCTAGTCTAATAAACCTGATTAAGGTAAAATTTAGGATTCTTGATGTAAGTTTGTCAAGTGGTAACATATTTGCCTTTGGAGTGCCAGAACCGGGGTTCAATACCCACTCTGGTTCTTGGTTTGTTCAGGCAGGAGGTGAATAAATCTAACCTAACCGTAAAACGTCAGTCCAGAGCCTGTACGATCAGGTACCCCTTAAGGATCTCTACTCCAAGTACACTTAGTTAGGCAAAATTTAGGACTCCCAATATAGAATGTTCATTGAATGGTATTACAAAGGACCAATATTCAGCCTAGGTGTGTTCCTCATGGGATTCCACTGTAACCTAACCTATAAACAAATGAGTTACATTTTCCAACCGTAGAAGGTATTGCAGGTGATAGTCTGGAGGTGCGGGAACTTCAAAATGAAAACAATCAATACAACAGGCTTGTGACAATATTTACTCTTTAAAGACTAATTTTCATGAATTATAAGAGACCTATACTTATAGGGTCAAGAGAAATATACCAAGCACTGGGCAACTTGTTTCAACTGTTGTGTAATAAACGAATAAATTGTAAGTGAATAACACTCGGTAGGCCAGCTTATTGTAGGTGTTGCTACAGAAGAACATACTGAAGCCAACTGAGCTTTTGTGAAAAAACACACATACACACACACACACACAGCGGCTGCTCTCTCCACTCACTACTTCACTTTCAGCCAACCAGAGGGAACAAAGATTTTAACCAAATTCCTGATTCGAGGTGATGGAAGTTTATAATACCCTCGACTACCAGTAGTTTATAATAGGAAGCCCATACGCATGTACCCCTGTGTTCCATTAAATACTGTCAGAGGTCCATACAACAATATGGTGACATTGGGAGTTCACGGAGTCTAAGTAATTGTTTAAGGATGAAAATTACTGCCATTCCATTGGAAATTATTATAAAACCCATGGATAATAACGATGTTTAATACCAGTTTCCAATCGAACACCGAAGTTAAACAACACTGAGCGAAGTTGCTATTTGTATGGTTGACACTACGTGTCTTTCTTTAGCAGCCTTGATAACTTCATCAGAAATGAGTTTCCCTTTCACCTCCTGCATAGCACACAAATCGCAAAGCCTATAAGTTGCGGGCGTTGGATAAAAAAAAACCTTAAAACACAACAGTCAAACTACATAAATTTATGTAGTTTTACATGAACGAATAATCCTTAAGGAAAGAAATTCATAATTATATATAAAAATTAGAAACATGGTAAATTGTCAAATATGAAAAGTCATCTAATATGGAAACACTGGAATAAAGTTACCACTAGAGACGGATTAACAGTAATCGCTTTAAACCTTTCATTGGAGATACAAATCTTTCACTACGTTATTTTTGGGGGTTCACGAACAATGCAGACTAGACGTAACATCAACTTAAAGGTGCCTATTGCTTTTGGCTATAATAGAAAAATTTTGTAATTTAATATTTCAGATTATACATAAAACAAATATTTCATTAACAGATCTAAAAACGAAATAACTGTCATTGTAAGCGAATATTTTCAACTGTTGTATGTTTGAAACATACCATTTGTGTAGACTATAACGCAGACAAGTGTCCGCTGGTTACTTTAACTAAAAGTATACAGAGAAGTTGAAGGAGAAGTTTTAACCCCCACCTTACACTGACAAAAAAAAAGTTTTTTTTTCACAGATTATTGCTTGTTATCATTAAAAGAAATCATTCCAAAGTTATATTTATTTATAATACATTTTAAACTTTTTTTTTACATATACAAAATTTACACAACACATATACAGTTTTTAATTCTTCACACATTAGTTATTTACAAGAAAAAAATTGAATCAATTACCTGATAAAGTGATCTGTTTTCAGAATGAAAATACTTTCCATTAAATATTTTCCAAGACTAGTAAACATTAGACACCAAACAGTCTATCAATTACTACATGCGGAAATTGTGCTAAAATGAATATAGTTATTACGTTAATAGTACTTTTAATGTTTTCACATTTCATAAAAACAGAATATAAAATAAGCTTTCATACATACAAACCAAATGAAAATATATCCATTGAGAATTCATCTTTTAGAATAAAATAAAATGAATGCTTTTGAAAGAGATGGAATCAAATTAGGTTGGAAAATCAATATGTTTTTTTTTTATAAAATATATAACTTTCAAATAAAAGACAACACATTCGTCGATGAAAGAGTCTACTTGAAAAAATAAAAAAAACTATTTCCAATAGACGTATATAATAAGTGTAATCAAAACCAAAGACAATGAGGTTGTTCCAAGTTCTAAGAAGCAATATGTGGTAATACTAATGCAGTCTTACATCTACACTCTGATTGCCTACATTCAACAATATTTAACTAATATTGTTTTGTCGTATGATATAGCATTGATATTTAAATCAAACCAATCAGCACTAATTTTTACTATTTCAAGAGTAATTTCCAAATAAAGAGTTTGGTATTAATTTCAAAATATAAAAGATATTTAGTGTTTTAAAAACATGACTTTTTCTACATACTATATTAACAACATGAAATTTATATTACATTGCTTTCATTAAAATTTACAAAGACTAAACATTGAATTAAAGGAATTGCATACACTATAGATTAAAATAAAAACAAATAAAATGTTGTAGTTTTATATTCTTTTATACTTTTCATGTGTTAACTATATATATATATATATTAGTGTATTTGGGGAGCAGGCCTTCATCTATACAAGTTTTGTTAAAACCTATGCCTATTTCTAATTTCACTCTTTTTCGGGTTAATTTAAACGGGTTAAATTAACCCGAAAAAGAGTGAAATTAGAAATAGGCATAGGTTTAAACAAAACTTGTATATATATTTATATATATATACCTTACAATTGGAAAGACGATCTATACTGCAAAAACACAAGTTCAAATACAAAAAAGAATAACGCACAGAGTCAAGAAACTACTTATGACTAAAGTTTTTGGAAAATTGTCTTCAGGAGAAAAGAGAGACCGGGGCCAAGCACAGCAAATAACCTGAAAAACGGTAGGTAACCGGCAGTGTCACCACGAGTACCTGATCTTGAAGTAAGGAAGTACAGAAGATTTGAAAATGAAATTAAGGGTAAAAAGAAGTCGGTAAAAGTAAATGAATCAAAAGGAATCTGAGAAAATAAAATACACTAAAAAAGTGCATATATATAAAAACCAGACTTTTTAAAAATAAGGTGTATTAAAACATAATAAAAAATATTTTAAATAAATAATGAAAATTAAATAATAATTAAAAACATATAAAATATACTATAAAATAAAATATTAGTAAAGAAGGTGAAACACTGGTAGTTTTAGAGTAAAGCTAATACAAATTGGCAAGATGAGATTACAAGATTAAATAATAATAAATTTATAACAAGGAAAACAAAAATAATAAAAAACAAGGAAAACAAAAATATAAATGATCTTTAAGGTTTAGCCCAGGTGTTCTCTGACCAATCAGAAGCTCTGAAGTTCACGGTATCGCCATTAAGAAGGATCTGTTGTAGAATCTGTACTCTGTAGGAATGAAAGTTAGAACGTAGGAGTTGGCGTGGCTGGCAACAAGGAAATTAGTGGCTGCTAACGGTACAGGAGCAATCCTTAGCAACAGGATAGGGCTGGCTGCAGGAAGGTGGAGTGAAGTGAGAAAGAGGGTGGAAATGGGGACGATCAGAGCAACCTCGGCGTTCGCACTCTTTGCAACCTCCTCAACATCAAGTCTCTGTGGGAAGAGAGCTCACAAAGGTTTTTTTAGAGGACGCCTGTAGGAGATGCAGGTTTTGATTGGGGAAGATAGCAGATTTGAAAGGGAAAGAGGATAGGATACGAACAGATCATTGAGCATACATCTCTCTTTTCTCCTGAAGACAGATTTTCCAAAAACTTGAGTTAGTAAGGGTGTTTCTTTACTCTTTGTGTTTTTCTTCTTCATATTTTAACTATATATATATATATATATATATATATATATATGAATAATAATCAAAATAACACTTGATATAATAGATGGATTAATTTACCACAATGAAAACAATTTTTTTTTTTCTGGAAATTTCTGGAAATTTCAATCAGCCAAGTTAGCAAGTATTTATTGTTTTTTTAGTTCACTTGCTCTCCGAAGATGTATTAACGAAAGGCCTTAGAGCATTGTTTTAAAAAATTGTTTTCATTGTGGTAAATTAATCCATATAATATATATTATATATATATATATATATTATATATATATATATATATATTAACTATTATATATATATTAACTATATATATATATATATATATATATACTAAATTCACAGAAAAAACACACAGCTACACGCAAAAAACTTGATACATAATCATTTTGTGTGCTCTTACAGTGAATTTAGTATTTATTTAGTAGTATTGTTTTATTTAATGCTAATATACAGGCAACTAAACTACATATAAAACAGAATAGAACAAAGCACTTTCAAAGTTCGTCGTCAGGAGAAGATCAGAAGTCACTTCATGGTGACTCGACTTCTATCTTATTTTGATTCTCTTCTGATCTTATCTTGACGACAAAGTGTGGTTCAAAATATCGTTTATTATCCTATTCAATATAAATTGCTCAAAATAAATGCTATATTTATTATGCATGTTCCACGTAAGTATTACATAATAATAGTAAGGACTTTGTTCTAAATACTGATTTTAGTAAGTGTTTTGTTCTATTCTATGACCTATGTATTCTAGTTTGGTAAAGTAAAGCTGGAACATCTTTGTTTAATTTTGAAGTATATGGAAAAAGAAATCACCCCAATATCAAAGAAAATACAAAAAAGTTTAAAAGCCTTTCAGAAATTGTAATTTCTTAGATTGTAGAGTCAGATGTGTTTATTGTGCCATTTCTATATATATATGTTCAAACCACAATAATAATTAGAAAAAAAGACTAAAATCTTTCAACCGTAACAAGCGGACTTCGTCAGAGTCAAATCTGAACGTGTTACGGTTGAAAGATATTAGTCTTTTTTTCTCATTTCTTATTGTTTGAATATTGATTGTTATTTTACTTGTTTATTGTGAAATCTTGTTGCATATATAAGTTCAAAGACAACACCACAATAATAAATAAGAGTTACAAAATGAACCTAGTTCCTTTATTATTAGTTCTGTCTAAAGACTTCAAAACCTTTTCCTATTCAAGTTAATAATGTGGAGTATTCATTGAATAACAACATAGAATCAGTGTTGAATTTCCTGAACATTTCCTGGCTCTGATTAATATATAATCCAGTTTACTCGTATTTTAGGTTAAATTTACCTTTTGTTCTTTCAGATGTGACTAAACAAAATAAAAAGAAACTTTCAAAAGGTATTTTCAAAGTCATCCCTTTGAAGAGTAGACATTTAAAATGACCCTTCAAAGAGTGGGAATACAGAATGACTTCTTAAAAGGAGTATTACATTGAATACATATAAGACTAAAAAACAGAATTTTTAGTATACTTCGTAAATTATGGCTTAATAACTAATTCACAAAAAGTTTTATAAAAACTATTTCAAGGAGTAGGCAATCGGAATGGACTATTAGAGAATAGGACAACACTTCCAAGAGAAGGAATCAAAATGGCCACTTCACTTGGCTAGGACTTTTAAAATAAACCATTTAGAGAAAGAATTACAATTCGCACTACCAGGAATAAGGAAACAGAATGTCCACATTGAAAAGTAGAACTTTCAAGCAGCTTTTCAAAAAACGACTGCACAATTAACCAGTATAAAAATTCAACTTAGAAAAGTAGAACTATAATTTAAAAGAACAAAACTTTTGTTATAAAGTTATAAAAAAAGACAGTTAACTTTTAAGAATACAGTTACAAATAATCCTTTCAAAGGACAGAACTGCAGAATGAAATAAACACTATAGAACTTAAACTTTGAATAATGGGACTTAAAAGTGCCTTTTCAAACAAGACTGCAGAATATAGTAACTGAAATATTCCTTACTATCAATAGTAAGGAAACAAAATGTCGATATTGAATTAAAAGCTATATTGAATGTAAGACTTAAAAGCATTTTTTTCAAACAAGATTTCAGAAAAATAAAATAATTATTAGAAAGCCATAAATGCATCTTTCAACGACAGAAATTAAAAATAATATCTGATGACTAAGCACTGAACCTTTTAAATATACAAAACCAACAATATCTTTCAATTACTATTCCAAATTTAATATTAGAAAATCCAAAGAAGAATATCAAACTTATTACAATGAAATCATCTTCATATATGTCTCAACTTTATATGGACAATTTTCAAATGTTTTTCTGCTTAAAATTTTTTAAATAAACACTTATTTAAATTTAAATTCAAATATTAAAAACACCTTTTACTACCATAAAGAAGTTCATAATACGCCAACCAAATAAAATAGTTCCAAAGAATAAAAAAATATGATAATTTGGAATTATTATACAATTTATAAACAAAATAGTAGAAAAAAAAATTTAAATAAAATATATTCAAAAATGTAATATAAAAAAAGTATAGATGAATGAAAAAAGAATGGATCAGACAAATTTGTATCAAATTGAGCAGATTCCCTCAATGAAAGAAGCGTTTTTATAAAATCTGATTGATTAATGCTTAAATAATACATTAAAAAACTAAACACTAAAAATATTTGAATATAAATCATTAAAACTAAAATGAACTCAACGATAAAACATATAATATCTATAACATCAAAATACAAAGCTTCAACACAAAAAGGATGATTAAGCTATATTTCTTATATTTAAAATAATTAGTATCAGAGTTAAGCTCCTAAAGAGATAGAATATATTTAAGAAATATAGGAAAAAATAAAATTTTTAATATTCAACTACATAAAGATCATTTATATATGACTTACAGGTAACCAAATCAATTAGGGCAGATTTAATTTCTTAAAATGACGTTGTAAAAATTGTATCACTATTTTTTTTGCTATACTAACATTTTAAATCTTAATATTTTATGAAAGAGACTGAATGAAATTTTTGAAGTTTCATTTTCTAAAAGATGTATAAATCATACTGAATGAAATTTTTGAAGTTTCATTTTCTAAAAGATGTATAAATCATACGCTGATCAATAAAAGGAACCAAATCCAAGTATATGACAATAAAAAAAAATAAATTTTAAATATTTAAGTTATATTTTTAACATATTATAATATATTTTAAGTTAAAATATCAGCAGGTTTCTCTTTGAGTGGTGAATATAACTTACAAGGTATTAAAATAGATTCATTTGGATAGTGCACAATGAAATATTTTAACATTTTTTAAGCTGTTTGAATTTAAAGTATTTTTTTTAATTACAAATAAGTTTTTTTTTAAAATATATATATTCGTAAAAGTTGGAAGCAGGCAATTCATAGGTTTCAAAATTTGGAAAAACCTTTAACAAAGTTAAGTAAAGTGAAATCGGACATAACGTTTTTAAATATATATATATATAAAATTATCAAACCACAATATGAAATGGAAAAACAAGACTAAGATCTTTTAACCGAACAAGCGGTCTTCGTCAGAGTCAAAAACCCAACTGAAACACTAGATGCATGACACATCTGGTGAGGGGTTGAGAAGAGTGGGAGGGAAGGGTGGTATTTTCGAGAAAGGGATGTTTGGGGAAACAAAGGAGTACAGTAAGAAAGAGTAAAAAACTATCCGCTACCTGTCAACCTTCTTAGAAGAAGCTACTGCCCTCGTAACGAAAGTATTAAGTTTGATGAGACCGCTACTAATGTTTATAATATTTTATCTATTAAATTTAATTTAGCTCCCGTTCAATCAATATGATGATTTTCATTGTTTAAATGCAAGAATAAGGCACTATTTTTTCCTGTCCACTTACGTTGCATTGGTGTTGTTTTACATGTGTCTTTAATGATTTACCAGTTTGACCAATATAAATTTTATGAAAATTTTTGCACGGAATTTTATAAATACCAGCGGACTCCATTTCCCTGGGAGAGTTTTTTATTAACATATTACCCACGTTATTACGATTAGAAAACACTATATTAAAATCAAGTTGTTTGGCTCGTCTTGGAAGGAAACAAACAAACACATTGCTTATTCTTGCATATAAACAATGAAAATCATCATATTGATTGGACAGGAGCTAAATTTATTACCTATGAAAAATCGATGTGTTAAGAAATATTATTGAATCGTCTCTAACTAATTGAACCACTCTTCCCTGCCACTCTTCACCAGATAGTGTCATGCATCTATCGTTTCAGTTGGGTTTTTGACTCTGACGAAGACCGCTTGTTACGGTTGAAAGATCTTAGTCTTGTTTTCCCATTTTATACTGTGGTTTGATCATTGATTGTTAATTCACGTGTTTATGTGAAATTTTTATATATATATAAAATCATTGACGTCTAAAGCACAGCAATAAAATCAGAAAAATTACTAGCAACTTTCAACCAAAACAAGTGGTCTTAGTCAGAGTCTGATACTCTAATTATCAGTTTGATTGACGAAATCCACTCGTTTTGATTGAAAAATCTTGGTCATTTTTCTGATTTTCTTACTGTGATTCAGAAGATGATTTTTACTTCACGCATTTATTGTGAAATATTGTTATATATATATGTATGTTATTAATTTACCAATACTATAAGAATTTAAATTTTTTCGCAGACGCTGTTATGGTTTTTAAAAAAGAGTAGTTTATCCTCCTTGGGATCTATAAGATATACCTTAACATAAGAAAAATGTGTAAAAAAAGGGAGGAAAACTTGTATAACTTACTTTTCTATGAAATATATTTTAGAAAAGAAAAGAATGTAGCACCAAAATATTGGATTTAATGATTTGAAATAGACGACAAAACTTAAACTCGTATTTGAATCCGAAGATATATTAAACAAAAAAAACCTAATAGATATTTTTTAAAATATCAAACTTGAATCGGTATTTAATTTTTTCCCAGCCCTGGTTTAATATGGCAGTTGTTTACGGTTCAAATTGATGTTTAGATACAGAGCTCCAGAGGTCATACCTTTTGTAGAGTTATAATTAATACTATCTTAAATAAACAATAACAGCATATAAATAAATTAATTTTAATGAAGTGCAAAATGAATACGTGAAAGTCAACGTTTATAGTACAACAAAAGTAATGTATTTAACACAAGTTATATACAGCTTAAAAATTCTTGAATGGTGATTCTCACAAGAGGAATATGAAAAGTTCATTTGATTTCTTGAAAAACTAATATCAGCAAATCTTTTACATTCTATGTTTACACTACATCATATTTGATATCATATGTATGACCCATTAATGTAATTATTATTATGTTTGCATTACTTTGATAAGGGGATACAGAAGAATAATAATATAAAAGTTATATCAGTAAAGTAAGGTCTTCCTGATAACATAACCTGCTGATGATTGAAATAATTAAAAAAACATCTAATTAATTGAAATATTTCACAGAATCAAAAAAAAAAAACATATCAAGGACCTCTACATCTCCATGCTTACTTCATTCCTGAACAGTTTAAACTGATTATGAACGATCAAATACATTTATTGAAAATTCAAAAGAATTTTGAACCTTAATGATATCAACCTAACATCATTTCCTGACTAATAACACCATTTTATTGAAAAAAAAAAAATCAAATAAATATTCTTGAATAAATTTTCCAAATTACAGTGTCCTAATACAGTGTCTAAAATATTTCTACAAGGAAAAAATAGATATATAATTTTTTTTTAGAAAATATCCACTTAAAATATCTATGAATTGCTTAAGATATTTGCATTCAAAAAACAAACAGCTTAAATAAAGGGGGAGTAAATTTACAAACTATTTTTAAAACCTGGAAAAGGAAAAAAAATCATTGCAAACTCATTAAAGCCCCAATACCATGAATAGACACAAAATATAAACTTATAAAAATAATCAACATAATATATTGTTATAATAATGTTTATTATCAAAAATAATACAGCACCTTCAAATTGGTTCCTTATATTAAATAACTTATGTTAATGGACCAATTACTGCGATTAGCATGTTAAAAGGAGGAACGAAACAAGTATATTCTACTTTCATGTTTATTATTATTATATAAAAATCAGCCTTTGTTTTATTAAATTACTTCTATTGATGATAAGGGACATTGAAGTAGTAAAATTTTAGTTAGAATATGATATGAATTATTTATTCTTAGTAAAGGAACGGCTTCGTCTCACCATTTTTCCACAAAACATACCACTGATGAATACCATGCCTACAAACGTCATTGCGATTACCATGAAGTATTTTTTGGACGGAGAATGACTCATGTGGTCATACAGCTGTGACAAGTTTTCTACCTGTACAAACAAAATAATTCATACAAAAATTAGCAAGGAGAAATCGTAATAGCAATAATACTACATTTCATCTATTTCAGGGACATTACTAGCAACATTAAGCAAAAACACGTGACACCACTTTAAACACCGAACCAGACAACCAAAAAGTCACTAAAACAATTTTGGTGAATTTTGGTTGCCTTGCTTGTTTTTCTGTTCAGTGTCAAAGTTTATTGAAACTAGACAGTTATCACAGACTAGTTTTCTTGTAAAAAAAAAATCTTTAATGTAATACTTAGTTTTTCTGTTTCAAAAATGTTATACTTCTGTAAGTCTTCTCACTAACCTATTGTCAAAATTTCTATTGTAATTTTTTATTTGTAACTAATTACGGTTTTTATGTATGTTTGATTTTTGAATGATTGAATTATATTCCTCTGTTTAGTAGGCCTATCAAAAAGGTTTTAAATAAAAACCGAAACATTGGTAATGAGAGTTTACTTTGAACCCGGAAAACTGACAGAGTCATGATACATTTTAATTTTGTATATATATATATATATACATATATGTATATATATATTTATATAATAAATTCAAAACGGAGGAAACACACAGACATAACTCACATCAGATGTGAGTTATGTCTGTGTATTTCTGTGTGTTTCCTTCGTTTTGAATTTATTTTATTTAAAAAAGTCCGCTGGACCGTTTCTTTAAATTGTGGTATATATATATATATATATATATATATATATACCATGTGGTATATATATATACAGTTTTTGAGATTTTTCTGAGGGTTTTGGTCTGGATATTAAAAAACACTTCTTCGTCAATGTTTCGACATATATTTATGTCCTCCTCAAGGCTAAAACATTAATACTTTGAGCACAAATATTACGACTACATTAGGTCTATTGTTTGCTAATATGTAACAAACAAGATAAACTATGGATTTACTTATTCCAGTCTGGTTTTGTATTATATTAATAAGAATTTCCAGAGATTTAAATTTGTTTACCTGGGAAGTCTGTTGTGTATCCTTGTTTTTTTCCATTTGTATAAACTTCTCTACATATTAAATAAATAACGGACAGTTCTAGGGCATTTTACAAAGAAAAATAAAATGTAATGTAATACTTAGTTTTTCTGTTTCAAAATTCATACTTCTGCCTATGAAAAAGGTTTTAAATAAAGACCGAAACGTTGGCAGTGAGAGTTTAATTTGAACCTGAAGAACTGACCGAGTCCCGATAAACTTTATCAACAATTCCCTCTCTTTCTTAGATGTTGATGTCACCTTTAAAGACGGTTCATTTTCCACTTCTGTTCATTTAAAAGCCACTAACTCTCAGCAATACCTCCATTATAACAGTTGTCAGTCACCCTTCTCATATAAAGAAAGCTATCCCTAGATCCCTATCAATAAGAATCCATAAAATTTGTAATTCCATTAATAGTAGAAATAAACAAAATAATCTATTAAAAGAAAAATTTATTGAATGAGGATACCCTTGTAATATAATCAACAGTTGCGTCGTTCTTGCTGAGAGTATTCACCGCCCTACAGCTAGAAGGGATCGTAGGGTTACTACTCCCTTCGTATCTACTTTTTTCCCAGGCTCCCACAAGCTCGGCGCTGTTATTAGGGAGTTCTTTCCTATACTTTCTTCTTCTTCGTCTACTTCTCCTATTTTCAGTCAGCCCCCTACTTTTTCCTACCGTAGACCTTCCAATCTTAAATCCATTTTCACCCATATTTCCAACAGCCCCTGTGCTAGCAAAGGGATGAAGCGATGTGAACGCCGTAACTACCAAACATGTCCCCTAATTAACTCCAGTCCTTACTTTACTTCCCCTCTCAGTAACAACTCCTATCCAGTTCCTTCTGATACATCTTGCACTTCCTCTAACTGCGTTTACCGTTTGGAGTGTACTCCAAACTAATTCCCATGTCACCCTTAGAGCTTCCGAAGAGGCATTCATATGCCTCCTTGGGGCTCGCTCTCCTCCTGGTCTTAACCTGTACCGTTAATTTTTTTTTTTAAATTTTATTTCCATTCTTATTATTTATTGTCTTCATTATTATTTCTGATATACACTTTTTATCTTGTTTTATAAATAAATATTGGAGGGATTTCTATTTTTCCTCTCCTCCGCCGGGGGGCAGCATTGCGGTGGTTCCACGAGTTACTCTGGAGGCCAGTAGCAGTTTGCTTCTCAACGCGAGTACTTCGCACTTCTTCCATATGACGACGGATGTCGAAATATCGAAGTGAGTTCTGTAGTGTCTTTCTGTGTTCTTTTCTCTGTGTTAAAGTGTATACTCGTATATTGATGAAAGTATCGACCGTGAAGTAGAAACAAAATTAAAGTCTGAGTGAGCACGTTATATATAATAATATACAAAACTATAATTTATCGGGACTCGGTCAGTTCTTCAGGTTCAAATTAAACTCTCATTGCCAACGTTTCGGTCTTTATTTAAAACCTTTTTCATAGGCAGAAGTATAAATTTTGAAACAGAAAAACTAAGTATTACATTACAAATTATTTTACAAAGAAAAATAGTATGTGGATTTTAACAACAACGGTAGTCTGAATGAACACGTGACACTCTAACAATGAACTCTGAACAGTGTCACGTGTTCATTCAGACTATCGTTGTTGTTAAAATCCAATCAATATATATATATATATATATATTCGTAAATTTTGGTAGCAGTCCTTCCTTGATACACACATTATTGAAAATGACACCAAATTTAGCTGATACCTGTTTCTTAACAAGTTTCTCAATTTTTCTAAATAACACTCTCGTTATTTCGTCTACACAATAAAGTACATCTCCTATGGTCGACATGTTTCGAATGATCAACATTCATCATCAGGACGTGAATAAGATCTAATGTGAAAACCTGGTTTAATATATACACAGGGAAGGTAGAAGGGGGGGTTTTTTCCATAAAGTTTAAGATAGTTGGGCGTTAATCTGTGGGGTGAGTGGCCTCCCGGCATGCGTCGCTACCTGCAAGGGTTTCTGGCCGCCCTTGATGCGAACTAAATAGCTTCAAAATACGGCTACTATTTTCCACCTGAATATTAAGGAGTGGCTTGAATTTTTGAATTAATAGAGCCTCTAAAATTTTCAGTCTATGGTGGTTACTCTCATTTTTTATTATATTGGTATTTGCAACCAGCATCTCTCTTGTTAATTTAACATTATGTTTGTCCTGCGTGTGTTTTTTGGGGGCTCCGGCCATTAGGTGCATGGTGAGCCTTCTTGATAGGGATGTTGTAGTCATACCAATGTACGAGTGTTTTTGGGTTTCACAGTCCCCATTAGTACATGTATACTCGTACACCAGATTTCTTTCCTTTAAAGTTGAACCCTTGTCCTGGTTGTTATTCTTAATAAACAGGCTACTCACAAGTGGGCTTTTATAATAAGTGACCAGTGTTACTTTTTCGTTATCGTTTTTACAACTAACATTATTTCTTATAATGTCTTTCAATATTCTTTCATCCAGCTTGTGTTGCTCTACCCCCCCCCCCCCCTTCTACCTTCCCTGTGTATATATTAAACCAGGTTTTCACATTAGATCTTATTCACGTCCTGATGATGAATGTTGATCATTCGAAACATGTCGACCATAGGAGATGTACTTTATTGTGTAGACGAAATAACGAGAGTGTTATTTAGAAAAATTGAGAAACTTGTTAAGAAACGGGTATCAGCTAAATTTGGTGTCATTTTCAATAATATATATATATTGATGCAAGTATCGACCGTGAAGTAGAAACAAAATTAAAGTCTGAGTGAGCACGTTACCACTAAGCTAACCTGGCCCTTAATCATGAGTAAATATCCACACATTAACTGCTTACAAAGCTCGTGTTTATATAAAGTTTAAATTTTTAATTATTTATTAAACAGGCATAGGTCACCATAAAATACTGTGATTCTTGGCACTACTCAATAAAATCAATGCTAAGTACAGGTCACTATAAAATACCGTGATTCTTCGCACTACTTAATAAAACAAAGTTTTGATACACACCCATCAACCCACCCACATACACACACACGATATCATTGAAAAAATGTCATAAAACGACTTTTGGGGACCTCAAAACTTATAATCTAGCCAAAATCTCGAGATCAAATTTTTTCACGACTACTATACTTTACTTCGAGTAAAACGAAAAGTTAAACAAATTTTCTTATGTTTAATATATTCAGTAATAACAGTAATATAGTAATTTGATTTTCCTTACTGCCACTTGATGTTCAACTTTATACATATCAAGCCTTTGGGACAACATTGTTTTGCATTCCAACTCAAGTTTTGCTCGATCTCCGCTATTTTTCAAGACATCTGTCAGACAGCCTAACTCTGAAAAATAAAGGTACATATAATTAAATAAATGAGAGTAGTAACAAAAACAATAAAAATTTTTTTTATTCTAACGGTCTCTTCACTCTCTATAGTCACCATTCATCATAAGGACATAACGTATTCCAAATTTTCGTTTATATATATAATATTTGAGATCATTGCAGAAAAAGGGGATGTTCACCCAGCTCTCTGGCAATTGAACGAGTAAGCTAGTATTGAATTTGGGCTCGGATTCAGAAAAGTTTGTGTCTTAAGCGGCTCGTATCTGAAGGTACCACTGCAATCAGAAGTCAAGGAGTCTTCACATAAAAGAAATTTATGGAAAGAGCCTTTAGAAACCTTCAAAACAATAACATTCCAGGAAAGGAGTACGAGCTTGTCAACCTGATAAGCAGATGTAACCTGAAGAAGAAGATGACATTTTTCAAACACGTTGTTTTCAAAAATTCCTTTGACCTGGAAACTTTTTTCGTTGTTTTTCTAAATAAGAGTAACAGTTAATAATTCCACAACCATTGAATGAACTATGGAAAGGGTGGTTGGTTAAAGAAAGGCTGGTTAAAGAAAGACGTACGACGACTGTCGCCCTTGGGGATGTCGCTGCAGTAGTGCGCCAAGTCGTGCAGACAGGCGGTGTGCAGCAGAGGGTCCGCCTCGATGTCTGCCTTACTCTCTCTGATCAGCTCCAGCACCTCTCCCATACACGCTCGCGACTCCAGCTCGCCAGTCAGCAGCGCTCTCTTCAGGCACTCCTCCACTCCGCCTTCGCCTCGCTTGTCTTTCTCCGTCTCACCCCGACATAATCGTTTTATCTAAATCAATATTTATATCAAAATCGACAAACACCTCAACATATTTTATATTAAAACAATCTTACGAAGAAATGGCTTCAAACACTTAAAAAAAATGAACTTGCTTTTAAAAAAAAAACCTCTTGTATTACCTTTCGCAATGGAGTTCCCTGGTTGTTTTTATAGCCTTACTTCTTCAATTGAGAAACAGAAATTTGAATACTGAATAAGAAAACATAAAGGTTCAATGTAGAGTGTGATTATCTACACTTGAGTTTTCAAAAATATCAAAAAGAGTCCTTCCCACTCTTGGCTAATTTGTAAGATGTTTGAACATGTAATACAACAAGCAATAAGAATCACAGTCAAATAATACATCATGCATACAAATATAGATGAACTTTATACTTCAATGTATGGAAAAGGCGATCAATCTAGACTTCCTAAAACTAAAATAAATAGAGCACAGTACAGATCAACGTGGATATTTTGAACATCAGTTCGTGTCAGGAGAGAATTAGAAATACACTCGGCTTCGACGTGCCAGTCAGACTACATGCCTCCTGCTTATTTATCTCTTTTGATCTTCCCTGACAAAGAACTGTTGTTCGAAATATCGACCACAGTAAGTGCTTTATTCAGTTAATTATATAGTTATACGTGTTCTTACAATCTTTATAACTTTGGGATTCGCAAACAATAGAACAACACACTTGCAGTATCTATTTTTTGGTTAAGCAGGTCTAAGATGTAAAATAGATTGTAACCCTTTTTTTTCCTATTATTTATCAATATCCGTTTTATTTCAGATAATTTTTATAGATATATCTAATAAGTATCTGATCGCACTCTCTTTAAAATGATCTGTCTACTTAAATCGGAGTTTCTGTAATTACAGCCTGAGGTAAATTACCAATTTTTAACAAATTAAATACCTCAGAAAAACAAAGACTCGTCAGAAGAGGGTTCAACTGGTAGTTCAGAGCCGACTCCTGCAGAACTACAATCAGCTTCTTCTCACATTCTCGGTCAAGTTTTCTTTCTCGAAACTTATTCTGAAATCATAAATTTCATTGAAATGTCAATAACTAAATTCTTGATAAATTGTTCCTTTTTAACAATTCTACGTATTAAGATATTTATTTCAAATAACAGCACTGCATAAATGGAAGCATCCAGTGTTAACTAAAGTGAAAAATCTACAAGTATGTCAATAACTATAGTTGAATATGGTCACTTTCTGTTTCATAGTTTACATTACATACAAAAGGAAAAATACATTTTGGCCAAGGAATTCTGATTCAAGATTCACATGTAGTTAACTTTTCATAAATAATTTTGTTTATTAATACTCGTTACAGAGCTCTCTTAAATGTTTTAGATACATATTAATGAAGTAAAAAAAATAAGAAGATAAAAGAAAAAACTAGACAATTCAAGCCTTTCAAGTTTTGAACTGTCTCCATAATGGCGAGAATGTATGGCTGCTATAAATAACAACGTGTATACCACAATATCGATTTTAAAATACGACTAAGATCCACATTTTAGTTGTCCTCCTATCGGAACTTCATACTGTGGTTTACTGTGATACCTTCAAATATACACACAAACACCGAAACCATCTAATCTATGGAGATTTGCTATCTGTTTTGACAAAAAAAGGAATCTAATTTGATTAGAACTTTTAGTGACTTTTGATTAGAAATTTGAGCAAAGTGAAATAAAATAAAATGTTTGTTTAATATGCAAACTATGATTTATAAGTTATTTATCTTCTTTATAATAAAGGATGGAAACTTCAGAGACCAATCAAATCCTGAGAAGTGAGGTATAATAAGCAAATAAATGACCTTAAATAAAAAGTTTATGATTTTGATTACTTTTAGGAAAAGTGAAATTTGTGAGGGATGAGTGAATATACTGACCTTGAGACAACTGATAACTTTGCCGTCCAGTTGAGAGGGTTCTGCCCGGTGATTAGCCACAACAGCAGCACAGTGGGAAGCGATGTCGTGGTTACAACCAGACATCAGACTAGGGTTCAGCCTGTAGTCGCTGTACTGCTCGATCATTCGACGAACCACCACGACGCGGCAACTCGGGTCGAATTCAGACTTGTACTTGTGCACCTGTCAACCATCCTTTATTAAAGCACATGTGTTACATATCATAAGTTTATTAATTTTACAGTCAATGTTTACAATATGGATAATTTATGAACATAATATATATATATACAATTTTTTTTATCAGGACTAGGTCAGTTCTTCACGGTCGATTATTTTATCAATATTATATATATTTCACTCAAAATTCGAAAAAACGATCCAAACCGGACGCAAATCAGCTCAAAAACGAAGAAAAGCAACACCCAGAGAAAGAGACACACTTACAAACTCAAAGTGTGTCTCTTTCTCTGTGTGTTGCTTTTCTTCGTTTTGAGCTTATATATATATATTGTGTTAAACTGAATTGCCTTAATCAAACATACCTTTCTTTTGAGCAGTTTTTCATATTTTCTTGATAATTTCAAATCATCTTGATTTAGTTGGTGAATTATTTGAGCAAAACTCTGGTTGGCCATCAATATTTATTGATTAACATTTGACATGTTTCGGTTGTCTCCAACCATCTTCAGAAACTATTTTAAACCATCACAAAACAAAACGGTTGTTCGGTTGTTGGAGACAACCGAAACATGTCAAATGTTAATCAATAAATATTGATGGCCAACCAGAGTTTTGCTCAAATAATTCACCAACTAAATCAAGATGATTTGAAATTATCAAGAAAATATGAAAAACTACTCAAAAGAAAGGTATGTTTGATTAAGGCAATTCAGTTTAACACAATTTGTATAAAAGAAGGTCTGCTCCCTATTTATACTAATATATATCAGCTCAAAAACGAAGAAAAGCAACACACAGAGAAAGAGACACACTTACAAACTCAAAATTTTCGGATGATCCGTCTTCAGGAGAAAAGAGAATGGGCGTGCTTGGTCACCCGAAAATTTGAGTTTGTAAGTGTGTCTCTTTCTCTCTGTGTGGCTTTTCTTCGTTTTTGAGCTGATTTGCGTCCAGTTTGGACCGTTTTTTCGAATTTTGAATGAAATATATATATAAGTTAACTTGGCAGTTTAAGTAGTTCATGTGTTTAAAACAAGAGCTCATCTCAGTCGTCAAGCCCACTATCCCATGGGAACCCAAGAGTCAGCAATGCTGAGTCACCTAATAAACCCCATAAATAGGCGTCCTGCCCCACCCTCTTCAAAGATCATTTTGAGAAGCCACCGGAGACGCTGCCACTAATCAGTCTGCCCTAGGACCTTTTCCATTCATCACAACTCTCTACCTCTGAAGCCAGCCTGCTTTCCACATCAACAGCAGAATGTGAGGTAAAATGTGATTCCACTGGGAGAGTGCGTGCTGTGAGGATCAAGCTTTCAAGAGTGCTGACCGAGGCGTATCCTGACCCTTCGCTGGGTGCCTATTTTTATTACCTTTATCCGTTCGGACGAGTGTGTTGGTATGGGACTTTGAAAACCCGGCATAATAGTGCTGACAGCGGCAAGTGCGAGTGATCTTTTCGTGCAGTGGGATAGGGCCTGTGTACCTGCATGACCCTAATCGAGGATCACTGAGGGTGTCATAAACCTATTGAGCCAACTACCTGCAACACCATCTGTGTTCTTAGCCCTCTTCACTACTGTAAGACTGCCTGGATCATCTTTCAAAAGCAGGACTGCACTCTGAATTAAAGGTGAGTGAACTCTCTTATTCACTGTCAGGCCTAGTGTTCACAGTTAGCTTTATATGTGGTGCATTATAAATTTAGATGGCCGCAATCACTCAGAAGTATGTTAGTGAGCTTGAGAAGAAGGTGGAAGATACCTTCACCCTTCTTCAAGAGTTAACCCAAGATCTCAATCGGGCGAAAGAGATCTTGGAGAAAAATGAAGGCACCGAAGCCCTCACCCAGGAGTCCACCTCAGAGGTGGAAAATGTGGGATCAAATGCCTTCGAGCTTGTTAAGGCAAGAAGGAAGAGGAAGAGGAAGGGAGGTAGTTTGTCAATGTCTCCACAGGGTACAACTACAAAAAAGATTATAGATCGGGGCTCTCCATCTAATGACTCTGTAGCTAACGAGGCTGCAGGGCAGAAGCCTATGCCAACCTCAGTTTCGGGAGGTCAAGAAAGAAAAAACAGAACTCCACCTCCTTTCATTGTGGAGAATGCAAAGGAGTATAGAGTGTTTAGGGCTAATCACCCTGAGGTCAGTCATTACTACGAGGCTGTGGTAAGGGGTGTCCGTGTGAAGCTAGTGACGGGAAGTGACGAGCATTACCACATAGTGGGAAAAGCCCTAAGGGATGAAAATGTGAAATACCACACATTTCGCCCACAATGGGAACAAAAAAAGTACAGGTATGTCATTAAGCCACTCCCTGTAGACACTCCAGTCGAAGAGGTGAAAGAAGCCCTTAACGAAGTTGGCCTAAACCCCTCAGGAGTCAGGCAACTGGTATCTAGACGACTGATTAGTCAGGAGACTGGAAAGCCAAGGGGGCTTCCTATATTTGAATTTTCGTCATATTTGGAGGAGATTCGAGTAGGGGAGCTGCTGGGCTTTCGGGTCAACGTGGAGAGGTCAAGGAGAAATCCAGGCCCTCCACAGTGTTATAGGTGTCAAAAAATTGGGCACATTCAAACATACTGTAATGAGACACCTAAGTGCGTTAAATGCCTGGAGCAGCACCGTTACACCGAGTGCAGGAAGGAACCTTCAGCTCCTCCCTGCTGCACCAATTGTAAAGGGCCACACCCAGCTAATTATAGAGGGTGTAAAGTCTTTAAAGACTCTAGGACTAAGTCCAGACAAATCTTTACAGCGGCTAAGGAACCAGTGAGACCAACCCAACCAGAGAGATCCTATAGTCAGGTTCTCTCACAATCTAACACCGGTGAAGACACGCAGGAAATTTGCAGGTCTTACAAAGGGAAGGCCTATTAAGTAAATTAGCCGAAGCAGTAAAGCAGTACCGGTCAATAAATACTGTGCCTCTGGCTACACACATACTGACCTCCCTCCTTTCCTGATGGACGAACCAACCTTACGAGTGTTAATTTTCAATTCTGGTGGAGTGCGGAACAAAAAATTTGAATTGGAGCTGGCACTCAAAGAACACAGAATAGATGTGCTGTTACTGTGTGAAACCCACCTGAGACCTAACGAATGGTTTTCACTGGCGGGTTTTAAACTACACAGAATAGATCGACAAACACTCGAGGGTAGAAGGCATACAAAAGGAGGTGGAACGCTGGTGGCGGTGCGGAATGGCATCTACCATACTGCTCTGCCTACAAACAAGACCTACCAGCTGGAACATTCCAGTGTGGTACTACAGCACCGGGACCAGCCACTGAAACTGGTGGCAGCATACAACCCATCAGGAAACAGATTTGAACAGAGGGAGCTAGAGCAGTTAATGAGCGATGATACCCCTACAATTCTAGCAGGGGACTTAAATGCATGCCATCAATATTGGAATTGTACAAGGAGTAATACCGCGGGCAGAAAATTAGCAGACCTTGTTCTTAGGCAGGGCTGGCAACTGCAGTACCCAGGTACTCCTACTCGAATAACGCAAAAAACTGCCTCAACACTTGACATAGCAGTAACCAATAGAGGAGCCCCTAGTCTACAGATGACAACGCTACTAGAGCTCAATTCCGACCACTATCCGGTGCTTATTGAAATATACGGGAGGGTACTGAGACCACCTAGGAGAGAATCAGTCAGGGTGGACTGGGAATATTATAGGAAACTAGTAAGCCAAGCTCTGGACCGTGAAAGAGTAAAGCCGATAACAACTGACGAAATAGATATGGAAGTGGAACACTTCACACGGTTAGTAACATCCAGTAAGCGGGAAGCTTCGCAAACGCTTCTGGAACCTAGCCACTCCATCAAGATATCAAACAAAACAGCTGACCTTATATTTTTTAAAAACCGTGTCCGCAAATTATGGAGAAAGTACGGTTTTCCATTACTAAAAAGGACTTATAACAAGTTGACCAGGGAGGTGCAGAGAAAACTAAGGGAGGATAGAGAATCCCTACTAAAGCAGCGCCTTGAGGAGATTGATGGAGCACCACACAAAGTGTGGAGTTTCATCAGGAATCTCAGGGCAAAGAAGGTGTGCGCAAACGCCATCCTTGATAAGGGTAGGCTTTGCATTACCCCCAAAGAAATAGCCGAGGCCTTTGCGACCCACTTCAAAGGTATCTATCAAGAACTGCTCCCTAAATACAATCATCTAAATAATGAGACTCTATCTGAGTCCCCAGTGACGACAAAGAAGGAGGTCAGGGAACTGATAAAGAACCTGCCGAAGAAAAAAGCACCTGGCACGGACAGTATTACTAATGAATTACTGAAAAATCTCCCAGCAAAAGGAATGGAGTGGCTAGCAATCATTTTTTCGCAGTGCCTGGCACTAGGGTACTTTCCAAATGCCTGGAAAATGGCTCGAGTAATTTTAATTCCAAAACCAGGGAAAGATCCAACTGAACCTAGTAACTATAGACCAATCAGCCTTCTCTCAACTTTAAGTAAGTTGCTAGAGAAAGTAATGTTGAAAAACATACCTGATTTTCTCACGTTCAGTGAGAGTCAGTATGGATATAAGAAGGGGCATGGTTGCATACACCCCCTCAGACGTCTCTTTGCCTTCGCTCAGGAGGCCAAGGACAAGAAACAATACACTCTGTTGTTAGCAATGGACTTGGACAAAGCTTTCGACAGCGTGTGGCACACAAAACTTATTGAAAAACTCAGAGCCAGAGGTGTCCCCCTCTGGTTTGAGAGGATAGTTGGATCTTACCTACACAAAAGGCACTTCCATATCTATTCTCATGGTGAGGCGTCAAACGCGTATCCAGTTGAGAGGGGGGTGCCACAAGGGTCATGTCTAGGACCAGTGCTTTTCAACTTTTTTATGGAGGACTTCCCGATACTAGAAGTAAACACTAGGTCAGTACAGTCATTTCACGCCATCTATGCAGATGATGTGCTGATGGCTGTCAAGTCAAACAACTTGATACATGCCCAAGGAGCACTTCGGACCTTCGTTAGGAGGGTGGAGGAGTGGTCTGCTGGAAGTGAGCTTTACGCCAACCCTAGCAAGAGCACACTACTGCTCATAACGAGGAAAAGGCCCAAGTACCCTCCCACTATTGAATTAATGGGCGAAGTACTACACCCAACACAAACACTAAAATATTTAGGAGTGGTTGTGGATAAACATCTGACAGTTGCACCACATATAAGGACAGCTCTGGCCAAGGCCTTTGGTGCAAGGAGAGCCATATATCACCTGCTATGCGCCAAGTCAGCGCTCTCTCTCAGGACAAGAGTGGGACTCTACAAGTCCCTTCTTCGACCTCTCCTCCTCTATGGTGCGGTGGCCTGGGCACCAGCAGCAGGGATGAACATGAAGAAAATGTATTCTTTTCAATCGAAAACCCTGCGGTTGGTACTGGACGCACCGAGATTCGCCACAAACGAACACCTACATAAAGAAGTGGAGCTGGAACCACTCTCTATGTTCATCATGCGCCTGGGAGAGTACGATGATGAAAAAAAGTCGCAGTCTGCAAATCGGACCATCAGGGTTCTGCCTCAGTTTGAACCGATCTACGAAGAGTCCTGGTTAGGGGGAGGTAGAACATAAGAATAAGATAAAGTAATTACAATATATAAATGTAAAATAAATGAAATTATTATATTTATATTAGGTAGTGGTATATTTTATTGTACCATAAGTCAGAATAATATATTGTATACGCATCTTAATTTTAGTTTTAATTTTAATACTGAATTTAATAGTTTTAATTATTGTAATTTCACCATACCAGCTATTGCAGGGCGGTGAGATCGAATCGGGTGCACCAAGGTGTATGCCTAGGCACAACCGGTTTCGATCGTAGCTCCATGAAGTATGTACTTTTGTTAATAAAGTTATATTCATTCATTCATTCAGGTAAAATGTCATCATCTTTTCTTATTTAAACCTGAATATAAATTCTCTTGTTTAATTCAATATAAATCCTCTACTTGCTTGATAAAAATATTCTTATAAGGACTCAAGATTATTTCCTTTAGAAATTGCATATCCTTACAAACATGCATAATGGATAATGAATGGGTCAAAATTAAAATATAGAAAAATTAAGGTACAGTCAAACTAAACGATATAAGGGTTTAAGACTAGAGGAACACCTGAACGAAAGGAGGTGCAAACAGACAATAAACTGAGTGTATAGGTGACGAAATGCTTCAATTAAGTATTGAAATTAAACCTTAAGTTGTAACCGACTGACATTGATAACTTGAAGGAAAGTTATTTATAATAAGAGGGTGTGTGATGGGTGAACAGGAGGGCTTAGGCAAACCTACACTGAGATTTACCTCAAAAATTGAAAAAATATCAAAAAATAAGAATAAAATACTAAGTAGACCTGGGTTATATGCTTGTTTATTATTAACAGTAGTAGTAGGGGTATTACCTTGAGACATGCCAGTATATCTTTGGTTTCATTTCGGGAACAGTACTTCATTATCATCTGCTGACAGGTTGTTAAAAGAGTGTAATCAGAAGAACTGTCAACTAAATCTTGTTTTTCAAGTTTAAACATCATTTTGTGACAGGGCCCTGATAGCTCCTTCCTGTTAATTTCAAGGCATTCAAGCATCTAAAACATAACAGCCAGTTTAAAAAGACATTTACCAGATTAAACTTGAATTGAAATTAGAGAGATTAATATGGGTTTTAAGAAATATTCCATGTTTAAGGAAGAGATCCATTGACAGAAGCTGTTTATACCAATAAGTATTGCGACCACAGCCCATGTGTCAATGTGTGATATTAGGGACAACATTAAAGACCAGAAATACTGCTCGGACAATTCAGAGTAATTTCTTAATAAATTTAGCGAATTAGTATCGGAAATCATTACAGGTTTTTTTTATTACGAGGTAACCATAAGATGCGTACCAAGAGCAAGATTAATGGTTTATCAGAGATAGTATGGTTTTCTACATTTTTTTTCACACTAGGACAGCTTGTCTTCCTAAATGATCTTAGATGCTACAGCGTCTTCCTCATTATATAATCGTAAGAATCCTCAAATTACTTTTACGAAAGAAAATTCGTTTAAATCAGTAAGTCTTAAATACCGTATTTGCATTTAATTTCAAATAAACCGTCCATTAGTTTAGACCAGGGGTGGGGAACCTTCCTTGAAGTAAAGGCCATTCAGTTCCCCAAAAGGCCACCACGAATGGATAAGCAAATTCTTATATAATAGTTATATTGTAAAATCCTTGAGTCTATCATTATACGAGTATTACTCGATCAGTGCATCTAAATCTGTTTCGCATCTTTCAAAAAATTCAGTAGTGTCCTCATTACCTTCGTTTATTACCTTTTTTTTAACTCAGGAAAATCATTTTCTAATAGCTTAGACTTATCAAGTAATGATTGATGAATAGTCTTCTTCCTATATGCCAGAATGTTTTGCCTTTATTACCATAATTGGAATTCTTTATATTTTGAAACATTTTTCTCAACAAACCGCAGAAGGCCGCATGTCATTGTTTAAAAGGCCACATGTCATGGTTCAAAAGCCTTAAGGCCTTAAGGCCACAGGCTCTCCACGCCTGGTTTGGACTATCTGATAGTGCTATCACAGAATCTACGGACAGTTACTTACTGACTCCATAAACACAGCAGTACAAAAATTCAGCAGTAGTAGGTCCGTGACCTGGAACTGCTAATTACAACGCGCACTGCAGTGCGCGGAAAGAATCGTTGGTCGTTAGTCACAGAATTTGAAAATTGACAAAAAAATTACAATTTTAAAAGATACATTTTTGAAAATTTGGATTTTGTAAAACGAATGCCAAACATTTTCCTCCCAAAGATATGGTATTGAACACATCAAATTTCTGATAAAGTCCAAACAGTTGTGTCAATGAATTTGATGACTGGTAAGCGATTGATAACGGATTGTGGCTAGACTCGGTCATTGCAGAAACGTCAAGAAAAGCTAATAAATGAGAATCTTCCTTTTGTAATAAGTTCATAATAGGATTTTGCCAGTACTTAATTAAGTATTGATATAATTGATATTACATAAAATAAAAAAAAGATTATATATATATAAAAATGTCTGGAATTAAGTAATAATGGATGGAACTTTGTACATTGAAACAATAAATATGAATGCTTAAACGACACTGGTCATACTCGTAACTTTTTTATTCATATAATTCCGGTTTAGAATAAATATGTTTGTTATTTCCACACCTACTTTTATAAGAGGTTTTCATCATTTGTGACACCCTAGGGGCGAAAAGTGTGAATCGTTTCTTATCAAACACCAATTTCAGTTATTATAGAGCCACACTGACGAATGATTCCACATAAAGAATCCTAAATTGAACCTCGTTAAAGTTTACTACAGTGTGAATCTTTAGCGAGTCTGTGTCATCGTATAGCCTCGGAATGATCTCTACTGTATTTTCGAGGGACGGCGACAAACTTTTCCATTTCTCTTCAACGAAAAATGATTTGAATGTACAATTTACCGCCCTAAACGTAGGCACTGTTACAGCATGCAATGGTTAATGACTGGAAATTAAAACACGTATAACATGAAACTGACTCGAGCGTTGCCAGCCGTGATATTGCGGCAGAACTTTTCCAGGTCCATCTGACAGGCTCTTTGGAGAGCTGGGTTGAGAGCAATGCTCTCTCTGGACTGTAGCATCTGTGCCCGGACCTGCTGACGGCATTCTCTACCTATGCGCTGCTTGTGGTCCATCAAAGTATCGTTGAGCATTAGCTCGCTCAGACAAGTCACCACCTCCAGCTTGGTATGAGGTCCAGAACAGTATCTGCTCACGTACGACTTGCATCCCTCCTAACCAACGCACAATACATCAATAAACATACCATTAAAGGAATATTATCTTTTACAGCTTCCTGTGAATTATACTCGGAACTTATGAACAATATATGCATATAAAAAAAGTTTATTAACAAAAAAGAACACGTTTCAAAGAGATAGCATTCTTCGTCAGGCTTATTTACAATAAAAGGCATAATACTTTAAAAACTTTATACTGAAAACAAAAATTACTTCAGTCTTCATATAAACCATGTGAGGTTTACTCATTACTAAAAAACTTAAATTTATTCTTACCAAGTTTTAATTTATTTTCAAAACTATTTTAAAAGCCTAGTTGAATAAACTGTAAACGTGATTTGCATATCCACCTCATCCTCCTAATTTCAAACCCATTTCTATAGCCTACTGTCTCTTTGACCTCCCAAAGGTCAAAGCATAATTTATAATTATGCTATTTAATAAGTTGTTAAAATGTTTTGATTTGTGTTGTAGATAAACCTGAGGATGAACCCGTTGCATTCATCATCACACTTTGTTTTTGGCGAGCCTATGTCTACAATTTTACCACATAGTGGCTAATTGCACAACTAGAATACTTTTGTAAGCTAAAGAAAAAGTGACATCATCTAACAATAACATTCAATTTGAGTATAAGATCTTGTAGACTTTCCAAAATTTAAGTAAATATGTAATAATCTTTATCAGAAAATACTCCATCGCAATTACTGAACAATACTGAACCATCGCAATACTGAAATTAGGAAATCGATTTAGAATTCAAATAAGATCATTGTATTGCTAAATTTGAAATCGTCCATTCAATTTATTTTTAAAATGAAACTAATTGTTCCAAGTTTGCATCAGTGAAGGTGAGACAGAAACCCAACATACCTAATTTTTGGTAAATAGGAATACTTCAAGAACTTAATCCAGAAAATTTTAATTTTTCCAAAAAGAAATTAATATTGTGTTAAATGAAATATCTTCTTCACCAATTAGTTATTTTATATTTTTTATTTAAAAAGGTTTATAGTTACTTGTAGTCATTATTTATTTTAAAGTTAACTTTTTTTTAACAAACAAACTTTTTCTTTTTTACGCTTTCTTATTCATTTCCTGTTTCTAATCAATAATGATAAGAAATTATTTAATTATTTAAATATTAAAAACTATTCTCATCTGAATATCAAAGACTGTATGAAAAGAAGACTAATGAACAAGGAAAAAATGTATGAAAAAATAAAGAAACTCAAAGCTGACTGAAGCAATACAGCAGAACTAAAAATAAACTAATACCTACATAAAATATATTTCATTTAAAAAAAAATCTATTACTTCATTTCAAAAAAAAATATTAAAATAATTTTCACATCTATAGTTTCAGGTATAATGGGTTAAAATTTATGTTTTGAGAAAATAAAAAAATTGAATAATTACTTTAAATGATATTCATTTGTAAGTTGTTACCTTAAATTTAAAAGTAAAATGATAGTCTTTGAGGGATATTATTTGATGATGATCGACAGCTGCCTTACACTTGTGATTGTACTTCATTAGCTGATGATTTTTATGTTTTATCAAACACTCTAAAACATCGCTAGCAACTCCTTTACTAACTAAACCCTGAAAACGAAAATGTTATTTTATCAGAGCATATCTGATATGGCTTAGAATTAAACATATAAATTAATGAAGTTTGAAATATCGCTTCCATTGTCTATGTATCTCAAGTAATTTCAGAAATTACCTAAAATAGAAGTAGGTGGCTCTCCTGAGGGTTCAGAAGCACCTCCTCTTTGTTAGGGGGGTAGATTTTCCAGTCACAAGAGCGGGCAACAGGCTTTGAAGTATGCATTCCTGGCTAACGATCAGAAAGTTTTGTGGTATCTGACCTAACCTGTTACTACGCAGGGTCAGTAGGACCGTTAGGTCCGGAATTCTTACAAGTGTCGGAGTTCCGAGAACTCTTAAAATATTGTCAGTACTACGGGGGCGAGGAGGTCCGTGGGGAGCAGCTTGCTCCCCAAGTCCCGTCATTGGTGTTGGACACGTAGTGGCTGTGGTCCCTCACAAAGGAGGTTCTTTCTGGGGACGCTATACAATAGCAGTCTCTTGAAGGGTGGTTGCCTGCAGAGCAACTGTGAGGGAGCTATACCATCCACACCTACCATTGGGAAAGGTCCTGAACTGGTGTGATCAATGGTATCTGTCGAGTTTCGACCCTACTTTTGGTAGTATTTCACATTTAAGCCACAGACTAATCCCAGTTAACTAAATGTAACAGCTAAATAACTATTGACAAAGCAAACAAATTTAGTGTAAACGTACAATAGAATTCCAACTGTCTCTTGAGATTGCAATCGTAGAAAGTTCCTACGACAGCGATAGCCAACCATTAATCTGGAAGCACTAATGAATCCAGATTAATGCATCTGGACCCGTACATGAATCTTAATGGTACACTAAAAGTTGGAAGCGAGATAAATTAAGACATAACCGATTGGAGGTAAGGTGCTTCAAAACGTTTTCTTCATGAATTAATAAACACCAGAAACAAACATCACACAGAAACAGAAACGCGAACATCATACCAGAAAACATTCAGGTGTGTGTTCCTGAAATTTTGGAAACAAGTGGAATCCTTAATTTTCGTAAACTATCCAATGTGGGAGTTTATTTTTGTTTTTAAATAAGGAGGTGATCTTTATAAAAGATCTAATACTCGGATGGAAAGGTTACTAATAAGTTAAAAATAAGATCAGACAATGGAAGCTCATTCAAAAATTAATAGTATTTTAATTTCAATAAACTAAAAATAAATGAATTACTTACTGGACATAAGGAGTCCATTATTTGCTGGCAATTGTTTAGTATTATAGGATTCATTTCTAAATTTACCGACTGCAGTAATGTAAAATTAAAAACAGCATCCTTACATTGAGGATTCAACCTAAAAAAGAATCAATCTAATCAGAAAAGAGGAAATTAATAGTAATAAACAAAAGGAAAGAAAATTAGAGTTATTTACAGTTCAAGTTTATCTTGAAGACAAGTAATTTCTTGGCGATTTTTCGTCATATCAATACAATAGATGGCTAGATCCTGGAGACATGCGGTTTCGATGTCTGGGTGGAGTTGGACACTGAGAGCTCGTTCTTTCATTACTCTTTTGATTTCGGTGACACAGGAAACAGTCAGCTAACAACAGAAAAAAATCAACTCTATTGTCAACCCATTTCAAGTATGTAACTGTACTCACTACATTCAACGTCCGATTTTTGATAATTTCCTTCTTAATTTTTTAAGAATGAATACATTATACAAAATGAAAATATTTTCAGTTGTTGAACAAATGAAGAAAAAATTCAGGAGTGGTTTTCATACTCAAGTACTTAAAATAATTTAAGTACCCTTTATCAGAAAAATAATCAATATAATTTTTTTTTAATGTTGATACAGCATTTTGCCAATCATAATGAATATGTAATTTTTGAACGCTTAGGATGTATGTTTTATTTAATGATAAGAAACATGTAACAATTTAAATCTCTGTTTTTGCAAATGAATTGCTAATAATAAAATTAACAATGAACTAAAACAAATAAGTCATGCTTGTAACAATAATTAAAAGATATTAATAAAATAACTAAATGAAATGAAAGAAATGTGCCACAGTTGATAATCCACCAAATGGTTTCAATGGGTGAAAAGAGAGATAATAAAAAGATAAGACATTAAAAGCAAATATTATATATCATTATTTACTTTAGTTTGTTGATTTTAATTTGTTATAAATTTTATGTTTAGGTTAGCACAGTGGCAACGTGCTCGCCTCTGGACAACTAGATTCTGGGTTCAACACCCACTCCAGCCCTCGATTCATTCATGCAGTAGGTGAATAAATCTGAGAACGTCGTCCCTCGGAGAGGGCGTTGAGCCTTCGGTCCCAAGCCTGTACGATGTCAGGTAATCGTTAACGATAGCTAACCTAAATCACTTCAGTTAGGTAGCATTAAAGACTCCCAAGAATACCTTTGAGGAATCAGCGTCAGAGGTCTTTTTTTTTTTTTAAGGATGTTATCCAACTGTCACCAACTCCCGATGTCCAGGTACCCGTTATTCCTACTCTAAATATATTTCTGTAAGGAAAAATATAGGATTCCTAATTCAGAATCAACAGGTAATGTGGCTCACTCATTACTAAAATAGGTGAAATTAATAAATGAATTACAATCTCCACCACAAAAAACACCACTAAAAGATGAATGCCTTATAAGTGTGGGCGTTGGAAAACAAAAAAACAGATTACCCATTGTTTTATAATTAAAAAAAAATATGTTATACCAATTATTTAAATTTATTATTGATTATTATTATAATTTTGAAAAGAAGTTTAATTCTAATAAATATCTTATATGGACTTTCAAAATTTCAATAAGATTAAGGTAAACATATCCGACAAGAGGCAATGGCGGGAAATAATAATCCTCCTTTATCGTCCTTTAATGTTATAATCCAAAATTCATTAAATTGTTTTCATAGACTACTAAATACTATGCAATGCAACTTTTAATAATAAAATACAATGTAATAGACCAAAATACAAAATACTAATATAAAATATAAAATAAAAGTTTCAACAAAAACAAGAAGAGTGAGAACAAATAAATACTTGTTTTGGTATAAAGTACAATAAAGTTCCTTTCTCATGACATAATAATGCCACTAACAATAAGGCACTTTCGATACAACGGGTTATCTGTATGTAATAAATGTCAGTATTGTCATTCTATAAATGCGGCTTATAGAGTCATTATGTCATTTTTTTAAATAAATTCTTATACATCCAGACATCATAAAAAAATACCATATGTAGTTCCAGGTGACCTTAAACAGGTAAATAGTCAAAGTCTCTCAATCGATTTTGTTCATACCACACTATTTTACTAAGTAAAGTTTGTTTTCAAATTACTGGTATCCTTTTTAAGGTTGCAATTTTATTTTAAGTGAACAAATTATTATCACTTATTTATATTTTAAATAAATGTACTGTATTTTATAATTAGTGTATTTCGGCAGAAAGTACTCTTTTAAGCATATTTCGTTAAAATTTATAACAGATTCTGCGTTCAAGACTTTTTTAGTAATTACTTCTATTTTTTTAATTACTTTGGCAATTATAACCTTCACAAAGGAAGATCGTGAGAAAAATAGAAGCAATAAAAAAAAAGTCGTGAACGCAGAATCTTCCATGTATTTTATAATTATGTATAAAATATTTCAGGATTGATGCCTTAGACTCAACGAGATAATAGAATTCGTATCCGCTATTATAGTTCTTTTGGCTTTTTTTTTTGTATAATGCCTAGATGTGTAAGGGTAGGCAGAAAATTATTAAAAAATGACATAATGACTCTATAAGTCACACTTATAAAATGGTAATATTAAAATTTATTACACATATATAATTTGTTGTGTCGAAAGTGCCCTATTGTTACTGGCATTATTATGTCACGAGAAAGGTACTTTACACCAAAACAAATATTTATTTGTTCCCCCACTTTTAGTTTTTCTTGAAACTTGAAATGTTAGTGTTTAACATTTAGTCTTTTAGTCTACTACGGTAGTTTACTATTAAAAATTGCATTGCATAGTATTTAGTAGTCTATGATAACTATTTAATGAATTTTGGATTATAACATTAAACCATCATTTTATATGATGATTACATCATTAAATCATCAGAGTAAAACTGATGAAGCAGTCAATAGTGAGAAAGTCACCTGTGACTGGCTGGGCGGCAGAGAAGCGTGCCTGTACAGGCACGGGAGTACGAGGGGTCCCGTCTCGGGATTGACGGCGTTCGAGGGGCCCGGAGCCCAGTCAAGGGCAGCGTGGCACAGCTTGACTGCCTGCGAGTGACAGGCTCGGTACAGACTGGGGTCCAACTTGAAGTCTCTAGCCACGAAGTACTGTATTTGAAGTAGGGCTGTTTCGCAATCCTCAGTCATTACTTGGCTTCCCAATCGCTCCATTAGACACGACATCACCCTGAAAACCAACAAAAACATTATCATAACATCTTCCATCAAGTCTCCTTTTTCCTAATTTTTATTTTCTTTTCATTTCACAGGAACTACTAAATTGTCTCACAATTCCTCTTTACATAGACTTCTACATTCTGAAAATTCTTTCCATAAGATAAATTGGTTCTTCTTCATTAAAAATACCTTCCGTACACAATTAGTTACCTTTCGGATACAGCCTAAATCCATTGCATTCAAAATATTTTATCTGAATATTTTTTTTTTTTTTATAAATTTTGTTTATCTTTTATCATCAATTATATCTTTTACAGATGTATGTAAAATAATCTAAACAGTCGCACACATAATTTTCCGAACAACAGTAAACCAAATATCGTTTTCTTCTTTTAGTCATTAATTATTTCGTTTATGTCAATTTTTCACTGTTAAAACCAATGATTGTGTATTTTTGAATTTTTTAAAAATCTTATCCTATTGAAATTATTGTATTGTGAACAATAATTGAAATTATTGTTTACAGTTTCTATTTGTGGTCTTGTTATGATAGTCACAAAAATGTATTACATTTTTAGTATTATTGTTAATTATGTTATAATTATCTTAAATGTAGTGGCATGTATCTATATTTAAGGTCACTGTATCTAAAATAAATAAACAAGTAAACAGTTTTCAATTTTCCTGCATAATCAGAAATATGAACTACTGATAAATGCGCAATATATTTGAGACTTAAACTGTGAACAGTTTAAAATAAATCACACAATAGAAAAAAACAACAACGAAATGCATTTATAATCATTGATAACGAAACAGATTCTCTTTGAATATAAAAATAGAACCTTCTATCTATATCATAAAGAAAGAAAAAATTGTTTTGTATTTTTCTTTAATAGAAAGAAATATTTCAATGGAACTAATAGAAATAATTTCGAAATATAGAAAAGAGTTATATGTTTCTATTTCTGCGTGTACTTTCGTTTTAACTAATAGAAATAATTTCGAAATATAGAAAAGAGTTATATGTTTCTATTTCTGCATGTACTTTCGTTTTAACTGTATCTTTATATGTATACATTTATATAAATATGTTTGGAGTATTTATATTTCTATAATTTCATCTGTTTGAGGTAGGTTGTCCCCTTCAAATTTAACCGGAATGCACTAACTTTCTCATAGGGGTTCCTCATGGGTCAACAAATTATGACAATAATAAACTTTATTAAAAACTTACACTAATTAATTTCACCAATGGAATGAAATCCAAACAATGAAACATTATCAGATCTTATTGTAAACAAAATCAACACAAATCAGCTTGGTGAGAATGACTATCAGGTGAATTTCAATAAGCAAACAATTAGCAAACCTGTATAGTTTATGAGAGCTTGGATGACATTACAAAAAAATGTTACGTATAAAAGATGTAGAAAATCAAATTACTAATCAACTAAACATTTTTAATTTTATTTTTCTAAATTCGTTTATTCATAAAATATTCGAATTTGAATATTTTTTTATCCAAATTGTACATCAATTTATCATTTAAAATTTTATTTGTTTAAATAGAGATACGACACTTTTATATAGAACTGTTTAAGATATAATCAATGAAACACATTTGACTGATTACGAGGGTAGACAAAGGGAGCATATTACGTTAAATTGATCAAAAGTGTCACACATGTACCTTTCTTATACATTAACTCTTTAAATTATATGTGAACTAATTATTCGATTTTTTTACACCAAAACTTAAACCGAGAAAATTGGACATACTTTGGGCATTTCTAAATTGTATACTGATATAAAGATTGGCACTTTATTTTCATATTATAGAACATATTTTTGGTCTCAAAACTTCTCTTGTTTGAAATAGAAATATACAGTTAACTCTGATGTATCTGGAACTATTTGTTGAATAAACATGCCCGGGAACCTTCTTACTTTATTGTTTAATAAATATTAAACTTTTATAACCAATCTCGAAGCTGACATCCCATTGGTCTACCATTGTACTGTGTAATGGTAAAGTTGTAGAAAGCTTTACTTAAGTATTTTCCTTAACTTCTATCTGTCGGGAAGTTGTAAAATATTATTCTAAACTATGACTGTAGACTAGAGGTTCCCAAAGTGGGTTCCCCGGAACCCAGAGGTTCCTCAACGGACTGTCTGGGGTTCCGTGAAAAACATTTAGTAAAAACATTTTTCTAAAAACTTTCTTTTTATGGGTATGGATTTATTCTATATTTCTTGTGAATTATGAAACCGAATAATGTTTATATCTACATATAGCCATAAGTAGAAGTGGTCAGACTTTTATTCATATTTAGGATGAATCACTCACTGGTCAGTTTTTGGAACTACATATCTGATTCCCGAATTTCCTGCTATTGCAAAAGTAGCACTTCATACATTGCTGCCATTTCCCACTACCTACTTATGTGAAACTGGATTTACCCTTTAAACTGCCATAGAAAACAAATACCGAAGTAGACTTAATGCTGGGGCTAACTTGAGAATCAAACTCTCAACTATAAAGCCAAAAATGATTACAAAACAAATTCTGCGTTAAAGATGCTAGTAATTCTGTTTTATGTGTTATGCATATGTGGAAAAATGAAACTTAAAATCTTTTAGTTTTGAATTTTTATTCGAAAATACACATTGCCGTAATATTACTTTTTTTAATTGTTTTTAAACATACGTAATATTTAAAAAGGCATATGAAAATATTTATATTATGATTGTATGAAATCATTAGAATCTGAGGTTCCCGGGAAAGTTACTGGAACCAAAAAGGGTTCCGCGTCGAAAAACTCTGCAGATGATAATAAAAAAAAAAAAACATAAACATACCTGTCATTTGGTTTGTCTCTACATGCAATGGAAACCACATCGTTACAAGCCTTCTGTAGAATAGGATCCACAGTCCAGTCTTCAGCTATATCTGCCTCTTTTATCAGAGCTTCCACCTAAAAGAACAAAAAAGTCATAATAAAAATAAAGAAACGTCTATGAGTAAAGCATTTTTAAACAAAATGTATAAAATGCTAGTTGCATACAGAATCATATACGAGAAAACAATAGTGATTTACCACATAAGGTAGACGGTAAACAGGAAAATGTATATATACCGTCTTTTACCAAAAATAAAACACCATTGTTTCTTTATAGGTCCAAAATACGTGCTAGAACTTATTTTCGGAGGAGGGCTCCTCAAGTACAATAAGTACTAGGTAATAATCAGATTTACAAAACCGAAATGCATAAAAGTTGTACCTGCCCCGTCACTCTATGTAGACTGTTGCAATATATTGTATTTTGAAGATAAATTCAACTTTATAATAAGTAGTGCAGTCCTTGAAACGAACTGTAGAGGTAAACAAGAAATTTCTTGGAATGTTTTGTTCTAAACAATTCTATGAAATATTAGAGCAGCTAGAGATACCTACTAATTAAACAGCATTTTTTTAAAATAATTATATTATTCATATTATTTTAACTAGGGCTTATATTCCAAAGTGTTCTGTAAATTACAGTATGGTTTATTTTCGGGGGATGTCTTATTTTCAGAAAAAGACGGTATGAAGATTTTATTCATGCTTCTTATAAAAGATTTGCTTTCCCAGTACAATAATTTAGTAAAATATTATTTTACTAGTCATAATTCTGTTATTAATTAATAAACTTAATCAATAGATTAAACAGGAAGAATTTACCAGCGACATGGAAGATCACTGAAAAAGATATCTAAGGTTTTGGATGAATGACTTCATCACAGATTAAGCTGAAAATAGTATAAAAGGAAAATCATTAGTTGTGCAATCCGTAATTGTGTGGTATTTACTCATTCTGAGGTAAAATGGATAAACCAACAAAAGTCTCCACACAAATGACATTTGTGTGGAGACTTTTGTTGGTTTATCCTTTTACCTCAGAATAAAAGGAAAAGTTTAAAGACTACCAGAGTAATCTAGGAACTCATGGGAAATTACTCATAGTAAGCAAAAAATCAAACAAAGGTTTTAACATAATAATGCACGTACAGACTGACTCAGTTATTATTATTTTCGTATTATAATGAGACCAATTGAATTTCACAAAAAAATAGCCATCACTGCAAAATAGTGTGAATCGTTAAATATGTACTAATTAAAATCACAGAGACTCCAAACAAGGTTTTAATTATGGGATTTGAAGAACTAAATGAATTCTCAAGGAAGTCTAATTTTTAAGCACAGCTTTGTGATAAAATATTATATGTACTGAGAACATACATTTTGTATAAAACTGGAAAATATAATTCTTATATACAGAAAATGATTTAAGCCCTTATGAGATATCTAGTAGAATGGGATTGCTTGGGTGTCGGGGGACAACCAACCAAACAACCACAAGGTCTAGAATCACTGAAAAATGGAAGATTGTATTAACATCAACGCACATTTTGGAAGACTGTTCTTACACTATTTCAATGGACAACTTTGGTAGAAGACAACATGAACTCAAGATACCGATTTACTACAACCTATATACCTTAATATTAACAGAGTTGTTTTCACTGGACCAACCCTTCAACACCACATCCTTGGTGTCTTCCTGATGATGAACACAAAGTGTTCGAAACGCGTTGTTATTGTTGAATAAAACTTCATTTGTGTGGAGACTTTTGTTTGTTTATCCATTTTACCTTAATATTAGTGTTTCATAGAAAAAGAAGGAATATATCAAAACAAAGGTTTCTTGTTTGTTTAACACCCACATTTATATACTTTCATTTTCAGTGTTCTTGTAGGGGTTGGAAGTGTGGCTCATTTATTAGGAAACTATTTTAGTTAAGGGAGAACCACATTAAGGGTTGATTCTCAATAACAATCCTAAATTTTGGTGTACACAATTAGGTATTTTATGTACTAAAATCTCCATGACCGCATACACAGTTCCCATCTCCTACATATTTGCTACAATCAATCTTCAATACTAAAGAAAGCAAGCTACCTCTGTGCAACGCCTGTGGCTTGACCTAACCAAAAATATGATAGATCAAATTTATACAACAAAAAAAACTAGTGAACGAATAATATTAAGTTAAATTACAGTGAGCCATATGAAGTTGATGTGGCTACAAACTTTAAAAGGTTACTTAAAGACTGGTATGTATTTCGGAGTCTTTTTGACTGAATATGGTAACGTGTTTGATTAATATACACAATAAACAGTGTTATACTTATTTGAGAGGTAAGAAATTGGGATGGGTATGAGTAGTAACTTACTTCATGTTAGGGCCTAAGAGTGGCCCTTTCTGATAACACACAATGAACCAGTTTGTGTTCAAAATGGGCCACGTAAGCCCAGTGTTACGTGCGCCTCTATACTAGTTTATCGGGAGTTTAATAACCAATATCGCACTAGACATATTCACACGGGAGTTAAATAATTAAATAAATAGGAACACTTAGTTCCTCAGAGAGGACATTAAGCCGTCGGTTACTAGTCTGTACTATGGCAGATACTCGTTAAAAATCTTTACTATGGATATGCTCGATTTAGGCCTTCTCATGTAGGTAAAATGTTCATTGTGTGGTACCACAAAGGACCAATGTTCTGCCTATATGTATAACCTACATTGAGAGTCCTAAATGTTACCTAACTCAAGTATATTTATAATAAGGATCTTTATCGAGTATTTTGACAAACGTACATGCTCGAGACAGACGGCTTACCATCCTCTCCGAGGGACGATGTGCTCAGATGTTTTCACCTCCTCCGTGAATAAAGCGTGTGCCAGAGTATAAAGTAGGTATCGAACCTTGGATCTACCAGTCCAGAAGCGAGTAAGTCACTGGGCTATTCTGGCCACTATACTTGTTGATGTCAATATGAAGGTTGTAAAGGGTCAGGTGATCCGTTCTGAAGTTTGGGTAGGTAGATTCGGGTTAAATTCTCACTCTGACCCTCAATTTTTCACCATCATGGTAAGAAAAAGAAAACCTGAGCATGTCTGTAAGATATGAGACTCGTTAAAGATCGTTACTCTAAATACACTTGAGTTAGGCAAAATTTAGGACACCCAATGAAGAATTATTAGGAAGAACAATATTCCATTGTGGAATCAGAGTCAGAGGTATAGATAGCTTCCTAGTAGATACTCAATCCCACACACACACAAATATATATATATATAAATAAATGAACAAACCATAATAAGAAATGGGAAAGATCTTAGTCTTGTTTTCCCATTTCTTATTGTGGTTTGATCATTGATTGTTATTTCACGTGTTTATGTGAAATCTTTTTATATATAAATAAATGAAAAGAAAAAAAAATAGTCTGAATGCTTGAGGCCCAACATGGTTATAAATGTTCTAATGAGAAAAGGAAGTCTACTCAATCTCGGATCGTCGTTAAAAAATTCGAGTCTCATATACATAAGTGGGGTAAAATGTAGCATTCCCAAGGCAGAATCTAAAGCATAATTTGAATGGTTCATATCTAAAATGGATTTCAGTTAATAAAACAGTAATGTTTCCCACCTTTAGAAAGCACTAAAGGTGCAAACATAGAAACGTGGAAGTTGGAAACAGATAGTTTATTAAGGAGTTCCTTGAAATAAATAGAAAGATAAATTAACTTTCGTTTTAGATTTCAACTTTTATTGATCTTTTATTTGCGTTATAATTAATTGTATTTATTTTTTTAAATTGATATAATTGTAACTGTTGTTATGCTATTTACTTTAAAAACATTGACACGAATATAATGTTAAGACGATACCTCTCTTTGACATTGGGAGCTGATACGAGATTTTGCACTGAGAACCCTGGAATGCTCCATCAAACAATGAATTGTCCTGCCTCCCGTCTGGAGCATTCCACTGCACAACTTCTTGATCTCATCGCTGCACCTCGTCACCAGCTCCGGTGACAAGTGAAAGTTCTCCATCAACAGTCTCCGGTGACTACTCATTTCAGCTTTGCAAGTCTCTTTCAAATTTTCTCCTAAAACAGATTCCATATATAGGCAAACATTTTCAAGGAACTGATTACGCATACCTTTTAACTGAGAAGGATAAATTCCAAGGTAGCTGCATATTTTGATAATCACGAATAATTGACACCACCTTAAAAATCCGCCCAAAACATCCAACTATTCTATCAACCATGCCCTATTATCCTTCTCATATTAAATAAAATTGATCTTATAACGCTATTAAACGATAGAAGTGGGTATTTACTGTAATGATACGAGTGAGTTAGACCAAATCATCATTATAATTAATATTTAGTTTTTACATTTCTAGCAAAACTTGTTTAATAAACACATAAACGATAGCTTAACTTATAAATGCATGAATAACAATTGAACATGTGTGGCTCTACTTTTCTCCTTTGTTGCATATGGATATTAATTAGATAGTACCCCCCCCCCCCCTTCGGAGATAGTTAAAATATATACAAAATGAGACAGAAACAGAAACTCTGTTAATCTGATGTTTGTCAACTTTTATTTTCTGAACTGTTGTAGTTAGTTTTGGATCGATATATATATACATCGTAAAAGTTATATATTTATCTAAAAATTATACGAAACAGAATAAAACACTTGCTGAAAACAGTTCGACGCCACGAGTGTTGTAAACCATTCGGTTTCGGTAATCATACATATATGTACTGATTGCACCTCCTATCTTCATCTGCTTTTGGTAAGTATTCTGTTCGTTTTTGTGTACATTTATTTATATGAAGTCCGACTGGACCAAAATTTGTGTATTTCGAGAAATATAGAATTAAAAATTTAGCAGCAATCGGTCAGGTTTAAATTAATCTTTCAAAAACAATGATGTGATGTGTTTGCCCGAAAACAGGTGTTTAAAATTTCAATTCCTAAATTTACACGTGTTAAGAGTTTCATGAAATAGTTCATGGTTTTTCGTTTTCATAATTTTAAACTTATATAAATTCACACTTCTAAATAAAACTGAAACATCAGCACTGACAGTTTGTTTTGAACCTAGAAAACTGACCGAAACTTTATAAATTGTGATTCTATTCTACTTCACAAGTATATTCTAATATACTTCATAATAGTTTATACTTAGCATATATTGTTTACATTTATCAAATGACTGATTTATTTATAGGCAGTAAGTAAACATAAAATTACATAGATTTGTCAAATAAAACGGTTGGATATCAGTTGTTTCAGAATGATAGGGTATTAAAAAATGCTGCTTTCCAATAATGCTTTTCTACAAAACAATAAAAATGAGTTTTTTTTAAAAAAATAAATGAAAAGCTTACCTGCGTGGGATGCACCCTCAAGACAAAGAAGTATTTGCGAGAGTCTGACGAACTTTTGTGTGGGGGCAGTTTTTTGTCTGCAACGGTGTATCTTAATATCGTCCTTGCATGATTTCACAAGACCGCGAGAAACCTGGTAATCTCGCATTATCATCTTTTCGTGACGATACAACTCTTCATTGCACTTGGGAAATACAAATTAATATCAAGCAAATGAAAAAAATTTCAAAACTAACTTCAACTATAATATATATATAATCAAACCACAATATGAAATGGGAAACAAGACTAAGAGTGTGTTCTTAGTCCTGTTTTCACATTTCATATTGTGGTTTGATCATTGATTGTTATTTCACGTGTTTATATAAAATCTTTTTATATATATAAAAACTTTGACACATAGGAAAGAACACAGAAAGACACAACAGAACTCACTTCGAAATATCGAAGTGAGTTCTGTTGTGTCTTTCTGCGTTCTTTCCTATGTGTCAAAGTTTTTACTGTCCATACGGACCGTTCATTTTATTCGAAGTAAAATTTCATCACAATAAACAAATATACATTAATTACAATGCTCTCAGGCCTTTCGTTACAATATCATCAGAGAGCTAAATGAACCAAACAAAAAATATAACAAGTTAACCTGGTTGATTGAAGTCTTTAGGATTGCTGGCATCCCTGTCTGAATCCCCTAAGGAACATTAAATTCAGACAGGGATGCCAGCAATCCTGAAGACTTGAATCAACCAGGTTAACTTATTATATTTTTTGTTTGGTTTATTTAGCTCTCTGATGATGTTGTAACGAAAGACCTTAGAGCATTGTAATTAATATATATTTGTTTATTGTGGTGTTTAATTCATATATATATAAACACTCATTCAGATCAAGTAACAGTTTTTGTGTTACTTGTAATAAGTAACATGCAATTATACAATACTGTTACAGAAGGATCTCATGAAATACTGTAAAAATTCCAAAATAAAACAATAAATTATACCTGGCGTGAAATAATTTTGGTTTGTTTATTTTTAACGAGGCAGTGGTATAACTGATCTATATTGGTTGAGGGAAGATCTTGGCAGTATACATTTCTTTCATTTTCACAAGAAAATGCTAATGGAGGAACTTCACTTTGTAATTCAGATAGGTAAAGTACTTGATCTCTACAATCTTTTTCCAACTCATCCAACTTACTCTGCAGGCAACTAAGTCGGACTTTAACGTTATCTTCCTAATTAACAAACAAAGCAATCACAGTACCTCAAAATATATCAAATGTAATATAACATATTCATCAATAATGGCTTACATCAGAACATTTCTCATTGACATCGCTACCGCAGGCACCAAGAAATAACATCATAGTATCAATGCTCAAGAAGGGTAAATGTTTTAGACGCTCAATAAAACTGACACAATCTTCATTTTTTGTATTCAAATTTTTTTCAATAAGACAACCTAAAAGACTTCCGGGCCTGTCTATTCGAAACTCACAATTAGAACTCACCCATTCTTTGGTACAATAAAAGTAGGCAGTTTTTTTAAGAAATGCATCTTTTAATAAGTCAGGAATATGACTTTTCACAAGTATTGAACACGACACTGGCACAGCTGGGTCCTTTTTAGGATTATCCTGTAATAGAAAAATCAACACCGGTATTACAATTATAGATCAACTATAAACCTTCTGAATATTACAACTTACTTTATGCTTGTTAACACATAATATTAGGTCCAAATCGTCATGAGCTCCGCAAAATGTGGCAAATTCAGTACACTCGGTTGATTTTATTAATGTATGGCCAATATTGACAGTTACTTTTCCGGTTCTACTCAGATCGACATAATTTAGTTTGGAGGCTGGGGAAGCCAACAAAACAACTGCGTTATAGCAACCAATTATTAATAAGAAATAAACTTTAACCGCACAACCTGGCATATCTCTTTTAAATTAAACTTTAATAAGAATACAATCTCATAACCTCCATGAAACCTCCACGTAAATATACATGTTATCAAAGCACCACTTTCATGGTTTTACATTATTTGATTTGGCTACCCTGAAAGGCGGGAAATTATGTCAGTATGGAGGGAAGTCAAAATTTGGATGTGTGCATTAAAGGTGTACTTCTGAGTTTAAGAGTATAATGCGTTACCATTATTTAAAGAGAAGATATTTCTAGATTTGATTGATACGAAGACTGTTAAGTTAGTTTGGTGTTGTCTTATACGGAGTTCAAGAGGTATTTGAGCAAGTTTCGATACTTAATTTCTTAATGGATTATACGCGTAAAACTTCCAGGCGAAGCTTAATTAAAGCAGAATTTAATGGTCTCAGTGATGTGTATCCTAGTTTTATGCAGTTGTACAAAACACCTCCTACTTCTGTTATATCATTTCAAGAATTTGAACAGTACACAGCTGAACGTTTGTCAGGTAATACTGTGGTGTAAAGCTATTTTTTATAATCAATTTTTAAACGACTTGAAGTTAATTTTTTTGCAACGTTTTAGTCTTGCAAACAATAGATGATGTTAATAACAAAGGTCTGAAAAGGGATGAGTGGAGGAAAGAGTGTATTGAAGAGTTAAAAAAACAACCTGAATTGAGGGCTTATTGTAAATTGGTGAGTTATTATTTTATATTCATAAAGCTGCTGTGCATTACGACTGCATATATTGCTCTATCAATCTAAAGTATTATGTATTTGTGCTTGGCGCTTAGATTACTGCAACATCATTACCCACAAGTGAAGAAAATTTCAATATTAGAAAGCAAGATCATGTATCTCATTTCGTCCTACGACTTGCTTATTGTGATACTGAGGAAAAGCGAAGATGGTATATTGGGCGAGAAGTAGATTTGTTTAAACTGCGTTGGATGTATTTGAGCCATGAACAGAGAAACGCATTCTTAGCCATCAATGAGTTGGATTATGATTTAGTTAGTTATCGTTTTAATTAGAGAACATATTTATTTTTTAATTAAAATATGTAGTCATTGCATTTTTTCTTTAGGTATCCCAAGAAGACAAGGTAGAACTATCGAGCCTTTCATGTGGTATGGTGCAAACTTCACACGATTACTTTAAAGTTCCATTTCGTCTAGTTTCTGACCTTGTGAGAAATAGAAACGTATTTCTGAGAAATGGATTTGCCTATGTATCCAGTGATGATATTATTTCAGTTCTTATATCGTCATACAGAGCATTCTTATCTCAATGTCTAACTGTAAGTGATTTTATAAGTGGATAAGAATTTTAGAATAATTAGTTGTTAACCTTTTAAATGTTATTTTAGTACGCAAGTAGAAGACTACATACATTAGACGAAGATGATAGATTATTTCCAATATTAAGGGGAGCTGGGAACAGATCTCGGGAAGTTTATTACACCATAACTGACAAGGAGGGCGTTCAGATTGCTGATTTGGATACAGTAAATAGTGAAAATAGACATGTTTCGTTTATATTTCTCATATTTTCTTTTTTTTTTTTACAGTTTTAATGTTTTTAGTTAAGTGAATCTTCATTCCCTCTATGTATGCAACATCTACATAGAACCTTAAGAAAAGAACATCATTTAAAACACTTTTCAAGGCTCCAATATGGTTTGTTCCTTAAAGGTATTGGTGTTACACTGGAAGACTCTCTTAAGTTTTGGAGGAAAGAGTTTACTAAAAATATGGATCCAGACAAGGTATCTCTCATTGACTGTATCATATATGTCTTAATCAGTACATTACTAAAGGTTTAATCTCATACTAATTAAATCTGTGTTGTGTTGCATGGGTTTTACATTTCTGAAGTTTTCATGTGAAATGGTTGGTATTCATAATGTTTTTCCTGAGTTTATCTCAAATAAACTCTTTTATCTGATCAGGTCTTACCTAGTTTTAAGTACCAGATTCTGGATGTTTTTAAAAGTTCAGTCTATGGTGCTGCCTGTAGCTGCCACCACAAAAGATGAGAGGCAAAACATCTTTTAGAGCTTAAAAAACCCTTAAGTGAAAATGAGGACTTACAAATTTGTTTACCAGCAATTATTTGGCTGGCTAAGAGTCGAGAACCTTTCAAAGAGGTGGAGTAGACTTCTGGTTCCCAAGTCCTTGTGTCACTGGACAACAGGAGTTTGTCTTCGTAATGAGTTCCCCGACTAAAGAAAGAATTCAAGCTAGAAATGTTCCACTGCTTAGTAGAGCCCTTATACTCGTACCTTATATTAGGAGAGTTCGGTGTACTGCCAGAGTACTGAGTCAAAAATACCGGTACCGTAGAGAAGGGCTTGGCCTCAGAACTTCGGAACCTGAACCCGGCTGTGGTTCAAAATTTAAGGCTGGGTACACAGGTTGATTCTTCTATTTGTGGCCGGGTTTCACCTGTTACTATTTGAGAAGCAGTACCTTCCCAAGCAGTGTTTCTTGGAGAGTAATAGCTGGTATTCTACAATCAACCTCATGTGAAGCAATTAGACATGTGGTGGGGACTGAGTTAGAATACTAGTTTCGCCTTAGGATGAGCCCTGAATCCTGGGGTACTAAAATTTACCTTTCCATGAGGAGCGACCGTATTTTTAAGAGTTGTAAGTTAGTCCTAAAACTAATAGATCTATGCGGAAGTCTGCTTATATATCAGCAATTTTGTTGTTACTAAAATATTCTGTTCAGAAAAAAAAACGTCTTAAGTGCATGAAAGTGATATTCCATTAATTATAGCTCTAATTTTGTTTTATCGATTGCACTTAATAAAGAGAAGATACTTAAAGGAAGAAACTTGGGCTATTTGTAGAATTCATTAAATTTATTAACATTTTTGTTATTACATATTTTGACCTATTTAATTACACAAAATGTTCATAATATTTGTGTGAACGACATTAATCTATTATAAAGTCAACAAAAGTGAGAAAATTCTAAGTATTCCACTGTTGTTTAAATAAACTTTAACTTTTTTTTTTTAGTTTGAACGATCTTATAGTTATGGAATCAGATACAACTATGGAAAAGAAGGAAAGAGAGCGAATTATTCCCCTCATTCTTGCATCAAGATTATTAGCTCCAGCGTGAATCCAGGAGATCATCACGGTTGTCCATTTAGACACTGGGACCCTGCAGTACTAAGAAATAATCTAATTTCAAATGGCCTATCATCTATAGGTAAACTAAAATTATCTGTGTAGTCATTATACCATTTCAAATAGGACAACTTCAGAGTAAAATATAGCCAAATAGCGCACAAGATTTCCATTTCTTATGAATTAACCTTGGTTCAGATCTGTGAACTCGAAATCTCAACTTGAGCTCCTATGATCTCTCTACTTTGCAAATTCTGAACACTTACGTACACACATACAAATATTCATTTAAAAGTTGAAACTGGCGATCTAAACGATTAACAAGACATTCAGATCACCGAATATAATACTTAATATTACAAAGAGGAACACAACTCTCTAAGATATTTTTCCTTCAGTAAGGTGAAATGAACCGCGTGAAAGCCAAGACAAAATGAAGTGTCATTCTCAGAAACACATTATTACTGACGTTTACACATAACTGACGAATGTCATCTTATAGAAGACAAGGAATAATAATAAATAAAAACAAAATAAGTTAAAATTAAAAAAGGCACAAACAAATATAGTAATAGAAATAATGTTAAATAGCAAATAAAAAATGAATAATTAACGAATTATTATTTTAATAAATACTGGCGGTAGAAATAGTTAATCATAATAGTTACCGTAGAAATTTAACTTATCAAAGACTCTTGACTAAAACTATGATATATAGAGAGTTGCGGTAGCTTTATGAATGAATATAATATTATGTTAGAGAAATCTTAAGCAACATTTTTAGAAAGGAAGAAATTACTGTAATTGAAAGAAATAAATCCATGAATATCCGTAAATACTAATTATCAGTTATGACCTGGCAAGTGATAGTGCTTTGGTTTTTCTTCTGTCTGTGTAATTTCATATCATTTAGTTAATTGAATCGTTTAATATAATTAAAACTATATTAGTTCACTTTTCAATGTCATGATATGTACCTACATTAACTTTCTGATCGACTCCTTTATTCTAATAACCTTGTTACATTGCCAGCTGATATTCTTACTGGAGTAAAATGGATAATACAAAGTCTCCACACAAAAGAAGTTTTTTTTTTTAATTTAAACTAAGCGTTTCGAACACTTCGTGTCCATCGTCAGGTAAACACCTAATGAAAACAGTGGAAGACAGACAACCGTCGAACGTTGACTCCTTCCATTCGAAACGCGTAGTTTGAATTAAAAAATTTCTTTTTTTAATTCCCCAGTATAAGTAAATACCGCACAATAACAGTTTGTACAACTAATAAGTTAGCTGAATATAATTGACTTTCGAAATGTGGCGAGTTTACAATGCTCTTAAGCCTTTAATCATGTACCTTAATTTTATTATTACTCTTAATTTACAATTTCTGTATTCATATTGACTAATATTTCATTTAATAACTGTGCATATTTTATGTCTTAGAACACTTATCTGTACAAATTATCATTAAATCTTAGCATGATAATTTTTTAATGTCTAGGAAATTTTATGGGAGATACCTATACAATATGAAATTATTGTACAGAAAGTTCAATGATTTGAAATATAAACGAACTATTTTTTATATTTTTTGATCTTATCTTGTTTATCATGTTGTATAAATTATCATATAAAAAAATAGTGTTGGCATTTTTATATTTTAATTTTTATTATTTTATAGCACTTTATAAAAGTACTAGTTGCTGGTTAACATGATCGAACAATGGTTAAAAAAAAATTAGGAATATTTTGAAAACTGCTGCTGATTTTGTACAGTCTTCTCTAGAGGAACTTGATCCTTCTGGAAGCTAGCTCTCTGCCAATACATTGAGTGTTAAACAAATGTTATTCTTTTAGGTGCTCAAGAAGTGGTTGATCTTGCTAGGAAAGGTCACTATCAATTGGCCTGTGGAAAGTATTTTGGTTTAAAACTAAGTGTAGAGCCAATACCGGTCAACCACCCCAACCATTATTTCGACGAAAGTCAAAATATTCTTTTCAACACTAGTAATAGCCAACCAAATACTTCTGGTACGTCAATTAACCAAAACAAACACCTTATTACATAAAGTAATGCTGTAAAACTGTAATAACTTTTTTTTTTTTAAACAGGGAAGTCACAACCGAATACACCGTCCCAGAAGTCAAGAAATGAAACAAAATGGTTCGACGAATCTGGTTATGACTTCAGCTCTGTAGAAATTAGTTGAAAAATGATGCCAGTGAATTATGATATATTGTATTTCTGATATAAACATACAAAATTAGGACTTAATGCCAATGTATTAATTAAAAAACAAATAATATTTTTGTAAATAAATTATACAATTAAGAAACTTATTTGTATTTCTTGTGACATAAATAATCAGATTGTTTTAGATAAAATGAAATGCTAATCTAAAATAAAAATTTTAGATTCTACCATATAAAGGAAAAAAAAACAGTTTATTAAGTGCTTCCTTAATCCTTTTTTTTTTTTTTTAGAATATTCAACATAAGCAACCTGTTATATTAGCTTGTATAAAACAAAACATCTATCTAAGCAGGTTGCTTAATGAATATACACAAGCATTGTTCTCGGAGAAATAAATAAGTAGACATCACTGAGTTAGAGGTGTGTTTTTGCCAATATTTCGCGACGACACTACTTGGCTTTCACTTCCTTCTTGGCAGTGTCCTCGGTTTCAGTTTTCTGCTTAACATCCTTAGTTGATTCCTTTTTTTCAGCATCTCTGTTACTTAATTTATTATTGATTAGATTGTGAAGAGCTACTATAGATCGGACAAGAGCTGCAAGATAAACAACAAGCATTTGGTCATTTGTCTTCACATAGAGTGAATCAACAAATTGTTCTTTTCCAAGATCTGGTAGAAGATTAAACATATCTTGAAGTTGATAAATAATTTGATGGTTGATTGGTAGTTTACCTTCAACAACCTGAAAACAGAATAAAACATATTTAAACATAATAATAAAAACATGCTAGCAATCCTCAAACAACTCATTTAAAATTACATTAGTAAAACATTATATACATTCATTACTTGTGTAATCTGTTATAGTGTGGTATTTACTCATATTAAGGAATTCAAAAACTACATCTCCACACAAAAAGAGTTTAATCTGAAAACTAACAACTCTTTTCGAACACTTGGTATTCTTCTTTAGGATAACATTTAAAAAAAAAAGATACATATCTGTGAACATATCCTAATATATACCTTTACATATCTTAAAGCTCAAAACGTATGTATTTTTTTTTAGATATAAACCTGCAAAGAAGACCAAGTGTTCAAAATGCATTATTACTTTTTATATTAAACTTTTTTTGTGTGGAGACGTAATTTTTGAAATTCCGCGCTTATTATTTACGTTAATTTCTCTCTCTGTTTAATACGCATTCCCAAACTGGTCCATTGATATTAATGAAATGTTACATGTTCATTCATGTTGACACAGGGAAGATTTTTGGTATAATAAAAGGTTAACATTATAGAAGCTATAATTCTTTTTTACTTTTACTTACTGCTTCGTTATAATTCACTTTTCAAACTAAGTCAATGGAATTGATAAAAAATAATGATGAACAACTTCAGATATGATTTATATCTTCATAAATTTATACTATGAAGTTTAGACAATGGCACTGGAAAAATAAAGGGAGACTCTTTTGAGTCTATTTAAAAAACTCAAATAAAACTTTGAAGACAGAGAAATCAATATAGCAATTCATAGCGTGGGGATATCGAACTAGCACATAACTACAAAAGCAATTAAACTGCCCAGTTAGCATACTTTAACTGCGTATATTTATTATTGTAAACGTTACAATTACTAATAATGGGATCCTGTTGTAAATAATGAATGTAATAAGTATTTATGTAAACTACGATTAATAGGAATATAAACAATGTATGGTGTACAATATACAATAGCGTTGAAAGAATAGGTTCATAGACAAGGATGGTAATATGTATGTATATATCAAGGTAAGGATAATAACATAGTATTGTGTATAAGTGTTTAATACATGTATATTGTTAATACCACTGAGAATAGTATGATTTATATTAGAAATAGGTAAAACCGTCATACCTCGTAAGATGATCATGGAGTCGCTGGAGCGCTTTCGGACGTTGTCCATCTTCAATTGCAACAAACCTACTTGAGTTCTTTGATCGAAGATGGACAACGTCCGAAAGCGCTCCAACGACTCCATGATCATCTTACGAGGTATGACGGTTTTACCTATTTCTAATATATAAGTATTTAGTTAAATTAAGGATTATGTTAAGACAAGATGTATGATTGTATGTAATAGTAGAGTAGTTATATTATATTGTCTTATAAACTGTTCGGAATTTTAAGATAAAAACTATTTAAAATAGTCGCACAAGATTTATTTTATTTTACAACTCATTTCTAATCCAAAGCAAAAACAGTCAGCACTGGTTGCTTAGCAACAGCACTACACCTGTCTTTCATAAGAATATAAAAATACACTAAAACATTAAATTATAACATAAAAAATAATTGCTTCGCGTCAATATAAATACATATTTGAGGGGGGGGGGGGGGATACGGAGCGGGAGTACACATAATGTTCCTTTATTTTTTTTAAGAAAAGTTTGATTCTTACTTTTTTCTTATTATACTCGTATCAATTATTTACTTGTAAGTTTTTGCGTTTTTCTAAACGTTTATTATTCAGTATTTAATTTCGTTTTTTAACTAATGTTTTAATCATAATTATTTTTTTTTCGTTGAATGTATGCGCCAGCATCCGCAGTTATGCATTTTGAGTTTAAGAATTTCACTTAAAATACATCAACAAAACTTCGTTGTGTAACTTTTTGGCGATTAATTAACAATGCAAATTGAAACTAGTATACCTAGTAAAGCTGGTTATAATAGCTACACTAAAACTAGGAGTATATTAAATTTAATGAGCTTAATGTGTCAATATACGGGATGAAATCCAGCATATCTTCATTCTGTTAACAATTATCAACCTGTCTTACAATAATGTAGATTCCAAAAAGAACAAAACCATTATTTACCAGTACTAGGTTAGGTTAGGTTGCAGTGGCAGTCCCACAAGGGAACACACGTAGGCCAAGCATTGGCCCTTTGTGATACCACACAATGAAGATTGATTCTACAGTGGGAGTCCTAAATTTTGCCTAACTCAAATGTATTTAGAGTAGGGATCTTTAACGAGTACCTGACATCGTACAGGCTCGGGACCGACGGTTTAACGTCCTTCTTCAAGGGACGACGTGCTCAGATTTATTCACCTCCCGCGTGAATAAATCGAGGGCGAGCGTGAGGATTGAACCCCGGTCCTATCAGTTCAGAGGTGAGCACGTAACCACTGAGCTAGCCTGGCCCCCTTACTAGCGGAACATAAACACGACCTCTCGAACTAGCAGCTTGGTTATCCAAGCGATTTGTGCGTCATGAGTATATTAGTTTAGTAAATAATTCCTTTATAATAATAGTTTTACTGACAATATTGTTTATATGGCTCCCAATAGTTACCCTATTCTGAGTAATATTTAATATTTGTATTAGTACAGTATAACCTTTTTATAAGCAACTGTACTGTTTTTTATAAAATGGTTCTGACTCTTATAAGAAGTGCAAGGTTCTCAATAAAAAATTATGGAAAAAAGAATATTTCGCAGTATAAGTTTTCTATGATACAGGTGTATAAAAATCAACCTATTTAGCAGTAACTGCAACAGAAATATATATTCTCTTGTTGAAGAACATTTTAAAATAATGAGCAAATAGAAACTTAAACGATGCATAGGATTGCATAAATTACTACAAAAAAAAGAATATTTTTAAAAAACTTCAACATACCAAATGTCTTAGCCATTACAAATAATAACCCACGCTGTTGTTACCTGACGTTATTTTGTCAGCTGTCTAGAACGTTCCAAATAATTCCCATATAAGAATAGCTTTAATGACCTGTCTGAGTTGATCATTCACGTAACATATGTGCAGCTGTGTACATGCCTTTATCTATGGCTTCGCATACTGCGAAAAACAGCAGTTATAAGGAAGAAGAAGGCTGCTCGATATATTATTTTTTATAAATTTCTTTAACAAACCTTTATAAAACAGGAAATCTTTTCTATTCTAACATTGCAACCCCAAAATGACTATAAATGCAAAAGACAGAGATTCTCTATATACAAGAGAATGTATATTTCTATTACAGCTACTGCTAAGTAGATTGACTGTTTTACTTACTTGTATCAAAGAAAACTTTTGCTGGGAAACATTCGTATTTCCATATTTTTTTTATAGAGAACCTTATACTTCTAATATGAGGTAGAACCTTTTAACAAGAAACATTATTGTTGCTTATAAAAAGGTTACTGTATTTTATATTCTTAATAGTAGACATCATGCTTCAAAGTTTACAATGTCTACAGCATACTACATGTGCTTAACAATGTCCACCAATAATTATTATTGACACGCCGGTATATGACGAGCTATGTCAGCTTGAGCAAGTTTTCTAGGTTCAACATGTGGAAGTTAAGTGCACACTTTCTATGATACATTAGGTCATTTAACAATATAGCTAAAATTTAGGTAACTTGTCAAGTTGCGTTACAATTAAGGAAAAATTGAGGTATTATTATAAGAAAAGATGTATTCTTTAAGTGTTTAGAATGAACATTGAATTAGATGACAAAATTTATATTACAGTTCACAACAGTCGCAAATCGAACTTATCTTTATAACAACATGAATTAAATCTTTATTCCGTCTGTTTTTCATTTAAGAAATTTATTGAACCACATAATTCAATCATTCGCTGAGAATCAGTAGCGTTCTAGTATATCCACTTCACATCGTGGGTGAAGTCAAGGCCTTTATCATTGTAATTGTGATTTTTTTATGTTGCGCTGTTGTTATAATCTCACAGAGTACAGCGGGAGTTTGCTTTTATGATGCTCTTACTTCACTCTAAGGAAATATATATGATATTGCTTATGTGAATAAACAATGTAACCAATCCTATATAAGTCATTGGCACGTATTTACCTCTTTAGTTCATAAACATGTTTCAATTTACTTCCTTTAATAATTCCTCAACAATACTTATTCTTTCTTGCTACCTGGAATTTGCTATTCATTCTCGATACTTCGTTTTACCATTTGTAGGTCTTGTGGTGTAATTGTTAGTGGTTTGTTCGTTATTTTCTTGTTTGGCTATTGGATTAGTGCTTCGACCACACAGAGTATGCACACTATTGTACTTTATTTTATACAAATTATCATTTCACTAGGAGCATCATGTTTCAATAATAACCTAGTTATATATAAAAATAGTATACAACTTATACAACAGAAGTTGTATTTAACCAAGTTGCAAAACTGACAAAAGGTTTGAGTACTGATACGAGGTCTTGTAAAACAAGTTTTATATATATCCTGATGTGATTTTTCGTTTGTTTTCAAAATTCTTATTATTGTGCAATAAATTACTACAGTGTACCTTCACTAATCTTCAGCTAAGTAAAAATGAAGAAAATACTTCTTCATATATAAGGATAATTGAGACTATAATCTTGAGATTACACTATCAAAGTTTTCTTCTAAATTTAGGAAGATCGCGAGCCACAGGAAAACATATTTTGATCGGTGCCAATAACCGAGGACTCATATCAAAATGTAGAACTAACATTTCTTTTCATCAGTTTTGCCATAGTAACTTGACACCCAATTAAGTACCGTATTTCACGTCATCTAAGACATACCCCATCCTATTTCAGAAGGTGATATATAGGAAAGGTTTAGGGTAGTTAAGCATATATTGTTCAAAATAGTCCAATTGAACATGCTGACACTACACGCAAAGATACTAGAAATATAAAGAAAAGGAGAAACACTTAAATCATCTTCAAAATCTTCTACCAGTAACACTTTCCATTACCGCTAGGTACTGTAGTAGATAGTGCCAAATTACGATCTTCTGTGCCATCAAGGGCATTGCTAATGCTACACTCTTGAAAGTCTTCACAAGATGTCTTCATATACTTGGCCCTCCTAATTGTACCTGTGGTAATCCATGTTTTGGTTACACGGTTTATTAACAGGCATATCCAAAGTCTGTAATTTGCTTCTCAGTCAACTAGAAATGACAGACAGCTAGGTCGGTCTTATATTCTTCCGATCATATTTTTAAAAATTTCAGCTCAAGTGCTCTGAACTGATTCCAAACCAATCAGTACTAGTCCCAAAAATTGTAAAAGAGATTAACATAGGCCTGTGGAAGGTCTCAAACTTCACCTATGATATACAAGATATAGGGTAATTTTTTGAGCCAAAGTTGTTTAAAAAAAGTGCGTACAATATGTTATCAAATACAGTAATTACTTAATTACAAAAGAATGGTACAAAATCATATTAAAGGGGAAAAAATATATATGATAGGACTTATTTCTCCTAAAGATTTTAGGAGATGGTTATAACAGACTATGTTATGTAACAAGATTTCAAAATAAGCACGTGAAATAACAATCTACCTCCAAACCACAAAAAGAAAAGAAACTAAGACCTTTCAACCGTAAGAAGCGGTCAGTTGGTATTTGACTGCTTGTTACGGTTGAAAGATCTTAGTCTCTTTTTCTTGTTGTTTGAACGTTGACTATATTGTGATGTATATACCTGAAGTAAATATTGGTTGATGTCCCCTAATTGGCCATGGAGTCCTTTGAGACCGAGGAGTTGAGTTGCAACTCGCTGACTCAGAGTGCCAACAGTAGTGTCCTTAATGTCCCTCAAGAGATGCTCAACTCCCACCTCCTCTGCTTCTTCGGCTCCCATTTCGCTAGGAACATGTTCAAATGTTTTGCTTGTTGGGCAGCCGTCCTATATAGGAAACAGTAATTAACATTAGAATACTCTAATGAACAAACATAAAATTCTTGCATTTATTTTAAACTAGCTCATACATAAATATTATAATCAAATTTCACTTATAAAAATTAAATTAAATTTATCTTCAATTTGTTCAAAGACTAAGTTTTGTTCAAATGCAAAAATAATGTTGGAAACATTACATATAAGTGAGTTAATCTGAAGCAAGAAAGTTTTTTCACGTTTTTTTTCCAAACGCATATAACTAATCCCCCGTGGGCATAAAATAAATCTCTATGTTGTTTGCCATTGGTACATTTTATTTGCAAACGTTTTAGAAAGTCTGTAAAAGGATTGTTGATACCCAAAAAAAAAAGAGTCCGACCAAAATGAAAATAAGTTTTTAGTTATATGGAGAAAAATTAGAAAGCTAAATTATTTTAGAGAATAATTATCAAATATTCTGTAAGTTTCTTTCCTAATCTTAAAGAAAACAATAATAATTTCATTTTTTAGGAAGTTCTCTCCGTGCCTTTCTTACATACAGATTCGAAACCACTTCCACTTCATCACTGGGAAGGGAATTATTAAATAATTTAATGCCTCATAGACATAGTTCAAACTGAATCAAATCCGATATAACTTTTGAAGTGGGTCCCCCACTATTAGGATACATACCCCCCATTAATTAGGAGTATATTCAAAGATTGAGAACTATTAACATAGTGTTTCTTTCTGTCACTTTTTTAATTGTTTGATATAATTGTGAATTATTTCCAAGAATAATCCCGGCTGGACAATTTTCCAATTGCAATTTAATTTCGATTAAACAGGAACGTATATTTCGGATTTCAGAAAATAGCTATGACACCACCAACCATAACACAGGAAGCTAACAATGACGGCAGAAAATAGTGTAAAAAATGTATATTAAAATATAATTAAACGGCTTCATAAACTGAGAAAACAATGAACTGCAAGTAATGAAAACTAAAACAGAAAGGCTACATAAGTTCTCCTGTATTATGACCGACACTGAGGTCATAAACAGAAATATAGATGCAGATCAAAGTTGCGAAGAGATAAAATTGCAAAGTCCCTTTGTATACATAATCCTCGCACTTTAAGAACAAAATTTTGAATTTAGTGTATCCATTTTATTTAACAATTATGAATGAATCAGAAAGAAATTTAGAAGACTGACATTGTGAACTTCTTCGACAGCCCTATATGCTTCTGTTGGCAGACCAAGGTCCTTTGGCTTCGCGTCAATGATCACAAGTACCGAATTGGGACAGTATCTCCTGATCAGTTCGTTAATAGCGATATCGTTCTGATGCAGCTTCGGTCCTGTGTGATACCACCCAACAACTTTCTCTCTAGCTGTTACAAAAAAAAAAAAGTACATAAATCAATAGTGCATGCAATCGAGTTGCTATAATAATTAGTTACATCTAAAGAATACCAAATGACATTTACAAAAACATACAAATAGTTACATCAAAAGGCTTTATTACTATTTTTATTGATTTTGTGGTGATTGATTAGACTGCTGAAGCCAAGCTGTGAACCCAAACGAGTCAGGAAAAAATATTTAATAGAAAAAAAGTTACAAGGGGAAGAAACGTTACAAGTCTACACCACTTAGCACGTAGACTGCAATTAGTGATTTAACAAATTTCGATTTTTAATGTGTCCAGACTATCATTTCATAATTCTAGTACATATTAAATCAGTTCCTGAAAAAAATCCTTGAAGCATAAATGAAAATTTTTGCATTACAAAAAAGAGTACCAAAAGATTGTCATTTTGGAAATGTTGATACAGCATTGAGGGCTGTTACTGAAATGGGCATAAACATCAAAGGTATTAGGTAAGCATTCTGTACAAATTACAAGATAAAGGGCGAAGAAGCAAGATTGTCATTTTGGAAATGTTGATACAGCATTGAGGGCTGTTACTGAAATGGACATAAACATCAAAGGTATTAGGTAAGCATTCTGTACAAATAACAAGATAAAGGGCGAAGCAGCAAAGTTTTTAAACACATACTAAAGTTCTCCGTAAGACACTCGAAATGATCGAAAATCGTGAGTGTTTTCCTTTTGATATATCTATTTCATTAAAAATGATAGAGTAAGGTATCAGAAGAAGTAAAGTAAAAATGATCAGAAGGTATAAGAAAGTTTTTAATAAAACTAATTCTCTCTAAATAAAGGAGTTCAGGACTAATTGCATTTGCTGTAACCTCCCAGGAATTGACAACATCTTCCAGTTGTCAAAAGTAGAACTCATCCTGATACCCATAATGCTTGTATCAGTCTTACTTGTGGCGTAAATTTACTATTTCCATTTAATTCGCAATACCAGAGTTCAAGAAGAAGATGAGGAATACTGCAAATTTCTGATAAATATTGATGAAGCAAGAGTTGAAAAGAAAGAAAATAAAGAGATTATTTATTTCACACAGTGAAATTAATCATAGGTTCAATGAATAATTTCCAGGAGAAATCAAACAATAGCTGTTAGTGTAGGAACAGAACTCACACATTATTCTCAAAAATTTCATAGCCCACTATAGTTGTCTGGATTGCTCCAACATAAACTGGAACTCAAAAAGGAAGCTCCTTTAGAGTTCACTTCTTCTCAGTCAGAATACAGAATTTTAGACATAGGAAGCATGAATGGATGTTATCAATAATGGTTTGTGCAGATTCTGCAAAGAGGAAGAAACACCGTTGCTGCAAAGAGGTAGGTGCTTCGGGATACTTCCCGGTTTCAACAAAACCATAGAAAAACTTTTACTGCTGGAACCAGCAAAAGTGCTGAACTTCTTGGAGGCGTAGAAGCTAACTGTTGGGGTACTTTAGAACAGAAGAGGGGAAGTACAATAGTTTTTTTTTAAGACACAGTGCTATAGTTACCCTCAAAAAAAAAACTTAAATAATTAATTAGTAGTGCCGTTTAATGTTTAATTAATCATGGTACAGTTAGTACACATCAAGACAATATTCGTATAATTTTAATAAAGGTTACTGAGCAAAAAAACAATGAAAGGGTATTTTCTAATGCAACTATTCTCACCATTGACTTTCTTGAACATTCCGTACATGTTTTCCAAGTAATCGTGATCAAGAAACCAAACAGTTTTATCTTTTTCGTCTTCATCAAAAGGTACTGAAACACAAAATTAGAAACAGCAATAAGAGAATAATTTTCCATTTATCTATTAAGATTATTATCTAGAATGTAAGGTAATTGTAGGAAATATACCAGCAAAACTATTGGAGACATCTAACACTCCTTTAGATTTCCAACTACCAAGTAGAACTCCAACAACACGTTTTTGATTACCAATTTTTCCCATACGATTAAAATGATCTACTACACTTAACAGAACTAAAGGGTGAACAATCACCTTATTAGCAACACAATCCACGCTAGGCATTTTGTCACAGAAATCTTTCTAAACGATAAACAAATGAGGAAGGTTAAAAAGTATGGTTCACGAGCTAGTCATGTTACATATGACAGTGTAACCATTCATTATTGTAATGTTTTTACCTTCATTTTTATAAACCCATAAATGTATATGTTTTTCAATAATAATAATATTTACGAATTTCCTTTATTAAAAAAAAATCACAGAATAATAAATTATCAACATTGTAATGTGGATAACACTGTGTTGAGGTTTCATTAGGTTATGCATTATTGTATGGCGTTTATATGAAATAATTTTTAAAAACAACTAAATGTTTAATTATAACTGATATTTTATATTTGCAGTGCTTTACTGGATGTAAAAGTGAGTATTAGAGTCATTAGATTTCATGCTTTACTGATTATAATATGTCTGAAGACATTGGTGAATCAAGTCAAATTAAAGTTTTGGAGCCTGTGATTGAGAATGAAAGTGGTACTACTGATGACAAAACAGAAAATATTGGCGATAATGAGAAAGCAGAAGTTTTGAATGATCCAGTTCAAGCTTCATTGGATATTAACACTACTAAAGACGTAGTTTCTGTGAATGAAGTAGTACAGCAAGACCTTAAAGTAGATGAATCTCCTCCAAAGTCAGATAAGGCTATTGAAAGTGGAATAGTTGAAAGAAATGTATCAGACGATGATTTACAGTCAAATGTGAAGGATAAACATATAAGTCAAGATGTCAGTGATGGCGATTCTGATTATAAAGATGCTGAGATAATTCCAAATAACAGTGGTGTAGAAGATAAGGAGGGGGAAGGAAGCATTAGTGAAGGTGATGGTGGGGATTCTGGAAGTAGTGCAGAAGATTTAAGTTATCATAGAAGAAGGAGGACATCAACAGAAGAAAGTAAAGGTAATGAGAGTGACTCAGAAAGTGTTGGAAAATCTGATTTAGAGGAAGATGTACCTGCAGCTAGAGAATCCGGTGATGGTGAAGAAAAAGTAAAAGATAAACCTCTTGATAAGGATGAAGATAAGAAAGATCCTCAATACATACCCAAAAAAGGAATGTTCTATGAACACGATGACAGGACATATGAATCTACTGAAACTCCTACTGTAGAAACGAGCAAAGAAAAGAAGAAGAAAAAGGTTGTTGCAGACAAAATTGATAGGTGGGGTCATGATATGTTTGACAAAGTTAGGCAAACTCCTAAATCAACTCAAGATTTAATAGATTATTATGGATATGATATTAGAAATGAAGAAGAGCCACCAAAAGCATGGAGAAGTCGAAGGTATGGGAGGGGCCCAAACAGATATACTCGGCAGTGGCAAGATGAAGCTGCATATAAAACAAAAAGGAGACCTGCAAAAAGTCCTAGACCTTTCAAACAGAAACAAGAAGAGTTTCCAACTGTTGAAGAAAGTGCCCAAGGGAATTTTAATAAGTTTAATAGAAAACCTAATTATCCTAGTAATTCAGGAAGTAGAAGAGGTAGAAATAATTCATCTGGCAATAGGAATCGGTCTTTAGGAAGGAAGAATCTTCAAAATATCGATGAAGGTAAGGGTGACACTTCACACAATTTTCATGAAAAGAAAACGAATAATTACAACGATCAAAACACAGCGGACGAGTATGAACATAGGGAAACAAAAGTTGATAAGAATGTACTTCTGAATAAGAAGAAAGCGCTACCGGCTTTTAAGACAAAAACTGATGCAGAAGCTGATATCGCAGCACTCTCTAGAGAGTTTTCGAATGCTGTAATAAACGTTAGTAGGGATGGAAAGATATTGCCAATGGGTACGAATTTTGGTATTAATAATTCAACTCATGTAGTTGCAAATGAGGGTAATGAACCAAAGAAGGAAATGAAAATGGATCAGGGTGGTGTTGCTGATTCGGAAGAAACAAATAAAGATAAATTTCTTAGACAAGAACCTCAACCGGTGAATAAATCGAAAAGATATTCTACTCAGAGACAACGGTCTCTTCCTCAGTCGAACCACATACAACAACAGCCTCCTCCACCTCCTCCCCAGCAACAGACTCAACAGTTCATTCACCAACAACAATTCTTCTCCCCACCCTCGAACGATCCTGAACAACCGATGTATGGAGGATATAGTGGACAAAACCCTCCAGTTTACCCTGACTCAATGCAGAGTGTAGTGTTCCTGCCACCTCAGTATCCTCCTCCTCCACCTCATCTCATAAACTATGGATTACCTGCACCGCAGCAGTATGGAATGCCTTTAGCTCCTCCTCCACCGGATATGTATTCCAATCAGCCTGGTATAACGTACTACAGTCCACAGACTCAGGTAAGCAGCAGGCCCAATACGTCGCGTAGAGTCAAAGTGGCAATACCAATAGTGCCTCCACCCGACCAGCAGGACTCTGCACCATGCACGTAAACCAACCAAAACTTGTAAATATGTGCACAGTGTTGACTTACTTAAATCAGAGTAATAAAATAATGTTAATATTTTAATTAAAAAATACATTAATGATTATTGCATTTTTATATTATATAATTCAAATATAAAGTTACAATGGTTGCTTAATCTACTGGTCCTAGTAGTTTTTTCAGTTTTTGGGGGAAATGTTTTATTAACAAATTTGTATGATTTATTTCAATAAACTTCCAATGAATTTACATTGATGGGCATTTTCATATATAAAATTACAGTTCAAATTATTTTTTTTTTCATTTAGATAAGCTTTTATCTTTAAACGTAAAGTAACTGAATAACATGTCCTTTTGTTTGTAATTTTTTTTTAATTTTTTACTTGGTTTCATTAATTAACAATTAATCATTATATAGAGTTTTTTTCTAATTTAGTTATTCCATTTACCAAGAAAATATTATAAAAACAAATTAAAAAGAAATCCATATATGCAGGGTTGTATAGAAAACATAATGTATTTATGTTTATAATAGAAGCTTTATTTTACTATAATTTGTATCAGTTATTTCTTGCCTTACACTAAATGTGGCTTGTTTATAATAAGATTTTTAGTATTTTTTGTTTAAATTAGTTATTTCGCTCAAATTTATATTTTAATTTAAGCATAACGGCGCCTGACCATGAATAGTTCATTTAATATAACCATTTTAGTTTTAAGCACCCTGGAAGCTAATTTGATTTTAGCTATGATTGTTTATTAAGAAAAAAACATGCTTAGTATGTGGTAATCTTAACCATGGATTTTAAATACTCAGTCTATATTTTGTAAAATAAGCTTTATAGTTGTTCATTCGATTCTCTAGAACGTTTTCTTCTTGTGCCAGCATATAGATAATCTCCAAGAGTTATTTGTTGTTCTTTATTTTTTTTTGTTTCTTGACCATTGTAAAGTGAAATATTGTTAAGATTTCTTTTTTGAAAACAGTAATTTCTTATGTTTGTAAATTATTTTCAACAAAATTCTGGTAATAAAAGTGGAGTTAAATTTTGATTTTTATTTACCTCCTGTTCATATCTGAGAGTGTTTTTAAGGCAGTTTCTTGAATTAGTATTTACAAATCCTGAAAAGTCACTTATTAATAAGTTTATGATTTCAATGTTTTTAATGAATATTTCATAAAGGTTGCATGTTGTGTCTAGTTTATAGAAATATAATGGAGTAAATATACCATATATAGGAATTTGAACAATTTTACATTTATTGATGGAAGATTATGGTCCAGTGGTCTTACTCAAAAGTTTTATTTTCAAATATGTATATTTGGCTAAAATGTGACCATTGCTTTCAAACTGTTATGCATCTCTGACTTAAGTGCTATCTGTTTTAATATTTGCAGTTGGATATATTATCATAAATCTTAACTAAAAACACAGACTAGTGTTGACATATAATATCAAATGACATTATCTGTGAAAAAAGAGAAATTGTTCATATATTACCTTGGCATATTGCCACAGTGTATTTTCCTCCACCACGCTATTATTCTTTGATGAAAATGAATCACCGACTGGTTCAGAAGTAACTAACTTTAGGGACTCCAAAAGTTCACTTAAGCAGTCCTAGAACAAAATGATTAACCCCATTGTAGCTGGTTTTTGTGTCATTATAAGGTCAAATGAATTTTTTAAATCTTTCAACAGCAATGTTATAGAACAATCTATTGCGTTTAGTAGAATAAAGCTTTAAAACTTCGTTTAAAATAACTAGCAAGGGATTTTTCCTTGCTAGTTATTTTAGTTGAAAGTTTTCTTTTTACACTGTTCATTGATAACTTTTATGCTTTTTCCTATATAGTTTACCACAATAAAGAATTGATAATAAAACCATAATTTAATTCAAAATATAACTAACTTCTTCTTTCTTAAATAACTTCCAGAAATAAGTTATTACTAAATTATTCAACAATGGGTTTAGGCTGTTGTGGGACATTTAAAACATTCCTTTCCTAGAATTGCACAACCTGGAATGAACCTTTCTTTTCATGAACCTCCCCTGCACTTCGCCAGGTTGAATTGTTATATGTTTTCTGTTAATCTATGTAATGAGCTGTGTACTCAATTATATCTTTGAAATCCTAAATCTGTGTGTACTATGAACCATTACCCAATAACAATTTGGAACGGACCGTCAACAGGTTATGGGCCCAGGCCGTTAAATATTGTTATTTGAGTAAAGTTGTGACCGTGTGTTTGAACTTGGAGTCTTGTTGCAATTTTTTTTTTGTATTTTTGACCAATGGAAGCGACAAAAGTCAACATTAGCCTTCTCGAAGGAAAGAAAAACTGGTCTACCTGGAAGTATAAGGTAACGATTTTATTAAAAAGTACTCCTGGTGCACTGGATATTGTGGAAGAGAGAGTGCTTGCACCTGAAGATCCTTCAAAGGATGCAAGTTCATCAGTGGTAAAGACATTTGAGAAAAATTTAAATCCTTTACCAAGTTAGATAGTATTGTTCTGTTGATTATTACTACTAACATGACGGAGGACACTTTGAAGTTGGTAATGCGCTTTTCCAATTCTAGGGATGTTTGGCTGGAATTGCACAGGTTATTTGATGGCTGCAGGGAGGCCAAAGCATTTGACTTGTGTATCCAATTTTTCGGTTATAAAATGGATCCTTCTGATGACATGGTAGGACACACGTCAAAACTAATGAATATATGGAATGATTTAAATGTTATGGATAATAATGGAGAATTGCTTGATTTGCTCCTTATTTGTAAAATTTTAGAGACACTGCCTGAGTCTTATTTTTCATTCAGTTATAGCTGGATTTAATGGCCAAGTCTGAGAGGTCCTTGGCAAACTTGACCACTCAGCTATGCACGTATGAAAGCGCCCTGTCTGGAAAAGCAGAGAGCAGTAATGCCAATGAATTATTGGTAACTTAGTACTCAAAGTCATCAAAAAGTACTACCAGTTCTCACAGCATCCACCCAAGAAGATAGTGTGTAACTACTGCAAGCTTCCTGGACATAAAATAATATTTTGCAAAAAGTTGATTTCTGATGAATGACTACCTAAAACAGAGAAATTACCCAAAAATCTCATGGAAAGGGGGTTAACATGATGTTGTTGGCCGCCACCTACTGCATACTGTCAGTTGAGTGCAATCAACAAGACTGGTTTGTTGATAACGGAGTCACGAACCACGTCTCACTGGAAAGATATGATACGTGATTTCAAACCATTCTCGACGGATCACATGGTGACAATAGCGAATGGAGAGTCGATGAGAGCCTTTGGGAAGGGCTCAGTGGTCATCGTTGCTCTAGTGGATGGGCGACAAGAAAATATCACATTGAGTGATGTGTGGTATGTACCTGATGTAAAGAAAAACTTATTCTCTGTTTTGTCTATTCAAGATAAAGTTCTGAGTAGCAAGTTCGAGTCAACGGGAGAGAAATGCTGCTTGATCATTGATGGTGAGACCAAACTGGTTGGTTCAAGAAATAGATTTGGAGGCCTTTATAAGCTTCACATTGTCACAACTCAACCACCCGCGCTCTATTCAACTTGTCATGAAAACCTGCTTCAACTTCACCATGAACGTATGGGACATCAGAATAAACGCCATGTAAGGGAAACGGTTAAGAGAGAGCTTGGTATAGACCTTCCACTTGACAGTGAACTGTGTGAAGGCTGTATCTACGGTAAGGCACATAGAAAATCCTTTGGAACAAGGGTTAGATCCTGTAAACTGGGTGACCTGTTACATGCGGATGTCTGTGGACCATTTGTATCTTCTTATTCAGGATACAAATACTTCGTTCTTTTCAAGGACGATTATACACGTTTTCGCTTTGTCTATTTCGTAAAACATAAATCTGAAGTGATCAATAATTTGAAAACTGTTTTAGCTGAAATAAAAACTGCTGAGTACAGCGTGAGAGAGCAGCTTTCCGATAACGGAGGGGAATTTGATAATCTCGCTGGTATCAGACGTATTTGTACATCATCTTCAGGGCTTGGAAAGTGTGCTAATGGTTATTTAAGTTACATGAGAATTATTTGGTTATAGGTCGAAAAACACTACTTTGCTACAGTCATCTATCATTTAACTATAACAAAGTAGTGTTTTTCGTACCTATAACCAAATAATTCTCATGTAACTTAAATAACCATTAGCACACTTTCCAAGCCCTGAAGATGATGTACAAATACGTCGAAACGTACCTACGTCAAAATAAATACCTACCACATACTATATATATATAATTGAAAATTACGCCAAACATAGCTAATACCTTTTTCCCAAGAAGTTTCCCAATTTTTCAAAATAACGAGAGTGTTATATTGATAAAGTTGTTAAGAAACAGTTATCAGCTAAGATTGGTGTAATTTTCAATAATGTGTATGTCAAGGAAGGACTGCTAACAAAATTTACATACATATATAGAACAGGATTTTACAATAAACACGTGAAAAACAATGAACGTTCAAAAACCAATCAAAAATGTGAATAAATACTAATATGTTTCAACCGGAAGAATATAAATATATATATATATATATATATGTAGTATTATACTAGCTATACTGGAGCTGCGCATTCGCGGCCACGTCCCCTTACCTCCAACCCCGACCCTGCGCACCCAATTGCTATGACCCCCTTCCCACCATCACCCTCTCAACAGCCTCACCCCACCCACCATGCGCAGCCTCTACTCTCATAGATCTCTACCCACTGATCTACCTCAAGGTCTGTTATGTTATGATTGGGAGTTGAGGTCATTCCACGAGATGGCAGCATCCGCCTAAGTCGACATTTTGAAAATAATATTAGGATTAATGACATGGATAATTGTTGCGATAAAGGCTCGTATTATATTTAAAACAAATATAATGTAATACTGTTAGTGTTAATGACGTGGATAATCGAGAATTTACATGCTCAGGATGATGTCAAGACGTGTCTTATTTTAGTTTAATATAAATGTAGTAATGGAGATGAAATTAGCTCACTCGACAAGCAAAATGCCAATATTGGATTGAATGCATCACTATGTGAGTGATATTGCGTCAGATTAATATAAATAATTTTAATTTGAGAATATTAGTCAGGCATGACTCACCAAGTTGGGGAGTCATTTACCTTAGCCTGTCCTTCTCCTCAGCCTGTCCAGATATGAATGTTGGCTCAAGTCCAGACACGCATGCCTGCTCAAGGTCAACAGATGCCTCCTTCGATGAAAATTTTCAAAATTCTCTATATATACTTTAAACATATTGAATAAAACTCATTCAAGATGCAAAACAAATTTGGTCAGGACATTGCTGCTCGTCGAGATAATAGTACAAAAAATACCTTACAATATTTATTGGATAGAGTGGAACAAATTCAAAACAAAGTGAATATTACAACACTGATATCGGATAGTGACATTGCCTTATTCGGACTTTTAAAAGACTATCTGCAAAATAGTCTTGTTACTGAGTTACCTTTAATAGTGCAAAAGGTAACTGAGTTACCTTCCTTGTACATACCTTTTATGTTACCTTCTAGTTCTTACCTTGTTTGCTCTCTGATGACATAAATTGAATGGCCTCAGAGCATTTTTTCTGTTTTCTTTTTTTCCTTGGGGTTTGTTTTCATTGATTGCATCACGTGTTTATTGTGATTCATCTGCATATATATATGTATATATAAAATACAATCAGGGTAAGATATTGGTAAGCAGGAAATAGATAGCATACACTTGGAGTTTCTTATTTTTGGTCTAAATAGGGATGCCAATCGCACTTGCGATGCGATGGCTGAAGACAGTCTCCGACTCTTTTCACCTGATGACGGAGACGGATTCAATTATTTAATTGAAAAAATTGTAGAGAAACGAAAAAATGGTGATGTACTTGTAAAATTTCAAGGTTATGATAAACAGGAATGGATAAAGAAAAAAGACTTTGTAAATTGAAAAAAAATATATATTTTTAAACAAAATCACGATTTGTTACATTTTTTCCTCCTCTTTTTATTTACTAAAATAAAAAAATAAGTTTAAATTCATAACTGAATTTAAACTGAAAATTAAAGACTATATGTATGTTATGTATTTACTGTTTACCTATATTTGCCCTTCGTTTTTTGTTTTCTTTGGATCATTTTCTTGAAGTTATATATATAATTTTTATTATTAATTTTTAATTTGAACAATGATTTATTGATTATAGAGTCGCCTATGTTTGATGATATACTTCATGATATATATATATATATAAAAACAACCACTACAATGAACAATTTAAATGTAGTTCATAATCAAAATAACGGTAAAAGAGCGATAAATTGGGAGAGATATTCTCAAAGATGCACAGGGACATCAAGTAATTTTAAAAGGAATAAGTTTATTGGTATAATAACGTAAGTAATGTTAAAATATTTTGACATGATATGCAGTAGTATTATTCGAAAATTAAATCAATGAATAAAATTCTTTTAGAATAAAAAAAGTCAGTACGTTTTAATCAAGCAGTCGCAGACAGAGTATCATAAAGAGTATGGCTCAGTGTTTGTGACGCACTCTTTTTAATAAATTCGTATAAGGAAAAGAGGTCAAGTTTATAGAGATAATTTAAAAGAAAAAATAGGTTATAAACTACTGTAAAGAATTTAATAGTGTTTATTTTATATATATAATTTATGTGCATATCAAGACTTATTTACAACTCATGCTGGAATTTATGATTTCTAATAAATAGTAAAGTGAAGTGTTTCATTCTCAATTAAGTTGGTAATCGTCATTAAAAGGCTTGTTTTAATAAACTGTGCTAGAAAAATATTGAAAGTTTAGATGGAGATAGTGTTTATCCCCATGATTAGATTAATTTATTATTGCATAAATTTGCTATAATCAATTAAAAATTTGATATTTAGCGTACTTGCGAATTATTGTGCAAGCCATTTTTGTTGTTAACTTCATTATAACTTCATTATAACTTTCTTAAGAAATAACTTTTTTTGATTGAATGATATTAATCTTGTCCTGATTTTCTTACTGAGGTTTACACGTTAGTATTTGTAGGGTAAAAAGTTAATGAAATGGTCTCCACATATAAAAAAATTAATGGTATAAACAACGCGTTTCGAACACATAGTGTTCTTCCTCAGGCATTAACTAAGCCTGAGGAAGAACACTATGTGTTCGAAACGCGTTGTTTATACCATTAAATTGTTTATATGTGGAGACCATTTCATTAACTTTTTACCCTACAAATACTAACGTGTAAACGTTAGGCATTAACTAAGCGTGAGGAAGAACACTATGTGTTCGAAACGCGTTGTTTGTACCATTAAAATTTTTATATGTGGAAACCATTTCATTAAAACTTTTTACCCCACAATGAGTAAATACCACATAATAAGTGATTGCACTACGTTAGAACGTTAGTATTTATTTTACGTGTTTACTGTAAAATATTGTCGTTGATGCATAAGTAATATTTAAATAAATAGAAAACAACATAAAACAAATCACTTTCTTAGATCCATTTTATTAAGAGTTCATCGTCTGGAGATGAGAACAGATGAAGAAGTAGAAGAAATATTAGACTAAAAGGTGGACGTCGAATACACATCAGAATTATCACCCCATTTAGCTCTCAAGTTAGAAGGGTACTAAGTTTTCTTTGATTATTCTTTTTATTGTTTTCTAGTCTTTCCAATAATGATTTTGGATGAAACTATGATAGCATAAATTAATCCTCTGTGTTTAAAATAAGGGTGTAAGTTTTTGCTGCGTTCTGTACTGTGCTCTGTGCATTTTAGTTTTGTAAGTTTAGTTGGACTACCTTTTTTAAATATTGAAATGTATATTATTTGATTTTATAGCTATAAATATATTTTCCTGACGACGATGCATTTATTATTTTCCCATGAATATTTTATGACCTAGTAACATTGGAATAGTAAATTTGCACTAAAAATTACAAATGTGATGTCCATCTGCGGTAATCACAAATTCCGTTATACTGATTAAATGTATATAGCTAAATTAGAACAAATGATGTTATTAACTTGCTTATCAATAAGTTTGATGAAACTTTACCACTATATGATGATTAAAACAAAGTGCTAAATTAAAACAAGTGACGTTATTAACTTGATTATCAATTAGTTTGATGAAGCTTTACCACAATGTGTAGATATATCTCCTCGTTAGCTTTATTAAAAATAAATCCAAAACTAAATATAATGTCAACGAGTTTGATATTTGGCATTCATGTGACACTATGTGTAAGCCACTTCAGATTTTTTGTCTTTATTTTTGTTTTCAGTTTTTAGTGCCCTCAATCTTTCAGATTCAATCACAAGTCATCATTTTTACACCTTTTATGAAGAATTACCTTTTTTTTTATAAAAAAAAACCCTCAAATATATGCCATCATCAGTCCCTTAATAATTGCTAAATTCAAACTTCTTAAAAGTAGTAATTTTTTTTAAAAAAAAATATGCGTCTAAAAACACATAGTAGGCATAAAATTATGATATGTTGGCTCAAAATTGTGCCACTAATCGACACTATAATGTCTGTTTTTTGAGTAAAGTATCAATATGATTTATCAAACGATGTGATAGCTATCGTGTTCATTGACTTTGTATATACATACCCACACACTAACCCATCCACAAAGACAGAAACATCAAAAATAGTCATTACGTACACCCTTCAAAATGTCAAAATATATATCTGCATAATTTACTATACTTACATTTAAGAAAATCGTGTCAGATAATAAATATGGTATTTTTTAGTTTTTTAAACTTAATTTTTAAGAAGAATTCATAATATATTTGACAAGGAAGAAGTTTTTTTTTAACTAAATTATATAAAATTGAAGCTAGATATCAACAACATTACTTTAAAGGTCTAATATTTGGAGAATATCATCAGAATTGTCGGCGCAATGGTTTTATTTTAAGAGATGTAGAAATAAAAATTCAGTTCCAAAAAGTTACCCTTATTAACTAAGTTTCATACTTATTGCAGAATTCATTTAAATAATCTTTTATAAAGCTACATGCTTTATACCACTATGCCACAGTACCATGAAAGGTGTGTTAATAAAACTGGCATCTTATAGATTATATTTCTAGTTTTAATCATATGTTTAAAAAAACGTTGAAATATATTGTTTGCAATATAGTGCTTCACAATAAAAAAAGAAAGGGTGTAACCCTTGAAATAGATTAATGCGGTATTATGGAAACATATGACTAAATATAGGTCAAAAAGGTAGCAAGGTGGACAGGAACTTTGTTAAGGGCGAGAATGCTTGTTTTTGGAGCACCCTTATAACCGTTACTAATTAGTCATGCCTTATTAGGGTTGCCGTCTAAAGGAGAGCCGAGGCAATCATTAAGCTTCGGTAATGCCAGCCTTCACAAACAGCTAAGCATTATATTTTAGCCCTTCAAAAAGTTTTGATTTCAATATACAACACTCTCATTACATATAAAACATAAATTATAAAAGTAGTTATTGCTTTATAACGCAAATAATATACAATCGAACTGGCAATTCAAAACATTCTTTTTAAAAGTTAATTAAAATTTGAAATTATATTAATAAAAATTTGGTACAATTACATTATTAGATAATTTTATAATATATCTTTGAATAAGATAACTATAAATTTAATTGACCTTCTTCTATATTCTCATTATACTATTTCACCTTGTCTTGCTGCTTTACAAACTTTTTTTTAGTCTTCTACATTTCACCTCAGAAAAACTCATTTTTGTCTTTTATTATTGATGTAAAATAAAAAAAAAAATCATACTATTCCTGTAATGTAAGGGAAATAGTTTTTTTATTTTCATACATTCCTACTACTACCTATAAAAATATTTTAAATAAAGTTTAAATCACCGGTATTTAGTTTTATTTAAAGTTAGAGAAACTGAACACATGCCAGTTGATTTGTCCCATTTGTCTATCAAAAGGTAGATAATTTCTGAACTATTCATTTCTATACAGATTCAATAAGTCAATATTTCATTTGTCAATAACTTGATATCATTTGTCAATATCATGCTGGCTTAAAAACTTTTCAGACATCAATAAATATTTGTCACCATAACAACTTAATGAAACATTAATCAAAGAAAAGGATAGATATTGTGATTCTACAGCACAAAGAATACAAGTTGAATATAAATGAAATAATACACACAAATAAATAAAACGATTAAAATAATAATTCATAAATAATTAATATAAAAAATAAATTAATATTCAAATTTTTATATTAAATTTAATTAATAGAAAAGATAAAAGTTTCATTTATTTAGGGTTGATGATCAAAATTTGCGTATTTGTTTTTAAAATATTGTAATCTGAAATTTTGCTATCAGTGTTTTGTGTGTTATATAACTGTTGCAGATTTAGACCTAGACATTATCCAAGAAATCACCTGTTTATGACTTACCAATATGTTTTAAAGATACCTTATATAAAATAATTTTTTACTAGCAGAAGTATTCAAGGTGTGAAACTTTAGAGCTTATTGAGTTTAAATAACCAAAAATTAGCTCCAAAATATGCATATTATTAGAAACATTTTCTCTTATAACGTCATTAGGCAACGTAACTCGGTAATATATAAATAAAGTATGTATTTTTCAGCAGCCTGCTTCAAACAATTGTAGAATATATATCATTATGAGGGTTCGTTACTTACACCATTGATTGAGTTTTGACAACAAATAGACAACCGCTTTAAACTTATTATAATAAATTTTCACAATATATGAGTACAGTGAAGTCAAATTTTTAATTGTAAATTGTTCTTTATTACCATGTACGTTGTGAATTGACCCCCTCGCTATACCCTTTGTTTGTTTTTTATCCGTTCCAAATGTCGACTTCCTTTTAGTTAGTCCTTGGGTTGTTTAATGGTCCTTCATTTTTCTAGTAATATCATTACTGATATAAATACCATAAGACTGTATTAAATGTACAGCCATTATTAATGTTGTAATCATTATTAGTTAAAATTAATTAATTATTTTGCGGCTTGATGGAAAAGAAACCAATTAGTAGATATCGTGAACGCCCTACATACTGGAAGATTGATATTGATGCCTTGACAGTTTGACATCCATATCTTTCAGCATTCACTATGTGCATTTAAATAAATTACTATTTTTATAGGCTTCACAAAAACCAGTATTTTAAAATGGATGTTTAATTTTCAAAAACATCAACTTGGAGACATTATCAGTGTTCATAAAAAAAAAGCTTGTTGACTGTTCCTTGTTACCAGGTATGTATTTAAATCGTAAACTGAGCTTCCAATTTTATCTGGTTATACAGTTTTCTTTTCTTCCGTTTCAAACTTTGGTTTTTGGAATTTAATTTTTTCCAAAAACTCCTGTATATACACCCACCCACCCACACACACACACACACACACACACACACTCACGCACACATCATCATCACGCACACATTAATCGAAAAAACGTCAAAAAAGGACTTTAGGGGCCTCAATACATGTTAATTCGTTAGAAATCTAGATATTTAATGTTTTCATGACCACTATACTTTACTAATAATAAAGTAGAGATCAAAAGAAAATGTATTAAGATAAAAATTGTTGAATTTGCTAATACGATACGTGTAATTAAATCAAATAAACAGCCAGTCACCAAAACTTATCAAAGGATTAAGAGAAAACTTTGACATTACTTTGAAAAGTTTTATTACTGATAAAACTTTGATATTTATCCCTGTACAACAGGGATAAACAGAACAAAAACAACCATTACCATATGTTAACCTGTTGCTCTCATACTGTTCCTTTAGGAGGGCGTTTGGTTTCCCACTCTTTTTTGTCCTGATGACGGTTAAACAGAAAATTAGAGACTGTATGTGTTTGCATCTGTTTAATATTTTCCTTTAAAATCATATATTTGGAAATTTAGGTAACACTTCTTTCTGTAAGCATATACTATTATAAATATATATATATAATTTGCAGAAACGTTCCTCTTATTAACTTTCTCTAAATTCCTTGATAATGTTTTAGATATGGCATCTAAACTAAATAATATATTTGTTTCAACTCTTTCCTACAGTTATCTTCGAGACAAAAATGATTCTGTAGAACTTTTCTTATGTGTATCAATATATAAGTAGAAAATAGTGACAAAATTTTAATGTTATTTGGTACTGACCAGATATTGACAGCGACCACTAGTTCACTCAACCCTCGGCTATGAAAAAACAACTTCAATGGACAGGGTTCAAAGCCGGTTTGAATTTTGCACGCAGAATCGAATTAAGATGTTCTCAAACGTTCTGATTAAAAATACAGGTTCACTAAGTGTTTTACATAGGTGCAGTTAACATGTAGCTAATCTTGTATACATTTTTCTAATACTAGAACAGAAATATTACCCCTGGTAATATTATGGAACACATAACTGCGCCATTTGCATATGATAACTCTCATCTATAAACTACATCGATTTTTTTTTTTTGTGGCACAAGTTCAGAGAATTACCATAATAGCTCTTTTAAAAGAGGGAAAGAGAGAAAAAGGAGGGAGCAGAAAGAAATGGTTGACTGCTATATCACAAAATGACATCTATTGTCTCCTCAACGGGAACGTTTAATAAAGATTCAGCATCAAGAGAACCCTTTGTTCCTTTTAGTTGATGGCTTGTAATCTTTATAAAAAGTTGTTTGTAGACTTAAGAAGTCATTCTATTGGTAGACATGAACTTCAATGCTTTAGCAGAACTATATGCTGGTGTTATCAATATGTTATTGTTAAAACCAGAGATAACTATAATCCATTGTATTGTAGATTCAAATATATTTGAATTTTGTGATGTAAACATCACATAACCTGTTTTAAATCACATCATATATTATTTAAAAAAAAAAAATAAACTAAATGAAAAGTAGGCAGAATGGGTATTTCAATTATTCTTGATTCCAAAATTTTTACTTTGAATTTATCTACTGAAGTAATAATTTTAAATTTTGTTTGACATGATATGATTTATGATAAGAAATTTTAGAAGAAACATTTGTTAGAAGAAACTTCTGTTAGAAGAAACATATAGTATTTGTTTTCTGAATACTATCTTAATGAAACAAACTAAATATTATTTGTAAAAACATTGAAAATTACAACATAACATACAAGTTGAAAAAGCTACAGATTCATTCTCATCGCTAAAAATTATTTGATTAAATTAAAATAACTGATTTTGTTAGTGACATATTCTTCTGTTTCATGGTTTATAGAGTGCTTTATTTAATATTTAATTAACAGTATAGTAAATTTACAGTTGAGAAACTGTTAAAATGGAATAAACTTGTTAGTATGGTATTGTGTGAACATATAAAAGCACGATAAATAAATCTATTTGAATGGTAGTAGTTATTTACATAGATTTGGATGAACTTACACAAAAATTACAATTGCTGAGAATTTTTAGTACTATATAACTGTAGAGAATTTAAAATCAAGTCATTAATACGTAGCAAAATTTACAACTTTTGAGCATTAAGGTACAACTGGAATAAGTCAAGGGATGATTAGAAGGAGTTGGACTGTAGTGTTCACTTAGCGAAATCTTCAATGTTGAAGTTAAAATCCTATATTTTAAAGTGTTAAATACAGTTCTATCTAGTGAAACTTTTATCTTAGCCCTTTAAATTTTTTGATAGATGAGCAATAGTAACAACATAAATATCAGCTATATTATGATAATGAAGGAATTAACCTCTGTAATTTCTTGTTATCAAAATCTACAAGAACAAAAAATTTAGATGTATGAATGAACGATGAAATCATCAATTTATTTGATTGGCTTTTGAAGGATTTTTTTTTATGCAGGACTACTATATTTCTTCAATCAGCAGAGCCTTTTAGGGAAAATTTGAAAAGTTATACTCATGACTATTCTTGTACCACTTCATAGACTCTATTTTGTTCCTTGATATACTTATGTTGTATTTAGTAATTTGAATTAAACTAGAGTTACAATACTTTTTTGTGATTATTGATAATAATTTTACTCCCAGTATATACCTGAAAGTGTTTCTGTTAATCGTTTTCTGTTTTCAATTCAGTAATTTAAATTAAGCGAGATAATTTATTCTGTCTAATTTTGTTGAACAGAATTTTTAGTTCAAACATACAATAAGGTCATAGAGCATCATTTTTACTTTTCATATAAATATTATCTTCTTTGCAAGAATTTCAGATTCACTTTAATATTTCTACTGCACTTTACATTTTCAGTTATTTTATAAAAAAAATTTCTGGACATCGTAATTGTAACACTTTATTGAATAGAGGTTACTGAATATTATAACAAAAGTATCTGTAGGAGGTTCAGATATCTTTGACACTTTGTAAGGAATTAGTTCTATGTTCCCGGTATCTAAGCTTCTTATGTCTAAAGATATAATCCTCTTACTTCCATTTCAAATAAAATCAATATTTTCAAAATATAATAATCAATTTACTTGAGATCCATTCAAAATTATAATTAACTAAACATCTTTTGATTTTTAAATAAACTAATGTTTAATAAAAATTAATTTGAATATATTTACTGGTGATTTTAATTTTCAATAATTTCAATGAAATAAAACTTATTTGGAGTAAATTATTTTGAAAAAAAATGTTATTTGCACAGGTTGTATACCAGCAATGTGATGTGAACATATGTTCTGCTTAGGTTTACTTTAACTGTAAGAGTACATTGTAAAGAAATGTCCTTAACATGGGTAAATTTTAAAAGAGTTTTAAGTATATATAAGAACAATGTGTATGGATATATATATATATATATATATATATATATATGTGTGTGTGTGTGTGTGTGTGTGTGTGTGTGTATGTGTGTGGGTGAGAGAAAGAGAGAGAGAGAGCGAGAGAGTTTGAGAGAGAGGTCTTATGAAGTTGAAAATATTACCCCTCATGTACTATTAGTTTAAAAGTGAAAGTCAAATTCTTCATCTGCATTGAGGGTAGTTTAATTAGATAAAATTATGCTATTGGGATACATAAATCGTAGAAATAAAATTATTAAAGCCTGCAGTTTCATCCCATGTCTACCTAATGCGGCTTTTTACACCCATTGCGACTTCGCATCGAATAAAACATCAACCCTACTGTCATGATTAAAACTGTTAAATAAAAAAAAGAAAACAGGCACTTAAACTTAAATGTTTTAATTAAACAAAGAAATACATTGTTTCTTGTAAATTTATTTTTAGAGAAAATATATTTCAATTAGAGCCGGACATGTAAGTGGTTCTATACCGCTGTTATTGCTTTAATTTACCTTCTGTTTGAAATATAGAGGCAGGAAAGAATTGCGTTTGGGTGAATCTCTTGATATACTTTTTCAAGGGAAATACACTTAATAAGGTCCCCAGAGTCCATAAAATATGTTTTACAAATTTTTCTCCATGTGAAACGTGCATCTGTGTTGTTTGTGTAATAGCACACGGGTTTATACGTGTTTGTATGTGTATGTACATGTGGGTCCTAACACATTCTATATTCATCTTCCAATATATATATATATATATATATATATATATAGTGTTGAACTGAATTGCCTTAATCAAACATACCTTTCTTTTGAGCAGTTTTTCATATTTCCTCGATAATTTCAAATTGTCTTGATTTCAAGACGATTTGAAATTATCAAGGAAATATGAAAAACTGCTCAAAATAAAGGTATGTTTGATTAAGGCAATTCAGTTCAACACAATTTGTATAAAAGAAGGTCTGCTCCCTATTTATACTAATATATATATATATATAATACAAAATAAGAGAAACATAAATAAATGCATACAACACTCACTACTAAGTATATATATATATACATTAATACATAGAAAAGAACAGAGAAAGTCACAACAGAACTCACTTTGATATGTCGACATCCGTTATCAGGAAGAAGTACGAAGTACTCGCGTTGAGAAGCAAACTGCAATATATATACAAAACTAAAGTTTATCTGGATTTGGTCAGCTCTTCAGGTTCAAATTAAACACTCACTGCCAACGTTTCGGTTTTTATTTAAAAACTTTTTTATAGGCAGAAGTATAACTTTTGAAACAGAAAAACTAATTATTACATTTCAAATTTAATTTGCAATTTACAAAGAAAAATAATCTGTGAATTTCAACAACAGCTGTAGTTTGAATAGACTATTTTTCTCCAAACCATCTCTGAACCAGTGCGCTTGGTTTCCCTCTCTTATCTCTCCTGAAGACGGTTCAAACCGAAAAATAGAGACTGTAAGTGTGTTCTTTTGATTTCTCTATGTTTCTTTGTCTATATTGACTATATATATATATATATATATATATATATATATATATATTCGTATATTTCGGGAGCAGACCTTCGTTTATGCATGTCTTGTTAAATTGTATGCCTACTTTTAATCTCACAACTTTTCTACTGAATCTCTCGATTTCTCTAATACACTTTCTCCATTTTTGTGGTACAAGATAGATTAGTTGACCAAAGTTTTTATTTACATAGTCCGACATGTTTCGGTCCTCACTGACCATTATCAAGGATTATAGTTGTACAAAATCTTAAATAAACTATACATAACTAAACATAACTTAAAAACATTTATAATTAAATTAACACTACATATTATATTCAACGCCTTAATTTTGTGATAACTAAAAATGGTTAGATGACAAGGAGAGGTTATACACAGGCAATGGTTACCAAGTGTAGAGTTCCTTGTGCAAATCACAGAGGGCAGGCAATCTCATCACATTTCTGGCTTTTCATCTTTCCTTCGTATAATTTTAAAATTCGTCTAAATGCTTCACCTTGCTTGTTCAAGGCAGGTTGTTTCTCCATAATGAATAATGCTTCAATTATGCGTAGTCTTGTTTGGTCATTTTCCTGTTGCAGGATCCTTGTGTTATTAATTAGCATTTCTTTAGTTAACTTAATGCCATGGGAAATTAAAGCATGTTCCTTGGGTCCACCTGAAGTGAGGTGCATTGTCAACCTTCTCGATAATGTAGTAGTAGTGGACTGAAGATTTTTTATAGAGGCTCAACAACAGCAAGCATGGTAATTAGGAATAACCTTCAGAAGAAGTCAACACTCCAAAGAACCAACATAGTGTACGAATATCAATGTAACACAGGGAACTGTGAGTCCCTACAATCTACATATGTCGGTTCCACTACTACTACATTATCGAGAAGGTTGACAATGCACCTCACTTCAGGTGGACCCAAGGAACATGCTTTAATTTCCCATGGCATTAAGTTAACTAAAGAAATGCTAATTAATAACACAAGGATCCTGCAACAGGAAAATGACCAAACAAGACTACGCATAATTGAAGCATTATTCATTATGGAGAAACAACCTGCCTTGAACAAGCAAGGTGAAGCATTTAGACGAATTTTAAAATTATACGAAGGAAAGATGAAAAGCCAGAAATGTGATGAGATTGCCTGCCCTCTGTGATTTGCACAAGGAACTCTACACTTGGTAACCATTGCCTGTGTATAACCTCTCCTTGTCATCTAACCATTTTTAGTTATCACAAAATTAAGGCGTTGAATATAATATGTAGTGTTAATTTAATTATAAATGTTTTTAAGTTATGTTTAGTTATGTATAGTTTATTTAAGATTTTGTACAACTATAATCCTTGATAATGGTCAGTGAGGACCGAAACATGTCGGACTATGTAAATAAAAACTTTGGTCAACTAATCTATCTTGTACCACAAAAATGGAGAAAGTGTATTAGAGAAATCGAGAGATTCAGTAGAAAAGTTGTGAGATTAAAAGTAGGCATACAATTTAACAAGACAGATATATATATATATATAAATAAATAAATATATATATATACATCATGATTTGTTTTCTTGACCCAATATTTATATGATGTAATTTTTTTTTGAGGTTTGATGACGTCGAAACGTCGGCAAAAGGACTAGTTTTAATCATTGTACCTCAAACCTAAAAAAAAAATTACATCATATATATATATATATATATTCTCTAAATGGAAGGAGAGAAGAAAAGAAGTCAAAATAAAGTAGAATGCTACAAAAAATAAAAGGATAAACACTAAGTAATTAATATAAGAAAGTCAATCAAAAGTACTTACAAATATAAGATATCACATTCCTGCTTGTTTTCTTCTTCCCACTCTTAGAAGATTGCTTACTTCCGAGGTATTTTTTGAGTAAATCTTTTATAACTAGAAGAGTGATGATTTATTTCTATTGTAGTTTATTTTTATTCTGATATAATACAAATATAATGCAACTGTAAATATAATATTGAGTGAACACAGTTATTTTTATATCTTAATTGATTTTAAATTCAACAGTTAATTAAAAAGATTGAACTAATTTCAATCTTTTTGCAAATATATTAAGACTGAAATATATTTTGATAAATGAAAATAAACCCAATCATTTTTGCTAATTTGAACGTTATATTGCTGGTTAATTAATTTTTTTATGTATAAAACAAATTTTATTATGTATCATTTTATTATGTATCATAAGATGTATCATTTTGCTTTAAAGAGATTACAAATAAAAATTACATGCAAAAATATGTCAAGTTTTCAAGGGAATGAAAATACGGGCTGTTTAACTTTATATTTGTTAGTATTTTGTCTGAATTTATTAATAAAACATTTATATCTCCATGAATCTTTAATGATTTAGCAATTTATTTAGGGCAAAGCGAGGGGGACGCAGGCCTCTTGAGAGTTTTGTTAATCGATCACCGCTTTTTTATTCTATTTTATCATTTTATTGTACTGTATATTTCTCAGTTTCATTGTAATGCATGCAACTGCACATACCAAAAAAAAACAAAAAAACAATTGAATGTACCTGGCTATGATCATTTTTAAACAAAGACAGAAGCTCGGTTTAATAATCGAATATCCTTTTTTACAATTTCCTTTTCAAAAAAATTTTGTTTAACGTAAAACAAATTACATTTAATTTTATTTATTAGTCATGCATGAGAAACCAGTTCGAAAAGATAAAAACAATTATTATACTAAATCCTTTAAACTAGGTCAAAATAATGTAATACATTAGTTATGTATAAAGTTTCTTTTGAATATTTACTCTAAGAAATACCCTTGTGAAAGAGCTCATTTTCTAATTAAAGGTGATTGTGTTTTAATTAAAGCTTTAAATACTCAAAGTAGAAGTTCAAAAGATTAAGTGTAATCATTACTCTCTTTTGAGTTAATTTGAAATTAATTAGATACTTTTATACATAAAAGTGCAAACTATGAAACTTACCGTTTGAAAAGGTTTTATAACTGACTATTTTTTCACCTCTGGTTAAAACTATACGTGATAGCTTATTGAACGATATATTTGATATATTGTTTAACACTATACTATATACCCACAATATACACTATATTTCCGTATTGTTAATACAATATAAGTATGTAAACTATATAGTATATTTAGGTATTGTTAATACCACATAGGTTAATAAACATATTATTATTATTATAAAAATCCGTCATATTCATGAGTCATTGTATATGCCCGTCCTGTTTCGCACATGGTCCCCTTTATGTGGGACTGATAATAGTCGATGGTACTCCTTTAAATACCTGTTGAACAAGTAGTGTCAATATATTCCTGAATTACCTATTACTAATATTATTATATTTATTATCTAATTTTATCCTTATTTAAATCATCATTTTCAAGTCTATCAGTCATTTTTTAATTCCATTATTGGTTTAAATAGTACATCCATTTGATGCTTAATCTACCCATTAATTAAATAAAAAAGAAAAAAATATTAAATGTATTATTGAAACTTTAAATATATCAAGATAAAACCGCAGATAATTTAATAAATGAATAGATTGGTCATGAAACGGGTTTTAATGTTTACTTTTAACATTGAAAAAAAGACTGGATGGACTTGTCAGTGATGATATAAATCATAAATTAATATAATCAGGTAAGCAATAACTTTATAAACAGGAAATTCAGGTATAATGACATTACTTGTTAATATGTGTTTATATACAGGGTCGGTCATTGGACTTCTCTCAATTATTTGAAGATACACAACATGTGAAACCGGTAGAGCATACAATTTACTAGATATGAGGGTTTTTTCAATAATATGATATATAATATAAAAAAAGTATAAAAAAAAGGCTAAGCTATTGACATGTTTGAAAATTCAGGTATAAAGAAGAAAACGCTGGGCATTTCAGAGTACTTCATATCAAACCGTAAAGTCATTTAACATAGTGAGATTACCCAGTTTCTTGGGTACACTTACCTTAAACACACAACAGGTGACTGCGTTGAAGCTCTGGGGTGTCAACTTTCTGTTTGTTGCAAATTACTAAGTCTCTGGTGTTTTTGTTCTTATAGTATATTCGTAGCTGTAACCTATCTGCTTTGTTAGTTGTTTTCACATTATTCTTGATTATTTTTTGAAGTCTCGTTCCTCTTTTTTGTGCTCAGAAAACATAAAAGTAAGATAGAAGATGGTTAAGGACTCACAAGAGGTTTGAGACTCACCTTTGTCACTATGCCATTTGCCAAAAAAAATCTTGATTACTTAGAAAATTCAGAGTGTAAATATCCATTATTAATATATTATTAATATATATATATATATATATATACACTTTAACACATAGAAAAGAACACAGAAAGACACTACAGAACTCACTTCGATATTTCGACATCCGTCGTCATCGGGAAGAAGTGCGAAGTACTCGCGTTGAGAAGCAAACTGCTACTGGCATCCAGAGTAACTCGTGGAACCACCGCAATGCTGCTCCCCAGCGGAGGAGAGGAAAAATAGAAATCCTTCCAATATTTATTTAGAAAACAAGATAAAAGATATATAAAATACGAAATAATAATAATAAAAAATAAATAATAATAATAAATAATAATAATAATAATAATAATAATAATAATAATAATAATAATAAAATAAAAAATAATTAACGGTACAGGTTGAGACCAGGAGGAGAACGAGCCCCAAGGAGGCATATGAATGCCTCTTCGGAAGCTCTAAGGGTGACATGGGAATTAGACTCGGGGATTTGTTTGAGGATTTGTACCCTGAAACAATCATTGAAAGGGAGGTCATGGGAATTAGCATGGATAGCTATGGGTAGGTCTCTGCGCTGACCAACGGACGCCCTGTGATTGTTCATACGCAGGCTCAGCTTGGTTGAAGCCAAGCCAACGTAAAAAGCATCACATCGAGTACACTCCAAACGGTAAACGCAGTTACAGGAAGTGCAAGATGTATCAGAAGGAACAGGATAGGAGTCGTTACTGAGAGGGGAAGTAAAGTAAGGACTGGAGTTAATTAGGGGACAGGTTTGGCAGTTACGGCGTTCACATCGCTTCATCCCTCTGCTAGCACAGGGGCTGTTGGAAATATGGGTGAAAATGGATTTAAGGTTGGAAGGTCTACGGTAGGAGAAAGTAGGGGACTGACTGAAAATAGGAGAAGTAGACGAAGAAGAAGAAAGTATAGGAAAGAACTCCCTAATAACAGCGCCGAGCCTGTGGGAGCCTGGGAAAAAAGTAGAAATGAAGGGAGTAGTAATTCTACGATCCCTTCTAGCTGTAGGGCGGTGAATACTCTCAGCAGGAACGACGGAACTGTTGATTATATTACGAGGGTATCCTCGTTCAATAAATTTTTCTTTTAATAGATTAATTTGTTGGGTTCTACTATTAATGGAATTGCAAATTTTATGGATTCTAATTGATAGGGATCTAGGGATAGCTTTCTTTATATGTGAAGGGTGACAACTGTTATAATGGAGGTATTGCTGAGAGTTAGTGGCTTTTAAATGAACAGAAGTGGAAAATGAACCGTCTTTAAGGGTGACATCAACATCTAAGAAGGAGAGGGAACTGTTGGATATCTGATGGGTGAAGGAAATAGTGGAGGAAAAGTTCTGAAAGGACTCTAGGAAAAGGTCTAGCTCATGCTTACCATGGGGTTACTTCTGACCCCACCTCTGACTTTCTTTCTGAACTTAGGACCTTGCTCAATAACGGTGCCCGAGCTGAGGGCCTCTCCTCTGATGACATCAACATACTTATCCCTTCCTGTCCCCGAATTCCTATTTTCTATCTATTACCCAAAATCCATAAACCGTTTCAAATGCCCACCTCACCTCCCCCCGGAAGACCCATAGTGTCTAGCTATGGGTGTTTGACCGAAAGGCTATCAGCTTTCGTGGACTATTTCCTTCAACCCCTTGTCAGCTGTCAACCCTCCTTCTGTAAGGACACCTTCCACTTCCTTCAACTTCTTAATAATCTCTCTCTCCCCACCTCCCTTGATCATCCTCTACTCATGGTTACCATGGACGTTACCTCTCTTTACACTAACATCGATCACGAAGAGGGCTTAGACTCTCTTCGTTACTTCTTAAACTGCAGACCTTCTCCTCACACCCCTTCTACTAATTTCCTCACAAAACTGGCTCTTTTTGTCCTAACACGTAATGTCTTTCGGTTTGATGGTAGTTTGTACATCCAAACCAGAGGCACCGCGATGGGCACTATCATGGCACCTTCTTTTGCCAACCTTTTTATGTCCAAATTAGAGCAGTCTTTCCTTTCCAGTCGTCAACTTCTCCCCCTTTTCTACACCCGGTATATTGACGACATTTTTCTAATCTGCTCCCATGGTAAGCATGAGCTAGACCTTTTCCTAGAGTCCTTTCAGAACTTTTCCTCCACTATTTCCTTCACCCATCAGATATCCAACAGTTCCCTCTCCTTCTTAGATGTTGATGTCACCCTTAAAGACGGTTCATTTTCCACTTCTGTTCATTTAAAAGCCACTAACTCTCAGCAATACCTCCATTATAACAGTTGTCACCCTTCACATATAAAGAAAGCTATCCCTAGATCTCTATCAATTAGAATCCATAAAATTTGCAATTCCATTAATAGTAGAACCCAACAAATTAATCTATTAAAAGAAAAATTTATTGAACGAGGATACCCTCGTAATATAATCAACAGTTCCGTCGTTCCTGCTGAGAGTATTCACCGCCCTACAGCTAGAAGGGATCGTAGAATTACTACTCCCTTCATTTCTACTTTTTTCCCAGGCTCCCACAGGCTCGGCGCTGTTATTAGGGAGTTCTTTCCTATACTTTCTTCTTCTTCGTCTACTTCTCCTATTTTCAGTCAGTCCCCTACTTTCTCCTACCGTAGACCTTCCAACCTTAAATCCATTTTCACCCATATTTCCAACAGCCCCTGTGCTAGCAGAGGGATGAAGCGATGTGAACGCCGTAACTGCCAAACCTGTCCCCTAATTAACTCCAGTCCTTACTTTACTTCCCCTCTCAGTAACGACTCCTATCCTGTTCCTTCTGATACATCTTGCACTTCCTGTAACTGCGTTTACCGTTTGGAGTGTACTCGATGTGATGCTTTTTACGTTGGCTTGGCTTCAACCAAGCTGAGCCTGTGTATGAACAATCACAGGGCGTCCGTTGGTCAGCGCAGAGACCTACCCATAGCTATCCATGCTAATTCCCATGACCTCCCTTTCAATGATTGTTTCAGGGTACAAATCCTCAAACAAATCCCCGAGTCTAATTCCCATGTCACCCTTAGAGCTTCCGAAGAGGCATTCATATGCCTCCTTGGGGCTCGTTCTCCTCCTGGTCTCAACCTGTACCGTTAATTATTTTTTATTTTATTATTATTATTATTATTATTATTATTATTATTATTATTATTATTATTATTATTATTATTATTTTATTATTATTATTTATTTTTTATTATTATTATTTCGTATTTTATATATCTTTTATCTTGTTTTCTAAATAAATATTGGAAGGATTTCTATTTTTCCTCTCCTCCGCTGGGGAGCAGCATTGCGGTGGTTCCACGAGTTACTCTGGATGCCAGTAGCAGTTTGCTTCTCAACGCGAGTACTTCGCACTTCTTCCCGATGACGACGGATGTCGAAATATCGAAGTGAGTTCTGTAGTGTCTTTCTGTGTTCTTTTCTATGTGTTAAAGTGTTTATTGTCCACATGGACCTTTCATTTTATATATATATATATATATATATATATATATATATATATATACCTTTGAGCTACCAGTGAATTATAAGAAAATAATAAGGCAAATAGAACATCTTTCTAAAAAGATTATTAATGCTGAAGCCGCTGTGCTTTTTAACAACACTTGTTTAAAAGAAGACTTGCTGCCAGTATACACGCATATATATATATATATATATATATATATAACCTCGATCCGCAGAAAGAACATACACAAAAAAATCAGAAATTCAATACTTATTTTGATTGACTGTCATGAGGAGTGACTTGGAGTGATTGAAGTGAATCACTCGAAAGGCTGATAATGACTATATATATATATATATATATATATATATATATATATATATATATATAGTATAGGTTGGCAGCAAATCTTCTTGGAGGCATACTTTGTTGAAATGTACCGCAGCTTCGATATTAACGGTATTAAAGTGTCTCAATGTCCTTTGGACAACTCATTTGGGAATTACCACCTTATATTCGTAAGACTGTCAGAAGACTGGAACAGCTTAGTTTAAAAGTCGTTAATACCGAAGCTGCGGTACATTTCAACAATATATATATATATACGTTTCACGGTAAATCACAAACACAGAACAAAGGAACAAACACACTTACTGTCTCTAATTTTCGGTTGAACCGTCTTCAGGAGAGTTGAGATAGGGACACCAGGCGTACTTGTGAAGTGACAGTTGAGACCCAACTCTCCTGATGACGGTTCAACCAAAAATGAGAGACAGTAAGTGTGTTTGTTCTTTTGTTCTGTGTTTGTGATTTACTGTGAAATGTTTGTTCACGGTATTGTATTGTTCGTTTTCCTGTTTACAATATATATATATATACTTTAACACAGAGAAAAGAACACAGAAAGACACTACAGAACTCACTTCGATATTTCGACATCCGTCGTCATCGTATATATATATATGTGTGTGTGTGTGTAAATCTAATTCTCCAAAAAAACATACACACAAGGGATCACAGAAGCTCACTACTGTATTTAGACTGTGTCATCACCAAGAAGAAAGATGTGAGTTGCTATAAAAACGATCAAAGATTGTTGCCTGTCTCAGTCAAAAATCACACAACCGGTGATGCTTTGTGAATATATATAAACAACCCGGTAATATACAGAGATGAGTTATTTACAAGAAGTTACTTTTAATTGCCTCAGTTTGTATACCACTTAATTTAACCAGGTTAACTGAAAATAATCTACAAAAATAAATATTTAGTTATTTTATCACTGTGTTTATTTAAATTAATATTATATTTTTATGAATTTTCTGAGAGATTACCAAATTAATTGCTAATAAAATTAACTGTGCAAAATCTTCTACGTCTACTGGATATTCCTGAGATAACATTGTTTACCCAATTCATTTAATTAAATGAGTTGATTTATAATTATTTCTTTGTGCAGTACTTTTTAAAATGTAGGTCGTTTCTGGCATTACGATTTGTGGTTTTGTTTGTTAAAGGACTTTATTTTATTTAATTGTAATTTAACTATTTATTTTCATGAAACTAATAATTCAAAGGAATCATCTTTGCGTTCCCTAGTTGTTTCAACAATGATTTATATTATAATAGGCACAATATAACAGCCTACATGAAAATAAATATTGATTGCATATTGACCTAATTATTATTGAGCTTTAAAATTAATAATTATAATTTTGCTTCTCCAATCTGCTTGGGAGTTTCAGTAGTTATATAGAAAAAAAATTGACAAAGTGAGCTTCAGTGAAGAATTATCGAGGGAATAGATGGAAAAGAGTGGTATTTCAGTTGTAATATGAAGACAATGTGTTTTGATCTACTTTAAAATAAATGCATAGTCACCTGAAACGTAGAGCCTTGAAATGGGTGTTAGTTTGGCTGGAATAAGAGAAGATAACAGGCACAAGACGTTCATTAGAAAACCTAGGGGAATAGCTCTATTTGATAAACTTGTCTCTTAGCCTTCCTAATATGGCACTGGTGTTCATGTGGTATTGCATTTATAGCATGATTAAAATAAAACATACATTCATTATGTATAAAAAAGTTTAAAGCAACATCTATTCATAATTTCATTATTCATATTTTTACGTACATATGTATGTTTCATGGAGGTAAACAGCATTCTCGACTTACATGATCTTCTTGAGTATTCGATTTTGAGAACTAGTTTTCTGTCATCAGTAGATAATCAGATAAATAGGAATTGGCTAAGTGGTATGTTTGTAAAGATAAAAGAAGCTTATTTATTTAGAACTATATGTACAAGTATAAATGATCAAACCTTAATATGAAATGGAAAAAAAAAGCTAAGGTCTTTAAACCGTAAGAAACGGTCTTCCTCAGAGTCAAAAACCCAACTGATTCTGTTTGTGGTTTTGTGGTTTGATCATTGATTGTTATTTTACGTGTTTATGTGAAATCTTTTTATATATGTATATATATAAAATACTTAAATATATATATATATATATATATATGGTTAAAGTTTGCAGCAGCTTCTGCACTCACTAACTTTGCGCTGGTGGCCTCGATCCTACGGGCGACTTTTCTTTCTTCTGGCTGCAGTTGCCATAGCATCTGTCCTAGAGACATCTTCAATATTTCACGAGCTTTCGACCATATAAACCTTGGTCATCATCAGGTAGAGCATGCCTTATTTCACGAGCTTTCGACCATATAAACCTTGGATTGAAGATGTCTCTAGGACAGATGCTATGGCAACTGCAGCCAGAAGAAAGAAAAGTCGCCCGTAGGATCGAGGCCACCAGCGCAAAGTTAGTGAGTGCAGAAGCTGCTGCAAACTTTAACCGCATATATTTGAGAGAAGACCTGCTGCCAACGTTTTCTAATATATATATATAAGATCTTTCAACCGTAACAAGCGGTCTTCGTCAGAGTCAAAAACCAAACTGAGTCTCAGTTGGGTTTTTGACTCTGACGAAGACCGCTTGTTACGGTTGAAATATCTTAGTCTTGTTTTCCCATTTCTTATTGTGGTTTGATAATTGATATACCTATATATATCTATATATTTATTTATTTATATATAGATATTGGTATAAATAAATAGTATATCTCTTAAAGATATTGCATTAAAGTGAACTGCAGACTGGGTATTCAAGATCTTTAGACCAAGAGATTTGATACTACGAACCAACTTCGTGTTACTGGAGTTCAACTGGAAAAGGAGCTGACCAAGTGACATGTTGAAATAATATATATACGAGTACTAACAGCTCGTTAGCAAGAGAAGAGAAAGTAGAAGAAACAGTAATATTCTCTGCTTTTTTCTGCCAATTTCACCGCATTTTTCTCATTTTACTTCTTTTCTCTTCTTCTTCTGGCAACAAATCATTCTTAAAAATATGGGTCTTTGTAACTGTTTTGCTTTGTGTTTGGCTGTTTGTATTTTGTTTAGAATAGTTATTTTCTTTGATGTTTAAAAAATTTTTTTTTTCTTTTGAAAATTCACTTGTACTCTGATCAAATATACTCTGACGAAACCAGTTTCTTTAGTCGAAAGCTTTTAGTTCCTAGTTTCTTCTGTCACTAAGATCTTTCAACAAAAACAGCTGTTTGTTCGTCACTTTCAAACGGAAAGAAGTGGATTAGGACATCTGGTATGATGTTTGGATTGAGTTTAGCATAGGAATTAAATTTATTTTGCGTTATTATCAAAATAAAATTATTTATAATATGGAAATAAGAAACTAATTCTTAATTAAGTAATTGTTATAAGTTCATTATAAGAAAAGAGTGTAAATTTTCATATAATGGATATAAAGAATGATGATAGTTATTAATTTTCAGCAAAGAAACCTTTTTTAAGAGTTTAACTTTTAAATATAGCCTGTTATTTCAAATATAATTCCTAAATTCTTTGTAGAATCCGAGGGTGATTGTAAGAAAATGTTTATTTCATAGGAAAAACCTAAGTAGGCTTTGGAGTCTGCTATATTCTCTTAAGAAAGGGAATAAATTTTAACAGGAACATCGGACATATTGAATATTTATACTGTTTAAAAGAGGTATATCTTTGAGACGGGAAGAAAATGTCAATACTTAATGAAGGCACTTAGGGCATGTGTGTGTCACTGGATAGAGAGAAATGAAAAAGGCTAGGGATTATTATTTATTGCAAAGGTAAATGATATACAGTACATAATCTTCAAAAGATTTTTATTTGTTATTTCTTTATTTAAACTGTTATTGCTTCAACAAAATTGCATATTATTCAAAGAGATATATTTATAATAAACAAAAAATAGTAACTCCCTGTCAATATTTTTGACGTTTTAATGGTCATTCTAAGGAGCAAAATGACAGTTAGCTCTGTTAGGTAGTATATACAAATTATAAAAAAAAGCACCATAAATTTATACAAATGTTTATTTTTGTGTCGCCTTGGCTAAAATGTTTATCTAAAGTCCCATTAACCGTTTTATTTAATTTAAACATAGTTAAATAACCAAATAACTAATACAAATACAAGCTTGTTGTATTTAGTTTCAAACTCGTAATTTTGTATATATATATATATATATATATACATCAAGGACGTCCAACCTTCTATGAACATTCAGGCCAATTGTATAGGCATAATACCAAGTTGTAAGAACTTCGATAGTTCTTATAAACTTAATAAGCCTACATTGACAGGACCCCCAGGCAATGTGAATGACAAGTTGTAACCTTACACTTGTCACAGTGGACTTGTTTTGTTTTTTCACAAAGTTCATCTAGTTATATTAACATCTAAATTTTTATTCCTTTTAATGTCTGTTTAACATTTGGAAAATTTTATTGTGTGAATTTAATCTGTTTAATAATGATATATACCTCAAGATGATTTCTGAGAAAATCGAAAGCTTGTAAGTGTAAAAATATAATATTATTGATTAAGCTAAAAGATTATTTCTTTGATGTCTCTGGGACAACTCCTCCATGAAATCACTCCCTACCAGAAAAAACTAGTAAGAAAACTAGAGAAAACGAGCAAAAAAGTCGTAAATGCGGAAGCTACCGTCTACTTTAATAAAATATGTTTACAAGAAAATCTGCTGCCAATATACACTAATATATATATATATATATATATATATATATATATATACGAGTATATCTCAAAGGGATCCCTCACTATGATGTTTCTGCACATTGTATTTCAGTTGATTTTTCACTCTGACGAGACCACTTGTTGTGGTTGAAGGATCTTAGTCTTTTTTTCCCACTTCATATTGCGGTTTGGTCATATATATATCGTTAAAGTTTGCAGCAGCTTCTCGATTCAGAATCTTCACACTTAGGTCGCCTCGATTCTTCGTGCAATTTTTCTGTCTTCTGGCTGAAGTTAGAATAACATCTGTCCAAGAGACATCATAATTGTTGAATGAATAACAAGCATTGGACCATTAAAACGTTGGTCACCATTTTTCTAGTTTTCTAACTAGTTTCCTTTGATAGGGCAAGATTTCATAGAGGAGTTATCCTAGATACATTCAAGAAATAATTCTGTAAATTATTTTTAACAATATATTTTACTCAAAAGTTTTCAATGTCACTGAACTCACGTCAGATGTATGGCACAAACTAATTGAACATGAACTAACACAATTAGAACATTGAAAAAAGTTAAATAAACATTAAAATCATTAAAATTAAGAATATATATGTAAATAGAAAATAATTTTGAAAAACAAGTCCACTGTAATTTTTTTCAAAATTATATTCTATTTTCATATATACTCTTAATTTTAATGATTTTAATGTTCATTTAACTTTTCTTATATATATATATATATATATATATATATATATATATATATATATAAATATATATATATATATATATATGTATATGTATACATCGATAAAAAGATTTCAAATAAACACGTGAAATAACAATTAATGATGAAACCACAATAAGAAATGAGAAAACAAGACTAAGATCTTTCAACCGTAACAAGCGGTCTTCGTCAGAGTCAAAAACCCAACAGTTGGGTTTTTGACTCTGAGGAAGACCGATTGTTACGGTTGAAAGATCTTAGTCTTGTTTTCCCATTTCTTATTGTGGTTTGATCATTGTATATGTATACAAAAAGTAGAATATAACAATATTTTACTAATACAAAACTTATAATTATGCAAGTTAGATGTAATTTAGTTACAAGTAAAAGAACTTTTCAAAATATTAACTTTTGAAAACTTAAAAGAAAGCCTGTTTGAATATAGCTAATATCTTTCTCCTAATATTTCTTGAGAATTTGATTTTAATAACTTTTTGAAATAAGGTCAGCGAGGTTTAATTAATAGGCAAGATGGCGTCTCAGGTCTCTTGAAACTTACTTGAAGTGCCATTCACTTATGTCAACATCTTTCTCATTTCGGCCCCAAAAATTAACAATCAGCCATTCTTCTTATTGCCACTTGGGTTATCTGGCAAGCATTAGACGTTAAATAACATACTCAAATATTTCCATCTATGAAGCTATTGAAGGCGAGTTTTAGTCTTTGATATATGAGTAATATTAATTGCAGTATCACTCATTCTAGCCAAATCAGAAAAAAATGATAATTCGTTAACCGTTTGTAAAAAACAACTATTAATGATTCCTTCTGAAAGTACATTCTGAGACTTTTCAGTAAAAAAACGTATATAATTGTGGTCATAATAATAATAATAATAATAATAATAATAATAATAATAATAATAAATGATATGACAATAACAAGATTTCATTGTAAAATGGTAAACTAAGTAAACGGTAAGCCACAGTAAGGCGTTGTTAGTCTAATTTCTGTATTTGTTACTGTGGTTTCAACGTTTATGAATTATAAAGCATGTTTTGTTGTTTGATTATTATTATTATAATCAAATTATTATTATAATTATTATTATTATAATTATAAAGCATGATTTACAAGTTGTTGAAGGTAGACAGTATAAATGGTTTTGGTATAAGTGAAACTCTGACGAAAGCCAGTTAGTCTGGTTGAAAGATCTTAGACGATTTTCTGGATTTCTTACTGTGATATGGAAGTTGGTTTTTATTTCACGAGTTTTCCGTGAAATCTTGTTACATATGATTACATACGATAACAAGATTTTGCAATAAACACGTGAAATAACAATTAACGCTCAAACCACAATAAGAGCTTAGAAAAAAGACTAAAAGCTGTCAACCGAAAGAAGCGTTCTTTGTCATGCTTATTACTGTGGAAAGATCTTAATATTTTTTCTCATTTCTTATTGTGGTTTGAATGATGATTACATACAAACTTATACACAAACACGCACATACAAAACAATACAGATTAGATAAATTGTATGATGAAGTTGTAAAATTGTCAACCTACAATTATAAAATTAGTAGTTGTTGATTTGTAAAATAAATTTACAGAAACGTTTAAGTTTCTTTTTATAAAAATTAAACACAAAGTTTACTAATTACTACAATATCAACATAATTACACAGCCAGTTTGTGCTAAAGGACTCGAAACTAGTATTACCATCTCAAATAAATATGCTTGAAACTATTACATTCTCATCCAGAATGAACCCACACAGTCCTTGGTAAATCATTTATGTTTATTATGCTAGCAACTTTTTTGATGACTACACTATGCAATGAAGCAAACAAAGAATTATATGTTATTTAAAAAAACAGTCGTTTGAATATTTAACTTGAGAGCTCAGTTCTCAATATTACTTTAAAACCTGTTAGTCTTACAGTTTTAAATTTAAGATTTGGTAACAGGAATATTAAACTTGTAACCTTCCCTATCTTTATTAGTATTATTATATATTGTAATCTTTATTAGTATATATTATAATTTTAATATATCTTATTCATATATGTAGCTACAATCAATTTTTAAATGCTTTATCTTTTTTTTGAAATTATTATCATGTATGTATAACTCTACAATTCATATTATTTCCATAATGCACATATGTCTAACATATTTTTGCATTACTTAATATATAATACTCCATAGTAAGTTCTAATGCTTAAATAAAAAAGTACTGATTTAGTAATAGTTAAAAAAATTAAAAGCCTCCATCTGACTTAAAGAATTAAAAATTATTTAAACATCAACTTAAATTATTAACGAGCCTGATTAGCTCAGTGGTTAACGTACTCGCCTCTGAGCTGGTAGTCAGCGGTTCGATCCCCACAAGACCCTCGATTTATTAAAGCGGGAGCTGAATAAATCTGAGTACGTCATCCCTCGGAGAGGACGTTATGCCGTCGGTCCCGAGCCTGTATGATGTCAGGTACTCGTAAATGATCTCTAATTACAATGCATTTGAGTTAATCACAATTCTATTTGACTCTCAATGTAGAATCTGCAGAATCACTGATTAAACAAAAAGCCGGTAAATGGATGACGTTATCACCCGCAAGGAGATCGGTTTAAACAATAATAAAAACTAATTATTAAACATAATAACGAATGAGCAAAATATAAGGTTACAATGATTACGCTGCTATTAGCTATAATGTTATTAAATTAATTGTGCAAATTAATTAATTCATATTATTAAATTAAAAAAAATATTAAGATTATGTTAAATATTAATTTATTCATATTTATGAATATACTGCATTAGAAACAATAAATAATGACTTGCTAACTGAATCAATCAGTAGAAAGAGAATTATTTATTGTACACTCCTAGAATTGAATTAACAGTTATATAAATAAATTAACAAAGGATCCAGCTACTTTAAGCAGAATAATGATTTTAGAACAGACAGATATAATCAAATTTTCTACTGATGGTACATTCAAGGACGTGAGTCTTTCTCAGGGGTCTCAGCTTTTAATTCCTGAGCAGACATGGGAGGGATGAACTGTCATAGAAACAGTTACGAATTGGGTAACTAAGTTACCCAGTTTTTGAATTCATTTTAATATTAATTTATTTTATTGATTTACTATCACCTTACACCCAAAAAAAATTATTAAACTGTGTTCTGATTCTTTTTTAAGAAGTAACACCAGCACTGAGTATTGCATGTTATTTTTTTTTTTGTTAGAAAGAATAGAGGAGGTCAGGAAATGGCCCTAAATTTTGTTCCACTGTTCCGGTACATTTAAGTGGATGGCTCGTTTTATCGACAAGATAAATTCCATCCATGATATAAATGAGAAAAATCCAATATCAGTTGATGAAATATTAAATTATTTAGATAAATAAAACAGATTACTTCTATAGAAGTTAGAATAAGTTATACCATGACAAATTAGTCCATATTATTTCATACTTTATAATCTGCTTAAAAGATTTTAAAATTCATCTTTCTTAAAAAATTAACTACTTTTTAAAAATAGTATATACCATAATTAATAGTACAAACTGTGTAGTAAGATATAAGAAGATGTATTGTAATATTTTGTTTTATTTCTTAACATTAACACATACGCACACTCTCTATCTCTCTCTCACACACACACACCACACACTTACACACTCACACACACTCACACACACACACACACTCACACACACTCACCACACACACACACACACACACACACACACACACACACACACACACACACACACACACACACACATATATATATATATATATATATAATATATATATATAGATTTCACATAAACACGTGAAATAACAATCAATGATCAAACAACAATATGAAATGGGAAAACAAGACTAAGATCTTTCAACCGTAACAAGCAGTACTCGTCAGAGTCAAAAACCCAACTCAGTTGAAAGAAATTGCGGTTGAAAGATCTTAGTCTTGTTTTCCCATTTCATATTGTGGTTTGATCATTGATATATATATAGATATATAGATATCAACATCTAACCACAGTAAGAATTGATAAATGACAAAAAAGAATAGATATTCTTTTTTCTCATTCCTTACTGTGATTTGGACGTAAATATATATATATTGATAAAAGTATCGACCGTGGAATAGAAACAAAATTAAAGTTTATCGGGACTCGGTCAGTTCTTCAGGTTCAAATTAAACTCTCATTGCCAACGTTTCGGTCTTTATTTAAAACCTTTTTCATAGGCAGTGTTCATTCAGACTACAGTTGTTGTTAAAATCCACATAATATTTTTCTTTGTAAAATAATTTGTAATGCAATACTTAGTTTTTCTGTTTCAAAATTTATACTTCTACCTATGAAAAAAGGTTTTAAATAAAGACCAATACGTTGGCAATGAGAGTTTAATTTGAACCTGAACTGACCTAGTCCCGATGAACTTTAGTTTTATATATATATATATATATATATATATATATATATATATATATATATATATGAGTTAGCTTCAGCTACTCGAAGGGACTACTTCTGCCCGATGACGATGAATGTCGAAATATTGCTGTAAGTTTTTTGTGTGTGTTTTTATGTTTTTTTCTTTCCTTGGTGAACTATATATATATATATATATTAAATAACGCCCCATATTTGGCTTGTATTTGTTTCTTACACAATTTCTCCAGTTTCCGGAATTCCTTCATCGTCTCTTCAATAAAACTATAAAGCTTATCACCAATATTGCTAGTCGACATGTTTTGAATCTACCACATTCATCATCAGGACAATAATGAGAATAATTATTCTTATTATTGAGAATATATATATATATATATATATAATATATAAATATAATATGTTAAAAATCTGACCATATCTTGCTGAAACTTGCTTCTTATTAAGTTTTTCAAGTTTTCTAAATAGAGTTCTTGTCACTATATCCACAGTATACAATATTGTATACTGTGGATATAGTGACAAGAACTCTATTGTATACTGTGGAACTACAATATTGTATACTGTGGATATAGTGACAAAAACTCTATTTAGAAAACTTGAAAAACTTAATAAGAAGCAAGTTTCAGCAAGATATGGTCAGATTTTTAACAATGTATGTTTACAGGAGGGACTGCTACCAAAATTTACAAATATATATATAGTTCAATAACACCCCATATTTGACTTGTATTTGTTTCATACATAATTTTTCCAATTTCCTACATTCCTTTCTTGTCTCTTAGTTGAAATTGTAGAGCTTATCTGCAGCTAGTGGATAGTTTTTTACTCTTTCTTACTGTACTCTTTTGTTTCTCCAAAAATCTCTGCCTCGACCTTTGTCTCTTCCTGCACTTATACCATTTTAAAATACCACTCTTTCCTCCCATTCCTCTGAACCCCTCACCATGATGTTTGTGCATGTAGTGTTTGAGTTGTGTTTTGACTCTGACGAAGACGGTTTGTTACGGTTGAAAGGTCTTATTTTTTTGCCCCATTTATAAGTGGATTAATCACTATCTGTACTACGTCCAGTACTGAAAGACTGCTAAATATCTTTCATTAGACATTTATATGATACCTAAATAGCATATTATATATTACATAAACAAGAAGTACTTATTATGTTTACTTATAGTAAAGATGAGTGTAGGCCACTGCAGATTTTTTATCCGTGGGTAACCAAGGCATGTTGTAAATTATTTTTAGCAATGAAAAAGTAACTGCTTTTTAGTGGTTGCCAGATATATGTATGGTATGGCTCAGGGTTAAGAAATAGATCATTGATATTTTGTTTCAACAGAATAATGATTTGAGTTTCTCACAAAATAATGATATGCAATAGTCCGTACTAATGTAGGTTTATCCTGAGGAAAATAGTAAATATTTGAAAAACATGGTGTTCTTCCTCAGGTCATAACAATATTTGATAAGATTAGAGGTTGACTGCTAGAGAATAAAACTATCTATTGAAGAAGGGTTGATTTTATTAAACGTTGTATATGGATATTTCTATAGGTATGTTTTGTATGCGAGTAAATACAGCTAAAAAAATTATTACGCAACCTTTGAATAGTGGATATATCTTGTTCGACAAAGCATTAAGAAGTGTCGATAAAAAATATAAATGAACTCAATATGCGGTCTACTAACATGAAAAATATAGAAGGATTCCAGTTTGAAAGGCGCAGGATTAAGGATTAAAAGATTAATTTTTGAAATAGACTCCAGGAAACAGATGGTAGGGGCTAATTCATTAAGCAGAAGATGGTTAGCCCTACCTTAAAGTGACTAATAAATGCCTAAAGCATCTCCACTTCAAATATTCATCAAATATTCATTTACCAAGTTCCAACTTAACTAAGAGCCCCTTGGTGTTGATTCACCATCTCTTAGGTTTAGTAATAGAGTAGATGTTGAACAAATCTAGATGTAATTAATAATGTTTCAATTTAATGGAAATTCTTGATAAAATAAACTGATATCTTATGTAACAGTAAGAATATTTTCTAATCTATAAAAAAAAGTCTATTTTTGAAAAAAGTACTTAATATGTAAAATTAAAATCCAATGCTATCGTTACTAAACTGTAACAGTAAGCTGTAACTATATATACTTGAGGCAGTTAATACTGTTTGAACCAGAAGGAAAAAGGAAAACAGTAGAAATAAATGCACTGGGACCTTTCACTTTATGTCATCAGAGAGCAGACAAAGTAAAAACGAAAAAATATACAAAGTAAAAAGTTTTTACTTTGTTTGCTCTCGGAAGACATAAAGTGAAAGGCCTCAGAGCATTTCTTTCTGCTGTTTTTCTTTTTTTCTTGTTGTTTAAACTTCGTAGGAATGTGTGTCTGTGTGTGTATTCCCGAGCGTGTAAATATCTGTGTGTATTTGATCTTAGAAATTTTATAAGATATCTGGACGAAGTTTCTTTTATACATATCTTCTTCAGTGTAAGATGAATATACTGGGAACTTCAAATTTTAAATAGTAACTTACGGTGAATTTCAAAAGTTAGGATCAAAATTAAATTCCATATATACTGGCAAATATCTCTTCAAAGATAACACCAAACGGATCAGACGTCTTAATGGGTACTATCCAATATTTGTAAAACTGGTTGAAAGAATCATGAATTTTAGATCTATTGGAGGCATTGAGATCTACTGGACACGGAGTTGACATTACTAGACGGTATTATTGCTTGCAGGTTTTTTTTACGTATATGATACTTAGTGTGGAAGTTAGACTTAAACAAAAATATTTTTTTAGTTATAGTGGAGAAATCCCAGTCAATGCTACCAAATGTGAATCTTCATCATTGAAGAAACCAAAAAATGGACACCAAAAAACCTTAACTCTTTCTTGATTAACTGAAAAATACCACCAGTTGAACTATCATCACATTGAACTTATATTTATCAGCAGTGTTGCCGTTTTAGATTATTTTCATCTAAATTTGGATTATTTTGCGAATATTTAGATGATAATTTTACCCTTTAGATGATAGATGATAAATTGGATGATTTTGTAATATAATTAGATTTTTTTTAGATTATTTCAAATTAGGATATTTTATTTAAATATTTTAAATTTTTTTTTGGTAAATTGCAAGGTGGCACGTGGCAGCCCTGTTAAAATGCCCTAAGGCTCTGGCTCCAACTCCGAGGCTCGTTGTGAGCAGAGTTGCCAAGTTTGAATTTGCACTTGACATTTTTTGGTGTGTTGCGAAGTTCCTTCCTACTCATTGGTAAAAAGTTCGATATATTTACTTAATCGTGCCCCTTTGATTAGTGTTATTGTGGTTATTTAATACATTTATATTAACCCTTCAAGATGAGTACAGCTAAAAAGAAATATTCACAAAAATTTCGAAAGGAATGGTTGTCGAATGATTTAATGAAAGATTGGTTAATGGCTGTTCCTGGAAATTAAACACAAAAGCGCATTGTACTTATTGTAAGTGTGATATAAATGCTAAGCTTCAAGACTTAAAAAATCATGTTGACAGCAACAAACACAAAAATGAACTCCTTTTAAAAATATGAGGCAAGAGTCATTAACAAATCTACACTCTTTTAAATCTTCTGAATCTGCAAAGCTTGAAGGATCTCTGTCATTATTTGTAAGTTGCCATTGTTCTATAGCCAGCTGTGACCACTTAGTTGATATGTTGAAAAACAATTGTAATAGCAAATCTCTTGCTGATGTGAAAATGCATCGTACTAAATGTACAGACATAATTACTAAATCATTGTATCCTCATTTTGAAAAAGACTTGGCTAGTGACATGGGTAATAACAAATTTAGCTTGTTATTAGATGAATCTAATGATATATCAGTGCTAAAAATGCTTGGTGTCTGTGTTATTTATTATAGTGAGACAATGGAAAAAGTAGTGTCTACATATTTAGGAATGGTGGAATTAGAAAGATGTGACGCAGAAAGTATAGTTAGTGCATTAAAAAATTTATTGGATTACAAAAAACTGAACTTGATGAATTTGATTGCAATAGGTACCGATAATGCCTCAGTAATGATTGGAATAAACAATGGTGTACATGCTAAGCTAAAAAAAGAAGTACCATCTTTAATTCTAATTAAGTGTTTATGTCATTCGTTGCAATTAGCATTGTCGCATGCTACATCTGAGAATTTGCCAAGGAACTTAGAATTTCTAATTTCTGAGACACATAACTGGTTTTCTATGTCAGCTATCAGGCAACATAAATATAATAATTTGTACATGGCCTTAAATAATGGTGCAACTCCCTTAAAAATTCCATCAAATTGCAAAACCAGATGGTTATCAATACAGCCAGCTGTTCACAGAATCCTGGACCAATGGTTAGAGCTGAAAACACATTTTGAAATAGTAAGACAAACTGAAAAATGTTATACTGCAGAAATGTTATATGAAATGTATTGCGATGGAATTAACTTAGCCTTCTTATTATTTTTACACCCTGTATTAATGGAGGTTCAAATAGTTAATAAATTATTTGAATCTAAAACTGTTGATAAAACAAAGCTACTTGATGATTTACATTTTCTTTTTGAATCAATTGGTAAAAAGTTGGTCCAGCCAACTGCTAGAATTGATTTCTTGAACTGCAATATAGAAAGCTTTTTAGACCCCAAGCCCAATCTTGGATACAGATGTGAAATGAAAATCTCAGATTTAAAAGAAAAATCCTCCTTAACCAAAGAAAAAGAAGATAATTTGCGAAAGCGTTGCCAAAAATTTCTCCTCTCATTGTTTATACAACTCAAACAGCGGCTTCCTGACAACATAGGTGTTTTACAGAATGTTTCTCTCTTTTCTGCTACAAACATTCTTCAACCAGTGAAGGATGTAGCAAAATATTGTGAAGTTATGAAATTCCTAGGTGCTTCTGATAATAGTGTTGTTCAGGCTGAATGCCAGCTGAGTAAGATTAATTTAGTTGATTGGACTAATAAAACTGACACTGAAGCATTTTGGAACGAAGTCAGGCAATTCAAAGATTCTTCAGGAAATGGAAAGTTTCAAGAACTATTTGAATGTGCAAGAGCTGCGTTAATCCTGCCACATTCAAATGCTGATGTAGAACGCATATTTAGTGCCATGAATCACAACAAAAGTAAAATAAGGAATAATATGAAACTGGAATTATTGAATGCTATTCTAACTATTAAATTTGGACTGAAAAGGGTAAATAAGTGTTGCTCAACCTTTCAACTTCTTTTTGAAGTACTCAGAGATATTAGTACAAAAGTGTACCGAAAAAGTGAAATATCAATTGCCAATCATCCGAGGACGAGTACATCAAATATACTTGATGTGATAGAAGAAGATGAAGAGGAGATATTTTTACATTTATAATTAAATAAGGCAACTACTTGTGTATTGATATTTTATTGTTCTAATCAAGTTTTTTTTAGATTATTTTTTTAGATGTACGAAAATATATTTTGGATGTTTTTAGATGTTTTATAAAAGAATTTTAGATTATTTTGCAAAAAAAAAGTGGCAACACTGTCTATCAGTGGTCAAAAAGTTTCTTTTTGAAGGAGAACAGGACTAGGGTCCTAGGGTTTTTTTTATAAAAAACCGACATTTTAGAAAACCGGTTTTCGAATAGTAATTTTTCTAGAAAACCGGTTTTAACCGGTTTCAAATTTTTATAAAAAAAATTTTTTGCTTGAATATTCTGTAATTCCAACAAAAAAATTTAAGAGAAAATTTAGAGTGATTAAAAGCAGTTTTTTACTGAAATTACATACAGTTCAATTTTATTGATAGTAACACTTTTTTTATGCAACTTAGTAGAACAAAGAAATAATAGTTGACCAGGATTAAATAACTTTAAAAACAATTATTCGCTGTTTATGCTTAATTTTCACATATAAGGATGTAAATATTTTTATAATAGTGAAACGAGTTATTCAGCAAAAGGTTCGAATAAATAAAAACAATATATTTTCATATTTTTATTACCATATTATATTTATAATAACCATATTATTAAATCGGACCGATATGATTCCAAGAACCAAACCGCTTGCAACAGTGTTTTCATCAATCTGGTACATTTGGCTACATTTGTCATTTTCAAAATTTTTTTAAGTGTTATGGATACATTGAAAACCGATATTTTCTACTAAAAAACCGGTTTTCGAATTTCACAATTTTCTCCAAAAACCGACAAACCCTAAACAGAGCATTATTTTTTCGAAAAAAGTTGTGAAACTAGAATGGCCAAACAGAATACCAAATCAACCTTCTTTGCTAATAATGTAGCTAATACAGAAACCCAGGCTTGTTTTGTTGACTTTTACATGCTCATGTATGTAATGTACACAGGTGAGGTTTAGTATTGATACATGAATATTGTTAATACCACTGAGGTTAGTATGATTTATATTAGAAATAGGTAAAACCGTCATACCTCGTAAGATGATCACGGAGTTGGAGCGCTTTCGGCTTTGATGGCTTTTGCCATGATCATCTTACGAGGTATGACGGTTTTTAACTTATTTATAATATAAATTTAGTTTTGATATTTGCAGATTCATTGCTCAACTTTGACATGTTCAAAAGTTAAATGTGAGGAATAACTTGAAATAAAGCTGTTACACTTCTTAGATTTAGTATATTTGAAGTAAGTTAAAACCTCCTTCAATAAGTTATTGTAAATAATTTGTTGGCACTATTGATCTATTATCTGCAAGAATGTGTAAATTTTATAAACATAATGAATAATATTCCATTAAAAAGTGGTAAAGGGAAGTAGTAATTTATATATATTATATAATATTGGTAGTTAAGGTGGGGATAGCCATAAAAAATAATAACTCAAATTTATAGTTTATAGTTATAAAATTTTGTCACATACACATGGTTTTTTAGCATTTCTCTGACTGATTTTCTTGATATTTCATAACCGTAATTCTTGAGATGAAATTCGTATCGACAGTACGTTTGCATCTATTTATACTCTTTTTTCATTTTTTTTATATTACTCCTATATCATATCGGGTTATTTCAAATGGTCACACAACATATACACACCTACCTACTCACACATATGAAAACTTGTGGAAAATAGACCTAACAAAATTGTAACTTAAGAAAATGGAATACAAATTATTTTTGACAGATACTTTTTCAGTGATATCTTGGGAAGTGTGATAATGAAATTAAATTATTGAAATGCATGTTAACATAAACGAAAGAATCTCATACAACACTGGAAAAATTAATAAACAGCATTATTGTACATATCTTAAAAACATGATTGGGCGTCTAATGATTTGTATGATTTGTAAGAGTTCATAAAAAAATCATATATATCAATATATGATGAAACCACAGTATGAAATAGAAAAAAAAAGCAGACTAAGATCTTTAAACCGTAAATTAGTCTTTTTTTGTCCCATTTCATATTGTGGTTTGATCATTGATTGTTATTTCACTTGTTTATGTAAAATCTTGTATATATATATCAATGTATGATAATGTAGCCCCTTCAAGTAGGCAGTTCCAAATATTAAAATATAATACACAACATTTTTATAAGTTAGTCATAATAATCACTATAAATGCGAGGAGGCTAATAGACGATAAACACCCTATAGGGATTTCTGAAATAAACTCACCCCCCTTACCAAACCTGAAACCAACATTCGCCCTTAAATAATTTCAAGTTTTGTCTTTCAGTATTGGGCATTAACAAAGCAATATACATTTTTACTTCTAATGAGCTACAAATTTTATACTTTGTAGAATCTTTGGTAAATAAAGCTTGAAACTATCTTTTTAGAGTTTAAGGTCATCGTGGAATGTAATATTACAGTTTCAGTACTGTAGTTAGTTATCCTGTTGAGAGCCTTGGTATTGGAAGACCGATTACTGTGAGATTGAAACACTTTGGAAAGCTGAATAGTTGAACCTTGCAAATCGACTTCTGTAACGAGTTGTGCCAACGGCTCTGTTACTAGGTAAAAGGAATTGTCCAAGTAATTACAAACGCAGAGTTAATATGGCAATACTATTTAATGATTTTATCATGTAACGAATTGTTTAAAAGTAACAACATTGTTCAATCCTACCATATATAAATAATAAAATTTCACCTATTATTCTCTAAAATAATATTTTGACAGAAAATTTTTCACCAAAACATTTTTTTCATTTTTTTCCCCAAAAAAAATAATAGCGCTTATTTTTGTTATAAGGCGAATTTTTTTAGGTAAATATATCAAACAATGTGGCCTGTAGTGTGGTTGCAATATTTTGGATACACACCAACCTACCAACCCATCCATACAAACCATATATCCAAAAAATCTTCAAAACGGGATTTAAGGAACCTCAAAACATGTAAATTTCTCACAATTTTGAGATGGAATTTTTTCTTGTTCATCATACATCTTCAGTATAGCAAAAATCAATACATAAAACAAATATAAAGCACTATTTTTACATATTCTGTTCTATGTTACATATGTGTTTTTAACGATAGAATTTTTTGAAAAAGATAAGTTGCGGATTGGCTCATGATAATGTGGATAGGCTAGTTACTCAAAGTTACTTTTTGCCATTCATGCTTCTTTTCATGCCTCTTCTAGCAGAGCTTTAAGGAGAAGCGATGTAATTAGGATAAAGCTAAAGGAGGATTTGAGCATTCAAGCAGTGTTCATAAGGATGGAATTCATTTATGCATTACGGACGGTGAGCCAGTTCCTCAAGGACTATTTCATTTCCCTTGCTATCGAAGCATCTGTTCTCACCGACTTCTTTAGCAAGAAGAGATGAAGATCACATTAAGATAAGCCATAACATAAGAATGGTGCTCAAGTAAATATTCTAGTTTATGTGCTTTCGGAATACATGTAGTCAAAAGCGTTTCACTATGAAAGACCAGCAGAAGTTTGTTAACAAACAGGAGCAATTAAATTAATAAAATATATTTAAGGTGTTTTGTTATTTCATTATAAAAGTTGTTTAAATTTGATTAAAGTAAATTCCTGCAATTTATAAAAGAAAATAATTACCACTTCTAAAGGAGAAATTTTTTATTTGTTTGAGGCTACCAGGTTTTGTTTTAAGAATATTTTTGAGGTACTTTTATTTCAATAATATTAAAATATAAATTGATTACAAATAATAATGACTATACTGCAATAACCTTTGTGGTACTAATAAACTTATAAATTTTATAACTTCATTCCTATAATCACAAATTAAAATATATTTTTATTTATTAGCATGAATTATATTAGATTCATTAGTTAGGCTACAATTTACTTGAATTAGAATGGATGTACCCTGTTATATGAAATTGATAAAAGCTGTAGGCATATAGTTTCAATTGGATTATTGGATTTAGTTTTTATGCGAGCAAAATAATACCTCTGAAAGCAGAAAAGCAAATTTTAAACTGATAGTAGTGTCTGAATTTCATGTAGAGTCTGAACTCTACAAAATATATTTCGTAGGATGGATTCTCGTTTTTATCAATTTATGTTTTTCTACAATTTTAGAATGGTAAAGTGATGTCTGTTTCGGATCATCGATGTAGAAGAAAGATTACATAATGAATGTATGATGGTTTAAAAAAAATACAATGAGATTTCGCCCGCTTGAAAAACTTTGCTTCCACTCGGGCGAGTTTCATGGCCCAATAGTCCTCTCTTGTCACTTATTAAAACAAATTTACAGGATACGTCTATAAGCCTCAAGAACAATAATTACTTCACTGGGTTACTAAAATCAAAACAAATATTTATTTACAATATTTCTCTTGTTCCTACAAGTATTTCTCTACTTATAAGGACTCTTTAAATTCTCTTCAATTACCAAATGAATAGCATTATATATGATTCTCACAAATACTGTAATATTTATATAAGAATGAGTTATTTTGTACTGGAATTTGTATACATATATCTAACTAATTAAATTAAACGATTCCAAGAACTAAATAAACTATCGAATAAACATGGAAATATAGTAGTGAGTTACTGTTTCATTTCTGAGTGTTCTTTGTGTCAATATAGTTTATAATAAGGTATTGTTTTCTTGACCACAATTTACTAAAAAAAACTTTTTCTTCTTTTTGGAGTTTGGTCAGGGTTAATATACGGAATTACCTTTTCGCCAACGTTTCGTCTTTCTTTTAAGACATCCTCAGGGCTATAAACTAACAAAAAACAGTGAAAATTTGTCATATCTAAATTTACAATCATCATTACAAATCAAAAAACTTACTTCCTCAAGGCTAGCTGTTTCGAAAATAGAAACTAACCTTGAGTAAGTAATTTTTTTAATTTTTTATGATGATTGTAAAGTAGATATGACATATGTCTATTGTTTTTTGTTAGTTTATAGCTCTGAGGATGTCTTAAAATAAAGACGAAACGTTGGCGAAAAGGTGATTCCGCATATTAACTCTGACCAAACTCCAAAAATAAGAAAAACATTTTATTAATATAGTTTATATATATATATATATATATATTATATATATATATATATATATGCTTTGATGCCAGAGTAGATATTGAAAAAGGCAGCCCTGGAGTGAAGGCTGAGACGGCCAAGCAGACGGAGTGTGCGAAGGAGAAAGGTGTCTAACGAAAAACACCCACAACCAATAAGAAGTGTCCAAAATGATACGCAACAGGGATTGGCTCGTCTTTTTCAATATATATATATGGGTATAATACCAAGCATGAAAATCTTTGAAAGTAGTTACAAGAAGAATAGGGATGCTAATTGATTGGCCTACGACAGGATGATAAACTGTTTTCTATTTAGTAACTTGTTTGGACCTGCTAACTTTTATTTATATTCTTTAGTTTATTTAAAAATTGTTTAAATTGTCTCATTGTTTTGTAAAAATTTTAAAATTTCCAAATTTTGAAAAATGTTTAAAGACTCAACCTGACGAGGACTATAGAATAGTCGAAAGCTAGTAGATAATGGTCTTGTAAGTTATGTTATATTATTTACATGTGATATTAGTTTTCAATTGTATTTAAATTGTTGATATCTATTAAAGTGTTTCAAAAAAGTGTCTCAATGTCCTTTGGATAACTCATTTGGGAATTACCACCTTATATTCGTAAGAGTGGTAGGAGACTGGAAGAGCTTAGTTTGAAAGTCGTTAATGCCGAAGCTGCGGTACATTTCAACAAAAAATATATATATATAATGCCTCTAAAAATTGAAAATAAATTCTGAATAAAACAATTGAAAGAGACAAGTCATGGTTTTTAATTTTCATTTGTACCATCATCATAAAATAGGAAAGAGGGAAGCCATCTACTTTGTGTTTGTGACTGCTGAAAACATATATAATTTTATACTTTATAAAAGAAGTAATACTGATGTTCGCCAGTCACAAAGACGGTGTGATTAGTCCTTCTATTTCTTCTCTCGACATGATGGTTCAACGAAAAATTAGAACTGTAATTGTGTGTATGCCTATCAATTGTTTATTTCTTAAATCTATTTCAAGACTTCTGTAGGTCTATAAAATGAGACTTTGTTTCTCAATCAGATCAAATTCTCTTTTCTAATGACGACGATCAGTTAAGTTATAAAAGAGTTTTCTTATGGTACTTTTAGCCGTGATATTCCTTTGTGATTTATGTTTATCTGACGTTTATCATAATATTAATTTTCTATGTGTTTACTGGTATTTAGTGGATTGTTCATTTTTTTATTATATATATATATATATATATATATATATATATATATGATGATCAAACCACAATAAGAAATGGGAAAACAAGATTAAGATCTTTCAACCGTAACAAACGGTCTTCGTCAGAGTCCGTTTATTATATATATATATATATATATATATATATATATATATATACTTCGAATAAAATGAAAGGTCCGTGTAGACAATAAACACTTTAACACACAGAAAAGAACTGCGAGTAGCAGTTTGCTTCTCAACGCGAGTACTTCGCACTTCTTCCCGATGACGACGGATGTCGAAATATCGAAGTGAGTTCTGTAGTGTCTTTCTGTGTTCTTTTCTATGTGTTAAAGTGTAATTAATATATATATATATATAATTATATATATATATATATATTAGTGAAGGTTGGTAGCAATCCTTCTTGCAAACAAGAATGGTCATGAGACCGAAACATGTCGTTGTTGTATTGAAAAAATTATTTAGTTAGTTCTTAAATAGTGTTAGAGATAAATAGAGTTAAAATGAGTAGTTATGAAAAGGAAAGTTTAGGCCAGTTGATTTTTTTATTCCTCGAGGAACTGAGAAGAGCCTGTAGGACATTAGAGAAACTCTCAAAACAGGATAAAATTGGCATATATATATATATATATATATGAAATGGGAAAAAAGCGACTAAGATCTTTCAACCACAACAAGTGGTCTTCGTCAGAGTCAAAATCCCAACAATCATTGATTGTTATTTCACGTATTTATGTGAATTCTGGCTGTATATACCCATTAAATGAAATGACTAAACGAACTAAATAAACTATATTCACAAAACACACACACACACACACATAAAGAGATTACAGAGACTCATTGCTACATTTTTATATCGTCTTCATCAGGTAGAGGGATACAGAAGTGAGTGGCTCTGAAGACAGCAAAAGCTAAAAGGATTAATAAAAGTATCTTTATTTTTGATTTGAATGAATAGTAAACAATAAATTTAACAATGGCCATAACTATATGACGTTTCATCACAAAATTCAAGCAACATTTAGAATGATGGCTCATTTGTGAATGTGTATTGATGTTACAATTATTTACTTATGGAAAGTGTAGTTATCAACAAATTTGCGAAACTGCAATACTTTGTTCTATTAGATTACCTAAGTCAAGAAATATTGATAATTTTCCCCTATTTAATTTCTAAAATCATTTTAGACTTGCATAATTCATAAATATATTATATGTAATTAAAAAGAAATGCCAAGAGTATGGTAATAAACGGGCTTACTAAAGTTATTTTACAATGGAATTTTTAATTATATTTAAATAAATTTTAATTTGAATCTGATGCAGTTTTATAATATCAAGAATAATTTAAAATTATTAGGAGAATTTTTCAGTATTCTTTTAAAATAGTTCTTGTTTGAATATTATTCTGGGAATAAACTTTGCAGTAAGGCACTAGAGAAACAGTGGATTTAGTTAGCTGCTCAACTAAACTCTTGAATAAGCCATAATAGGAATATTAACAATTGTCTCACCCTTAGTAACTAGGTCTTCTAAACTGTAATATAACAGAGTTTGAAATGTATTTTAAATTTTACATCTGAAAAAAGTTTCACTCAAGTATTCAAACAATATGGCCAGCTCAAAATAAATGCATATTTACCCAAAACCCTCGTCGATATATTTTTAATATTGAACCCTATTTTTCTTTTTTATCGAGGTTTGGTCTAGCTTCAAACAATAGAATACCTTTATTTGTAAACATCTTCAGGGCACATTAATACAGAATTTAATTACAATAACATGAAAAAATGTTTATAAGTTACATTATTTAACTTATAAACATTTTTTCAATGTTATTGTAATTAAACTATGTATTGATATAATTCTGAAGATGTCTACAAATATAAACGAAATGTCGGCTTAAAGGTGTTGTATTGTCTTAAGCTAGACCAAACCTTGATTAAAAAGAAAAATAGTGTTCGATGTGGTCGAGATAAGAAAACATTTAATTTATTTTTAATATTGTTAGAATTAGTGTACTGTACAAAATGATGCCATAAAATGGGTTTAGCCATACAATACTAGTGAAGCATTATATTTAAAATTAATAGGTAAAACATAATATAAAAAAAATTGGTGCAAATCTTCAAATATTTATAAAATTTTTTTAACTAATTTTTATTATTTTCATAAACAAGATAGCAATTGCATTTCAAGTTCTTAGATTTTAAAATTCCCCTAATGATGAATCGGAAATATTCATTCACAATGTTTAGTTACTTTTTAATAGCTAAAATGATTAGAATTTTCTATTCAAATATATTAGTTTATTTAGCTGTCACAATATGTTTACTTATTATCAAACAATAAGTTATGTTTACACCAGTGGTCCGCAACCAGGTTCATGCGCTTGACAGGTTTATTGTACATATTTTCACAGACTGTCTCTTAAGCTACTGTGGGTACATACGACAAAATAAATTTCTTTCAACGGCAAAATAAACTCATTTTTTGAATGAAAAGTAGAAAAAATGTATTGCTTTGACTGTTCTGGTGCAGTTCAACATAAAAAGAAATAGAAAATTCACGGGAAAAACAGAGCACACTATTTTTGGCATATCAAAGGCTTCATTTTATTGCAATGTATGTGTCAAAAACTGAACATGGGTCCAGAATCATTGATGGTCAAATTGATATTATACACCAAAATGGGCTTCATAGTGTGGATGAGTCCTCAGATTTTTAAAACAACAGGAACTTTTTTTTTCAACAAATTTAAAAATTTTGACTTATATTTAAAAATTTTATATCTGAAAGGTTATGAGATCTATACATAATTAAAAGTCTTCTTAAAACGACGTTTATAATAGAATATAATGTACCATATTCCACAATATGCTAACTCAAAGTAATTAATATAAACATTATAGTATCTAGTATGCTGATATGAAATATCTAAACAATTAAAGGTCAGGTTAACCCAGTGGTTAACGTACTCCCTCTGGGCTGGTTGTCCGTGATTCGATCCCCACCTGGCTCTCGATTTTTTCTCGCGGGAGATGAATAAATCTGAGTATGTCGTCCCTCGGAGAGGACGTCAAGCAGTCGGTCCCAAGCCTGTACTATGTCAGATACTCGTCAAAGATTTTTACTCTATATGCACTTGAGTTAGAGAATATTTATGACTCCCAATGTAGAATCTGTAGAATCACCGATCAAACAAAAAACCGGTAAATGGCTAACGTTATCACCCACTAGGGGATCGGTTTAAAAAAAAAATCTAAACAATTAAATAAGATCTACCCAATTTAATAAGTATCTGCCCAATAATTTGCAATGTACTAAATTAGAGTTTCTAATGTAATTTCTATATATAAAGTTCGTAAGTTTGTTTGTTCATCCATTTCCCGTGCAGATAGAGAGCTGATATTAAATATATATTATTTATTATCTGAATAATATTAAATTAAAGAAAATTATCACTATATTCCCAAAATTGGAGCCAGGGTAGCAAGTGTCTTGCGTGCTCGTCGATGACAGGTAGTGCAAATGTATTAAAAATAAATGTAACAAAGAAACTACTATATTAGAGGTTAAAAATGACTAATTTTGGTTAATAACAAAATTGAACACAACTGTCAGAGAAAATACAAATAATCTGAGGTAATATTATAAAGACACATTCCTTCCATTAATGTTATTTTATGTTAGGTAAATAAATTGAATATTTCAATTTAAAAGTTTTTTTTGTTTTAAATATATTTCATTGTATATGCAACTTGAATTGATGTTTTATTTATTTATATGATACAATAAATGCTTTTTTTTACTTTTAAATTTTTTTTTCATTTTGCTAAATATGCTTACTCTGAATAATTTTGAATCATGTTAAGAATACTATATCAAAAGCTAGGGCTATATAAGAATCTGTTTCCGTGCCTTAATAACAAGACAATTAAAATTATCCTTATCAATCATATTCAGTGAATTAATTTCAATACTTATTGTCATAATTTCTGAGTGACACTAATGGTCACGGGTAGTCTAGTATACTATATTCTCAGGGTAGTCTAGTATACTATATTCTCACGGGTAGTCTAGTATACTATATTCGTATTCCTTAATCGTTTAAATTAGAGTCCCTAACACAAAATTATGTAATCTAATGTACAATTCTAACATTATTTTAAAATGTACTAAAATGTGTTTAATTAGCTTGGATGCAATATTATGAAGGAATATTCTCTATTGTGTTTTAATTGATAACAGCATTGTTCCAAATTTATTTGTAATTCTGTTTTACTGTTAATACAACTGGATTATTTTCATAATTCTGTTTTTTAATATTCTTTTTAGGGACAGGAATATTTATTAGCGACGGTATTTCATCAATACGAAGCACTCTCAATGCTGTAATACTTGCCTCATTGGAAAACAGATGTTATTCGCCCGGTCGTTAAAGCGAACAAATCGTGAAAAATTTTCACATCACAATGTATACATAAGAGTAAACAACGTACTATAAAAATTGTATTATTTCAAGTAAATTATATTTATGATTATTTTATCAAAGGATATTTTTTTTGTAAAACGAAGATAGATTTACTTTCACTTTACAATCTGGTTGTTTATTAGCACAACATTATATTTAACATTAAACTTTATAACCAAAACTTTAAACAAATGAATACTTAGCTAGATTTTCTTCTTATACTCAGAAGGTAAATAATGCACTGCGCATATAACACTAGTACTTCTAACACACGCATTACTCTACTGACCTCTCATTTACTGTGCTGTCACGAACAAGACCTCTTGGGTTAATTACCAAGGTAGGTGACTTCAGATAAATGTTGGCAACATACAAAACAACCCAAAACAACCAGTTTGTATAACTATGAAAACGGTAAAAACCTAAATTTATATAATAAACTAGCAAACGTACCCGTCTTTGACGGAATCAAAAATTCTATTATACTTGGTATTCCAAAATATCAATTATAGTATTATACTAATACTACAATTAGAAGTTACAGAATAGTAGAAAATACCATTATTAGTACAGTGCTAAACAAATGCCTCTGTATACAAAGATTAGATTTTAAGTTAGACATACACAAATCTACAATCAATGTTTCAGCTTTATATGTCTTATGGTGGCAATATTTTGTGGACAAACCGACAGACAGAAATTATTCTAAGGGTACATGTGGCTACAGTGAAGTATGAAACGTAAAGAAAACTTGAAATGAGTTAGTTCTAATTAACGTGCTCCCAGTCAAAAGCTAGCACGCAAGCCACTGGGCTACTCTTGTTCCATACCTTACTTTATTACCAGTGTTTATATTATGCAAATATTAAATTAAAAAAAATATTTTTGTTGTATTTATTTATAATACATTTGCACTACTGTTATCGGCGAGCAAGCAAGCTACTGGCTACCCTGGCTAGATCCCTTTACTTTATTACCATTTTCTAAATTATCCACATTTTAAATTCAAAAAAATATTTGTTTGTTACATTTATTTATAATACATTTGCACTACTGTCATCGGCAAGCCACTGGGCTACTCTGGTCCCATATCTTACATTATTACCAGTGTATTTATTAAGGAAATATTAAATTAAAAAAAAGTTTGCAGTTATATATAATACATAGCAAACGTACCCGTCTTTGACGGAATCAGAAGTTCCGTCATTTTTGGTATTCTAAAATGTCATTAGAAATTATAGAACAGTAGAAAATACCATTATTACTACAGTGTTAAACAAATGCCTCTAAATACACTACATTAGCTGTCTGTCCTTCAGGTTCATGGTAGAAGAAAGAGTTGAAACCTCTAACCCTTGAGCAAGTAAGCTACAGTTGACTATGTGAGAAAAATTTGGTTTCGCTACCTTGTATTCCTGCGTTAGATGAAGTCTCCCTTTGCGACTTAGTTAACGTCATTGCGAAATAGACTCTGACCGGACTTTGCAATCATTTCAACGTAAACAGACAGTGGCTCGGAATCAATGGCATGTGTGGTATACACACAGACTCCCCAATACCACTCCAGTAAATATGTCCGCCTCTGTGGCATATCTGTGTAGAGCACGAACTCAGAGTCGTGTCCCGTTGCACAGTTTTGGGGCACTCATGTTTCGTAACATGAAATTTGTTACTGCTACTAAATTGCAGCATGATTGGTTCTCGTACTTTATGTTTTTACTCATGAGCAGGCAGTCCAGGAGAAATAAATTCAGAGTCACGAAATTCAATTAGATAATGAACTGCTTCTTCATCACTAATCCAATCTCTTTACTGACTTGTAAGGTCTTTCCTCGGTATGATATAGAGTAAGAACTTGTTTGTTGATTTTTCCTGCCTGTTCGTATTAAGAGTTGAAAATTTCTCGTTTACAAAACTATTTATTCGTAATAGATAGTACATCCTCAACTCTGGGAAACACCTTTTCAAAGATGTCAAATACGCAATATATTCATATGCTCCAATGAAATTAAAATCAACTAACAATACCTACTTGCTTCACCTGTGTATTTTCAAAACAAACTTGTCTGTGAAGTTAGGAAAATACCCTTAAAGCCCTATAACTTCGTTTCTGTACTTAATTATGAATCTATTTAGAGCCCATATTTTAAGTTAGGCATACACAAATCCAGTGTCAAAGTTTCAGCTCGCCATGTCTTATGGTGGCTGAGTTTACTTGTGACAAACGTTTTTGCTTTAACGTCCATAACTTTACTTCTACGTTTAATTTCCAAATGATTCAGAGCCTATATTTTAAGTTAGACCTACCCAAATCTACTGTAAAAGTTTCAGCTTATATGTCTTATGGTAGCTGAGTTTACCTGTGACAAAGTTTTGCGGACAAACCGACAAACCGACAAACCGACAAACCGACAAACCGACAGAAATTTTTCTAAGGGTGGATTCAGTTTCTCCAATGTATGAAACGTAAAGAAAACTTGAATTGAGTCATTTCTAAGCAATGTACAGACAAAATCATTATTTTATTTATAAAGATTAAGAAAAAAAAACATTATTAGTTTCCAGTAATCATGAGAGATATGAATGTTTTTAAAAATGCAATATACCTTCAGTAGCTATATACGGAGACCATTACGTCAGTCATTGTGATAAGTTTCAATCATTCCATTTTTAAAAAAGAAGTGATAAGTGAAAATGTAACAAACGCAGAATCTGCTATTATTAATATCAACACAATTTGCTTAAATCAGGCCTAGCTGCCGAAATACATACCCATACATACACACACACACACACACACACACACACACACACACACACACACACACACACACACACACATATATATATATATATATATACATATATATGTATTTGTATGTGTATATATGTATACATACTACGCCTCCATAAAATTTGTAGCAGAATAAAAGATCGTTCCTTCCAAATAGATTTATTGAAACAGAAATTTTCTGACCGAGGATATCCTTCTAATTTCATTAACAACCGTATAGTCCCTGCAGACGTTCATCATAATTTAGGTCCTAGGAGGGATCGCAGTGACTCTGATTTCCTCATCACCACTTATTTTCCTGGTGCTCATAGGCTGGGTGCAGTTGTCAGGGAGTTTTTCCCTATACTTTCTTCTTCCTCCTGTACTTCTTCAGTCTTTAGTGAGCCACCTTCCATTTCCTATCGCAAACCTGCTAATCTTCAATCTATCTTCTCTCACAACTCTTCTCCTAAGCCTCCAAAAACTGCTGGTCGTATGGTTCAATGTGGACGTCGTGGATGTCTTACTTGTCCTATCATCAATCCTGTTCCTTCCTTTACCTCCTACCTTCCGTTACGTCCATAGTAAACGCACCTACCCTATCTCTCACAAGACCTCTTGTACCTCTGGTAACTGCGTTTACCGTTTGGATTGCACCCAGTGTGATTCTTTTTATGTGGGTTTGGCTTCCACCAAGCTAAGCCTGCGTATGAATAATCACAGGTCATCCGTTGGCAAACGCAGTGACCTTCCCGTTGCTACTCATGCCAGTTCTGACGGACTCAGTTTTAATGACTGTTTCCGTGTACAAGTCCTGAGGCAGATTGATCAGACTAATTCGAAAGTTACTCTGAGAGTTTCAGAAGAAGCACTTATTAGTCTTCTGGGCGGTAGATTGGCTCCTGGGCTTAACCTCAATCGTTGATTTTGTTTTTATTTTGTTTTTTTTATTATTATTTTTTTTTAAAGTTCTTATCAGCTTTTAATTTTATTTTAGTTAAATGTTTTCATTTTTTAATTTTTATTTGGCTTTTATCTCTTTATCTTCCCTGTCTACCATTCCTCCGAAAGTTGGCTACACTGTTTGAGTGCTTCAGTTTGAACGCCAAGTCAGTCGTTATCAGCCTTTGGTGCGATTCACTTCTTTTCCTGAAGACGAGGACATCGAAATATAGTAGTGAGTTCAGTGGTTTCCTTTTTATATGTTCTTTTTTAAATTCTAGTTTATATATATATATATATATATATACGAGTTCGAGATTAACAAAGAGCAACACACAAAGTAGGGAAACACACTTACAGACTCAAATTTTCGGGTAATCCGTCTTCAGGAGAAAAGAGAATGGGAGACCAAGCACGTTGTAGACGCAACGGCAAGTAACCGTTACTTGCCGTTGCGTCTACAACGTGCTGGGTCTCCCATTCTCTTTTCTCCTGAAGACGGATTACCCAAAAATTTGAGTCTGTAAGTGTGTTTCCCTACTTTGTGTGTTGCTCTTTGTTAATCTCGAACTCGTATTGTGTCCAGTTTGGATCATATTTCGTTTTATCAGTGAATATATATATATATATTGGGTTACTAGACGTTATGTCTACAACGTGCTGGTCTCCCTTTCTCTTTTCTCCTGAAGACGGATTGTCCAAAAATTTGAGTTTGTAAGTGAGTTTCTTTACTTTGTATGCTATCTATCTTCAAATTTGAACTGTTGTATATATATAAGTCAACTTGGCAGTTCAAGTAGTTCATGTGGTTAAAACAAGGGCTCATATCTGTCGTCAAGCCCATTTTCCCATGGGAACCCAAGAGTCAGCAATGCTGAATTGCCTAATAAACTCCTTAAATAGACGTCCAGCCCCACCCTCTTCAAAGATCATTTTGAGAAGCCACCGGAGACGCTGTCACTCGTCAGTCTGCCCTAGGACCTTTGGACAACACGATCTACCTCTGAACCCAGCCTGTTTTCCAGCCCACCAGTTTGACGGTCAGGACCTGATTCTTCAAGTAGCTCAACTAAGTCTGGTTTGGCCAAAGCTCCATTTCTTCTTAAATGCAGACATTATTGTAATTGTGACTCTCTCTATTTAAATGTGGTATTTCTCTCAGACTTCCCTGTGTTTATCAAACAATATTATTTGTACACAGTATATTTTAAATAATTGTTATCTATTGATAATTAATAAATTCTGTTTTTTAAAAAAGCCTTCCACTCGAACAAAAAGATAACTTATGTATATATCAATGATCAAACCTCAATAAAAATGGAGGAAAAAAAAAGACTAAGATCTTTCAACCGTAACAAGCAGTCTTCGTCGGAGTCAAAAACCCAACTCAACAGGGTCTTCCTGTCTTTTTCTCATATCCACAATTCTTATTGTGGTTTGATCATTAATTGTTCAGTGAACAATCAATAAAAGGGCATAATTAATTATTTGCTTCTCTCATTTAAAATTATAAAAGTTTAAGCCACTAAATTGTTGCGTAGTAAGAACTATGCAAATAAAAATATGAATATAATAACAAATATTCTCAATTTATTTATAATAATATCCAATTATCTTCTCGACTTCTATATTATCTTGATGTTTGTTCTGGGTAACTGTGACAATTAAAACTCCGCATTTGAACAAATAGGAAGTAATTGCAATTCAGATGAATATAAATAAATTGTCAAGTTAAAATAAATTTCATATGTTATTTGAACGTGTTTTCTTTAATGAAGTATCTATTTATATTGCAATGAAATGTATTCAATGTAGTATTAATGTTAAATAAACTGATTAGATATTAACTACAAAATAAAAATTTATGTTTTAATTCAATCACTACATTTAAAAGGTTTATCTATTACTAAGATTATTTTTTTTAAAGCTTTTATTCAGGATAAATTAAATTCTATTGTTCATTGTAGGGAAGCGATAATAAGGTTAATACTACAGAAGTGAATGTATCATACAGCACTTCAAAGTATAGATAGGTGAATAGAAGCTATTGAAACTAGGTTTCCCTTTTGAAATAACACCAATCATTTTGTCCCTTGATCTTTCTTACTACAATTCTTTCTTTTCTCAGCCGTTATATTTCTTTTCAGAGCTAGGCAAAATGATTTACCAACTTTAATAACTGAATCACCATCATTTGTTTTATAATCGGGATTTTTGATGATGGTTGAAATAATAATAATAATAATAATAAAACAATTGTTACTTTAAAACAATAATAACCAACCGCAAGGGAACTTCCAGTGTTTCTTAAGTTTTTTTAGGTGCATTAAAATTACATGGTGTTGAAATTATTAGAGATGTCCAGTCAAACTTTTTACTTAGTGAAGTTTATTATAAATATATTGAAGAAATGTTATATTGAGCGGAATCTTTGAGTCGTCATAAATGTTAGCTACTTTCTTGTCAAAATGCACTACTGTTACATGGAGTTCTTTTCTTAGAAACTTTACAGTTATTGCTTATTAAATTACATTGAGTCTAGTATTGAGATAAAAATTACTCTTATAGGATCTAGTGATACCTACCTAACGATAACAAATACATAATATGAAATAAATAAGTGAATTAATCTTATCATTAATTAGATTCTAAAATTATGTCAAGTAACTCTTATCAAGGGAGCCAGGTTAGCTCAGTGGTTAACAAAATCGCCTTAGGGCTGGTAGTCCGAGGTTCGATCCCCACCTGGTTCTCGATTTATTCACGCAAGAGGTGAATAAATTTTGAGTACGTTGTCCCTCGGAAAGGACGTTAAGCCGTTGGTTCCTAGCTTGTATGATGTCAGGTACTCGTTAAAATCCCTACTAGAAATGCACTTGAGTTTAGGCAAAATTTAGAACCCCCAATGTAGAATCTCCGATCAAATAAGAAACCGGTAAACGGCTGACGTCATAAACCGCTAGGTGTTCGGTTTAAACAATAAAATAAAAGTCTTATCAAACTGTTATTTACTTAAAAAAACAATTTATATTCCAATCAATCACTAATTTTATTTCTGTTATAACTTTAATTTGTTTAAATGAATATTTAGAGAAATATTTATAAAACTATTCACCTTTAAAATATAAGAAAATATGAAGAATCGGTTTTGCTGATCTCATATGAATTTAAAAAAAAATAAACTTCTTTTTATTATTTTAAAAGAGAGTAAATAAATTAAAAATAATTATAACAGGTTTTACTAATTTAATTTTATAAAAAATTTAGAGAAATTAAATTGCTGCTTTGGTAAGTTTTTTTGGTGCAGGAGATGGAAAAGTTTTGTAAACGCCGATGAAAAAAGAAAAACTTTTATTCTGAAAATGTTTGATCGTATATGTAACTTGTTAAAGAAACCTACCGATGTTAACTAGTGGCAATAACAAGATATACAAGAAATGTATATACTTAACAAAAATTTTATGGTAATTGAGACAGGTTAATATTCCCTAACAATAAAATCCAATTTGTCAAAGTCACTTTAACTGCAAAATAGTTAATCATATTTCAAAGTTTTATGTCAAATCTAATATAAAGTCAGAAAAATAATTATTTTTATTTTGGGTAACATATTTTAATTAGTAGAGCTTCGTGTATATGATAGGAGGTTTGAAACACTCAATTGTCTGTTGTTCGTTTGAACAACATCACACAAAAGAACAGAAGAAAACAAGAATAACGTAATTGATGAGAGTCAGATAATGGATTTATGAAATCAAGTTTCAGAATTAAAACATTAAATTTATAACAAATTTTACATATAACATAAAATAGGTATAGGCAATTAATTTTATAAATTTCGACTTGAGGAATTACTAGATTGATTGAGGAGTTACCAGAAAAATTAATTTACTAGACAAAAAATTGTAGTAATGAATCAAAATAAATGTACAGTTTGGTGTAATAAATCTATATAAATAAAAGAAAGGTTTTGTCTGTACATTGCTTATAACTGACTCATTTCAAGTTATCTTTACAGTTCATGCATTAGAGAAACCGAATCCACTGTTTCTGTCACCAAAAAATGTCTGTCTGTCGTTTTGTCAGCAAAATTTGGTCATAAGTAAACTCAGCCACCATAACACATACTGAGCTGAAATTTTAAAAGTAGGCTTGTGTTTGGCTAACTTAAAATCTAAGCTTTGAATGAATTGAATATTCAACGTAGAAGGGAAGTTATAGTTTTTCAAGCTGCCTTTAGCTATCTTCACAGATATGTTTATTTTGAAAATATACAGGAATAGCCAGTATAGTTGTTAGTTGATTTCAATTTCATTTGCTTTTAAGCTCCCAGCAAGAGTAAATTGGCTAGGTATTTCCTGATGTTCAAGATCTGGCATCTATTTAGAATAAATGACTTGGTGAACGAGCAGTTCTCACTCCCTACAAATGAGGAGGTAAGAAAAGTCAATAAACAAGTTCTTGCTCTAAATCAAGTTGAGAAAAAGATGATCAAGAGCAAGCCTCTGGTGTATACAGAGATACTTACATACCGCTGTGCTAGTAAATATATTTTTCCTATTCCATAATTTTTCTAAGAATATATCTCATCCGACCATTCATACCAACCTTCAATTAAAAGACAAATTATTATGCTACCTTTGTACAATCATACATATTGCAGCCAATTAAATAATCATTGGGCAGGCCAAATCTAAAATTATATTTTGTAATTTCATGTCCATGTTAACGTTAAATATTACAAATTCAATAATATATCAAACGTTTTGATAAAATATGTAAATTATGTAATCGGGATTTGGTCAATTTTTTGGGTTCAAAAATAAAACTCTCGTTTCTGATCATTTGGTTTTATGTAAAACCTTTTAATAGGACTACCATAAATATACCTAAATTTAGATTATATAAACTATTATATATGATCAAACCAGGAATGAAAATGGGAAAACAAGACTAAGGTCTTTCAACCGTAACAAGCGTTCTTCGTCAGAGTCAAAAACCCAACTGACGTTGGGTTTTACGAGTATTTTACAACGATCAGTTGGGTTTTTGACTCTGATGAAGACCGCTTGTTACGGTTGAAAATCTTAGTCTTGTTTTCCCATTTTCATTTGTGGTTTGATCATTGATTGTTATTTCACGTGTTTATGTGAAATCTTTTTAACACTATTAGATATATAATAAATACTATTATATAAATGTGCTTATACACCTTAAATATTGTGATAAATATGTTGCTAAAAGAAATTAATACTATTTAAATATACTAAGGCAAAGTATAATTAAAAAAAATAACTTCTATAAATTGAAAGAGTGTTTAGTACAAATGTAATTGGATAAAAAACCTAAAGCAAAAGAATAATGCGTTTAGACAAAAAACTTACTGTAAGAATTCTAAATAAAAGCATGAAAATATTTTGAGAGCCCTGTAATTACTGTAATTTGAGGAAATATCTACTCAAAGGGAATCGGTCTGAGGGTAGTCTAAGCGTGAACAGTAAAATTGTAGGTTTGCTGAATTTGTTATTTTTTTTATATTTTCATAGTAGTTGTGTTAGACTAGTCAAAACGAGAAGACAAATACTTTTAAGTTTGCTAAATTTGATAAAATTTTTCATTTTCAGAGCATTTGTGTGAAAAGAGTCGAAAAGTTAAGAGCAATGCAATAAATTTTGAAAATTATGTATTTTTTTTCTATTTTCATAGAAGTTGCATGAAAGTAGTCACAAAGTTATGACTAATGTGGGAAGTTTAGTTAATTTGATAAATTTTTCTGTTTTCATGGATATGGTTTGAGAGTAGCCAAAGCGTGAACAGTATGTTTGCTGAATTTGATAAATTTTTTTACATTGATACTATTCGTGTAGGAATAGTGGATAGGTGAAGGGTAGTACAGAAAAATTTCAAAATTTTAGATTTTCTTTCTTTTCATAGAATTCGTGTAAAAATATCAATAATGTTAAAACTAATACGGTTAGTTGACTTAATTTGATAAAATTTCCATTTTCATGGGGAAGTAGACATTTTTGATTGGTTGCTTCATGAGTTCTTCATGAGGCTTCATGAGGCTGATGGTTCTTTAATGACCTGCTGGAATCCACTTCCTTTTATTAGTTTCATGATGAGTGCTGAAGATCCTGATCTTTCTGTTCACTCAAACAGTCATTGTTTTGCCTAAGTGTGACATTTTAGAATTCATACTAATCTATCAATCACCGTACAGGTCTCTGCGCCCAGTGAGTTTACATTATCTATAAGAGGATTTAAAAATAATAACTTTAAAGGTAAATTATATCTAAACCATAGTGAATAAGTAAATTTGATGACGACCATTAATATCTCGAATAATGTTAGTATATTTTCTGTGGTTTATATGTTTTTATGTTTTGTACAGTTACAATAAACAAAAAATGAATGAGTCAGCAAGGATAATAAAGAACCCGAAATAAAGCTACCAGATGGACACTAACAAATACATTGTTCAATATTTTGACATCTGCCTTCATAAAAAAGATGTGAATATTCATGAAAATGAAACTGTATATAATTGAATGTTTCTAAAATTATCAAAGCGGACAACAATAGTTAAAAATTAATAAAAAAAGACACAATTTGATGAAAAGTTATTCTCAAAGTTTCTAATTATTGGTTTTAATCGTTTTAAGAAGAGCATATGGATGAAGACCAAATGAGTGATGCAGCAATGGTGGGACATTTGTTCTCCAAAATACAGTTGGACTAAATAATATTAGAGGGCGCTGGTGTAACTTTTTAATTTCATTTGAAATTGAAATATATATATATATGGTTCACGCTCCGTCCTTCAATGTGGGGAAATCTCTCTAACCTCGTCCTCTCTTCTAGTCTACTCCTGATGACGAACAACAGTTCAAAATATTGAGAATTCAGTAAATGTGTTTTTATGCCTTTTTTTGTGTCGTTTTTTGTGTAATTTTAAGTATATATAAATATATATATTCGTAAAAGTTGGAAGCAGTCCTTCTTTAATATATATATTTAAAAACGTTATGTCTGATTTTACTGTACTTAGGTTTGTTAAATGTTTTTCCAAACTTCAAAACCTTCAATTCAAGGTTATTCAAATCAAAGATTAGATCACCATCCTTTTTCAAATTTGTACTTGACATGCTTTGGTGTTTCATATAACATCTTCAGAATCATCAATTGTATTATACTTAACAACAATTAATAAAAACAAACATAAAGTTAAATTACATGACATAAGTAAACATTTTTAGCAGCGAGGTATGATCATAGGTTTTAATGTTCGTAAAAATTGGAAACAATTTTAATAGTTTCCAATTCAAGAATCACCTGTTCAAAAGTAGGTGATAAAAGACCCAGAGTCTACGACTCTTCAACATCCAACATCAACTAGATTAATTCAGTTCTAACTACATCTAAACTTAGTTAATACTCGTGAAGACAGCAAATTTGACGTGTAAGGGGGCTCAAATGGTCACTATAATTCGCTCTGAAAATCATAAACAATTTTAATATCAATTTTAAAATTTGTTTTAAATAAATGTTTCAGTCGTTTAAACATTTACTTAGAAATTAAATATAGAAATGTATTATAAAATCAAACTGACTGAAATATTACAAAGTATTATAGAACCGAATTAATTACTTTTAATTATAACAATTCTTATAATTAGTCAATTAATGATTTCCTAATAAAACTGGAAACTTCATACCTGAATGAGTAACCTGCTTAGAATTTTTACCTAATTAGTGTAATGTTATTTTCTGGTTTTTGGATTGATTGTTGTTAAGTATAGTAAAATTGATAATTATGAAGATGGTATATGAAGCACTCAATGTGTGTATGTCAAATGCAAATTTGAAAAAGTATGGTGATCTAATCTTTGATTTGAATAACCTTGAATTGAAGGTTTTGAAGTTTGGAAAAACATTTAACAAACCTAAGTACAGTAAAATCAGGCATTAAGTTTTTAAACTTCATGAAATCAGGCATGAAGTAATATATATATATATATATATATATATATAAATATATATATAAATGATCAAACCACAATAAGAAATGGGAAAACAAGACTAAGTACATAAGTACATAAAAACCCAACTAAGTACGTTGGGTTTTTGACTCTGACGAAGACCGCTTGTTATGGTTGAAAGATCTTAGTCTTGTTTTTCCATTTCTTATTGTGGTTTCATCATTGATTGTTATTTCACGTGTTTATGTGAAATCTTTTTATATATATATCAATGGTCAAACCACAATATGAAATGGGAAAAGAAGACTAAGGTATTTCAACCGAACAAGCGGTCTTTGTCAGAGTCAAAAACCCTTGTTTTCCCATTTCATATTGTGGTTTGATCATTGCTTGTTATCTCACGTGTTTATGTGAAATCTTTATATATATATATATATATATATATATATATATATATATAATATATATATATATATGAATGATCAAACCACAATAAGAAATGGGAAAACAAGACTAAGATCTTTCAACCGTAACAAGCGGTCTTCGTCAGAGTCAAAAACCCAACTTGTTACGGTTGTTACGGTTGAAAGATCTTAGTCTTGTTTTCCCATTTCTTATTGTGGTTTGATCATTGATTGTTGTTTCACGTGTTTATGTGAAATCTTTATATATATATATATATATATATATATATATATATATATACATATATATAGTTCAATATAGACAAAGAAACATAGTGAAATCAAAAGAACACACTTACAGTCTCTAATTTTCGGTTTGAACCGTCTTCAGGAGAGATAAGAGAGGGAAACCAAGCGCACTGGTTCAGAGACGGTGGGAGACCATCTTGAACCAGTGCGCTTGGTTTCCCTATCTTATCTCTCCTGAAGACGGTTCAAACCGAACATTAGAGACTGTAAGTGTGTTCTTTTGATTTCTCTATGTTTCTTTGTCTATATTGAACTATATTTGTCCGTTTTGGATCGTATTTTCAACAAATGTATATATATATATATATATCATATACAGTTTTCTATGAGTTGTCCGGGGAAAGGAATATGATTCGTTGCAATGTTGACCAATGGGAGTGAAGTTTACAGGTCCATGCGTAAGGTCCCAGTTACTCGCTGTTCAGCGAAGCCTCAGTCGTTCTGCTAATAGGTATAGAGGTTGCACAGTCCCTCTGTGTTGAATGATGTTTGGCAGAAAACATCATTGCAACGAATCATATATATATTAGTGAAGTTTACTAATCTTCACACGAATCCATTAGTACATAATTAATATAATTAGTTATACATTAGCTTATAATTATCATTATAATGGACGAAGGGGAAAAAGCTCGGTGGAGAGGACCTAGTCCTCTCTGTACGGCTACCCCAGTATTTATAACCGGAACTTGTTCCCAATAAAGAATTTATTCATTCATATTCAATCTTCACACGGAACCATTTTCTCCTCTGACAATGACCATTAGGAAGTATTTCTTATTTCTCCTCAGGAGAGCTGGTCGAAAGGCAGACTAGTAAGACATCTAATGCTTTAAAAGATCAATGCGTGTTTTAACTTTTGAGCCATAGAGACAATTTTTACGAGGATTACAGTCAATAGATATCAAATGTTGACAATAATGCAATGAACAAAGTGATATTAATGAAAACTGTATGTCAGACTGACATAATTCTGTGAAATAGAAAAATAAAAAACTCTTTTAGATAAATTATTTCATAAAAAAGTGAACCATTGCAAAAAAAAATTGGTGCTATTCCATTTCATTGATGGGAAAAATGCAATTGTGACATATACAATTTTGGGAAAATTTCTATGACCTACGATATTTTTTTGGACAATTTTCACTTAACCTAAACATATACAACACACAAACACACACACCCAAATCAATATATATTCCAATTTGTAGAACCAATTTCACTGGTTTCCTGGCCTCAACAGTGTATATCTGTCTATAGCGTCACTATCAAATTTTGACTCGAATCCAATAACACCCATACTCTTCTGTTTTGTGTGGAGGATTTGAAAATAGAATAGTATGCTTACAAATATAATGATTTATTCAAGAGTTGAGTTTATCCGTTAGTTTAAGATATTCAAATGATATGGTATATTATAAAATATAAAGGTAACTCATTTATCATTTGTTTCATAAGTACGCATATAATTTTAATTTTTAGATTATTTATGAATAAGTTATTATTTATAATATCTTAATTTTTTTCTTAAAATCAATGTTTAAATGAAACATAATTGCAGAAATACTCAAAACAATTATTTATGTTCATAATATTTCGATATTGTTAATATTAGTACTATGAAATTGGAGCTGCAATTTGAAATAATTCACTTCTCTGGACAGACATGATAAGGTTGTTAGTGCTACTGAGGTTATTTGATACATAATTAGAAGAGTAAAACAGTATATCTTGTCTATCTTTCTGCTTGAATAAGGTGAGCCAATCAAGAAGATGTACAGACTAAGATGGTTTCCTCTCCCAATACAGTATTCTGTGTTTAGATTAGAGGTCTCCAAACATCTACCTTACATCACTTCATGGAATATTTCCTTTTCATTAAACCTATGTAAGTCTAATGAAATATTAAATTATTTTTATGTTCCTATGTACAGGTGCTAAATACGTGAAAGAAGAGTAAGAAGTAACTTTTTTTATTATCTCACATGAATATATATATATATATATATATATGTATGTATGTATATATATTATATATATCTATATATATACATGTATATATATATAATATATATATATATATATAATATAAAATGAAAAAGGATCCAAAAAGAACAAGAAACGTTTTACAGTGAACTACAGATACAGTATATGTAAGGCACAACCTGGTGGACTACAACCGTCGCTTCGTCTGTGTGTTTGGTATCCCTATCTCTACTCTCCTTATGATGGTTAAACCGAAAATTAGAGACTGTAAGTGTTTATCCCTTTACTCTGCATCTACAGTTTACTGTGAAACGTTTATATAGGTATATATATTCGTATAGATTGAGAGCAGTCCTTCATGAGTGCATAAATTCAACTAAAAGGTATATAAGTATGTAAAATTCATATAAAAAGTGTATGTCCCATTTTATGTGAAGAATTGTTCAAATTGCCTATAGCATTTTTTCCATTCAGGGTTATTAACTCATAAATTAATTTGCCATACTTCTTATGATTTAATGTATTGTTCTACAAGTTTTGGTGCTCAAAATTCACCACCTTTAGGAATTAAAATTAAATTAGATATAACAATATATTAACACATAATTAACAGATTTAACAAATTAAGTTAACAAATTAAGCATTATATATTATGGAAACTTATATATATTTCCATATGAAACATGTGAAAGAAAAAACCAACGTCCAAGCCATAGTACGGATATCAGAAATGCGACTAAGATCATCCAACCAAACTAGTGGTGTTGGTTAGTATCAATATGAAAAATTCTGACGAAGATGTTAGACAGTTTAAAGATGTTAGACACTCATCTTAATACAGAGTATGGTTTTAGCGTTCGCATTTATATATATATATATATATATATATATATATATATATACTTTTTCGTTGGAAATACGATCAAAACGGACAAATATAGTTCAATATAGACAAAGAAACATAGAGAAATCAAAATAACATACTCACAGAACGGTCTCCAACCGTCTCTGAACCAGTGCGCTTGGTTTCCCTCTCTTATCTCTCCTAAAGACGGTTGAAACCGAAAATTAGAGACTGTAAGTGTGTTCTTTTGATTTCTCTACGTTTCTTTGTCTATATTGAACTATATATATATAGGTGTGTTCTCTAATCGGGGTTCGGTCAATTTTCCAGGATAAAAAATCAAACTCTCGTTGCCAACGTTCGGTTTTATTTAAAACCTTTTTCATAGGCATCTTCTCCATATACTCTTCTTATATCCTCATAAAAACCCATATTTCTTCTTATATAAACCCAAATGTATATATAACAGATTCAATAATATATCGACCGTTTGATAGAATAGGTGTGTTTTCTAATCGGGGTTCGGTCAATTTTCCAGGATAAAAGATCAAACTCTCGTTGCCAACGTTTCGGTTTTATTTAAAACCTTTTTCATAGGCATCTTCTCCATATACTCTTCTTATATCCTCATAAAAACCTATATTTCTTCTTATATAAACCCAAATGTATATATAACAGATTCAATAATATATCGACCGTTTGATAGAATAGGTGTGTTCTCTAATCGGGGTTCGGTCAATTTTCCAGGATAAAAAATCAAACTCTCGTTGCCAACGAAAACCCATAAAAGAAGAAATATGGGTTTTTATGAGGATATAAGAAGAGTATATGGAGAAGATGCCTATGAAAAAGGTTATAAATAAAACCGAAACGTTGGCAACGAGAGTTTGATTTTTTATCCTTGAAAATTGACCGAACCCCAAATAGAGAACACACCTATTCTATCAAACGGTCGATATATTATTGAATCTGTTATACATACATTTGGGTTTATATAAGAAGAAATATGGGTTTTTATGAGGATATAAGAAGAGTATATGGAGAAGATGCCTATGAAAAAGGTTTTAAATAAAACCGAAACGTTGGCAACGAGAGTTGATTTTTTATCCTGGAAAATTGACCGAACCCCGATTAGAGAACACACCTATTCTATGAAACGGTGGTTATATTATTGAATCTGTTATATATACATTTGGGTTTATATAAGAAGAAATATGGGTTTTTATGAGGATATAAGAAGAGTATATGGAGAAGACGCCTATGAAAAAGGTTTTAAATAAAACCGAAACGTTGGCAACGAGAGTTTGATTTTTTATCCTGGAAAATTGACCGAACCCTGATTAGAGAACACACCTATTCTATCAAACGGTCGATATATTATTGAATCTGTTATATATATATATATATATATATATATCAATGTAGAAAAAGAAACACTATACATATACAGAAAGATTTTTCGTAAAATCGAAATTTCATAAAAAGAGTCTTCGTATGAAGAGGCACCACTGTTCAAGAATAAATTTAACTTGAAACTGATTTTAAAAACCGTACAGTTTTGACTGATATTAGATGTGAAGAACATCTACAATTATTAAAATATAATATTAATAATTTATTTTATATTCTCATTTTAATAGGTTTGAAGTATAGTATTTTTATGATTTTTCCTTAGTAAATGTCTCAATAACAGTAAATGGACAAATTAATATAGAAAAAACTTGAAAAGTGCTCCCATTTGACGCTAGTTTCATTTTGTTGCAAAAAAAATGTTCGCCTATACCTAAACAACTCTATAATTTCAAAAAATGAAAACAGTTTGTGGGATTGATTGATTGTAATTTGATATTTGAATGAAACATATTTAGTTATATAAGATTGCATGCTAATGAACATTTGTAGAATAATTTGTGTTTTTTTTTTGCTCTGGGAGCCTTATGGTTGGTAAGTTTATTGAATGGTTTTAATTTAAGTATTTGTACAGCTGAGATGGTAAGTACATTTGGATTACAAATGAAAAATTTTGTCATACAATTTATGACAATCGTAGCCATGATGAAATAAACTAGTCATAATGTTCAGCATTAAATACAGATAATATTACGTACAATGAACATTAATGTTTCATTACTTTCATTTTATGCAAAAAAAAATTATCGTTGCTGTTCTTTTAAACTAAACAAAATATGAACTACATTTAACTAATTTATTAGTAATAAAAAAGAACAGCGACAAAAACTCGCCTGTTTCTCAACATTTAATTCAGTTAAAGCTTATTGTGTTGAAAACACTTCAACTGTTATTAAGGAAAAACGCTCTCTTGATAACTTGTTCTATATATTGCTAATTTATTATATTTTTGAGTCAAAAAACATAAAAATTTAATATTTTCTCGACATTTATTTGTTTTTCCAAATAGTACCGCGTATTTAACCGTTATATTCAGTACAATTAATTTCTTTTTACAATATATTTTAATTGATACCATCTAATTGATCTTTGTTCAGAGAACATTTAGAAACCATTAATTAAAAAAACAAGCAATTAATTAATTAATAAAATTAAAATAAATAGTATTATAGTTTAATTATAGAGATATAACTTTTTACTTTACTATAAGTAAAGTATAGTGATCGTGAAAAAATTCGATCTCGAGATTTTGACGGAATTACATGTTTTGAGGTCCCACAAGTCGTTTTATGACGTTTTTACGATGATGTCTGTGTGTGTGTGGGTGGGTGGGTGGGTGGGTGGGTGAGTGTGTTAGCATTGCTTGTTACCACGCTACGGTCCAGAATCTTTGATGGATCAAGTTGATATTTTACACAAAAATGGGCCCCATTTAGACGAAGATCCCTATTGTTTGGGAAGAATTATGCATGATGGGAAAGTCACTTTTTTTGCCAAAAACCGTTTTTTTTAAAACATTTTTTTCTCCTAAACTGATAACCCTAGAGTTTTGAAATTTTGACATTATCTTTGAGGTTACAAATGGAACAAACGAAAAATATATCCAGAATTTTAAAACCACAGGAAATATTTTTTTTTAAATAAAATGTAAAAATTTTGACTTATAATTCAATCTCAAACCTTGTGAGAGCGATACAAGCCATACTGTTTGACGGACAAGAATGAAACTATGCCTATAAATAGAACATTATATGGACAATGAGTTGAGATATTTTTTTCTAAAATTACATTCGCTAAAGGGGCGTTAGAGTACGATTTGTGTTTTCAGAAAATGTTTTTTTGACGCTAAACGGCTCGTTAAAAAATTATGAAAATTTGACCAAAAATGGAACAAAAAATTAGCAGTTCATAAAAAAAAAATCATGAAGTTTCAATTACGGAAAAGAGCAATAACGATATAAAAACTCTTTGTTTATCCTAGACTAAGAGATCACCTGCTATACTTGTCGAATTTTTTGTATTTTTTTACATTGTTTACATTGACTTAGAAATTTTTTGAGCGAATCCATTGAGATAAAATTGATGTTTCTAATGGAAAAATGAAAATATATTTTTGACTTATAAGAGATAATATTGTAAGAGGAATAATATTGTGCAGGTAAATGACAACACTCATTAAAAATAATTTGTATATATGTTATTTGACAAAGGGGAAGGAAAATGATCTTATTAAATACTAAGAAGCCATAAAATTCCAAGTATAATAATTCTGTTAAAAACCAAAAATGTAAAAGATAATTCAAAATATAAATCTTTCGTTTAGAGATTAATAACTGTAATTATCGTACATCTTTAATTAACAAATCACATTAAAACAACATTTTCTTCGCTGTTTAAGATGTTTTTCAGTGAAAAAAAGGGTATTTTACTGTTTCAAATTTGAAAATTTTACATTAATATTGAATGTAGAAGGATGTCAAGTAAACAATGTAAGAAATCTACTGGCTATTTGAACAATAGCCATGTTCTCTTGTAGGATAATATTTCGTTTCAAGAAATGTTCACATTGGTTTTTCAAAAATGTTAGTACTGCTGTAGTTATACTAATGAAATTATTTGCAAATAATAAATTATTTGTGATGTACAAAAATAAGCCTATAAATTGATATGTCCTTCAATCACTATCTGTACTACCTCACTAATGCAATGCTAATAATTATATCCTATTTAGATATTTATGTTATGCTTAAATGGTACGTTATGTTTTATATACTCAAGAAGTTTGACATTGAGTTACTTATAGTAAAGTAGAGTGTAGGCCACTCCAGATTTTTAGATATATATTCATATACCTTTGGGAAATTACACTTCTATATTTGCCTTAAGTTTTATATAACTTTTATGAAATATATTAAGAATATTCTACGAATAGTAGCCTTCAACTCCTTTATTGATTAAGATACTAATGTATAAAAGTTTTTATTATTATCGATTATTATAGCAATAACGTCAATTTAAAAGAACAATTAAAATTATTTCCATAACATCTCTAAAATAGTTTTCAGTGGCAAGGTAATGAAGAAATAAAAATACATTTTTGGATAAATAGGAAATACTAAAAAGGATAAAGTCACTGATGCCTCTGAAATGGTTTGTACAGCAAAGACAATGAATAAATAAAAACGCGCTATTGCTTGGGCATGAATTATTATGAAGAGAAATGTCTCAACGGACTCAGTAATTGGACTGACTACAAGCTAGCTATAATTAATCTTTTGTGGATGATAATATACAGCTACATGTTAAAATGATTTAAAAACGTTATCTTCATGATTCCATTATATCTAATTATGTAGATATTCATCTCACCATTTGTTTAATTATAGTTATATATTTAGAATATGAAGAAGAAAAAAAAATCTTTATATACCTTTGTTATGTGTAAATATTATATATATACTCTCCTGAAGACGGCAAGTCGCCGAAATTATCGAGATTCGTGAGTGTTAGTCCTTTTTCTTGTGTTCTCTAGCTGTAACTTTAATTTATATATATATATATATATATATATATATATATATATATATATATTATATCATTACTTCATTTTGATTCTTCCATAAGGCATTTTGTCTCATATATATATATATAGTAGGTGTGTCTCTAATCGGGGTTTGGTCAATTTTCCAGGATAAAAAATCAAACTCTCGTTTCCAACGTTTTGGTTTTATTTAAAACCTTTTTCATAGGCAGATGTATAAATTTTTTAACTAAGAAAATGAAAATTACATTATTTAAAGGAACAACAATGTTAACCGGACAAAACCTTCGACAGTCTAGTCGAACCTCGATTAGAGAACACACCTATTCTATCAAACGGTCGATATACATATTATTGAATCTGTTATATGTATATATATATATATATATATATATATATGTTTATTAAAAATTATGCCAATTTTATCTTTTGTTATTTTCCGGGTTAAATTTTCAAGTTTTCTAACTATGGACTTCCAACTTAGACAAAAACATAACAAAGACTCACATTGATTGTTATTTTACGTGTTTATGTGAAATCTTTATATTTATATATATATATATATATATATATATATATATATATATACAATGATAAACCGAAACGGTCCCGCAGGACAGATTATATTTAAAATAAACTGTGACACATAGACAGAAACATAACAAAGACTCACTTTTCAATATTTATTACTTATATTAGAGAATCTTAAACACAGAACTAAGGAACAAACACACTTACTGTCTCTAATTTTTGGTTGAATCGTCATCAGGAGAGTTGATGTAGGGGCACCAAGCGCACTTGTGAAGCGACGGTTGGAGACGGTCTCCAACTGCCTGATGACTTTTGAAGTGTAGTGAAACGGTTTCTGTCCTTTTGGATCGTTTTCCTGTTTACAATATATATATATATATATATATATATATATATATATATATATATATATATATATATATATATATATATATTTGTTGTCAGCTTTTAATTTTATTTTAGTTACATGTTTTCATTTTTTTAATTTTTATTTGGCTTTTATCTCTTTATCTTCTCTGTCTACCTTTCCTCCGAAAGTTGGCTACACTGTTTGAGTGCTTCAGTTCGAACGCCAAGTCAGTCGTTATCAACCTTTGGAGCGATTCACTTCTTTTCCTGAAGACGAGGACATCGAAATATAGTAGTGAGTTCAGTGGTTTCCGTTCTATGTGTTCTTTTTTAAATTCTAGTTTTATATATTATATATATATATATATATATATATATATATATATACTAAATTGAATAGTATATATATAATTCAGAATATATATATATATATATATATATATATATATATATATTCTATATATATTTATTATATATCTATCTATATTTAATTACTTTAGACGATTAATTAAATCTACATTAATTTAATCGTCTAAATTAATGCAGTTACATTAGACGATTGAACGTCTAATTATGGTTCAACCGAAAATTAGAGACAGTAAGTGTGTTTGTTCCTTAGTTGTGTGTTTGATATTCACCGTGAAATGTTTGTCATCCTATTGGATCGTTTTCCTGTATGTATTTATATATATATATTCACAGATAAAAACACACATAAAATTGAACAAAAACTTATAACTATATTTCGTCATCAGGTTGACAGATGCGGGTCGCTTCGAAGGCAGGATGTATCCTCGAAATATAGGAGGCAGTTATTGTGATTTTTTTCATGTGAGTTATTTCTATTAATTTATTTTATTTACTAGGTGTAATCGTTTTATTTATTACTATTACATACATCGGTTTCAAGTTCTAAACTTGATTGACTAAAGAGATCCTAGTTTAAATAAATCAATAAAAATTTATGATAATAAAGAATAATTAAGATGAAACTAAGCCCAGCAGACAAAAAGCTAGTTATTTAATGCTGAAGCCCTCAATGTGATGGTGTTAGAACTCTGCCTAAGAATATGCCTAGGGAAATAGTAATTGAAACTGAGTCTGTGAGAACTCATTGCTTGAGTGACAACGGGAATCTTACCTCACCGACAACGGAAGACCTGTTACTTACTTACCTCTCTATCTGCAAGGTTATCATATTGGAAGCCAAACCAACTTAAAAAGTATCACATTGGAAGAAGTGCAATCGACAAATGTAGTTATAAGAAGTACAGAAGGTCTTTTGTAGAATAGGATAGCAGTAATTGCTAAAGAATGAAGTGTATGAAGGGGCAGGGTTAATAATAAGGCAAGTAAGACAGTCACTGTATGCTATTATATGCATATATATATATATATATATATATTTATATATATAAAGTCATTTGTAATCTGCAGTTATTTAATTCATTCAGTAGAGTAAAGTTCAAAACAAGGTGTTGATTCTGTAAGAACAACATATACAATTATATTGAATGCAACGACTGGAATTTTTATATCCATTTACATATTCTTCTAATAGTATGAAATGTTTGCTTATATATGTATTTTATTAAAGTAGATGGCAGCTTCCGCATTCACGACCTTTTTGGTGGTGTTTTCTAGTTTTCTATCTAATTTTAATTTTAATCATTTTAATGTTTGTTTAACCTTTTCAAAATTGTTATTATGTTAGTTTACGCTTAATCAGTTTATACGATATAACCGTCTCTGTACCAGTGCGCTTGGTTTATAATAATATTTGATATTATTATAATAATGGACGTCTTGTGTTTATTGTGGTATTTGTGTTACACGAGATAGAGAACTAAATCAAGGGCATTTACTTTAGTGATCGATTGCGTTATAATTACTTAAAATTTTGGTATGTGTACTTTAACATTTAATATCATCCTATGAGTGTAAATTATTTATACAATTATGTTAAGTAATGCTATGAATGATAATTGGAAAAGAGATTAGCGTTTATATCGTTTTATTAAAAACCTGATTTTGTTGGAATTTTTGAGTAACAATGAAAACGAAAAAAAAAAATACAACTGGTAAATTTGAAAAGGTTAATACCATTAAATTTGGTTTTCATTGAAGAAGCAAATTCTATTGAAACAAATGACACTTCAGAGTCAAAAGCTTGGAAAGTACTGAAATAAAAATACTATTTAATGGCCTATGCTTGGATTTCTTTTGAAGAACAAAAACGTTTCTTAATTTTGTGAAAAATATATGAGAAGAATTGATAGGAGTTAAGAAAGGTGAGGAGGGTTTAGAGGGAAGGGTGGTTGGGAGTCTTTTGGTTTGTTTCGGGGTGGTTAGTACTCCACTAGGGGAGGGGAGGCAGCGTGGTGGGGTGCAGAGTGTCTGCACCACACTCCAGTGCCGGCCCACCGACCTCCCTCCCTAGTCAGTACCCTTCTTTTACATCTACCTGCTTTATTATATGTCAAAATATGTCGCACACTTCATCATTATCTTACTCATACCAATTATTCTTTGGATTATACTTACTTAAAATATTATTTTTACGAATTATTTTTATTGATATAACGCATTCAAAATAATTATTTCTTTGAAAAAAAAAATGAATCTTGAAAAATGATTTAAAAAAATAAATGAATTTTAGGAAAGTCGTGTCGTTTTTTTTTAAATTCCTCTTTTTAATAGCCAGTACAAGTTTACAAACCAATTACCAACATTTAATATTAACACTATTTTATTTTTATAAAATTACATCATTTACATTTATTTTGCTCTTGGTTATACATTAAAGTTAATTAGTTCATGTAAAAAAAATTATAAGGGCAGTTGAAAAAGTAATATCCATCCATACTTGAGATTTACGATGCTTCAATAAAAAAAAATTAACTCCTATAATATTTCCTTAAAAAAATGGAATATGAAACCAATCACTAAGACGATAATATTCTTGTCAATTTGTGTTTCGTATATTTTTTAATAATACGCTATTTTATTTGTACATAATAATGAAACTGTACATTCTTTTAAACATTTTTTTTAGATTTCAGTGCATTAATTATCAAAGATTAGTATTAATAGATAATGGAAATAATTACCAGTAGATATAATAAAAACATGCTAATAATTTAAAAAATATTTTTGACGTGGTGTTATCATTTAAAAGTTAAATATTTTAGCTTGTAACTGTGTTCTGTCATTATTTTTTCTTTCTTCGTAATTAATGTTCTGTGATATATTTTTTGTATATTTCATTACATGTCATTTATTAAATTATATTCTTGATTTGGAAAAATCTATAGTTAATAATTAATCTTATGTGTATAATTGTTTCTTTAAAGCAAAAGAAATAATAATTTTATTCATATATGTATATGTAAGAGTATTATTGCATGAACTAAGATAGTCCATCAAACAAATAAGATTGCAATCTTACCCATCAGGGAAATTTGCGAACCCTTCTTACAAAGCAGTTAGAGAAACACGCTTTGTACAAACTCCACGTATATTTGGAATTAAAAAATTACACATAATAAATCAGTGCAACTGTTCTAAAGAGTATTCAGAATTTCAAAATAGTTTCTAAATTTGCATATCTGAAATATCTTCTTAAACAGAAAAAAATTAAACAGTATTGAAATCACAACAACTACTATAACCTGAAGAAGTGCAAATGTATAGTTCCTCCCTGTTATAAACGCAATTTTAAAACCTAATTGTTAAAGATCTGACATTACTTATTCGAAACTCAATATTTAGATAAATACTTTATTGATACATTATTTAATATTTTATTTAATTTTTCTTAAAGATAATATGCAATAATATACATTTTTCATTCAATATTTATTATGATATCAAATTTTCCCTCAGTCTTCCTCATGAACGTATTCAGTTAGTGGTTTAATTTAAAATTTTTTACAATCATGTAGAAATATTGCTTTTATGTTTGATATTTATTTTATCTTTGAATTGGATTATCATGAATATATTTTTGAAATATTCTTAAAATAGATGCAATATTATATAAACAGCAAATATATACGAGTAGGTATGGCTCATGAAGGATTTTTTTATTGTAATCATGAAATATATGCAAATATATAGTAAATGAAATTTAAATAGTTTCGTAACATTACATTTTTTTTAATGAAGAAGAAAAATAAAGTATTTGAAATAACTGTAGCTTCGGATATATTGTATGAAGATTTATACATTATATATATTATTCGTATTATATGTAATATATAAATGAGTCGTTACCTCTCTTCGGAGCGACTCACATCTATCTTCCCGATAACGAGGCCTTACAAATATAGTATTGAGATTCTGTGATTTCTTTATTGTGAATCTAGTTATATATATATATATATATATATATATATATAGTGTGTGTGTGTGTGTGTGTGTATGCGTTGTTCAAAATTATTCCAATTTTTGTTCTTTATAAAATTTGGGAGTTACGCTCCCAAAATACACACACACACACACACACACACATACACACATACACACACACACAAACACATACATACACACACACACACACACACACACACACACACATATATATATATATATATATAAACTAGAATTTTAAAAAGAACACACAGAAAAGAAATCACTGAACTCACTACTATATTTCGATGTCCTCGTCGTCAGGAACAGATGTGAATCACTCCAAAGGCTGATAACGATGATATATATATATATATATATATATATATATATATATATATAAGAAGATTTTACAATAAACGCGTGAAACAACAATTAATGTTTAAACCACAATAATAAATGGGAAACAATGACTAAGATCTTTTGACCGTAACAAGTGAACGAAGACCGATTGATAGTCTCATGCCTTTCATACTAGGTCATCGTTTTTGTTTCTATTTTTCCAAAATACAAACAAAACAAAAACATATTTTTTTTATATTTTTCCTCGAGGATTTTTGTTTCATATATACATATAGAGTTTAAAGTTAGCTTTTGGTTTCAACCGTTTTCATCAGAGTAACGAGAGGGATGAAGCATGATTACAATCGCGACGGAATCCGCTCCAGGTTTCAAACAATGCTGTGTCGAACCTCTGTCACCCTATCTTTCTTGTTTTATAAAGTGCCTTTACTAACATTGATCTATTGCTGTTGGTTTCTGACAACTTCCTAACATTCTAATATGTATATAACATGATTCACTGCGAATACGTCGAATAAGAAGGTGACACATAAGCCACAGTAATAAATTAGTAATAAAATGGATCTTGAACGATTTAACTACGTCAATGTTACACTCGAACCGATTTAACTTGTTTTGGTTTAAATCTGAACCTGATGAAAACCACTTATTAGTTGAATGAGCTTAGTGCCATTTTTGAGTTGTTCGTTGCAGTCTAAACATTGATATATATATATATATATATATATATATATATATATAAAACAGTACCGTAAAATTAAAAATCAGTATATAGAAAACAGTACCGTATTATATATATATATATATATATTATATATATATATATATATATATACGCCTAAACCTCTGTTTGAGAATTCAGGAAACAGACTAAGACCGTCTGTTGAATGATCTTACGCTTGAAATATCTTACTCTTACTTCTGAATTCTTTCTCTAGATTAGATGTTGATTTTTATTTCACATGTTTATTGTAAAACCATATATATAAATATATATATATATGTTATATATATATATAACAAGACATTACAGTAAACACGTGAAATAACAAATCAGGATCGAACCACAATAAGAAATGGGAAAAAAGACTAACATATTTCAACCCTAACAAGCGGTCTTGAGTCAAAAACCCAACTGAGTTGAAGGTTGTTAGGTTTGAAATATCTTAGTCCTTTTCCCCACTTCTTATTTTGTTTTGATCATATATATATATATATATATATATATACCCATATATCCATCTTAAATCACAGTAAGAATGTCGGAAAAATGACTAAGATCTTTCAACCAGAAGAAGTGGTCTTCGTGAGAGTCCATAGATAATCTACTGACTAACTGATAATACTGAGGGGGATCAGTTCATTTTGGTTGAAAGATCTTAGTTCCTTTTCTGATTTCCTTACTGCGGTTTATTAGTTTATTTTTGTATTCCTTGTTTATTGTGAAACCCTGTTATACATATTTATATGTACAAAATAAAATTTTATCAGCACTCGATGTTTGCTCATAGGCAATGAGAGTTTAATTTGATCTGTCAATACTTTTATCAGTATATATATGTATATAACAAGATTTCACATAGACAAGATTTCATATATATTATTAACAAGTAATAAAATTAATAATTTATATCATTAATAAATAATTAATGATATAATTTTTTTAATAATAATTATATTAAAAGTAATTTAATAATTATATTAAATTCCTTTTTTTAGGATTTGGATTAGGTTTGAATAAACATATTTATTTCTTAAAGGTAGTTATTTAAACCTTACTAGTGTTCTCAGAATTCAAATTAAACGATTATATTAACAGTTCTGTTCAAGAAAGAACAGCTATATATATATATATATATATATATATATAAACCCAATAAAACCAATTATATTTACCATATTTGATTATAAATTTGAAACTCAAAAAACAAAATTAAGACCACCTCTTTTGTTTCTTTATGATTTTTGCTATTTCCTGTCTTCAGGAGAAGAACAGAAATGATAATGTTGGACAACTTTACCTCTTCTATATGTTTGTTTTTTTTTTGTTATTCTCCTGAGATTAGTGGAATGCAAAACTGGTAGAGAAACGTAAGACTCTGTTCTTTCTTTTGTTTAAAAGATAAAAAATTAATTTTTTTTTGCTTGGACTGAATTTTTTTTTGACTGAAAGTATTAAATATTTGTATATATGCTAAAAATTGAAAACCTTATCACATTTTTACGGTTTTGTTTTTTTTTCTCTTAGAAATGTTGTCAAGTTGGAATAATCCAAAACAACTGTTGTTGCATTATTTTTGTGTTTTTTAGTTGTACAAATAATTATGTATATACAAAATTAATTATTAATTAATTAATTATTTATGTATTAATTTTTATGATGATAATAATATTAAATTATATTTTTTTTCATGTTAGGTTTTTTCGATGAGTTGATTTAGTAAGAAAATATGTTGTTAGTTGAACAAAATATAATCTATTTGTTTTCCTTAAGTATCTTGAATTCAAAAAGGAAATGAGGAAAAAAGTATGGTTAATAATTTGGCTCAAGTCGGTGAATAGTTGGAGCAGGCCGGTCTGAGTAGTATCTGATTGCGTGCGTTGGCACAGGATGTGACCCTCTGCTAGGCGTCACCTGTCAACCACCGCCTAATCCTTTCCGCTTGCCCCTAGATTGACCAACTGTCCAACTTATCAATAAAAAAACAATCATTCTCTCTTGGGCCGAGTTCAATTGAAGTAAGCCTCTATTAAAACCTAAGAAATATTATCAAATTACTGTTTGAAGAAGTTCAAAGGATTTGTGATTTTAAAAAAGTGAAAATTCTACATGAATAATGGCTGAAAGATTTATAATAGTTCTATTGTGAGATTGAAAAAGAACATATAAATAGTATCCTAGGAAATCTTAAGTTATCTTCACTCATCTTTATTTTTAAGAAAACTTTCCAGTATTAATAAACGATGGGTAATCAATTTATTTTAATTCACTTGAAACTGGTCAGCATCGTTTAACCACTTAAGACAAAGTTGCAATAACTAGTAATGGCTCTTAGAGATATCTCAAATTTGTTGCTGGATAACTTTTCTCCTTCTAATTAGTTAAAGTTAATATCTTTCACAGATATTGAAATATTCGAAATATTGCTCTTCTGAATAAGAACCAGAGTTTATTGAATATTATTAGTATTATTACAAGAAATAACTTTGATAATATTTTTTTTAAAAGCTCTTCAATTTTACATCTCATCCTGGATTTTCATTTTTGTTGGTTTAGAAAACTGTACTATTTTTAAATTTTTAAAGGAACCATCCCTTCAGTGGTTTTACACCTTTCAGTAGAATAAGAATCAAAGATGAGGCTAATAGTGTTTAGTAATAACAAATGTAGCATGAGCATTGCAATGCCCCATTAGATTACCACATTTATCCAACATTGAGTACAGTGGTCCATTTTTAAATGAGTAATGATGCTAGATATAGGTGATTTACAACTATTGACAAAGAACGTATAGTTATCAACAAATATAAAAGTGCCCCATTGGATTACCACAGACAACCAACCTTGAATAGGGTGGCCCATATGTAAGTGAGTAATCATTCTAGGTATAGGTGAGTTACTTCCATGTGTCAACTACTCGATTATACCATTGAAATCCTAACAAAGCCGAATGTATCATAACTTCGGTGATCTATAGCAAACCTGTATATTTCAACATGAGGAATAGACGTAGCCATGCTTTTTTGAAAAGTGAAACGTGTATATACTTTTGTCTATAAACAATTATTTCTTGAGAACTTTGAATGATAATATGCAAAAATATGTTATGTATGCTGATTTTAATGAAGGTAACTCCTATGGGATATAATTTAGTGATCTGCAAACTAAATACTGTTTTTTTCTATTGTGTATAATGTATTCGAAAGATAAGTTTAAAGGACATTTAAAAAGCAGTTTTATACTCATAAATACTTTGAAAAGGTAGTAAAAATTGTTTTAAAGATGTATATCATTCTAACCAATATCACAATTTAATAAATTCTCTTTCCCGCTATATCTAACCTTTTTTTTATAATCTTCTCTGAGAAATATGTTTTTCAAGCATGAAACGTTTAGCAATTAAAATGAAAAATTGTTGAAATCATAAAATAAAAACTTGTTTCATTCTTGAAATGAAAAAAAATAATTAAAATCATATTTAATTGTATAACAGAAGGAAAGATGAATAACCCTTGCATTATAATAGGAGGTATTTTCACACATATCTTGTGGATGTTTGTTCCAGCTTATTATACAAATTTAATTTATCTCATTTTCCATATATAACTAATTAAATTGCTTTAAACATTTTAATTTATTTTTAGGTGTCTAGTTTAAATCTTTTCTCTTAAATATTTTATTTATACTATAACGTTAAGGAAATTAATTATGGAAAATATTGATATTAATGCTTGCAGTATGGAAGTAGCTCAAACAACAAAGTAGGTTTTGGGGGACTCCAACATTTGCTATTTATGCGATTTCGGGTGAATCGATAATCTGCCGTAAGAAGAAAGCACCAGTCTTGACAGTGATCATAAAAAGAAATATAGGTAATCATTGTGGCAAGGATCGTCATCTAATGGCAGAAATGAAAATAGTTTGCATTTGGAGAAGTGAATAAAATAAAGTAATTCACAAATATGAGTCAAGTAAACATAGTTCTCAGGCATGATGATAAATTTTTGGCACACCCATTCAACGCACAAAGGTTTTAAAGAGAACATCGCTTTCAAATTAATTAACAATGAAGAGTTATCTAAACAAAGTTAAAGTGAAAATCTTTGTACCAGTAAATAACCTTAGTAGATAATGGTTAATTTTGCTTCAGGGTTTAGATGATATTACGTGCTATAAGAGGTGGTTATCGCGAGTTGATTTAGGATGGTAGACAGCAGGTATTAAGGGTTTTAAACTAACTGAGGTTGTTCTAGGACAAAGAGTTATATTTTCATTTTGTGTATTTAGGATCATCATTACCTATGGTTTGAAATGCAAATAAGTTGAGCGATTTCGTTGAATTTGAATGCTGTTAATTTAGGTGATATAATTAATCAGTCATACATTAGACTACTATATGAAAGAATAGGTGTGCCACTGAGGGTCGTAGCAATTATTTTTGTTGCCGGTGCGGTCGTAAGATTCCCCTCGTTTCAGTTAGCTTTCAAAATTTCAAAGTCTTCAAAATATTAATTTTCATAGAATTACAATTAAGGAACTAATTCTAGACTCTGTTGTTAGCTTGAGACTTTCAACTTATGACAGTGCTCGTATACACATACAGTCGTCATAAAATAAAAAACAAAGATTTTTCAAAATAAAAGCGTATAATTCAGATAATAAAAATATTGTTAAATTAAATTTGCTGTCTAGGCAAACAAATATAATAAACTTTAATCTCCTTTAAAAAAATTTTTGAAAAATTTATTATAAATTTATTTTTAGTTTGCAAATTTACAGTTAAAAAATCCGTTTAAAAACTGTATTACAAAAACAAAACTTAAAAACAATTACAACCTTAAAAACTCATTTTGGTATACATTTTCAAATGTTTTATTAGCTTCTTAATATTTTAATTTTTTTTTTGTTTTCCATTTTCACCCCCTCAAAATGCCGCCCCTTGGCGCGTGCCACTCGTGACGGACCAACCTTCCCCCCCCCCCCCCCCCACAACACTGGTGTTATTGAGGTGTTATAGAAGAAGCTCCTAATGTTGTGTTAATTATCATTGTTGTAGAAACATTGTTGCATCTTATGTATATTCTTACATATACATCTAAAGTTTAATTTAAAACCTATCCAATTAATATTATTGTTATTTCAACAACCATTCTAGAGGTAACAAATTAGAAGATTTACGACAGAATTATAGCAGTGAAGAAAATGAAGAATGGTAGTGCTATTTATAAATTGTTTGCAAAATCCACTTTCTCTACATAAATCGGTTTTCAACGTAGTTTTGGGGACTCCAATATTTGCTACTTATATGATTCCCGGGGAATGGTTGGTCCAAAGTAAGCAGAATGAACTAGCTTTAACAATTAACAGTTTAATTGGTAATTATTATTTATTTTTATCAAATAAATGAAGCATTTTAGACAGATTATAAATATGAGAACAGGGGTAATTTATTGAAACAATTATTTTGTAGTTTGATAGAATAACGATAGTAGATATAAATTTATAAATTATTCGTTAAAGGTGTTTTTCTTCTTCTGCTCTGTGACCACTTTGAATAAAAAGTCCAATCAGCTTCAAAAGCCATAACTAGTATGTTATTGTGACAGTCGTCAGGGGTTTTTAAGGATTGTTTTCTTTGCTATCTATACGTGTCGCAATCATAGAACTATACCATTGCTGTGGAGGTGAGAGCAGTTGATTGGTTCAGAAGAGAGTTGATTGCTCTGATTACGCTGGTCGGTGTTTAATTACCACGCTATCTAGGGAGAACATCAGATTAACACAAGCCTTATCACTCCAACCATTTACTCATAAATACCCCAATTATTTATTTCATTCAAGTCAAATTGTTTGATTTGTATAGTGATAGTGGAGAGAGAAGATAAAATAAAATTAATAATAAAAATAAATAATGAAATAAGCATAAATAAAGAAAAACATATTAAATACTAAGAATTAATAAAACAAATCAACTACATTAATTATTATAAATAAATAGATAGTAGCAATAAATAATTAATGGCTGAAGTGAACACTGGAGCAGATCTATTCCAGGACACAAATAAGTACTTCTAAAGTTCTGAAATTAATATCAGCGCCTGAGTCCGAAATTCCTCTCTCTCTCTCTCTCTCTCTCTCTCTCTCTCTCTCTCTCTGCATATATATATATATATATATATATATTTGTAAATTTAGGGAGCAAATTTAAATCTTTCTGGTATTAAATACACCAGTTCTCCAAATGATTTATTTTTCATAACTGACATGTTTCGGTCATGTCAGTCGACCGAAACATGTCAGTTATGAAAAATAAATCATTTGGAAAACTGGTGTATTTAATACCAGAAAGATTTAAATCAAAGGTGAGAAAACTTGAAAGATCGACTATGAAATTGATTCATGCCACAGTACAAAGGTCGTTCAACAAAACATATATATATATATTATATAATCAGGATTTGGCCAATTTACTAAGTTCAGAAATCAAATTCTCGTTGCTGACGTTTGGGTTTTATTTCAAAACCTTTTTAATTAGCCGAAGTAAGAAATTTTTGAATAAAAAAAAATAAAATTATATTTTTTAATAGAAGTAAATTTTATTTTCTTATTCAAAAAAATTCTTACTTTTGCCTACTAAAAAGGTTTTTTAAAATAAAAATGAAACGTCGACAACGAGAGTTTAATTTTTGAACCTAAAAAATTAACCGAACCTGATTGTATAATAAACCTATTCTATCAAACAATTAGTACATTATTTGAATTTATATATATAAATACATATCTCGAAGTAAGAAATTAAAAATTGACAAAGCTCTTTCAACCAAAACAAGCGGTTTTCGATAGAGTTAAACTACATTTACTGAGACTACATTTCAACAGTATCAGTCTGACTGTGAACCTTGTTCGGTTCAAAGATGTTAGTCATTTTTCTGATTTATGACTTGCTTAGACGGTGATTTTTATTTTATTTTAACTCATTATTGTGAGATTTTTTTATATAAGTATAACAAGATTTCACATAAACACGTGAAATAACAATGAATGATCAAACCACAATATGAAGTGGGGAAAAAAGATATATATTTTATGTCTTCGTTCATTAAATTGATAACAGGCATACATAACAGAAGATAATAATTATTACATTCCAAAATATGTCTAAAAATATTTGTTTAAAAAATTATTTGTAGTTAATAAATAATGTATGTATACATCATAACTAGTAAAGCAATTTTGTAATTTATTTAAATAATTTGGTATAATATCAATTTGATCGATCAAAATGTGTAATCTGAAGGGTGTTCAGAATTTTTTAGTTACACAACCAACCACCCTCACTCACGCGGACAACATCAAAAAGCTTCTAAAATAGACCAAGGGGACTACAAAAAGTGTAAATCCGTCACAATGTCTATCTTAATTTTTTTTATGCTTACTATATTTTACTTATGGTAAAGTAAAAAATCCGGAGTTGCCTACAACCTTTAACACAACTTTATTAAAAGTGTTCATACCATGGAGCTAGTTCAGAATCCAATTGCATTTTATTTTTAAAATTAGTAATCTATTATGTAATATGAAATCAAATTAATTACTTTGTTTATTTTAATATGGCTATTTTCATAATTATAACAAAATTAAAATCATTTTTTTAGTACAATCTGCCAAGTTAATGGAGAGAGAACTTAATAGTTGTCATTTTTAGTGTAATAATTGTTTATCCAATCTTCTAAGTTCGTTAATTTTTAAGTTATTAATTTATAATATTAAGAAAATACTTAATTCATAATTTAATGTTTGTAGAAGAACAACAAGTGTTGGTTCCAAAAAGTACCCGTTTTTGGGAAATATTACGGTAATGCACCATTTCAATATCTAAAAAAATTCCAATTTTAAAAAATAAGGTTTTCTCGCACAAAGAACTACATGACTATGAAATTTCTTTACGGCTTAATAAAAATTGTCACTTGTAAAATGTTACGCTAATAGACTTCTGCATGCTGAATGCCAACAGGAAAAATGTACAGAAGGACTACAGGGCTTTCAAATCTATCAAAACCTTCTTTTTTTTTGTATTATTGGATACTTCGACTACAATTTCATGTATTTAAACGGATTTTTTTCAGAGTTTCTCCGTTCTCATTTTTATTTTGTAGCAGAAATCAGATGGCCCATTGGTAACCCATTGGTGTCACTCCGTAACTATATTTAATCTTTATGACGACAAAAGGTCACGTGACCATTGCTATTTTGGTCGTCATTGGAGGTTTGTGGGGATTACTGGTAGGGAATGATTTTCAGCAAGTGGATGAGTTGAGAGTTTACGGTAGAATCGTTTGTAATTTGCATAGCTGCTAAACGAAGAGGACTTTAAGATTTCAGTGAATGATCATATTTTGTACGTAGAAAGGGAGATGTGAAAGTTTTCTAAGTATTTTTGATTGAATGGCTTGTATAGGACAAATATTTGAAGGGTTGACAGAACCTCAAAGTTCTATGGCATAAGCCCAAGAAGGGTTCAAGATTGTGTTGTATATATGGAGTCTGTTTGTTATTGTGAGTTTTGATTTTCTGTCTAAGAGTCTTGCAAGGCGTTTGTAACGTCTGTTGATCTCCGTTCGTTTCAGTCTTGTGTGTGGGTTCCATGCCTTGTGTGTCAAAGTGCAGTCGAAGGTAGCGTTCAGTGGTTTCTGGATGTATGATCTCATTGTTTAGGGATACTTGGGAGCGATAGTTTTGACGAAGAGTAAATGTTACTTGAGAACTTTTCTTCTCATTCATTTTTATGCGCCTGCGGCGAAGCCAAGGTTGAATGTATCAAAACCTAAAACTAATTTTATTTATAGTGAGAAACTATCAATATGTTTTATATTCACCAATTAAGAAAGTTATAAATTATATTTTAAGGACAAAAAAATCATTCTTTAAACATATTGATCAAAAAAGTAAAGAAGGCACTTAGTAAAGTGGTTTTATAGTTCACTTCTGCTTTGATATGCGATAAGAGCTTGAGAAACCTTATGTTAATTGCGATCTCGACTAAGCATATTACTTTTTCATAATCTTAAAACGGTGTGAATTTCATCAAGCAATAAAAATGATCAAACCTATTATTTTCGCCCCTTAATATTTGTAAAAAAGTTAACCATTCATCATGTTAGTTAAAAAACTACCAATAAAATTTACTGGTGAAATGAATACAGTTGCCTTTTTAAAGAAAAAGTGTTGCACTTTTTTAAAGATTAACTTCGTTATTCTTTTAATGGAAAAAGAAAAAGATATTTAAAGAATATACAGATCAGGTAATCACCTGATTATATATTGTGTTATCCGATATATTTATCGTAAATATATCTATTTACGAGCCTTTGTTTTTGTAAATAGAAAATGCTAAACTTTTTTTCTATTGATGCTGTAAACATATTTTACTATTTCTCTTATAAAATGGTAAATTCAATTATATATCAAGTCTTTGGTAAATTTAGACGTTCATTTTTTATTTCATTCTGGGATTGTCATACGATACGGGAGTATGATACTGTAGCGTAGTGGTCATACTGACGAGTTAAGAACTAAACTTTTCTGTGACTGATTTAATTTATGTAATGTAATATATCCTTGAATTTATATGTGTTCCTAAGCTTCTCAGCCATATAACGACCAAAATCAAATCAGACCGACCAGTTTAATGTGCTGCCCTTTAGCCACTTTGAATCATTCCAAAGTGCCCGAAGTGACCACGAAGAGGCGCGCATCGACTTACATCACGCATCAGTACCAGGTCAGCCTACTCGTACTCAAATCGGGTATCAAAAGTCATACAGTCTGATACATTGACTTATTACCTTACCAGCAGCAGGGTGGAGCTCTAAATGTAATATATCCATATATCGTTTATGATTTCATTAGAAATATAGGATTCCTACCTTGCAAATTATATTATCTGTACTATCGGCAATAAGTCCACTTATCCTAATATGGCAATCACTTTTTTATTCTTGAAACAGTTTTTTTGAAGGAGTCCTCGTTAAACCCTCAGAACTGTCCAAGGACACGATTCCGTGGAGTTATAGTAGCTGTGGGGCTTTAGAAAGGTTAAGACAGAAAATCAAAGCAGAGGATGTTTCAAACCCTTCCACCCCTCTATCTTCATAAGAGAGATAATTCAGCGGAGTTTACTCGGTTTAATACCAGCAACAAATAAATTCTTACGATGTCTTCACTGACTTTTTATACAATCTTGGTAAGTCATTAATTCATTACTGGTGCAATCTGTTATAGTGTGGTATTTACTCTTATTGGGGGATTTCAAAAATTATGTCTCAGACAAAGAAAATGTTTAATATGAAAACTAATAACACATTTCGAACACCTAGTGTTCTTCTTCAGGTTTAAATCTGCAGTCATAAGAGCCAATCAACGGGAGTGACTTTGAAAGTCCAATCTTGGTAAGCATTAAGTTGGAAAAATCAAATTTACTAACTTTATTTATGATGTTAAACCTGATTTAACTTGTAGTCAAAACTACCTTATAATGTAGCATTAGTGTAACGGAATTTGTTAGCCTAGAGACATTTGACGGTGACTCCTTGGTGGCACAGAGGTTTTCATTAAGAATGGCATCCCTTATGCATGACTGCTGCCGAACTTCAAGACTCCCTTGAAACCAATTTCCATCCAAATTACCTTTTCTAATTCCAACATTCCTTTGATCATGTCTGCTATATACAAGCTTCGCATAGTCCATTGTGACGTGAACATCTGAGTTTTTTGTTGTAGTCGGAGGAGTGTTTAATATTGGAGGTAACCTGATTGAAAACACTAGATCATTGGACTGTTCAATCAAAACTATATCGGGAAAAATCCGATTATCCTATATTTTCTATACTACCAAAACAATTTTGTTCAAACCCAAACTACAAAAACTGCTCTTGCAAATTTATTTATACTAGATATTTCATCCACATACTGACCATCCAATCCTATTCTCTCTATTTAATCAATGATCAAACCACAATAAGAAATGGGGAAAAAAAGATTAGATCTTTCAATCGTAACAAGTGATCTTCGTCAGAGTCAAAAACGCAACTGAAACACTATGTGCAGGAATATTATGGTGAGGGGTTGAGAGGAGTGGGAGGGAAGAGTGGTATTTTAAAAGAGTGGGTGTAAAGTGAAAGAAGGGACAATAGTCCAGGCAGGGATGTTTGGGGAAACAAAGGGCACAATATGTAAAAGTAAAAACACTATTTCACGTGTTTATTGTAAAATATGTATAATTTTAAAGTAAATAACATACTAAACAACTTGACTCCTAGAATTAATTGAGAATTATTTCAAAGAACAGTGACCTATTATTGTCATCTAACTACTTGTTCATACTTCTTTATTTGATATCAACTTGAGATTTCAGTAATTCTTAATTTTTATTCTAAATATATTAAATATTTCTAATATCTGTCTAGCTATAATCCACTACCTCTTCTCATACTTTGGAAAATCAAGGACGAAACAAATCATAGTGAATATTTCCAAACAACTAGAATCCTTAAGGTGGGTATTGAAGTTGTAAAGGCGCAGTGGGACATCTGTGTGTTAATAAGTTCACATAATGGTAAAATAGTTGGCATTATAGCCAACTATTTTGATGGGTTCAGGATTCGAATTCATGTGACATGATGGATAATTGTTTGAAGAGTAAAAGAAGAACTAAGTCAACCCAGATTATACTGTCGTTAAGTAACGATAGAAGGCTCATAATAGACAACACAAGTAAAGACCAAAAGCTCGTAAAATACCTTCACTAACTATATAAACTTTATCCTGTAGCAGAATCCTTGAACGACTCTTGTGTACATACAGTTCAACCAAGTATTATCTCATCATTCTTTATACAGTCAAACCAACAATATTACATAATTTTACATAAACTGTATACTTACAGCATATAATACTGGTTACTAGAATATACCGTAAACTTACTCTAAATTATGCTACATCTCCTCCTATTTTACATCACACTCGTTTATGTAAATTCACAGATTGATCTGTGACGCCATCACCAGTTCTGAAGGTGACGGCATTACGGTGGACTTTCGGAGTACTCAGTAAGTTAGGTTATGTTAGAATCAGCCCCACAAGGGAGGACACAATATTGGGCTTTTTCTCAACACAAAATGAGCATTCTTCATTGGGAGCCCAACATTTTAATCTAACTCAAGTGTATTTAGAGTAGGAATCTTTAATGAATACATGTAATGGTACAGGATCGGGACGGACAAGTTAATATCCTCTGCGATATGTATATATATCTGAGGGATGATGCGCTCAGATTTATTCATCTACCGCGTGAATAAATCGAGAGCCCGAGTGCATATTGAATCTCGGATCTACCAGTCCAAAGGTAAGCACGTTGCCATTGGACTAACCTGGTACTCCAACCTGGTAAGGTTTGTGGAAATTTTAATCCATTCTGTACTCCTTACATACCATGAATATCTTTTATGAAATAATATTACATTTTTTTTAAAAAAAAAGCATATTGTTTGTAGCGCGGTGGTTAATTGAACGCACATTAGTGGATGATACCGTCATCCGTTGTTATATTAATAAAACGCGTGGAAACTTTTTATGTGGAAACTTAATAGATAATTCTTAAGGATTCAGTTTATTAGTAGAGTTCACACAGGATATACATTTCATAAAATGAGCAAAAAACACTAAACATGAAACTTGTTACGCCAAATAGTTTGTATGAAGAAAATATGCAGCGTACGCGTATAGTAATAGCGTACATAAATCAGACATTTGATGCACTTGTGGGGGTACATTTATAGATCTCAAGAAACAGTTTAATAACAAACAAGCAGAGGTGTTGCAACTTTATTATATTGAATTTATCCATTATGTTATTGAGTTAAACTAGATAGAGTTTTCTTTGATGCTGTTACACATAAACGTTAAGCTGACCTCTAATTTAAGTAATTAGCATTTTACCAATGACTTTGCTGGACTCTCACAAATTCCTGTCGGAATTCTTCATTTGATTGCAGAGATAATGAAGCAATGTGTTGGTGCGGTTGACGCTGAGCTGAATACATGAGGCAAATGTTTAATAAAGGCATACCTACGATCGGCTTGTCCGCTTAATATCAGCAAGTGAATTTCAGTTATGATATTGGCAGGCATAACCTCTGGAGAAATCGGTCCCATGGGCAGTTCAATATTTGGTCGGAATAGCCCCTCATGGGAGGACAAGACCTATTCCGGTGGACATCTGCCGGGCACAGATCTCGATGGCTTTGTTAATTAACTTTGTTGTTAATTGCTAAAGGTATGGTGGAAAGAACTGGCACATTTACTTGTTTTTCCTAATAGGAGCACTTGTACTCAAGTTTATAGCTACCAAAGCATACAAACAAGAATAATTAAATTTATAATTCAAATTAATTATTAATATGCCAATTAAGGTTAATTGCGCTTATAGCACTCATATATAATTGTCTATACACCCCTTTCTGGAACACTTCAGCCCTCGCTTTGGCCTGGCAATATTACACCATTCCTCCCTGCCTTTTGTTACAGTCTTCCAGTTTGAGATTCAAAGCCTATGACATACATTTCTGAATCCTGCAGCTATCCAATCCAGAAGATTCCAATCTTTTTTTCTTCTTCTTTGCCAAAAAATTATCGCGAATAATAATTTTTGCTTCACTCTAGTTCCACAATTGTCATAACATATCCCATCAGTTCTATTATGCTAGATTATTATTATGCTATTATAAAATATACAAGATCATAGAATCCATTGAGTTCATGATTCCACTATTTCTTACAGTTCACACATTATTTTCTATCTAGATAAAATCCATATCCATAAAACCCATATGCAATATTTTTCTTTTAAAAATTCAATAAATTTTTCATTCTTTAAGTTCTACAGCCTTCATTTTTCTTCAGATTAAATTTGTATGGGCTTAATAATTATACCCGATATATCAATAATTTTACTTTGTTCCAAGTAACAGAAAAAACATTGGTGTTCTGGTAAATAAGCCTTGTTACCCAGCCATAAATCATTAACTTTTGATTCAGATTTTTTTTATTGCACAATTTAGGACTTGTTTTATAAAAACATAAAAATTAAAGTATAATTACATCCAATCTTTATTATTATATTGTTTTCAAAATATTATTATGAATATTCTTTTTGAAATTAAAGTATATATATATTTAATTTCATTCTAAGTAAAGTTATTACTTTTAAAAAAAATATTATTTCATTTTTAATTCGGACGGATACAGAAAAATGATGACAATATATACGGCAAAGTAAAACATGAAATAAAATGAAAAGTGAAGAAAAATCATAATATTGTATATTAAAACTAAATTCACATGTCCAATATGCTGTTTTTTTGTATGACCAAAATTTTTTAACTAGGAGATAGACAATTGTTTGTCAGCCTTCATTGGTTAATGAAGATGTACCAATACCATTTTAGTACTTTTTTTTTAGAAGAAAATGATTAATATCTGTGATCTGTGATCAATGATTAATTGACATAAAACATACGTTAATTTCATTAATGACAAAAAATTCCTCATTACCGTGAAATAGGCCAAGAAAGAAATATGAGGTACCTGCCTACCTGACATTAACACTAAAAACTGGAAAACATAAAGAAATGCTAAACTAATTAAATGAGTGCAATGTTTCCATGAAAACATAAGCTGTAAACATAAGTTCAAGACATACCAGAAAAATGATGTTTAGATGACGATTGAACTGATGCCGCATAGTGCTCGTGCCTCCAAGCCGATGCGCTGGAAAAGACAATAGAATTCAATATTTTAACCCATTATATCCCAAGTTTTTTATTTTATAAATTTCATTGAATTTTTACAGGTTCTTTAAGTAGAATTTCAAAACATTTTGAAGTTGCATTTTAACGTTTATTTTTATAATTTTTTTTCTAAAATTCATTATTTTATGAGTTTTTTTACTTTATTTTTATTTTATGAACTTTACTTTATGACAACTTTACACTGCAAATAAATAACGACAACTGTAACACCATCAAAGCTTGGAATGTTTGAAAGCTCTATTATAATTACATAATAGATGTCACATCACTGTTTACATTATATAGATTACTATATTTTCATCTTAAGTTCGACAATTATTATGCATTAAACAAGAAATGAAAACAAAATGTTGATTTTTCAGGTACATTTTACGCATTTTTGCAATAAAATAACATCCATTTTGAAGGCTGTTTTCATTAATATTAATGTTCATAATAACAAACTAGAATGTCAGTAAATGATGCAGATCTGTTAAACCATCCAAAATGAAGGCATTTAACAAGTATTTGTGCTTTTATAGACTGTCCTCAAATGAGGACAGTGGGATATAATGGGTTAATAAAGATTCAATCAGTAAGAGTAATTAACTAGTTCATTGAACGTTATTTATATGTATTTCGGACTTCAGTTAATAGTAACTTTACAGATAACGAAAAAAAAAATTAACACTAAACATGCAAAGGATCAAAGTTTCTTGAATAAATGAGTTGTACTTTGTCAGAACCCTTCATTCTTTTCTATAACAATCATTAAGGCCACCATTATTTTTTTTTGAGAAAAAATGAAAGTTTAATAATTAAGTAGAAAATTATTTGGTGACTTTCTACAGTTGAAAGGATCTCTTCTTTTCTAGAGTAAATGTTGACATATTGTTTACCAACCTTCAGAACTGGCTGGAAACAGTTGACTTTCTCATTGTTGCATTTTTAAAATCTTTCAGTAACAAAAGGTTTCGTCGAAAGTTATTTCTTTTTTTTGTTGAAAAAAAAAATATAACAGCAGTAATAATTAAAATTAATGGAATTAATTAAAAAAAAGCACTTGATAAACTTAAGAATAAAAATGAAAAGATTAATTGAATTATGCGATAATTATTATTTAGGTAATGACCAATCTTTTAAAAAATAAATCATCACAGATTACCATCAAATATCTTTTTATATTTAATGCTTTACAACTTTTCCCATTTTTCTACACACTTTTAATTTTATTTGAACATTTATCATGATGTTCGACCGTCTTTTGTATAGCGAAGTTGTAGAATTTTGTCACTTGTGAGGATAAGCATTCAAGTGTTTTTTCACATTTCCTTTCATGGGCGAAGTGCTTGCCACTGAGAAACCCCTTTAATTTGCAAAGCAGGTAAAAATTGCGACAAGTCTGCACTGTGCAGTGTGTGATCAATATGTTTTCATCAAAGATATTATATTAGCCTTTTAATTTAAAATGCAGAATGGGATCTGATATTGTTATGCAGTGACAAAACTCAAGGATTTAGAAAACAACATCAAAAATCGTGTATTGCAAGTAAATTGCAACTCAGTAGGCGGTAGCATGTATCATTTCTTGCTACATGAATTTGGCTAACGATAATCCATGTCTATTCCAAACGTTGGTCCCGAGCCTGTACGATGTCAGGTACTCGTTAAAGATCCCTAGTTGAAATGCACTTGAGTTAGGTAGAATTTAGGACTTGCAGTATAGAATCTGTAGAATCACCGATGAAGCAAAAAGCCGGTAAACGGCTAACGTTATCACCCGCTGGGGGATCGGTTTATGAAAACAGCACCACAAACCATTACTTTTATTTAATCGTTTTCTTCAGTAAACTGTCTGGAAAGTTCAGTGTAATCAGAATTTGTAAAATTGGAAATTTTTAGAAAACATTTCTCCAAAGTTGCTGTACTCTCGTTTTAGAAATTTCAGTAAAATGATTCACATTTGAATCGTCAGTTTGAAATGATCTTGTGTCTTACGGCCTGATCACAGCTTATCATGGGTATTTTTCCGTCCATCCTTGCACACCTCTTATATACTCTGCTGTTAGACATCTGATTAGATGAGTATACAACATTTATTTTCTGATATATTTCTATTCCCAAAAGCCATAGTTGTTAAAAAATTTAAACAATAAAGAGTTCAAAGTAATTTAAATTCACACTGCTTAGCAACAGTGCAACAATACAAATGAAAATAGCGTTGTTTAACAAGCATAGCATGTTGGGAGTTGGTGTACATGCAACCTTCAATGTTTGCATGCTGTAATATTTGCTACAGAGTAGATATAATAGAACCACTTGGCCTTACGAAAAACTCACATATATTAGGAAGTGAGTTTTTCCATTTTCAATTAACTGACAACAAATAAAGTATAGAAATCAAGAATATTAACCGTTGGCACCTTTTAAAGTCAACTGAATCTATGTAAACTTTGTCTTAATATTATTAATATTATTGGGTACACGTGTATACAAGGGTGTAAACACAGATATACATAAAACAAGCAGACATACGCAAAATTACACAATCATACTAAGACTAAAATCCATACAACAACAATTCCTATAAATTCGTAATCTTCTTCTTTGGATATTTTTGTGTTTTATATTCGTAATTTTAGAAGTAATCAAGCGTTCGAAGGAATTAATCTGGATTGCTAACACAAAAGTGTTTTCTCTGGTATATCTCACATGTATTTCCAAGTCTCTCACTCCCAGTATGCTTTCCTTCATACAATAGAAGTCACTATTCATTTTTCTATTTATCCATTACTACAGCTGCTATACTATTCATTACATCAGTCAACAAAGAACGACGAATGAATAGTGGCTTCTATTGTATGAAGGAAAGCATACTGGGAGTGAGTGAGTTGAAAATACATGTCAGATATACCACGGAAAACACGTTGTGTTATAACATTCGTTATAACACGTTTGTGTTATAACAGATAACATTCTTATTTTATCTGACAGTTGTGTTCAAGTTTGTTTCTAAAATTATTCATTTTTATTCTCTAATGTAATGGTTTCTTAGATATTTCTTGCATTTATTTATAATACATTTGCACTACTGTCATCAGGGAGCACACTAGCCACTGGGCTACTCTGGCTCTATGCCTTTACTCTATTACCAGTGTTTATATTTTGCAAATTTTATATTAAAAAAATTTTTTTTGTTACATTTATATATAATACATTTTCGTTACTATCATCGGCGAGCAAGCTACTGGCCAGGGCAACCCAGTGGGTTACCCTGGCTTCATGGTTTTAGTATATTACCAGTGTTTATATTACGCAAATATTAAATTAAAAAAAAAATTTTTGTACATTTATATATAATACATTTGCACTCCTGTCATCGGCGAGCACACAAGACACTTGATACCCGGGCTCCAATTTTGGGAATGTAGTGATAATTTTCTTTTTTTTTAACATTATTCAGGTAAAAGATAATATATATTTAATTTCAGGTCTCTATCTCCACGGAAAATGTGTGAACAAACAAACAAACAAACAAACTCACGAATTCTATATATAGATATTATTGTTATTAACAAAAAAATTACTCCTAAAAAATAAAAAAAAGAGAAAAATTTCTGGTATTTTCCCCCCTTGACTGTTTGTTAAGCTTTGAAAACTCAAATATTTACACTCTAAAAGGTTGAAATGGCAAAAAAACATTAGAATATGATAAAGAAGTACAAAATAAAAAGTTTATCTTTCTTTAAATTTGAATGTTTTAATGTTTATTTCAACTTAATTTTTTTCCAGCTATAAGTAAAAACAGTTGGTTCTTGAAAAACTGTAGGGGATTAATTATAAAAATTAATTTATTTGACTAATTAACGGGTCACACAAGGTCATAATCGATAGGTTACTAAGCATATAAAATATGTGAAGAAAAAAATAAACTTTTTTATTTTTAGAAAAAAAATATTAGTGATAAGGGGATAAAGTTCTCATTTTAATACCAATAATTATATTATGTTAATTAGACCTTTCTTGGGTCATTAAGTCTCTATCATGTTTTTGATATTCGCAATAAGCATTCCCATTTTAGCTTCTTTCTGATTTATTATTCTGTCAATCTAAAATAAAATACCAACATGGGTTCTACCTAATCGCAAAATATTACTGTATGCTGTAGGATGTTCATCCCTGAACCCTCTGAATAAATTATTTGACACACTCGTCTCAATCCCGTCTTGTTAACTAGTCACTTGCTAAAGTCAACCAGTTTTCACTCTGTCAATTTATTGACAACCTTCTCTTATAGCTAATGGCAATAATAAAATCTGCAAAAAAAAACTAATTTACATATATTACTCATTAAAATCATTAAAAATATTCATCTGATAGCTCAATTAAACATAACTCGTTGAAATAGCTTGGAAATTACTTTAAGTAAATTTGATATAACATTTTATATTAAACAACCAGTATTTAAAATACTTGAAGGAAGGAAACAATCGTTTATGTGTTTATTTTTACGAGTAGTGTGTATACAATATAGAATAGAACTACCATTACAAGAATAAAAATGTTGTCTAAAAACAGATTTTGGTAAAAAAAAGAATGATTTTCCCGTTATGCATAACTGATCACAAACAGTAGGGTTCATTTACACTATGAGACCATTTTCATGTAAAATATAAATTTGAACAATCCAAAATTGTTAATTGTAGCGTGTACACACCCTGTTTGGCTACACATCCACCCATCCAAACGCACACATGCAGATATAATCGAAAAAAACTATATAAAACGACCTTGGGGACCTCAAAAACATGTAAATCCGTCAAAAACTCGAGATCGCATTTTTCACCATTACTATGCTTTACTTATATTAGAGTAACAAAAAGTGAAAGAAAGAGTAAAAGAATGCATGACAGAATATGTGGACATATACTGATAAATGTCAGAATTATGTGATTTACTTGAACTGATTTAGAATATTGACTAATTTCTATATAAAATATATATATAATATATCTAGATAATAAAATTTATCACTACTCATAAAAGATACATAGGCTTAGTGTAGTAATAAACTGTTTCAGAAATAACTCACCTTGTCTAACAAAGCAGTGTTTATACTTGATAAGAGCTCTACTTAAAAGAATTGAGTACTGCTCATCCCTTGTACGGCCTGACTCCCTAGGGCTGCCTTCAGACTGCCGCAGCACACTCCCTTGATTAAACTGGGATATACACTAATCCCTCAGCCGTTTTTTCTAACACTTTACTATTACTCATTACTATATTTAAAATACTTTACCTTACTTAATTGTGTAAATATTTGCATTTATTAAAATCGTTTGTTCCCAGAATTAATTTTTTTTTTATAAAATAAATTTACGTGGTAAAAGAACATTTATATAAAAAAAAAATCATCAATAAAGAATACGGTTGTTTACTGAAATAATTTTATTACAATTTTTTTTTATCAATAATTAAGTTCATACTAAGTTATGCATTTATCTCTTTTTAATAGAAACATATTTCATTCTTATATAGTAACTTGTTCAATTCGCAGATACAAAAGCACACAATACACGCAAAAACACTCATTTAAACACACTCAGGACTATATCTCAAATCGAACGAAGCAAACTTACAACAAAAATTATACCTCCAATGTAGGAATTGGAATCAAAAATAACCTTTAAACATAAAATCATGGTAATGAAATATGATAAAAATTTCATTAGATGTATAAAACATCAAGTACTACTATTTTTAAAACAAATTAAAACTTGTGATTAGGAAAGGAACAGGTTCATGTAAATTACCGTATGGTACGCTTACGCCTCAACAGGTCAAGATAAAGCACACATACTCGTAAAACTCACGGATTCCATACATCTCTAATTCTCTGTCATTTCTCTAAAAAAAAAAAAAGCATACACACTCACATTTATGGTTACTACTCAGATAAGGCAATATGCTAATCAAAATATACTTTAAACTGATTATCATACATGTACGAGTATATACTTTTTGGATTTCACTTCTTCTCCGACGATTTGATATATATAAATCATGAAAGAGTTAATCCCCTTGATTTGTTATAGGTAACTTATTTGTATATATATATGCAGAAAAATGACAATAAATAAACACGTGATGCAATCAATAAAGTTTAAACCAAAATGAAAAAAGGAAAACAATTGAAATAAATGCTCTGATAATATACAATAGAAAGGCCTCAGAGCATTTATTTCTATTGTTTTCCTTTTTCCATTGTGTATTAAACTTCATATATATATATATATATATATATATATATATATATATATATATATATATTAACGAATTTCTCGCCTATTTCCAGTCTGGTTAGTTTTTTTGAAAGATTTTCCAATTTTCTGATGGATTTCCTTGTGGTAGGAGATAGCGTATGTAAGAGCTGTCCAAAATTCATTTCATTCACTTATTTTACACTAATGCTTACTATTAACGATTTACGATTACACTTGATTATATAAAACGACATGTTTTGGTCCTTCAGAAGACCATCATCAGGATTATTTCAGACATATAAACTAAAACTTAACGTACAGAGATAATTATTATTACTAGGGAGGTAACATGATACCGCGTTTAAGGTTCACATTTCACTGAAGATTTTTGGAGGGTGGCTGGCGACATCTGTTGTGGAGGGAATATATATATATATATATATATACGAGTATATATATATATATATATATATACAAAACATGTGTAATGAAAACTTGTTTCCAGGTCATGTTGTTCTGTTTTAGCGTACCATGTTTAATTGCTTGGAGATTTCTTTTGTGACTATCCTATTAGAATAGCCATTGTTGATTTGCACTTGAGTGGACCTCTCAAACTCTTCATGTACTCTTCTCCAATCATTAAAATGGCTCAAGGCCCTTCTAACATAAGCACCAATAGTGGCGCGCTTTTACTTTTCCGTACACTTACTTTGTCCATAGAGACAGTGACCCGTGATTGTGGGCTTCCTATAAACAGAAGTACTAAACCTTTCAGTAGTTCTCTTAATGAGAACATCTGGGAAAGGTAGGTTTCCATTACTACTGTTCTGAATAGTGAGACTTAGTCATGAAGTGGCTTGTAGATTAAGATGAAATTGATTGATTTTCCCGTTTCCTTTTGCAAGTTCAAAAATATCATCTATTATTATTACAAATATCATACATAAATGATATTTGTTTTATTTTAAAATTTGGTAGACAAATTAGAATAATCATAATATAGAATCATTATTATTATATGATTGCAGTTTAATGTTTATCTAAAATATTGTAAGCTCTATTGTTTATTAATTTTATTGATTGTAAATAATTGATTTCTGTTTGCAGTTAATAATGATTATTTTCTGGGTATTTTCGAATGAAAGTTCTTGAAGTACTACAGGTTGAGAAGCCTTGATTTACTGGAGAGAACGTGTTTTATCATGGGAATAGAAGATTGCATTCTCATTAAAAGAAGTGAAAAATAGTAAAAATTAAACAGATACAACGGAAAGTTATTCAGGCAGGATAATGTCAGGGTCACGGATTAATCCTTTGAGGTTTAAACTGGGAGGCAAATTTCAAATTTCTTAACTGTTTGGATTACAAAAAAGATTAGTTTATCAACAGAATGTTGATAAAAATATTATTTATTAAAAATAAAAAAAGCCTATCATGCTTCTTTTTTGAATTATAAATATCAATCAAACTTTTATCTTGAATAAGGTATCTGAATTCTGATTGACTCATACAAAAAGGTTAGCTGTAGTGTATTACCTAGACGTCATATATTACGATTAATGTTATGATATTATGTTAGGTTAAGTTGTAGCGGTCGCCCACGAGAGGATGCATATAGACCCTTTGCGGTCCCACACAATGAATATTTTACTTTGGAAGTCCTATATTTTTACTAAGTCAAGTATATCTTGAGTAGGGTTCTTTAAAAAATATCTTACATCGTACAGTCTAGGGACTGACTGTTTAACGTCCTCTTAGATGGGCAATAAGGACGGCTTTGTTTCCACCACCTACATGAATAACTCGAGGCCAGAGTGGGATCTACCGTCCAGAGACGAGCACGTAAGGCACTGGGCAATCGTGACCCCACTCCTATATTAAAGTAAAACTGATTCTACACATTCTGGGTCTGGATTCATTTAAAGCAAGTCAAAGTAACGTCTACGAATATAATCAAATTCAAGATTTTACTATGTCATATTTTTTGAAGTTTGTCATAATATATATTGACTCTATTTAGAATCATTTTAGTATGTTTGAAAATGAATTTATAAATATAAATTTATATAAATATAAATTTCATATAAATATTAATTTCATATAAATTTGTTATTTATATGAAAATGAAAGAAAATTTATTAATAACTATTCAATTTATACATTTTGCATGTTATATGAATTTGAAAAATTATGCATCATATGAAATAATTTTAAAGCACAAAAACTACTCTGCAACCATTCTTGAAACTTAGAGTTTTGATTTTTGTATTTTTATTAGGTAAGGAAACTATGGGAAAGTGCAGTTATAAATGGGAGCATAGCATAAAAAAGAGTGACTACTGAATACCATTGGTAACCACTTGTCAGATTTCTTCAGCTTAATCTACTCGTAATTAAAATCTCAGAGCATGGTATGAATATATTGTCTTAAAAAAATATTTTAAAAAATACAACAGTAATAAATCGTTCAATAATAATTAAAAAAAATCATAAAATGGGATATGGAAAAGAAGATATTACATAAGCAATAATGTAGTTTAAAGCAAAATGTGGTTTAAAAATCCAATTTTTAATTTAAAGGTTATTTGCAAAATTTTTGTTTTAATTGTTATATTTGTTTATTTTTTGTATCAAATGACAACAAAAACAAAGGATTATATAATTTGTGATCTAAACTCTGTTTGACTAATTGACTACTCATTAGTTGTCCTTTTGTTTTTCTTAGTAATTTGATAAATATCATATTTCAAGAGCGACAAATCTAACCTGTTCGTTAAAGCATCTTGCTTGATTTAATGTTTAGAATATCATTAGTGATATAATTTCAATTAATGCTCTGGTCTAAGAGTTCATATTCTTTTTAAAAATTTCATGACTCCAGCTTTAATGTTTTTAAATTAAACTGAAAACTAGCTTTGAATTTGATTTGAGTAGGTATAACTAATTAATTACTGATATATTATCTTCTCAATATATATTCACAGCAACATTTTAAAAGAGCACGTCACGCAGGCAATGCTAACAAACGCTCCAGTAAATTGAATTTTTATGACAATGGAAAACTAAGTGACTTTATAAACAAAGCTAGCGTGAAATAAAATTCAAAGCATGATAACTTTATAAAAGATCAAAATATATAACACAATTATAAATGGATAACGTTCTTTGAAAAATAATACAATTATCGTACGTATAGTCCATAGATCGCAAATTGATGAAAACACTGTCCGAGAGTCCTTTATTGTTGAAAAATTCTTGGATTCATTTTAAAGGAACATGAAATTGATTTATCAGTTTTCTCAATACTCATGGTCTCGCAATTATTTTTACAACAATATTACAAAATGTCCCGTAGATACGAGATATATACTAAGATTTATAAAAAAATACATGATATACATGATTTTGAAGTTTTATTTTATTTATATTATTTGTAAATATCTTGTATTAACAAAAATGTCATTGATTTTTTTTATAGTGTGTTTATTACAACTTTATTGTTATATCTAATATACAGAATACGAATAGAAATATATTAAGCAGTTCGTTATTCCAATTTATTTATTAGCTTAAATAATGGCATTCTTCCGCATTGAATTTTTTAAATAGTGATAATAATTAATTACAATGAGTTTTAGAGAATTAGATGCAATGATTTTGGGCACCTCTATATTAGATAAACAGATTGGACTTTAAAACAGTGATATAAAGTACATATTCCTGATTTAATTAGAGAAGAAATAATGGAAGAAATGTTCAACTTTTAGGAACAACAGAACATATATATTTTTCAATATAATGTAAAAACTCTGACTTATGATTGAATGTGAAAGTTTTTGAGTCAACAGAAATCATTATATTGTAAAACAGTCTGATATTTTTTCACTAATAGTAATTTACATAGCGGTATGGTAAACTACTCCAAATTTTTTGTTAAATGTTTCTGACATTTTTTTAAACAAAATTAGAAATATTTGGAGGTCTCATATAAAAACTTTAGTTTAACTATTCAATGTAAAAGATTGTCAGATAAACGACATTAAATGTAACAGATCCACTGGCCATGTTACAGATGGCCATGAATGAGATCCATTGTCTTTGGGAACAAAAGCCATGTTTTCTTGTAAGAGATTGTTTCGTAACACCTGTTTTTTTTGTTGTCTTTTTAAAAGTATTATTATTGCTGTGGTAATACCAAGGGTATTATATGTTTCAGAGGTTCAATCACTATCTGTAATTCCACCAGGAATGAAAGACTAAACATCTCCTAGTTAGGCATTTATATTATGTCTAAATATAACCAATATGTTCGATATTATATTTACCTATATTAAGTTTGAGTGTTGGCCACTCCAGATTTTTAATTATTAATCCTTTAAAACACTGAACAGGTAAGGCCTGTTAATACTGAAATTTTGTATTAAACGAAACATTTTGTGTTGTACAATCAAATGTCCAATGTCCTTCTCTGAAGGGAAAAATTCCTACTTGGATTAATTAATCATGTTTTATCATCTTATGTTTTTTTCATGTATACAAGGAATTTAAATAGGTGAAGAGTCGGAGTCAGCTGATTTCTCCCCGACTCCGACTTCTCAAGGTCGAAAATATGACCGACTCCGACTCCACAGCCCTGGTGGAATAGAAACAAAACTAAAGTTTGTCAATAAACTTTTTAAATAAAAACCTCTATGTTGGCATTGAGAGTTTAACTTGAACTTGAAGAACTGACCTAGTCCTGATAAACTTTAGTTTTGTATATATATATATATATATCATTAGTTTCCTTTCCTTTATCCAGGTTTGATCCAGCGTCAGATAGTAAAACACTTTTAAACCAAAGTTTCTTCTATATTTATAGACATATTGAGGGTCACATGAAGACAGAAATTAATGATGATTACATGAAAAAGAAAAAAAAATATTTAAGTTTCAATATTTGTATGAATATATATTATTACTTTTTTCTCTAGCCAACTAATTCAAATATTTCTAGAATTAATAACACATTTTGAATGAATATGTTATCCCAAACGGACAAATAAAGTTCAATGTAGGCAAAAAAACATATAAAAACTAAAAACACACACTTGCAGTCTCTAATTTTTGGTGTGAACCGTCTTCAGGAGTGAAGGAAACCAAGCGCACTGGTACAGAGACGGTTGGAGACCAACTACAATGTTGCCGCATGCGCGCCCGGTCACAGATAATAAGATAGACAGGAATCAATTTATAATTAAATTAGAAAATATGAAAAAAAGACTAGTAAATAAATAAAACATAAACTATGGGATGAACAGAGGAAACGTTACATAAATAAAAGTTACGGACTAAGCTTTAATAATAAATATAATAAAATAAAACATAAAAAAATATTGAGAATACAAAGAATAATATTAAATAAATAACATGATTCCATAATAAAAAATAAAATAATTAAATAATAAAAGATAAAAGATGTATTAGAGTATAAAAAAGAACATAAAAGCTAAATGCAATGACAAGAATTAATTAAATGAAGCACCAGCGCTTTAGATTACGCCAGGTGAACTAGGCGCACTTAGCAACCAAATAAGAGCTCCTTTGGAAGCTCTTAGAGTGATATCTATATTTAATAATGCATATTCATATAAATAATGTAACTCATATATCTATTTTTTGTATGTTACTGTAATGAATTTTTGTATTGATGTAGATCTGAAGAAGTCTACAAATCTAAACAAAATGTTTGACTAAAGGGGTTTTGCTGTTTGACGCTAAACCAAATCTGGATAAAGAAAAATAATATATGTATGTATATATAAAGTATGTAAATAAAGTAATTCAGATGTCTTTTTTCAAAAAGTTGGCTATACTGAATATTGTAAACAGGTCCCATTATTTCCAGTTAAGTAATACGCGTTTAGAAGAGCATTTACATCGATTTAATTAGTTTGAAGTTTGTTTTAACAGCAAATATATTCTTGATAACTAAATTAAATATTCATATGCATCAAATTTTTTTATTATTAATATATTTTGAAAATCAAAAGATTAAATTAACTAATGAGTTATCTGTAAAATAAATTAAAAGTGTTATGCATAATTAAACTTAATGAAATATTTAATAGTCATTATGAATTTTATAATTACTAATTTATATTGCTGTTAAAATAAACATCAACTAAGTATAAAGGAAATTAAAATGGCTGATTTTCAATTACCTTAATTATTATTTGTTAAGATTTTAGTATTTCATTTTACAAAGTCGCGTCGCGACATTTTTTAATATTTACAGGTTTTAAATCCAAATAAAATATTAATTGGAATATATATATCTGTACTGCATTATTTATTTGTGAAATAAATTGTTATAGTTGTTTTTAATAAATTAATATTAGTTTAAATTTCATATATATGTTTTAGTTTTTTTTACTCTTTTGAATATTTAATCCTTACGGTTGTTTTTTTAATTATATATTTTTGTAAAAAATTTACATTGGATCATAGCTGAATATATTTAAATGGGAATAATCAGTCGTATAAGATAGTATTCATTTAACTTATGACCGTCTATCAACGTGAACTACCTAATATATTATCAATATCAACCTAAATTAACATGTTAAGGTGATTCAATTTTGGTTAAATCACCAAAGTTAAGCATGATTGGGCGTCATTAGTGCTTACATGGGTGAACGATTTTGTATACTAGTGCCGTTGGCATTCTCAGTAGCAGGAATTGCGAATAATTAAAACTATCACACATATCACACAATAAATGAACCATTCATGCACACCTTGGAAACCACAAAGACAGTAAATGCTGCAAGTACAAATATTTGTAAAATGACACTCCGGTGTTGGAATTTGCATAAAACATTCACTTCTTTTACTATAATCTTATACTCTTATTCATAAAATAAACTATATATGTTATTTAAAACATAAAAAAATGTATGCCAGTGATTTTAGCTGCAATATAATAATTGAAATGGTAACTTTGAATATTAAATTATCAATTTAAAAAGTTTAAACTTCACTAAACTTAATTAAACAATCATGTAATTACATAGAGTTTAGAACAAAGTCTAAAAAAAAACAACTGCAATAAAGGTATATAAGTATTTTAAACAAATGACTTGAGAAATGAATTATCATTTCATATATATATATATATATATATATATATATATATATATAAAGTTATAACTAAAAAACAAATAAGAGACTAACACTCACGATTCTCGATCATTTTGGCTGACTTGCCGTCTTCAGGTGAGGTAAGGAAGATGTAGAAGGAACGCAGGAGTGGAGATATGAATGTGTTTAACGACCGATACAAAATAACACAGATATATATATATATATATAAATACTAAACAGTTCAAACCGGAAAGATAAATAACTGAAAAAAAGGGAACACACAGAGAACAATAACATTCACTGGATCAATATTTCGAACCGAAGTTTGTCTTCAGGAAGAGAGTAGAAGGGAAGAAGAAGAGGTGCATGCGTTAAAGACATTGGGTCAAAGGCGATTGTTCGTTCCAGGCAGTAGTTTCAATTCCAAGGCGACCGTTGTGCTGCAAGCAAGTCCACCATGAACGACACCATTCCACCGTTATCCATCTCGAGTACTGTATAAGGAATTGTGAAGTGAGAGAATAAACATAAAAAAAAGGGACAGAAAGAAGGAGAGGATAGTATAGAAACATAAGAAACCAAATTATAGCTTCAGTCAATAAACTGAAGGAAGATAAATATATAAAAAATAAAAACAAAAAACAACATTACCAAAAGAAGGAAAAAATTAAAGTTAAAAAAAAATAAAAATAACAATTTAAACAAATTTTAACTTTTAAGGTTTAGGTCAGATGAGGAGCGGGCGTTTTGAAGCCAAATGTGAGCCTTTTCAGAAGCTCTCAAAGTTAACCTTTTTTCATCGGTGACTATTACTTTGAGTTTTGTACTTTATAACAGTGATTGAATGAAAGGACATGATTATTGGCATGGATTGCAACAGGCAGGTAACTGCGTCGCCTGACGGAATCTCTGTGTCCACTCATACGGCTGCTAAGCATGTTAGAAGAGAGACCAACATAGAATTCATCCCACTGGACACGTTCCAAGGGTTAGACGCAGTTCGTGCTAGTGCAAGAGGTATTGGAAGGGGCTTGAAAGCTATTTCTGGGGTTGGAAAGAAGATTCAGAATTGATGATGGGCCTTGCTCCCTCTCTATCCACATTAACTGCATTTGCAAAAACCTCCAACAAAGCCAGCTCCATGTTAACAATCTTAGAAAGAAGTTCATTGAACGTGGCCATTCTTGTAGGTTTGTCAATAGACGCCTGATACCTTCTACAACCAACGACCAACCCCAGCCTACTCCTCATCACTACATTATTTCCACGAATTCACAAACTGAGGACTGTCCTAAAAGAAATGTTTCATCCCCTCTCTTCCTCATCCTTAACTTCGTCCATATTTCAACATATCCCTCGTCTCTTCTTTAAAAAGTTTCGAACTTAGGAAACTTGTTCTCCCTTGGAACCAATAATACCTCAAGGCCCATAGGTGATAGCGGAGGTATGCAGCAATGCAGCCAACTCCATTGCCTCACCTGCCCCATTATCGATCCTGAACCTTTCTTCTCCAAACCCAGAAATAGCTTTCAAGTCTCTTCCAATACTTCTTGCACCAGCACAAACTGCTTCTACCCCTTGGGAATGTGTCTAGTTGAAACTTTGTGACTTTGTCTTTGAAATGTGTCTAGGAATGTGTCACAAATCTCATACCAATTGACTAGTATAAAAGAAGTACTTGACATCTTTTATATCCGAAGCAGAGACAATACATTTAGGTTTTTCAAAAAGATACCTTAAATATAATAGATTTCGCTGAAGCTACCTATTATATTTACGTAATCTATCAACATGAATGACATATGATATAGATCATGCTGTCTTTGATATCTGATAGAACAAACATACAAGTTATGTTCTGTTATCTAGTTTTCACAAAAGTAATCCTGCAAAGAATATTGAAAAATCAGGGAGCTTTCTGACACTATCTTATTTAACTGATCTCGTTATTCTGAGTTCCTGACTTATTTTTCATGCAATAAAATATATCACTTCTCATTATAATTAAGTTAACATATATTTAAAAATAGCGAATACATACAGGAAGTAAATACATATCAATTAATTCTATATTATTTTTAAAATACATTAAGTTATCATGGAATCTTTTTTAACTTGTTTTGTTTGAAGTATTTAAATTTTGATGATCCATATTTGTGCAATATACAATATTGCTATGCATCTTGGCTACATAAAGCAGAGTTAATATGCTGTTGTGCTAATCAAATAAGTAGAAATATTATTTATCCTACTTCAAGATCATAAGTATTTTATACGTGTCTATTTCTCATGTTTTTGATGTTTACTTAATACCTGTGTTTCGTCTACAGTTAGGCAATATAGAAGTTTGTTGAAAAATAAAAAGCAAATATCAATAGAAAAAAAAAACTTTTTCCTCACATTGGTGAGTGCTTTTCGATTTTATTTGAACAGGAATATGCTCTAACCAACGTTAAATAATCAATAGGTAGCAGAACTGAAAAGAAACTAGTTTAAGTTTAAAACCCATCACAAATATACTATGAAGTGCTCTCGTTGAACTTGAACTAGTATTTCCAACTTATTTACATTGAATTGTCTATTTGAATAAAGCTTTGTATCATACATTATCAAAGTTACGAAAATTAATATACTTAAGTATTTCTGATTTTCTGTATATACTGTAATAAATATATTATTATATATATATATATATATTATATATATATATATCGATGATCGAATCACAATATGAAGTGGGAAAACAAGACTAAGCTCTTTCAACCATAACAAGCTGTCTTCGTCAGAGTCAAAAACCCAACTTAACTCAACAACCCTACTGAAGTTGGGTTTTTGACTCTGACGAAGACCACTTGTTATGGTTGAAAGATGTTAGTCTTGCTTTCCTATTTCATATTGTGGTTTGATCATTGATTGTTATGATTGTTAATTCACGTTTATATGTGAAATCATTATATATATATAGAATATATATATATATATATATATAGAATAGGACAGTTTTAAATTATATATAGTTAGAGTTTCACTAGTAGTTGTAATTATGATTAGATTTCAGTGTTTAAGGTTATATTTTACACCATAGAAATTTCGCGTACAAATTCTGTTCTGTCATCGAAGTTTTCACTAAAAGTATTCCTACAAAGAGATGTTTAAAATCAGGGAGCTTACTCTGCCTACTCTGACACTATCTGATCTTACTGATGTCTAGTAATATCAGTAAGCGATATATGACTATATGAGAAATTTCAAACGGGTATATCATAAACAGGGTATACAATGTTAACCTGAAGACGAAGTCCAGTATTCCGCAGCAAAATCTACACTAGAACTGATGAATGCCTATAAATAAAAGGTGCACATCATTGGCTCACCCACCTGTTAATATCTGTGCAGGATGTCAGATTTTCTCAATGGGAACGTGCCACTAACGTCTCAGGACTGGTAGGTCTGAGGTTCGATCCCCACTCTGGCCCTCGTTTTATTCACCTGGGAAATGAATGTGAATGAGAAGTGTGGGCCCGAGCCTGTACGATATCAGTTACTCGTTAAAGATCCCTACTCTAAATACATTTGAGTTAGGCAAAATTTAGGGCTCCCAATGTAGAATCATTATCTTTTTGTGATATCGCAAAGAGTCAATGTACTACATGTGTTCTCTTGAGGGACTGTCACAGTAACGTAACCTAATGGCCATACGACATTGGATATGAATCATGGCAGGGGAAGTCAAGTCCCTGGTATAAATCTGAAAACGATCCTTGTATTTTCAAAAAGCTTGAGTTGGGATCACAGCAGCCACGATTGGAAGACTACAATCATCAGAGTGACTGGAGCCCTACGTTACCGATAGTATTTTATGTGGTTCGAGTGATGAACCGAGCAGTCCAAAAAACTCAGGAGTATGCTTGTACAAATATTTTTTTAGTGGAACAAGACCTAATTGATACCTCACTCTTTTCCTTGGGAGATGCTCTCACTACTAGGGTAAACACAATTGTCCAGCCAAAGGCTAGGAAGTAACACATAGCTGCTTGGGGATCAGGTCATTTACCTGAAGTCGTATTGCTAAATATTTCTACTTCGTCTCCTTTAATATGCTCAGGACAACTTGGACATTATTTGAACAATGTTAGCAAGGCGTTATTGTGTTTTAAACGTTTGGTAAAACAATGAAATAAGAAACTAATAAATATGATAAAAGCGGTATATATAAACATATATGCAGAAGGCAAACCCCAAGAACATTCGAACAACTATTTAAATAAATCATAAATGATTATGTAAATAATACGAACAAATCAAACTTTGCTAACCAGTTAAATAAACAAGGATATGGGCCAGACTGCATTGCAAAATCAATAGAGTTAATAAAAACAAGATAAAAGGGAAAGATATTGAATGTAAAAGAATTAATGGAAATATATACATAGTAACACAGAAAACCTAATAAACAAACAAATCAACCACCAAACAGATATAATATTTAACCGAATAATAAACCAGTAAAAATGGCAGAACAGACCTGACAAGGACAACTTATACATAAGAATCAAATGACAGTAAAAATAAATTAAAATTATGAAATATTGACTTATTTCTAATCATAAATAAGGTAAATGATGATAAATAATAATAGATATTAATCATTATCTCCATTCATTAAATAATAAAATAAAATTCAAAGATAAAACCGAAATAGACAATAAGCTAAATTTCCTGGACTTAACAAAACAAAAGTTGGAAACAGTCTAACTTTTAAAATATATGCAAAACTAACCACAGCTTCCATTCATCCTCCACAGCAAAAACTTTCAGCATTCCATTATATGATAGATAAACTGTTAACAGTACCTCTGAATGAGTATAACTTCAATAAAGAACTTAGTACAATAAAAGCTTTAGCTATTAACAACGGGCATAATTCAACAAAAGTAAAAAAAAAATTCAAAAATAGAAAAGATAAAAAACTGAATAATAATCAAAACAATAATAATGCTGATAATAAATATGCAATTTTAACACATTTAGGAGAAGTAAGTAAAAAAATTGCTAAACTAATAAACCAATATAATGTAAAGGTAGGCTTCAAATAATAGGTAAAAATAATGGAATATAAAACTAATATATATGATAAAAAAGGTGTGTATAAACTGAAATATTAACAGAAGGCAGACAGGAAACACATTAAAAGAACCATTTAAAGGACACATTAATGATTAAGTAAAGAACACGAATAAATCTAATTTTGATAACCATTTAAACAGGCACGGACATGAACCAGACAGTATTGAAAAATCATGGATTAACTGAAATAGGACAAAAAAAGTTAGAGATTGAATGTACTAGAAGAAATGTAAATATATAAACATAGAAACAATTATAACCTAATAAACGAACAAATCAATCACTAGACGGACATAATATTCAACCAATAAAAGAACTACAGAGAGATATGACTTAAACTTTAAAGACAAAAACAGATGAACTAAAAAAAGGGTAGGAAATTTTGGCATGCATTGGTACTATTGTATCTAAAATAGGTATTTATATCTGTGACTTCTGGGTCATAGTTTAGTCTCATTGATGATGCAGCCTCTGCGAAACCGGTCGGGCGATTCCACCAGTGATCTACAGTCTTTTTCCGAAAATAAGACACTGCCTTACTTTATTTTTAGGTCAAAATCCGTGCTAAGACTTATTCTTGAGGGATGGTTTCAAGTAAATTTACATACTTTTGTTTAATATTTATTTCTATACAGAAATTTAAATTTATTCGATTACAGTCATATCATCTTCTGGAACATCGTTATAAATTGTCAAAATTTTGAATTCCGGTCTGATTTTCTTCCAGATCTCTTTCTTGGAGAATCATTAGTCGGAATCTCTTATGTCTTGCAATATAGCTGAGGTCAAATTAATACTTCTTGTCTAAGTTGCCTCCTTGAAACGAACATTAGAGGTAAACAAGGAATTTCTTGGAATATTATGTTCCAAAGAATTCTCTGAAATATTACAACAGCTAGAGATACCTACTGCATTTAATAACATTTTCTTAACGAATTATATTTTTCACATTATCTCAACTAGGTCCTATTTTCAGGAGAGGGCTTATAGTCAAAAACGTCCCGAAAATCACACAAGGACTTATTTTTTGAGGATATCTTCGTTTCGGAAAAATACGGCATGAGGTATGACGGATTTTAATAATATATTAGAAAATGATATAGCCTTGATATAATAGAAGTAATACGAGTACGTCATTTCAAAATGAAAATGATTAAATGATAAGTTAACCATCAAGCAAGCATTTTAAATAACATGCTAGCAAATGAGAAATGATGAGTTGTCAAAGTTCTTGATGAGGAGTTTTCACCGTAATTCTTCAATGGAGAGCAAACTACTAGTATTTAAACATGATATTTGGACAGCTAATTCGTATCATGATCCCAATAAGCAATTCATGACCTCATTTGAAAAATCAGTCCATGAAAGTAGAAAATTGAGGGTAACCTTCTAAGCTAAAACATGAAGACCAAAATATATTCGATGGAGGAAACGTAAATTTCCATGACAATTGAAATACTGGATTACAATAACTTATATTAGAAGCTAACTCTGGCTTTAATTGGGTGAAAAATAATAGAAATAATATATTTAACAGGCTATTTTTATAAATGAAGAAACATGATTTCACAATAAACACTTGAAATAAAAATCAAAGTCTATAGCACGTAAGAAAATCGGAAAAAATAGGTGAGAATTTTCAACCAAAAGAAGTAGCTTTTGCCAGTATCAGGATAAAAAATAATACATTGAACTATGTGAGTTTGGTCCAAAATAATGGAGTCACATGGCGCAAGACGTTTTACTGTAAATATCTGTTATTATCTAAACATTACATTTAAATTTAATACTATAAAAATAAAATAAAATACTCTTATAGACTATCATCAGAAAAAGAAACAGAAAATACTTTGATAAGATTATGTAAGTTACATACCATTAGCATTAAAGTTTATATTATTATTTATGTACTTAAGATGCACTACGTGTTTAAGCGTTTGCACGATACAACTGCTGAATACTAGGCAAGACAGATTTATCTAATAATAGACTTCTGAGATATACGGAAAAATAAACTTATCAGATTGTGGAGTTTTCAGTAATAAATGCATGGATACTTCACTTAAGGTGCAAGTATAGAGAACTGCACTATTATTAGGAATAATGTAATTAGCGGAAGGCTTTATTTAATGTGAGAATGCATTAACAGGCAAATATTTATTTTAGAAAAGCAACACATTTAAATCCTGAAGCATTGTTTTAAGGAAATATCTAGAAAAGGTGTAAAACATTGAATAAGGCTTTCACAATGCCTACAGCTTTGTATGATTGCCAACAGAAGTAGGCATGGAATAAAAGAAGGAAAAGCTCTGTGCATGTATCTACATTTGTGCTGACTAAATATATTAATAACAAATAGAATGAAATAAATATTCTTGAATTTTTTTTCCATCAAACGGTATCAAGATTCGAGTCAGACCTTTGATATGAGTGAAATACATTGCCCAGGTTAGCCCAGTGGTAATGTGATAGCCTCTGAAATGGTAGGTCCGGGGTTCGATACTTACGCTGCTCTCGATTTATTTACGTGGGAGGTAAATCTGATCATGTCATACTTCGGAGAGGACGTTAAGACCGACGTTCCCTAGCCTGTACAATGTCAGGTACTTGTTAAATATCCCTATACTAAATACACTTCAGTTAGGAAAATTTTAGAATTCTCAATGTAGAATCAATCTTCTTAGTATTGTATTACAAAGTTCATCGTAAGTGTATTCACTTCAACCTAACCAAACATGGATATGGCAAACTGATATAAGAGCTCAAGACGAGTTTAGGTGTACTGGTGGTTTCCCAGTATTGTTTTGAATGAAAAGCTATTATTTCTAATTGAATTAGCAAAAACGGGACCATTTCTGACTAAGCAAAAAGATTTTGATCTTCGGGAGTGATGTTTCCACGGCTTGCTGAGTGACTCTAACTTATGGAATAAAATAAACATAGGAGAACTACTTATGTAGCATAAGTTGTTACTATTGCTTAAATATCCATCCCATCTGTTGTCATCCTGGCTGAAAAAAGTACCAACAGAAAATATCTAAGTACGGTAGTACAGAAAATTATGATAATTTAAAAAAAAAAAACAACCTTAGTTATTGCTCCTTTAAGCAAAATTTCTTAAAAGTATGACTCTTTATAAATATTGACAAACCCTTATAAAATGGAAAACATTTTCATTCACAAATTTTTAATAAAAATTTAAATTTAATTTACTGCAAAAAAACGTATTTTTCTACAGAATTAGTGCCTCTTATTAAGTTTTCAAAGATATTTAGTCTACATGGTTTATTCAAGTAGTTGAATGTCCTTTGTATATTAAACAATGAAGGATAGAAACAAACATTATATTAATATCACAGCACAAAACTTGAATATTTAATACTTGTTTTTGTTAATTAAAGCTAATACTTTTTTGAGATATAATATTATCTTGAAAAGATAATGATTTAAGTAATAAGGTTGACAGAGTTTACTTAGAAATCTTTAGGCAAGTTGTTATGATTACTTGTTAACGATACTAAGTTACGACTTTAGTATAAAACTTAGTATATAGCTGAATAAGTTTACTTCGTCGGAGAGGAGTTTTATGATTCAGTTAAAAGTGATTGCATTGATTGGACTAAGCGGAGGTTTATGAGTTTCCAGTAGTGTTGTCATAAACCTGTCCATTGCATTAAGAGCAATGTGAAACTTTCAAATTATGTTGAGTGCAAGAAAATATGCTTATCTGATAAAGTAGCGTTCATAATATAGTCTTAAGTTTATTTTTAATTTATTTAGATAGATTTTAAAGAAATAATAATAATCAATTTTAAATGTTTGTTATAAATATACTTTTATATTTTCCACTATAGATTCTCAGCAAGAATGACTTCATAATAAGGTAATTACAATATTCCCTATAATTTAAATTCCGAAAGTATTTAAAAGACTGTTACTAATTCTTCTAAGACTCAAAAATACTTTTAAAACCCTTGTAGAAGTAGTAGAGGGTTTACCATTCAGAAATATTTGATTTTTTTAATACAAAAATAATCAATAACGTATTATTTTACAGTAACCATATCATTTTTGTAATAAATCGAAAACTAATTATAATTACAGTTAAAACAACAACAGATAAATCTGATTATTACGCAATTAAAATAAATCATAACTTACATTATATTTGAGTGTAAACGATAGATGTAGTAATATGAAGAACCTATTCAATTCAAGTAATATTTTTTAAAAAAAATCTATAAATCTGTTTTTAAAGAGACCTTAGAGAGTTTCTTGAAATCTATTCCAGTATAATTATTTAATCAACAATTTTTTACATGGCTATCCAAGACTACATCTAATCCATGTACTCTTCTAGTTCTTGTGTCATGGATTTCTTTTTGCAAAGTAGGATTTATAATCAATAAATCACTTTGTTTATCTAATTACAAATAACTGATGAATAATAATTCCTGAATAATGTATACTTTACAAATATTTTTAAAGTGCATGTATAAGAAAGTGTTTCGGAATGGAATAAAGAATTAATATATACTCTAATCAAAATTAATATTTGTATTTATTTGTCAGTAGAGTAATCAAAACTTTTTTTCTGTGGAGTCTACTTTATTTATTTTTTTTTAGATTATAAATTAATAAGTTAAATATATTTTTTTTGCTTAGTATGTAAATTTTTGCTTAGCATTCAGTATTATGACTACTGAATGTTTATTGGTCTTTTTTTATCATAATATTATTCAATTTTTTTTTTTAAACTTGATAAAATTTAACAAAAAATCCTTGATTGTTTACACTAGAGAATTCTTGATTTTACAATAGAGAATTAAAAATTATTTATATGTAAATGAAATTGAAATGAAAATTTATTTAAGTATGAAAATTTACGTGCTGAGATTTGTGAAAATGAAAACCTTTTTTTACAAACTTTGAATGAAAATTGATTCAGTTTGCAAAATGTTTGTGAACCCAAGTACCTCAATCACTACTTGCAGTGAGTTAAATGCGATAACAACAATTGGCGAACCCCTGGAATGTTGATTTACTTAAAAAGAGTTGTTTTCATTTCTACTTTATAGAAAATAATTTAGGAAATAAGTACCATAAAAAAGCATTGGCTTTGTATAATTTCTTATAAAATCATGTAATCTTCATCTCTTGTTTTACCCCTTTTTTTCTGCTCGTTTACAATATGATCTCTAAGTAAAATACAGGCAAATTTAGTACAACTGACGTTAGTTAAAATTACATTAGATGACACCGTCATACCTCGTTTACAAGAGTAGAAGTTGTTGGGACGCTTTATGATTTTCTCCATCTTCAAATAGAAATGAGTCATGAAGTAGAGTTTCACAAGAATATTAGACAACATCCTACAACTATACCTAAATACGAGGCATGATGCATCATCTACTTATGTAATCTTTTTTATATAATGGTTTGATTCTCACTCTGGCCCTCGATTTATTACGTACGAGGTGAATAAATATGAGTACATCGCCTCTCAGGGAAGACGTAAAGCCATCTCTCCGGAGCCTCTATGATGTCAGTTACTCCTCAAAAAACCCTATTGTAAGTAAATTTGATTTAGATCAAATTTAGAACTCACAATTTAGTATAATTAGGTAAATACAATAATTCTCCTAAAAAATTATTATTAGAGTTATAGTATTCTATCAGAACCGCAGTTACAAAAGAAAGAAGAAAAAAAAGAAAGAAAAGAATCAATTACCTGCCAAAATCAAACTAAGATTTAAGTTTTTTTGTTTCTACGTAATTGATTTTAATTATAATTTTCTGTCAACTATTTTGAATGTTAATTTTTTCGTTTTGAATTGTGAGTCTGTCATATCCTCTTTTCAGTTGTATTACATGTTTAATGTTTAAGCCTTTTTAGCGAATTATTTGATTGTTATTTCTATTTATATATTTTTAAGTACTCTTTGACATTAGCTTTTTTTTTATTTTTTTTTTCTTGTAACAGCTATATTTGAAAGTCGTGTTAGCTAGAAAGTGATGTATTTGGAGACTGCCTTCCTCTATCCCTCCCTTGAACAAGGAAAGTATTTCCGCTTTACAACAATCTAAAAATAACTCCTTTTGCAACCTATATTTCTTGACAACAAATTATCTGGAAGTTTGATACATCTGACATGGCTTTCATCTGCTACAGAAATGTGCTTTGGAATCCTACAACCACTGGTTGTTTGTGTTGTACAGTTTTTCTGTCACTGACTATTTGAATTCGCATATACGTACCACTGTTGTTCATAAGCCTTTTTAGTTAAAAAAAATACTTATTTAAGAAATTTGTCATAAAAAAAAATTATTTAAAATAAATAGTTAAATTACTTCATGAAGTGTTCTAAATTTTTCTTTCCTTAGAAATAACCTGTTATTTTTGTTTCATGATGTGATTTATGATAGTGGTTTAACTCCTATTAGGCTTACATCAAGCAAAAGTGACTCAATAATAAAAAGGCACTTATTTATTAATCCATAAGGGACGTAGATTGGTGAGGAAGTATGGTGATACCCATCCAAGTGTTCTCATTTTCAAATGTTCCTTAACTTATGCGACTTAATCTGAACCGGTGTATTCAACCTAGCTATGCTTAGAACATCTTTGATTAGTTGTGTTTCTAAAGAACAAGAGGGTTTGAAACTGTTGAGCACTGCATATAAAGTGTGATGTAATCTCAAATATATTATGTAAATTTACTGAAAATATAAATTAAAACAAAAACCTAGGCAATAGGATAATATATTATAGTTTTCAGTCATCTCAAAATATCATCAAAAATGAAAATATGCCTGATCGTAAAGGTGGTTACTTCATTATAATATCAAAAGTATTACAGTTTTTGCTTACAAAAGAATTATGTTAATGAGTATTGAAGAGGATTCCCCTCAAAATGTCTCCTTGACCAACAATGCATTCCTGTATCGAAACTCTTCACCCGACACTTACAAACTCTCGGCCAATATTCGTCTAGAACTACGTTAATATTATTGTGCAATAGTATTTTCTTTTCAATATGTTTTAGCAGACTACATTAATATATACATCAATAAATATATAGGCTGTTATAATGAACAATGGCTTTTACTTTTACTGCTACTTATTTTACCTGTTTCATGTCTTACAAAATATTGACACTTTAATATGAATGCTCAGTGGTACCTTAGTCTCAACCATAATTCGTTCCACAATTTTTGTTGAAAACCAATATGATCGAATAGTAAAACTGATTTTTCCATAAATATATAATAGGAAATGGTAATGTCCGTTCAGACCATATACCATACAGGTGGTATTTTATTTAAATATTAAAGTTTCTTCATATAAAAACATGTCACTGATCAAACCACAATAAGAAATGGGAAAACAAGACTAAGATCTTTCAACCGAAACAAGCGGTCTTCGTCAGAGTCAAAAACCCTACAGTTGGGTTTTTGACTCTGACGAAGACCGCTTGTTTCGGTTGAAAGATCTTAGTCTTGTTTTCCCATTTCTTATTGTGGTTTGATCATTGATTGTTATTTCACGTGTTTATGAGAAATCTTTTTATAAAAACTTGTATAGAAAATAATAAAATACATTATTAATTCCAAAGTAAAATACTAAATTAATTTAAGCAATTTTAGTATCATTTTGGTTTGGACGACTGTTCGAGTTATAAAATTATATACATATTCTTAGGCATATTTTTTCGATATCTCTTTGAACTTTGATTTCCTCGAGTTCAAGATCGTCTGAACACCAAAATATCACAAAAAAGACCATTTTATGGTACATAGAAACCACTAGTAACAAAAATACTATTATTAAACATATGTATTTTTCCTAACTACATAATGAGTAAATACAATCAATAACGGCTTGGATAGTTCGTGATATATAGTTTAATTTACGTGTTTTCCATCTTTATTGAGGATCTAAAATCGTACCTAAATCTTAATAAATAGTATGGATTGGTGTTTTCTTGAATAAACTAATAAATAACGTTGAAGAATCGTGGTGTTTTTATTTTATTTCTCGGCCTCTTGTTTGTATAGCATGTGAGAACCCTGGGTCATAGATAGATCAATTGCCTCTCAACTTCACATGTTGCTAATCTTTTAAGCCTTTCCTGTTTCCCAGTTTTCTTTTTATACCCAACTTAAGAAGACATTAAAAAATATAGTTTTTTTTTAAAAATTAATTATAAAAAACAATTATTTTGTTTCCATCAGTACCAATTATTTCTAAAGAAAGGAAATCATTGACTTTTTATGAACTTTTTTTATAAAAAATCGACCAATATATGCAAATTTGAAATAAGTTATACTTTGCATGAAAAAACTTCTAGATCATTTGGTTTGTTGCTAGAAACATTTGTTTGCTTATTCAAAAAAAAAATCTGTAGTGGCCTACACTCACCTTTAATATAAATAATCATAAAATCAAATATCTTGGGTATATAATACATAATGTCCCATTTATGCATAATATAGATGTTTAAATGGGAGATGTTTATTAATTTTTCTTTCCTGCAGATAGTGATTATTCCACTAGTCAATACATATGCTTATTTTTGTATAAACACCACTGATGAAAATATATTATTAGTATAAATACAGTAGTAATAACATTTTAGAAAAGCAAAAGTGCAGACATCGTGTTACAAAATAATCTCTTACAGGAAAACAGGGCTTTTGTTCCAATAGCCAGTGGATCTGTTACTTAGTTTATCAAACCACCTTCTACATTGAAGATTAAAGACAAAGTTTCCCATCTGAAACTTGAAAATATTCCTACTTCGTCTAAAAATTGTCAGAAGCATGTAAGAAAAAATGTCGTTTTAAGATAATTTTAAATTTATAAGTAAGTTACATTATATTTATTATTTTCAAAGAATATTTTCAATTTTGAATTATTTTTATATTTTAGGTCTTTTATAAAATTATGATACTGGGAATTTTATGGCATGCTAGTGTTCTTTAAATGATCACTTTTTTCCCTTTTGTCAAAAATCATTAAAAATCAATTTATTCTGAGAGAGTGTTATCTATTTCCTGCTTGCTGTACTGTGTTATAAGGTTGCTGTGAATGTATAATGAGAAAAAATACAATATAATTAGCCAGATTTTTACATTCAAATGAAATTCTAAGCATGCTTCCCTGTATAATTTAAAAATTTTACAGATGGAAGATTTAAATTTTGAAAAAGATATGAACTATTAGACTAGAACCGTGAGAAAACTGGATATTTATCAACCATATAATAGCTTCTTCATAAGAAAAGTGTCCATTTCTGACACTTCAATACTACCCAAAGTTAATATGATTCATAAACAAAAAACAAATTCGCATATGATATTAAATTTTGTTCAAGGGTGCAACATATAAATTAATTAGATCAAATTGTAACAAAATTATGAAACTAAATTGCTTCAACTTATCCTCCACATAATGTTTTATTTTTAGGTATAATTTCATTTTGATCTGCCAAACTGTATGGCTTGTATCCCTTCAGACGCTTTCAGATAAGTTCAGATTAATAAATTTAAAAAAAAAAATGTTTCTTGTTATTCTAAAAATCTGAGCAAATTTTTCTATTATTGTTTTTTAGCCTCAAGAATCAAGCCAAAATTTTAAAACTCTCAAATTAGTAGTTTAGGAGGAAAAAAATGTTTAAAAACAGATTTTTGGCAAATAAAGTTATTTTCAAATCATGTATATTTGCAAGTAACGCGTTATATATATAACAATAATTCACAATAAATACGTAAAATAACAATTAATGTTCAAACCACAATAAGAAATCAGAAAAAAATACTAAGATCTCTCAACTTAAAAAGCGATGTTCATCAAGTTGGAATTGACTCTGAAGTATAGTACAATATATTGTTTTAAAATCACATTGCCTAAAAGTACCTTAACATATATATATATATATCTAATATATATCTAATATATATATAATATATATTATCTTCCTTTTTCATGCTTTTAGGTATTTTTCACGGTATTCATTTTTATACTTCATTTATCTTCCTGCTGTTTATTTTACCTTCAATCAACCAGAACTGCTTTTCTTAATTCTTAATTTTAATTTTAATATTAATTTTCTTCTGATCGTCTCTACTTCATTACTTCCTGAACCGGGCGCGCGTGGCAGCACGGTCGGTTGCCGGGACGGTTTCCTGCCGTTGTGTTTCCGGCGTGCTTGGTCGCCCTTTCTCTCTTTTCTCCTGAAGACGGATCATCCGAAAATTTGAGTTTGTAAGTGTGTCTCTTTCTCTGTGTGTTGCTTTTCTTCGTTTGTGAACTGATATATATATATATATTATATATATATATATATATCGTAAATGATTGACTACATCATACATTGCATACTGAATGCGATCGTTTCAAACGATCCCTTCTCTTCCTCATGAACCAACTGATCAATGTGGTTTAAGTAATTGGTTTACAGCAACATCTGTTGTACCTGTAAACATGTGCCACGTACAGAATAATGTTCAATGAAATTGTCATAGTTAATCAGCATTTGTTATCGGTAAGACATGGATAGTTAACTTCATATATTCCTGGTTTCACCAATAGTTATTATTTCAAATCATGAAGTACCGAAAATTTTTCCCCATTATGGTATTTATTGATCCCCGTATAATAAAAAATAAACAAGGATATAGGACAAAAAGATGGTTATAAAAAAATCTCATAAAAAAGTTTCTATAGTATAAATAAGATAGGTGACAATTGATATAGGTGAAAAGAGATGTAAATCGCCTAGGGCAGCGATTTCGAAGGGAAACGTGAGGGTCATATTCGCACTAGACATTTAAGTGTTTTTACTCATTCAGGGGTGGAAAAATAGATCCTTTCCCAAGCCGGATTTTCAAGACCAGAAATTATAATAATACTACAACAGTCATTTAATAATAACATTTAATGTTAAATATTTAATATGAAAATTCAATGTTAATAAATATGGTCACTTAACCAACATAAATTCATTAATTATTTAATTATAATTATAATAACAATAATTTAATTATTGCTGTTAAATAATCTATTTATTAATTAATTAATAAATATAGTAATTATATAGTAATTAATCACCCTGGATATAAGTAATTTATTTCTTAACAAACTTCAACATGAATACAATTAATACTAAATCATCAGAACAGATAATAAATCTTTCGTTTAAGTGTATTATTTTCAAGTTAGAGGTTTCATGAATACAAGTTGAATTTATCAGATTTTAAATATATGGATTTTGAGTAAAAAAACAATTTTGATTATGGAATGATTAGAAATTTTGAAATTTTTTAAATAGATAGTAATAACTCTCAATTTACTTCTGCTTTTATTTTTATAGTTATTAAATATATGCTTAGAGGGTAGGTAAGCCCAGTGACAAAGTGCTTGACTCTGGAATGGTAGATCCTGGGTTCAATACAGTTCTTCTATTCGGTTTATTCACGTGGTAGGTGAAGAAAAATTTCACCAATCGTCTCTCAGGACTGTCGTTCTGACGATGTCAGATATGACATATCGTCATATATGACGATGTCATATACTCCAAATACACTTGATGTCTTATCCTTGCTCCAAATACACTTAAGTTCTAAAAAGTTTAAGGTTCCCAGTATAGAATGTTTATAATTTATGATTCCCAATATAGAATGTTTATAATTTAAGATTCCCAATATAGAATGTTTATAATTTAAGATTCCCAATATAGAATGGTTTATAATTTAAGATTCCCAATATAGAATGTTTATAATTTAAGGTTACCAATATATAATGTTTATAATTTAAGGTTACCAATATAGAATGTTTATAATTTAATATTCCCAATATAGAATGTTTATAATTTAAGATTCCCAGTATAGATTGTTGGATAACAAAGGGCTAATCTTTGGCCTACGTGTGTTCGCCGTTGAATTGACGGTGATTGCAACCTATTAAATTAAATACAGCTATTATTAAAAATAATTCCCATTTTCTTTACTATTTCAGTTATTGGGTTTAATGCTACTTAATTAAATTATACTAAAAATATTTGTTTAAATTGCCTTCATTTAGTTGAATAAAAGATGTAGAAGTTTAAATTACTCTATTCAATGTTCTCTGATAACATCATCTTATTTATAGTGCAAACTTGAAATTTGGGTCTAAAAGGCAACAAGCCGTGGAAGAGCAAACAGAAAGTATTTTCCTAACCTCATCTTGAGTCTGGATCGGCTGGGAAGAGACGAGGCTTATTAAAACATATCGATCACAGCTTAGCCTACTACCCCATCCATACAACAAACAGATACAATCAGATTGACCCAGACTGATCTTCTTTAGTAACAAACATTAAACGGAATTTAATTTAATCCTTGGGTTTCAGTGCAAGATCAAAACATTTAGCAAACAATACAGTGACACCATATTAATAGAAAAAGGAAACCGACTGGCACAATGCAATGTAAAATATCAAAGTAAGAAATCAGAAAAACGACTAAGGTCTTTCAACTGATACTGATGAGAATTTCATATCCAGCGTTATATTACATCAAACTATTGTCAATACAAGAATATTGTATTGTCAAAATAAAAACACAGGTAGTCTGTTGAAAATTGAATTAAAAGTTAGTAAGAAATATACAACGAAATAAATTTTTTAATTCTATTTTGATAAATATTCTATGTTTTTTTTGACGTTATTGCAATTTTCAAAGAAATTTTCTACTCAATTCCTTTAAATTTCGACCATTATATTAAACATGATTTTACAAGAAAACATGAAATAAAAACAAACATATAAATCACAGTAAGAAATCAGAAAAAGATTAAAATTTTTCAGAATCAGATTGATGAAGACCGCTTTGGTTTTATTATTTTGGTCAATTATATATATATTTGTTGAAAATGTTTTTCAGGTTTTTGGTTAGGTTTTGAATAAAATACTTGACGTTTGAACCTATATTTAAGACTTGTTCAGGCCTAAAACATTTTAAAGGCACTGCTACAATTGAACATTTACAAACAAAATACCCCCTTGTGAAATGACAACGGTTTTTTTTTTATCTTAAATGTAGAGATGTTAATAATTAATTTACCTTGGAATTCAAATAGTATGTTTTGTTTCTATTTCTATTTGTGTTGATATAATTGGTTTTATATTAAATGATTGGTTTCGTGATAACTTACCTTTAATCACTCACTGTGTTTATGTTGCTCTAAACGGTTTTGTTGACTGGAGGCTGCACTGCAATCAGGTTTCCATGTTTGAGTTTAAAGATTCTCACTGTTAACAATTTTTTATTCATTAAGATTTTATTGGACTCATTATCTAATAATGATATTTTATTGTAATAATGATAATTATGTAATAAATTCAATTGAGGAAAAATGTTGCTAAATTTTTCTATATATCTGTTTAGAGTTGCAGGAGTTTGAATATTTTTCTATATAAATTATTTCTTTTACTAGTCTTTTCTGTATATTTCATTCACTATCAAGAATGGTAGGATTTTGATGTATAGATTGAGTAGCGTGTTTTGCTAAAGCGTATGTTATTTTCTGTGCTAAGATATCAGATTTCTGTTTAGAATATCATTAACATTGCCTGTTTTATAAACGATATATATATGATTACCGTATATATACGATGATATATATCGTATATTTTAATAAGAAAAATTGTAAATGTAACTTCGTAAATAAATCTCCAATTTCTTTCGTAAATATAATCTGTTTTTTTTTAACTGGTGTAATTTACTTTACATGGTAGCTTTAATTGTGCAAGCCTGACTGCCAATGTGGAGATTGCTTCATTTTTTTTTACAGCTTTATTGGCTTTGATCAACAATCATTCTTTGTGTGAACCTTTGAAGTCAAATAATTATTTGAGTCGGGGATTCTTGATTGATCACGACAGCTGTACTTTGTTGATTACATGGGATGACAGATTTTCTTTGATCATCATCACTGCCCTATTGCCGTCCTCTAATTATACTACCTTACCTCAGTGTATTATTCCCTTTATCTGATTCATTTAATCCCTTGTTTTTCATTAATTTCTCTTTCTCAAATCTCCCAAAGAGAAACCTCTTTTCGGTTAACATATTAATACCAACATTGGTAAGAAAAATTAACTTCATTAGTCATTATTGAGACAAACGTCCTCTTAAAAAGCTAATAGAATGTAAAAAAGTAAAACTGGATGGAAGAAAAAGCATACACACTTTATATTGAAGAAAAATATCTGAAGTCTCTGAAAGGTGAATGTCAAATGCATGTTGAATAATTAGATATAATTGATTAAACCTATTCTTTATATAGTAAACAATAATATAGTATACATAACACACATACACACACACGTGCATATATATATATATATATATATATATATATATATAAACCCGGGTTTTTGACTCTGACGAAGACCGCTTGTTACGGTTGAAAGATCTTAGTCTTGCTTTCCCATTTTCTTATTGTGGTTTGATCATTGATTGTTATTTCACGTGTTTATGTGAAATCTTTTATATATATATATATATATATATTAGGTAGGTTTTGTTATTGAAGACTCGGCCATATAAAAGATCCTAGGCCAACGTTTTGATGTATTTGTGCATCATCTTCAGGGCTAAAATTAGAGTAAGACTATAATACTTTTAAAAAAACAAACTACAACCTACATAGGGAACTAAATTATTGACAACAACACATAAATACAACAAGTTATTTTACAATCAGAGTTGTTATTCTAAGTACACATCTATAAAAAAAGAAAAAAAAAAGTAAATTTAATTTCCTTTTTTTTGTTTTGTTTTTTAATTAGCTGTGTACCTAGAATTAACAACTCTGACTGTAAAATATCCTGTTGTATTTATGTGTTGTTGTCAATAATTTAGTTCCCTAGGTGGGTTGTAGTTTATTTTGTTAAAAGTATTATAATCTTACTCTAATTTTAGCCCTGAAAATGATGTACAAATACATCGAAACATTGGCCTAGGAAGGAGTTTATTTTCTTTTATATGACCTACCTAACATTAGAATTTACAAAACCTACCTAATACATTAGAATAGAAAATGTCAAGAACAATTTTTCCAGAATATATATATATATATAAAACAATTAAAAGAAACGGTCCAGCGGACTTTTTTACAATAAAATAAAAAACGAAGGAAACACACAGAAAGACACAGACATAACTCACATCGATATCTCGACAATCGTCGTCATCAGGAGGTGCGAAGAGCGAAGAGCGAAGAGTCCCGCAGGAAGACAGGGCGGTACTGAACTCGGAAACCGCAGCCAGTACCCCACCACTTACCACCAAGCGGGGGAAGGGAGGGAAGGAAATGAAGAGCCAAATTAAGACGTAAAAGGAACGAGTAAAAATTATAACTATAAAAAATTATAAAAAAAAGTAGATAAATCAAATTAAAATTAATAAAAATAATAAATAAAAAGTAAAATAAAAAATAAGAAATAAATAAATAAATCATAAATAAATTATATATATATTATATATATATATATATATATATATATTATAAATTATATATATATATATATATAAACAGTTCAAAATTGAAGATAAGTAGCATACAAAGTAAAGAAACACACACTTAAAAACTCAAATTTTCGGGCAATCCGTCTTGAGGAGAAAAGAGAAAGGGAGATCAGCACGTTGTAGATTGCCCTAAAATTTGAGTTTGTAAGTGTGTTTCTTTACTTTGTGTGCTACCTATCTTCAATTTTGAACTGTTATTGTGTCCAGTTTGGATCATCTTTCCGTTTATCAAGTGTATATATATATATATATATGATAGAAAACAATACACTATAACTTAAAGTCAAAAATTAGGCATCTCCTACCATAGAACGTAGAGATTCCAGACAACATATATGGTCTTCCTAGAAAAAAAATAACTTTAATTTAGATATTATTCTTTTTTTCTTGTAAATTACCTTAAATACAAAAAATTATGCAATTAAATTAGGATTGCTATTTTAAATCTAGTTTATAGACAAATAATAGTTTAGATAAAACACATATCAGTTACAAAAATCTGGAATAAAGAAATGCAAGTGTTATTAATAAATTTCTCAAAAAAATATGTTACACTATGTGCATTTTTATTTTCAATAGTTAATAAAATTTATTAAATGTGAGTTTTTTGTCTCAGTTTAATTTTAAAATATAAGATATTTTTATTTTATACAGACAAGGGGAGGAATCATAATTACAGTCAACATTCAATTATATAATTAGTGAAATAAAAACACTTTGTACATCGGATAAGTCAAACCTTTATTTCAAATTTTGCTCTCTTAAATTGATATCTTAAACGGATTTATAATTCTGAGTAAATTTAGAAAAGAATTGTAATTTAAAGGATGAAAGAAGTCCAGGCGAAAAAAGAAACAAGATGTAATTTCATCGTGACAAGATCGCGATTTGATTTTAGATTTCTCTGACGTCACTAACTAACTTTAAAATTTATTGGCGACACTTCATCAAGACATATTGAAAAAATGAGTCTTTCTCATCTCACTTATTGCAGAATATAACTGATTTAAAAGAATTATTACCAGTTAGCAGTTTTTATGTAACTGGAGTTTCTAATCCTCTCGGTGTGTAATTATCCATTATTATTTTGAGAATGTTATTTATACGTGTTGTAAGTGTTATATATATATATATATTAAAATATATATTTTTAAGGCTTTCACCCTTTTAAAATACCACTCTTCCCTCCCATTCTTCTCAACCCCTCACCAGATGTTTTCTGCATCTAGTGTTTCAGTCGGGTTTTTGACTCTGACGAAAACCGCTTGTTACGGTTAAAAGATCTTAGTCTTGTTTTCCCATTTCTTATTGTGGATTGATCATATATATATATATATATATATATATATATACATATATACGCTAGTATTTCATATTTCTTCCTGATGAACCACAACAAGAAATTCAGAAATTAGAATAAGATTTTTCAAGCAAAACAACTAGTCCTCGTTAAAGTCATTCTCAAACCAACAAGATTAGAATAGTCTCAAAATAAAACCCAATAGTACTGCTGTTGTGTTATAGAGAAAGAAGAGATGCAAAGAAGTATTTTAAAGGACTTGAAGGCAAGAGAAATTAACCAAAGACTGGGCAAGTCGAAGTATACAAAGTAGTTCAGACAAATATATAAGGAGTTAAAGAAGTTGTTAATCTACTTAGTAATAAGTTTAACTTGAAAGATTAATTTAATAGATAAAATACGGTATATCAGTTATGGTTATATGGTTAATAAACTATACTTAACATTAACGACAGAAATGGCGTTATCTCCAGACCTGACCCCTAGTGAATATTTTTAGAAAGTTTTTACTTCTTTAAATTCTTTACTTACTCTGACTTCTCTTACCAAGTCTTATTTTGTTGCCCTTAATGAACCTGTAAATTACCTCTCTTGTCATCTCAATATTACACCAGATATCTTATTTCATTTGTTTTAGTTCGATTGTAACTTTGAAAGTTGATTTAGTTGAATGTTAGTAACCCTATTTCTGACTTTTTTACGACGAATACGTCACGACTATATATTCGTCAACTTTATGTCGACGAATATGTATATATTTGTATAAATTGGTAGTAGATTGTTTAGCAGCTACAATCTTTAGTTTTATAAAAAAAAAACACTCACGTCAAGCTAAAGAAGAATAATGAGTGGGTAAAGAAGGTTATAGCTGTGTTCAACATTCAAAAAATCCGCCGAGGGTGGAGGTTACCAGACTGTTACTTAGCTCATCTAGGCCCATCAGCTATTGGTTCTCCTTGATTATTTTGAAGGCTTTACAGCTGCGAATAATATAATTTGAATATCTGTCGAAGGCTGTTTATAATTAATTTATAGAGCGTCAAAAATCTGGAGGTGGCTGATATTGTTTTCAGATCTCGGAACAAATGTATGGGTACGCTGCAGAATGTTTTACTACCTAAAATTGTTAAGTGGCTGACCTAAAAAACTTGAAAACTGAGCTAAAACATCCAACAAAGAAAATTGTTTGAGCCTGACATAAAAAAGTATTTTATTAGCATGTGTCACGATGAATGATTGCTTAAAAGGTTCAACTGATAATAAATATTATGTTTATCAAATTAATTTAGGAAAGCTTCAATTAAGATCAATGTTAAATAAATTGTATATACTATAAGTGTGTTTAAAGAAATCTATTTGTGGCATGCAGAGTCACGATTTAAGCATAAAAATGCTAAACGAGTACTCGGAGATGCAACAGTTCACTCGAGACAAAAAAACTTGGTTGAATGAATATTTTCTAAACTCTTTTGCAACAAATTAAGCACATTGGATAAGTTTTTTGCTATAATTAAATACATTACTGGGATATATAATTACACTCAAAGAAATTACAGTCAACAGAGAAGATATCAAAGGGAACATTGTCATAGACTACTGTTCATTGGCTAGAAAAGTGTATTTTGTCTTGCATCAACTGACTCAAAAATAGGTATTGCGGTGATTTTCTGGTTCGAAGTAACCTTCTAATAATACATTTTCATACAGTTAAAGAATTTTGAAACAATACTTAAATCTGTCTTATAAAATAGAATAAGCCGTTTTGAATAGAATAAACAGAAGAAAATATTACAATAAGCTAAACAGTTAACTTTGTACCACCATTGAAGTGAGTTTTTCTTTTTTCTACCTGGATGAACGAAACAACTCGGTTAAATATCGGAAAAACTCGGATATAAAAAAAAATAAAATAAATATTATGCTGTCCTATTTTTTTAAATTATTTTACTATAAGGATGCATTCCACTTCAAGCAATATTTTCAAAACATTATGTGCTCACAGTCGTAAATATGGTTTCTTATGGTTCCAACAGATGTTACTCACTATAGATTTATCATTCACACAGAGAGTCTGAATGATTTCCAATATTTTCACAATGGCTTATCTCCTCTCCTCAATCCTTCACTAATTTCTTCATTAAACTTCGTAACATAAGTACAATATAATTTGACATGATAGAATCACTTAGAAGTTTGATGTATCAAACCAAAGATACTGCTATTTGTACTGTATTCTATTTGATCCTCTCTTGTATACTTGTTAACCTGACATCTTTATTTGGAATCATTGTAAACATAAGTTAGAATTTTCTTCTGAAAATATTTCGAAAATGATTTCCTCTCTATTTACTTTATCTTTCTGGTGTCTAACAGATATGTATTCTCCTATCTGCTAGATTGGAGAATAATATAACAGATCTAACAGATATATTATCCTTCATAATGTCCATAATGTATCACTGTTTTCCTGTTTACAGTGGACACTATGCCTCATAATGTGTTACTGTTTTCTTGTTTACAGTGGACACTATGTCTCATAACGTGTTACTGATTTCTTGTTTACACTGGACACTATGCCTCATAATGTGTTAAAGTTTTCTTGTTTACAGTGGACACTATGCCTCATAATGTGTTAAAGTTTTCTTGTTTACAGTGGACACTATGCCTCATAATGTGTTACTGTTTTCCTGTTTACAGTGGACACTATGCCTCATAATGTGTTAAAGTTTTCTTGTTTACAGTGGACACTATGCCTCATAATGTGTTAAAGTTTTCTTGTTTACAGTGGACACTATGCCTCATAATGTTTTACAGTTTTCTTGTTTACAGTGGACATTGTGCTTCATTATGCCCATTATGTGCTTCTGTTTCTCTGTTCTTAGTGTCCTGTGCACCTAATAATCTACATAATAACAAGATTTTTCAAATAAGCACCTGAAACAAAATCAACGTCGAAACACAATCAGAAAATGAGAAAAATACTTTTTTCTCCACAAATAGTCTTTTTACTCATTGTCGTATTGTGGTTTGGACTTTAATATACATAATGTGTCAGTTTTTCTGTTTTTAATGTCCACTGTTCTTCAGGATGTCCATAATGTGTCACTGTTTCACTGTTAGTAAAACCTACCGTTGCGCAGCAGTACTGTTATTATGATCATTTTATTATAAAAATCCTTCGTACTTGTGGATAACTCTTGTACAGGCCTAATCTTATAAAAGACAATACAGGCTTACTTGAAGATGTATTATGGTCGAGTGTCTAGAGCAAAGATTTACGAGCAATGAAGGATTTTTACAATAAATCATGTTTACTAACCACTATGGTACTAACAATATGGATGTGCTTTATTATAATGGCTGACATCTGTTCGTGTCAAAAATTATATTTCATATATATACCCATATCTGCAAATATGCATACCTCCATATATGTACATCCAATTTGCAATAATACTAAAGACCATAGACATTGCACCAGCAGTTTAAAAGTTAAATTTACTGAATTTGATATTCCTCTAATTTAATCTGAGTTCGTTTATTGCCTGCCGGGATGCTTAAACGGATCCGACCTACGAGAGATCAGCATAACAGTACCTCCGGTATTACTGCCTTTTTCTATTGTGGCCATAAACTTGGAACAGTTAGGAGTTTATTACGACTATTTCAATGTTCAAGTTTGCAAACGGATCCTCTTTTCAACACCTTTGATGCATTAACGACACAAGAAATTCATATCTGTCTCTCTGAAGTGAGATATGATGCTGATTTAATATCTATCGTCAATATATCTTTTTAATATATTTTTCAATATTCAGGTTTAATTTTTAAAATTTATTTCTGCTTTCTTTTCTTCTTTTTACATGCAGTAAAACTTGAATCATTGTGCGTTAACAGCTTTCATTCTCTATTTTCTATTAGTTTGGATTATTTTTCCATTTTTATGATGGATGTCAAAGTATGGAGTTTCTACAAAGTTTATTGGTTTTTCTTATATATATAAGAAATTTTACCAATAAATTGCATTAATTATGAAAACGGAATACTAATATTAGTTCATTCAGTGTAAACCGCTGTTAAAAACTCTCGGATCTTCTTCCACTTTTTTGACCTCTTATTCATAAGACTGCGAGAAATATGCTTCCTTAGATTTTAAAATGGAATGTTTTATTGAGATGTTTTATGAATATTGCAATAATAAGTATTTAAAATTAGATTGTAAATAAAACCATTAAACATAAACTGAAACGATGTAAATGTTTAATAGTATAAAAATACTATTAAATATACTAATAGTATTACTTTCTTCTTCCAATTAGGATTTATTTATGTGTCCTCTTTGGTTGTTCTGACTTTGGTGTAGTCCAGTTTGGTCTTACATTTTTATATATTTGGCTTACATACAGGCGGCTGACTCCTACTAAGTCGTAAATATAAGGACTGCAATAGTTACGAGTATATAAGGATTTGGTTGTCCTCCAGAAAGGAAGTACCCATTGACTCGGGAGGAGGCCTCACCTAACAGGGTAACAAACTGAGTACCAATATTGAAGACCACTTTCGAACTGATATCATCAAATAGTGAGGGTTACCTTTATTTCCCAGTTACCTTGCACAATGGCTCTATTTTGTTGCAATGGAGGTATAACCTCACGAGGAAATACTGCTTCTCAATATCAGTGACTCCTTAGAAAATCTACCCTTCCCAGGTGAGTAAAAACAGCAACCACGAATCCAGCAATAACTGTGAGGCATGCGAAACACCCAAAGGTATTTAACATGAGCTTCTCCGTCTCCGTGGTACGACAATACTTTAAGAGCTTTTGGGTAGAACTAAAGACTAAGGTTTTACTAAGTCTGCTTTGGCTGCAAGTGTTCCATCTGTTAGGCAGTCTACGCAATCAGCGTTACCTGTTGCTCCGTCTTGCGAAGATGCCGACAGATGAACACATGGGAATCAGGAGGTCTACTATACCGAAAAGAAGTAGCACTAGTATAGTACACCGAAAGTACACTTCTAAACTGGTAGAAGCACCTGAGGCTATTGAGAGCACTTGACTTCAGTACACGCGATTTTACCCAAATCTCGGACATGACCCTAGAAGTGGCAAATGGACACGCATGAAAACGGTCTATCTCCGAGAAGAGGCAATCAGTTAGTCTTATAAGCAGTACGGTGCCAGGTACTTGCTAATTATTTACTGATTCTAATAATTTGCGACGAGTAAATGTTCCACTGTCAGCATGTAAAATCTGCCCAGTAATATTCTCACATAAAACCGAAATTGGTGGCAAACAACAAATCATTCACGCTTTTCACCTTTAGTGGAGCACTAAAGTTGATAGCTGAAAAAGGTGTGAGAGTCAAATCTCAACTCAGTTGAAATTTCTTTCTAACGAAGGCTGCGTGTTATCGTCGAAAGAACTTGGTCTTTTTTTTTTATTTCTAACTGTGGTTTGGTCGTTGATCATTATTATTATTTGTAATATATACAGTAAACCTGTAATTAAAAAGGGAACAGGTTAAAAATAAATTCCTTCATGGCTTTTCAATATATGTAAGTATAAATTAACGAAACGGTCCAAACCGGACAGATACATAACTAAAAAAAACAACACTTAAAGAACGAAAACACGTACTGTGATCAATATTTTGAAACGAAGTTCGTCTTCAGGAAGAGGCTAGAAGGGAGGAAGAGGTATGTTCGTTCAATATGGTGAGTGGAAAGTGTTGGTGTCGTCACTTTCCACCGACCGTCTTGAATAGACGAACAGACGTACCTCTTCTTCTTCTCTTCTAGTCCTTCCTAATGATGAACTTCGTTTCGAAATATTGATCACAGTACGTGTTTTCCTTCTTTAAGTGTTGTTTTCTTCAGTTATATATATATTATGTGCAATGCTTAATATTGTTTAACCAGGACGATTATTGTTTACTTAAATAATAATTCAATAATCACAGGCTTTTCTTGGTTAATTAAAAAGATTGTTTTTTTATTGCAGTTTTTTTATTTATTATAATTAGTATTCTTTGAAAATAGTAATATCTTATAAATAAATATTATAGAAAACTATTACTATATCTAAGAATTAATTTATAAATCTATAAATATTGTAGTAACAATCAGTTATTCACTTGGAATGAATGCTATTTTTAGGTTTTCTTGTAAAGGTCATGAAATCGGTTGAAGGAGAAATAAAATAGTTAAACGCTTCTGATTTCCCAAAGGAAAATTTTGGGAGGCTGTAGCAGTGTTTGTTTGATGGTTTCATTGAGAAAAGTGCTAGTTTTTTTTTTCACTTCGGCTGAAAACCAGTAGTTGCATCTACAGGAGGGTTGTTTCTTAAACCAGTCCCGATTCCAGCCTTATTGCTTCTTTACCTGAATAATACACTTGCCTTCTCAAATGGGTTGAGCGAGCAATCGTAAAGCCCTTATCTTGGTGCTGGTGAATAAGGCAAGGCTGCCATAAAACATTTAGCTGTCAGACAAGGAGGCTCAGGGCTAGTGTATTCACCCAAATGGTCTTTTTCCTACTCTTAGAGTCAACTACCATTTTATTCCTTCTTCATTTCATTTTTCTCTTTATCTTCCTTTTAAAGTAATTCACTCAACAAACAAACTTACAACATTCTACGATTGATTAAACCAAACGTATACATTAAGTAACAAAATTGTGTAAATTTATTTTGAAAAAATCTGGACTGACCTACATCTAACTCTACTATAGATAAATAAAATATCAAAATCATTTTCTGGTTTAATAAAGCAAATTGAGTTTTATTTTTTCTGTTATAGCAATCGTTTAGTCTTAATATCAAACTCTGGGGTATGATATTTTCAAAAAGATAAATTAGCTATTTTCAATTTAATGATTTCATTTTTTTTTTTGGACTCGTCAGCGCATCACCAAGTAATTAAACAGCCAAGGATGACTGTTAGCTACTAAGATTTTTTTTTTGTACCTATATCTATTTTATTAGTTATAACTAACTGCTAATGATTGGCCAAGAACAAGCTGCCACATTAATATTACTATTAAACCGAGAGCTTCAGTTTAATGGGACTCCTGCTTCTGTTTCTATTCTCCTTATTCATTTATCGAATGATCTTTAGATTTTATAGACTCTAATAAAATTCATAATTGACTATAAAAGCGTATATTTCTTTTTTATGACAAAAAAATGTTATTTTATCAAAAAAAAAAACAAACTTTTTTGAATTTAATTAATAAGAGTTTAATAGCAACAGTCAATTTTAACTTTCTAGAAATTTTAGTTCAGAAATAAAAGAGTGACGCAAAACAACACTAAATGGCTTATAATGTAAATTCTCATAAGGCAATGTTCCTCCAAAACTTCATTGTTCACTACAATTCGTAATAAATTCGAATTTTGGCCTTCAAACAGTTTGGATCTGTAGGGAATTAACAAACTTTTAGACGAACTACTACCCCCACGACCTATTCAAACATATAAAGACATCAAAACAGTTTTAAAAATTCATTTAGATCGGCTCAAAACTTTGAGATCTGTCAAAATATAAAATTAACTTTTCTTTTCAATTATCATACTTTAAATATAGTAAGGTAACAGGTTACTTCGCAACAAACAAAAAATCAATGGAATAATAAATGGTACAGGAAAACCAATACTTTAATGCCTTTGTTTTTCTTCTTGAAAATCAGTTAAATCAAGTCTATATTTCTATTCTAGCGCTCTAAAAGTGTACATTTCTCATACTTAATTATTTTTTTTTTATTTTTTACAACAAGCAAATTTTGAAGACCATAGAACTGTAATCATTTTATTATTTATCAATTTGTTTCATTATTACATATATCCATATTTTGAAAAGAGTCCTTCATTTTTTTTATGTTTCTTTAAATAATACCCCATATTTCTAAAAGCAGGTTTTCTTGTATATTTTTCAAGAGTGAAAATATTCCCTTATTCTCCTCATCTATACTTTTATAATAACTCTCCGATTCTTCATTCATCGCCAATTCTTCCATTATCTCTATGTAATTTGTCTTCATTTTTTCTATTGTCCACATGTTTCAACAGTTTTTTCAGACATCTTCAGGATTCTAAGATTCTGCTTTGGGTTGCATGGTTTTATCGTGGTTGAATCTTTTATTGAAGTCTTTGTATAGTTTACATTAGGGCATAGGCATGCAGTAGGGACTAGGTCTGCTCCACCAGGTTCTTCTCCCTTGCAGAATATTTGAAAACTTACAGCTATTTACAACTATAGATGATTTAATAAAAATTATATTAATATCTAATACATAGTCGTATAGTGGTTTGGGATTAGTACTAGTGATATGATTGGTGGCCCTCAGTAATCTGTTTCCCATTGGTTGATTGAAATTAATTGCCAAAGTCCACCAATCATATTACTAGTAGAACAGAACCTTAGTATCATAAAGACGACTAAAGAACAATCAAAAAATGTCTTTAAGAGAAGAACCGTGAAAGTATTATGTAGTGATAACGGCATAATTGTGGTTGATGGGTGAATTTGATTTGTATTATATAACATCACGGAGAACATTTCGAACCCATGAGAAATGCACACGGAAATTTGTTTATACAAAATATTGCTTATTATGTATGCAGATATATATATATTAAACATATGTATTTCATGTGAAAAAGAAGCAATATCCGAACCAAAGTGTATTTCCACCTATAAAGCAATGATTCATTTCAGGCTTCGAGATTAAAGTATAAGCATTAATCTCAGGTTTGACTGTGTTGTTCGAAATGCCTCAGCTTTTGTTGACTCTAACTTGGGGTCTTTTCTGACTTAAGATGAATAGGGCTGGTTCTATTTAATTCTCATTAATTAATGGTCGCCACTTTGGAGGCTTGTTCTAAGGTAGGGGAGTCTAAAGTTTGCCTATCTTTGTATAATTAGAGTTGGAAACTTTCGTAAGTACTTGACTTGTCCAAGTATATAATTTAACTTTAAATGTAATTCAAAAAACTTATATTGACTTTTATAAATATTAATGATTGATGTAGTGACATAATAATTTTTATTTATCAGTATACATTTTTGGTATTTTAAAACCTTTTTAGCCTTGTTTTAGTGACTCTAACACAACCTTATTTGCCAATTCATACAGTCCTTTTCTAAAATACCACAGAATACCGTTAAATAAAAAAACCAAATGATACCATAAAATTGAGAACAAAAAATCTGGTATAAGATGCTACGCTACTTTAACCTACCTAATGATAAACGGTCGTGGATTTATATAGGGCAGTACTATTTGTATAACTCTATATCCCACATAAAACCATTTACTTAATAACTGTTCTTTTATGGAATATAAACACAAAAATTATAAATAAAACGAGTTTGAAAAAAATTTGGCATTATAATAAGTTAATAATAGTTATACACAGAATACCCTAAATGTAGGAATTACTGGTAATGAAATTTTAATTGCAAGAAAATATTACTAATTGAATTTAAAACAATTGAATAAAATTAAAATGAGGTTAAGTATTTATAGAACCACACAATTTCTACAGTTTACATATTTTTTAAATGATTACTATTGTTTTTATATACAATACTATGCTTCTGATGACAGTTATCACAAAATTTACATCACGAATAAGATTGATTCTTATGTTAGGGGTTTGTATAACCCAGTGTAATTGTTTCTTGACTGGTAGATGCAGCGTTTCATAGCCGTTCTAGCCCTTGATTTATTTACGCAGAAGATAAAAAAAGAATCTAAGCATGTCGTTCATCGGAGAGGATGTTAAGCTGTCAGTCCTGAGCATGTACGATATCGGGCACTTATTAAATATCCCCGCTTTAAATAACAGTTGATTTAGGCAAAATATAAGATTTTCAATGTAGAATATTTATTATGTGGATCACAAAGAGTCAATCTTTAGCTTGTGTTTTCGCTCTGTAGGATCCTCAATGTAGAATGTTTATTATGTGATGTAACAAAGATCCATCTTTAGCTTGTATTTTCACTCTGTAGGATTCTCAATTTTTATTATGTGGTATCACAAAGAGTCAATCTTTAGCTTGTGTTTTCGCTCTGTAGGATCCTCAATGTAGAATGTTTATTATGTGATGTAACAAAGATCCATCTTTAGCTTGTATTTTCACTCTGTAGGATTCTCAATTTTTATTATGTGGATCACAAAGAGTCAATCTTTAGCTTGTGTTTTCGCTCTGTAGGATCCTCAATGTAGAATGTTTATTATGTGATGTAACAAAGATCCATCTTTAGCTTGTATTTTCACTCTGTAGGATTCTCAATTTTTATTATGTGGTATCACAAAGAGTCAATCTTTAGCTTGTGTTTTCGCTCTGTAGGATCCTCAATGTATAATGTTTACTATGTGGTATCACACATTTAGCTTGTGTTTTCTCTCTTGGGTCGAGCACTTCACTCATATGTTAGACAGCAACTCACATTAATATGAGAAGTATTTAAACCGCAGAAACAAAAATTATATTTTTTGTTTTAAAATGGCACATATATACATTGAATTTCTCATGCCAGTAACCATGATATAACTGTAATTGATAAAAAGAGTAAATCTATTAAACAGTAAATTAATTCCTTTTTAATTAATTTTTCATGTTGTACAATTTTACTCTGCCAGGGGGGGGGGGATAATGAAGTAATAATGTATTAACTAGTATCATAAGAAAAGTTAGGTATACAATAAAAAATAGACCATAAAAAAGTATGAATGAAGTCAAAACTCTGGGGCTTGGAGTTGGACAATATCAGTACCCTTAGCATGAAGGAATAGACTTTGTGGAAATTCCCCGAGTTAATAGGCCTTCACCTCGTTTCACCCTTCGGCAAACACAACTACTTTTAATTTGCCCATTTGCCGGCCCATCTGCCCAAGTAGTACAATTTTATGAAAATACATTCTTTAGACAATGAATATATGTAATTTATTATTTTCATTTTAATGACGACGTGAAAACGAAAGGCCTCAGAGCGAATATCTTCATTCGTGTGGTGAGTTACCTGAATATATATATATAACATAAAGAGGATAAATCGGGATGCGGTCACTTTATTCCACTTCTAATAAAACTCTTATTACCAATGGTTTCGATTTTATTCAACATATTTTTCAAAGGAAAAAGTAAGAATATTTGAAAATGAACGAATAATTACAAATTGCATTACTAAAACAGTATTATTGTTTTAGTACATATTGTTTCGTCTGTAGTTCTAATTGTTCTAATATATATTTTTTTATTAATATAATTTGTAATAGTTCGTTCATTCTCAAATATTCCTACTTTTGCCTTTTTGAAAAATCGAATTTTGAATAAAATTAAACGTCGGTAATGAGGGTTTAATTGTAAGTGGAAAAAACTGACCACATCCCGATTTATCCTTTTTATGTTATATATCTGCCCCACAGTCGACAATTCATTACTGCGTTGTATATATATATAAGAAAAAAACAGATAAAAACACACACAAAAAAGACTCACAACGATATTTCGACATTCGTCGTCATCGGGTAGAAGTAGTCCCTTTAAGTTAGCTTCAGCTACTCAAAGGGACTACTTCTACCCGATGACGATGAATGTCAAAATATCGTTGTGAGTCTTTTTTGTGTGTGTTTTTATCTTTTTTTTCTTTCCTGTGTGAACTATATATATATATATATATATATATATGAAATAATGAAATAAAAACCAGGCAAGAAGTGTGAAGAGATCGCCTACCCCACTTTACACTCAGTAACCTTTGTCTGTATAATCTCGCCTGGTCAAGCTACTGTTTCCACAAATTTAAAGCGTTTGAATGTAATATTGAGTGCTTATTTAATTATGAATGTTTTGTAGTTATATTTTATTTATGTATATTTCAGTTATGATTTCGTACAACTATAATCCTTGATAATGGTCAGTGAGGACCGAAACATGTCGGGCTATGTAAATAAAAATTCTGGTCAACTAATTTATCTTGCACAAACATGGAGAAAGTGTATTAGAGAAATTGAGAGACTCAGTAGAAAAGCTGTGAAATTAAAAATAGGCATACAATTTAACAAGATATATATATATATATATATATATATATATATATATATAGTAGAGAACACACCTATTCTATCAAACGGTCGATATATTATTGAATCTGTTATATATATATATATATATATATAGTTCACACAGGAAAGAGAAAAACATTTGTGATTTTTGATTTGTGATTTTTGTGATTTTCCATGCACCCTCTTAAGTAACAAAGTTATTTTGAACACTATAGTAAAATGTGATATATTTTGCAGACAGTTTCATGTACTAGTGGCTCCATTTAAATTTTCATATCATTAAATAAAAAAAAAAGCTATTTATTTTGATTCCCACTGTAAAGAAAAACCTCCTTTGTTTGATGTTTATATAGTAACTTTACAATTTGAAACATTTATATTCATCCTTGAAGGTAATTCACTTGAGTCAAATATTTCTTATTTCCATTGTCAAAGAATATTTGAATCAAGAAGTTATTCTTGTAAATTTATTTTCTATTATTAGAATTTGTTTTTTGAAGGAAACATAGATAAGGTATGCAGTAATTATAGCCTATATTATTTCATGCTACGATGCTTTGGACATTAGCTGATAAATGTTTACTGTATCGATATTTGAATGATACCATCACTGTTCAAATATTAGCTATCTGATATTGGAGAACATAAGCGAGTGTTGCATTAGACACTCCAGTTCTATTTTTCCACAGAAGTCATTATACGTGTAAGCATAGTGCTATTGATTTCAGTTTATGGAATACATTAAGAAAGTTTCCATATAACATTTATGTTCCCTTAATATTGATACTAATGCTGATATCATCAATATATTTGGAGCTTACACGAATACATTAAACACCCACGCTAACAATATTTTACGACTTTAGGGAGTTAAGAATCAGTAGGGTATAAGACCATAACTTAATGGACCTAACGCACACTGATAAAGAAGAGCAATCTATCTTCTTACCTTTGAAGTAAAACAGCTTTTACATCTAAATACGTAGGGGAAAAAAGTTAATGAAATAGTCTTAAAATATAGAAGTTTAATAATCTACCGAAAGAGTTTCGAACATGCAGTTTTCTTCTTGAGGCATAAAACCAAAGATCAGAGTCTGTAGTACACCACAGAGTCTGTTGTACCTCATACTCTGATACTTGGTTTTATGGCTGAAGAAGTACACTATGTGTTCGAAACGTGTTGATTAGATTATTAAACTTCTACATGTGGAGACTATTTCATTAACTTTTTTAGCCTACAACTCGGATAATACAAAATAACTGATTTCACCACCTTAGGATATATATATATATATATAGCACTTAAAATTCGGAAAAAACGATCCACACTGGACGCAAATCAGCTCAAAAGGAAGAAACGCAACACACAGAGAAAGAGACACACTTACAAACTCAAATTTTTGGATGATCCGTCTTCAGGAGAAAAAAAAGGACACGAGAAAAAAATCGGCGTGCTTGATCGCCTATTATTATTTCTCCTGAAGACGGATCATCCAAACATTTGAGTTTGTAAAAACAAACGCTTTTTCTCTGTGTGTTGATTTTCTTTGTTTTTGAGCTGATATATATACATACATATATATGATCAAACTACAATAAGAAATGGGAAAACCCAACAGAGTTGGGTTTTTTTGTCTCTGACGAAGACCGCTTGTTACGGTTCAAAGATCTTAGTCTTGTTTTCTCATTTCTTATTGTGGTTTGATCATTGATTGTTATTTCACGTGTTTATGTGAAATCTTTTTATATATATATATATATATATATATATACCATGATAAACGAAAAACAGTCCGGCAGGATGGATAACACTTCAAATAAACTATGACACATAGACTAAAACATAACAAAGACTCTCTTTTTCATATTTCGACCACCATTACGGTCGAAATATTGAAAAGTGAGTCTTTGTTATGTTTCAGTCTATGTGTCACAGTCTATTTGAAGTATCTATCTATCTATATATATATATATATATTTAAAAGTACAAAAAATCAATTGTCATTCTGTCCGTTCATACTATAGAAATAATGAAATGACATCCAGTTTGAATAGGAGGATACTCACAATACTTGTAATTTTAAAATTTTCAAATAAATACATTTTAGTAATTTTTTTTGTATAACCTCATCTAAGTTTTCTAAATTATTATATTCTTTTTAGAGTAATATGCTTGTAAAATTGGCATTTGCATTTGATTACGTTTAAAATTCACGGGTAAGTGAAAAAATTGTTTATACTGGTCAAGTCTTGTGTTAATTTTTTTTCGAATTTATGATCTGATGTTTTTTGTTGATTCCAGTAGTTTTAACTCCAAAATGGGCAATTTTATTTCTACATTTACATACATCTATTTTTAGTGCATAATGGTGCAGTAGATGGAATGTTTAATTGCTTTGTAATTTGTCATTCAATTTAGTGCTAGCCACTTATATGTGATTTATTTTATGAACGAAACTTAATAACATGTATGAATCGTTATTTTAGAATAAAAAAAGTTAGCAAAGTCCATGAATTGTTATAGCAAATGACTTAACATACTTCTAACACTCGTGTTGTTTAATTAATGATTTTTTCCCTACAATGGTAATATCACTTTTGTGGATGAATACATGTGCAAAGAGTTATAGAAAAAAAGTTCATTTTCAAATACGATTTATATTATGACTCCATGCATGTAGAAATCAATTTATAAATTTAAAAAGGTATCACTGTTCATAAAACAATTAATCAACAAGTTAAAAAGAAAAGCTCAGCCGAATGTATTCATTTTTCAATTGTTTTTTGTTTTCTTTGAAAGAAAGCTAACAACCATTGGATTGAATTTTGATTAGTCCGCTCTTTTTTTCAACCAGCTTGTTTAAATATTTGAAATTATTGTTCAAACTCTTTATACAAACCAAAACTTTGGGGAAATAAAAACTTTCCTTGATGATATTTTACATTAAGTAGCTAGAAATAAATACAACTTGCTTTAAATTTTTGTTAAGGCAAAAAATAGATAAGTCCAGTATGTTATTCATAATCAGATGCATATATTTATCATTAACTTTTTTTTTGTACAATTATAAAAGAGGAACGAAATGAGACAAAGTGAAGTTATACACAACAACACAGTTATTTATATTTAGATCTTTTGACCTTCGTCAAGAGACCTAGTATTCAGCTGATAGTAGTTAACTAGTTTTAACACAAAAGGTATAAAACTCCTTATTGGTAACATTGAAAATAACCTTTGCTGCTTGGTCTCCCAACTAGATATTATTCTTCATGACGACAGAAAAATGTCATTTTTTCAATTTTTTTCTATAAGGACATCGACTTTTAGATACTAGTTCTAAGTTTTATATACCACATAATTTCAGTTGTAATATGTATAAAGTTCCTTATTATAGCTATTTAATGCTTCAATGAAGCTCCCGGATTGTATTGCAACAAAAAGACATTGCTTGCATTGATGATGCAGCCATTGCGAAACCGGTCGGGCGACTTCACCAGCGGTAGACGAGGTATGACGGTTAATAATATCTTAAAAAAAAACAATGACATTGTAAAATATATTTTCTTAATAACAATCCTAATGGTGCAAGAACGAAATCTATAAAAAAAAATTATTAAGGCTTATTAAAATTCTAATAATGTGTAACTTTCAAATTTCATTATACGTACATACAACTAAAAAAAAAAAAAAAAAATAGTTATATAAGATTTTAAAAACCTACTAGATGACTATAAGGCTTATCGTTTGGAGGGAAATGAAAGTTTTGCTCAGGAAATTGTTGTTGCCTATGACTTTAAGGAAGCTGTAAACTGATAAGAAAGTTGAAACATGAAATGGTGAAAGAAAATGTGTAACTGTTAAAAAGTTGGCCTAAAAAATGTTTAAAACCATTTTGGTTTATAAAAAGTTTAAACTAAATGATGAAAATTAACTACATTCAGTAAATAAATGATAAGTGATTACAAAATGAATGTAAATTCATTTTTTTCTTATTATTATAATATAATAATTATAAATATAATTATAATATTATATTTGATCATTGATTGTTATTTCACGTGTTTATGTGAAATCTTTTTATATATATATAGTTCAATGTACATAAAGAAACATTGAGAAATTAAAAGCACACACTTTATTATATATATATATACATAAACAAAACTAAAGTTTATCAAAACTCGGTCAGTTCTTCAGGTTTAAACTAAACTCTCATTGCCAACGTTCCCGTTTTTATTTAAAAACTTTTTCATAGGCCTACACAAAAGAGTAAATATAAAAAATAATTCAATTATTAAAAAAAAAATTAATATTTATATAAACTGGCAGCGGATCTTCATCTAGCGATATATTGTTAAATAGCAGAGCAGATTCTGCATATGAGTTAGGTGATTCTTTGCAGTATAGTAATCTGAATAGAAAAAAAAATACTGAAAGTAATTGTGAATGGGGAATCTGCTCTGTTATTTAATTATATATATAAATGATTAAACCACAATATGAAGTGGGACAAAAACACTAAGATGTTTCAACCATAACAAGCGGTCTTCGTCAGAGTCAAAAACCCAGGACTAAACCGAAGTCTGCATGTTACTGCTGAATGATCTTGGTCTTTTTTTCCCATTTTGTACTGTGGTTTGAACATTGATTGTTATTTCACGTGTTTATGTGAAATCTTGTTATATATATAACACCATTTTTTAATTTTTTGAAAAATATAGAATCAATATAAGTGACATTCATAAAAAAGTGGTAAAAAATTAATAATAACGAAAGTAGAAAGAACAAAAGCAAAAGAGTGGAAAAGGTAAAGATAGGATTTGTGAAAAGGAGTGGCTTTAGTCATGTAGCTAAAGCACTGAAAAACTCTCTTCTACTAATATATCTCGTAATACTATTTTGAATTTTCTAAGTTATGTTATAAAGACAAAGTTAATCTATTTCAATATAGTAAGTGTTTTACTAACCTCACTTCATTATGTCAACATCCAGTATCATCAGGATGGCCATACCTATAAAAAGAAATCACTGTCTGTACAACAATAAAAAGATAAAATAGTTTCCTTTTTGCATTAAAACTTGAATATAGCCCCTTTTTAATCCATGTTTTTGTAAACACCATAAAATGATTTACTGAAGGAAATTCTATAGCAATACTATTCTGTTAGAGGAGTTATCAAAATCAATAACATATCCGTTAGAAGGGAACCATCAAATTTATTTCAGGGAAAGCGCAGCTTATGCAATTTTTGTTCATAAGGAAATTATTCAACTACCACTAAATATTAATAAATAAATATGATAAAAAACACGCACTCACCGTTTCTAATTTTCGGTTTGAACCGTCTTCAGGAGTGATAAGGGAGGGAGAGTAAGCGCAATGTTGGAGACCAATTGTCTCTGTACCAGTGAGCTTGGTTTCCTAATCATCTACATTGAACTTCATTTGTCCGTTTCGGATCGTTTGTTCATTGAAACAGTGTAAATAAATATAATTACTTTGAAAATGAGGTTCTGTTTTATAAAAAACAAACGTACATTCAAAAACAAACTAAAATATGGGGGTCTCCTACTCTCTTTTCTCCTGAAGACGGATCATCCAATATTTAAGTTATTAAGTGTGCCTCTTTTATTTGCGGGTTACTATTCTTCGTGTTGAACTTGTTTTGTGTCAAGTTTGGACGGACTTTCCGATTTTAAGGTTATATATATAAAGATTTCACGTAAACACGTGAAGTAAAAATCAATGGTCAAACCACAATATGAAAAGAGAAAACAGACTAAGATCCTTCAACCGTAATAAGCGGTCTTCAGCAGAATCAAAAACCGCTTGTTACGGTTGAAAGATCTTATTCTATTTTTCCTTTTCATATTTTAGTTTGATTATATATATATATATATATATATATATATATATAATATATATATCGTGTATATATATATATATATATATATACAAGTTAAAATCGAAGAAAAGTAACACACAGAGTGAACAGACACACTTGCCACCTCAAATTTTTGTGGAATCCGTCTTCAGGAGAAAATCGAAAGAAAATAAAAGAGAAAGAGTGCAAGTGGTAACCACTTACCGTTGCGTCTACAATGCGCTCGGTCTCACTTTCCTTTTTCTCCTGAAAACGGATTGGCTGAAAATTTGAGTTTGTAAGTGTGTTTGATTACTCTTTTTCGATATATATAAGATTTTGTTACTTTATTTCTTTGTCATTGTTATATTCGATATTTTTTTAATTTCTATTATAATAAACTGTACTTTGAAATGAAGTACATTTCTAATCAGGCCATTTATAATCAGTTTTTGATCAAATCGTAAATATGTGTTAAGTTTAAGAAGTCTTGAAAATGATATCTCATTTACAGAATTTAGGGAAGTCCAAGCTGAAAACATCCTAAATCATTGAAAACCATATGAATATATATCACTGTCAGATTCCTGTATTGTTTGAATTCGTTATTGTGTTTATCTTCCCCTGACTGATTATTCAGTTTGACACCCCATAACTGGATTTCAGATGCCAAAATCGAGCAATTCCAAATCACAAAATATACAAATGTTTTTAGTTTTTTGGACAATATTTTGAAAGCATGTAAAAGATCTTCTGAAACAATAAATTAGACTTTTTATTTATTATTACATTATGCTTGGTAAACTTTTAGTTCAGAAAAAATACTATTTTTTTCAAAACGAGAACACATATTAGTCTTCGACGATATTTCCTGGCAGTTTCAGCTGCTGTATTTGCTCTAAGTGCTTGAATTTTTTTGTTCTAAATTTTCTTGACAATTTGCCGCTTTTTAAATAATCATTTCAAATAAATTTTTTAAATTGTTGTGGTGATATTTCCATATCAACTTCAGTAGTTTAACAGGAATAACCTTATTCAAAAAATCATTCTCTTTTTTTTTTGTAGTGTTTGAAACAAAGAAAATCAATAAGATATGAGATTATCAACATGTGCGAAGAAATAATAAAATGAGATCGTGGAAAAATCTGATAATATTTGAATACGTTTAGATTTCTTTTTGTTTTCATTTACTTTGCTAATTTCTTCTCAGCATTAGTAAAACGGATCAAGAACTACCATATTACTATTACTGCTTCATACCGTTCAACGCATTTCTATGACACAATAGTTTTAACTTAGTCATTAAATTTTCTAAATGCTGTTTAGAAAAACCTTCTTTACTGTTCTCTTAAGATAAGGATATCATCTTTCAGCTACTTGAAACCATTCCATTTATAATATTTAAGTAGCTTATCCACATTACATTCCTAAGTTCAAGCCATGAAAAGAACAATGTACGATGAGAATGGATGTAACTATCCAATAATTGATAGACACCATTAAAGTTTCCATTCATAGTTTCAAATTAATTTTATTTAAAACCAATTTTGGTTAACTTTGTAATTCTATGATGTTTGTAAAATAATTGCAGTCAAGTTGTTTGTTGTGTTTTCTATAGGTTTAGAAAAAGGGAATGAACACTAAGCCTCAATGCAAAGAAAAAATTATCAACGTCGACACGTTTTGAACACTTGCTGCTCATCTTATATATATATATATATATATTCACTGATAAAACGAAATACGATCCAAACTGGACACAATACGAGTATATATATATATGTAGACGAGTATATATATATATATATATATATATATATAGATATATTTGTCCCTAAGGTTTAAACTGTTTCAATTAAGTCAGCATAGCCTTATTGCAACCTCCCTTAATATATATATATGGATTAATTTAGCACAATAGAACTAATTTGGAAACAATGCTCTAAGGCCTTTCGTCAACGCATCGTCAGAGAGCGAGTGAACTAAAAAATAATAAATACTTGTTAACCTGGTTGATTGAAGTTTCTAGAATTGTTAGTAACCCTGAATGTGTTTAATGATGAAGAAGTCTTCATGTGTTTAATTATTCCTTAGAATAATTTTACGAAAGGCATTAGAGCATTGTTTCCAAATTACTTTCATTGTGGTAAATTAATCCATCAATTACATATATATATATATATATCAATACAACAATACGATAGTAGAAAAAAACTAAGATCTTTCAACCGTAACAAGTCGCCGCTCTGCTTTCTTGCGGGACCCTTCGCCTCCTGATGACGACGATGGTCGAAATATAAAAGTGAGTTATTCCTGTGTCTATCTGTGTGCTATCTGTGTGCTATCTTTTTTAATTGGTTATATATATATATATATATATATATATAAACAAATTGTTAGATATGTACAAACTTGAGTATTTTTTTTACTCCAAAGTAGTACTATTTTTTTATATTACATGATAATAAAATAAGAAGTATTGCTATATTATACTTATATTAATAAATAAAGGTTGTATTATTGATTATTTAATTAGTGAAAAAAATTAAAATAATAATTGTATATAAAAAGCATTAATATTAAATTAAATTGAAATACATATATACATATATTACCACTCAATGATCAAACCACAATAAGAAATGGGAAAACAAGACTAAGATCGTTCAACCGTAACAAGCGGTCTTCGTCAGAGTCAAAAACCCAACCGTTGGGTTTTTGACTCTGACGAAGACCGCTTGTTACGGTTGAAAGGTCTTAGTCTTGTTTTCCCATTTCTTATTGTGGTTTGATCATTGATTGTTGTTTCACGTGTTTATGTGAAATCTTTTTACATATATTACCACCTATCAACATGTTACAATACGTCAAACCAGAGTATATAGTGAAGTGCTAAATTATAAACAAAAGGAGTTTTGTATTTTATTTTTTTTCGCAAGAGGACGGTTTCTGGACAAAATATTTTAGTTCTATTTTAAAATGCCATATTGAAATATAAGCGATATTTTTAATTTTATATATTTATGTTTAAACACTTTTATAAGTAAAGGCTGTTAATGAGGGTGAGTCAAAGAGTGGTAACATACATAATCTTTTACTGGATGACGACCAAGTTGATTATTCCCATGACTGGAGTGGTTGGTTTGAGTGACACCCCAGTCCATCCCTCTTTGTTCTTATCAATCTTGCATGTGTCGTGACCCACCATCGATTAACAAGATTACATAATCCCATCTCGTGATTAGACAAGTTATATTTCTTGCCCCACACATTTATCTAAGTGGAAATCTCCTCTATCTATGGTTTTTATCATTAAATCAAATAAATTTTAATATTTTCATTTATCATAATTTTCTAATTGAGTAAAATCTGTTCATTACTAAGAAATTTCTAATTTGTATACTTCAAAATTTGGTCTTATTAATAGATTTTTGCTAACATTTTTTTTTTTCTATCAACTTTGGTAGTGTTTTGGTAACACAGTACACGTAAAATCTTATTATCTTTTAGAAAATAAAGTTGAAATAAGAAACCTCGGCTTTCTCAAACAAACATTTATTGTTAATTTGAACGATATGTTTACTTCGTGTATTTTGAAAATTTTAGGATAGAAACTAACAGCTACACTAAATAAAGTTCGTTATACATTTCAATTTATCTGGTCATAGTTGATAACAATAACTACAAAAATTTAATAAAGTATTATGTAAATAATTGTTTACAAATAAGTTACATACATTATACACTAATCGCAGAGATAATTCAAAAATTAGAATAAGATCAGGCACCTGTGACAGTCTCCTTGGAACATTTCGAGTAACCTGGTTGAAACTAGGGAACCTATGAATGTTTCGTTTTTTTTTAGGATTAACAATATTAATAATTTTTAATATCTCACTAAAGTGATGTTAATATTACCATACATGTTTATTGAAACATAAATGCGATCTAGCGACCATATCAAATAAATATTATTTTTGTTTCTTTCTATGTTCGCTTTGTATTACCAACAGATGGCACTAATTTTTAATGAATATTTAAAGCTATATAACACCAGTTTAATAGAAGGCTAAGATTTGTAAATACTGTTAGCCCTAAACTAATGTAAAATTTCATAGTATTCGTTATTCAATGTATTCTTACTTCGGTTAGTTCCTAAACTGTTACTAAATTATTCTTTTGTTCGACTCATTCCACATATTTTAATAATTCATTACTTTTGGATTATACACACATATACACACAAATGTGTATATTTGTTTATTGATACTTTTTTTTTTTGTTTTATCTGTGTTATAGGCCTAGGAAAGGGGTTTTAGACAAAAACGAAACTTTAACCTTTGAGTTTTTGATTTGTACTTGGAAAACTGACAGAGTCTTTACTAATTTTACCCCACAATATATATATATATATATAGTGGGGTAAATAAATTCTACGTGGGCCTGACTTCCACGTCACTTAGCCTCCGTATGAATGGTCACAGGTCATCCTTTGATCAACGCAAGCAGCTGCCTGTTGCCACCCACGCCAATCTCCACAACCTTCCCTTCAACGATTGCTTCAGGGTTCAAGTACTAAGACAATTCTCAAATGATGACACCCAAACCACTCTAAGGGCTTCTGAGGAAGGCTTCATTTGGTTATTGGGTGCAAGAAATTCCCTGGTCTAAATTTAATCAGATGATTTCCGGTTTTTTTTTTAAAGTTCCTGGTAAATTTAAAAAATTCATAAGAGATTTGGAAAAGTTATCCAAGAAATTAATTAAAAAAAAAATAGGTTGTAAATTCATATATATATATATGTTAAAAAAAATGTAGGAAAAATATTGAATTGATTAGTTAATATATTAAATCTTTAACAAATGCTTTTTATCATTATCATGAGGCAATTGGACTATACAATATTAAGTTTGCTTGAAGTTCAAGTGTTTGGCAGTTACATATCAAATAATTAATAAATAGCCCAGGGTAGTCCTGTGGGTGATAGACTTGTCACTGGATTGGTACATCCCGGGTTTACTGCTTACTGTGGTCCTTGATTTTTTCACGTAGGAAGTGAAAAAAAATCTAAGCACGTCGTCTCTCGGAGAGGACGCTAATGCTAACCTGTCAGCCCCAACCCTGTAGGTTCAGTTAAATCTCATTAGTCTAAATACAGATGAATTAGCAAAATTTAAGACTCTGATTGTAGAATCGATCTGGTAATGTAGCTCAACCATTACTGAAATGGGTTCTAAATAATAAATGGGTCAGACCTTCCACCATTAGAACAGTACTAAAAGTTGAATACTATTGTATGTATGTATATTGTAAGTGTGGGCCGAAAAACAATCAACAACACTATTTTTATATAATTGGATTTCATCAACAAATGTGTACAAAAGTTACGCTACGATTTCATAATTAAATAACAATTTAGCTATACTTAATTTATTGACTATATAATGATAATCTGGTATGGGGTCTTACCATAATTAGCAAAAAAAATCATAATTCTTTTGCTAATTCAGGCTATTTTTCTTTAAAAATTCCCAAAAAAAAAAGATCTCTACTCTAATAAAATAGAATGAGGCAAATTTTAAAATGAATTTCAAAAACCTGGAGAGTTAAACTAATACATTTGATATTAGTCGCGACTTGAGAAAATAGATTCAGTTTTAATTTTATATTTTTGGATTTAAATTATACAGCGTGAATATTGAAATTTAATATAAAACTGCATATAAAGACTACTTCTGAAACTACAAATGTATTTAAATTATACTTATATTATAATTTAATTATTGACTTCTCCAATATGTTATTACGCTATGTAGTATTGACATTCCAATATGAATCTACTTCCTTATAAATTGGTGTTAAATATGCATAATGTGTAATGAATAAGTAGCAATTTTAATTTGTTTGTGAAAATCACTCTTTTTTCTTTCTTAAATGTTTCACATAAATTACAAGAGACAGGCGTTTGGTTCATGCACAATCCGAACAAGTTCGACAAGGTTTTCAGCTAGCATAAAAAATGGTTTTTCTGTCCTTTCATTAATCTGGTGTTGAGATTGAAGGACATTCCTGCTTACAATTTATCTTTTTGGGTCTCCTTGGCTCACAGCTGCCTTTCTTACATCCAATCAAACTTAAAATAGAAACAAAACGTCAATATAAGGAAAAACTATATTTAATTGTTCTAACAAAAAAGTATTTTTATTAATTTATTGTAATGTTTCTACCTTCTAAAATTGATTATTGATTTTTAAAATAAGTTTAAATTATGTTGTAATTTTATCAATTTTTATAAATGTATATATATTTTATACATTTTGTATATATTAGGTTTTTGACTATGATGAAGATCGCTTGTTAGGGTTGAAAGATCTTAGTCATGTTTTCCCATTTCATATTGTGGTTTGATCATTGATTCTTATTTCACGTGTTTTTGTGAAATCTTTATATATATATATATATATATATATATATATATATATATATATATATATATGTTACATGCAAAAGTATAATATTATACGTAGTATTGTAACACAATACAAAGTAGTCCTTTCTTTTGTTATTTTCCATTCAATTTGCCTTTTTTTTCTTTTTAAATCATTTACGTACTTCTTTACGATTGCGTGGTTTATGGCCATTTTGTGTTGTTTTTCAATGCCCAAATTTCTAGTTTTTCAGATTTAGTATTGTTTTAGATATGAAATGTCTTTTGTTCAATAACATTTGTTAGTATTTTTTTGGGAGGAATAAATGTTAACGGGTCAAAAAACAGATTCATTTTTACAATTAAAATCTTTAGTTTTAAGGAAGAGCGTAAAAATATGACACATTTTGACAGCAAACTAGTGCACTCAGATGGCACTCTTATTAAAAGTTTTCTACTATTTGACATAAATATTTTTTTAGAACATTTTACATCCCAAAAAGTTATATTGGTTTAACCTGAGCGCCTTCTGAGTTATACCAAACAGATAAAACATGTCCGCTAAAAACCGATCTTATGCAAGATTTTGTTCAAAAACTAGCATATTGTAATCATACATTTTTTTATAACTCAAGTATATTTAGAGAAATTATCTCTAACAAGTACCTGAACATCGATGGTTTTACGTCCTGTTTGACTGACAGTTTGCTCAGATTTTTATGTCTCCAATATAAAAGACTCAAGGGTGAGTGTGTGATTTTAACCCGGATCTAGCACTTGAGATCAGGAGAGAGCGTTCAAAGACTGAGCTACTGTAGCACATATTAGTCAATTTACTATTCAAAAGTAATTTAAAATAGCTTTATGTGTGTTAGTCTATTAATAAGCATCACATGTTCTTTGTTTAATAGATTATTTTTTATATCATTAGTTGTGCAATCCGTAATTGTGTGGTATTTACTCATTCTGAGGTAAAATGGATAAACAAACAAAAGTCTTCACACAAATGAAGTTTTATTCAACGCGTTTCGAACACCTTTTGTTCATCATCAGGAAGACACCAAGGATGTGGTGCTGACGGTTGGTCCAGTGAAAACAACAAGTAGGAAAAAATGTAGGTGAAAAAAATTATTTTTTAAGTAAATTATTAATTTAAATGAATTACACGGATGTTTAAATAAAATTGTATACAAAATCGTATAATTATGTAAATTGTATTATTGTATAAATTATATAAAGTTGTATAAATTGTTAGCTCTAGCCACTACACTGAACATCTGACCAACAGATGAGTTATATTCTTATTGACTAGGCTGAATTTTCCAAATTCTTTTTCCTATTAGATTAATTAGCTAGGAACCAACTCCATTTTCAGTACGTGAATATTGTCATTTCAGAATGTCATTCTCTTTTAATAAAACCCACACTACTGATATTTTAATTAATATCATTAATCACTAGTTGAAGTTATTATTACTTAGTTTACAACATAACAACCTGAATATTCGATTGAAAGGGTATCACTTCGAAGGCAATATGCTTCCCTGTAATACTAAATCAATTAATAAGAAAATATAGAAAAAATTAATGCCTGCAATAGAATTAACAGATTCAATGCAAAAACTCTTTCAGAATCTGTTGAGTAATCGCCAAAATAATAAAACAATTTTACATATAGGTAGTATTTGTAAAATTTAATATTCTTTCTTTTTTTTTTGCACACTGTTAATTGATTTAAATTTGGAATTCTCACAAAATATTTTCATTTTCGTTTACTGATTTAGATGTTACAACAATTTAAGAACTGCAAATCATTGTCTTTAAACATCAATTCTCATTGGATATACTGATCAACAACATATCCTATTGTTGATAAAATATTTTTCATTATCGTAAAATAACGCCAAGATTTGATACACAATTTGTAACATTTTTGAATTAAATATACACTTATCCTGTTTTTAAAAAAATTATTGGATTTCCCGATAGTTTTTCTTTGTTTTGTACACTTTGATCAAATATCCATTATATACTGTAAAGAGTATTTTTATATTTTCTTTTATATAGTAATAGTTGTTAGATAAATTAAAGCACAATTATTTTACATTTGTTGGTGTTCTCTTCATTATAAGTTTTACATTATGAACATAAATTTTTAAAATTGATTCATACATAATAAATATTTCTGTATGACAGTGGCGCGTGTACGTGTCACACAGACACTACTATAAGTAAATTGTGAACCTGCGTTTTGAAAATTTATTGTTATTATATTCAATGGCTTTAGTTACAAACAAACTGGAAGTAAGTATCACTACTGGCAAAGTCCCAAAACCACCTTAAATACAATCCTAGCCTTGAGAAGGCTCTAGTACTACTTTTGGCGATATAATTTCGGTTTACTTGCAATATCCATATCATTCTTTTAATAGTTTTTACAACTTCTCATTTTCAATAAGGTATGTTGTATGTTTTGTGTTACCAAAAAAATATTAGTAATGCTTCTTCTCTAATAAATGGTCTATATAATGCTTTTCTTGAATGGTGAAAAAACTTTAGTATCAAGTATCAATGGTAAATTGTGAAAACTGGAATAAATTAATCCCCGTTAGATATGTCTGGGATAACACTATTTTACACTCGCTGTAAAGCAAAAAAAAAGTTTATAGGAAATATACGCTTTTGATAGTGTATATAATTGCATATTGTCGTAATAACATCAGCTAAATAATGACTTTACCTTAAACTTTTGTTTGAAAACAACGGAGTACAGTTGATAAGATCCTTAAAGCTAGCATTGGGCAAGAAGAATATATTTGGAGCCAAAATGAGAAGTCTAAGTGATGCGAATCGTATTATATTCGCTGTACCATACATTCATTCTTGCTGATATCCATTGTATACTACCATGGCTAATTTCTAAAGCTATAGCATATTTTGGGGTTTACTATGAATGATACTACTGGCTTTCTGTTCACTGTTTATTCAAATTTGAATTTCCATACCTAACCACGACCGGACGAGGGTCAACCAGCTCACCTTTCATTTAGCTGGAGTACTTGGTCATCATGTTATTTATTCATTTAATTAATTCTATACAAGCTCTGTATGAACATTGCCTCTTTTTACTGAATCAGTAGATGAATGAAGTACTATTGCAGGACGTGTCTCATGTTGATTCAAACTAGTTAGTTGTTACTGAAATCCACAGATTGTTTTATTTGTAAAATAATCACTAATTTAATACTTAGTTTTTCTATTTCAAACATTTTATGCTTCTGTTTTAGAAATTTTTCTGAAATAGATTTTCAACAAAAACCGAAACGTCGATAATGAAAGTTTAATTTGAACTTGAAAAACTGACCGAGTCCTGATAACTTTTATTTTCTTTTTATATATATATATATTATATATATATATATATATATTTAAAATAGACAAAGAGTAATGCACAGGGTAAAGAAACACAGTTACAAATTCAAATGTAAGTGCAATCCGACTTCAGAAGAAAAGAGAACGGGAGACCAAACACGTTTTAGATGCAGAGGCAAGTAACTTTTCTTCGATTTTGAACTCGTATTTGTCCAGTTTGGATCATATATATATATATATATATATATATATATATATATATATATGGTGTAAATCGGCAGCAAATCTTCTTGTACGGAAATGTTGTAAAAAGCAGAAGCTGCTGCTACTTTTATCTATATTATATATATATATTCGAGTTCAAAATTCAAGAAGAGTAACACACAGAGTAAGGAAACACACTTACAGACTCAAATCTCAAATTTTCGGTAATCCGTCTTCAAGAGAATAGAGAAAGGGAGACCAAGCACGTTGTAGACGCAACGGCAAGTATTTATTTGCCGTTACTTGTCGTTGCGTCTACAACGTGCTTGGTCTCCCTTTCTCTATTCTCCTGAAGACGGATAACCAAAAATTTGAGTCTGTAAGTGTGTTTCCTTACTCTGTGTGTTACTCTTCTTGGATTTTGAACTCGTACTGTGTCCAGTTTGGATTGTGATTCGTTTTATTAAGTGATATATATAAAAGGAAGGGAGGCACCTCCCTTTTTTTCCTCTTCCTGATGACGATGATTCTGAAAATATAGAATGATTTATGTTTGTGTCTATTTCTGTGTTATTTTCGTTAAAAATTTAAAATATATTATGTAAAATTATAATAATAATCCATGATATAAATAATCAAATAACTTAATACTAAATAAGAACTCTGAGGACTTTTGTATTATTCGTTTCAGGGAAACCAGCACTTTTTGTTCATTTGTTTTCGATCTGATGGCTTAATGTGAAAGGTCTCAGAGAATTATTTCTGTTATTTTCCTTTATCCTTGTGGTTTAAATTGTGCACTTGATACTCACTTGACGTTCATGTTTGATTGATTTTATTTGAAACCTTATATGCTTTCAAATATTTTTAACTTGAAATAGTCGCAGTAAATATGTTTATAATTCAATATGTCTTGCTAAAAACAAGGAAAGTAAATGTTTCATGTTATTTAAGTACAGTACTTATATAAAGGAATAACAAAGAAAGTAACTATTGTGAAATTGTTTAGACAGTAGCTTATTTGAAGCAAGGCAAGAAGATGACTCGAAGGAGAGATATGTTTAATTCCTAACATAAGAGAAAGGAAAATACAAAAGCATTGAAGGAAATGTTTGTAATAACTTGGCTTGAGAGAGATGAGGCACAAACAACTGACACGGATTAGCCTGAACGGGGACTTTGACTTTCATATCTCCCAGAGCAGGCTGAATTTAATTTTATTCTCCTGTCAGCAAAAACAACTCTGATACACTCTGTATTCATATTTTTTTATATAAATGACTTTTTAATAATAAAAATAGCATTTATATTATCATAATATTACAATAAACTGTAGACTGAAACTAATTTATATTGTTGAAAGATATTTAGAAATAATATTTAAATCGAAAAAAATTTTCTAAAATTATTTTTAGATGTTATTTAGATTTTTAGATTTTAAAATGAAAATTTTTAAATTTTCTAAAGTTATTCTGAATTACGAGTATTTTGTTAAAAGTCTCCTTCTTTATAACTTCTATTTACATGACTTTCCCTAGTGGAATAAAAACAAGAGAAACACACAAACACAAAGGGGATTCATACAGATAACATTTTGGTTTCGTGCAGTCTTTCATCGTAGATACACTTCTATGACCAGCAACACGTCAATGGGATGATTGATATATTAAGGTTTAAAGGATAGACATTAATCCATACGATTGTACTTTCAACCTGCCTAAGAGGCTGGGATACACACCTAAATTGCATCCACAACAGATGATACCAGTTACAACAACCTTTAGTTACCTTGGGAGTACAAGAGTATCAGTTATTTTATACAAAAAATTCATTGATGAACCATATCTCTCGCACCTTTGGCAAGGATTACAACGGCAAGAGTAGCATTTCTTTCCTCCTAAAGACCACTTCTGGTTTCTCACTTCAGACCAGGGTCAGCTTATACAAGGCACTGTTGAGGCCATTATCGCTACAGGGTGACTATCGGAGCTAAACCTGTGAGTAAGTTGATAATTCATATTTATACGTTGCAACAAATAAATCCTCTACATTGTCCTGGAAGCAAAATGTTACATTCCGAGTGAGTTTCTCTAGAGAGAGGTCAAACTTAAGCGGAAAAGTTTGTTCGCTGGCTGGGGAAGAAGGAAGATTGTAGCAGTATGGATTCCTCTAACCGACTGGCCAGTACAAATCAGGGAACCCTTGTCTGAGGATATCTAGAAGGATAAGGATCCTAATCAGCAGAGCAAGGTTTTGATTGCGGTGGAGGAAGCACAAGGCCCAGAGGCTCTGTCAGAGGGTCTGGAGACAGATGAGAGGCAGCCTTCTTACAAGAGGTGTTGAAAGGCTTCCTACTTGACTCCAACCCCTCCTGGTTCGACAAGTAGTCCATCATTAAAATTAATACTTTTATTTAAAATAGATGTTAAAAATTAATAATTCCATTCTATTATTATTATTATTATATGGCTCCAGTTTGAAGAAAATTTACCACCTCCTTACCCAAAAAAAAAAAAGTTATTGATAATATGATAATTATCATTATTATATTTTTTACTATTCTTTTCAATATATTTACCATCTTTTATTGTCAACATTATTAGTGCATAGGATTATATTATTACATCTAAGATACTAAATATTATTATTACTATATCATCTATAGGTGTAAATGGTTGTACGGTTTCAAATATTCTTCAAGAGGCAAAGGTCTGATGGACCAGACCTAGTCACTATTGTGTGGTTACCCCCAAAATAATAATAATATTGTAATTATTAATAATTTACAACTATTACAAATAACAGTATTAATTCTAATCATAGACTAGTGGTCGAACCAGGAGAGGTTGGGGGTCAAAGAAGAAACTATGGTCAAAGTCCTCAGTAAAAGATTATTTCATACATTCATTCAAGTATCGAGTTTTAAAAAAAATATTACACTCATACTTTTTTTTAAATAATTTACAAATTGTGGATTGAATGATAGTTTTATTTTCTGGACATTCTGACAGGTTTTATAAAAAACCGGTATTTCAATATATTTGAATTAGGGTAAATAACTATCATACAGATATAACCAAAATAAAAAAAAATCCTTCCTAACTAATTTTTGATATTGTTAATATTTGCTATTCAGACCAGTAGTTTATAATTTGGTCAAGATAAGTTGTGTGGCACCTTATGTGTGTGTGTGTGTGTGTGGGGCAAGGATTTTTAATTACGATTTCATATTTTAGTTACATTTATATAACATTTAAGCTTGTGCGTGTCCCTGTATGTGTGTGTGTATGTGGGTGTGTGTGTGTGAGTGTGTGTGTGAGTGTGTGAGTGTGTGTGTGTGAGTGAGTGTGAGTGTGTGTGTGTATTAGTAATTTTCAATTTCTTATTACAGCATGAATCTAAAACTGTATTGCTTTGCTTGATCATGCTTTAAATAATCAAGTATTTTGACACATTAATTTAGACGCATGTTTCAGTTATCCCTATTTAGTATACATTGAGAAGGTTTAATCATAAACTTCACACGCGAAGTTTATTAATAACCACCATTCCTAGAAGGCTTTTCACGGCTAGTAATATATAATATTCATACTTATATTCGTATATCCTTCTTTGTTGAAATACTGTAATCTGTCCTTTGTTATTTATGTATTAAAATGTATTTGCGTTAAATTTCATATGAGTTAGACTTTGTTATAGTTGAAATATTATATAAAATAATAAAACACTTTTATAATGATTGATATATTGGGTTCCTAAATTACGTCTTTTTTTTATTCATTATTATATTACTACTACCCATAGAAGGGTAAAAAGTAATAGTGGTTAATGATACATAAAAAAAAAATAAAACAAAAGAGTGGAGAAACTACCCATTGGTGGGTACTCCATATGGGTTATTCTGATCACTGGAAATTAGTTAGAATTGCATAGTAGATGTCTTTAGCCTTTCAATATGGTTGGTAGGGATATAGTGGGATGATAATTGCTAAATTAAAGGGTTTAGGTTAGAGGGTAAAGATTCATGAAATTTGCGGTACCCAAATGGTACCTAAATGACGTCACAGAGGTTAAAAATGCCTAGAGGTATTTAAAATGCCTCTCATTTTGAGGTATTCATTTTCGTTTTTAAGTGTCGACACCCAGGTGCTAAGCAATACTTTAAACGATACTACTAAACAATAATAAGACGTTTTCTTTGATACTGCACCTAACAAAAAGCAAAGGGCTTGAAATATAGATAAACTAAGGAATATTCCCATATAGTACATGTTGGTAGAGTCCTATTACTATACTTGATTGTACACTAAACTTAGGTACAGTATAAATGGGAGTTGTCCTAGGCACTTTGGTGTGTGAACAAGGCTTAGGTCGACATTAGTATGTCCCATTCAGCTATGGCTTAATTTCTCCTCTTTGTGGATAAGAGGAGTTTTTCCAGCGTTGCATCGTGGCCTGCGGCAGTGAACTAGCGCCCTGGGCTACCAGTTTTGATCAGTCCTAGTTGAAACTGAGCTAGATTAATGATACTTGTACTCAGCTAAGCCCTGAAACCTCCGCAACCCATCCACGTTTATAGACCATCATAAACAATACAAGGTAGCCATAAACCCTTTGCTATGTAGGTCAGTGACTGACAATTTTGTCATTATATTGCTGTAATGTGCTGTTGCCTGATATCTTGAGTGTAATATTCAATCCTCTTTTAAAACTATGATAACAAATCATTTCAACTTTGGCAATTTTAATGACATTTGGTAGCAAGCGCTACATTAAACAAAGACAAAGAAAAACAAATATTTTTAAAAAGTATAAAATTTCAGAAACAGATAGAGACAAAAAGACTTTATTAACATAAACACATGAATAAAGATCATTTAAATTACAAAAAATTCTTCTAATTTTAAAGCATAACTGAGTATTTTTATATATACGACTTCAATCTTATTTTCTTTGGCTCTGATGTCAATACAGTAAAAACGGTGATTTTTTAAAAAAAATGTAATTTTTTTTTTCATAGTGTAATTATTTTGTAGTGTTGCAAAATTGTTTTTACAATTTATTATATAAATAAAGTTGCTTTATAGTTCTTTTAGAATATTATCTTCAATTTGAAGGATAGTGTTTTAATATAAAATGAAATATTTATTTCAGGTAATACTCTTTTGAAAACTTTAATAGTTGATTACAGCATAATTTGAACAAATGGGTATTTAGAAAAAAGATTTCTTTCTCATACGCACACGCTATTATTTGTTGAAATGTTGCTACTGAAAGTATTTATATGAAAAAATATAGTAAATATTTGAACAAATATATTCTCATATATTATTATTGAGAACACATTAAATTACAGAGTGAATACACTTATAAATAAACTAGCTTAGCTGGCATGAGAATTCCGACATCATATGGCATGCGGAAAGTTGTGGTCAGTTTGGAGTACTCTACATTAATGATTAATTAATCAATGATTCATTAGGCTAGGCTAATGGTTGATATCTCTCTGCATATATAAATGTAATCTACAAACGTAACAATACTAATGTCTAAAATAATGGATAAATACATTATTTTTATATTATATTTCGTTATAGATTCTAATTAATATATTTATTATCTGCTTTTTCTAAATAAATTTCCAATTACAAATACATACGTTTAATGCAAATTTTAAAAAAGTATTCTGCTTATGTCAAAATACTCAATACGTGATATATTATTATTGATTAAGAATACATGGATTCAATATATAGTAAATGTTTAGCCTTTATCTGAGGCATGTATAGAAATTCCTTTAATGAACTCATTTCAAAAAGGTTTTTATTATAAAAATTATTTCTACGTAAGGGGAGAAAAGCTGCTTATTTCAACAGCGGCTTTATAGTCACCAAGCATATAAGCTTTGAATCAAAAAGATGTTTATATTCTCTTGTAATGAATAAAGAGGTATAAGAGATAATTCAGTTTCAAAAGCAGTTGGGTCTACCTAATCGCTTTGAAAATTCAATATAATGTTTATATAAAGCATTCGAAGTATATTTTGCCATAATATAGAACAAAAAAACCACACATAAAATTGTTGAAAGAATTTCTTTCTAACGTAGAATCCTAATATTACTGGTTTTAATAATAAACTACACAATATGAGTTCAGAATCGTAGAAGAGATGAAACAGTCACAAACTCAGCTTCAGTTTGTAAGTGTGCTTCTTTACTCTGTGTGTTACTCTTCTTCGATTTTGAACTCGTATATTTAGATATATACATACGTATTATTGAAACCATATATGATATTTACGATACTACATAAGATATCGAAACCAAATCGTATATTTTACAGCGTTTTCTCTCTTTTTTTGACGGTTTAATCCAGCTTTAATAAATTTTAACAAATTAAACAAAATCCTAACCAACTTTCATATGTTGAACCATGAGAATTTCTAAAAACAATAGACGAATTCTTCGTGTATGTTTATAAAAACTATTCTAAACATCGCAAAATGAAAAAAGAAGGTGGTGAGAGCTTTTGAAAATGTAGAAAAAACTTTTGAGCAAGAATGTTTTTTTAAACTGTACTAAACCTCGTAAAATGGAACATGTTACTGTACTGTAATGGGATAGGAAAAGTGTATGTTATTATTAGGACCGTTAATCGGAATCGTGTATTTTTGGGGGAATCGGAAAAGCATTGGGTAATAAATATCCTAGATTTACTTTTTATTCATACGGACATACTTTGTGGATTCGATTAATTATTTAAGGTTAAGGTAGGCTTTGGCATCTTCAATTATTTCAAACGCAAATAACTTTATTTTGTAAATTATTTGAGAAAGGTCAAGTAAAGAGATTGTTCAGTGGATAATATTCAACATATCAGCTTGGAAAGATACTATCAATTCTAGATTTTCCACATATTATAACGAAAATCTAATTAAGGTAATACATTTAGACCCATGATGTAACTTTTCTCGACAATGAGTAAGACAACCAGCAATATTTAAAAATATTTAAAATATTTAATCAATATTTAAAAATATAAATTCAATAAATAAAAATAAAACCATTTTATTGACTACTTCAGATTCGTCATATTCAGATCTCTTTGCAAATGAAAAATTAGACACTGAGGATGAAAACACAGAATTTTTTATATAATACGAGTATCTTGTTATTTTTATGGTAGTTATTCTAACTTACATATAAATTTTCCTGACATTGTTGAAAAAATTTATTCAGATGATTTTAAAACACATTTCTTACACTTTCTTAACGGAACTAGACAATTTCAGGTTAAATATTTAAGGTTCCACTGGCAAGAATTAAAAAAAAAAAAGGCTCAGAATATCATCGAAAGTTAGAAAGGTCTTCTAATTTAACAACTGATCGTGATGAAAATGAAAGTGTATTGGAGAATGAAAACAAGTTTCAAATCTACAAGTTTTGTAGTCCAAGTTAAAATGATTGGACAAGTGAAGATCCTCTTCGTTAGTGGTGTTGCAACAAGAAAATAATCCAAAATTTTCAGTTGTGACAAAAGAAGTATTATTATTTTTGTGGTCGTTATTCTAACATACTCATTATTTTTCCAACGTTTATAGTGAAATTTTATTCAGATTTCTTTTGATAGTTATTTTCGTAAAATATTCTGGATGCTCACAATTCATACCTTTGTTTAAATGCATTTAGTTTAATTTATAATTTTTCGACTATTTGTTATACATAAAAAAAATGAGGCTGACACAAAATTAATTAAGATTAATTAAGGATATACAGGTAGAGCCTAAGCAGAATCGGACGTAAGGAATCGGAGTCGTACTTGGTATTGGAATCGTTAGTCAAAATTTTCCGAGAATCCTACTTGTTAACGGAATTGGAAAAAAATTAGGAACGGCTCAACAGTAGTGTATACATTAAAATTAATTGAAACGATTCAACGAACTAAATAACTAGATTGACAGGACGGACACACATAAAGGTCACAGAAACTCACTACTGTACTTTGTCCGAGTTGCTATCAGGCAGAGAGATGAACAAATGACATGTCGCTGCCTGTCATTGGAGATCTCACTTCTTTATCTCCTACCTGATAACAACGCTGTCAAGATATAGTAGTGAGTTTCTTTCATATCTTTTCTGAATCTAGTTTATCTATACAGTCTATCAACAACATCATTAATGTAAATTTGGTTAAAACAATAGCAGATTGTACGTTCACAACCTTCTTACAGTTGATTTTATTCTTCTCACGATATTGCTTTGTACAGGTGACAACTGGCTAAGCAATTAGCAAATGTCATTCACGCAAGGCACAAAATCTATTCGGGCTAGAGTTGAAAACGCAAAAATCCTTCGCAGTTTATCATTAATTATTATAATAATTATACAAACCTTCGTCCTCGTGAGTAATCTTCATCATCTTAAAATTATATTTATGTCAACTAGACAATTTTTAATTGTATCTTAGCATGGTTAAATGTATATTAACTGTCAATCTTTATATATATCTAGTTAATATAAGTATAAGTTTGAGATACTAATGATGCCCCATGTGGCAGAAAGCTCGTATAAGTGTTGTAAAAATGATAAATTCTGTTACAGTAATAAATTTATGATTATACAACAGGTACACTAAATCTGTATATCCTGTAGAAAGTGTCCAGTCAAGTATGCCCAAGGATTTGATAATATTTCTTAGCAATACCAATTTTTATAGGTAATAAATTTTTATCCAGTCCAATTAATATGATGATTTTCATTATTTATATGCAAGAATAAGGTGCTACTTTTTTCCAGTCTACTGACATTGTATTGTTGCTGTTTTACACGAGTTATTAAAGATTTACTAGTTTAACCAATATAAAACTTATAGCAACTTTTGCACAGGATTTTATAAATACCACCGGATTCCAGTTCGCTAGGGGAGTTTTTTATTAACATATTTCCCACGTTATTACGATTAGAAAAAAACTATGTTGAAATCAAGTTAGGCACAAGCCCAGAGAGAGAGTCGACAACACAATGAATACGGTAAAACTGTAGAATTTTACAATGAACGGAGCACTGTTGAAATATTGGGGAGAGCTTTTTATCACCTTTTAAAGCAAAGTCCATATAAGAGGGGGTTATTTTAATGATAAGGCAATGGACCTAGTGTTATTATTCTCATCATTATGGAATTCAGGTGAACCACTCTTAAGCCCTCAAAAACGTATTTTTAAAAACTGAAATTTTAACATTTCTTGGATGGTAATAATATAAATGCACATATGCAGGAACAATAGTAGGTTTTCTATATACACTAAAACATAACTCTTTAGGTAACCTATGGATCAGGACATCTATACATTTTATTTTAATTTTCAGTATTTTTGATCAGTTATTTTTAGCTGTGCCTGATTTATATATATAACAAATTCAATAATATATCAACCGTTGGATAGAATAGGTGTATAATGTAATCGGGATTCGGTCAATTTTCCAGGATCCTGGAAATATCCTGGAAAATTGACCGAATCCCGATTACATTATAGACCTATATATATATATATATTTGTAAAATTTGGAAGCAGTCCTTCATTTGAGCATATTTCGTTGAACAACTGACCGTATTTCACTTCATGACATTTTCTTCACCAGTTTTTTAAGGTTTCTGAATACCTTCTTCTTTCCTTCATCCAATATATATATATATATATATATATATATATATATATATATATATATATATATATATATATATATCAATGATCAAACCACAATAAGAAAATGGGAAAACAAGACCCATTTTCTTATTGTGGTTTTATAATTGATTGTTATTTCACGTGTTTATGTGAAATCTTTATATATATATAACATAAAAGGGATAAATCGGGATGCGGTCAGTTTCTTCCAATTCCAATCAGACTCTCATTTCGACGTTTCGATTTTATTCCAAATCTTTTTCAAAGTCAAAAGTATAAAATAGAAACGTCTGCATTGACAGTTTGATTGGAAGTTGAAGAAACTGACCGCATCCCGATTTATCCTTTTTATGTTACATATCTGTCCCACGGTCAATAATTCATTACTGTTTTGTATATATATATATAAATCTTGTATTTGTTTTCTGAGAGGTACACATTATCCTAGGACAATGACAGTATCGAAATATTAAAGGAAGTTCTTTTGTTTTCTTCTGTGTATTTTCCGCTTAGATTTTGGTGTGTTTAACATGTTAATATTGTTTCCTAGCACGCAAATATGCGTCTAATTTTGTTTAACCTCTCACATAAAAACAACACACGCAATAGTTAAAACTTTGAAAATATTATCATGACAAGTGTACCAATACAACAACAAGAACAACAAACACAAATTACAGTGTACAAAGTGCGCGAAATTCCAAAAGTTCGCTTACTTTTTTATCATACTCGTACTCTTGTTTGGTAGGTATTTAAAGTCGAATCTCTCTAACTGCGATTATGTGATGATACATCACGTTTTGAACCTGCTTAGCGATTGAAACTGTAGTTTACGAAATAAGACGGATTTATGAAATATGAATTAGTATATACAGTGAATATACACTTAAAACGAGGCCTGCACAATTTCATGATCCCAGTATAGGTAAATATAGATGTAATCTAAAGTGACTAAGGGCATAGATTATTAGTAAGAAGTTGCTAAAATAATATGCGCTAACTAGTTCATTAATATTAATGAATAGGCCTGCTTATTAATTTTAAAAAGAAATCAGTAATTTAATTGCAAAATTATTTTGGAAAGGAAAGCTAAAAAAAACGAGCGATATCAAATATACTTAAATTTAATTAAAATATTTGTTTTCTTCTTTTGATTGAATAGTACTTTACCTGATTTTCAAAATACAGATTTACTTAAACCTCTAAGAAGCCAAAAACCAGATTAGATTTGTTAAAATAATTAATGAATTGAAAAACTTTTATTAAAAGTTGCTTAGGAGTCAAATAAGCGATGAAATAAAATTAAGTAGTTATTTTTAGAATTAGGAAAAAAGAATGATAATGAAAACAGAATAGGAGAATAACTCTTATTTGATTGTGGCTTAATTGTGTTGACTGAAGATTCTTGTAAGATAGAGCAGTCTTTGAGAGTCAAAGAAAAGCGACCAATAATAAAGGAGGTTATTAAAACATCAAAGAATTTGACAAAAAAAAGATTTCAAAGCATTATTTAAAAGAACAATTGATGATATAACTTCTTTTGCATTGTTTTCAATCATCTTTGATAAATTCATCTTTGATGTAATTCCAGTTTATTAAATAAAAAAAAGAAATGGTTTTAATTAATGATGTTAAGACTAATTAATATAAGGAAAATGCCAGTAAATAGTTAAAGATAAAGTATATAAGAATCAATTTAAAATTATGTACAGGATGAAGTATCCAGGAAACAAATTTGAGTAATGAGCCTCAGTCAATCATTATTGGGGTTTGCTACATTTTAGAAAACCATCATTCTAACAATTAGTCGAAAGGTTGTTAATATTTAATGACAGTATTCATGAAAATCTTTCAAGTAGTCAATCCAACTAATTTTACAATGTATTAAAAACCCTAATACTGTTTTGAGAATCGATAATTTGCATTTTTAGGGCTTTTATTTGTATGTGCCATTAATGTTAACTCTAGATATATTGTGACTGCCTACTTGAACAAAAGAATGTATATGGAATCAACAGTACAAAATCACTTTGAAACTGGCTGTCTGCCAATGTGTGTTCGATCCAGAGTTCTATCTAAAAAGTATTGTGAAATAGGATTTTCCTATTTGTTTTGAATAATTAATTTCAGCTTCAGTAATTTTACTAAATGGGGTGCTAACGAATATCACAATTAGAACACTAAGCAAATATCATAAATAAATAAATAAAATAAATAAGAAGCATTTTTGCTATATTTGTTTAAACTTTAACCAGACAATACCCATTGGTGAATTGTAGGTAAAAATGAAAAAAATGTTGTCAATTAATGAAACAAATATGATATTAAAACTTAAATTATCATAACCTTGTTTAAATCATAAATAAATGATAAATTTAATAAAACGTGCCATTTTCTTATAAACATTTTTATCTTGTCTAACACTTCTAATAATATTTTTATTTTAAACTACATCAGATAAATACATCACAGGCTTAAGCATATTTTTTTTAAACAATGTCAAATTTGGTTGCCCAGCATTGGTCCACGTTTGTTTTCAATGCTCATAGGGTTAAAAAGTGGAAAACTTTTTTGATTGGCTGTAGAATTTATACAAAAACGGACATTTTAGAAAACCGGTTTTTGAATAGTAATTTTTCCAAAAAACCGGTTTTAACCAGTTTCGAATTTTTATAAAAAAATTTGTTTACTCGAATATTCTGTAATAAGAACAAACAATTTTAGCAGAAAATTTAGAGTGATTAAAAGCAGTTTTTGACTGATATTATTTACTGTTCAATTTTATTGATAGTAAAATTTTGTTATGCAACTTAGTAGAACAAGGAAATAATAGTTGTCCAGGATTAAATAACTTTAAAAATAATTATTCGATGTTTATGCATAATTTTTACATATAAGAATGTAAATATTTTTATATTAGTGAAACAAGTAAATCAGCAAAAGGTTCGAATAAATAAAAACAATATATTTTCATATTTTTATAATAACCATATTATTAACCATATTATTTTATAATCATATTATATTTATTATAACCATATTATTAAATCGGACCGATATGATTCCAAGAACCAAACCGCTTGCAACAGTGTTTTCATCAATCTGGTACATTTGGCTACATTTGTCATTTTCAAATGTTTTTTAAGTGTTATTCATACATTGAAAACTGATATTTTTTACTGAAAAGCAGGTTTTAAAATTTCATAATTTTCTCCAAAAAACCGGTTTTTAAAATCCAACAAACCCTAATTGGCAGTAATTTTAGGTATAAATGATTAAAAAAAGTGGACTGTTATATGAACTTCATTCTATGGTAGTTGACATTCGACACGATCTATCCAGAAATATTTCAGTCATTTCAAAGAGTGCATGTGTTATATTAAGAAATAAAGAATATATCTAGAGTTATTGCCAAAAGTGTCAGATTAACCGTAAACTATCTTAACACTAGGCAACAGATAACACTAAATAGTAATAGAATTGAAACCTACTACTACTACTATCTATTTGAAATAGTAATAGATAGAACTAAAACATCATATGAATTTTATATTTGAAAAATGGAAACGTTATTTCTAGTCTATGATTATTTTTTTGTTGTACTTTGTTGTCAACCTCAAGTAAGTGGTCAGGGTAGCCCAGTGGCAAAGTGCTTGCCTCTGGACTGGTAGATCTGGGGTTCCCACTCTGACCTTCGATTTATTAATGCAGGAGGTGAATAAATCTGAGCACATTGCTCCTTGGATAGACCTCTAAGCTTTTGGTTCTGAGTGTGGACGATGTCAGGTACTCGTTAAAGATCCCTAAATTTGAGTTAGAAAAAATGTAGTACTTCCAATTCCTTTTGTTCCCTTAGAACCTTTGTTCATTGCATGGTATTACAAAGGGCCAAAGTTTGGCCCATATTTGTTCTTTTGTGAGACTACCACGGTAACCTAACCTAAAGCTCATGAACTTAAATATAGATTACTGAAAAAAATCGTTATGCTGTCTTCAATGTTTTATAGTTCACTTAAAGGTTTTGATTCCATTCTGTAGGAACATATGCAATAATGAATATATTATGAGAGACCCACAATCTATATAACTCCTGATTACAATAAAACAAGTTTCGCTAATCGGTATATGGACATGTATGTTTGTGTGTGTTCCCGCACATGCATCTATGTGAATGCGTGTATGTGTTCTTTGCATGCCTGATTCAATGTGTGCATGAGCATATATGTGTATGTGTGTTTGTGTATGAGAAAGAGAAGGTGTGAGTGAGAGAGTGTATATATGGACATGAATATCTCAGAAACAAGTTATATACACAAAATTTTATACATAAGTTACTTCTAACAAAATTGGTCTAATTTTGTTCGAGAATTTTAGTAGAATTTGGCCCACAAAAAATTGGTTATAACATCTGTTATTGCATCTATTTAGTTGAAATCTAGGATGTGCAGAATCGAATCAACCTAGAAAATCTTTATATGTTAATATACTAAAAATTGCTTAAATGAATATAACAATACCATTAAAGGACTCTGAATAAAGTTATATATAATTTCAACAGAAATAAATAAAATATTGATAATAAATACTAGATTTGTATAGAGTTGATTGAATTTATAGAAAAAAATCGAATATATCTATTCTTAAAGGTAATTAATAACATATTAAACTAGCGTAATATACTACTAGCGACCCTGGTGAAGAATGAAAAAAAATCTTTTTATCTCATTAATATATATATATATATATATATATATATATATATATATATATATATTATATACAATACTACTACTACTATGTTAAGCCTACGTATGAATAATCATAGGTCTTCTGTTGGTCGTGACTGCACTCTACCAGTTGCTGTTCACGCTAATTCTCATAACCAGAGCTTCAATGAGTGTTTCAGAGTTCAAATACTTAAAACAGTCTCTCCACACAATAGATCCGTAACTTTAAGAGATTCTGAAGAAGCCCATATATGGCTCTTAGGAGATCGTTCAAATCCGGGCATCAATCTGAACCGTTAAGCAGTATTCACAGGTGAATTTTTCTTAAATTTAGATTTCTTTTTTAAATAAATTTAATTTTTTAACTTCTGTGTTTTTATTATTATTTATTTTTTATTTTACTTTATTATTTCTTAATTTTCTATTCTTTTGAATTTTATATTTATGAAGATTTCTTTTTATTATTGTTTTTATTATTATATTTTTTCCTAGTTACGATTCTTCTTCAGCATTCCTACTAGTTTTTTTCATTTTCATTGTGGCCAACCTGTACATGTTCTGTGAAGCTGTCCAGTTGGCTTTCGTCTTCTAACCATTTACTTCCTTTCCTGAGGATGACTGTTAAAAGGCTATATAGATATATATTTATACATATTAAATTTTGCTATGAATACTTAGTTAATTAGGCCATTTGCACAGAAATTTTAATGATTGTAGTGCTGATAATCATAATTCAAATTAATCATTTTTTTATTAGGATTATGAGGGAATAATTTATTCACTTTTTCAAGGAATTTAATATCTTACTCTGGAAGAATGCATATTTCTAATGACATAAATACAGCGGCCGAGTGGCGTACCACACCAGATTTTTTCACTCTGTTTAAGAAACAAGATCTGCTGAGATCACATTTTTTTCTAGCTAACTTCCAATCATAATAAAATACTATTTAACAAACAAATATTTCTGACTTCTCATTTTATGAGTTTTTTTTTACGATTAAAAATTATAATACATAAAGTAGCCATAAATGTTTAACTTGAGGTTTAATTAATGTATTTATAATGCCATATTTGAAAATTTGTATTACAAATCATTATAGTTCCATTTACTAAATAAATGGTCTAACATTTGAAAATAAACATAAAAATGCTATTTAAAAATAAATCTTACTCATTAATATGTTGGTTCTCCATGTTATTAAAGCACTTCGTTCACATGGAGTAGTTTTACATATGCTTACAGCAGTCGTTCACATATAAGTAATTTAGTTTACTTTCGGAAAACTGTTATCTAATATTATACAATTCTTACTTTCACAACTCTGTGTAAAGAAATATAAAGTATAAGAAGAAAGAAACCCAAATTGCAGCTGTTTCTTTTTTTTCTTCAATGAAAGTAGGCAGAAACAAAAGTTAAAATTCAATATTCAAAAATCCATCTCTTGATTCATAAACTTTAAATGTTTTCTTTCCAAACAAAACTCGACAAACTCTTCTTCCGGTTTTATGTTCAAAATTCAATGTTTAAACTTAAAATTAACTTTGCAATGTAAATGTTAATGTTTAATCTTTAATGTAGCAAAGGCGTAGAATCTGTCTGAGTTTTAGCCATAGTCTTCTATATTCTCAAACTTTATGAACTAGGCTATTTGGAAATTCATGTTTCACCTATCCATTAGAAATACTATATAATGAAATATCCATGATTTATGGCAATGCTTATTTTTAGAACTATTTTTGATTATTTTAAAGAGTCTTATTACCTGTGTGCGTACAAAACATAAAACAAAGAGGTGTAAATTACGTCTTGATTAATCCTATTGATAATTTTTCAGAGTGCATTTTAGCCCCAAAATATTATTGCATATAACTCTTTTTCAAAATATTTTTCTTATAAATGTCATAAAAGAACCCAATATTAAAAAAAAAACTGTAAAGATAAAAATGGCTTTTACAATTAGTTTAATTGTGTCTTTTAACTGTCATTGATCCATTATTTATTTCAAGTATATGTTATTAAATATAATTTTATATTTATATCCTGTTTTTACTTCCTTTCACTTTTTTTTCATTACTGCAATAAAAGTTGTCAGTAAGTTAAGAGGAAATATAATTTTTAAATTTGCTTTATAATTATTATAATAGGCAATCTTTTATCATTTATTTGATTTAAATTCGTTTCTATTTAATAAATTCATTTAAACATATTCCAATTTAATTGAAATTTTGAGCTTTAATATAAAATTAAGGAAATATTAAAAACAACGTTTTAGTATTTGAAAGTAAAATTGATTTTCCAGATTATTATTTATTATATAATTTTTCTCAGAAAAACTGAGGTGTGTTACTAGCTTCTTGAAAGCAATATAATCCTACTGACAGTTCTGGAGTCATCAATATTGTTCTGAGTGATGATTATCACTATTGTCCTTCATTTTAAAGTTTGTTATCTTCCGTAGGATTGGTTAGGGAAATAATTTTCATATTGGCAAATAGATTTTCATTGTACATTGTATGACACAATGGTGGATTAATAACTCGAAATTCTGAAGCATATATTCAGGATCAAAAAAAAAAAGTGTTTGTGTACATACAAAAAACATGATTAGAACGTGGAAAACGGATATGAATTTTTGACAAATAAATAGTTAATCATAGCAAAGATTAATAAATGATGTCAGAGAATTGTATAGTTGACTTTTATTTAAATGGACAAACTAAAAAATTATAAACTGACATAAACAAGTAGTTTAAACATATTTTCATTCTAATGTAAGTGATTGCTGATATATTGCAAAATCATGCTTAAAAATGCAATTGGAACTATAGGGGAGGTAAGATATAAGCATAATAGTGTACACGTACACGTGTACATAAACATAAACGTGTTTACATACACAGATAAACAAATTCTAGTGAAAAACCTAGAAAAACGTTCCTCTGAATGTTATAATAATTATTACTATTAATTTTGAAATAACCAATGTAATCAGTACATTCTAAAATTGTAATCATCATCATTATCAATGCGTGGAGTGAAGATACTTGTACGTTGTTAATAATGTTTGATTTCTTTGCTATTAGTAAGGTACAGCCATGAAGAAATTTGATCTAGAGATTATGGCCAACTTAAAAGTCTTATGGGCCTTGAAGTCCTTTTTTGATATATTCGATAATGTCTGTGTGTGAGGGTTTTGGTGTGTATCCGAAACATAAAACGCTACAGTCTACAGTCTACATTGCTTCATGGATCAAACAGAAATTTTTGTGAAATGTTAAAGGTATAATAAAAAATTTGTTGATTGCAAAAAGAAGTATAAGATTGTAGAACAGTTCATAAAAGAGTTTCAGTAACGGACGGGCAATATTCAGATCAGCCAGATGAAACTGTCAATTCATCGCGTAAATCTGAGGATTCACTTCTCCTGAGGATAGCCGGTATAAAGGTCGAAATATTGAAAAGTGAGTCCTTTGTTACGTTTCTCTCTATATGTCATAGTTTATTTTAAGTATATATATATATATTGGTAAAAGCTGGGAGCAGTCCTTCTTGGATACATGCGTTTAAAAAATGAATGTTTTTTTACGCATTCATTTTTTAAACGCATATATATATATATATATTTATATATATATACATAAACACGTGAAATAACAATCAATGATCAAACCACAATATGAAATTGGAAAAGAAGACTAAGAACTTTCAACCACAACAAGCGATCTTCGTCAGAGTGAAAAACCCAACTGAGTTGAAAATATAATTTTGTGGAGTAGGAAAAAAATGTAATGATTAACTATGCTAATATTCATTAGGAAGTACACCATTATTTACAATTTACTAAGAAGTATAAATCAGAAAGTTACGATCCAAATTTGACCAATAAATTAATTATCATATGATAAAATGTTTTGCACCAGATTATAAGTGGAAGTTGCAAACGGCCCTTTCCTTCTTTATTGCCACCGAGAATGACTGTTGAAACAGTTCCAAGACTGGTTTGGTAACAAACACCCCTGCGTTCCATTATCCTTGCAATTAAGTTTGATAAATGTCTGCAAATCCAGGACAACCGCTCTTTCCAAGTCTTAGCTCAATATGTCACACTTCGAGTGTTTTCTACTCAATCCACTTCTTACTCGTATTTTGACTGTACTTAATATTTAATTATGTTGTTGTCATTTAAAGTATAATAATCTAAATATAACGTATGAAAGATTCATTTTAAAATCTAGGTATTTATAATATAAATGGATTCTTATTTATATAAATATACTATTTTTCTTTTTTATTGTTTATTCTAGCTTCAAACAATACAACACCTTTAAACCGACGTTTCATCAATATTTGTAGACATATTAAGGGCGACATTACTATAGAATTTAATTAAAATAATATGAAAAAATGTTCATAAGTTACATTATTTGATTAATATACATAATTACCTTGGTATTTTGCTATTACAAGGAATTGTTTGAAGGTATTGTTTTAAGCAAGACCAAACCTTTATAAATCTTAAAAATAGTGTTCAATGTATGTGGTCGAGATAAAAAAAAGGTCGAGAGAGAGAGAGAGAGAGAGAGAGAGGAGAGAGAGAGAGAGAGTGAAAAAGGTTTTTTTGTTATATCTGTGAGAATATTAATAGTTTATTTGTCAATTGAGTTACTTTAATTTAAGTAGTTTTGTTATAATTTTGATAATAATTTCAAGCAGGGTTTTGTTTCAAGCAGGTTCATATCAAACTTTTGATTAAATTTTTAATTATAAATATTAATGTTAAAATACACTTTTGTTACATATTTATGGTTCATATTTTTATTGGCTATGATGATCATAGTTAAAACGATTTTTTTTAGAAAAGAAATATTTGTATAATATGCAATATCTAAGTATTTATGCGCAAGTTCCTTTTTTATTTTTCTTGGAAATATGTTTTATGAGTATATTATTTGTAACATTGGCTTCAGAATTTTTCAAAATATTACCAGCTGCATGGGGTAATATTCGTAGGATATATATATATGTTTTAGTGAAAGTGAGATCTAATTATTCAACGTATTTTAGAAGTTTTGACATGAATGATTGATTGAAAAGAACGCCCTATCATGCCAAAATATATGTTGATCTAGGTTAAAAAATTAATTAGTTTTGTAGACTTTTCTATTTCTGTACATGTTACCTAAAGAGTCCGCCATCCCCCAATGAACAATGCAGAATAGCTATTTAAGATAACTGAGTAAAGTAAATTCATTAAAACTGCTTAACACAGTATAGAAATATTACATAAAATATACTGTTACAAAAAAATAAATTTTAAACATGTCAAGTATCAATAAAATTGATCATGCTGCCTACATGAAAATGAATTACATCATAATCACACTTAAATACATTAGTTTAGTAATGTATTACTATTAATATGTATTCATTAATTTTAGAACCTGTTTATAAAAGTTATTATAGAGTCATAATTCATGAATTTACTAATTGCGTATAGTATAATGAAAACAAACAATATCTTATCTAACTGCGACCAAGAAGTAAACATCAAATTATCAGGACAGAGTTAATTGTTACTGTTTAAACATTATTATCCTCTAACAATACTCTAATTTGTGCTAAAAGATTAAATACCAAATATTATTGAAAGTAATATTATCACTAAAACAATAGAAATTTTAAATATATTATTATACGAGCAATTTTTCTAGGCCCCTATGATATGTTCCTATCTTTGATGGTTTCTAGAATAGTCCATCATCGAGAGCCAAAACACCGAAACAAATATACTTTTATCATGTGTTTATAGTTCTTTTTAATTAATTATTATGGGTGAATATATACAAGTATACAAGTGGGTATTACCTAATGGTGTACAAAAATGATTGTTAATTTATTTAGTATTTATTTGTTTTTTTATAAAGTTTAATTTTTTTTTGTCTCCATGTAATAGGAAAGACGAAGATATTTTACCCACAGTGGTATGTTGATAAGTAATATAGGTTATCACATACAATTATTTTTTTCATAAGCAACGTGTTTCGAGCATGTACTCACCTTCTTCAGGTATATTTAAAACAAAGAAGCAAACATTTTCGCTTCACTATGACTTTACGCATAGTGTGTTCACAAAAGGCGACTCCCATCGCCAATACATGAGTTATCCACATGCGTTAACCAAATATCAAGGGACAAGGTTAGCTCAGTGTTTAACGTACTCGCCTCAGAACTGATAGGACCGGCGTTCGATCCTCATCTGGTCCTCAATTTATTCATGCAGGAGGTGAATAAATCTGAGTACGTCGTCCCTCGGTGAAGGACGTTAAAGCGTTGGTCCCAAGCCTGTACGATGTCAGGTACTCGTTAAATACCCTACTCTAATTACAATTGAGTTAGACAAAATTTAGGACTCTCACTGTAGAATCAATCTTCATTGTGCGACATCACAAAGGGCCATTATACGGTCTACGTGCGTTCCTATTGGAACTATCTCTGTAACTTAACCTAACCTAATATCAAATAAATTTATTTAGCGACAACTATATTTAAATATTCAACGTCCAGCCTGCTTGAGTATCACAGTTTCAATATCTCTTTTTCAATTATTCAAATCATTGATAAGACTAATGATAAGCGCTTGTAGCTCTCCCCCTTCCTCTTACACCTACAATCATTAATTTATTCATTTCAATTCAATTTCCTATAAGTAAAGAAAATCAATGAATATTTTTAGTTTAATAGTTTATTTACAAACTAAAAATTAACACTATGCTTTTTTTTTTAATTTTTTTAATAATTGATTTTATCTGAAAATCAATAATTCTAATTAAAATTAAAGTTAATAAATAATATTCGCATAAGCATAAACTGTAAGTTACCACAGCAGTCAATTCAAAAGTGGAATAACTGGAATCATATGTGTCTTCAATAAGGATCGTTACTTTGTCAAAATATCTTGTGCTCATTTCTAGATTTTACTGTGGTTTTTACGTTGATTTTTAACTCGCGTGTTATTTGTGAAATCCCGGTTTATATCATTAAATAACATTGAATAGTATCGGTACTGGAGTTTACATCTGCTGGTTAGCAGAGTTTGGTACCCAGCGACGTAGATGTTACAGACTCAGGACTGGTTTGAGGTAATGTGAAGTTTTCCGTATTTAGAGATTATTGATTATTGAGGGTAGAGATTATTGATTTTCGCTGAGATTCATCACTACTACAAATAGCTTTTAATTTATACTAATTAATTATCAGTTACACAACGTTTATGTACAAAGATTGAACAAAGCTTTGATGAGGGTTTAAACAAACAGTTAGTCAAAACTACCACATGAGCAGCTCACAAATGCTTATTAGGAAACTAATGAACTCTACCCAAGTGGAAATTGCGCTGTAGGGCTTGGTAGTTTCCTATCTTATTAAACTACACTATTTCGGTAAATAAGCTTTGTTAAAATTATCTTTCAAACCTTATGAAAACTGATTTTTCACTAGTTTTATAGAAACGTTCCTGTTTTTTTTTTTTAGGAAAAACATTTTTATCCTACAATAATCCGTGATAAATGCTGTTTTTCCAAAAAACTGTATTTTATGCTCACCAATATATATATATATATTTTTTTTTCATTACACATTTGTTGAACCCTTGTTTTAGTCTCTTTTACTCGTATCATTAACTTTTCTAATTTTCTAATCAGAATTCTGACATTTTCAGGGATATGAAACAACAATTGTCTAAATGTTTTCTTGAAAACTCATTGTTAACAGTATACACTTAACAACGTTTCAGTCTCTATAGATCATCCTAGGGCATTTTTAATTAAACTTAATAACGCTAGAAATTTAAAACATTTAAAACTAACATAAATATTTAAAACTAACAAGGGTTCAAAAAGTGTTTAATGAAATTTATATGAACAAAAATCTGCTCCCTAATTACAAAAAAAAAATATATATATAAAGATTTCACATAAACACGTGAAATAACAATCAATGATCAAACCACAATAAGAAATGGAAAAACAATACTAAGATCTTTCAACCGTAACAAGCGGTCTTTTTCAGTTGGGTTTTTGACTCTGACGAAGACCGCTTGTTACGGTTGAAAGATCTTAATCTTGTTTTCCCATTTCTTATTGTGGTTTGATCATTTATATATATGACTTTAACTTACACAAAACTAGACACAGAAGAAAGATAAAATACATATTTAATCAATTTAATATTTTGAACTGTTGTTCATCATCAGGAAAAGACTAGAAGAGGGGCTGAAATTATATCGAAGTTTTATCTTTTTTTCTGTATCGTGTTTTGTGTAATTTAAAGTTGTATATTCCGTGTGGACCGTTTTTTCAATTTTGTATATATATATATATATATATATATATATATATATATTAAATGTTGGAGATACGGTCCTAAATGGACAAATAGAGTTTAATGTACATAAAGAAGCATAGAAAAATTTAAAGCACACAGTTACAGTCTCCAACCGTCTCTGAACCAGTGTGCTTAGTTTCCCCTATCTTATCTACCCTAAAGACAGATCAAACCAAAAATTAGAGACCGTATGTGAGTGCTTTTAATTTCTCTATTTTTTTCCTGTACTTTGAATTATATATATCGCCATTGTTTCGGTCGGTGGGCACATCCACTTCTCGACTCCGGATTTTTGTTTTGTATAAGTTAGTATGTTGTGTGACTACAATTTCACGCGCGTATGATTTGATTGTTTACTTGTGTTTATGTGTGTGCATGTTAATAGCACATTCGCTCAAGGCTCTGCTTGAATGACTTTTTTACCGATTGCTTCAACATTCAAAATAGCTTGTGCTCTGTTAGTGCTATAATTATAGCACTTTTGAGAATAGTAATAAAAATATAATTATACAAGCCTCTTGATTTTGACATAATCAGCTTCACAATATATCACAATAGCTAGAAGACAAGGCATATAATGATTTAAAACAAAACGAAATGAGATATCCCAAATATCAAAAGTAGTCCTCTCCTGTAGAAGAACGTATGCACAAGAGAAAATTCAGCAGCTCTGACCGGCAGATTTATTAAAGTGACTGCAACTAAGTCATTAAGAAATCTGATTTTCATTTATAAGTGGGAGCTACTAAGAAACCTGACCTGACTGCACATATAAGCAACCAGACGGTAGAATGCAACACCATCGAAGTAATATACAACAGAAATGTTAAAAAAATACATATACTTAAGAACCTTAATATCAAAAATAAATCTCGAAGTCTAAATTTTAAAAAAAATTGTAATTCTAATATTATACTTAGTTTTAAGAATATTGAAAATAGTGTTGTCTCTGAAAGAGGATAAGGTAGGCTGTGGCAAATGCATTCAGCTAAGGGCCGGTCTAATTATATGGCCTTGCAATTCAACCCCTCTAATCTTTCTTCTTTCCCTTCCATACACATTATCTCTAACATTGTTTACATGGTCATGTTCAGTTATCTCATTATCTTGATATAATAGTAATTTTAATAGTAGTAGAGTTAATAAATTAATGATGACTCAAGAGAGCCGAAACTTGATAGATATAGTTTTGTTCTCTATTAAATATATATATATATATATATTATAAAACGGTACTGTTTTCTTGACCACAAAATATTAACAAACACTTTTTTCTTTTTCTCGGAGTTTGGTCAGGGTAAATATATGGAATCACCTTTTTGCCAACGTTTCGTCTTTATTTCAAGACATCCTCAGGGCTATAAACTAACAAAAAAACAATAAACAATGGACATTTGTCATTTCTACTTTAGAAGCATCATAAACAAATTGAAAAAAGAACTTACTGAAGGCTGGGTTCTGTTACATTACAACAACCGTTAACTGTCATTACATGTGCTGTTAACGGTTGTTGTAATGTAACAGAACCCAGCTTTCAGTAAGTTCTTTTTTCAATTTGTTTATGATGCTTCTAAAGTGGAAATGACAAATGTCCATTGTTTATTGTTTTTTTGTTAGTTTATAGCCCTGAGGATGTCTTGAAATAAAGACGAAACGTTGGCAAAAAGGTGATTCCATATATTTACCCTGACCAAACTCCGAGAAAAAAAAAGTGTTTGTATATATATTATATATATATATCATTAAAATGGAATAGTACTTACAGTAAACACATCCTGTACAATTGTCATGACTATAACTCAGTAGCGTAGGTTAGAACTGTTGAAACAAATATTAAAGAATTTTAAATGTGGAAGCGGCAGACGTTTTTATCATGCATATAAGTGATAATTGAAAAGCAAACTTCAAGGACAGATTACGACAAATAATTTAATGTAACACCTAAACAACTTAATAGGTAAACCCACTTTTCGATATTTTGACATCCTTTGTCTTATTTTCACTAGAGGTGAACATGACACCGGCTTTGGAAGCGTATATTATTATACATACTGCAATGTGTATTTGTAATTTTATATACATACTAGCAAACGTTCCCGTCTTTGCGGGTACTTTTTCAAAAAATCGGAGATGATACATTATATTCCAAAATATCATTAGAAATTATAGAATAGAAGAAAATATCATTATTAGTACAGTGTTATGCGAATGTCTCAGTATACACCATATTAGCTATCTGTCCTTCAGGTTCATGGAAGAACAAAGAGTTTGAACCTCTGACTCTAGGGCATCCAAACTACAGTTGATCATGTGAGAAAAACTTGATCTCACTCACTTCAATTCCTAAAGTAGATAGAGATTCCCCTTGCAACTTAGTAGCCATCATTGCAAAACAGAGGCTGGCGGGACACTGCAATCGTATGAATGGAAACGGATAGTGGCTCGGAACCAATGGTATGCGCGTTATACACATAGACCCCCCCAATACCACACCCAGTTATGATGTCCGACTCTATGGCGCTATCAGTGCAACGCACAAACTCAGAGTCGTGTCCCGATGCACATTTTTGGGGCACTCAAGTTTCGTAACAAGAAATTGTTATATATATATATATATATATATATATATATATATATTTTTGTATTACTGTTAGTGATGAGCACCCAAGCCCCTGGGCTACTCTGATTACATACCTTATTTTATTAGCAGTGCTTAAATTACACAAATATTAAATAAAAAAAATTGTGTAACATTTATTTATAATGTAAATAAATAAACTTCAGTGTACGTCAGGTAAACTTCCAAATGAAGGAGCAGAAGAGCGAACAGAGTCGACCTTCAACTCAATTTGAAAGTTCATTTCAGCTTGAAACACGTAGAATAAAAAAGATTCGTTTTAAATTATCTATTTTCCCTAAAATGAGTAATGAACTATTTGTATGATGTTATCTGTTATATACTACCATCACATACACCACACCATGATCTTGTCAAAGAGGTGCTGACCTCAGGTGGTATATGGCCTGAGAAACACAGTGAAATTGTGAAAAGACACAATTAAAGACATAATAAAGTTTATGATAAATGTGTAATTTATAAGGAACACATTGTAAATATACGGTCCCGATGCAGGGCTACTGTGTTGGGAAAAAAAACACCACACCACGTGCTGGAATACAGTCCCTATTATTTTATTGCAGTTAGTCGCGCAAACTGAGTACTACCCCCTGATACATAGAGTTTTGCTAATCAATTTCCTAACGATTGGTTGTTTGTGTTGTATAACATCTTGTTTTTTCATTAATGGCAGCCTTAATTTGTTTATAATGACATTTCATATGTAATAATGAAAACAACTATATGACACTTAAACAGAACAATAAAAAGAAAATCACTTCAGAAATATAAAAATGGTTTATCTGATGTAAGATATTGAAGTATTATGTCAAGAAGACAAACTTAAGATATATATGTAAATATTAAACAGTGGGCCTGAGAAGGTCTGGAATACCAGATGAAAAGAGAATTAGTAAGGATAGAGCGTCCGGTATATTCCAGCCATTAGAAGCTGCCCCGGAGATTTAGTATTCCATTATCCCTTTTAATAAATAAATTCCAGACAATCCGGTCGGAGTGTGACGTCAGGCCAGAAGCACCATCTAGTGATTCTTTGGAACATCAAACTGGAATATCAATCTTCCTTGACATGGGTGGGCAAAAAAAAAATTATACTTTATCATAAAATTGCCTCTCAAAGCAACCCTAAAGAATATAGAAAAAAATATCCTGCCCTTTATAACCTTATTTCATTATCATTTAATTATTTTTTAACTTTTTCACTATAAAGTGTGATAGACACACACCCTTGTTTTAATTTACTCATTAAAACAAATCCTGATTGACATTAAATCACAAAATAACTAATTAGAAAATTTTCTCAAAAAAACATTTAACTTAATTAAAACATTATTCACATTTAATATTTATTCTTTAGAAATAATGTTAATTATTTTATATATATATATATGGGGAAGAGTCCTTCATTATACATGTGTTCAAAAATCACCCCCTAAATGGTCAAAGAAGACCAAAACGTCTATAATAATAAATACGATTAAAAAATGAACAGCAAATCATATGGTGAATTAATATACCTAGTTCTTGGAGAATTTAAAGGACTAATACGAGATTTGGAAAAGAAATACAAAAAAGTGATAAAGAAAAAAGTAGGCAGAAAATTTAATGTCACACACACAACACACACACACACACACTCTTACACACATATATATATATATATATATATAGTTCAATGTACATAAAGAAACATACAGAAATTAAAAGCACACACTTACAGTCTCTAATTTTCGGTTGAACCGTCTTCAGGAGAGATTAGAGAGGGAAACCAAGCGCACCGGTACAGAGACAGTTGGAGACCCATTTTCCCCTATATATATATATATATATATATATATATATATATATGAGTCGTTATCAGCCTTTGGAGCGATTCACTTCTTTTCCTGAAAACGAGGACATCGAAATATAGTAGTGAGTTCAGTGGTTTCCTTTCTATGTGTTCTTTTTTAAATTCTAGTTTATATATATATATATATAACTTTTTCATAAGCTTACAATGCAGGAAATATAAGAAATAATTCAATCCTTTGTAACCAATTGTGCTTTTTATGAATGGTTGCTTTTTGAATGATTGAATTATTTCTTATATTTCTACTGTTTTGTAGGCCTATGAAAAAGGTTTTAAATAAGAACCGAAACGTTGGCAATGAGACTTATATTTGAACCTGAAGAATTGACCTAGTCTTGATAAATTATAATTATATATATAAAATATCTAAAATATTAAATTTCTGATTGATTCTCCTTACTTCATCTACCAATTGAATTTCTATGTTTCAAAGTATATTTTAATATCGTCAAAAATATACGAGTATATATTTCCCGAGTCAAAACACTACCTATTTGCTTAATTTCGCAATGTCTGGGATGATGATTAAGTGCACTGGTCTGTTTAGTGATGTAAACTTTTTCATTTGTGATTTAAACAAATGTATAAAAATAATTAAAGCTTTTTCTGAGGTAAAATGGATAAACCAACAAAAGTCTCCACACAAATTACGGATTGCACAACTAATGAATTAAAGCTTTATTATAAGTATCTATTATTACTCCTGTTGATTTTATAGTTAATATATTTAACCAGTGCTTACTAGTTAGGTTTGCACAACTTAATGTCTTGATATTATACCGTGTAAAATGATCTTGTAAAAGGACTTTTGTCCGTGTGTAGATAAATATATAATAATTGAGTATAATAACAGTATCATTCGCATGTCAAAAAGATTAATTGAATGCGTTACCCTCAATGTAATGTATAATGACAATTATATTCTTACGATATACTCATTATATACTTATAAAGTCAATTATATAATGGCTGTTATGTATATACATAAACTTGACAAGAAATGCCGCCTTAAAGTCGACAAAAAAATTTTAAATTTTATCAAATTACAATTATTGTAATAAAAACAAAAAAATTCTGACAAAAAAGGGAAACGACTATTTATCCATCATTACTTGAAAAGTCTAAGCTTATAGAAAATCATTTTCTTGAGTTAAGAAAGGTAATCAATGAAGATAATGAGGACACTGAGTCTTTTGAAAGATTTAAAACAGTTATAGAAGTAAAATAATGATAGATTAAAGGATTTTACAATACAAATATTATATAAGAATTTGCTGATTCATTCATTGTAGTTTTTTGGAGATGAGGATGGTGTTAAAAAGGCATGAAACCTTTATTTCAAGAAAGGTTTCCCAGCTCTGGAGTAACCTAACCTTCTAGTTGTGATTTAGGTTCATGAAGTCTATTCTCTATTATTTTATCTGCAACGGTTCTGATATCAAACTGATAAGCTATGGAAATGAAGTTGAGACTCCCAACAAATAACAAATTTAATAAGGTATCAAAGATATTATGTAACATTGAAACAGAGAAACCCCCACTGTAACTATGTATCTGTAGCGAATTGTTACTGCTCAAGGAATGATATTTTGATATTTCAATATTCTTTTCAACTTGAAAACAGTTTCAATCGAGACTAGTGGTATACTGAAATAGAGACTTGAATAAATTATATGATATATCAATTGAGATGACATTGAGCGTGTATAAGTTATGTTAAATTTTAATCACAATTAACTTTGACAATATTTAAGTTTAAGTGTTGTGGCTGGTATCACAACTGGGGTTGCTTGAGGGTAGTTGTTGCTTGGTTGGAGAGTTGACCTGTGATGACTGAGAAGCTTGACTGATGGTGGAGAGAGTGGGCGCTTGGAGGTTAGGAAGTGAATGCTTGATGTCTTGCTTGCTTGAGGGTAGAGAACAGAATGTTTGAGGTGTTGACTGCTTGCTGGTTGGAGAGGGAATGATTAGGCGAAGGGTCCGAGACTAACCAGGTAACATTGGGCAAAGCTAGGAGGGCAGGTACTGCTAAGCCGCCCTAAGCCGGCAAGTACCGCTAGCCAGCCCTAAGAGGGCAGGTATGCTAAGTTACAATCTGAACATTAAGCTATCCGTAAAAGCATGGCATCCAAATAAAAAATATAGTTTGTAGGAAAAGTGATACATTATACGTGTACTATACAATAACCACCCAATAAATTTGACCTACAGAAAACTTTATCAGGTCAACATGAATTACCGTAAAAAATTTTATCAAGATTCAACTATCATTTTTTTAAATTTATAACTAACTAATAGACAACAAACTTCCAGACACACAGACATAAACAAACTTGTGCAGATTTATATGGAAACAAAAATGTAAGGTAAAATAGCCACTGACCTCATTTGTATTCAAATTTTTCCTTTATGAAAATACATTTATAAATTGTGGAAAACGATCCACAAAGGACAAAAAAAGTTTCAAAGTAAACTGTAGATAAATAGAAAAACAGATTTACAGTCTATAATTTTTGGTTTTACCGTCATCAGGACAGATGAAAAGGACACCAAGCGCACTCGAGCAGAGATGTTTGGAGACTAACAGTGTTGTAACACGTGTACCCGGTTCAGGAAATGTAAACTAAGAAAGTGAAAAAGTGAAGAATAAAATTAGTAATGTGACACTGTAAAAATAAATAAATCCCAAGGAAATGAAGAACTATTTGTAAATATTAAAATAAAAACTATTTATATAATTCAAGTTACAACTAAAAACTTCAAGCTTTTAAAAAGTAAAGATTATTAGTTCATTTAAATAATGTAAATTCCATTTTATTATTCCAAAGATTCTTACTTCTACCTATGAAAAAGGTAGAACCTGCTTAAATTATATATATATATATACACACACACACACACACACATATATATATATATATATATATATAATATATATATATATATATATATACGAGGTGTATAAATAAAGTAGTGAGACTGGCAACGTCGCTTTCGATCTGGCAACGCTGGAGACGCGTGGCCTTGAGTAGCGTCAGGTGCACGTGTGATGCGCCTCCAGTATGAATCTGAACTCGCCACAGTCATTTGTTTGTCCGTAGCGTTGGTTTTCGTGAAATGGTTTTTTCTTGAGCGTTTTAAAAATGAGTGACCTCAAAGTTGAGCAGCGGTGTGCAATCAAATTTTGCTTCAGACTTGGATATAATGCAACCGAAACTTCTGAAAAACTTCAGGAGGCCTATGGAGAACGTGTTTTATCAAGGGCACAGGTTTTTCGGTGGTTTAAGGAATTTTCAGAAGGAAGAGAGTCGATTGAAGATGAACCACGAAGCGGAAGGCCTTCAAGTGCAAACACCGATGAAAATGTCAACAGAGTACGGAACCTTGTGCGTTCAGATCGACGCTTAATCAGCACTTCTACCGTGAGGTCCTTGAAAGACTTCGAAAAAGAGTCCTTCGTGTGCGGCCAAACATCAAAGACAAGTGGGTGTTGCATCACGACAACGCGCCCTGTCACACTGCCATCTCAATAAACGAGTTTTTGGCCAGTAAAAACATTCCTGTTGCTCCTCAGCCTCCTTATTCACCAGACTTGAGTCCTTGTGACTTTTTCCTCTTCCCGAGATTGAAAAATCACCTCAAGGGAACTCATTTCGGGACACTACAAAACATACAAACTGCTGAAACCGACCAGCTGAAGGCCATTCCAGAATCCGAGTTCCAGCAATGCTACAATGATTGGAAGGACCGTCTCCAGCGCTGTTTAGGGATTAGGCTTCCGAAGGGAACTATTTTGAAGGTGACAATATCACATTGTAATTATATTTGAATAGAAAATTTAAAAAAAAAATCAGTCTCACTACTTTATTTACACACCTCGTATATATATATATATATATATATATATATATATATATATATATATATATATATATAGGGATTATTAGTTTGGGATTTACCCCAAAATGAAAGAAAAATAATTAGAAAATTAGAGACTTCAGTTCAGTTCAGTTCAGTGCTCAGTTCAGTGTCACGTGTTCATTCAGACGACAGTTGTTGTTAAAATTCACATACTATTTTTCTTTGTAAAATAATTTGTAATTTAATACTCAGTTTTTCTGTTTCAAAGTTTATACTTCTGAGTATGAAAAAGGTTTTGAATAAATACCGAAACGTTGACAATGAGAGTTTAATTTGAACCTGAAGAACTGATCGAGTCCCGATAAACGTTAGTTTTGTTTCTATTCTACGGTCGATACTTTTATCAATATGTATATATGTATATATATATATATATATATATATATATATATATATATATATGAAAAAAGACAACAAATAGAAGAAGTGAGAAAACTTACTGAGTCGATATTTCGAACTGAAGTTCGTCGTCAGGGAGAAGAAGGGAAGAAGAAGAGGCACGTGCGTCCACTCGCACCGGCAGAGAGCAACTATTTTTGATTTTTATATATATATATATATGAGTGTTAGTTAGTTAGTGTTAGTTTCTTTTTCGTGTTTTTTATGTGTAACATTAATTGTATATATAATTATATATATATACAACTAAAAACACAAAAAAAAACTAACACTCATGGTATTGATCATTTCGGTTGGAAACGTTAATCATATACATATATATATATACATATATACACACTTTAACACATAGAAAAGAACACTGAAAGACACTACAGAACTCACTTCAAAGAACTTCTGAAGTGAGTTCTGTAGTGTCTTTCTGTGTTCTTTTCTATGTGTTAAAGTGTTTATTGTCCACACGGACCTTTCATTATATATATATATATATATATATATATATTGTGTGTGTGTGATATTTAATGTTTATTAATTATGAATATTTTTAGTTATGTTTAGTTATGATTTTGTACAACTATAATCCTTGATAATGGTCAGTGAGTACCGAAACATGTCGGGCTATTTACATAAAAATTTTGGACTACTGATCTATCTTGTACCACAAACATAGAGAAAGTGTATTAGAAAAATTGAGTGGCTCAGAAGAAAAGTGGTGAAATTAAAAATAGGCATAGCATTTAACAAGATATATATATATATATATATATATATATATAAGCCGTTTATTTTGAAAGTGGCAATATATATTTATATTTATTTATTTATTTACATTTATTTATACTTACATTTATTTATATTTATATATTTATTTATTTATATTACATAAAATTACATAAATTATCAATAAAAGTTGCACTTCAGAAAGAAAACTTTATTAGGGCTAATTCCATTTTCCAAAAAAATTTAGCTAGCTATTTAAATAATTACATTTTTACGTTATCTTTACCTTTTGCAGCAAATTGTACAAAATTTATTTAAAATTACTAAGAATTTTTATAACAAAAATTAGTTGATAAATAAAATGACAATGTTTTTAAATTTTGTAAAACGCAAACCCTTAAATATCTCGATTTTAACATAAATGGAATTAGGCCACTTTCAAAATAAGCGGCTCATATATCTTATTGACTGAACAGTTAAGAGCAGAATCCACAAAACAATGAGACTTCTATACTAGTAAATATATATATATAACTAAAAATTACATAAATTACATAAAATTACATAAATTATCAATAAAAGTTGCACTTCAGAAAGAAAACTTTATTAGGGCTAATGTTTGAACTGTTGTTGGCAATATCGATTGCGATAAGTGGTTTTTCACACATTAATTTTCTCCTTTAAATAGCCTTCAGTAAAGCACATTATTGATTATCTGATATTTATTCCGAAAAATACTGAATTAAAATTGAAATGGTCCTTGGTTGTTTATGATTGAACAGATGGCACTCTGATACCAAGGGAAAACCTCCAAGGGAGTAGGAGGTTGTACCTGTCGGCAATAGGACAATGAGTTGTGAGGCCCTCCCGTCTGCTGCTATCATGGCACGCATTGTTTCAACTCCCGGAACTATCCCCTTGCTTCCTACCAACACACGCACACACCAACACAACCATCTACCTTTGTTTGCTCGCACAAACCATTACTGGGTCACTGAAAGAAAACTCCCCGTGAATAACACTCCCATTGTAAATGAACATAATCATTTTCATAATAACAGAATTCCAAATACTGATAACCAGGAATATAATTATTATCAATATAATCCGAAAATAATTGTAGAAAGGTCACCATTTGCAATTTTTGGTGCAATAATTAAATCCGCTAAACACCTTGATCAATGTATACATAGGGAACAAACTCTGTTAAAAAACATATTAAAATCACTCCATAAATCTGTCGATACAATGGTTGTATCTATTCAAAAAAAATGACATATATTAAGACAAATTACACACTCAAATCTTTATTCTGCTTAAAATATAACTTGATTTTTCTATAAAAGATGGTATTAGCATAAGCAAAAAAAGGTTGCTAACCTAAGGCAGTTTCTTAATATTCGTTTTACATTGGAATATATTTTAATAATTTGCATAGAAATTTAGAAATATACTTGGTTAATTCATGTTGAAAAATACAATAGTACCTCTTGAGAAAACTATTATTATATTATATTTTATATCGTAAAAATAACACCTGAATGCTTTTTTAGATATGACATATATATTAATGGTTAACGTCTAAACAACAATAAGAAATAAGAAAAAATACTAACTTATAACTAAATATTTTACTCAATATATATATTTTACTTTTGAGTATATCTATTTATAAGCATGTATTCTTTTTGTGTTTACGAACACAATTATTTTTGAGTCAAATTGGAACATGGGAATGTTACATTTTTTACTCATAAGTCCTCTTTAAAACTCCATATGTATATAAGACATTAAAATATGTAAAATGAAAACCATATTCTTTTTTTGAATATATTCCAAGCAATACTATGAGACGAAAGCTTGATGCACAATGGATGAATGATTGAATCGAATAGTTTCCCTAACAATAAAATTATTAGATTTCAAATTCTGACATTAACAACTTTGCTACTCTCATTCAATAGTTACATTAATATTAAAACAGTCGCTTTTATGAATCAGACTCCAATTTTATAAACTTTTTGGTTCCATTCAACAACATTTGTTAAAACAAAAATAATATTTATTATAAAAATACTGTTAATAAAACCTGTAAAATGTACATATGTACAAACTTTTCAAGCTTAAAAATGAGAATTATTGTTAGAATTATTACTGATTTACTTTCGTATAAATTATATACTATATTTTTACAATCACAATGAAACTTATCGTGAAAGTAATAAATATTAATATTGGTTAATAATTAAATATGGATCCAATTAATAATTATTACTCGATATTATTTGGAAGAAGGTATTATTTTTTTAAAAGAGTTTAATTAAATTTTTTAAAAAAATATATATTTATAATGTGGTGGTTGTAAGCAGTTGATAGCTCGGGCCATATGTTTTCCCTTCTGTTCAAGCTACGGGCACTTTTATTAAAAAGTATTTTTCTTCTCTACTTTTTCTATCATCATTTAGTCTACTTTCATATTTTAATGAAAACCTTCGTAGTTCGAGTGTATTTTTCTGATATTTTGCCAAACACGCCCCCATATTTCTACTCAAGCCAAACAAATCGAACAGAGCTGATGTTGTAGCAGATGTGTCTCATCAATCCCAGCCCCCTACTCCACCATACCCTCCTTATCACACCTCCCTATTTATCTTAACACCTCTCTTCCACTTCCCTTAACTACTTCTATCAACTAGATTGCACTTAGGTTAATGCCTTTTTATGTTGTGTTCATAGCTTTTACTATGAAGAACAAGCCATTTGGTTAATTAGGGTGAAACATACATTTGCCTTCCACGCTAAATCCAAATGCCTCGGTTTTAATAGCATTTTCCTCAAAAAAAAAAAGTCGTTAAAGCAATATAACTAAATCTAACATAAACAATTCTATAAAATCTTTACGATGAGCACCCAATCGCAGCCATTTATTCTGACTCACTGCTGGATTTAATCACTAACTTGAATTAATTTGTTTAATACAATTTTATTCTTATTTTGGTTAGATTTCTATTTAATTTCCTCCTAAATTTATTTTTATATTTTATTTCATTTTTTATATCATTACTTTGAGTAAAGTATGTAACAAATTATGAATAAAAAAAAAAACACATTTTAATATCTGGACTACTATCCTTCACATTGGAGAGTATAATAAAATATATGGTCGTTTGACCTTTGCTTGTATTGATTTAAGCATTTCATTGTTCTTACATATTATATTAAATCTTGAATATCTCCTTTCTTTAGATTATTCATAATAAGCTTTAAAACAAGGATTATATTTGACTCTATTCTGGGAAAAAAAGTTTTCAGTTAATATAAAGAAATTCAATATGTACAGTAGTTCAATATACTAGGTGATGGTTTTAGATTTACTGATACATTGGCCTTTGTGGTTATGACGATTTTCTAATTTTATTCGTAGTATTATAATTTTATGTAGAGTTAACTCATAAAATTTCATAAATATACAGTTAGCCGTTTATAGAAAAAAAAAACCAAACATTTTTTGAAATCATTAGTACTACCATATACCATATACTGGTGTATGTAATTTCAAAAAGCAATAGTGTTCTGCTTATACCCTCATAATATTCTATTTTTAGTTTTAGTTTCGTTGGGTTCCGTTGAAAGGCGTGACCTGTATCCTGTCTAAAATCTTACAAAAGCAACCATCAGCCAAAATATTTACATTCCTTATCAAAACGGTCCTTTTCAGTTATTTAAAAAATTAGGAGATTTCTTCATATAATTTAGCTATCAGTTTATAAGAAACCAAAAATTAAAAAAAAAGTCTTTACGGACCTCAAACAAGAAAATCCGTCTAAATCTCAAGAGTAAATTTTTTCTTGATAACTATACATTACTCATTATAAAATAGAAGAAAATTTCAAGTTTGCTATGTCAATTTCTGTAATTTTTGAGATAATATTTATACACGGTTCTCACTACATGCATTACTAATATATAGAATCAAATCTTTTCTCTATTATAAGGCAAGATCAATTTCTTTTATTTGCACTACACATTATTGTTTAAATTATGTAGTTAAAGTGATAGCAATTATTTGATAGTAATAGTCTTATTATTATTATTATGATTTTCTAGAAAAAAAAGTGACAAAAAAGCAAACAATTTCATTTTATTGTTAAAATTATGTACTTAAATTGTTAGTAATAGTTAATAAGAACCTAATGGTAATTGATAAAGATTACTGTTTTTTAAAATAATGTAGAATACATTATTGTTAGTTCATATTAAACGGAATGCCAAATATTTAAATAAATTAAGTTCTCTGTTGGTTCTTTTTAGTGTATGTGCCACCGAAGCGACCACAAAAAAAAAATTTAAGTTGCATTCATATTTATCATGATTTGATGATTTCATTCTAAAAAAATTATTAACAATTAATTCTAAATTAATTAATAAAAATTAATTCTAAAACTAATTAATTAAAAAAGTATTAGTTCATTGAAATATAGATTCAATATAAATGGAGTAGTTATATAAAATAAAGTCTGTAAATACAAACTCTATTTATCTATATATATAATAAATTAAGTAAGTATATCATAAAGATGTTTATAAATGCAAATAAAATATGTTGATATGTAAAGTACAGATGTTAAAACATATATATTTTTTTTAAATACTTTGAACGAAAAGCCTGGCAAAGGATTTGTTAGTTTTATTTGTTTGCTCATTAAAAGATGAGGTTGCTGGTTGAATGTTTCATTATTGAATCTCATTGACCATGTTGCACTTTATTAAACTTTAATATTGATTAGGTTTTACAAGAGTTTCTGTATTTGCGTATGATTGACGAGGCTAATTATGCGCTCTAACACGCCTCATAATCTACCATACAGGTACAGTGAAATTATTCATCAATTACGCATTAGCATGTTTGATGACTGTGTTACACATTCGACAGATTGCTTGACGAATGGATATTTAATGCTATATTCATATTTGATTTTAACAGAAGTCATACCTGAAACTCTGACGGGTCATTGTATCCAGCCCGGCTTGAGCCCCGAAGAACTAGAGTCCTGTTCAACAAAACATATTCAACATGTGTTATTAATATTAAAATTTCATTGACCTGTGCATATTCTAAGAAATCCTTTTTATTTTTCTTAAGGCATAATCAAGAAGTTAGTTAAAAAAAAGAACAGAAAGTATATAAAAAAATATCTGAATGAGGAGTTCACAGTACCCTTTCAAACGTTATACCTATAAGCAGGGTATGCACCATTAATGAAAAATTTATGTCATTCATTTGAGTCCCATCCATTGGAGTTCTGATCCATGGCTTGTTATATTTTTAGCACTAAAGAAATTGAAATGCTTTTGATGAAGTATTTTCTTTTTATTGTAAAAATATCAATTCAAAACTTAGTTCTGGAGGTGTATGAGTATAGGAAAAACACATAGAAAAACCAAGACTACATTCCGAAGGTTTTTCTGAAGAAATTTCAATTCTGAAGGAAAAAGGCTGTTATATCCTCCTGTCACTTCAGCATCCACAAATGTAAGGCTCAGTATGCAGGTAGGCATTATCTACTCTAGGTATTGATATTCCATAATTAGAACGATCACTGAAAATGACTGACATTGAAAGATTACAAATACCATCTCCAGCGCATATTAGTAGCAATATAAGAAGATACCGTCTGAAAACAGTGTGCACTTCACCAGTGAAATTAGGAATTGAATGCCTGAGACTTAAATGTTTAGTGCCATTTACTCAATTCCATGTGACTCAAATGTTTGGGACTTATTTACTGGGATTTAAATTACTGGTTTTTAAAGGACTAGAACATAAATAACTGGGAATGCAATGGCTGGGACACCACTACGACCACCAAAGAGATTTTTTTCGGTGCAATGTTGCACGTTGGGATCAGACAGTTCCAAGCCAGAGGCTTTCACCTGCTTGTCTGTTTGTCCTACTTTAATTGGTTAGGTCTGTCGGGTAACTGTTTGTGGTGAGATCGTGGTCGTATGGTCTTAGAGTCTAAAGTCGTGAGCTATCTAGATATGATTAGTCGAAGGAGGATTGGTTTCAGTGAATTTGATGTAAAAGTGCTCTTACTAGTAGGTTAGAGTTTATGGTAAGGCTGGGACACAAATTACTGATACTTATGTACCGGGACTCCAATATTGGAACCAAGGCTCTGTGACTGAGACTTAAATGACTGACTCAATTGGATAGAATCTAAATGACTGGGACCCAATGGCGGGTATATAAATGACTGAAACTGAAACAATCGTAACTCAAATGACTGGGACTTAAATGACCGAGATTTGAGACTCAATAACTGAGACTTAAATGACTGTTACTCAAATACTTACATGACTGGGACTAAAACAACCGGACCAGAAAAAATATCAGTTGAGAATAATTTCGTTTATTTTTTGGGTTATCACCGTCGATAGATTGTGAACTCAAGATCAGAGGCACAAACAGATGCTGAAAAAATGAACGTCTTTGTAGCGGGTTCCATAAATGTACGATTTAATTTTCACGTCTATAGTCTGTAATAGCATATGTCGAATGTATAGTATTTTAAAAAATCGTTTATGTACTTTTATACAACAGAGATAGGTTTTACAAGATATGTGAATTCAGGTGAAGGAACTTGGAGATGGACCATGAACAGTGATAGTGAAGTGGTTATGAAACTAGAACTAAATTTCCTGCCACTAGTTATAACACGCTGGTTTGTAGACAGTGGACACAACTGTTTGAGACAGGGGTGCTTAATATAATTCTAACAGCGGCTTAGAAACCTAATGGACTTTAGTAGGGTTCTAGACTTCAGTTCACTCCTCCCTAACATGACATTTCTAATGTCATTACCAGTAAATGTAATAATGTGTCTATAAAAAAAACTGCAGTTTAATATGTTATTTACCAATAATGTTAAACTTTCTTAGAATTAATTCTTATATTCAAAGTGCGTGGGTGGGTGGGTGCGTGTGTTAGCATTGCTTGTTACCACGCTACGGTCCAGAATCTTTGATGGATCAAGTTGATATTTTACACAAAAATGGGCCCCATAAAGACGAAGATCCCTATTGTTTGGGAAGAATTATGCATGATGGAAAAGTCACTTTTTTTGCCAAAAACCGTTTTTTTTTAAACATTTATTTCTCCTATACTGATAACCTTAGAGTTTTGAAATTTTGACATTATCTTTAAGGTTACAAATGGAACAAACGAAAAATATATTCAGAATTTTAAATCAACAGGAAGTATTTTTTTTTCAATAAAATGTACAAATTTTGACTTATAATTCAATCTCAAACCTTGTGAGAGCGATACAAGCCATACTGTTTGACGGACAAACATGAAACTATGCCTAATAATAGAACATTATGTGTAAAATGAATTGAAATATTTTTTTTCAAAATTACATTCGCTAAAGGGGCATTACAGTACGATTTACGTTTTCAGAAAAGTTTTTTTGACGCTAAACGGCTCATTTAAAAATAATGAAAATTTGACCAAAAATGGAACAAAAATTTAGCAGTTCATAAAAAAAAATTCATGAAGTTCCAATTATGGGAAAGAGCAATAACGCTATAAAAACTGTTTGTTTATCTTAGACTAAGAGATCACCTGCTATACTTGTCGAATTTTTTATATTTTTTTTCATTGTTTACATTGACTTAGAAATTTTTTGAGCGATTCCACTGAGATAAAATTGATATTTATAAAGGAACAATTTAAATTGTTTATTGACTTATATGAGATGTAAGAGGAATAATATTGTGCAGGAAAATGATAACACACACTCAGAAAAAATTCGTATATATGTTATTTGATAAAGGGGAAGGAAAATGATCTTATTAAATACTAAGAAGCCATAAAATTCAATGTATAATAATTCTGTAAAAAACCAAAAATGTAAAAGATAAACTAAAATTGAAATCTTTCGTTTAGAGATTTATAAATGTAATTATCGTACATCTTTAATTATAAATCACCTTAAAACAACATTTTCTTCGCTGTTTATGATGTTTTTCAGAGAAAAAAGGGTATTTTCCTGTTTTAAATTTGAAAATTTTAGTTTAATATTCGATGTTGAAGGATGTCAAGTAACGATGTAAGAAATCCACTGGCTATTTGAACAATAGCCATGTTCTCTTGTAGGAGAATATTTTGTTTCTAGAAATGTTCACATGGGTTTTTCAAAAATGTTATTACTGCTGTAGTTATACTGATGAAATTATTTGCATCAGCTGTGTGATATACAAAAATAAGCTTATATATTGATATGTCCTTCAATCACTATCTCTACTACCTCAGGAATAAAAGACTAATAATCATATCCCATTTAGATGTTTACATTATGCCTAAAAGAGACGTTATATATTACATTCTCATGAAATTTGATATTAAGTTACTTATAGTAAAGTTGAGTGTAGCCCACTCCAGATTTTTTTATGTTATATTCAAATTGTTCTTTTTTAACAGTTTATTTGCTCAATCTTTCTAAAATGTTAATAGAGCAAGTTTTTCACTTTTTTTTTTTTTTTTTTTGTCAAGTAAAAGTAATGAAGTTATTTCACGGATATACTGCTTTACTTATCAAAATGACTGGTTTGAAAGTTTACTCATATGTAATAATGTTCTTTAAGTACCCAGATGGCAGGGAAGTTAGGGGTTGGGGGTGCAAAGATGTCAAAATAGGTCTTAGGGACTCCCAAGCAAACAATTGTTGCAAACTCTGGTTCTAGAAATACCTAAGTTATAAGATAATACAGTAGTTTTCCAGTAAGCTATGTGATACTGACTCATATTGGGAAGCCTGATAGTAAAGCTATCACATAAAGTGACAAATCAAACCAAAACACACAGTGGATATAATATTACATATACAATACAAATAATCTAGGGAATATTTACAGTACATTACAAATACATAAAAATAGTAAAGATACAACTTCATGAAAATTAATACTTATTGTATACTTTTTTGGTGAAAATACAATCCGAAACGGCGAAATAAAATTCAATGTAGATGAAGAAGTATAGAAAAATTAAAAATACACACATACAGCTAATTTTCGTCAGCTAATTGGTCGTCAGGAGAGATGAGAGAAGACAACCAAGCACACTGGTACAGAGACCAAACCGATTTACCGTAAATGTGAACTGTAAATATAAATTTAATCTGTACCAGTGCACTTTGTTTCTCTCTCTTATCTGTCCTGACGACGGTTCAAACTGAAAATTAAGGAATGAAAGTGTATGTTTGTAATTCTTCGATGTTTCGTCTTCACATTAAACTTTATTTGTTCATTTCAAATCATATTTTTATTCAAAAAGTATATAAATAGATTATTAGTATTATTAAATAACGTCCCATATTTGGCTTCTATCTGTATCTTATATGATTCTCCAATTTCCTAATTTCCTTCCCCGTGTCTTCGTTAAAACTGTAAAACTTATCACCTATATTACAAGTCGACATGTTTCAAATGTACCACATACATCATCAGGACAATAATATGCAACAAGTGGCTTAATAAGTTTATATATTGTAGGGTAAAAAACTAATGAAATAGTCTCCACATATAAAAATTTAATGATATAAACAACGCGTTTCGAACACGTAGTGTTCTTCCTCAGGCATTAACTAAAAAATACAATGACACCAGATAGTTATCTATAGTACAAAGTAAATAAGTACAAAAATTAATTTTAAAATAAAATAAGGAAGAAAGTACGAACCTAAGGGTGAGTGCCTCTGAATAAGACTGACTGGTAATGGAATGGACATGGGTGGGGGTATAGGGTACATCTGTTTCTTATTCGAAGGCAGGTACATTTCATTGTAATTTTTTTTTCTCTCTTAAAAGTTAGGCTGAGTCTTAACATTTTCTTTTAAACTAAGTGTAGGTCATACATTCGAAGTTTATACATATATGTATATTGATAAAAGTGTCGACCGTGGAATAGAAACAAAACTAAAGTTTATCGCGACTCAGTCAGTTCTTCAAGTTCAAATTAAACTCTCAATGCCAACATTCCGGTTTTTATATAGTTTTGTTTTAAACTTTAACCGATGAACTTTAGTTTTGTTACTAATCCACGGCCGATACTTTTATCGATATTTATATATTTTGGGATAATAAATATGGGTTTCTATGAGGATACAAGAAGAACATACGGATGTGATATGAGCTAGTTAAAAAGGTTTTAAATATAAACCGAAACTTTGTCATTGAAAGTTTGATTTGAACCTGAAGGTTTGACCGAGTCCCAATAAACTTTAGCATTGTATATATATAAGTTATCTTTTGTGTCCTAAATCGACTGTGCCAGTTATCTTTTGGGTCGAGTGGAAGGCTTTGTTTAAAAAAATAATATTTATTAGGACACAAAGATTAATTAATATTTTAAATATACTGTGTATGAACAATGTATTTTACATACACAGGGAAGTCTGAGAGAAATACCACATGGAGAGTGTCACAATTACAATTGTCAGTCTTTATTAATAAAAGGAGCTTTGGCCAAACCAGACTATGTTGATGCTACGTAAAGTATCAGATCCTGACCGTCAAACAGGTGGACTGGAAAACAGGCTGGCTTCAGAGGTAGATCGTGGTGGTCCAAAAGGTCCTAGGGTAGACTGACGAGTGGCAGCGTCTCCGTTGGCTTCTCAAGTTGATCTTCAAAGAGGGTGGTGCCAGACGCCTATTTTATGGGGTTTATTGGGCGAGTCAGCGTTGCTGACTCTTCATTGGGAAATTAGGCTAGACGTCAGAGACGGGCCTTACGCCACTTGGCCTACTTGAACTGCAAAGATAACTCCTCCGCCCTTAGAAGGGAGCACCGCCTGGTAGGGTGACCTCTGGGGGTAAGGGGTTTGATCTCGCTGCTGGTACAGGTGTGGTTAATTTCCACAGTGCCGCTAGGTTCTTTCTGTAAAAGAATAGGATAAGTCCTAGTATTAACAATAGCACGTATAAAATTCCTGACCATACGCTTGGGATGTGGAGGTTGTACTTGGTGTCACGTTCTTGTATAGTTGCTTTTGTTACTTTGCAACTTAGTTAGGATATCCTTCTCACAATCCGTTGCTTGATGTACCTCTTCGTTACAAAGAAATATGCTACCTCCTGTGCACAATGCATCCAATGCTAAAATTGAACTGTCATCTTTCAAGAAATACCTATTCTCAGTCAATACGGTAACATAATTTCCATTTACAATAACAGGTATTGATATTAGTTTAAAATATTGATATAGTTCTTTTGAATACAAAGGTATATCTAAAAAGAAAATTATTCGACCATTTTTATTTTGACAGTTAACGTTAATTAGCGATTCTAAGAATAACATATTTTCTTCCTTTAGCTCTACTGGAAATTCACCTGGCATGCTATATGCTTTAATTGTTTTTAATTCTTGATGCAATTGCCATGGTGTGATTATGCTAGGGTGAAGTGTGTGTAACTGTTCATTCTTTGTGAACTTAGTGTTATAATTTTGTTAATAGTTTTTAGTTATAATAATGTAGTATACGTCCTATCAATCAATATTAACTTAGTATGTTTTAACGGAAAATATTTTGACATTGTGGGTTATGTTTTTGATGTACTGGGTTTGTCCAGCGAAGATAATTGACCTGAAACATTTTGGATTTATACGGTTGTTTGCGAGGCCTCTTAATATTACTTAAGTGTATGTGCTCACGTGTATTGTAGTATTGTGGTTCTATGGAACCGGTTTTTAATTTTCGATTTATATGTTCAATAGTTTCTTTTTTATATTTATTTTTTGTCTTACTTTGTTTTTGTTTGTTCTCAATAAATACTTCCTTCGGTATTTCCGGTAGTGTTTCCCGTTTTTTATTTAGTGTAGAAATGTTATGTTCCTTGTTTTTGGTTAAAGTTTCGTTAATTTTCTTGTACATCAGTTTTGCTTTGTAGCGATGTTTTGTTATGTAATCATTTACGGGTTGTTTCTCTAGGTCAATGCCTAATGCTGACGTGTCATCTATGTGTCCGGTCTCTGGTGGTATCACGATGCGTTCTTTGACTGGAGTTTTATTTTTCTTGTCAGCGGTTCTAAATTGAATGGGGATTTTTTGTAGGGGCGTTATTAATATATTGTCAATTAAGTCAATTCGGGCTTCTAATAGTTTCAAGTTGTCTAGTCCTAATAGTCCGTCAAAAAAGGTGTGAAAGTTAAATAAGTGGAATTTAAGGGTCAATTCTTTACCAACAAATATGTTTTTACTTGGAATTGAAACACTGTATTTTTGTATTGATGTACCATGAGGAGAGGTTATTTGACATGGGTCTTCTTTTATTAGTTTTGGGAAATATTTTTGTGCGACTTTGTCAGTAAAAAATGATTTCGAACTACCCGTGTCTATAAGTATTTTTAAATCTGTGTGTGGTAATATAAAGTAAGGTAAAATGCTATAATCATTGTTTAGGTTCATTATCTGTGATTTCACTCCGAGGCTGTTTCCTCTAAAAAATTTACTTTTTTCTTCTACGTGTGGTTCTGTTTCGTTTGTGTTAGTGTCCTTGTCATCTAAGGTGTAAATATCATTTCTCATTCTGTTAGAAGTATTCCTAGTCGATATCGACATAGGTGTTGGTTTGTATGAGTTTTCTGAGCTTCTGTGAGTATGTCCACTAATGTTTGGTGTAGGCCTTCTTATGTGATGGCCGTAAAAATTTGTTTGCTCTGGGTATTGTCTCTTTGTATATTTGTTAAAATGTAGTGGTCTTAGTGGTTCGTTGTAAGGTTTTTTAATATGTAAATGTTTAACGTTACTATTTTGTACCACAGTTAATTGAAAATCGTTCGATAGCATGTTTAGTGCTTCGCTTAGCGTTCCTGGGTTCTTGGTGCGCATTAAAGAACCTATGGGTTCTTTAAGACCCCTTAATAGGACTCTCAAGGCTAATTTTCTGCAAAATTCACAAATGATTTCAGCATGATCATCCTTTATGGATGTTTTCCAATGCGATATTTGTAAGTTTAACATTTTTTGGACGCGGTCATAGAATCTAAATGGATCCTCGCCGTGATTTTGTTTTAAGGCTGAAATTTCTATTGCTAACGTGAACCCGTCTCGCCTATCTTTGTAACTATTCAACAGTGTGGATTTTAATTCTGTCCAACATGTGATCCTGGCATTATTCACTACTTCTGCTGCGGAACCTTTAATTTTTGCCATGATACTGAACATTAAAAACTCGTTTTGGAAATTATCCTTATCGTCTACATTATAGAAGCGATTTACGAGTTTCTCGCAGATTTCAATAAATCTAGGGAAAAGTGAGGCTTCTCCAGAAAATTCAGGTATCATATCAATATATTCTTTCCTTAAAGTTTCTGCCATGTTGTATATGTGTGGTGTGGTATGACAAAAAAAATGTAACAACAAAACAATAAAAATTAAATAAATTTACACAAAGGAATTCAATATGTTTGGTCAAATTATTTTTTTGAGAATAATATTCAATAATAATTCAGAATAATAATATCAAAAAAAAAAATTTTTATTTTATAGCTTTCTTGAAGAGAAGAAAAGTATTTAATTATTTTCAATAAAATTGAATGATATATCAATATAATAATTTTTCTTTATAACTTTCTTAAAGAAAAGTTTTTACTATTCACAATAGAATTCAATAATACTTTATTTAAAGTATAAATGGAAAAAAATGCTTCAATATTAACAATCCTAACTTCTGTATAAGACAGCTCAAATTTTAACAATAAATGGAACTGTACTCACAGGATGTAGGTGATTTCAATCTGCATTATTCCACTTCTCGTGCCTTAGGATCTTCGTTGGTGATTCTCTTCTTTGGAATTCTTGTGACCAACTGTGTCCTGTATCGACTGCGCCAGTTATCTTTTGTGTCCTAAATCGACTGTGCCAGTTATCTTTTGGGTCGAGTGGAAGGCTTTGTTTAAAAAAATAATATTTATTAGGACACAAAGATTAATTAATATTTTAAATATACTGTGTATGAACAATGTATTTTACATACACAGGGAAGTCTGAGAGAAATACCACATGGAGAGTGTCACAATTACAATTGTCAGTCTTTATTAATAAAAGGAGCTTTGGCCAAACCAGACTATATTGATGCTACGTAAAGTATCAGATCCTGACCGTCAAACAGGTGGACTGGAAAACAGGCTGGCTTCAGAGGTAGATCGTGGTGGTCCAAAAGGTCCTAGGGTAGACTGACGAATGGCAGCGTCTCCGTTGGCTTCTCAAGTTGATCTTCAAAGAGGGTGGTGCCAGACGCCTATTTTATGGGGTTTATTGGGCGAGTCAGCGTTGCTGACTCTTCATTGGGAAATTAGGCTAGACGTCAGAGACGGGCCTTACGCCACTTGGCCTACTTGAACTGCAAAGATAACTTATATATATATATATATATATATATATAAAACTTGAAATGGTCCAACAGGACTACTAGTTAACACATGAAAGAGAAAAAACAAATAAAGACACACACAAAAGACTCACAACGATATTTCGACAGTCGTCGTCATCGGGTAGAAGTAGTCCCTTTGAGTAGCTGAAGCTAACTTTTTTTTTTTTTTTTTCAAGTGGATGTGAAGCCAGAAGCGGAGGAGGTTCATTAGAGGAGAAGGGTTTGAATTTAGAGAGGGAAGGGTGTATTTTAGGGTTGGGGGCGACGGGTCTACTAGCACGTGTTTTCCAAAAGTATTTCCAACGTAAGGACCTACAGAACATTTGTAGGTCCTCTAAGATTTTAATATGATAAAAAAGCTTTGAGTTAGCTTCAGCTACTCAAAGGGACTACTTCTACCCGATGACGACGACTGTCGAAATATCGTTGTGAGTCTTTTGTGTGTGTCTTTATTTGTTTTTTCTCTTTCATGTGTTAACTATATATATATATATATATATATATATATTGGACTAATCAATCTCCTACTTTGATTGGTCAATATATATATATTGAAAAAGACGAGCCAATCCCTTTTACGTATTACTTTGGGCACTTCTTATTGGTTGTGGGTGTTTTTTCGTTAAACACGTTTCTCCTTAGCACACTCCGTCTGCTCGGCCGCCTCAGCCTTCACTCCAGGAGAGGGCTCGCAGTCCCTACTTAATTTTCCAATAGAGTTGGATGAAGGTCTTGGCGTCCTGGCTTGGAAGTGTACCTCGTCGAACTCGGTGTTTACTATGGGCTTAGTGGAGCTTAGTGTGTGAGTGAGTGAATGTGTGTGTGTGTGTGTATGTGTGGTGTTTCCATATATATATATCACTATGTTTTCTTTTTTATAGAAGTTTGGTCGACCTTCAATAATACAACACCTTTAAGCCAACATTTCGTCTACATTTGTAGACATCTTCAAGGCTACATGAATACAGAATTTAAATACAATAATATGAAAGGTAATTATATTACATTACTTAATATAATTACTTTTGTTATATAATATGTATATAATATAATGAAATATTATATAAATGTAATATAATTACATTACAATTACTTTTCATATTATGTAATTAAATTCTGTTTTGATGTAGCTCTAAAGATGTCTACAAATATAGATGAAACGTCGGCTTAAAGATGTTGTATTATTGAAGCTAGACGAAACCTCGATAAATAAGAAATATAGTGTTAAATATATGTGCTCGAGATAAGGAAAACATTCATATATATATGTATATATATATATATATATATATATATATATATATATATATATATTGTTAAAAGTAGCAGCAGCTTCTGCTCTCACGATTTTTGAGCTGGTGGCCTCGATCTTGCGAGCGATTCTTCTATCTTGTGGTTGGAGCTTCCACATCAATTGTCCAAGGGACATCAATTCATACGAGCTTTCGACTATAATTACGGACTATTATTATGACTATAATCGTCGGGTAAAATCTTCTTCTGGAAGGATGCTTATATGAACTTCCTTATTGGATGTGATTTTTGATTGGTCCAATATAAATTTCCTTAGTGGATGTGATTTTTGATTGGTCCAATAAACTTGCCTTATTGGTTGCCTTATATATATATAATATATATAAGGTGGAATTGAACAGGAATGACATCCTGTGAAATCTTTAAATATTTTAAAAATTTGAATTTTTAAATAAATATTATAAATTTTTGAAATATGTAATAAAAAGAAACAAATTAGAAGAAGAAATTTAGAGATTTTTTTATAATGTGTCTTGTTGTGAAGGGGAAATAAGAAATATTCTTTTTCAGATATGCACTCTTAATCCTTCTTGTATCGTTTATAATTTACGAAAACAAACTGCGTACTTATTCTAAATAAAATAACCAATTACCATATAATTCATAAAATACGAAGGCTAAAAAAGATTAATATTATATTTTTAAATTGTATAATAAATCGAGCAAAAAATGAATTTGGTCAGGACAGAAATCAAGGCAGGTCAACAGAGATATCAACCATCGGAATTGGATGTCAACAGGGGTGAAGACCACTTCTGCTCTATCTACAACTGGGCTCCAGTTATTGAAAGAAAAAAATTGGCTACCGTACCCTAGAAGGTGTTCTATAAAATATCCTTCAACATAGGAAATAGGTTAAAATGATTTAGTTTTAATTATACCGATAATGAAACTGTAATCTATTTAATATTCACTTTTCTTGTCCGTGCCAAATTTTTATTGCTTCCCTACACCCATTCAAAGTTAACGCATGAACATTTAAACATAACATATTACTATTAACTTACAACATATTAACATAACATAACTATTACTTATTGAAAATAACTCTATGCTTTATAATTAAGCTTTACACAGACCATTAGAGAAATATTTATATAGTTATTTACCGATCTTTTGCAGTTTTTCTCAGAAAATAGCAAATACAGGCACAGCAAACTTCGAGTTAGCTCTAAAATTATATTTGCTAAAGGGGCGTTACAGTACGATTTGTGTTTTCAGAAAATGTTTTTTTGACGCTAAACGGCTCGTTAAAAAATAAGTTACGTTATGAACCAGTTGATGTGGTCTGGAAAAATAATTTATAGACAGTTACTTCTGATAGAATAATAACAAAGTATTTAACAAATACATATTTAAAGAACACAACACATAACTCACTTCAATATTTGGATCTCATCATCATGAGAAGAAGGAGGTGAATTTTTTTGATTACTTCTCCTTCTTTGCTTGTGGTTATAGACGTCTTATTTTTTAACTATTTTGTCTTCTATTTCATTCTTTATTTTTTTTTAATTTTTATTATTTTTTAGTTATTTTCATACGACTAGTATGTTGGCAGTACTACTTTTTACTAGGCCGTACGCGCTGCATGCTTAGTTGCTGTTTTGCAGACCAACAGAACTCATCTTCTTCTACCCCCTTCTCCTGATGACGAAGAAGTCAAAATATTGAAGTGAGTAGTGAGTTGTTTCTATGTGTTCTTTTATTCTGTCGTGTGATATTTTGCTCTAACGGACTGTCATATTTTAATTTATATATATATATATATATTTATAATATGTTTCACGGTGAATCACAAACACAAAACTAAGGAACAAATAGTCTCCAACCGTCGCTTCACAAGTGCGCTTGGTGTCCCTATCTCAACTCTCCTGATGACGGTTCACCCAAAAATTAGAGACAGTAAGAGTGTTTGTTCCTTAGTTCTGTGTTTGTGATTCACCGTGAAACGTTTGTTGTCTTTTTGGATCGTTTTCCTGTTTACTATATATATTAATGTATTCGGCAGCAAGTCGTCTTTTAAGCATATGGTATTGAATTTAACAGCAGATTCTAAATTCACAATTTTTCTACTTATAGCTTCTATTTTTCTCATGATCTTTTGTGCTGGTGGAAATTGCCAAAGCAAGCTAGCATAAGACATTCAGAAGCCTGGAACACTAAAAAACACTTCACCGGGAATATCTATATTTAATTAACTACTACACTAATATGACAAGCTTTTGGCCCTGTGGGTCATCGTCAGGTTCTTGAACTACTTATATTAACTAAATATACATATTACTTACTATATTGGTGTTTAAAACTTTCATACATGGTGAAAATAGTCCCTACATATAGAAATATAATCGTACAAAACAATGCATTTTACAGTTTTTTACTTTAAAATGGCTTTCCTTTATTATTTTGATCCTAAACAACTTTCTTGAAATCATTTAAAATCAATTAGTACAAAATTACAAAATATAGTTTTTAAAAGGAATCAACATTTTGAGGTCTTTGAGTCTAATTAATAAGTTTAACAAAGGGTTGTGTATGTGTGTGTGCATGTGTTGGTGTGTCCCTTTCCAATATTTGGACTTTACAGTTTTCAAAGGACATTTGCATTCCTGTATAAGGTTCCTTTCTTTTACATCAAAAAAAAAAATCCTAAGAATTTCTTATTGGTAACCTCGTTGCAAACTTTCCTCATAATATATGGCTTATTTAATCATGTAATTTTGATAATTACATTAAAAAAGATTACACTTAATAATTTACCTTAAGAAGTTGTAATAATATTAATACACCCATAGAACGTGTTAAAGGAAACAATTAAAAAAAAAGTATATAGTAAAAAGTAGGATAGTAAAAAAAGTACATGAGAAAAAGCAAAACAAATATGAATATTTCAAACGTAAGTCATTATAGTCTATAAAATTAAGATAGGCCGTCAGATATACGAGTATCAACCCTCGAAAGTTGGATGTCAACGGAGTGAAGACCACTGCAGCTCTCTCCGCAATTGGGCTCCCGTTATTGAAAGAAAGAAATTGTCTTGTATCACTGTTAAAACACACATCCTTGGCAACATAGGGAATGCTTTAAAAAGATTCAGTTTTGATTATAAGAATAATGAAACTGTAATCCATCCAATATTATCATCTAAACAAAATTAAACAATTCTTAATTGTACAACATTATGTTTCAGAGTGTTGAAGAAAGTATTATGTCTCTAACACAAAAAAAAATATTATAAAAAACTTACAACGCGTTTCGAACATTTGATGTTCTTCTTCAGGTTATTTTTGTTTATGTGGAGACATAATATTTTTCTCAATATGATTAAATACCACACTATGACAGATTGCAGAATTAATTAATATTTCAGAGTAGATACTTAAAAAGAGTCTTAGACATTGTTCTAACAGTTTAGAGATTACGTCTGGTTCAAGGAAAGCTAGAGTAATATCATATAAGATCAGTTATTTAAATTTATTTAGTGTGTTATTGGCAATGTCTGACAAACCAAAAGTGATAAGAATTACAACAACAAAAGTGTATGTATCACCTGATGTTATAATTAAGTTTATCAAACAATCACGATATAGTTTTATAAACCTGATAAAATTAAACAGTTATAGAAACTCAACTTATTCAAGAGAGGGATTATAAAATAAGTTTGTATAATATACATCAATTAAATGAAATCGAAAGGAAATGCAAGTATGGTTGCAATTTGAAAATTTAACTTACATTAGATTCAACATTTCATAAAACCACTGGGTTTATGGGAAACTTAATATAAATTGTGACTGGAATTTATTTTTGCTGTTAACAAGGTCTTTATAAAACACTTGGGACAGCGCTTTCAATTTTTCCCCATAAACTTCTTTTAAAATTGGTGACAAAGCCCTTTAGTTATTTTCATCTCAAACAAGTTCTAATTTAACATGATCAATAGAATAAAAACATGATGAATTGATGAAAAAAAAAACCGACTACAAATTGATTCAATTATTCGTTTCCATAAAGATCACATTGAATTACTAAAGAATAAAAAATGAGAGTGGAAAAAAGGGAAAAAAACCCGCAGCCTTTTCTTTCTTGTCCTTAAAACTTTAAAATGCTATTTTCCTTTATGAATAGAAAGAGAGTTGCAAAGAGCAAACCAGATTGTGAGTCTTAAGAGTATTATAACAAGGTTATAAACAATAACTTTTCACTTACATGGCTTTTAAGAAAAATTAGAACACAAATCACTCTTTTCTGACTAACTTAATTGAAACACTGTACTCATAGAAGTTAGAACTGAGATATAGTAACTTTGATTATTTTGTTATTCATTCCACAAAATTTAACAAACATATAAATTCACAGGTGTTGAAGGCTTTGGTTTCATGTGTGTGGTTACAAATATTAATAAATTATATGCATAAAAATATGCATAACAAGCATAAAAATTATATGCTTGTATAACTCTGCATTAATTTTTGTAGAATAATTATTATCTTCTGGTTTTTAAATATGAGGTAATACATGTATTAACTCTTTGTAAAAAAAAAATATTTTTAGATTGTTTTGCATTTTATTGCCTAAAGGTTTAAAAAAAAAATATTTTGAAAACTCAAATTCAAAAATATTTTACAAATCTTATAATCATAACAAACAGCTTATCATGAACTTAAGAAAAACAAACTCCGCTGTCTTTCTAAAAACAAACTTTTTTAGTCTGTTGATCTATTTATTGACTCAATTTCAAAAATATTTTACACACTTTATACTCATAACAAACAGCTTATCATAAACTTTAGAAAAGCAACCTACACTTCACTCTGTCTTCACTTTATTTATGTAAACTTTGAAAATTCACCAAAGGTTTATTCATGTCCTGAAGGTTTGAAACATGTCAACTATAGGAAATATATTTTATTGTGGAGATGAAGTAACCAAAGTGCTATTTAAGAAAAATTGAAAAACTTTTTAAGATACAGGTCTCAGTTATGCCTGTTATCATTTTCAGCTATATATAAATGTAAAAAATTTAAAAAAAATTAAAAACTAAATAATTAAATGTAAAAAGTTATCTTATAATGAACCACATATTTTCTACAGTTTATCACTTTCTCGAGATGTGATCAAGCGTGAAAGAATTCTCAAAACCATATTAAGAAAAGATTTAGCATGGCTACATCAATGAAAAATTAATTCAACAACATGGAAAACATAAGTAACATTAATTATATGAAAAATTCAATAATATATCGATAATTTGATAAAATAGGCGTGTTAAACTGTCTAGTTGAAGGTTTTGACTGGTTAACATTGTTAATTCATTAAAATAATATACATTTAATTTTTTTATAAAATAAATTCTTCCTTCTTTTTATGAAAACGGTTTTAAATAAAACCGAAATACAGACAACGAGAGTTTGATTTTGGAACCCAGAAAATTGGCTGAATCCCGATAACACACGTATTATTTTGTAATATAATCTTTTGTAATAATTATTATAATTATAATATAATATAAATAATTATTATAATTAATTATTTATACTATTATTATTTATAAGAATATAGATCATTACCTTACTCTTTGGTTTACTGAACGAACTATTCTGTAGTTTTTTTCTATTTACTTGTGTAATACTCATACAGTGCTGCTTTAGACGACATATTTACGAACTTTTTTTTTATTAAATTTTGATAACTCAGAAAAATGCCAAAAACTTATGAAAACTACATCCGAAAAGAAATTCAGTTTCAGTGAATGTTATTTAATTATTCATTATTCAGTTATATAGTTTGCTGAGGTTAACAGTGAATGTTATTTAATTATTCATTATTCAGTTTTATAGTTTGCTGAGGTTAACAGTATCCGTTTTTTATTGCATCATTTTATTTTCTAAACATTAATAATTTATTTTATAATTCCCTTCTTTTTTATTTCTTCATAATTAAAATGTTTGTGTTTTCTGAATTAATGTTATGCTTATTGTTAATGATAAAATTGACTAAAGCATAACATATTATTTTTGATATATTATCATACATATTCACTACCAGGTTATTTATTAAATATTGTTTTATTTAGCCTACATATGCTGCATTCAAAAGAAAACAACTTTTAAAAAAAAGATATTACGATTACTCATTAGAATATTTTTAGTAGTGATAAACTCAATAAAATTACTAAGGGCATTTTTACGCTGATTGTAGGCCTTAACCTAAGAAACACATACATTAAGATACATGAAAAAGAGTATCAAAAATATTTTGATCAGATTATACAATAAAAAAAGCAAAAACGAAAGGAATTGGTGAAAATGTATACCATACAAACTAGTTGAAATAGATAAAGGATAGTTTATTTAACTGAAACTAACACTCCACAAAACATATTACATATACTGATTTTTTGCTCATAGTTTGGTGTTTTGTATACTTTTGCTAATATTGAACTAGCCAGGAAATATGTAATGTAGGGATGTCGCTTCATTCATTTATATTGTTAAATAAAATAAAAAAACATCTGAAACATCAGATCTTCCAGGGGTCTCAGGACATATAACAGATATAAACAGTGCAACTTCATACCTGGCTGTCTAAGCTAGGTGTATATTAAAATTACTGTATTTTAACTCTTTTTTTTTTTTTTTTGATTAATTGTTGTTGGGTATAGTAAAATTGATAATTTAGAAGATGGTTTATGAAGCACAGAAACATGTCAAAAACAAATTTGAAAAAGTATAGTGTGAGTATACTTTTATAGTATCATAGTATCATCATATCGTATATTATGATAATCATAGTATAATTATTGATTTGAATAACCTTGAATTGAAGGAAAGATTTTGAAGTTTAAAAAAATATTCAACAAAGATAAGTAAAGTGAAATCGAACTTAACGTTTTTAAATATATGTATTCTTCTATAAATAAAGGTGCGTATAATAATAAGAGAATAGGTATACAAACTAAGTCAGAAATAATCATTATAACAAGGGAACTACTAAAATTGTATGGTACAGCATAAATACATAAAACAAGCCTCTCCACCCAGTAATAAGTTTTGTAAATAGTTCTACCTACGTACCCCGCAAATATAGCAACATAGATATTTGCACATCCACGCATTTCATTTACCATGAATCATGAATACCGTAATTCTTTCAAAATGAAATGTTATGATAGAAATAAAAAAAAAGTTAATAGTATTTTTACACATTATGTTCTATTGAGATCTACACAAAGCATTTTGGTAGACATGTGAAGGAAAACCTAAAAAATGAAAAGGATATCTCAACTTTCAATCTCAGCAATACTTAAAACACAAAATGAATTCAGTGTTGGTATTGAAATACAGAGCATGTATTTAAGGTGACACAAACTTTATTCTAAAAAGGAATTAAACTTGTAAAAATTATAAAAAATAATCTAAAGAACAACCAAAATTAACTCGAAAGTTTATCAAAGTTATTTTTACATCATGCAATACTAAACATAAAATCAAGAGACTAACAACGCTGAACAGAATTCAAACCCAGGTAATACTAATCAACCACACAAAAGTCAATAACCTATATGAGGAATTTTTCACAAAAATATAGCAAGATACTTAAATCAACAAACTTGAAAATTGCATGTAAGGTAAACAAAAGTTTCAATTCATGTATTTTTCTGAAGGAAAAATCACCAATTTGCAAATTCCTCAGAATTATTGTTATATATTCAACTCCTTGATCCAATTCTGATGAAGTATATATAGGCCAAATAAAGCAATTTTTGGTTTTACAAAAATAAAGCAAGTTTTTTTTTTTAAATTAAAGTGAAAACTCTACTCAGGTATGACATTAAATTAAAAAAAAAACAAGTTATACTTTAAACCATCACTCCATAAAAAATAGGCAGATGTTTAGTTTAGAAAAAAAAGATTATAGATTATGAAAACTAATAAAAACAAGTGATTCACTAAACAGTTGAGAGTCAAAATTTAAATTAAGTTAAAATTCATAAACAAGATAGCGGATTCTGCATGGGTTGAAGATACCTCAAGTTGTTAAGACACACAAATGGAGTGCGAGATTCAAAATAAATATTATTTGTTTTAAACGAAAATCAAAGCTTTGTATCTTTGCAAAGAACTGTAGAATATTTTGAACGATTTGCTATTTGTGGGTGGTATATTGGCAAGTTTTTTTTTCACTCTAAATACTAGCGTGTTGTTTGAATTCACCTTTGAAAAAAAAAAACCCTAATAAGGGATCAATTAAATTGAAATATGCACGCAAGCTTCAGATTGTATGCATTACATAGCGACTTCTAATTCTGTAGTTATAATAAAAAAAAAATAAAAAAGTAGCGTTAAGAATTATTTTTTGGTTATTTATGAAATTAATTTTCATTTTTACTTGACTATAAGTTGGGTACAGTGAACGTGAAAAAATTCGATTCTGTTGATATTTAAATTTTTTTTGTCGAACTTAAAAAAATATTATCACTTACATTTTTTCCCTAAACATTTCGAAGTAAAAAAAATACATTTGTGATACTGAATACCCAATATGATTTCTGTATAACATTTTTGAAATATATTGACTTGATATAATGGTAAAGTCACTTTTTATCAAGATTTGTAGAACTTTTAAAAGTTTGGAAGTTGTTAAAGGTTTGAACAAGAGCGTAATTTTCACTTAAGCACCTAGTTAAGCCATGGCATAGTGCCAACAATTCATGGTCAACCATGTGTTGACCAATGTTCATAACTGTGGTAATCAAACTGAAACTGATGAGGTATGATAAACTTTGATATGAGAGTCTGTTTTGAATTTTCATTAAGATAAATAAAATATATTATTCTTTTAGAAATAGTTTTGTAAATAGTTCTATGAATAATTTTATGAATAGTTTTATGAAGAAAATGAGCAAGCTGCCTATCATTGCCAGGTTTGCTTCTTTTCTCCACTGAATCGACGGATGATGCTGGCAACCCTGTCTAGAAAACTAGTTTACTCAATATATTGGGAAGACTTTTAGTTTGCCTATCAGTAAGTAGTGATAAAATATTAGAAATAAATAGATTTATTTTTCATGTTCATTATTGTTACAATAATTTAAATATTGGTTTGCTGTGTAGAGAATAATACACGATAGACATTTTTAAAAAAAAAATGTTAGTTTTGAAACTTTTTGGACGATGTGTTGAAAAATAAAAAAAATTGTTAGTTTTGAAATTTTTTGGACGATGTGTTGAAAATAAAAAAAATTGTTAGTTTTGAAATTTTTTGGACGATGTGTTGAAAAATAAAAAAAATTGTTAGTTTTGAAATTTTTTGGACGATGTGTTGAAAAATAAAAAAAATTGTTAGTTTTGAAATTTTTTTCTTCATCTTCATCAGGAAGATAAATGTGAATCGCTCCAAAGATTGATAACGACTCTCCCTCTTTCTCCCTCTCTCTCCCTCTCTGTATAATATATATATATATATATATATATATATATATATATATATATATATATATCTGACCCAACAGAGTCAGTTGGGTTTTTGACTCTGATGAAGACCGCTTGTTACGGCTTAAGGATCTTAGTCTTTTTTCCCATTTCATATTGTCATTTGTTCATTGATAGTTATTTCACGTGTTTATGTGAAATTTTTATATATATAAAAAAGTTGAATATAGATAAAGAAACACATAAATTAAAAACACTCACTTATAGTATCTAATATCGGTTCATCAGTAGAGATACAGGGAAACCAAGAGCACTGGTACAGAGGCAATTGGAAACAACCTGAAATAAAACATACAATTTTTTATCCTCTCATTAATTTTTTAAATACATTTAATTTATTTTAAGACAAATTGATGATGAATAAATGAAAGTCATCCTCTTTAAAAACATAGTTTTAATTTGAATACGTAACTCATAGTAGTTATAGAATATATATATTTTAATATATTGACATTTTTACATGTTTTGAGTTCTCCTATGTCTGTTTTTCATGTTTTTTTACGATACTTATGTTAGTGTGTGCGCTTGTTTGTATCTATACATAGCATTTTTATGAAATGTTCTTATTAAATACCAAAAAAAAAAAAGAACTTTTTAATATAGATGAGCAGCATAGTTGTTGAGAAATATAGCCTCATAGAAAATACTCTTATTTCCCATTTTATGTTTTAATATAGGTGTTAAATTCTTTTTTTTCGTATATAACTAATTCGAGTGAATTAAAATTTTAATTCGAGTGAAAAAAACCACATATCATGACAACAGACAATTTAAATTTTTCGCGAAAATTTAACATTTTCAACATTAAATTGCATCTGAGAGTTTGTGATCGCAATACGTAGCATAATGAAAAGTATATTGTATTGGTTTGTATATTATATTTAAATTGCCAATTTCTGTATTAATTTGATGTCACCATCCCAAAAACAGAATTAAATAAAAATAATGATACAATCAATAATTAATAGCCATGCAAATCTGTCATCTTTTGTAGTAGATATTTCGTTCTCTATGGATAGCGAATGCAAAAACCCGAACTCATCCTGTAGCTTGGTAGGATGAATGTTTAACAAACGCAATTATTTATTCACAAAATATAACAAGTAAAACTATTTGACCAAGCAATTTGAAAGAATCATTTAAAAGTTTTAGAGACTTTCATTAAAAATGGTTGAAGTTATTTAAAAAAAATATAATGAATTCTACTCTGAGTAATGATTTTTAAATAGTTGAATACTGCTATTTTCGATAACAATTTCTGTATACTTAAAAAGAAGAAAAAATTGGAGTGACTTACACTTTTTTATAGGTAAGAATAATATCTATCCTTGAGAATAAGTTAATTTGTTCTTTTTTTCAATGTTGTTCTCCTGTATAACAGTTTACATGTTATTCCAAGTTGATAGTTTGAGGTTTATTGTTATTTGTGGTAATCAGAATTTTATAAAATATATTATATGACATATTTTTTTAGGGTTACCTTTTCAGAGTAACCTTATTACAATATTTGAAATTGTGATCCTATGTTCTAATTCCCATTTTAATCAACATAACATTATTACTAACCTAAGTTTTCCTGTTGAAAATTTATTTAAAACTGGTAGGTCGTCACAAAGAATTACGCTACATTGTTAAAGATTTTTTTTTCAAATATTTTAATCATTTTCAAATAGATTATCTATATTTCACATTTTGTTAACATTTTCAATAGGAGAATAAGTTATGTTTTATTTATCCACGTCAGTTCTTGTAAGGATGACTACAAGAACTTGCCACAATCTAACCTGACCACATATATAGTATTTACCAATAGCCGGGAAAAACAGGTGACTCAAAAAAACGGCAACATTTTATATAATCCAGTAAAACTATGATTGATGGAAGAAAAATATTTTATTAATAGTAATTAAAACTTAAAACATACCATTCACAAAACTATAATAGACAGCCCTCTTGTCTGATGACGAAAATTTCTTTCTCAATATTTACGGCTTTTGTAGCTCTCTCCACCAGTTAATTACCTTTCATTTATAAATTGCCTGAAGATTTACACTTTATTGTGTATAGAAAATGTACTAATGTGCTTGTTTATGTCCACTATTGTTCTTCCCATCCAAGAAATGTTATAATAGCTCTTTATAGGTAAATGTTTTTGAAGACGTTAACAGTTTGCTCCTCCAAAATCATTAATAAGGAAACTAAATCCTCTTTCATTATATCAAAAAACCTTTAAAGGATGCTAAGAAAACGTTCTTTGATAATACAACAAAATCCCCTTCAATATTAAATGTCATTGTTTTACCATAACTTGAGAAATTGGACATGACTCATGTCATTGAACAGGAGTCATTTTTTTCTAATTCTGGCAATATAGAAAATTTTTTATTTAAAAACTCTTCCAGAAAACTAGAATCTGGAATTAAAGTTTTGTGTAAATATTGTCATAGGAAATTATATTGGTCTAAGTAAAAAATTATGAAAAACACGTGTTAAACAATACTAATAAAACGGAATTGGATGTCACAAACTACATTATTAATAGTAAGAATTATGATATAAATTGGACAAAAGATAAAACGATTTCATATGAAAGATACGTCTTGTTAGGAAATATGATTAAATCAAATACTATGAACATTACTAGTGGTTTATTCATGTTAGACTCAGCATTGAGAAGACCCTAAAATGCATTCTGAGCCTTTTGTTCTACTACTTGCGCTTTACACCCTTTAAAATATCTATCATTCATCCCTCCTAACCACCTCTCTTCAGAACACCACAAGAGATATTTTTAAACATTTGTTTCCATATCAGCAGCACTATAATAGAAACCACTTATTTTGATTTGAAAAAAATAATTGCCATTTTTTTAAATTCTCCAGCTCTAGTTTTTTTTTATATATATACCAACTCTAGTTTTCATTTCTGTTCAGGACAATGTCGGAATCAGAAAGGGACGGCGCTGAGTCCAGTGAAGCAGAGGAAAAAGAAGGAGACAACTGTCAAGGTCAGTTCAGACAAGTTATAGAAAAATGCATGAAAATCAATTCGTTAATTTAATGCAGACATATTAATTTTTGTTCTGTTGTATTACTTGTTTACTCATTTCAGTTTGATAGAGAGATTTATGCTTACCGCATTTCTAGATTGATATTGTGTTACTTAACACATGATTAAAAAAAAATTTTTAATTTTGGTACAAATCACTCACAGTACACTCAATACACATATAGTACTTGAATTTATCATAAATATACTCAAAATTGGTACAAATTGAAAGTATTTCAAGTGTTTTTTAATGTAAGGCAATAGTCTAATGGTGAGTCCTGATAAACTTCAATGTTGTTTCTATTTCACGGTCGATACTTTTATCAAATATTTATACTTTTACGTTGGAAAGACAATGTGGAATGGACAAATATAGTTCAATGTAGAAAAAGAAACAGTGCGCTTGGTTTCCCTCTTTTATCTCTCCTGAAGACGGTTCAAACCGAAAATTAGAGACTGTAAGTGTGTGCTTTTAATTTCTCTATGTTTCTTTTTCTACATTGAACTATTCATATATAGCCGTTTATTTTGAAAGTGGTCTAATTCCATGTTCAAAGTTGTAGCGTAGTGTGTAACATAATTACAGTATATACGTTATCTTGCCTTATGCATGCAAATGTACAAAATATATAGTTTTAGAAATATGCTAGTTATATTCTATAATCAAAATGTGATAAACACAATGACTATAGTTTCTAAATTGTTGTAAACTATTCAACCTAAATATCGTATTTTACACACTCTGGAATCGTAGGCCAATTTCAAAATTAAGCGGCTCATATTGAGTGGGCAATGTAGGTATATCATGAGTGTGAATGCGACTTACTGATATTTTACAGTATAAAAATGGAATGTGCAGTACACTAGAAGTTTTATGTAAATATGGCCAGATATCTATAATCAATGTGAAAACACAATTACAGTCTCTAATGATGGTTGAACTATTCAACCAAAACGTATATTTTACACACTCTTAATCGTGGGTGAATTTTCAAATTAATTTTGAGTGGGCTTGTAGGTATATCAGAGGGAATCACTTACTGCGATATTTTACATTATGATTGCTTTCCAAATTTGATGTAAAATGGGCAACATTTTAAAACTGCCATGTCCATAATGTTTCATTTACAATATCAGTTAATAATGAATAATATTTCATTTTGATTCGTTATATTTTTTTATATGGGAATTGTTATAAACACAGGCTTATAATATTGAAATGAAAAGGTCAATAGATGTCAGAGATAATATGAAAAGATGCTAGGATGACAGAATGACAGCATAGGGGCGCTTCTCTGAATGAAACAGGAAATTCTCTCCACAGCTTGATTTAATATTAACACCTACATAAAATACATTATTTGACTCCTAATACAAATGTTATATCAAATTACTCATTACTTGGTAAAATGCTACATTCAATTTTACTTCAATTTAAACTAATTTTAAACGAAAAATGCTTTTGAACACCCTGGAAAAGATTTGGCAGATATATTTGATTAAATATTCCTTCAATTCAATTTATTTTTTTTTCTTTTCCAAATAGCCTTATTTCATCATCGGGCGTTTTAAGTTTCAAAATTAAATTTAATATTATTAATAATTTTATATTAAACTTTGTATCTACAAGAAAATCTCTGGTATGAGTTACCATACAACCTTTATTTACTTTGTTAGAATAATATGCTTGTGCAGAAATTAAAATAAATCTCTTAAAAACTAAATAACAGCTAGTAATGAATCTTATTGAATATGCAGTCTTCACTATGATAACTGCCAATATTAATAACTGTCATTTGAACACTTAAAAATGTGAGTAAATTAAAATGTTATAGTTAGATATTCACAATAGCCTTAAGAACGCTCCAGCAAGCATTCATCTTTACGTAAAAGTGCAGTTTTACGTTATTTTGTGGCTAAATTATTATTTTTATAAGCAGAACGTTTTTATTTTTACCAGTAGTGTGTTCAACATGAATGAAATTTAGTTTTTATTATTTATCTTTTATTTAGTTCCTTAATTGTCCGTTTCAACTTAATAAATAATCATTATACATTTTATCTTAGCTTCTCTTTTTTATAAATTAGTTTTCTAGACACTTGACCCTAAAGAATAATTTACTCACAAACAGCAAACTACACTTGTAAAATATCAAGTGAATATCTAAAGTAACAGCGATTTTAATCAAAATTTTGTTGACTGATATATATTTAAACATAAAAAATTCTACTTCTGTTAGATGAAATATCTCATAAAAAATTTCAGTTCGGTTTCCATTTTTCTGACACATAAACAAACACATGAAACACACAAAATACACACACACACACACACGACAATGCCTTCAACTGTTGCACCAGTAATATTGCTTACTCTCTCTTATCAAAGTCTGATGGTAGATCAAAATGACAATTTGAAACACTATGCTTTCAATTCCTCCATTCTCCTTGTTTACATTGGACTTTATATATATATATATATATATATATATATATAAAAGATTTCACATAAACACATAAAAAATCTTATTCCCATAATTTGGTCCTGCAAGTTCTAATTAAAATTGAGGTGCTAGGTTCGCGTTAAGCCTATATATATATATTGGTGTAAATCGGCAGCAAATCTTCTTGCTTGCAAATATCGTTAAGAGTAGCAGCAGATTTAGCTCTCACAATTTTTGAGCTGCAAAAATCGTGAGAGGAGAAACTGCTGCTAATTTTAACAATATATATATATATATATATATATATATATATATAAATATATATATATATATAAAGATTTCACATAAACACGTGAAATAACAATTATTGATTAAAGCACAATATGAAATGGGAAAACAAGACTAAGATCTTTCAATCGTAACAAGTGATCTTCGTCAGAGTCAAAAACCAAACTGAGTCAGTTGAAAGATCTTATTCTTGTTTTTCCATTTCATATTGTGATTTGATCATATATGGTATATGTATGTGTGCTTCAAAATTACTGAAGTGTATTCCAACTGGATTTTAAAATACCAAGGTAAATGAAACACAAGACTGTTATTCAGAATATCAATTTTAATTTTTTTTCTATATTTCAGCGCGTGTGTGTGCTTTTATAGCTATATATAACTACGTCTGAAACACAGCAAGAAATCAGAAGTCATTGTTGAAAGATCTAGTGGTTTTCCTGACTTCATACTATGGCTAGGACGTTGAATTCTTTATTTCACGTCTTTATTGTGAAATTTTATCATATATATTCATTCTTAACCTCTCATCTAACATAGATTTTTTTATGTTTATTCTACAATAGCATTCAGGTCATAGAAATTGTTGTTGATAATCTGAATTGTGAAATAATATACAGGATTAAAAAAAACGTGAAAAAAAAGCATTTAAAGACACGTGGTGTCTATTTCAAACAGAAATTATTAATGTAAAAATAAACCAGGTGAAATACTAATGAAGCCTTTTTTTGCTACTTTTTTTTTCATAGAAAAATATCAACATCTATACAAAAATTGTAATGTTTTGACTACTAATCAGTCTTCATCAGGATACGATCTTTTTTTTAATACAGTTGTAATTTTATTTCCTTTAGTATTCAACATTATTGAGTCTAGACCTCAAATCTTTGCTCAAACAAAAAAATTGAATATTCGTTGATATTGTTTTAAGTAATTTACAATTTTATTTATTTTTCTAGTTATTTTTAAAAATAAATATATTGTGAATTGAATCTTGCTTTTAAGAATTCTCTTAGAGTCTTATATACTTAGTAGTTTGCTCTAATTTTAAAGCATATTAAGAGATTTGAGTTTGATGTGTCGAAATTCTTCAACATGTTTAATTTTCTAAATACTTACAATCTCTTTATTTCGTTTACTTAAACAGAGACACCTATCAGATGAAGGTAAACAGATAATCTGGACCTTAGGTTAGGTTAGGTTACAGTGGCCGTCCCGAGAGAGAACACACATAGGCCGCAAGCCGGCCCCTTGTGATACCACAAAAGGAATTAGGGCTATTCTCCCCCCTCCCTGGTCCACTCGAACCACCTCGAGAGAACAATAAATCTAGACAGATCCCTGATACCAGTGGATGCTAAGTAATCTGGACCTTACAAATCAACTATCAGTTAGTGGATGTTGTGATTACATTAGAGGAGTTCTTCATTTCATGTAAGCTACCGTTAGTGAAAATCACACACTTAGCTGTTGATATATATATAGCAAATTCAATAATATATCCACCGTTTGATAGAATAGGTGTGCTCTCTATTGACCAGGATTTGGTCAATTTTCTAGGATAAAAAATCAAACTCTCTGTGCCAACGTTTCGGTTTTATTTAAAACCATTTTCATAGCCCTACAAACAAAGGATAATAAGAAATCACATATCAACATGAAACATAACACAGTATGAAAATGGATTGTTACAATTTATGTATATTACACGCAGAAGTATTTCAGAGATACATAGAACAATATTACTTACAGAAGTAAGAATTTTTTAACTAAGAAAATAAAATTTACATTGTTGTTCATTTAAATAATGTAAATTTCATTTTCTTAGTTAAAAAATTCTTAATTCTGCAAGTAACATTGTTTTATGTATCTCTGAAATACTTCTGCGTGTAATATTTATAAATTGTAACAATCCATTTTCATATTGTGTATATGTTTCATGTTGCTATGTGATTTCTTATTATACTTTGTTTATAGACCTACGAAGAAGGTTTTAAATAAAACCGAAACGTTGGCACAGAGAGTTTGATTTCTTATCCTAGAAAATTGACCAATCCCGATTAGAGAGCACACCTATATATATATATCAGACTAATATGATCAGACTAATAAATGATCAGACTAATTTGAAAGTTACTCTGAGAACTTCAGAAGAAGCACTTATTAGTCTTCTGGGCGGTAGATCGGCTCCTGGGCTTAACCTCAATCGTTGATTTTTTTTTTTTTTTAAAGTTGTTATCAGCTTTTAATTTTATTTTAGTTAAATGTTTTCTTTTTTTAATTTTTATTTGGCTTTTATTTCTTTATCTTCCCTGTCTACCTTTCCTCCGAAAGTTGGCTACACTGTTTGAGTGCTTCAGTTCGAACGCCAAGTCAGTCGTTATCAGCCTTTGGAGCGATTCACTTCTTTTCCTGAAGACGAGGACATCGAAATATAGTAGTGAGTTCAGTGGTTTCCTTTCTATGTGTTCTTTTTTAAATTCTAGTTTATATATATATATATATAATATATATATATATATATATATATACATGATTCATGGTTCAGCTCCATGGCAGAAAATAACATCATACACTAGCCACATCCTTGCAATGCATTTATAAATATTGTTGTCAGACAGGAAAATTTTTCTGAAAAGAGAAAGGTGAACAAATAACGGTCCAGATGTGTATAACACTACCAGCATTATTAGCCATTTAATATTTGTGCTATTAACAATAACATGCTTTTATATGTCAAAGATTTCAAATATCTCATTAAAAAATGTGACTAATTCTGCTAAGATAGTTTTTAACGTCTCTACATTAAGAAAAGTCCGTGAAATCAACTCGCGAAAGTTAATTATCTGTTTAATAATTAATACCGTAATAAAAAATATTATGATTTTAATATATATTACAACATTTTCTTATAAATTAGCTTAAGCAAGGAACAAATATAGAAAATCTATGTTCTTGATAAAAGAATTCTTATGATGCGGGATGTGGTTTGCAGTGTTGGTATCTTATTAAATACGGCTGTCAGTCGAAACATGTTTCGCGTATTATCTTGTCAGTTGCATAGCAGTGTAGTATGACATCTCTCCAGCTCTTTGTATGTCTTCAGATAATACTATTTAAATATAAAATTCGTCTATTGATCAATAATTATCAAAGAGTTATATATAAATATATATACACATATATTAATAAATATTTTTGAATATCGACTATATTTATGAACTAGAAAAAAAAATTAAATTTTATTAGGACTTGGTCAGTTCTACAAGTTTAAATTAAAATATCATTAACAACGTTTTTGTTTTTATTTAAAACTTTGTTTCTATAAAAAAAATTATTGTAATGTAATACTTAGTTGTTCTGTTTCTAAATTTCATATTTCTGTAAGTTCTCTCATATATCTCATAAATTTCTCTTGTATTTTCTTATTTGTAACTTTTTGGTCGTATTTATGCACGTTATATAACACCCTTTCGGATTAATTTTTTCAATCTTCTCACCTCTGACTTTCAAATTTTGGGACAAGATATATCAATTCTCCAAAAAAATTTTTTTGCCGCTATCTGTTTACAACCTCCCTTAATACGATTATGCTTTGTTGACTTTGTGTATTTATTTTATTTATTGTTTAGATTTGTATTAGTGTTATGTATGATATCAAACTACCTTTATAAAATATCCTTGAGAAAGGTTGATGTTGACCGAAACATGTTGGACTATAGAAATAAAAATTTTGGAGAACTGATATATTTTGTCCCAAACTTTTGGAAGTCAGAGGTAAGAAGATTGGAAAAATTAATCCGAAAAGGTGTTAGATTAGAAATAGGCATAGGTTTCAATAGAACATATATATACATATATATGTATACATATTCATATAAATATTATATTTATAAATATTTATATATGTATATAAATGCATATATACATATATATGCATATAAAGTCACTTACTAAGAATGTCACAATAAATTTATTTGATAGTCTTGTAATAAAGCTGAATTGATGATCTATGTAAGAAAATCTGTGATCTATTCTATGTAGCATTTACCTATTTCCAATGTCATCATATCTACTATGATTATGATACATATACAATGTACATGAATCGTAACCAGATCTACATCACAAAGTATTTTATCATCCAAATAATTTTACCTATGTATCTAAGTTATCATATCCAGTTAGATAAATATCTATATATATTTATATAAATTACATTACACGGATATCATATTGCCTACATTATATGTGTTACTGAAAAATGTTATGTACAGATAGAAATATATAAATATCTGCTAATATTATATAATATACGGAAGTTTATGCAGTCAAACAACAGAATGGGATACAACAATCGATATTTCTAACAGCTGTTCATTAGTAAGAGAGAAAAGGGAAGAATAGTGGGAGAGAGAGAGAGATAGAATGAGAGAGAGTGAGGAGAAAAGGATGTCTTCCAGATGACTAAACAGAGGCGAAGGAGATTAGTTAAAGAAGGAACTAACGTTCCACTAAGAATACAAACGCTTTATAATAACATCAGTATTATATAGATGTTATTCACGTAAATAGCTGTTATTTAGATTTTATCGTTTTGTCGATAACATCTTATAAACAATAAAAAATATATTTTACTGTGTAGACTTTATTTAAGAAAATTGAAAATTTTGTTAAGAAACAGGTATTAACCAAGATTATTGTTCTTTTCAGTAATGTATCAATCTCTTAAAGAATGACTGCTACCAAAATGTATTAATGTATTTATATTTAGAAGCAGACTTTTTTCATGCACAGTTAAATACGTATATACCATACGTTTGTTTAACGAACCATATATATATATATATACATAAACCTGCTAATCTTCAATCTATCTTCTCTCACATCTCTTCTCCTAAGCCTCCAAAAACTGCTGGTGGTATGGTTCAATGTGGACGTCGTGGATGTCTTACTTGTCCTATCATCAATCCTGTTCCTTCCTTTACCTCTGTCCATAGTAAACGCACCTACCCTATCTCTCACAAGACCTCTTGTACCTCTGGTAACTGTGTTTACCGTTTGGATTGCACCCAGTGTGATTCTTTTTATGTGGGTTTGGCTTCCACCAAGCTAAGCCTGCGTATGAATAATCACAGGTCATCCGTTGGCAAACGCAGTGACCTTCCCGTTGCTACTCATGCCAGTTCTCACGGACTCAGTTTTAATGACTGTTTCCGTGTACAGGTCCTGAGGCAGATTGATCAGACTAATTCGAAAGTTACTCTGAGAGCTTCAGAAGAAGCACTTATTAGTCTTCTGGGCGGTAGATCGGCTCCTGGGCTTAACCTCAATCGTTGATTTTTTTTTTTAAGTTCTTATCAGCTTTTAATTTTATTTTAGTTAAATGTTTTCATTTTTTAATTTTTATTTGGCTTTTATTTCTTTATCTTCCCTGTCTACTTTTCCTCCAAAAGTTGGATACACTGTTTGAGTGCTTCAGTTCGAACGCCAAGTCAGTCGTTATCAGCCTTTGGAGCGACTCACTTCTTTTCCTGAAGACGAGGACATATATATATATATATATATATATATATATATATATATATATATATATATATATTATAGTAGACGGCAGCTTCCGCATTTACGACTTTTTTGCTCGTTTTCTCTAGTTTCCTTACTAGTTTTTTCTGGTAGGGAGTGATTTCATGGAGGAGTTGTCCCAGAGACATCAAAGAAATAATCTTTTAGCTTAATCAATAATATTATATTTTTACACTTACAAATCACTCCCTACCAGAAAAAACTAGTAAGGAAACTAGAGAAAACGAGCAAAAAAGTCGTAAATGCGGAAGCTGCCGTCTACTTTAATAAAATATGTTTACAAGAATATCTGCTGCCAATATACACTAATATATATATATATATATATATATATCAATGATCAAACCACAATAAGAAATGGGAAAACAAGACTAAGATCTTTCAACCGTAACAAGCGGTCTTCGTCAGAGTCAAAAACCCATCTTAGTCTTGTTTTTTCATTTCTTATTGTGGTTTGATCATTGATTGTTGTTTCACGTGTTTATTTGAAATCCTTATATATATATATTGGTATAAACCGCCAGCAAGTCTTATCTAAAGCAGATATCCGCAATATTGAAGAATTGCCTTTATGAAACCCCAAGATCGAAAAGTCGCCCGTGTGATTAAGGCCACCAGCTCATAAATCGTGAGAGGACAAGCTGCTGCTATTTTTAACAATATATATATATATATATATATATATATATATATATGAAATATATATACAAAATTAATGTTTATCAGGACTCGGTCAGTTCAAATTAAACTCTCATTGCTAACGTTTTGGTTTTCATTTAAAACCTTCTTCATAGGCAGATGTATAACATTTTTAAAGAGAAAACCTAGGTATAAGTATAACTAAATGTAAAATAATCTGTAATGTAATACTTAGTTTTTCAGTTTCAAAATGTTATACTTCAGGCTATAAATAATTTTCAAATAAAAACCGAAATGTTTACAATGAGAGTTGAATTTGAACCTGAAAAACTGACTGAGTCCTGATAAACTTCAGTTTTGTTTCTATTTCAATGTTGATATATATATATATATATATATATATATATATATATATATTATGTATAAACTAAATTTACAGAAGGAACACATATTGAAGATATTACAAAAACTTACTACCACATTACGATAGTCTCCTATTCAAGCAGAAAATTGTGAGTCCACTCCCAAGGTATTCAATGTATAACATAGTCTAAACTGTTAGTTGATTAGAAAAAAAATTGTTTCATTTAAATAATGCCATAAATAAGCAAATAATAACAGAACATACTTATACACTGTCGATTTGCATATACATTTTTTTCTGGCCATTCCATGTCAAATGTCTGAGTCATACAATATGAACATTTAAGAATTCCATTTTACAATTAGTGAATGTTAGAAGACCTGCTTAGTGACTACATTCAAAACATATGCATATTTCTATTATATTACACATAGAGCATTATGAAAGCCTGAAAAAAAATATTTGTGATAAGGCACTAAATATAATTATTTGCTCATTATAGCAATAATTTTCGAAAAAAAAAATTAATTCCTGTAGTGGAATTAGGTTGAAAATAAGTTTTGTTATTCTAAAAACTATTAAGAGAGATTTAATAAAACCAGAGCTTTTTGTTCAATAAAATCTCTATATTGTGCCAAAATATAACTTATGTAAGTATTTTTAATATTGGTATTTCAAAGATGTAAATTGAATATTGGGTTACCGTAGCATATTCAAGCAACTGACAGATAATGAACCATTAAATATGCTAATGAATCTAAGATAGAATGTAGCCGATGTGCTAGTTATGCGCATTTTGACAGATGCAGAACATCTCAGAATATATATCAAGGGCATTTATTTATCCTTACTTTATGCGGCCAGCCGCCTCTTGACATCCAGGTAATTTACCGATTTAACACCAGTTAGTTAGTTAATCCAATTCTATTCAGTCTGACAACCAAATCATTTAAAAAAAAAAAAATGCGTCACTCGTACCCGTTCCAGGGGTTTCAAAACTTATTAAAACATTAATCACTGTTGATAAAATAATTTCATTTTCATCAATTATCAGACAATTTTAATAAAAAAAAATATTAAGACATTTTTTGTACTTCTGAAATTGTAAAGAGTTTTGCACAATCTACTGTACAGTTGCTAATATACTGCCAAATTATATACAAGAAAGATTGAGAACAACGAAATAACAACAGTATATGTGATAAGATTGATCATGACTTCATAATTTAACAACCTGTGAAGGTGATAACTAAAGGCAAGACTGATCACAACAACGGGATGTGTTTCTGATGCACATAATTCTCTAGACGAACACTTTGTTCTCTCGGGTTCTTAATGATTGAGGGAAACAAAATACTGATAGTATACGAAGTCAGAGAGATTATGGGGTAGTAATAGAAGGATTAAGCGCCTCTAATAGCCTCTAACACTCAACTCCTTCACGAGGCCACCCTTTTAACCTCCTACATGCAGGGACAAAAGTAAGAGGAGGAGAAGGTAATCAGGGGCTGGGCCTGACCACCTTCGTTTCACAACCTTCCTAATCCCCAAATCCCCTCCTTTTATCTCAGTCCTAATCTAAGGTGTCATGTAATCCGTGCCGAAGGATGGATGATACAAGGGTTACTGTATTATGAATGTAGCCTCAAGGGTACCAGGCGACCCCCTTGAGTAAATAGCCTTACTCCGGTATGCGATGCTCTGCTGGAGCGCACAAAATACCACCGATAGACCTTCAGGAATTTTTCCCTGTTTAATACTAAGGAGGAAGGAAGTCTGGAGACAATCCTTCGGAGGCGCAGAGGGTTCAAAAGCGCAAGCTAGTGGGAGCCAACCTCCCACAAGTGTATCTAAGGACCCGAAGAAGACCGTCACCAAGAAGGAGAAAGGAAGTTACTTTCTCCCAAAACATAGGGAGCCTGAATAGACATTATCAATGATGGTTTATGCAGATTCTGCAAAAAGAGGAAAAAACACCGTTGCACCTGCTGGCTGACTGTAACGCAACTTTGTTGCACAGAGGTAAGTGCTTCGGGGCACTCAACAACACCATAGATTAACTCTTATTGCTGGAACCAGCAAAAGTGCTGACCTTCTTGGAGGGTTGAACTAACTGCTGGGGTACTTTAGTACAGAAGAGAGGATTATAATAGTTTTTTTTTAACACGCAATGCTATAGTCATTCTCAAATAATAATAATAGAGAGATTATGCATTCATAATCTTGATGCAATTGCTGATCAAATTGAATACCACCAGTTAACAACAGTGCACTCGTAGAATGAAAGACGGGCCATGCCTTCATAAATTAACATGCAGTGTAAATGATAACTAACAGCAAAACTAAAAGCCATATTAAGATATCCTAAAAGAAACCACCATATTGCAAAATGAATTTGAAAGCATTCAACGTAAATTAAAGGAAAATAATCAACAAAGATAGAGATGAAAGAAAAGAGACTTCTAAAGATGATTTAAGTTTGCCTTCATTATTCAGTTTTATTTAACTCTCTGCAGTCAGTATTATCTAATCAACTTGCCACTGCTAATTAAATCCCTCAGCTTCTTCTTAGAGTAAAAGCAAAAAGTTCATAATAATTGATTCAGTTCAAAAACATTGTTTATGTGAAAAATAGAAATATATTGGAGTAAAACATTCAGAGTACTGTCTTAAAATAAATTAGTAACACACCAAATGTAACAAATTATTTTAGTATTATAGAGTGGGTTGTTCTATTTTGATGTTTTAATTAAATTACTGCATCAGTTATATTTACTTTTTGTAGGACTTTAGCTATGGCATTAGCAACATACTGGATTTTTCAGTATTTTTTTAAATGTACTGAAAAAAAGATATTCATTAATTAAATAAGTAAATTATGAAAAGAAAATTCAATTTGTAGAAATTTGGCAGTTTTCGAACTAGAGCTGACACCATTGTGGTGATTGGGCTTAGCAAACTGAGAAATGTATAAACTCGTTTAGTTAACAGTCACGTATTTGTACTGCTAAATTAAAATTGTGTTCACTACTGATATCATGGTCAGCAAAAGTAAAAAAAATATATCTGCTTTGTGTAATCGGCCTATCTAAATACCCTCCTGTTTGTGCCGCGTATTACTTCAGGATTTACATTCTGATAAATAAACTGCATTAGTAATACATGTTCTATAATGTATCTATTTAACAAATCCTGCATCTACTTATAACATTTTTCTTATTATAACCTTTAAAAAACCTTCTGGAGAAACTTTGAAAGTCTATGAGATCAAATCGTTTGAGATTGTGTTGTAATTATTGTACGTTATTTCTTATAATTTTTATAACTATAAGTCGTACCTGTTGATATACTACTTTTGATATTTTGTACACCATAAAGATAATTATTTATAATTAATAAATATTCAAAATACATATTAAATAATGCATGTTTACTTGTGTATGATTACACTTTGTATATAAATAAAAAAACTGATCTAACCGGTTTTGCCCGGGAAACAATTTAATTTGCACTCTAATAATAAATTACATATGACAAAAACAATTTAAATTTTTCATAGTTCCGTTACGCTTAACTTTTTTCATATAAAGGAAATTTATAGAGAATTAAAATTATAGATTACGCAAAAAAAATATATAATCTAGCGCTGATTATAAATTGCACACATTGTCCAACCTTTCGGCAAAGGTTTAAAGAAAAAGGAAATGAATAAATAATTATTTCAAAAGTATTTTATAAAATACTGATCAAAATGAGCTCAGGCTTTTTCAAATTTGAAAGGAGTATTGAAAAAAAAATTAGAATTAAATTTAATTAATTAATAATTAATAACTTAATTATTAATTAAATTAAATTAGAAAACATATCAATTAAAAGACCACCTCAATATCCTCCTGAAAGATTCATCTCTTCTTCTCTTTATCATTTGCTTGTTGTCACATCAATATGATTAATATTAATCTTATTTTAATTTTATTAATATCAAGTTTAACTTTCTTTGCGCTACTGTGATATGTGTTTTATATACTTTTGTTAGTAATTTTTGTTTTCTTTTATAAAAACTTTGTTATAGTTTATTCTAATTATTTTACTATCTTTCTGGAGACGTAAATTTGTTTTTATTTTAAATCTTATTTTTATAGTATTTTACTATTTTCATTAGTTTTTGTAATTACTTTATATAGAGGAATTGTAAGAGTTTCGTAGAGGTCCATCATATCACAGTGCTTATGTGCATGGCCCTAAACTGGTAAATGCGGGTTCGATTCTTGCTATAATCTTCGTTCTATTTTTTTTCATATAGGAGATGAAAAATTGAACTGTTTTAGAAATAACGTAAAGCAATTGATCCTAACTTGTACGATGTCAGTTACTCCTTAAAGATCCTTACTTAGTTAAAGTCAGTCCTTAAAAGAGCCTAGTGGGAAATCGTTAGGGAAATTATGCAATGTTCTTTTCAGGATAAGTGTGAAAGTTGTGTTATTTACCAGAACTTCAAACGTAGCCTCATAAAAAATGAGGATCTACTGGGAAATCGTTAGGAAAATTATGCAATATCTTCTTCAAGAATCAGTGTGAAAGTTTTGTTTTCTGTCAGAACTTCAAACGTAGACTCATAAAAAAATGAGGATCTAGTGGGAAATCGTTAGGAAAATTATTCAATGTCTTCTTTCAGGAATCAGTGTGAAAGTTTTGTTTTCTGTCAGAACTTCAAACGTAGACTCATAAAAAATGAGGATCTAGTGGGAAACCGTTACAGAAATTACCTATGTAATGATCCTTTCAGGAATTAGTGTCAAAGTTTTGTTTTCTGTCAGAAATTCACACATCAACACATAAAAAATGAGTGATATTCTCAAGCGATATTCCTCATCATCTTATATCTTTTCAATAATATTACTTTTCTTAACAAAATTTTTTTTTCAATTCAATGTGAAGCTTACACTTCTGAATACTAGTATGCATGTTTTAACATTAATTATTCAATCTCTAAATCAATCATGTGTATCATTATTATTATTAGTTTAACAGTATTATCACAAATGTGTTCTTTTATGAAATCGACTTTCATGTTTTTAAAAAAAGGAAGCTTAAATTCATCGTTGTTTGTTCTAAGGAAATACTCTAGAGAATAAATAGATATTTTATTCAATATTACATGAGACTTTGGCAAGGTAAATATTAACGAGCATCTGATAGTGTTTACCCATTGTTGAACAACCGAACGAAAGTCTACAGAAGTAACTGAAAATAACAGATAAGAACACTAGTAAGAAATATACAATAACTCCCTCATCTTTGTAGATTTTAATTATATTTTGCTGTACACTATTATTAGAATATATCAAAACAGTTTTAATATCGAATTGATTAACATATATGTTATGCTAGAAAATATAATTGACAGCCAATAATCAACAAAAAAGAAATAATTCCACGAATAATAAAATAAGAAAAATGAAATTATAGGTTTTGACCTCTTATTATTAACTACACAATTTGATTGAATTTATATTTTGTATTTCAATCAATAATTATAATTAGCACTTCATTTGTAAAATTATATTACACATAATGAATTTGATGTTGAAAATGTGTATGTACTACCTTGATAAGAAAAGAGGGAGGGGATATCATAGTGCAAAATGGAGAGAGAGAGAGAGAACAAAGTAGTAACTCAGCAACAAAATTACACTTTCTAAGAGATACATTCAATAAATCCATCTATATTGAACAAAAGTTACGTAATATATCAAATTAGTAACGAATTGGTTAAACATAGAATGAGATAGATCACAGAAACAATATTTTACCGAAAATAATAAGTAACAGAATATCAAAATTACTACAAATAGAGCTATTATAACAAATTTGCTACAGTTTATAATCTGATAAATGGAGTGTGAGGTGTCTTTAAACAGATGTTTATAATTAACTATAACACGTTTGAATCTCTCAATTACTGATCCACTTTAAAAGCAACAATAATAATAGTCATTGCTGGGTTCAATTATTAATACAATAAACTATAATTCAGTACAGACAGTTGTGGAAAGAAACGAGATGCCAAAGATGAATGGTTAGTTCACACGTGAATTTCACGTTCTGGTGATGAATGTTGATCATTCGAAACATGTCGACTATAGGAGATGTACTTTATTGTGTACAGCAAATGACGAGAGTGTTACAGTAGAACCCCGTGGGGGGGGGGGGGGGGGGAGAGACCATGCCGGATAAAGCGTTTTGCCGTTGTTTTGAGTGTTACTCTTATAAATACACACGAATTAATTAAAAGTTAGAAAATAGCAAAACAATCATAGAAAACACACTCGTAATTACCTCCTTAGAGCGTAGGCTTGACTGTAGACTGTAATGTAATCCATTGTAAAGACACTTCTAATAAACGTAAACTTTATTTTTCATATTTTATTTTCCTTAGGTCAGGGCAGGCATATTTATAGGCTAGTCGTAAACTTATATTTCGATACTGTATTTAACTCTATTTTTTAAACTTATTTTCTTATTTCTATACTGTATTTAACTCTATGTTTTCACTTATTTTCGTATTTATCTTACTGTACTAATGTCCTTAAGCCTAATTGTCTTGTTTTTAACTTAACATTGGAGGGGGGTCGTCAGGTAATTCTTCGTCAGACCAGGGGAGCTTCGCGCGGCGTATTTAAAATTACGTGGTTGTACATTTTTTGTGTTTTTGCATATTTTTTACCCAATATTTTCGGGAAATTACCCTGGTCAAAATTTTTCCGTTGTTTTGAGCGTGCCGGACGTTTGGATACCGGATAAAGGGGGATCTACTGTATTTAGAAAAATCCAGAAACTTGTTAAGAAACAGGTATCAGCTAATTTGGTATCATTTTCAGTAATTTATATATATATATATATATATTATATATTATATATATATATATTATATATATATATGTATATATATATATATAAAACAAAACTAAAGTTTATCGGGACTCGGTCAATTCTTCAGGTTCAAATTAAACTCTCATTGCCAACGCTTCGGTCTTTATTTAAAACCTTTTTCATAGGCAGAAGTATAAATTTTAAAACAGAAAAACTAAGTATTACATTACAAATTATTTTACAAAGAAAAATAATATGTGGATTTTAACAACAACTGTAGTCTGAATGAACACGTGACACAGTGTCAACTATAAGAAATAATAGTTGACCAGAATTAAATAACTTTAAAAACAATTATTCGTTGTTTATGCATAATTTTCACATATAAGGATGTAAATATTTTTATAATAATGAAACGAGTTATTCAGCAAAGGGTTCGAATAATTAAAAACAATATATTTTCATATTTTTATAATAACCATATTATTAACCATATTATTTTATAACCATATTATATTTATAATAACCATATTATTAAATCGGACCGATATGATTCCGGTCTGTTGTTTGCTATTATGTACATGGTCAACAAAAATTGAAAAATTACAATGGTAAAACTATAGATTTTTTTATTTAAGTTTGTTTTAATTATGTTTAGAAAATACAAAGATATAAATTTGTTTACCTGGGAAGTATGATTTACTGTTATTTGTTATGTTTTTTTCCTTTTCATTTGTATTGTGTCCTTTTGTATTGGGTATTGGGGTCACTGAATGGAAAACTTACTCAGGCTACAAAACAGAGCAAGTGTGTGGAGGTTGCATTTTTTCATTGTTATCCGTTTTTAAAGTTCCAATGTTTACTTGTTTTGTTAACCTTGGCAATTTTAGTGTGTTAGGCACTAGATTTCACGTTAAACAACTGTATAGTCATATTTGCATCAATGAATTAACCATTTAATTATACTATCCCTTATATACCGTAATTAATGCATTAATAAAAAATAATCAGCATGAACTGAGAAACTGTAATACCTAGGAATATTCATAAATTAGTCTAATTTATATTCTTATGCATAAATATTTTGCATTCATATTGTATTTTATTATATTCTTATAATAATATTGTATATTTATATATTACTCCTGTTTTTATTCACTATACTACTATGAAAAATGCAGTAAACAACAAAAAATATAATATATTTTAGATAAGGTTTTTAAATAGTTATTATTTGATGAATGAAAAATTTATTGATTTCATTTTTTTATCAAATTAGATGTAGTTATTTAAATTCATACTGAGTTATGATAATTTTTTTAGAGAACAGTATTAATAATAAAAAAATGATATTGAATATTTCACATTAAAATTTTTGCCTTTGAATAAAATATAAATTATTATTAATTTTGTCTAATACCAGATTAATTAATTACTTATGGAAGAATCCTGAATTAATGAATATTGTTGTTAAAGTGAAAAGTTCAATGTGAAAAAGTAAGAGATAAGCATAGATGGGTAAATATAATTAATTGCACATAAATGCTTATATTTTTTTTTCATCCTGATGTATTTTCGTGGAATTTATTACTTGAAATCGCTATTTTCCGATAATTGAAATATTTGTTGACTTTAGGGTATAATTTACGTTAAGAAAACCTTTATTTATCAGTTTATGGATCAGTTACGTCCTTGAATTACAGGATTAATTTAGACTTTAATATAATTTACATTATTGTTAAAACTGATATAGATTTGTGAAAAATGCAGTTTTATACATTAAGTTATTCATATTTTTTTTTATATTATTGGAAATGAAGGTAATATTTTCAATGTAACAGAAGTTTTACTAACAACACCTTTCGGTTCCCTAAAGGTTTTATTATACGGCATAAACCATAAGAGTTGATAAGCATGAAGAATTTCCCTATCTGTAAAAAATGTATTGTTCAGTTAATGAAATTTGCTAATGCGGAGGCTTTTTTTTTGCAACATTAATAATGTTTAAACACAACATGAAAGCATATTGAACTGATAAAAATCACTTGGGTGTGCTGGTTATTTCATAAAAAATCTGTGGTGGTCTACCCTCATATTTACTATTCGTAAAAAATACGAATATCAGAGAACCTCATGTGGAATATTAGAAAATAAAGATGAAATACGAAGTTTTTTCTTATTTCATCAAATACCTGATATTTAATTTAAGTTGTATAATTCAGCCAATCTAATAGGTCATCAGTTTACTAAAGTTACAAAAAAAACAACTTATAAAGATTAACTTAACTTAAAAATAGATGTTTTTAAGTAAACAACAAATAAATAAGAAAAAAAAAACCTGCGTAATTATCAACTTAACTTCAGAAATACATGTTTGTGCAATAATACAAATTATAATTAACAGTAAAAAATTATTTCTCTTGTTTAGGTATTTGAGACTTGAGGTTCAGAATATTGATTGGCCAACTCCTTTTCTAGTTGAACCCTGTTAGCAGGAGGATAGTTCGTAGGATCGAATCTCTCAGTCTTAAGATCGTGAATGCCGAGACTGCGGTTAATTTTAATAATATTGATGCCTTATACATTTTCTTTAACTTTGCTATATTTTTTTTTATCAATTTCTATTAGTTTAGTAAGCGTTCAGTAGTAGTTTTGAATGTTAAACAGATAGGTTTAATGGTACTTCGAGCTGCTATTAAATTTGATACCTAAAGATAACTACACAGAGGGTTGCTATATTTTAGAACGGATATCTAATTTTTATTATCTATATTATGTATTAATTAAATATTCAAATCAAATAATAAAATAATACAACAATTTTGATAAAAAAAAATGCTAAAAACAATTAAAAATTATGATAATGTGTTAGTGAGTTATATTACTTCAATTAATAACTAAAATCTGCAACTGGAGGTCTCCTAGTTAATATTTAAAAGTTTTTGGATATCTCACAAATATGTTTAAAAATAACAGTAAGACCATGTGATTTCCCTGTTATATGGAATAGAGGTGTGCTAGAGGTCCGCTAGAAAGCGACACCGATGACTTTGTTCCTGAAGGGAATATTGAACTTCTCTAATGATTTTACATTGAAGGTGCTATATTTTTCCCAACTCAAATGTATTTAAAATAGGAGTCTTCATCGGGTATTTGATATCATATAGACTCAGTTACCGATAGCTTAACGTCCTCTGAAAGAGAGCTCAAATCTGTTTACTTTCAACGTGAATCGAACCAGTATCTGGTACTACAGAGGCAAAATACACAAGCCACTGAATTACCAGTGATTACTATTGGATTACATTTCTTTTATGGATTACTATTGTTTCAGGAGCAAAGTAAATATTCTTTTTTAAAGCTATTCAAGCAATTTTCATTTCAGAACATTCTATGATTTATATAAGAATATGATTTTTTTTATTCTACATTTACATTTTTTCAATTGCAATAAGAAATTCACTGCTGCATTCAATATTTATTAATTAATTTATATTAAAATAACTTTAATCATTCTTATCATAATTCTGCTCTAATCTTTGCTGAGTGGCAGTTGGGAGAACAAATATTCAGATTCCACTTCCTTGTCAGAAATTTCAGGATATTTAATCAATTTTTAGAACTAATCATGCAGTTTTTTCTTCCAAAATAGTATCCCTACTTGAAAGGAGTCTATTGCAATATTTTTACATGATCCATTTTTTATACTACATGTATATAATATTGATTTATTGTTATAATGCCATTAATATTAAAGGAAATTAAAATACATATTTATAATATGTTATTACACTACGTTATGTGCCATTTATTGTATTTAAGAAATAAAAATTATGAAAAATACTATGAAATAGTAAACTATGAAATGCATTTTTTAACAGTATAGTTTAATCCTTGTAACATTGTACTTTTCCGAAGATGGTGTCTTTTGCTATTGAGGAGAGTACTAGGGAAGTGAAGGTGATCAGGGGTTTGGACACTGAGATTATCACAGTTGCTTATTGCTGAGTCATCAATTTTAAACCTATTCAAGTAACTTTTAAATTTACCTTGTCCGGTTAGAAACATAGTTAATAGGTAGTTGTTCAAATCAATGGGTTTATTTGATAACCTGCTGAGTAGTGTAAGAAAATATTGCTTGGTTTAATGGATGTATTTGGAGTTGATATCCATTCTTCTTGCCACACTCGAAACGATCCTATTTCTGCCAAATTCTCTGCATATCTCTTTGGAAGCTGATCGCAAGAAATCTAAAGAGATTCCTCTCTTGAAGCCATTTTAGCTAGCACATCTGCTCATTTGCTCCTCATGCAGTATGCATTATGTAATGCATACTTATGATACTCAAGATATCATTTACTATCATTCAGTATTACATTTATTATGTACTTAGTAAATTAGTCAGTTAATATGTGTTTAAAAAAGTATAATTATTAATTAGATTTGATTTGATATATTTAATATTAATAAATTTAAGGTTAAACTAAGATTAAGAATTTTTTTCCCTTTTGACAGTTGTTGTTAATAGAAATATTATTTCGTATATATCTCAATTTTATCAACTTTTCTTTTTCTTCATTATAAATGAGAATTCGTAGGCTTTTTAATTTTGGAAGTCTCTAGTTGTTGACCATCCAATTAGCAGAGAAGTGTTATTATTTTGTTACGGAATTCTCTAAAGTAATTAATTATTTTTAATGATGTTTATAATAAGACTGGAAAATAAGTTAAATTCAAAAGATAGTAGACTTGCTTTTCAACTTGAACTGCTATCTCTGACGCAAAGAGACTGGCACAACTTTTAGTTTACTTTGTCTGCATTCATTGCAAAATGTAACTCTCGTATTTTCATAAAATCATCTGCCAGCCTCAGTACAATGCACAGCTTCAATAGCTTCAACTATGGAAACTTCTACTATAGAACTAATGTATCACAATCAGGCTAATAATTGGTTGATTCATAATTATTATTCTTATTTGTAGTAATTACGTTACAATTATTATATACGAGTAGTACACAGAAACAAAGCTTTGTATTGTACATTTTTTAACTTTCGAGTTCTTGGAGACAACAAATTTTTAAATAATAATGTGAATCTTTTTAGCATTATTCGTATCTTGACTGATATAAATGTATACTAAATTGAAGAACCAGACCACACAAACTATAAAACTACAAATTGCACAAAACACGATACAGAAAAAAGATGAAATACACACTTACTAAATTCAATATTTCGAACTGTTGTTCGTCATCAAAAGAAGACTAGAAGAGAGAACAATCAACAGTTCAAAATCCTAAATTTAGTAAGTGTATAAATATACACTTCATAAGTTTTAATGAAGAGACGAGGAAGGAATTCCAGAAACTCGAGAAATTGTGTAAGAAACACATACAAGCAAAATATGGGGCGTTATTTAACAATATATGTTTAAATGAAGGACTGCACCCAAATTATACAAATACATATATATATTTCAAAACTTCAAAACAATACACAGACAGTAACAAACACAGAAATTATAAAATAATGAAAAAAAGAGAGTCAAAAATTAAAAGAAATTAAGGGCAAAAATAAAAAACAAAAACCTTACAAACATTATTACCTTGACGTAGAAGAAACACCATTTACCGGTCCATGCTTATGTCTGGCTGCATCATAACAGATACACATAAACAGGAAGGTTACATAACATTACATAATGTTTGTAAGTTTTTGTTTTTTGTTTTTTTTCCACTTAATTTCTTTTAATTTTTGACTCTCTTTTTTTCATTGTTTTGTAATTTTCTGTGTTTGTTACTGACTGTGTGTTGTTTTGCTGTTTGAAAATCGGATTTTTTGATGTTATGAATAATTAATAACCATTAATTAGGTTTAAACAACAAATGTCGGTTTTTAAATAATAATAATAACACTAGGTATTTTATGTTTCTTTGTGGTTTTCTTGTTACAAAATATTTGTTTGTGTTGTTTGTTTTCTGTTGAGTGGTGTCCGGTGATATATTTATCTTGCTCTACTTATGTCGTTAATAAATTGTTTTTTAGCCTTGAAAATGCCATACAACTTTTGGCGAAACGTTGGCTTATAATCAGGAGTTGTAATGTTTTATGACCAAAATTCTCAAGAACCCCTTGTGTGAATTTGAAATATTAGTGGTCGAGAAGCTATATCAATATATATATATATATATATATTACTGGTTTTCACAAAATCAACTAAAAAAAAATACGTCTAAACCACAGGAAGAGATCACAAAAATACTATGATCTTTCATCAATCTTCACCTATGTTTCTTAGACAAATAATTTTTTTCCTTTATTCTACTCTGTTTTTATTTGTACATACAGTTAGTACTGTATGTACTAACATAAGCTACAGTTTTCTGAAAAGCCTTAGACTATTTATTTGAATTTTACTTCTCATTTTCACCTATTTACAAGTGATTAGATCAATATCAACTGAACTATTGTTTTTTAGTTTATCATGTTTTATAAGAGTATGTTTTAGTTTAAAAATTAAAATGATAAATTACATGTTGGGTTATTTGACTTAAGACAATATAACCCAACAGCTCTTGGTTTTAGTATTACTGATTATATCCTAATTTCACAACTATAGACAGGATTTATTTTTATGTCAAAATATCCGAAGAAAATATCCAAAACTTGAAGAATAAACTATAGATAGTATATGAATATATATAGTAGACTCACATCTAGCTTCAAATTTTCATAACATATCAATGAGTTGATTACTTTTCTTGTTTTAACACTTTCAGTGTAGATAAAATAAAAATTATTACACCAGTATCTTCAAATATTATTTCTAGTCTTTTGTATGTCGAGGCTTTTATCATATTTCTAAAAAAATCTGCAGTGATGGTATTAACTGTGCGAAGCTAAGAACTAGATTCAAATACAAAGACTGTAGGTAGCATGTAGCATCAAATTAACTGTAATAGTAGGAATATCAAAAATTCGACTTGAAGACAAATTTTACTTGCCTTAATGACAAATCAAATTAAAAGTGGAAATAATGCCGTCCTAAAAAAACATACATATAAACCAAATTCAAATGAACAGTCGATGTACACTCACAAAAAGGCTTTTAAAGCTTTAGGTTATAATATATCAAGATTATAATAAACACATGTTCAAGTAAAAATACACTGCTATTCAGTTGTTATTTTATATTGTTAGTAAGTTACACTTCCCTTTTGAGGGTAATTCATCTAACTTTGTCTGCTTTGTTTGATGTTTTTGTGTGCTGTTAAAGTGCTATGCCTAATTCATTTACTGTCTTAAAATTTAATTAAAGGTTCCATTTTTCAGCTGTATCAACATTTAAAGAAGTTTAACTTGTTTTGAAGTCTTGTCTCAGCTTCAATCAAATTTGAATTTCTAATTTTCGGCACATGTGTTCAGCTCTTGGTTTTAGTATTACTGATTATATGTCATATTTTCCTAATTTCACGACTATAGAGAGGTTTCATTTTTATGTAAAAATATCCAAAGTAAACATCCAAAACTTCAAGAATAAACTATGGACAGTATAAGAGTATATATAGTATACTCACGTCTAACTTCAAATTTTTAGCCCAACCCTCATCAGGAGAGAAATTGTAAAGGGAGACTAGATATACAAGAAAGGTTTGTTAACATGAGTCGATCTCCAACTCTGTTACATCCTGAATATGTCTTTATTTCTCTTTCCTGTTCCAACAAATTATTGCACAAACATTAAAGATGATAAATGCTTTTATCTGCTTCTTATTAGCTCCAGTTTACTTAGGAGCACCCCCCCCCCCATATGTATATAAAGATTTCACATAAACACGTGAAATAACAATCAATGATCAAACCACAATATGAAATAGGAAAACGAAGACTGTTGGAAAACAAACTGAGTTGGGTTTTTGACTCTGACGAAGACCGCTTGTTAGGGTTGAAAGATTTTAGTCTTGTTTTATCATTTTCATATTGTGGTTTAATCATATATATATATTTCACTTAATAAAACGAAACACGATCCAAACTGGACACAATACGAGTTCAAAATTGAAAAAGAGTAACACTTACTGTAAGAGTAAGGAAACACACTTACAGACTCAAATTTTAGGTAATCCGTCTTCAGGAGAAAAGAGAAAGGGATACCAAGTACATTGTAGACACAACGGCAAAGTAACCCTTGCCGTTACGGGTCTACCTTGTTATTTTACCTCGTTACATTACCTTGCCTTTGCGTCTACAACGTGCTTGGTCTACCTTTCTCTTTTCTCCTGTAGGTGGATTACCCGAAAATTTGAGTCTGTAAGTGTGTTTCCTTACTCTGTGTGTTACTCTTCTTGAACTTTGAACATATATATATATAATTTAATGTTTTCTTGTCACAGCCATATATATTCAACATTAATTTTCTTTACCGAGAGTTTGGTCCAGCATCAGACAGTAAAACACCTTTAAGCGAACGTGTAGACTATATTTGCACATATCTTCTGGGCTACATGATGCTGAAATGAATTACAGTAGCACGAAATAAATTACACATTGTATCATTTGTTTCAAGTTACTGTAATTTAAGTAAGCCATGAAGTCGCTTACAAATACACTTGAAAAGTTGCCTTATAGGTGTTTCATCATTGAGAAATTCGGATACCGGTGGTATATAATAAATGGTTTTAATTAGGAAGTCCTTAAAAAAAACGTGTTAAAATACATTTTTTATTTTAATAATATTTAAAAGGTATTGGTAAATGTTTTCAAAGTTGATCTCTCGTTTAAATCAGTCATTTGTTATATAATTGTAAAGAGCTTAGATAAATTTCAATCCAAATGTAATTTCCTATGTGGATGGAGTTGATAGGGGAATGTTGGAAGCAAATTAATGACTTTTCCCGGGATTATCGATTGTTTAGAGAGAATCCCATGATACCTCCAATGATTTGTCATCTGCTCTGGACTTTAACAATGTTTACAAACTTGTCCGTAATAAATAACTCTCAAGCCACTTTAATCATTGTAAATCTAAACTATTTAATGAGTCTTATTATTAATCATAACTAATGTTTATATCAATACATGAAAACATTTATTACATGAGGATATAACAATTTTTATATTTATATCACGTTTAATGAAGTCGTAAAGCATTACTTAAAAACATGATGGTACAACAAACAATTATTAGCTATAATTGCATATATCTGAATCAGTTTTGTTTCTCTACTTCACTATAATTTAATAAAAAAATATTCTCTCTCTCTCTCTCTCTCTCTCTCTCTTCTTATATATATATATATATATATATATATATATAAAAAGATTTCACATAAACACGTGAAACAACAATCAATGATCAAACCACAATAAGAAATGGGAAAACAAGACTAAGATCTTTCAACCGTAACAAGCGGTCTTCGTCAGAGTCAAAAACCCAACTGAACACTAGATGCAGAAAACATCTGGTGAGGAGTTGAGAAGAGTGGGAGGGAAGAGTGGTATTTTAAAAGGGTGAAAGCACAGGAAAGGACTAATGTCCAGAAAGGGATGTTTGGGGAAACAAAGGAGTACAGTAAGAAAAAGTAAAAAACTATCCGCTAGCTGTCAACCCTCTTTGAAGAGGCTATTGCCCTCGTGACGAAAGTATCAAGTTTGAAGAGACCGTTACTAATGTTTATAATATTAGATCTATTAAATTTAATTAGAGACGATCGTCTCTATAATAAACATTAGTAACGGTCTCTTCAAACTTGATACTTTCGTCACGAGGGCAATAGCCTCTTCAAAGAGGGTTGACAGCTAGCGGATAGTTTTTTACTTTTTCTTACTGTACTCCTTTGTTTCCCCAAACATCCCTTTCTGGACATTAGTCCTTTCCTGTGCTTTCACCCTTTTAAAATACCACTCTTCCCTCCCACTCTTCTCAACTCCTCACCAGATGTTTTCTGCATCTAGTGTTCAGTTGGGTTTTTGACTCTGACGAAGACCGCTTGTTACGGTTGAAAGATCTTAGTCTTGTTTTCCCATTTCTTATTGTGGTTTGATCATATATATATATATATATATATATATATATATATATATATATAATTAAAGTTAGAGCTAGAGAACACAAGAAAAAGGACGAACACTCACGAATCTCGATAATTTCGGCGTCTTGCCGTCTTCAGGAAGATATATATATATAGTCGTTATCATATATATATATATGTGATATATATGAGTCGTTATCAGCCTTTAGAGCGGTTCACATCTTTTCCTGAAGACGAGGACATCGAAATATAGTAGTGAGTTCAGTGATTTCATTTCTATGTGTTCTTTTTAAATTCTAGTTTATATATATATATATATATATAATATAAATGATCAAACCACAATAAGAAAATGGGAAAACAAGACTAGGATCTCTCAACCGTAACAAACGGTCTTCGTCAGAGTCAAAAACCCAACTGAGCCCATAAAAACCCAACATTTTATATATAAATATATATACAAAACTGAAGTTTATCGGGACTCGGTTAGTTCTTTAGGTTCAAATTAAACTCTCATTGACAACGTTTCGGTCTTTATTTAAAACCTTTTTCATAGGCATACAAAAACAGAGGAAATATAAGAAATACGGGTAACGCTCCGACCAACCCGTCACCATCCATGCCAACAACCATGGACTCTCTTTCAACGAGTGCTTTAGGGTGCAGATATTACAAGTTACTCCAGAGAGTAAAATGAGCCTTACCTTACGCGCATACATTGGAGGCACATATCTGGTTTCTAAATGCGCGTTGTAAACCAGGTTTGAAAGATAGGGCTGTTCTGAATGGTTAGAGATTAGTTTACCTTTGACTATTATTTTTTGATTATTATCTTTTTTTTTACTTTACTATAAGTAAAGTATAGTGATCGTGAAAAAATTCGATCTCGAGATTTTGACGGAATTACATGTTTTGAGGTACCAGAAGTCGTTTTATGACGTTTTTACGATGATGTCTGTGTGTGTGTGGGTGGGTGGGTGCATGTGTTAGCATTGCTTGTTACCACGCTACGGTCCAGAATCTTTGATGGATCAAGTTGATATTTTACACAAAAATAGGCCTCAGAAAGACGAAGATCCCTATTGTTTGGAAAAAATTATGCATGATGGGAAAGTCACTTTTTTTGCCAAAAACCGTTTTTTTTAAAACATTTATTTCTCCTAAACTGATAACCCTAGAGTTTTGAAATTTTGACATTATCTTTGAAGTTACAAATGAAACAAACGAAAAGTATATTCAGAATTTTAAGACAACAGGAAATATTTTTTTTTCAATAAAATGTAAAAATTTTGACTTATAATTCAATCTCAAACCTTGTGAGAGCGATACAAGCCATGCTGTTTGACGGACAAGAATGAAACTATGCCTACAAATAGAACATTATATGGCGAATGAGTTGAGATATTTTTTTTTGAAATTACTTTCGCTAAAGGGGCGTTACGATTTGTGTTTTCAGAAAATGATTTTTTGTCGCTAAACGGCTCGTTAAAAAAAATGAAAATTTGACCAAAAATGGAACAAAAAATTAGCAATTCACAAAAAAAAATTCATAAAGTTTCAATTACGGGAAAGAGCAATAACGATATAAAAACTGTTTGTTTATTCTAGACTAAGAGATCACCTGCTATACTTGTCGAATTTTTTGTATTTTTTTACATTGTTTACATTGACTTAGAAATTTTTGAGCGAATCCATGAGATAAAATTGATGTTTTAATGGAAAAATGAAAATAATTATTGACTTATAAGGATGTAAGAGGAATAATATTGTGCAGGAAAATGATAACACTCATTAAAAAAAAATTGTATATATGTTATTTGACAAAGGGGAAGGAAAATGATTTATTAAATACTAAGAAGCCATAAAATTCCCAGTATATAATTTGTTAAAAACCAAAATGTTAAAGATAATTCAAATTGAAATCTTTCGTTTAGAGATTAATAACTGTAATTATCGTACATCTTTAATTAACAAATCACCTTAAAACAACATTTTCTTCGCTGTTTAGAAGTTTTTCAGAGAAAAAAAAGATTTTTACTGTTTCAAATTTGAAAATTTTACATTAATATTCAATGTAGAAGGATGTCAAGTAAACGATGTAAGAAATCTACTGGCTATTTGAACAATAGCCATGTTCTCTTGTAGGATACTATTTCGTTTCAAGAAATGTTCACTTGGTTTTTCAAAATGTTATTACTGCTGTAGTTATACTAATGAATTATTTGCAAATAATAAATTATTTGTGATGTACAAAAATAATGTTATAAATTGATATGTCCTTCAATCACTATCTGTACTACCTCAGGAATGACAGGCTAATAATTATATCCCATTTAGATGTTTACGTTATGCTTAAATGAGACGTTATGTTTTATATACTCAAGAAATTTGACATTAAGTTACTTATAGTAAAGTAGAGTGTAGGCCACTCCAGATTTTTTATCTTAAATTACTATTTTTACAACTTTATTCCAATCATCCTCATCATTATTATTATTTAAGTATTTATTATTTATATCCTGGATTTTATTTTGTTTCAGCTATTTTCCTCTTATTTTCTTCATTATTATCTTTTAAGTTTTTATTATTTATATTTCCTAATTTTCTTCATTTTCACTTTCTATTTCTTAGCTTATTCTTAGTTGATTTTTCTTACCTCACTGGAACCGGGCACGCGTGTGAAAACACTGTTGGTCTCCAATCGTCGCTTCACAAGTGCGCTTGGTGTCCCTATCTCAACTGTTCTGATGACGCTTCAACCGAAAATTAGAGACAGTAAGTGTGTTTGTTCCTTAGTTCTGTGTTTGTGGTTCACCGTGAAACGTATATATATTGATAGAAGTATCGACCCTGAAATAGAAACAAGATTAAAGTTTGTCATGACCGGTCAGTTCTTCAGGTTTAAATTAAACTCTCATTGCCAAGGATTAGGTTTTTATTTAAAACCTTTTTCATATGCTTATAACACAGAAGACATACAAGAAATATTGTCATCGTTTCGGTTTTAAATAAAAAGCGAAAAGTTATCAATGAGAGTTTAATTTGAACATGAAGAACTGACCGTGTTTTGATAATTTAATTTGGCCTTAATAATTAAAAAAAAAAATAAAAAAAAAAGAATTATGTTTAAACAAAACACGTAAAATACCATAACACTGGCTATATTTGTGGTTTTCTTTTACTTTATGTGATGTTTATGGATTGATTAATGATTTTGTTTTTTTGTTGATTGATATTCCTTGCATAAATTTGATTTCACTTCTTATATCATCAATAAATTGTTTTTAGCCTTGAAAATTCCCAAAAGTGTAAAATCTTATAACTTATTATATCTTCATTTTTTTTTTGTCCTTATAGCGTGTAAATAAATGTTATCTTACACTCTTTAGCAGAATATTCCTTATGTCTGAACTTCTAGAAAGTCAAAATGTACTCGTTCTAGTTCCTATTTACCAGAATTTTATTTCTTTCTAAATTAATAATTAATATTTCCATATTTTATATTTAAAAATTATTGCAATTTACACTATATTTGTTTACAAAAAAAGTATGAAAACTAGAATGAAATTGTGAGTTGTAGGTCATATGATTAACAAGATGAAATTTTGCTTTATTTATGATGGAGTTGAGAATATAGGTTTTCTTCTTTATTTATAACCAGCACTGCGAATGTAATTGATGATTCTCGGACAAACACGGCGAAGCTTGTTGGTGTGAAACATGCTATCAGTTCATGAACAGAGAGTGTTATCTTAAAACCAAAATAATGTATGACATTCATCCATAAACTAATTGATTGTAGAACAGAACATTAAGCTATATCAGACGCTATGAAATATACTTCGCGACAATCAACGATAAGGGTTACTTATTTCGCATCTCATTAAACTAATTATTGTTTTAGTTTATATGCAAAAGAATATATATATTTTTACATAACAAAAAAAGATAAACTGGGATGTAGTCAGTTTCTTCCATTTCCAATCAAACTTTCATTGCCAACGTTTCGATTTATTCAAATTTTTTTTCAAAGGAAAAATTAGGAATATTTGAAAATGAATGAATTATTACGAATTAAATTACTAAAACAATATGAAAAGTTTATTGAACAACCGAACATATTGTTTTAGTAATTTAATTTGTAATAGTTTGTTTTCATTTTCAAATATTCTTTATTTTGTCTTTGAAAAAATTTTGAATATAATAGAAACGTCAGCAATGAGAGTTTGATTGGAAATGGAAGAAATTGACTGCATCCCAATTTATCTTTTTGTTATACAACTGTCACACGGTCAAGAATTGTTTTTATATATTTTTTATATGAATTTCAATAGAATCAAATCATATTATACTTAATATTCTCCATTAAAAAAATATTCTACTTAAATGGTAACATAAAGAAAAATTGTTTACTTGAAGGTCAATAATGTATTTATGACATTTTTTATCATTTATTATCATTCAGCTACCTAATATTCTTGTAGTGAAAATAGCATTTTCATAGTTTTCATGTCGTAGCATAGAAATCTTCTTACAGCCCTAGTGTTTAGATAATCAAATCTAAAGAAAAATTGTCTTTATTTAATTTGATAGGTTAAAAAAATCAGCTCGATATATAAAAACGTTTTGGAGGGACATACAACATCTTTAACATAAGTGAACGTAATATCCAACTCACTTGCTTGACAACCGATTGAGTTTTGGCTTCATTCTAATGCGACTATAATACAAACGTAATATAGTCGCATTAATTTTATTTGTTTTACATTCAGAGGTTTTATATACCTCTGATAGTTTTAGTTTATTATATTCATAAAAAGTCCTTTGAGACTATTTTACTCTTCGTAAGACAGGTATAAAAACTGTTTTAACTGGATTTATATCGACACCTATCTCTTTTACTCCCCTATTAACAGTTTTGGTAGCGTTTATGGTATCATAAATGCAGTACCATAAAGCATTACATCTAATAATAAGGTCATCTGCCTAACGTTGCATATTTAGATTATTACAGTACTGAATATATAGAGTATCCAGGAGTACTTTGACAACTCATAACTGCAATAGGGAAGGAGAAGAAAATCAGAATAATGAATAATAGCATTCTAGGGTGAAAAGCTAATGAAATAACAATTTAATAATATAAATAACGGGTTTCGAACACTTATTGTTTTTCTTCAAGCATAAACAACTCATGTGTGTTGCACCACAGACACTCATCCTTGGATTTATGCCAGGTTAGCTGAGTGGTTAACGTACTCGCCTCTGAACTGATAGGACTGGGGTTCGATCCCCACCTAGCCCTCGATTTATCGCCCCTTGGAGAAGGACGTTAAACCATCGGTCCCGAGCCTGTACGATGTCAGGTACTCGTTAAAGATGTGTACTCTAAATATACTTGAGTTGGGCAAAATTTAGGACTTCCACTGTAGAATCAATCTTCATTGTGTGGTATCACAGAGGGCCAATGCTCAGGCCTACCTGTGTCCCTTGAGGGACTACCAATGCAACCTAACTTAACCTATCTTAAATTTTTTTTCCACTTCAACTACAAAAATAATTGTTATAAGAAGTGATTCTAAATTATTATTTTTTTACAATTAACGGGGATGTATACAGGGAATGAGTGGTCACTCGTTGGTGCCACTCAATAACATGGTTACCCTCGCAGCTGGTTTAACTTAGAAGGTCTCGTGGCCATTTTCTTTTTAAGCGCCTATGGGGGTTTGAGGGTATTACAGGTGAGTAAAGGGTTTGAACGAGTGGATTGGGGTGGGTTTGTAATCTGTTGTTGAATAATTTGTAACGTTCCATTGCTAATTTCTGGACAGATGGGACTTTGAGGTCTTGGTGTATGATTTTGTTGGGGACGTAAAAAGGTAAGTTTGAGAGTTTTCTGATAATTTTTGACTGTAGGGATTGCAACGGTTGTATATTGGATGGTTTGGTGGAACCCCAGATTTCTATACCATATGCCCAGAAAGGCTTCAGGACTGCGTTGTATATATGTAGTTTGTCTGTTAGTGTAAGTCTTGATTTTGAGTCTAAAAGTCTTATGAGATGTTTGTAACGTCTGTTGGTCTCTGTGCGTTTAAGTCTTGTATGTGGATTCCAAGTCATCCGAGTGTCAAAGTGTAGCCCGAGGTAGCGTACAGTGGTCGCAGGAGGGATGATCTTATTATTTAGGAATACCGGAGAACAGGTTTTACGGGAAAGACTGAAAGTAACGTGAGAGCTCTTTTGCTCGTTGATTTTGATTCTCCAACGCTGAACCAAGGTTGGAGAAGAAGTAAATGTTGTAGGTTATCAGAAGCTATAATGGGGTATCCTAAATTAAACTTGGATTGCTTTAAACTAAACTTAGTCTCTTTTAAATGAATTCGGTAGAGTTGCAGTTAGTAGCATAAAATATAGTTTTGAGCATAAAATAGTAGTAGCATCAAATAGCAGCATGAAATATCTAATTGAGCAATTGACATTCACCTATTCATATATTGATTGATACTCACTGACTAAAATCCTTTTACTCTAAGAGCGTTGCATATAATGTAAGTAATAAGAAACAAATAATACTATGAAAAAATTAAATTAGAGACAATACAATAGTATTATTAAATAGTAATAGCAGTACACAGTAAAACTATATAGTAAAAAAGTAGAGTAATAAATAAATAATTGATAAAATGTTAAAAAGAATGTTTAATAAAACATAAATTAGCTAAGATGAAATAATATTTTAGAACTAAATACATTTATCTGTAACAATAAAGAATAAAACAAAAGGTATGAGAATAAATTTGTTTAAGGCCAGAATTTACTAATGAAAATATTTGGAAAAATGGAGACCTATGAATCTCACATTGAATTCATTCAACGTTAAATTTCTTAAACAATGTTTACTTTGATAATAGTAACTTGGTTTTACTGGGATTATTTAATTGATAAGTTCCATATTATAAAGTTTTCTTTTTATTTAAAATATAAATCAGTTACTGGAGCTATTTAATTTCATATTATCAAAGCAGATAGAAATAACTGTTTTACTAGCACTATTTAATTTTATAAGCTCCATATTACATATTTTTCTTTTTATTTATTATAAACAGTCACAATAATCTCAAATATAAAAAATAAGGTACTAGAGATATTGAATTTGATATTTTATTATCAAATAGTATAAAAAATCATACCATCCTTCTCTTACAGCACATCCACATCCTATACTTCCTTAATTTTACTTCTTGAATTTCATAATATTAAATGTAATTTCTCGAAAGCCAATTATGCTTCATTATTATCAAATTTATCGAAATTTATTTGAGAAACTTTATTTTCATTCTCGAATGTAAATGAGTGCACTAATTATTCCTTATATATTATTTCACTTGCCATAGGTCATCATATACCTAAAATTAAAACAAATAAACTTCAACTTGTACAAAATAATTATGCTTAGTATTAATAGATACAATTAAATGACAGTAAGTTTTTACCTTTTAGAGTAGAATGTAAATCTTTATTTCAGGATAATTATAACAAATTTTTGACTCTTGTAGAAAAAAACAGTTCAGAGTAATATAAAGAAATTCTGAAACATTGTAAATCCAAACAAATCAAGTACTGCTGTACTTTCTAATATGGATTTGAATCAACTCTTCCTCACATGGTCATACAATTTCTAACTTATTTGCTAAATATTTCTTTTCTATTTTGATACTTCTTCTTCGTTTTCTTATTTGTTCTGAGGTAATAGTGCTCCTTGCATATATGTTTACAGTTACAATATCACATCTTAACATTTTGAAAACATAATTTCTAAATTAGATAGTAATAAATCTTCTGGTCCTGACAATATCCCTCGAATCTTTGTTTATAATTGCTCTCCCTATTTAATTTTTCTCCTCTTCATATTTAAAATCTTTCCTTCAAATCTAGAAAGATATCTATATTTTCCACTTCATAAAGCTGGTGATAAATCACAAACTATAGGCCAATATAAGTCCAATCACTTTTCAAAAATATTTGACTCTATATTTACTAGTAAATTTAGCAGATAATAATAAATATTTTATTTTTCAACGGCATGGTATTTATCTTAATAGGTCAATGTGCAATAATTTACTTTCCTTCCAAAATATATCTTTAAATCAATGAACTCTGGTTTGAAGGTTGATGCAATTTATGTTGACTTATTAAAGCATTTGATAAGGTATATCATGGTAGACTCTTTTCTAAAAGGCTTCTGGTATTTCAGGAAATATATTTAACTGGCTGCAAAGTAACCTTACAAACTCAATAAACCTTATAAACTTACATATCATTGAAGGTAAAACATTTAAATCAAACCTGTTCTGTGGAACATCTGATGTTCTTCAAGGTCCCATATACTGTTTTCAATATTTATCAACAACATTTATTCACTATTATCGGGTGTTGAATTTTTACTCTTTGCTAATGATCTTAAGCATTACTTCAAGATCGCCTGATGATTGTGAACTTTTTTACTTTCAATAAATAATCTTTTAAACTACTGTTCTTCCAATAATCTCAATCTAAATTTTTCTAAGTGGTCCACAATTTCCTTTTCCTGTTTAAAATCACTGTAATGTAACATGAATTGTAACCTTCTGACAAGAGTAGATTCTGTGAAATATTTAGGATTGATTTTAGAATGTAAATTAACTTTTAACAATCATATGTCGATTTAGTTATTATAAATGATTATAATTAATGTCGATTTATCGATCTAAAAACCTTTAGCATGAAAATTCTGTGTTTATTTACAAGAAATTCATTATGAATTTCTTATAAATATGCATTATGAATGAATATTTATATCTTATGCATTATGAAAAAAACCAATACTTTTGTTGCTCATTAACTATGCAAGCAGTAATTGTAGGGTATTTACACATGATTAAAGAGAAAAACTGAGATTCCAACACATAAACATTGAAAATTAATTTTTGTGCGGGAGGACTTAGTATAACTTTTGTTACTCTTCATAAATCTCTCGTTCTTCCAATTTTAAAATATGCTTGGAATCATCTATTTGTAATCTGGATTATAATCATTATCTTTCAGAAATTTCTTTCAATCAGTCAATTGAAAATTCTTTAAGAAGTTTTCTTGTAAGTTGAGTTATCCTACTGAATCACCAAACAGAAAATTATCATACAGAAACACCCAAATTATCCTATGTTCATAAAATAAATATTTACTTAACTATTCATTGTCTAGTATGATCATAAAGTGCAATGGTCTGTATAGCAGTTTAGAATGTTTTAAAAGAAGAGACATAAAGAAAAGTGATAAATCACTACTGTAGTTTTCCAACATTATGTTTCAGTGGTTTATTCGCCACTGACACAATCTTGTTTGATTTCATTATCATTATTATCACTATTATGTGTAATTTTTTATTCATTTAATATGAATTATTTTATGGTAAAAAAAAATTTTAGTTTAAAAGCATCCGGATCTGTATGTAAATAAATAAACAAATAAACCTTAAAAGGACTAATTTAATGTGAATGCTTTTTATTAAGTGAATTAATTCCATTTCGTTTACTGTGTTTTTTTTTCAAATATCTACATGTTTATTCTTAATTTAAATGATAGATGTCATTTAACGAATTGTATCTATCTCTTAGAGGTAATATATCTTGTATAACTGCTAAAATAGAATATTTTGTATTTATTACTGTTCTATTGGACTGCTTTTATCATACTATGAATTACAGTAATTGTATTTAATTTGTATTAACGTTATGTAGTTTTTCGTTTGAATATTTGAAACATACTGAAACCTATTATTAGTCTGCAGGTTTGTCATTACTTTTATTAAAATTATTCAATTAGATACAACGATAGTGGAAATATAAAGCTGGATTAAATAATTTCATTTTTAAGGATAATTCAGTACATTAAATAAATTTATATTAGTTCGTAATTAATTTATGTTTAATGTAGACACACTTATTAAGTCATCATTTAGCCTCGACAGGTCTTAATATTTCACAAACTCAATATGGCTTCTTTGATTTTAATCTGTTCACGGTGTCGGTTTTCTTCTTCCCTTTTTACAAAAGAATTGATTTATTTTTAACGTACAAGTTATATAATTAACGATGTTATTCAGTTAAAAGTCAATGCAAATTGTATTTCATCATCAAAATGCATGAAACAGAAGAAATGAATTACACATGAGAATTATAAGGTCAGTGGTAAATTATTCCATTTTTTTTAAATTGTATTACATTTTGATAAATGAAAATTGCAATATGATTACAAAAACGTAATTGAAAGACATAATTTAATTGATTTAAAGTAATTATGCAACATAAATAAAAACAAGATAATCATTATATAAATTACTTTAAATAATTGGTGATATAATTTTATACTGATTTTAATTATAGCTATTGAATACCTTAGCTTAAGATAATCTATCAAAATATTCTAAATTAATTCTTACGTGTAATCAAATTAATAGTACATAAATTTACTGAAACTTTTATTATTATGTTTAGTTTTCATTCAAATGTTTATTTACCCTATTTCTTTCAAAAACAAATTCAACCTTTTCTTAGGTAATGAACGAAAAATCCCAAACTTAAGGAATTATAAACATTTACAATTTTTTTTAATTCGAAATTGAATTTGAAAAATTTGAACTGGTTTACATTTAAATTTACTCTAAGTAAGTCCATCATCAGTAATATACCCAATCAATTCATTTAATAGAAGTACTTTAATAATAATGTTAACTTTTGTCAATCATGATCAAATGTAATTGCGATAATTGTTAAGAATAGATTAGTGAACGCGAAATGTATGCCACTTGTTGTTGTGATTATAACTTATTGTGATTATAAAACGAATTATTAAGCTATTAATTTAATACATATATACTAAATAATACTAAATAATATAATACATTGATACTAAATTAAATCTTATGATTTGGTAAATGAAATTCTAATCTTGAAAGATAACTTCAATGTAGATTTGTAATACTCATTGAAACATAAAATTAATTAAATCATGAAATATAATGAATGACATTGTTAACATTGACCATTCATTTTAGTTAATTATTTGTTATAATCTTTACAACATAATGAGTTAAGTTTATGCTTTCAAGGTTCTTTCAAAATTTTGAAAGCTTATATTATGTTCTCAAGGAAAAAAACTCTATTTTTAATAAGAGTTCATGAAAATAAAATTTTTTCAATGACTATAAGTTTCCAGATTTTTTTCAATACATTTCATTTTTAAAATACATTCAAATGAAAATGCAGTTAACCGCCTTTTTATATCATTGATTGCTTCTTATTTTACTATAGGGTTAAACATAAACTCAGCCAATCTATAAGGATGTCATATATGGGGTTAAACATACACTCAGCCTATCTATAAGGATATCATAAATAGGGTTAAACATACGCTCAGCTTATCTATAAGGATATCATAAATAGGGTTAAACATACACTCAGCCTATCTATAAGGAATCATATATAGGGTTAAACATACGCTCAGCCTATCTATAAGGATATCATAAATAGGGTTAAACATACACTCAGCCTATCTATAAGGATATCATAAATAGGGTTAAACATACACTCAGCCTATCTATAAGGATATCATAAATAGGGTTAAACATACACTCAACCTATCTATAAGGATATCATAAATAGGGTTAAACATACATTCAGCCTATCTATAAGGAATCATATATGGGGTTAAACATACACTCAGCCTATCTATAAGGAATCATATATAGGGTTAAACATACGCTCAGCCTATCTATAAGGATATCATAAATAGGGTTAAACATACACTCAGCCTATCTATAAGGAATCATATATAGGGTTAAACATACGCTCAGCCTATCTATAAGGATATCATAAATAGGGTTAAACATACACTCAGCCTATCTATAAGGATATCATAAATAGGGTTAAACATACACTCAGCCTATCTATAAGGATATCATAAATAGGGTTAAACATACACTCAGCCTATCTATAAGGATATCATAAATAGGGTTAAACATACACTCAGCCTATCTATAAGGATATCATAAATAGGGTTAAACATACACTCAGCCTATCTATAAGGAATCATATATAGGGTTAAACATACGCTCAGCCTATCTATAAGGATATCATAAATAGGGTTAAACATACACTCAGCCTATCTATAAGGAATCATATATAGGGTTAAACATACGCTCAGCCTATCTATAAGGATATCATAAATAGGGTTAAACATACACTCAGCCTATCTATAAGGATATCATAAATAGAGTTAAACATACACTCAGCCTATCTATAAGGAATCATATATAGGGTTAAACATACGCTCAGCCTATCTATAAGGATATCATAAATAGGGTTAAACATACACTCAGACTATCTATAAGGAATCATATATGGGGTTAAACATACACTCAGCCTATCTATAAGGAATCATATATAGGGTTAAACATACGCTCAGCCTATCTATAAGGATATCATAAATAGGGTTAAACATACACTCAGCCTATCTATAAGGAATCATATATAGGGATAAACATACACTCAGCCTATCTATAAGGATATCATAAATAGGGTTAAACATACACTCAGCCTATCTATAAGGAATCATATATGGGGTTAAACATACACTTAGCCTATCTATAACGAATCATATATGGGGTTAAACATACACTCAGCCTATCTATAAGGAATCATATATAGGGTTAAACATACACTCAGCCTATCTATAAGGATATCATAAATAGGGTTAAACATACACTCAGCCTATCTATAAGGAATCATATATGGGGTTAAACATACACTCAGCCTATCTATAAGGAATCATATATAGGGTTAAACATACGCTCAGCCTATCTATAAGGATGTCATATATGGGGTTAAACATACACTCAGCCTATCTATAAGGATATCATAAATAGAGTTAAACATACACTCAGCCTATCTATAAGGATATCATAAATAGAGTTAAACATACACTCAGCCTATCTATAAGGAATCATATATAGGGTTAAACATAAGGATATCTTTATGTGGCTCTTAAATAATTTATTAATGATAGCCATATGGTTGATTAATAGCATACACCAGAGTGTCGATAAGGATATCTTTAACACATGTTAATGTGATAGAAAAGGATGGCCAAAATGCTTTTTTTTTTTAAAAAAAACTGGTTAGGTTAGCCCAGTGTTAACATGCTTGCTACAGGTCTTAATTATATATTAAGAAATGTAAATTTTAAATATTATAATATTGTATATGTGTATATATGTATGTCTGTGGGTATAAGTATATATATGTATATATGCGTGTGTATGTGTGTATATATATATTATTAATTGAATATATTATAAGAACATGTAAATTAACACTACATAATGTAATAATTAAGTTGTAAATGTATGTAACTTTTGTGTAAACCTGTAATCAATATGGGAACAGGTTAAAGGAAAATAAACTCCCTCATGGTAGGGTTACTACCCGTGAGGAAAATAAAAAAAAAACAAAAAAAACAGGTCTGGTAGATCCTAGGTTCAATTCCCACTCTGGCCCTTGAGATACACACTCCATAAGTATATAAATCTGAGCGTGTTGTCCGTCGGATAGGACATTAAGCTGTCGGTCTCGAGCCTGTACGATGTCAGGTTCTCCTTAAAGATCTACTGCTCTAAACTTGAGTTTCAGTCAAATTTATGACTCCCAATGTATTAGAATGTTCATTGTGTGGTATCACAAAGCGTCAATGCTCGTCCTATGTGTGATCTCTTACAGAATTACCTCTGCAACCTAACCTAACACAAAAAAAAAATCATTTCAAAAATAATATATCTGTATATGATATCTGGTAATGATAAGCTAATGAATATTTTAAAAATGATTTTGTGATTTGATTTTACATATTTCATATTTTATTTTGATAGTGCGAATGATATGTAATGCCTTGTCAATAGCGATAAAACAATATGAATAATATTCATTATTACGTCAAATATTGATTAATAATCAATAATCAAGAACTCTTGGTTCTTTGAAAACGGCGTGGTGCATGGAACAGGTTTCATGCAATTTTGCTACCTGTTATGTTTTGAAGAAAGTTTGTTTTACTTTAATGAAATAAATCTTAGTTTTAATACTCAGCACATTGTCTAATATATGTAAGAAAACCTGTTATAGTTGTATTATTTTTATAACTTTGAGTAAAAAGTATCTGAATCGAAGTTTGCTCTGATTCTAACCAGACTACGATTATTGTACACATGGAAGCCTTTAAATCAGTTCATTTTCAACCTACGGAAGCAGTTATTCTGTGGTATTTACTCGTGATTACTAAGCAAAAATACATTGAGTCATTACCAAAAGTATTTAATTATACAACGTGTTTCAAACACTTAGTGTACATCATCAGGTACACCTGCTACAAAGACACTGAATGTCTGTTAACAAAGCCAGTTACTCAACACCTCCTTACTGAGGCAGATACACAAGATGATGAACACTAAGTGTTCGAAATAAGTTGTATAATTAAATCATTATGGTGAAGACAATACATTTTTCCTTACTAATCAGTTTATAATTTTCTTAGGCAATGGCCAAAAATAATTTCTTTTTTGAACTACGCTGTTTCAGGTAAAGTTCCCATTATTTTTCTAGGAGCTCATTAAAATTATTATCTTTTCTACTAAAAGGTATCGTGAATATAAAAAACAACTTTACTCGTGAAGGAGCATCTCAGGAAACGATCTCAAGTCATTTTCTTGTTAAAATAAAGATTAATTAGTTCAGTTTACAATTCAGATTAACATAAATCAGTGATTGATCATTATTCCTGGTAATGGATTCAATAAAACAAAGTTGAGTGTTAACCACTCCATATATTAGTCATTACGATCCATGAATTTTGGAGAAACTGTACTATGTTAACGATGATTTAAAAAAATAAAAGGACAAACCTATCGAGGTTTAATGAGACTGAAAATCGTTTTCGCATTGATTTGAAGAACAATTTTACATAAACATAAACCATACTGTTATATTTCTATGAATTGAGCACATTAATTACTCGATTTTATATTAAAATAATTATTCTTTTGTTGCTATCATGTAAGTTGAAATTGAATTCTTATAATTTTTTTTTTAAATATTATACATGAGTTCTCTTTAGGAATATTTTTTATGAATATTTAATTTTTATCAATTCCCATAAATAATTGGCTCAATTCAAATAAAATTAACAAATATTCCAATTTGAAATATTGTTTGACTTTCGGAACAAATAGAACTAAAAAAAAGTTAAAATATCGCAGTCTATACTGATAAAAATTTAAGTGGAAGTATGAATTTGAATGAAATTGTTTAGAGAATATAACCAGAGCAGCGACGGCTAATTGGCTATTCCGTTAACGAGTGAAATAAAGGGTATCTCCCTTATAAATTGAATCAATTACAATTTTACTCTTTTAGTCAACTTTTACCAGTTTATTGATAAAATAGTGTAACTATTACGGGTGAGAAGTTTTTTTTTCTTAAGCTTTATTTGAATGCTATTTAAAGTCAATTAAATATAATTAAAGGAAATAAATTTTAACTGTTAATTAGTAGTCAACCGATAACTGTTATTTTCAGGGTATTTTTGGTTGTAGTTGGTATTATGATACGATTTTTTTTTCATGTAAAAAGCGAGTAAAATGGGTTTCACCTTCTTTGTAAAACACTATAATGAGAATTTTAAACTTCTTAGGAATCATAAAGAACATCTCAACACCAACAAGATTTCATGGTTAAACCACATGTTAACCACCTATAAACATGCATATTGTTATTACCACTGAGGTTAGTATGATTTACATTAGAAATAGGGATATCCGTCATATCTCTTAAGATGTTCTTGGAGTCGTTGGAGCGCATTCGGACTTTTTCCATCTTGAAGGACATTGGAGTTGCGATTGATGCTGGACAACATCCGAAAGAGCTCCAACGACTCCAAAAACATCTTAAGAGGTATGACGGTTTTACCTATTTATAATATTAAACACATATGTGTTATAGTGACTGTACAACTAACGGATGATGTCAAAAAAAAAAAAAATTCAATGAAGTATAATCTTTTTCGTAATTAGAGTTTTATTAATATTAGAATTAGAAAAAACCGTCATACCTCGTACGTTGATATCGGAGATGTTGGAGCGCTTTCGGATCTGGTCCATCTTCATTCGCAACTAAAAAAGAACAGTTGCGAATGAAGATGGACCAGATCCGAAAGCGCTCCAACATCTCCGATATCAACGTACGAGGTATGACGGTTTTTTCTAATTCTAATATTAATCTTACTAACCTCAGTGGTAATAACAATATGCATAGAGTTTTATTGTTAAAAATATCACTATTAGTGAAACATTACTATAACGCCTATAAAAAAGAACAGCAAGAGAGTAAAAAATGGAATTTTTTAAGATTTGGAATTCGGTAATAAATCAGTGAATATTAACAATTCTGTTTTCAGAGAAATTTAATAACTCAAGAAACAAGTTTCTTATTACCTTTCATATTATTGTCCATTCTGTTAAAAGAAAATGGTATATGATAGTCTACATAAGTAATACAAAGGTTTTGCCTGTACATTGATTTCAGCCGACTCACTTCAATTCATCTCTAAGTTTTATACATAAGAGAAACGGAATCCACCCTTAGAAAAATGTCTGTTTGTTTTTAGAAAAATTATACTACTTAAGCAAGCTTAAACTTTGACAGTTGATTTGTGTATGTCTAACATAAAATCTATGATTTGAATGGATTGGAAATTCAACGCACAAGCAAAGTTATGCACTTTTAAGCTGTGTTTAGCTGACTATAAGTCTACAGTATAGAAGTATGTAGTTTAAAATATACAGGTATTTTTACTGTATCAAGAAGGTATTGTTAATTGATTTTAATTTTGGTTGTTTGTATTTATGATAATTTTTAAATGACTAGCTTTAAAATGTTGGTTCTACCTACTCGCGTTCTAAATAAAAAGTACGCTGATAATAAAATCAAAATAGAGCTCAGTATCTAATGCTGCAAAACATAAAAGAAACTCCAGATCTAATGACAGTCAGGACTGTACTATAATGATATTTTCTGCTATTTTATAATTTCTAATAATATTTTGGAATCCTATGTAATAATTCTGAATTTTCTTAAAATACCCGTCATAGACGGACACGCCTGATAGTTTAAATATAAGAACTGAATCAGTTGTTTAGAATTGTTTTTGTAATGATTAATAGTGGCAGAAGTTGAGGTTTAATCTGAACCTCGTAACATAATCTGAAAGAGTATGGTCTTTGGTCTTGTTATCTACGTCGAACTGGGACCAGTATATCAGTCAGCGATGTTGAGGGGCTAGATCAGGGGTTCTCAACCTTTGTTTGCTTGTGGACCCCCTAAAAGCTACTTGTGAACCCCCACTCCCCCGGATACTTAAAAAACATAATTATACAAATTTATAAATAAATATTTGTTTTTAGGTAAATGAATATCGTTAATTATGAAATAATTTCATTACAACTACAACGCATGCGAAAATACAAAAATGTTTTTAAAACAATAACAAAATATTTCTTCATTAGCATTTTATAAAGAACCCCGAAATAAATTGTAACCGAATAAATTTTTAATGTACCATAAAGAGAAGTGCAATAGAAAATTTTAAAACATTGGAACATTTTAACAAAGTACGGCCAAAGCTTACTACGCTTTGATTTATTTTTGGTTTGCTGATAAATTTATATGAACTTAACATGGAGCCCTAACCACGTGTCATGGACCTTCAGAATACTACTTTCCTCATGGACCCCCAGTAATCCTCTGTGGACCCCTGGGGGTCCATGTGGACTACGTTGAGAACCACTGGGCTAGGATTGAACTGAGAACCATTGAAGCAGGATAGTTTTAGGCATATTCAGATAGAGTAGCATAGCCATCATCTGTCTCTGAAGAGTCTGTGTTTCCACCTTCATCATTGGAGTTACATCATTGGATATACAAAAGCAGATAGTTATTCTCTACTTGAGTCAGGTGATCTCACAACAGCCTACTGAAGATACAGTCTAAAAGCTCAACTTTTTTGACTAAAAGTTCATATATACTTAATCGCACATGTTTTCTGAGTAATAATCAATCAGCTAAAAATTACTGCTTTTAGAAATCTGTCTGCCATCATAGCTAGCTGGTTTCCTCTTTTTTTTTCATTTCACTATAAATAAAGTATAATGATCGTGAAAAAATTGGATCTTCTGATTTAAACGGAATTACATGTTTTGAGGTCCCAAAAGTTATTTTATGAAGTTTTCCAAGTCAATCATCATATATAAATAACAATATATATATCTACATATATTTATATATCAATCTTTTGTAAAACTCGCTGATTACTTATATATTTTTTCTACATATACATTCACAGAAACCTTATAACATAGTACATCACACAGGAAAAAGATAGCACTACTCTAAGTGAATTGATGTATATGAATTAAAGTTATCATAAGAAAACAAAAAAGAGACTAACACCTACTATTATCGATCATTTTGGCTATCATGCCGTCCTCAGGAAAGGTAGGAAAGGAAAAAGGAACACAGGAGCGGAGACGTGGAAGTGTCCACCGACCGACACAAAGTGACACACAGTTTAGCCACCTTGCCCCACGGACCACTGTTTATTGATATACAAAAGCAGACAGTTGTTGTCTACTTCAGTCAGGTTATACATATCAAATTACGTCATATTTCATATATATGAATTCTGACAAATAGAAAGAAAAGTATTTTTTATTACATTCTAGGAAGCCATACATTTTACACTATAATAATTCTATACAGAACCGAAAATGTAGAACATAATTCAAAGTTGAATACATTCTTTGAAGAATAATATCTTAAATTAAAAATTATCTTAAAACGACATTTTTTTCTTAGATATTTCTGGCATTTTTCAGACGAAATCGGAAAGTGTTATACATGGAAACTTTATCTTAATTCTTCAATGTAGAAGGTCAGATGAACTATGTAAGTGATCCGACTGGCTATTAGAACAGAAAGCATGTTCTGCTGTTATTATTTCGTAACACGAAATCTACACTTATGCTTTTGAAAAATGATATTACTGCTGTAGTTATACTAATGATATTATATGTATGAGTTGTGTGATATACAAAAATATGCATATTATTGATATGTGGATCAATCATTATCTGTATTACTTCCAGGAATAAAAGACTAAAAATATTATGGAATAGACATTTATATTATGTCTAAGTGAAACATTATATATTTTATACCCAAGCAGTTTGATATTTAGTTTACCTATAGCAAAGTTTGGTGTAGGCATCTTAAGTTTTTTTTTTAAATTATTTAATTGAAGTAAAAAAACATTTTTGTATTTAATACTGTAATAAGATAAAAATACCACTTTTACTCATGACTGTGAACTCTAGAGCAGAGAATGTCAAGAGGATAATCGCATGAAATGCTTTCATAGTTCACTACTCCCTAATAAATCAAAGTTAACAATACTCTCCGTTGCCAAGGAAATTCAATAACCAAGCCAGCAAACTTGCTTATTAACATTGATATCACTCAAAACAGAAGAGACTCCTTAACATTGTAAACTAAACGGAAGAAAGACAAAGATAAACACATGCATACATCTGCTTTTAAAAATATTATTTTTTTTTTAGAATTTTAAATAACAGGATCATTAAACATATGTATTTAATTGACATATTTATTTAAAAGTATGTAATACCTTGAAATTGATGAGAAGAAAGAAGAAATCCTTTCATAAAATTCAATTTGAAAACAAGATATGTTTTCTTATTTTCATTCTCTTTAAATTTAAAATAATCTGTAAAACCAGTACTTCTTTACGTATTTTAGAACTAAATATAGATTACTAGGTCATCGAATAGAAATTTTTAAAAGAAAATTATATTAATATAAGCTGTTTCAGTTGCCTGCTATTATGAGTAGGGGAAGCAAAGTTTTAAAATGAAATATATTTTAAAATTTATTTCTAGTTTATATTTAAAAAGGCTATTTTTAAAAAAAGCTTTAAATACGAAAAAGTTTTTTTTTTACTTCTGTTATATAATTTAAAAATACCGCATATTATTGAAACATGCCTGTGAACTCTAGAACAATGTCAAGTGGATAATCACATGAAATGCTTTTATAGTTTACTATGCCCTAATAAAACAATGTGAACAATATTTTCCGTTGTATTGTCAGAAAATAACAGTAAAACGTTATGTTTTAGCAGACTAACTTGCTATGATGGGAGACAGAATTTTAAAAGCAAAAATTTTCAGCTAATGGTTGCATGGAAATAACATGTGCGTTTAAGTAAATATGAATGTTTAGTCAAAAAAGTCTGACTTTTAGACTGTATCTTCAGTATGCTGTTGTGAGTACCCTGACTCAAGTAGAGAGTAACTGACCGCTTTTTTGCTGTAGTATTTACGTTAATAGAAAGAGTTGAAGGAAAACAGTGATACAACATTTTAAATTAGATGTACCTAAAAATTTAAGAAAAAATGTTTTCAAGCCAGTGAATTTTTTGTCCTTCTTGAAGGTGAATACTAATATTTTATGACCTTTACTACAAATTACAGCTATATGCAGGTTGAATAACGTTGAGGAAACAAATATGATACACAAAATCTTTTATCAGGAAACCCTGGCTAAATTACACCTCTTAGCACAATATTAAAGAAAATTGTCAATTTGATTAAAATAATTGTAATTAATTTCCATATTACATCACCATGTCTAAAAATTATTAGAGATTAAAAAAAGATTCAGTAGGGAGTATTTTAACTTTATTGCACGGTTACAAGAGTATTTTTGGATCTGGAAGCAAAATTGGACATGTTCACAGTTTTTTGAATATGATGGTTATAAAAGTTAACATTTTGCTTTTGATGTGTAACAGCTGAGGGTTAGAGTCTTACAAAAATATTATACAATTTCTTTTCTCAATTTTGAAACCCTGCGTGAAAACGAACTTCTACTGTCCCAGTTAATACGAGTAATAAAAGCAGATTATTACTATTAATTATTAAGAATGTTATTATTATTTATGAAATAATACTACTATTGTTAATTAACTTCCTGTAAACAAGATTTAACTTGAAAATGAGCTAGCCATGTAAAATCTTGTGAACAGGAAGTTGAATCGAATCTATCAGTCAGAAGATCGTAAATGTTTGAAAGTGTGTCTCTTTCTCTGTGTGTTGCTTTTCTTCGTTTTTGAGCTGATTTGCGTCAATTTTGGATTGTTTTTTGAATTTTGAGTGATATATATATATATATATATATATTTTCAATGTAGAAAAAGAAAAATAGAGAAATTAAAAGCATACACTTACAGTCTCTAATTTTTGGTTTGAACCATCTTTAGGAGAGATAAGAGAGGGAAGCCAGTGCGCTTAGTTGCTCCCATTTTTTCCACAAATATTACATATATATATATAATTGCAATGAAAAATAACTCTAAAATAATGAATCTAGGAAAAAATAATAAGGTGCTCAATTTGGTATTTCTAGCTCAGTAACAATTTGTACAAGTAAACCTAAATTTCATTTGCTTGCATGTTGGGTGCGCTATGTCCAGTGAAAACAACACTCATGTTAAGTCTGCAAGAGTGAACAGTACTTGCCTATGCTGTATTTATTCATTATTTTGCTTAATGCTTAGCTCATATATATATATATATATATATATATATATATATATATATATATATATATAACAAGATTTCACAATAAACACGTGAAAGAACAATGAATGTTCAAACCATATTAAGATATGATAAGAATTCACAAATAGACTGGTGACCGATGAGGACACGAAAATCCCACCCCATCCAAACACCCTTGTTCACAGCCTATCCCTAATAACTCCCCAACCACATCCATCATGGAGGTTGTTGTTAAAATAGAAAGCCAAACCCTAGACCTACATCTTTTCACGACTCAAGAAGACCAAACGACTACGAAATAATGTATACCAAATACCGAATAAAAGAGTACAGACATTTACATACTGACTCCACAATCACTGCAGTAATAAAATTCAGCAGTAGTAGGTTCGTGACCTGGAACTACTAATTACAACATTATGGTGCGCAATACGGTGCTCTGAATGAATCGTTGATCGTTGACATGAGAAAAAATTATGAGAAATGATTAATAGTGAGAAAAAATCTATATAACTGTAAGGAAAAACTTTTTCTCTAAGAATATTCCGAGAAGAAAGGAAAGGTAGAGAGAAAACAGCTTTCTTAACAAAAGAGGTATTAGTAATGCACTCTTTTCATTTGGTTGAATGATATTATCTGTTATTTTCCAGAATACTTGAGCTTACTATTTCAGTAATATTTTTATATAATAAATAAAATTCAAAGAATGTATAAGGCGTTTAGATTTCCCACTTTTGCTCTTCTGAAAGAATGTTTGTTGCTCAGATGGGACACATAATCCTTGCAGGAAACGATGTAAATCGCATTATAAATTAAAAATACCTTCAATATATCGTAAAAAATGGTGTTTTTTACTAAAAAAAAAGAAAAATATACAGGGTAAATAAGTAAAACTGCTTTATACTGGAACTAGTATACGTGTAAAAATCCATTCCTTGATGTAAAGAAATATCTGGGCTTCTAGTGAAGGACCTTGAAAAGTCTGTTTTTATATCCAGTGATCCGAAAAGTAAAGGGCTTGGAGTAGTATTGAAACAAGGAAAAGAAAGAATTAATTTAGTCTCCAAATTATTCCTAACTGAACAGAGTAAAAAAAAAAATAAATAAACGTACATTTCGATTTATACTCCATAAAAGAAGTGATGAAATGCTGGCAAACCTGGTTAATTGGAGAAAATTTTACTCTGATCTGTTCACAGATTTAACGTAAAAATTTAAAGAAAAACCAGTTAAATAACTGGCTGATGTATGATACAGATAATAAATTTAACAATGTAATTTAAAATTGACGGTCTATGAGAGGGATACTTCAAAGCAAACTCTCTAACATTGAATCTTAGTTTATGGGTCATTGAATTTAATGAAGAGAAATTTTGCAAATTTAATAACGATATAGGCATTTCAAAATTATGAGAATAACTATAACAAAAAAAAATTGAAAAATAACGCATATTAAGCATTAAACAGAAATATTTTTCACAATTAATTTCTCTTTGTCTGGGACTCGCGAAAATTAAAAATTTTGTCACATTGAAGCTTACTAGTTTATTACCAATGTCTTTACGTGAATAATTCTTTAACTTCACAAATGGTGAAGAAGTTATTGAAACTCATGACAGTACGTGGCAGTATAAAGAAAAATAAATAAAGAAAACAGAATATAGTTTGTGTAGTTTCTCATTTGTATTCAAGAACTACATTCAACAAAATTACGTCATTAGGTATTGTTGTAGATTATCTATTAAGAGATAGTAGACCTCAATTCATTGCTATGAAAACATAAAGTAAGATACCACAAAATTTTGTAATCATTTATTGAGTGGAATGACAGGAAAAAAATTATAATTACAAATAGTTGTATTTTAATAAAAACTATTCAAAGTTTATTCATGTTTGGTATAATCTGGGAAAATGAAGTCTTAATTTCCTGTTCAAAATGCGTTGTTTTCTAATAAACCATATGTGTGAAGTTTAATTTACCCGTGTTGTTCGAAAATGAAGGTAGAATTTTATGGAAAAATATGTAACATGAGTGTTTGTTAAATTGTTCATCAATAAAGTGATCAGCCTTGATTGAATGCTATTGTACGTTAATTAAACGACCAGGTTAGAGGAAAAAGTGCCGAAATGGCTGGCCCAGAGGTTACCCAGTGTAGTATATTATAATAATATTTGTTTAATATGGTGTGCTTTTTTTTCATCAGTCTCATAATTGAGTTATAGATATAGACCACAATAACTATATATATAACATCAAAACTACATAAATCATTACCCATGTAAATAGGGGCCAGGCTAGCTCAGTGGTTACGTGCTCGCCTCTGAACTGATTGGACCGGGGTTCGATCCTCACCTGGCCCTCGATTTATTCACACGGGTGGTGAATAAATCTGAGCGCGTCGTCCCTCGGAGAAGGACGTTAAACCGTTGGTCCCGAGCCTGTACGATGTCAGGTACTCGTTAAAGATTCCTACTCTAAATACATTTAAGTTAGGCAAAATTTAGGACTCTCACTGTAGAATCAATCTTCATTGTGTGGTATCACAAAGGGCCAATGCTCGGCCTACGTGTGTTCCCTTGTGGAACTGCCACTGCAACCTAACCTACGCATGTAAATATATGTTTCTTTGATTGTATCATATGTGCATGTTCTTAATGGCTTCACACAACTTATGATTTTATAAGAATGTCTACGTTTAGTCTCTTTTTTAATTATTTTATCGGTCCTTACAGCTTGTTTGTAGGATAATGGTGAACATATAAATATTGATAATTTCCACATTGAAGTATTCTATGTGTCTGTGTTTATAAATCGCGTTCACGAGTAATTTTGTAATTTTTTTATTTCATGAAAGACTTACAAAAAAAATAAAAAAAATAATAAAAACAAGTTTTGAAAGCATATGAATATAGACAAAAATCTGAAAACAATTGTTTGATTAGAATCACTATTCTCTATAAGTTTTCTTGGTATCGTTTTCTCTGAGTTCATGAAATCTTCTGTATCTTAAGGGACAGAATCTTAAGAGGGAAGTTGGTATTTTCTAAGTTTTGCATATTCTGTTTCAATTGAGTGTGATGCAGGCATTTTCACCAAGCGTGATTTTTTACCAGTTCTACGGGTTTCTACGTGAGCCGTTCAAAAGAGTGACACTCTTAAAATTGTGATTAAAAGAGTAACAAATCAAAAGAGTAGCACAATTAATAAAACATCAAAAGCGTGACAATTCAAACGAGTGCTTCAGATAAGGAAAAATTGTATTTATTAAACATGTCATAAAAATAAATCAGTAATTGTAATAACATTAAAAAAAACTATTTTTAAAACATTAGAAAAATTTATTAATTGAATATAAAAATTGAATACATCATAAAAAATAGTCAATGCAGTAACATAAAAAATAAAACATTTTTAAAACTTTTGAAAATTGTATTAATGGAACATAGAAATTCATTGAAAAGGGTAAAATAATGTTGAATCTTTAAATTTCATCACTAATAATATCGCCATCACTAATATTAGTGAATGGCTCAATTACGTTGGCTGCACCCAAGTGAAGCACTCTTTTGAATTTCCGTATTTTTTGTCACTTTTTAATTTATCTCTCATTTGATAATAACCCATTTCTACTGGTGAAAGCAGTAGTAACTGGTACTACATTAGTAGTACTTTCTACTAGTGGAGAAAGCAGAGAAGAGAATGAGGTGACTAAAAGAGAGTTAAGAGATAAACATTATGAAAACAGTTTAAGTAGATGTTTTTTTTTTTAAATTATTTGGCAAATCATAATAGAAAAAAGTATTTTATGATAAAAATATAAAAGGAAGAATAAATAACATTTTTTCTAAAATTAGCTAAAATTAGCTATTATTAGATAAGAGAGGTGATCCGAAACCATTAAAGATTTCGAGCCTAATACAAACCTCAGTTGTGTATATATCACAATTTTTTATATGATTTCTGACTATCACAGAAATTTTTTGAAGAATTACCTTCCAGTAAGTATTTGGTTAGTTACAGCTGTGCAGTATTCAAATAATTGCTATACTGTATTAATTATCTGATTAACGTGATCAATAATGATCGACTATAATTACGTAGGGACAAATATAGCCCTTAAAGTATGGGAGCTAATATTAACGGTAATAAAAGCTAATAAAAATTTATTTATATTTGGTGTAATCTGGGAAAATGAAGTCTTAACTTCCCTTTCGAAATGCATTCTAATAAACCATAAATGTGAACTCTTAATTTTCCCGTGTTCTTTGAAAATGAAGGTAGAAGTCAAAAATTGCATGCAAAAATATGTAACATGAATAGGTATAAAATTGTGTGTCAATAAAGTGATCAGCCTTGATTGAATGCTATTGTACATAAAGTAGAGGACCAGGATAGAGGAAAAACTGCCGAAGTGTCTAGTCCAAAATAACAGGAGATATTATGTTATGTTATCATATATCATAACCTGTGTAGTATATTATAATAATATTTCTTCAATATAGTGTATTTTTTACCAGATTTATCATTTGGTTTTAGAGACAGTTTTATTGCATTAAATACGAGCATACTACACTAGATTTTGTGTTAGTTATAATTCTATCTGCTGCTAAAAAAAATATCTATTGAAGCCGAAGCTCTTCTATTTTCATGGTAAAATGTATTTAACATACTTTTAATGGATTTAATTTATTTTGTACTTTACTTTTCATCTTTGATTTGAAACCAAGCAATTAGTCCACTACTGTTTCCCAGCTCCATAGCAGGGATGTAGCAAATAACTTCTTGAACAATAAAAGTTAAATTCATTTCCTACTTCCTGGCTAGACGCTAACTTTATTTCTAATAGATACATAGTTCAGTTTCTATTGCCTTTAACATGGGGGGATTATCAGTAAAGGTGTCTTACTAGTGTTATCCAGTGAATGACATGATGTTGCAGATTTATTTTAAGTTAAGTAAATAAGAATAAAATCAATTACGTCTGTCCAAAACTATTTCTTAGAGTATGATTAAAGAAAATATATGTAAATCTATTTTGTCTTTTCAGATACTATGATAACTTTTAATAGTTTATTCATAATCTGATTCGTTTGAAAAATGTTTAACTTGTGAATTGTTTATCGCTGTAATTGACATAAAAATATAGTTTTTGGTGAAATGCAAAATATTTTATACGAATCTGGAAATAAACTCAATTAATTTTTGTTTGGATTTAAATGAGAATAGAGTAGTAAAAAAGGAAAATTATCAAAATGTTTAAAATTTTCTGATTTATTTATCATATTAGCAGACATGCCCATTTTTGACGGGTATTTTACAAAAATTCAGAGATGATACGTGGTATTTTAAAATATTATTAGAAAAATTATGGAAGTGGAGAAAATTTATTTATTGTCACTGTGTTAAGTATTTCAGCATACACCGCATTAGCTGTTTTTTATTCAGGTGCATTGAAGAACAGAGAGTTGGAACCTCTGACTCTTGCGCAAGCAACATTCAGTTGACCATGTGAGAAACACTTGGTCTCACTCACTTCAATTCCTGCCGTTGTCGGAGTTTATCCTTGCAACTTATTTACCACCAATGCGAAGCAGACACTGATGGGAAATTGAAACCGTTTGAATTTACTGGCATGCTTAATATAAACACTGATTCCCCAGTACCACACTCAGTCATGATAACAGCCTCTATGATGAATTTGTGCAAATCAGAATTCGGAGTCGTGTCCCGTTGCACCATTTTGGGGCACTCAAGTTTGGTAACAGCGTGATTGGTGCACCAACTTTAAGTTTTAAGTCATGATCAGGTAGACCAGGAGCAGTCGCGGAGTCATGAAATTCAATTAGGTAGTGAACCGCTTCCTCATCACTAATCACTCTGTTTACTGACTTCTAAGTTCTTTCGTCAGCTTGATATAGTACAAGAACTTGCTTATTGATTTTTCCTGCCTGCTCATTTGTAGTGATGAGAATTGCTCGTTCACAAAGCCAGTAATTGTTAATAGATGGCAGATCTTGAACTTCGGGAAACACCTTGTCAATTATCTCTGTCCGGAGCTTAAATGCAAATGAAATTGAAATCAACTAACAATACCTACTTGCTATATCCGTATATTTTCAAAATAAACTTGTCTGTGAAGTTAGCCAAAGACAGCTTAAAAGTCCATAACTTCGCTTCTACGTTGAATTTCGAATCCATTGACAGCTTAAATTTTAAGCTAGACATGCACATATCTACTTTCAATGCTTCAGCTCGCTATGTATTATAGTGGTTGAGTTTCCTTGTAAAACATTTTGCTGATAAACCTACAAACAGTTAGACAGAAATCTAACTAAGGGTGGCTTCAGTTTCTCTAATATATGAAACGTAAAGGTAACTTGAAATGAGTCAGTTCTAAGAATTTACAGACAAAACCTTTATTTTATTTCTTTTGGTTTCTGTTTTTTCCTATAACAAAGCAGTCGTCAACATATTGGCAGAATATGGTAGCTTTGATTTCACGTAATTTGTTCAATAAGTTATTTTCAAGTTTAAAAATAACACATGTATTATTACACATGTAATAGCTGGTAAAAGTAACGCCTAATGGTGACCCCATAGCGTCGCCATCTATTTGTACCCTTGTAGGTAGTACCTCAACCTTGGCCTGTAGTACCTCAGGCCAAGAGGCTACTCATCCCACAGGATTAACGACCAACTTATCTTAAACTTGAAGAAAAACAACCCCCACTGTTTTCACTTTGTATAAATAATAAACAAAAAAAATCACCCAAGAAGTTATTCACGTCCTGATGATGATGTTGATGATTCGAAACATGACGACTATAGGAGATATACTATATTCTGTAGACAAAATAGCGAGACTGTAATTTAGCAAAATTAGGAAGCTTGTTAAGAAAGTACCGGCTAGGTTTGGTGTCATTTTCAATAATGTATATATATAGTTCTTCCTACTGCACCTTTAGTGATAGTGTGTATTGTTTACACTGCACATATGTGATGCATTCTATGCTGGTTTATCAAAAGCTATGTTAAGCCCACGCATAAATGATCATAAGTCTTCGGTCAGTAGGGATTGTACATTGATGAATTCATTTTTGTATTCATTTCAATATCCTTAGCCCTGGTTTTATTAAATGTATAACATTGAAATATTAAAAAAGGTGTTAAGTTGAGAGATTTTTCATTTAAAAGAAGCCCTTAGATAGTTTGTAGGACCTATTTTACATCCCGGTATCAATCTAAACAGTTAAGCATTCTGAGTTTTCTTAAACTTTTCCTTATATAAACACATTTTTTATATTTAATTCCCTTTCATTTCTCAATAAATTTAATTTTTATTTAAATTTATTTCATTTAGCTTTTAATTTTTCCTTTTTTATTTTATTTAATTTTCTGTTTGATTAAATTTTGTACTTCTAAAAATTCTTGTTTGCTATTATTTTTTCTCACTCTCTTCTCCTTTCATTATTTCTAGTATTTCTCGGATTTTGTTATCAACAACTTGCAGTGATAATAGAAGTGACGCAACCAATTTCAATAGTGTATATTTAAATGTATTTAGTCCAATTTTTAAGTACTTACTATTAAAGTGAAGTTAATTTTGTATTTATGGTGAAAAATGTTTTTCGATTATTTAGTGAAAATTATTTTCTTGGTTATTAATATATAACCTGTGGGAACACTGATTAGCAAGAGTGCGGTTTAAGAGTCTGTTGTGTAAGACCATTATTTTTCATGCTAATTTACTCCTGTGATATAAAATCAATATTCTATAATTTTCAAATCTTCTTTATAAGTATAAGTAGTTGTTTACAATTTACTTATGCTTATTCGTTTAAATATGATGTAATAGTCTGTACATTTGTAATGTATACAACTTCGTTGATTTTTCAGTGCTTTTATATTTTAATTGTCCTCTGAGAGAGTTAATAAAATTACGTTGGTATTGTGAGGTTGATTGGAACTTTAAAGTTTGATCAAACCGTAATTTATTCAGGTATTTATATATTAGTGAAGGTTGGTACCAATCCTTCTTGCAAAAAGTTTCTAAAAATTTTGGCTTGTTGATTTTTCTATTCCCCCAGGAACTGAGAAGAGCCTGTAGGTCATTAGAGAAACTCCTAAAAAAGGTAATGAAGTATGAAAATGGCATATATATATATATATATAATATTTTACAATAAACACGTGTAATAAAAATCAATTTCTAAACCACAGTCAAAAATCATAAAAATGACTAAGATCTTTCAACCGAAATAAATGTCTTCGTCAGAGTCAAACACAGTGAGCCAAACACTCAGTGTTAGTTTGATTATGGAAATAACCGCTTCTTTTTGTTTCATTTTATGCTATAGTTATACAAAATGGCTTGGAGTATATTTTACAGTGAATAAGGAAACAATTTTATCTATTTAGAATATTGCTATCGTACAACAAAAAATTTTTTAAATACATTCACAATACTGGTTTCACAATCTATATTTGGATGGACATTTAAGTTAATAAATTAATTAATAATTTAAGTTAAAGTACTATTTTTTTTTTTTGAGAAGCGAGTGAACATCCTGGTATACTTGTGATAAAATACTTTGCAAAATAATCTCAAAAGTTTTGGGATAGAATAAAAAATCATATTCATATCCAAAGTGTAAACAAATAAATACGGCTGTATTCTGAAGAGCCATAACTATAACACAAAGGATAGGTACATTAAAAGTGACAGAACATTTTATATATGTAGTGTAAAAATTAATTGCAAATATAGTTCTATTAAATTACTCCTAAATTATTATTTTCTGTAATTTATAGCTGGTGGTGTGTATTTTGTAGTAAAATGGTTACAAAAGGCTTGCATTTCTATTTTGAGATATCTTTTTTGTATGTAATTAACTATTATTAATTAAAATTGATTAAGTTTGAATAGAGAAATCGCAAGGGTATGTGATTTGATTAATTTTTTTTTCCTGTTTAAATGAAAGTAGCTACATATACATTGGTTAAGTTAGTGTCAATAATTTTCAGTTGATGAGAAGGTTTCTGATGATCTGTTATTATTAAGTATAGCGGAATTTGCGAGAGTTAGGAGCATGCGCCTCCTAGAAACCTCCCCTGAGGGGCAGCAGTGTCCTTCTAGATTCCGCTACGCCACCACCACTCTCTGTCAAAGGTACCAGCCCCTGCAACTCCACTCGAAACAATGCACACTCCCCAACACCAAATAGAGAAACCACAGCATATGTTAAACAGTTAAATACTTGGCTCACCATTCAAACAATAGCCAGTTAAAAAAAAGTACGCGAAATATATTTATTAAAAATTAACTACAAACAAAATTTAAACTATATCATAAATTATTATTAACTTTGAAAACTCTTCTACACCTACTGTATTATGTATTACCAGTTCCATATACATGTAATGGTAATAATACAAAAGTAATATATAGATTAAGATCATTCCAGTGTATATATAATTTTTTATGGCTTTTACAGTCAAAAAACTGTTGAAATATTAATCTGTTTAGTAAATAAGAAAGTGAATAAGACTATTGGGTATTGAACTGTTTCCATGACAACTCAACAACCAAAGCGGTTGGCGAGAACTACCTCGCTCTTTGAATCAGGTTAGCGAGCAAAAACTTCTGTTCGAAGTCTTGACACTGTCAAATCATCAGAAACATTAAATTAAACTAATGCTTTGACTGTTACTACAAAAAAAATCTATTACTTTTGCTCTCTTATTATTTTTTTTTTGTTTAAAACTTCCATGGCACGAATTCTTTATAATTACTAATGCCACTGTAATGTCAATGAATCGAAAATTAACATGCTCTATTCAAAGTTCATTAGAAGTAAAATAAGGTTTCTTTTTTTAATGATAAATCTAAACCTCTTATAAGTTTTTACGTTAAATAAATCAATGTATATATAAATCATTTCAAAAATTATATGATATAACTAATTTGATGAAAAAAACACCTATTAAAATAAACAAAATACAATAATTCCTGAGTCAGTCAGTCTGTTAAGTCAAATCCCAAATTTCATGGTCTATCCTGAATGTATTAGAATATATTAATCTATGTAAATCAGCAACAGTCCAGTTCTATTTTATCAACTAAATGACATTTCAATTAATTTTGTATCTATGTTTCAAAATATTATTTACGTATACACATAAATGTTTTAAATATAACATAAATCATATCATATACGGATTCGGTAAATATTCTAGGTTCAAAAATCAAAATTGTCGACGTTTCGGTATTATTTAAAATTTTTTTCATAGGAATCTTTTCTATACACTCTTTTCATCTCCTTATAGAAACAGATATTCAAAATATTTTATAAAACAGTTTTTATGAGGAGATAAGAATCGTGTATGGAGAAGATACCTATGAAAAAGGTTTTCAATAAAAACCGAACGTTGGCAATGGGAGTTTCTTTTGAATATGAAGAAGTGACTGAATATTGATAACATTTTATTTTGTATATATATATATAACAGATTCAATAATATATCGACCGTTTGATAGAATAGGTGTGTTCTCTAATCGAGGTTTGGTCAATTTTCCAGGATAAAAAATTGACCGAACCCCGATTAGAGAACACACCTATATATATATATATATATATATATATATATATATATATATGATCAAACCACAACCGTAACAAGCGTTCTTCGTCAGAGTAAAAACCCAAACACAGTTGGGTTTTTGACTCTGACGAAGACCGCTTGTTATGGTTGAAAGATCTAACTCTTGTTTATTGTGGTTTGATCATTGATTGTTATTTCATGTGTTTATGTGAAATCTTTATATATATATGCTATAGCCTTCAAGATTCCCTTCGCAAGTACACTGTGTGTCCCTATCCCTTCTCTCCTGATGACGGTTAAACAAAAAATTAGAGACTGTAAGTCTGTTTTTCTATATAGTTTACTGTGTACCTATAGTTCACTTTGAATTGTTTGTTGCCCTTCGTGGATCGTTTCTTGAAGAATATATATATATATATATAAGATAGAGTTAAAGAGAAAACTGAGTGAAAGAAAAGACCTTTTCTAAAATTTTCTTTTTCTTATATATATATATACAAATTTTGATGTCCAGTGTGGACCTTTTTTCTGATGATATTGAAAAAAAGCCTTTATTATTTATTTGGTTTTATATGTAACTCAATCTGTAAATGTCATATTTTTTTATGATAAACAGAGACAGCAGTGAAAACTATGTGGTATCTATTTGGTATATTGAGTGGTTTTTTGTGTTTAGTTTATCGTAGTTATAGACTTCTTTTAGATTTACTAGAATTCCCTGATTCATTACCTGTAAACCTTTTTTAAATTGTATGTAATCGTGTTATTTTATTATTGATTTAATTATCTATACATCTAGCAGACGTAATAAGGTAAGAACTTCTACATGTCGACCATTCTTATGTACATGGGCTTATGAACATAAGAATATGCTTATAAACATAAGAATAGGCTTATAAACATAAGAATCGTGGAACAGTTCTTTTTACGTTTATAATGTAAGCAGTCTTTCTCTGATTTGCTTGGGTTTTCAAACCAGCAAAAAAACTGATTACAACTAATTTGTTGGCTCTGTTGTTTGTTTTTAATACTTATAGTATATATATATATATATATTATATATATATATTATATATATATATATATATCTTTTATATTATAAAGTATCAACGCCAAATTTCAACTGAACCTGAATTAGTTTGAAGTAAGCTGCCGAATAAAAGGAGATAATATTTATACTAATTAATGAAAGATATTATGTGTGGTTAAACACATAAATTAAGGAGAGAATTAATATATAAAATAAATAAAATAATTTAGTTTTACATTTTTGTTTCATCATTGTAATGATGCAAAAACGTACAAGTATAAATTATTATCAGTGCAGAAAACAATAGATTATATAATTTTTTTAGCAACATTACTTGCATCTCTGAAAGATTAATTTTCCGATTTAGTAACTTTCCAATATTAAACCTTTGCAACTTCGCTAGATGTAAAGGTGTCTTGTGAGGTTGGTTATAAGGAATAATTATCAATCAAAATTTGTAATCGAATTAGGTTTTAATTATATTTTTTTTAATGAATTTGTATGTTTTATTGATTATTAGTTTGACACATTTAGAAGTAGATTTGACAAATTAATTCATTTATATGAAACTTAAATTCATTTAATGATTAACTTGTGGTACATATTGGATATTGTTAGCTTACTTACACTGGGAGATTGCGATCCTATAAAGTTACTGAAAATAGTACAATTATGCATTTTTATTAAAAATTTGAGTATGACATCATCACAAGATATTCACCTAGAATCATAAAATTATCTATTTCCAGGTAGTTTGATTTATGTAGTTTCAGAATATATACAGTTATGGCTAAAAACTTAGTTTAGTATGACTAAAAACTTCAAAAGTGTTTGATAACAAAGAAACTAACTTGGCCGATAATGTAACTTTATTTTATAATCAGCATAAATATATTCTCTAATTTTGATTGTGGCTGTATCAATTTATAAAAAGCTATAGTTGATAATTTTGGGTAAAACTCAAAAAAAAAAAAAACATGAACAACCATTTGTTTTATTCCAGCACCACTGAATATATTACATAACAATCTGCTTGTCTTTAAATATTCTGTTAAGCTCTCCGTTTGATTTCCTTTTTTATCCAATTATTTTAAAATAATTGTACATAGTAGATACAAAAAATTGAAAATTGCTAACTCACAGTCTAAATTTATTTAAATAAATCACATTCTGTTGAAATGTACCGTTTGTTTTGTTTTTTCTTTGAAGTGATTTTAGTAGAAATAATATAGCATCTCGACCACTGAAAGTCCAGAGTACTAAATTCTCTCTTGGGATTTAGATTTAGATAAAAACAATTATTTCACTTCTATTTTTTTTTTATTTTAATGGTAGTGTTAGGAATAGAAGCAATTAGGATTACAAGGAACTGGACCAGTAGGAGTCCAATACTTTTCGCATAAATGAATCTCAGCACTTACTCCTATTGGCAAATGATAATAAGGCTTTTATATAATGGTTTTTATTGAACCTAATCCTTGAGAACTAATTAACTACTTTTGATTTTATTATATGTCACACAAATGTATTTGTACTCTATAGTTTGAAAACACATAAACCTGAAGATAACCATTACTGTTAGAAACGAATATGGCTGAAGAGCAACTCTACTTCTTAGGAACAAATACCTGAAGAAAAACAGTACTTGTTAAAAACGAATATACCTGAAGAACAACACTACATGTAGGGAATAGATAACTTAAAAAAGCAATACTACTTATTAGAAATAAATAATCCTGAAGAACAACACTGCTTGTCAGAAACAAATAACTTTGAAGAGTAATACTACTTATTAGAAATAAATAATCCTGAAGAACAACACTGCTTGTCAGAAACAAATAACTTTGAAGAGCAATACTACTTATTAGAAATTAATAATCCTGAAGAACAACACTACATGTCAGAAACAGATAACCCTGAAGACTAACGCTACTTATTAGAAACAAATTAACCTGATGAACAACACTGCTTGTCAGAAACCGATAACTTTGAAGACCAATACTACTTATTAGAAATAAATAAACCTGAAAAACAACATTAAATTTTAGAACAGATTGTAAGTAACCACAATTCTTTGTTTGGAAGGTATCTTACTTGGTCCAAAGAGGTGTTGTTTTGAATTCATTAACTATTGGCTATTTTTGTTCTCTATATTTTGAATGCTTAAAATGACGAGATGACGTTAATTACCATATGACTTTAATAAAAAAAGTTAAAAATTGATTTTTTTTTGTTTATGTGGAGGCTTTTTTTTTTAAAAAATCTAGGCTACATAGAAAGTCAGTGAACAAATATGTCTCAGATTTTGACTTCAAATCAAACGTATTTAGTGAATTTCATAAAAAAAGGGCGATCAAATATTTTTACAAACTTTTATGTAGTAGGTAATATAGTTTTACTTTGTCAGAAATCTTCAGGAATACATTTCAACTATTTTTTTTATAGTGTTAAGAAGTTGCATAATTATACAGCAATAAATAGTGGATAACAATATTTTTGGATGTTTTGCACAATAATATTGATCAGGAAGGTCCGACTTTGATGTTTCCATATTCATCGGCATAAAGGCATAATTAAGCTATTGATATTAATTACTCGTCACCGATGTTAATGGACGGTCTTACCGCATAGCCGATCAACTGTTCCCCTTGCTAGTATTTCCTCTTCCCGCTCTACTGTTTTTGTTTCAACTGTAACGACCAGTAATTTCAAATTATTACTCCAATACCATAACATTATCTTCTGCTAACCTGTTTTAACTTTATATGTGTTCCTAAGCATTTCGGCCATATAATCACCAAAAATCAAATCAGGCCGACTGGTTTAATGTGCTGCTCTTTAGCCACTTTGGATTACTCCGAAGTGACTACGAAGAGGCTGGCCCGCACGATACAACGTCGCGCATCAAGACTTACATCACGCATCAGTTTCAGGTCAGCGTACTCAAATCGGGTATCCAGAAAAAAAAAATTGCCTGATACTTAACTTTTTACCTTAACAGCGGGGAAAAAGGGGGGGGGGGCGGCTTTCATTTTACTCTACTCCCGTGGGTCACTGCCGGGAATGCAAGCACTCTTTTCATTCTTCCTATGTCATGCACGTACTCGAGGAATGAGAGGCTCGGTATTTATCAAGGAAGGACTTTTTGTACCTACTTGCTACAAACGTTCCCGTATCGAGCATGAACTTCCACTGTAGCAAGGAAAAACGCTCACATCCTGGAGCACGTACTTTACTGTCTCGGGGGCTGCTCCGCACGGACACATCGGACTTTCAACTTTCTTGAACCTATGGAGGTATGAATTGAAGTCCCCGTAGCCTGTCTTCTGCTAACCTTTCTTACTCTGTTTTTAAAACTATCCCAGTCACAATGGTATGTTTAAATGACAGTATGATCGAGGCATATATATTAATATCATTATTATTTCTTCATTTCAGATTTGAGTAAAAACCCTAATAAAATATATGGATTTTGTTAGTACCATAGATTTTAATATTTTGTATTAATAAACATTTATATTGTATGTTAATCTGGAAGTATCAAGAACGGTCTTGTGCCATGTTCATTCTCAAGCAGAACGGATATAAATCCCCGATACTGCGAGAAATTTTTTATAATAATCGAATGTTGCGTGTTCAGATTTTCATATTTTATTTTATATCGATTGAAAAAAATTAAAAAAAAAACATATTTTGTGTTGATGGGTTGAAACTGAGGAATCATATATTGATCACTCTTCAGTCTTCATCAATTGTAATGATGTTGCAACTTTAAGAGGTAAATGCAGTAAATATTTGTATATTTTTAAGATTAATATATGCATTATCTGTCGATTGTTGTAAGTACATAAAAATACATAGATAAATGCGAACACCAAATAAATAAAAAAAACTAAAATACTTATAATTCAGTGTTATATCATTCTAATTATCAAGCAAAAGATATAGATTAGTTAACCAAGAAAGTTTTTCTCAGAAATGAAGTTTTCTTGGCAAATGACAAATTGGAAAAGATCTGTTGATACCGTGTCATCCCATTTGAACGTTTTCCCTCAGCAGTGATATCCATCTATGAGTTTCTTAAAAGAAAGAGTGCTGATATGATAAGAGAATTAAAAATATCTTTTCACCTCATCTCTTATATTAACCATGTATAATTTTTGTGTGAATGATAATATTGTGCGCACAACGAAGTTATTCATTAAAGCGGAATACTTTGATTGAAATAATTGATGAAATCTAGAAGTTTTTACTGTCAATATGATACCCTTGTATTCAAAGTAACATTGATCAAACCAGAATATGAAATAGAAAGACAATACTAAGATCATTCAACCGTAACAAGCGGTCTTCGTCAGAGTCAAAAACCCAACTGAAAACCCAACCCAAATCTCAGTTCATCATTGATTGTTATTTCGCGTGTTTATATGAAATCTTTTTGTCATGTAACTTATATGTGTGTTTTTGAAAAGCTATGCAAGACAAACAAAAAACAAAGTTTTGAAAGCATATGCCCGCTATAAAATAATGGTTTGCAGTAACTACATTTAATAACATTTTTTTTAATATGTCTATCTGCCATTATAAATTTTTAATTACAGGTAACTCACTCTGCCTCTATGTTTTGGACGCTATTGCTATATGTGATTTGGTTGATTTGAAACAGTTCAGAAAATATTTTTTTCACTTGTAATAGAAGTCATGGACTATTTATTCTAGATAAATTTTTAATTCACAGCATAGTCGGGCAAATTTGACCTGTGGGTGATCTTCCACCTTTGTCTTTGGGCATTAATTCTGGCAGTAATGTTAAGTCTAATCAATTAGCTTAAAATTTTTTTATTTATGTTTGATTTTTGAATGATTAAATTATTTCTTGCTATTTCCTCTGTTTTGTATGCCTACGAAAAAGGTTTTAAATAAAACCGAAACGTTGGCAATGAGAGTTTAATTTGAACCTGAAAAATTATATATATATATATATATATATATATATATATATATTTACGGTTGACTGTTCTGTATGTTCGAGTATTGGAGTAATTATATCAGTAGGGCGGTACTTATATGACTGCTCTAATATCTATATGATCACACCACTACTTATTAGAATATCGGTAGCTGTTTAATTGTACCAGTTTACCAGTTTACAGCATCTAAATCTGACATGTGCACAAATTGTTTGGAATTCAAATATGAAGTATTTTATATTCCATATAAATGATTACATAATTTCGTGTATTTAACCTGAATTGACTTACTGACCTTATTTTGACGTTAAGTGTGCCTTTATTAAATTAAAAATGCGTAATTCTATCAATATGCATTAAAAAATATAGAAGGCATATTTATGCTCGTAATATAATGTATCTGCTTGGTTTTACAAAAATATTTAACACTAACTTTTTCCTCTTTTTTCTCTCTTTTTCTCTTTTAAGCGGTATGTTTCAAGAGTTTGTTTAGAACCAGTTATTAACTGAGATATAATGTTTTGTGCAAGAAAAACTTCTTGGGTGGAAGAAAAAAAGAAACAGGCAATAGGGCGCTTTATAACGTTAATACTAGGAAATTCAAACACTTTGCAGCTAGTACTGATATCGTTAACTTTCCCTTAACTATGAAAAATTATTTTCTTTTCTCAACTTTTCCTCTTAACTAGTATTTTGAAACTGTGATATTACTTCGTATAATTTATGAAAGGTAATTTATTTCTAGAAAATGAGCTATAGTTTTTTTTTGCTAAATTAAAATCATTAGTATGAGGTCAATAAGAGTTTACAAAGTTGTTCATATTGGGGGTCAAACGATCATTCAAAGTCTCCACACAACAGAAGTTTTTTTATTTTAGCTATGCGTTTCAAACAAATTCATAATCATCATCAGGTAAATTCTACTATCAAATTAAAAATATAAAAGGTACAAAAATAAACCAGAATTATATGCAAAAAAATGAAACATGAATGACATGCCCAATAGGACCAGTGGAAGACAGGCGACTTTGGCAATGGGACTGTAGGATTTAGGTCATGAAATAGAAGATGTTGATGAACACCACGTGTTTGAAAAGAGTTGTTTAAATAAAAAAACTTTTTTGTGCCACATATTTACTTGTTGTTTAACCCCAAGTATGTGTAAATACCATATAATTACAGATTATACAACTAATGAATTAAGAATGTCTTAGTTTCTCCAAATATACTTTTTCTATACTTGCAGTTGGTTTCCGTAGTAATTGTAACAGTTTGAATAGATGTTCCATATTGTTGTCTTTGGATATCCCCAAAGACCTTGACCCTTTGTATGTAAAAATTGCAAATAAACAAACGCAGATTATTATTAACTGAAATATGGAAAATCAATTCAATGATGGACAACGCTTTGTAGAAAAAAGTTAAAGACGAAAATGGGTTTTAAAATAACGGCTTAAGCTGTAACGAGTTTCGTTCATACTTTCCATTCTTTTTGATGGAAAGAGAAGAAAGAAAATCATGTTTAAAATTTACTTAACCGAACCATCAAAAGAGATTTGAATTATATTTAAACTTAGAAGAAAGTGATACAACTTGTCTGCAGTAGTTTTTATTTACTTAACACCTGCAGAAATTTTGGGCAATATAGTATGGCAGGAAAAAAATCTGGAGTGGCCGACACCCAATTTTACTTTAAGTAAATGCAATAGACTCATTAAAAAATAACAGAGTTTGTTTTTATCTTTATGGAGCTATAGCGTAGATGAAATATTAAACACTATGGTAGAGGTTATGAAACTTGAAAAAATTGATTTCATCTACTTATTAAACTAGCAGTGGCTATTTAGTTTTAGCTGTGGTAAGTCCAACATTTACATTAATTATTCTTGCATTCGATTGTTTTAATCCATTATAAAGTTTCTGAATGAATATATCAATATATTAGTGCAAAATTAATAGAGTCAAGAGCATATTGCAAAAAGTCCCTTGATATCTATGTAGCCATCTAGAGTGAATCATTTAATGATTAAAGAGTGTTCTATTTGGTTAACAAAAGATTTTGGAAACATTTTTTGTTTTATAGTTGTGAGAAGAGTGAAAAATTGTTTTAGCATGTTGTACAAATAAGTACCACTATTATTATTTAGTTTTCCTCAAAAGCAATATAGTGTTATCATAACCATGACTATTTGTTTACCAAATTTCACCATTTTATGTGGAACTTGGTACGTAGCGTGGTCACAGATGTTTTAAATACATTCCCGCCTGCATACACTTAAACATAAAAAAAAAAAAACTGCATTCAGGGCACTATAAAAGTGTAAATACTTAGAAATTTTCCAACCAATTTGATCTTGTCTACTATAGTTTAATGAAGTTAAACTTGTATTAAAGTAAATAAATTGTATTCTAAACGAATTATCTGTAGATCAAATAATTTCTGGGAGCAATATAAAAAATGTTTGTATATCCTCAAATTCAATTATAATTATAATTTTTAATTTCTTTTAGCTGTAAAAATATGAAATTTATTTTAATTGAATTGCGCTATCAATTGATATAAATTTTGAATTTAAAGGAGTATATTCAAAGTTCTTTCTTGCACTAAACTTCTTACTTTAGTGCGCTGAGCTTGAATGAGAGCAAAAAATAAAAACTCAGAAATATCATTTGCTGTAGAATAAAACAGCAGATGATTGTTTTATACAATTTTGGCTAGAAATACTATGCGGCATATATTAGTTCTCGTAATAAATTAAGACGTAATTGTAAAGGTATAGTGGGGGTAGTTTTCCCAGTAACTGAATGTAAGGGAACTTTTTCACCCTATAGTTGGATTCATGTCTGAACACGTCAGTTTCCATCGTGCCTCGCCTCGCACCAACGACATCAACATTACGTCTCATCATCTTAAGGTATACCTATTTGTTCATAGATCATGTCCTATGTTATTATTTTTCATCATTTTCTTTACCAATATTTTCACATGCATTATATACAATATTTATTCCACAATACCTCTATTAAAAGTTAAATGGAAGTTATTTTTCTTCTTTTTGATCCACCAATATCAAAGTCTTAGTTCTTGTAAAGTTTTAGTTTGACATTTAGAATTAATAAAGCTAATCTAGAAATTCATTGCAATGAAATTCAGAGTACATAATTTAATTTCTTAGTCAAGTTGTTTTATATAATTTTACTAAACGATTGCAATGAACGGATATAACTCCTCTACGTATATTATGTTACTTTTCAAGTACTCAGTAATTAGAGATTTCCTTCTATCAATTATTTATAAAATTCTTCAAATGGATTCTGAAATTTATTTATTTCGAGTAAATTAGATGGTCTTCAATTCGTTGCTGTTAGATGATCAACAAATCTGGAGTGGCCTGCACTCAGCTTTGCTACAACTGTACTTAATATCAATCTTCTTCGGTAAATAATATATAATATCTCATTTAGGCATAATGTAAAGATTTAAATGGGAGATGTTTATTAGTCTTTCATTTCTGAGGTAGTACAGATAGTGATTGATCCACTTATCAATATATAAGCTTATTTTTGTATTTCACACCACTGATGCAAATAATCTTATTAGTATAACTACAGCGGTACTAAGATTTTTGAAAAGCCATACTGAAAATTTGTTGATACGAAATAATCTTCTACAAGAGAACATAACTTTTCTTCAAATAGGCAGTGGGTTTTTCACATCGTTTACTTGACCTGCTTCTACATTGAATATTTAAGTCAAATTTTCAAATTTAAAACAAGAAAATACTCTTATTTTCTCTGAAAAGCATCGAAGAAAAAATGTCCTTCTAAGATAATTTATAACTAAGGATGTACGATAATTGCATTTATTAATCTTCAAAGTATAACAGGTGATCCCTTAGTCTGGGATAAACAAACAGTTTTTATAGCTTTATTCATCTTATTCCTAATTGAAATTTCATGAATTTATTTTATGAATTGTTAATTTTTTGTCATATTTTAATGGTTTTTTAATGAGCCGTTTAGCGTCAAAAAACATTTTCCAAAAACAGAAATCGTACTTTAACGCCCCTTTGGTGAACGTAATTTTGAAACAAAATATCCTATTTCATTTTCCATATAATGATCTATTTTTAGATATAGTTTCATTTTGCTCCTTCAAATAGTATACTCGTAGCTTGTAACACAAGCTTTGAGATTGAATTACAAGTCAAAATTTTTACATTTTAGTGGATAAAAATATTTCCCGTTGTTTTAAAATTCTGAATATATTTCTATTTTATTTCATTTGTAACCCCAAAGATAATGCTAAAATTTCAAAACACTAGAGTTAGCAGTTTAGGAGAAAAAAATGTTTCCTAAAAACCGGTCTTTGGTAAAAAAAAGTGACTTTCCCGTCTTGCATAAATCTTCCCAAACAATAGGGATCATCTACCCTACGGGGTCCATTTTTTTGGAAAATATCCACTTGATTTATCAAAGATTATGGACCGTAGTGTGTTAACAAGCAATGCTAACAATCTCACCCACCCACACACACACACACACAGATATCATCGAGAAAACATCATAAAACGACTTCTAGGACCTCAAACATATAATTCCGTCAAAATCTCGAGATCGAATTTTTTCGTGATCACTATAGGTATTTTACTTATAGTAAAGTAAAAAAGTTAATTCTAATGTAGTGCAATCAGTTATTATGTGGTATTTACCCATTGTAGGGTAAAAATCTAATGAAATGGTCTCCACATACAAAAATTTAATGATATAAACAACGCGTTTCGAACACGGTATGTTCTTGCTAAGATTGTTTATATCATTAAATTTTTAAATGTGGAGACCATTTCATTAGATTTTTACCCTAAAATAAAAAAGTTAAGTTTATCAATTTGTTAACTAAATTCTTTACAATGTTTTATAGGGAAAAAGTTAACAGTACTAAGACAAATTGTGAGCATTTCTACTAGGGCAAATATATTGATTGTTAATATCAAATTTTAGAATATAATTAAATGTTTAAGGGGGCCAGAGATACAATTTTTGATAGAAAGAAGGGACATTTTAAACAGTTAGGTTTCTCAAAACTGTTTTGATTCAGCTTACATTATGATAATGATTAAGTAATGGTATCAGTTTTATAATATCCTTCAACAAGAGCTTTATAAAAATTAAGAGAACATAACATGATGTCCTTTTAGGATGAGGGGACAAATTAAATTCTGTATTAACCACGAAAACAGCTTATAAATTCCTTTCAATTACTCAGCAGTATACATGCTGTTATGTGCAAAGATGGTAAATTATGGTTCATGTGTGGCTGTTCAATTGATTGATATAAGTGAATGAGAGTATAAAAATTACCTATAAAATTTAGCCTAACATATTGTTTAACACACGGTAACATCACATTTTACAGAAAATTTAATTTTCGCTAGTTAATAAGCATTGAGTAATAAAAAATACGTCAAACCAATTCCTTTTTTTTTTGTATTAATAATCTAAAGCGTAATTTAAAAAAAAACTGTTTTATCTATATGCGTAAGCTTAATGTATGATCTTTAAGTTGTAGCCTGCTTTTCTTAAATTTATTTGTTATCCTATGCTATTCCGACAGTCTAGTTTTGTGAATAGTTAACATCTAACCAACGACCAACGATTCTTTCCGCGCACTGTTGTGCTCGTTGTATTAGCAGTTCCAGGTCACGGACCTACTACTGCTGAATTATTGTCCTGCTGTGGTTGTGGGGTCAGTAAGTAAATGACTGTACTTTTTTTTTATTATTATTATTATGTGGTTCGTCTGTTTACGTCATTTCCGTGGTCGTTTGGTCTCATTGTGTCCTGTCTTGTCAGTCTTTTTTAAGGATTTGGCCTTCTATTTTAATAACAGCTTCTAATGTGGATGTGTTTGGGAAATTATTTGGGATAGGCTTTGGATAAGGGGGTTTGGATGGGTTTGAATTTTCGTGTCCTCATTGGTCACCAGTCTACTCGTGAATTGGTCTAACCTGAGGTTTCTAACCTGAGGTCTCTTTGAATATCCACATTTCTCGCATACCAAGGTGCCCCAGCCATAAGACGTGTGCATTTATTCTGAACTATCTGTATAAGTGTTTTATTATTAACATCTGCTCATGCCAACATCATAGACAGAAACGCGTGAAAGTTTTTAATCGTCACACTCTCTAATCCACATCTGTTTCACTACAACATGTTTCCATGAGATTCCATACCCCAATTGTTAATTACCAAGCACTTAGTAAATCATGTTTATTATATTAACCATACGGAAAAAGAACGGATATTTGAAACGCTTTATGTTTTTCTTTAATAAAAATGAAATAAATGTTCGTACTATATCATGTATCATTGGTCATGTACTAAAAATAAATATAAATCACTATCTAAATTTAAGAAATAACTATTAAAAATGGATAAAAATAAATAAATTCACTATAATTGAATTTGCATATGTTATCAATTATTATTTGTTGTTTATTCATCACGGATAATATTAGTGACCAAGTCTTATTAGGTATTTGTCTTGCTAGCATTAACATGTATAATTTTTAACATTTAAATTAAACACAAATAATTGATAATAATTATATAATTATTTATTTTTTTAAAAAATGAAACAAATTAAACATGATTATTCAACATGAAAATTTTTCAAATGTAATGTCCGAAATTTTCAATAACTAAAAAGCTATTACTCGTATATTTTTTTGATTATATGTCATTATTAATAAAAATCCACTTTTAAAAAATGTTTATTATTTAGAACTAAACTATGATGCATTTTTTTGTTCAAACAATTACATTTTGGATGGAGATAGATAATTTCTTCCCATTTCAAACCCAGACAGATTGAAGGGATTGTTCCAACGTCATCCATCAAAATAAATGGATTCTCCACTATGCAACCAAACTGAGATGAGTTTCAAATGTAACTTTATTTGCTAGAAAAAAATACCATATAAAACAACATTAATGAAAAAAGTTATTGATTTTTATTTTTAATAAACTAATTTATAATTTTTTTCAGTTAGCAAAAAGGATTTTATTTTTTTTTTTTGAAAAAAATAAGAATAAAAAAGTAAGAATAAAATAATTTTAATATTCATTTTATGATTAGATTATTTAAATATTAAAATTTTATAGCAGCGCTAATAGAAGTAACTTACTAATATAGAAATATAATTATAATCAATTAATTGAAATATTACAATTATAATTAATATAGGTATGTTCTCTAATCGGGATTTGGTCAATTTTCTAGGATAAAAAATCAAACTCTCGTTGCCAACGTTTCGGTTTTATTTAAAACCTTTTTCATAGACAGAAGTAAGAATTTTTTAACTAAGAAAATTAACTTAGAGAATTTTCTTAGTTAAAAATTCTTACTTCTGCCTATGAAAAAGGTTTTAAATAAAACCGAAACGTTGGCAACGAGTGTTTGATTTTTTATCCTAGAAAATTTACCGAATCCCAATTAGAGAACATACCTATTCTATTCAACTGTTGATATATTATTGAATCTATTATATATAATTAATATAATTATAGGAGTACTTACTTTTATGCTCATACTCGAAATTATACTCATAATGTTCAACATATATAAATTGTTGAATGTATTTATGAGTTAAATACTAAAAAGTATTCTATAGTTATAATGATAATATTATGTCAACATGACGATCAAAATTACTAAATAAGTTTTGCATTCATGAATTTTGAAACAGATTGGGGGGATATAAAAAATTACGTCTCCTCACAAAAAAAATAATATGAAAACTAACGATGCATTTCGCATACATAGTGTTTTTCTTCAGGTTTACATCTAATAAAAATACTTATCTGTGAGCTTTAAGAATACCACAATGAATTATTTGAAAATAAATACAATATGTGAATGTTGAATTGCACTATTGAGGTTTTTGACAGGAGAATTAGATTAAAAAACGACTTATTTAATCCTGAATCTTAATAAAAAATGATAACATAAAGTTCGAAACGCGTTGTTGGTTTTTATATTTAACTTTTTTTGTCTGGAGATGTTATTTTTGAAATCCTCCTATATAAGTAAATACTACACTATAACGGTTTGTACAAGTAACAAATTTAACCAGATATGCCTTTGTTATAATTAATGAGTCACTTCACTATCATATAAAGGGAGGACAACTTTCCATTATTCATAGATCTGAAATATCATTTCAAAAATACTGCTTTGATTGAATTGACTTTTAAGAAGTAATTAAGTTTAATTTGATAAGAAAAACGAATTTTTTATGCATATTATGTTAAAATTGTAATATTTATATCTTAATGCAAATTTGAATGAATAAGTTAAAACAAAATTCTGCCTGCGATGAAGTTTTTTAATTATAACAGTAATTTATCATGGAACTAATTTTGTTTCAATTTATTTTTAATTCAGTGAATTTAGGTAAATTATATTTTTTTTTGGTAAAAATCGCGCAGGGTAACTTAGGTTGTCGTTGATTACTTCTTTATTAATTCAAGAACATGTCTCGTTCGTTTTATTAAGGAATATGACCCCATTGTATTGAGAATCTTTAGAGCAAATATTTATCTAAGTGAAAATGAAAAAAAGAATAGAGTACGTCTGATTTTTGTAAAGAATTATGAAAAAAATATATGTATTTCGGAAATGAAAGAATACCGTGAAAAAAAGTTGAGTTCTCGACGTGAATTAGTAAAGGAATATGGTTTAATTTATTGAAATTTATTCATGACAGGACTGCCACTACTCTGCCAGTTTGAATAATTTTTCTCTAATTGGGCCAGTTGCGTGCGGTTGTGTGTTAAAGAGGAACTGAAAAGTACTTCAAGCAATATTTATCCAGCTACTCTTAATGCTTTACCTCCCTTTCTGTGGCCTATTCAATGACTTTGCCTTTCTATTTGATTTGATTTTTAATTTGACTAATTACAAGTCAAATCAAGCAATGGAGAACGTTTATTTTCATTTTAATGGCTTTCTTTGATTTCTTGGTTCTGTAATTTCCAGTACTTATCCCCCACTGGGAATATTGAAAATGTTTCCTTCTATATAAAGCATAATACATTTCTTAAAGTATAAAGACGTTTCTTATTACAACATTTAAACGATTTCAAATCCAAACATTTGCTGTTCCACATTACTTTTAGTGATCAAACCACAATAGGAAAATGGGAAAACAAGACTAAGATTTTTCAACCGTAACAAGCGGTCTTCGTCAGAGTCAAAAACCCAACTGACTGTTATTTCATTATTGTTATTTCACATGTTTATGCGAAATCTTTTTATACATTACTTTAGGTATCGTAAATACATTGTTTTTTCTTCCATATGTGCCGAAAATTCAAGTTTTGAATCATAGATATTATCTCAGAATATTCAAGTAAAGCAAAGAATAATCTTGTTCACAACATACCTTGAATGATAGGTACTCGTATATTATAAAATATTATTCACTAAAAATCGGAAACACAATCCCTACTGGGGACCACAAGTTTCAAATCGGAGAAGAAAACACTCAGAGTAAAAAAAACACGCTTAAAAACTCAAATTTTTGAAAAATCCACCTTCAGAAGAACAGAGAAAGAGATAGATAGATAGTAGATAGAGAGTGAGAGAGTGAGAGTGACCAAGCACGCCGGAGAGAGGTAACAGTAGAAAGTTACCTGCAGTTGCGTCTCCGCAATTTAGTTTCCATCTATGTATTCCACTGAAGATGGATTTTACAAAAATTTGAGTTATTTATTTGTTTGTTTTTTAACTTTTTGTTAACTATTTTTTGATTTTGAACTTGAATTTTCATGAGGAGGACGGAAAATCCTGCACACACTGTACCTTGTATGATATATGAATCGATTGGACTCAAGTATGTAACATATTAGATGGACTTGTAACAAACATTGCATATAGTAAAAACAAAACCCTATTTGTCCAATCAAACAGGTTCTATAACACATCTGATACTACATTCTACTAAACAACAATAAACGTAAACCCTTAAAACATGGACTTAAAACAGTCAAACATTCCTATCAACAAACAAAGTAAGATGATTCTTTGTTTTACAATGTATGATAGATTACTTGTTTGAAAAATAGTTCCTAATGTTTAATATAAAAATAACTTCATTGCATGAGAGAATTTAAAATTAATATTGATCTAGGTGAAAATGATTTGATTTTTACCAAGAATAATAAGACAAATATAATATGTATTTCAAATTTATTTATTTGGTATTTCGTCAAATTCATTTTTATTTTGTATTTACGTTTGATTTTTGTCAAGAGAAGTGAGGGAAATATAATATGCGTTGGAATTTATTTGATTCGTCTTCATTTATTTTTATAATTTATATGCATTTCGTATTCGTATTTATGATTTAGTTTAACTGAGGAAATCCCTAAGAGATTTCTTAAATAGGGGATGAAAAGGAGGGTGAGAGTGTAAGAATTTTTCAAAATGGATGGTGACAGGCGGTGGTACTCCCTAAAAATCCCTGCTTTAATAAACTTAAGTAAGGCAAACTTTAGAGCTTCCGGTGTTTAATCAATTCACCATTGTTACTTCCTCATAACATAAATGGCTTTTAAATAGCAAATAAGCTACACCTTCACCTTTTTGGTGTTGAAAACAGGCAAACACATTTTCCATATTCTCTAACAAAATACTTTTCTTAAAATTGATTTCTGCCAAAATTTTTTGACATCCATAATTATCATTAAGCAGTGTAACCAATGAAAACTACAAAAATACATGGTTTTTTGTTAATAAATGTAAATTACTAAAAACATCAAATAGGTTTGTATCATTTTTTTAATAATATACTATTGTTGAAATAATGTTGCAAATGTCTTGCACTACATAGTATACTACTTCTATCATTATATTTTCAGCGATGCAGTTCAAACAATGGATCCTTGAAACGCTTGTTTATATCAGACATTCGTACTTGAAACGTTTACTTGACCTTTACGTATGACTTTTCCAACAATTAGTTTTATTATTTGATTGTATTATAACAATTACAAAAAATCATTATAAGAAATATAACATTTCTTTCAAAAAACAAAATTTAGGTTAATATAAATGTTATTTCATTTAATAAAACAAGCATTTCTGACAATGAATAAATTCAGTAGATGTCAAAGAAGCCGAATTCGGTTGACTACTTTCTACTTCTTTGTTCTGAGAACAGTAATTTTAACATTTTCTAAAGGTTATTTTCCTATTGTAAGCAGAATCTTTAAACAAAAAACATTGATTGAAATAAAATAAGCTTTTGAACATCTCTGTAATTGCTGGCAGCTAAAAATCGATTGCCCTTGTAGTTGAACATAGCAAAGAGTATTTTAGAGAGACTGTCTAGTTAATTGGCTCATTTCTAGCAAAACTTAATGTAGATTTATATTGTTTTGATATATTTATTTTCGTTTTTGTATCTATAAAAAGTATCTACAAATGGTTCTCTAAAATTGTTTAACTAAAATTTTTACTTAACTATAAGTAAAGTGTAGTGATAGTGAAAAATTTGATCTTGAATAAAATCCTTAATATACTCGTACATAGGGATTCCAAGATTCTGAGACGTTTCTCATTGTCTTGGTGGGCAATATATTTTGTGATTTTACCAAAGTTTCCCTGTCTATTCTTCTAATGTGAATTTGTTTCATGTGATCTTTAGGTGCTACCAGTACATATGTTGGAATCTCAGTATATATCAGAAAAATTGCTACAGATCAATAGCTAATATTCAAATTTGAATAGAGTTCTAAAACTTTTTGCAAATGCCCAGACAACCACAGACGAAAAAAGAAATAAGTACAATTTAGGTACGCGTAGAACTAGCCAAGAAAGACACAGGGCAACGACCGAGTACCTGAACATCCCGCCACCACAGATGGTGCCAGCCACCTCCCAAAAACCTTCAGTTAAATGTAGACTTTAAACGTGGTAATAGGCTATCTCCCTTGTTAATAATAATCTCCTTGCATTAATTATTAGTTAATAGTGTAAAAAACTTGATGATGGTCTTTTGAAGAACCGTCACATGTTGTTTTATATAGTTATGGTCAATTAGAAATTAATGGTAATTATAAGATAAGAAACAAAGTCAGTGCATAAATATGTTTAATATACTGTTTTACGGACAGTTGCTGCATTTACTACCTCACACCACGAAAAAAGCAATAAGAAAGCTGAAAAATCTTTGAAAGAAATTAATAAAAATGGGCGAGAAATATATAAATACATGTCTACAAGGAAGACTACTACCAACATATATATATATAAATCTTCTTGGAGACATATTTTGTTGAAATGTACCGCAGCTTTGGCATTTACGACTTTCAAACTAAGCTGTTCCAGTCTTACAAATGGAAGGTGGTAATTCCGAGATAAGTTGTCCAAAGGACATTAAAACACATTCTTTGAAACAGTTCAATAAATATCAACACTTTTAATACAACTAAAGACTAAGACCACAGGTAAATAATTTAACATAACCTACTTTCCATAAACACAAGCTTTCGACCTATGCAATCGTAGAAAGTTAGAAATTTAAGTTTTCTACATATATATATATATATATATAGATCAATGATCAAACCACAATAAGAAATGGGAAAACAAGATTAAGAAGTTGTTTTTGACTCTGACGACGACCGCTTGTTACGGTTGAAAGATCTTAGTCTTGCTTTCCCATTTCTTATTGTGGTTTGATCATTGATTGTTGTTTCACGTGTTTATGTGAAATCTTTTTATATATATAGATAGGCAACAAATCTTCTTGTATACATATTTAATTGAAATAAACAGCAGGGCCTGCGTTGACGGCCATATAGCTATTTTGTTCCAGTCCTCTGACTATCTTTCGGTGCTCAGGGGCTAAATCCTAAATCAGTCTCCAAGGGAAATATAAAAACAGAAAACACAGATCATTGACAACACGATATTGTAAATATTAAATAACTAAATCTAAAATTAAACTTAAGAAACGAGCTTTCGATCCCATAGATCATATTCAGGTAAACCATAAAAAGAATATAGACTAACTAAACAATTTACAAAGAAGTAATAAAAACAGGTTGGTTTAAATGTACAGTAACAAAGGTTATAAAAGAATATGCTGTTATGATGATTACATGTGATATGATGTGATATGATTGTTTACACTTGAAACTAAATATATTTTTTTTAAAGGTACAATAAATAAATTGTATAAACACAGGAAATAGTACGAAAGCAAGTTTTAATAATAATAATAAGAGACTAAATAACAGTAGTAATATGACTATTTATGTTAATAATGGTAATATAAAATGTCATATATAATCGTCTTAAAAATCTAATTAAAAATACATATTAAATGTAACATATTATGAAGGAAGAGTAGAGCTCAATTTCTCAATCACCTCTGACAAGTTTGTAAGAGTTCTCAAAATTTGGCAACTTGGTATAACGTGCATGAATGTGGAAGTGGCTTGCATTCCTTTCTGTTTGTAGAATTATGGTTCCATTCACCAGCATATTCCTTGTAAGTGGGGGTGGTATGCACTTCTCTGACATGCCTTGAGTGCACCCAAGATCTGTGTTCTCGCTTATTAAATATCCCTCGAGCAACTGATTTGAGATTTACCTTCTGAGCACCTTTAAGTAGTTAGGAGACTGGAACGAAACAGCTATAAGGTCGTCAATGCAGATGATGCTATATATAAACTAAAGAAATAATTTTTGATAAAACTATTAAACTGATATATACATTGCCTAATGTATATGGTCTACGCATATTGTTTAATATAGTATGCCTATGTCAATTTAATTGTTTGGTTAACATCCCCATGGAGTTTTAATTGTAAACCCTTCTAACAAAATATATTCCAAATCAAAATTATTAAAGTAACATGTCAGTATATTACGTATTTATGTATTATACATGATCGTAACAAAATGATGTCATTTGCACGATTACTAATCCAAATATGCACTTTTCCAATCTCGTTAATCACTTCTCTCTATATGTGAACTACAAATAATCAAAATAGCTATCGTTTGTTACTTATTTTTTTATATTTCTTTATAGCTTACAACTACCCTTAGTGGGTACAAAGTAACAGTGATCTATGTTAATATTTAAATAAAATAATAGAATGTGGAAAACACCGGTTGACATTACCCCATATTGTTCTGATCGCTTGTTATTCGTCTTGTTAGTTACCATTGCTATGCAGATCTTGGAGACATCCTTTCAGCCTTCTGTTTTGGTTAGTAGGAATCTAGTAGGATAATAATTGCTGAGTAAAAAGATTTAGGTTGGTTTGTAATGATTCGTAAAGTTAATGCTATCGTGATCGAATTCCTTGGAAGATAAAATAAAAATTAGATCTTTACGAATAAAGTTTTACTTGTAACTTTTCTTAAAAGTAACAAAGCTTTCTTTTTCAGATTTTTCTTATTATCTAAATTTATGAAAAGTATGATCGATGAATAATGAAACAAAATACCCAGATAAAAAATATGTTAAAAAGGAATGATTTTGGAGAAAATTTGAAAAATGCATTGTCAATTATAAAATTTAATTTCAACAACTTTTATTCTAAAATATGTCTGTCAATTTGTCTGAGCTATTTTAAACTTAAAAACCTATAAACATGTATAAAGGGGGTTTTAAATTAATGTACTGTTTTGACTTTGACCTGTCTGTATGTACTCTTACCGAAATGTACTCCTACCTCATTTATTTCTGCTCTCATATGGTTTCATTCATATGCATTTCAATTTATTGCTCTTATTTGAAAATTGTATCACTAATAATAATTTCTAAAGTTTATCGTATTTTAAATAATGTTAATTACCACAAATCTTGGAAAATAGTTTATCATCAAGTATGAATTATTTTAATTTTTAGTCCGTTGGTTAATTGTAACAATGTCTAATTCACATAAAGTTTAAAAGATACCATGAAATAGATTTTTTTTTTATTTGTTTTTGTATTACAACTACCCTTATCGGTGTAATAAGTAATAGTGATACATGCTACATAAAAGTGGAATAAAGAGTGGAGAAACCACCCATTGGTAGTACTCCATATAGACTGTTAGGATCACTTGCAACTAGTCTTGACAGTTAACATTTCAGAGTAGGTCTCGGGGCCAACATCAACCATGAAATAGAGAAATTAAAAACATGGAAACCAGTATTTATAAACAAAAACTGTCCAACTATTACCATTCTTTGCTTTCAAAAGGTGGAAGACGCTGTTAATAAAAACTAGATTAATTCAGCTTCAAAATTCAAGTTTTATTCAAGGTAAATATGCATATTTGAATATTAAAAAAATTGGATTTGAAAAAAATGGGAACAATTTATAAATTATTTATAATAAATTTATTGACCAATTCTAGAATATATAATAGTTTTTTAAAAGAAAGTTATTTATTTATATTACAATGTTTATTTAATGTTTCAAAAATATTCCTAAGTCAATGTGCCTTTGGTTTTGAGAGACTATTTGATTTATAAATGTGGGTCATGTTAATCCATGTTAGAGTAAATCTTGACCACATCCTAGAACCCAAACGAGTGTCTATTCAAAAGACAAACTGCTGATCAAATATAATGCATAAGTTAATTATTATTCAATTATAATAACGTATACATTGAACTAATTTATTTATTTCATAAAAAATGACTTGTTTAAGTTAAATAAAAGAGATACTGCTTTTTTTTTAAATAATTAATTAAGAAGTTGATAATGAGTGTTTAATGAAATAGAAGAATCAATAATTGATAAAAGAAAATATGAAGAAGTTAATTTAGTAATGAACATTTGAGAACTCTTTTGATTGACTTTGCCGGTATTCAAGGAAATTTATTTCCGACAAATCAAACTCGAAGGGCTAGAAGTAATGGGGTTACTCTTTAACAAGGTTACATGGCTCTCGTTTCAGCGCAAGTTGTGAGCTAAAAATTATCTTATGTATTAACGAATGTAAAATAAATATTTGAATAAAATGGATTTATACATTTATTATATATTTAATTTTAATTAATGAATAATTCAGCAGTTATAATAAATAAGAAAATTTGTAGCCGTCTACACTCCACATTAATATAATTAAAAAAATATCAAACTGGTTATTAACGAAATGATTCTTGTCTGGTTTGACATAACAAGAAACTTTGGTTCATAATTTAAAAAAAAATAACAACTCATCTCACACATCATGCTCTATTTTTTTTATATAATTTTATTTTGATCCGTCAAACGGTATGGCCCTATCCTTTCTCACAATTTATATTTAATCATAAGTTAAAATTTTTACATTTTCTTGTAAAAAAACTGTTAAGAATTTATAAGTTATTGCTTTGTTTTTTACATTATAATGCCAAATTACTAGTCTGTAGAGTTTGTAGCTTAGAAGAAAAAACAATGTCTAAAAACACATTGTGGCCAAAAAAAGTGACATTTCCATCGTATGTAATTGCTCCAAAGCTATAACTTCCATCTACACTATTAGACCTATTTTTTTGTAAAATTTTAATTTGATCCACCAAAAATTCTAGACTGTAGGGTGAACACAATCTTTTGGATATATAGCCACCCAGTCACTCACTCGGTCTATCTCTCTCTCTCTCTCTTACACGCACACCCGCACACGCACAGACGCACACACACACACACACACACACACACACACACACACACACACACACACACACACACACACACACACACATAAACGTATACTGACCATCGAAAAAACGTTATAATGACTTTATGGACCTCAAACATGTAAATCCGTCAAAATCTCGAGATCAAAGTTTTTCACAATTACTAGCTATGCTTTACTTATAATAAAGTAAAAAAAGATACTCGGGAAGAGCTAACGATCGACTTTACATGAAGGAGGAGTGATTCAGTATAAATTTATATATGCATACCTGTTTTGATATTAGAACGTGTACCCAGCCTTTCGGCCATATCACGTAAATATATATATGCATACAATGTATATATAATACCCAGAATTATTGCAATGATCCAAGGTAGTTAAAATAGTCAAAATCAATGACCGATTTATTTTATTGACATCCAAGTTTAACACTCTGCCTGAATATAACTACTGCATCTGTTCAGTTATTACTGACGGTACAACGCTTAGGTAGATGCCTTCTCACCACACCTACCTAGTGAGTCTATTAAAGCAAACAAATCTAAAGGTATCTGAAACTAGAAAATAATTAATATTTCATTGCAGTTAATTGCCGCTTTTCCTCAAAAAAATCTGAAAAAAAAATTTTTTTTGGAAAAAAAAATTCCAACCGTGGAATACGGGAAGTGAATTTTTCAAATCTAGAAATTATATTTTTCCATTACTATTTAAAAAATATTAACCAATAAAAAAATTATTAACTGTAAATCATTATGATATAAACCACAGCTAGATTTTTAAAGCTTAAATCAAAGTTGTTTAGAATCGATGATTCCAGTTAGGCCAATTACGCTGCATGGAAGTCCATCAATCAACAGTACGCTTTGTTTAATTCAATCTGCAGACAACCTAATGTGTCTCCACGGACAATCAATAATGTATTGTTATTGTTTCAGTAGAGTTATCTATGTACTATACCATTGTAGTTATTACTTATATATCATTTTTATCTATTTACTTAGAAGATTACTTAAATAATTATTATAAGAGTGCGTGCTATTTCATTAAATTCATTAACATTTAAATAGTACCCTCAAATATACTAACTAGAAATTGTATAAAAATTGTATATCATACTTAAGAAGAAAATTATAGTTCGTAGATATATAATTGAAAAATCGTGAACTAAAAACATGTTTAACTTTTAACGCATTGTCTTTTACGTGATTTCGTCCTTATTATAGGAATTATTAAGACCTCATGACCAATGTTTTCTTGAAATCAGTCAGTCCTTGTTATAGTAATTAAGAAGACCTCATGACCAATGTTTTCTTGAAATCAGTCAGTCCTTGTTATAGTAATTAAGAAGACCTCATGACCAATGTTTTCTTGAAATCAGTCAGTCCTTGTTATAGTAATTAAGAAGACCTCATGACCAATGTTTTCTTCAAATCAGTCAGTCCTTGTTATAGTAATTAAGAAGACCTCATGACCAATGTTTTCTTGAAATCAGTCAGTCCTTGTTATAGTAATTAAGAAGACCTCATGACCAATGTTTTCTTGAAATCAGTCAGTCCTTGTTATAGTAATTAAGAAGACCTCATGACCAATGTTTTCTTCAAATCAGTCAATGGTAGAGAATTTACATTTTTTCCTTTGACCAACTGAGGTTTTTGGTAAAGATGGCGTTTTGAGGTATCCTTCATATAATCTGATGGCAATGGAGAGAAAGATTTTGTACATTTTTGTTCGAAAAGAAATATCCTTAAATCATACAGTTGACTATAAACAGAAAGTTGTATGAAATCTATTGGTGAAACAGTTTTAGCAGAAAATAAATGATAATAAGGTATTTTACATACCATAATTATCTTAAGTAGTAAGATATAATGAAATCACAATGGAATCAATACAGTGAACAAAATTCCATGGCTTCTGAAAAAGACAGCTTTCTATTTCTATAGATTGGTTTTAAGATCAATGATTGGGACTTAACTATATTAATGAATTTAAAACGCTATTTTAGAACTTATAATTTTCCTAAAAATTTATAATCAAAAACAAGAGGCACGGTAATCGTTGTCATCAACTGCACACTCTGGTCATAAACTTGTCTGTGTTCTGTAAAATTGCATGACTACAAGGAAATAAATAGAGGACCTAATGCAGTAGCGTGCTTCTCAGCAATGGTCGACTACTTTTTCTTTATTGCCTTACTTCAGTGAAAAACCATTACGACAGCTAAGTGCTTGTTAATCAGTAATATGCGAAACATACTTTAATATGATAAATGTTTTGATTTTTTTTTATAAAAATCATTACCGTAGTGTGGCACTTTATATGGTTGCTTCGTGACTGAAATGAAGTGAGGTCAACAAATGAGACGCAGTTCCGTCTCCCGTACAAGAACTGAACACATCACCAGTGCTTAAGGGGAAATGTTATTGTTATACATACACTAGATTAGATTAAGAAGCTGATACCCTTGACGGTCAAAGTCGCCGTCTCGTATGATTTGATTGTATGATCGAATTTTTGGGTATAACTATTCAGATCAGTGTCCAGAACTGTTGCCCAAAATTTCGTTCCCTTCTCTATATTATTAAGGTAAGTAGCGGGGTCAAAACCCTGATTGTTTGGGTTTGAAAGTAACTATCTGTGATTGTCTAGTGTGGTACAGTCTCTAACTATGTGGATTGCAGTGTCTATTGACTCCCCACATAGTCTACACTCTGTCGATACTCTTAAGAGGCAGACTATTTTCAAGCGACTTTTGAAGCACCTGTGTCCTGTCAGCAGGCCTACAACCAACCTCATCTGACTCTTTGGGAGTCTTAGTAGGGCACCTGCAAGTCGTTGGTTCCTCTCTGATAGTAACTATTTACAATGGAAATAATCATTTTTGGGGTTTCCATCGGTTCCACTGTTCATTTTTGAGCCAGACTGTCACTTCATCTTTGACCCTAGCATAGTGTATAGATAGTGCAGGCTCCGGTCCTATAAAATGTATGAGAGCTGCTTGTTTTGCAAGCTTATCAGCCTCTTCGTTACATACACTATATAAAATATCTTTTGAAATAATATTATTTACATATTGACTAAAAAATTTACAATATATTTTATACAAATTAATATTATTGAAATTATTTAACCATATCAACTATGAAACCAATGCCGTTAAAATCAAATTTCCCACTTGACTAGACTTTATTTTTGATTCAGCCATGCGTTCAAAAGGATTAGAAGTTCCAATTTGTTGAACAGGAGATTTTGATAACTTCAACAGAAAACACAAGTTTGACAAATATCTTGTTACTAAATTCAAAATTTGATCAAAGGATAAATTAAATTTCTTAGTAACTTATTTTTTATGGAATATAATAATTATCATTCTTTCCCAAAAAGGAAAAAAAATGGTACGATATTTAAATTAACTACAAGAAAAGTTTAAAGTCAATTAAAAAACAACACAAATGCTGCATAAAAGAAGTAACTCCTAATATTGGTTGAACTTAAAACAAATGTTAGACAAAAGAAAAAAGTGTTTTTATTTTTAATAAGCGCTATTTGTAATGTTTTAGAAATATGATCTATTAACTCTTCTCCTATATTTTCTAGGAAGTTCATTGATTAATAATATATGCATAAGTTATAGATTATTGTTTATGTGAGATAGTATAATTAATAATGCATCACTTATTTACATGGGTTATCAAATATATCTTGTATCATATTTTACTACATATATTATAAGAAGATACTGTAAATAACATTTCCATTGTTTACTTAATAATGCAAATTTTGTAATAAATTTATTGTTTACTTCATTTCAGTGCACAAAGGATAAAAATATATGATGTTTTAGCTACCATAATTTTAAGTCAAAGAGGATTCTTCTCATTATAATCAAACTTGAATAAAGCTGGTGGACATGCAGTTATCAAAATACTCTGCACTTCTTTTAATACTATGTCCTGTCATTCATTATTCAAGGCATAGTATATAATAGGAAATTTTTTACGACTATTTGTCGTAAAGTTTTGAGATATTTATTTTTTTTAACAAAATTGACACAAGGACTGACATTTCGTTATAATTTAATTGTTGTTTCAAGAGTTTTTTATATTATTCAGGAGTTTCAAGCCATATGAAATATAACTATTACATGTTTTAACAAGGCTTATTAAACTTTTCTTGATATAGAAAGTAAATACCCTTGTAAGTAATATGAAGAATAAGTAATCACTCTCACAGTACTTGCTAAACTTTCTGTGACCTAGAAAGTTACAGGCTATATATATTATATATAATATATATATATATATATATTAGTATAGCTTAGCAGCAAATCTTCTTGAAGACATATTTTGCTGAAATGTACCGCAGCTTTGGCATTAACGACTTCCAAACTAAGCTGTTCCAGTCTCTTGACAGTCTTACATCCTTTGGACAACTCATTTGGGAATTACCACCTTCTATTCGTAAGACAGTCAGGAGACTGGAACAGTTTAGTTTGAAAGTCGTTAATATCGAAGCTGCAGTACATTTCAACAATATATATATATATATATATATATATATATATATATATAGTTCAAATCAAAAGCACACACTTACAGTCTCTAATTTTCGGTTTGAACCGTCTTCAGGAGAGAGATAAGAGAGGGAAACTAGTGCGCTTGGTTTCCCTCTCTTATCTCTCCTGAAGATGGTTCGAACCAAAATTTAGAGGCGGTAAGTATGTGCTTTTGATTTCTCTATGTTTCTTTTTCTACATTGAACTATATTTGTCCGTTTCGGATCATATTTCCAACGAAAAAGTATATATATATATATATATATATATATATATATATATATATGTAACTTATAAGGTATGCTTATATGTGTAATTTATAAGGTATACTTAATTAATGTAACTTATAATATATAACTGATAATTATCCCTCATAGGTACAGTTCTGAAACTTATAGACTTTAGAAGCACTATAACTTGTACATAGTGATGCCTACTACTTAGTAATGGAATCTAGATATTTGTCCATTTTATTAATAAACGTAGTCAAGTTTAGTATATTAGTCACTTGGTTTGTCCGTAGAGTTGAAATCAGGAGATTCAATTTTACATGGGACTCTAAATTTTTTAGAAGTAAAAGATCTGTCGAATGCTGACCTTTAAAAAAGTTCTAAAACTACCAATTTTAATCCTTTACAATGGTAGATAGCAGTTAAATAATACCACTATAATAAACTTAATGAAAGCATCTTTTGACTTACTCATATAGAATCAACTCGGTAATGCATCTCGTTTGTAACTAATTTAAAGAAGGCGCGTTTGAGTGTAATTTGTATTTGACCGTAAATAAGGATTTCTACATTGAATTTTTTAGAATATATTTAAGAAACGTTTGTATGTATAGAGTTAGAGGTAGAAACAATAACATTAAGTGTTAAAATAGAAATCTGTTAACTCTATTTCACTTACATAATTTCAACTGGTATAACAGAATAAAACTTTAGTCTACTCAGTGAAGAACAGGATATAATCAATAGAACCCAGATGTTGGATAACAGTGAGCCTCTACCCTCTGTGGCAATTTAGGATCCACATAAAGCCACCAGTTTTGCATTAATGTAAAAAAACACCGAAATGAATTAATTTTATTTTTGAAAGAAATTGTAATCCTTTGTGTTTCATTTTTTTTTATATTTCTTATTTTTCAGACTTATACATGCATTTATATTTCTTTTAAAGTATATTTTTTTTATTTAGGAAACAGTTTTTGAAAGAATTACTCTCCTTTGGGATCTCACCTTGAATAAATGACTCATACTGGAAACATGTTTTCAATATCGAAAATTCAAAGGGACAACCAGTTTTGAATTTTTATAGTGCATTAGTAGCAATTACACAAACAAACACACACACACACAAACACACACACACACACACAGATATTATATATATATAAAATAAATTCAAAACGAAGGAAACACACAGAAAGACACAGACATAACTCACATCGATATTTCGACCATCGTCGTCATCAGGAGGTGTGAAGAGCGAAGAGTTCCGCAGGAAGGCAGGGCGGTGACTGAGTCACACAGGCGGGACTCTTCGCTCTTCACACCTCCTGAAGATGACGATGGTCGAAATATCGATGTGAGTTATGTCTGTGTCTTTCTGTGTGTTTCCTTCGTTTTGAATTTATTTAATTTAAAAAAGTCCGCTGGACCGTTTCTTTTAATTGTATTATATATATATATATATATATATACAATTAAAAGAAACGGTCCAGCGGACTTTTTTACAATAAAATAAAAAACGAAGGAAACACACAGAAAGACACAGACATAACTCACATCGATATTTCGACAATCGTCGTCATCAGGAGGTGCGAAGAGCGAAGAGCGAAGAGTCCCGCAGGAAGACAGGGCGGTACTGAACTCGGAAACCGCAGCCAGTACCCCACCACTTACCACCAAGCGGGGAAGGGAGGGAAGGAAATGAAGAGCCAAATTAAGACGTAAAGGAACGAGTAAAAATTATAACTATAAAAAATTATAAAAAAGTAGATAAATCAAATTAAAATTAATAAAAATAATAAATAAAAAGTAAAATAAAAAATAATAAATAAATAAATAAAAAATAATAAATAAATAAATAAAAAAAAATAAATAAATAAATAAATCATAAATAAATTATCGGTTGAGGTTGAGTCCGGGGGAAGAGCGAGCATCAAGTAAGCATATGTATGCCTCCTCTGAAGCTCTTAGGGTAACTTTATTGTTGGATTCGGGGATCTGTTTCAGGATCTGAACCCTGAAACAGTCATTGAAACTGAGTCCATGCGAGTTCGCATGGATGGCTACAGGATAGTTACTGCGTTGACCGACTGATCCGATTCTGTCTACTTCTACTTCTACTTCTTCCATCTTTAATCACCCCCCTTCTATTTCCTACCGTAAACCTGCCAATCTAAAAAGCATTTTCTCTCATATTTCCCCTCAGCCTTCCAATCCTGTTCCTGGAATGAAACAATGTGGACGCCGTGGCTGTCAAACTTGCCTGATTGTAAATCCTAATCCTTCCTTCGATTCCCCTCTCCACCATAGTTCCTACCCGGTTCAGGTCAATTCCTCCTGTACCTCGAGCAACTGTGTTTACCGACTGGATTGCACTCAGTGTGACTCCTTTTACGTTGGCTTAACTTCTAATAAGTTGAGCCTTCGTATGAATGGTCATAGGGCTTCAGTCGGTCAACGCAGTAACTATCCTGTAGCCATCCATGCGAACTCGCATGGACTCAGTTTCAATGACTGTTTCAGGGTTCAGATCCTGAAACAGATCCCCGAATCCAACAATAAAGTTACCCTAAGAGCTTCAGAGGAGGCATACATATGCTTACTTGATGCTCGCTCTTCCCCCGGACTCAACCTCAACCGATAATTTATTTATGATTTATTTATTTATTTATTATTTTTTATTTATTTATTTATTATTTTTTATTTATTTATTTATTATTTTTTATTTTACTTTTTATTTATTATTTTTATTAATTTTAATTTGATTTATCTACTTTTTTATAATTTTTTATAGTTATAATTTTTACTCGTTCCTTTACGTCTTAATTTGGCTCTTCATTTCCTTCCCTCCCTTCCCCCGCTTGGTGGTAAGTGGTGGGGTACTGGCTGCGGTTTCCGAGTTCAGTACCGCCCTGTCTTCCTGCGGGACTCTTCGCTCTTCGCTCTTCGCACCTCCTGATGACGACGATTGTCGAAATATCGATGTGAGTTATGTCTGTGTCTTTCTGTGTGTTTCCTTCGTTTTTTATTTTATTATATATATATATATATATATATATATATATATATATATATATATATATATAGTTAACACATGGAAGAGAAAAAACAAATAAAGACACACACAAAAGACTCACAACGATATTTCGACAGTCGTCGTCATCGGGTAGAAGTAGTCCCTTTGAGTCCAAACTCAAAGGGACTACTTCTACCCGATGACGACGACTGTCGAAATATCGTTGTGAGTCTTTTGTGTGTGTCTTTATTTGTTTTTTCTCTTTCATGTGTTAACTAGTAGTCCTGTTGGACCATTTCAAGTTTTATATATATATATATATATATATATATATATAGAGTATATATCAATATATAGCTTAATGGAGAAGTTAACTCATAATATCTTTCTAAAGAAAATAGTCTATATGATTATAGCTTGTCGCAATTTTTGTCACAATTTATAGAAACATTATACATTCTTCTCACATTTAATAGTAGGGGGCCAGGTTATTTCAGTGGTTAACGTACTCGCCTCTGAAATGATAGGACCGGGACTCGATCCCCATCTGGCCCTCCATTTATTCATGCGGGAGGTGAATAAATCTGAACGCGTCGTCCTTTGGAGTTAAACCGTCGGTCCCGAGCATGTACGATATCATGTACTCATTAAAGATCCCTACTCTAAGTACACTTGAGTTATTAGAAATTTTTTAAATGATTGTGAAGATAAAATAATTCTATATTAACATTATAAAATTTAGGACTCCCACTGTAGAATCAATCTTCATTGTGTGGTATCACAAAGGGCTAATGCTTGGCCTACGTGTGTTCCCTTGTGGGACTGCCACTGCAACCTAACCTAACCTATCCTATATTTAAAAGTACCAAAAAATTTTCCAAATTATTTTCTTTAAGATTAGAGGAGTAACGGACACGAAAAAAAATATTTGGAAGTTATGAAAAGATATACTTTTTATTAATATATTTAATAAGGCTGAGGAAGAAAAAGTTCTGTGAAGAGTAGTGGAAAGTTACCAGCTTGAAAACTTTCTGACCTTTAATCATGCGTCATTTACTACTCCAAAAATCCATCCCAGTTCATATTATCTCCTGTTAATTTCTAATGTAGTCCTAAGAACACCCTTTGATTACAGTCTTTCTGTTACTATTTTGCAATATTGATTTGTTCTTCTGTATTAACATTATATAATTCATTATTTTCATATCTTTCTCTTATAACTTTTTTATATTTCTCTTGTAACTTTTTTATTCCGTATGTTATCATAGAAATATGTAAGACGTAGTGAATTGGTGTTGTAGCGCTCGAATGGTTTTGAACCGTTGTGATCTTCAATTAGGACTACAACAGATATAGCAATCTATAAATTTTCCAAACACTGTTCACAGGAAAATAGTATCCTTTTGATATATGATAGATTGATTATTAAGAATACATATGAATGTAATCAATTTTATAAAAAGCCTTAATTAAGGAAATGCTAAAAAAAGGAAAGAATAAAGAAGAGTAAAAATAATATTAAGGATAATAAAACGTATCTGTAGCTTATATAGCAGGAATTAGCGAAAAAATTGCGGAATTGCTAAACGAATAACATGTAAAGTCTCTCATTGTGAAGAACAATGTGTGAAACCGGTCGGGTGCCAATAACACCGATTCACGATGCATGACAGATTTTTTAGTACATCTATGGTACTAACAACTTACATGTATACTTGTCTTTATAGTTATTATTCATAATGTAATAGAGCCTCTAGAGGACTTTGAATCCAATTTGCTCCTGATCAGATAATTTTTAAGAAAAGAAGCATAAGAGAAAAGATCATACATGCTGAAATCTGGGTAAATTATACTGAACCAAGGGGTTATAAAATTGTTAACATGAAGAAAAACTGTGAAAAAATGACGTAACTTTATAGAATTAATCACTTATTTAATAAATGTAGATTTATTAAATGATTTATTTAAATCATTTTTTAATTGCGCTAAATGATATAATAAATGATATATCTATCGACGTAGTAGAAATAAGTAATTCTTGATAATTTGTTAAGAATATGTTACTGCAGAAAAAACATCGCGTAATAATCAATTAGTGGTCAAATAGACAGTTGATTTCTAAAAAAAAACTTATTGCAAAGTACAAATATTTTAATTATTGGTGTACCTTACTAAATATATATTAACTTATTAAGCACTGTAGTATCAATTATCAATAAATTTATATTCAAATTGCAGAATACTCGAAAAGATATTACATTGAATCAATATTAATATTAAAACACTACCTTTTTAAAAAATCATGCCCATTCAGTAATTAGTTTGCATATTTGTACAACTGATATTGTATTCATTTCAGTGTTATTTTTACATAAGTACCTTCAGTATAAAACTGCCTTACAATCTCATTAATACAAATACATCTGCATCTTAATAGAATGAAAAATAAAATATAAAAATTCATTTCCTTCGACCATAATGTATATTGGAACATGAACCACATATAGAATTTCTGTTCGTTTTTTAGTCAACTGCTTTAATGTATATATATATATATATATATAATGTAGAAGCATATTCTAAAAAAAAATAAGAGAAAGTTTCTTTTTAATGAGACAAAAATAGTTGTTGTTTGCTCGTTACATGTTTCCCTTATTTTTGAATTGCACTCAAAGACGATAGACTCAAGTAACGAGCGGGTCACAATGTAACAAGCTTTATACAGAGTGTGGACAAAACATCAATCAATAGACCTTTCCCATCAATTGTGACCAAATAATATCCATTGTACTCTTTGCTCTTAACAATAGTCCTTCAACTTTCACTAGTATATTTACTTGTATCTTACTATTTAATGAGTTAGTTTTCAATTATTATTCATATATATATATATATATATATATATATATAAAGATTTCACATAAACACGTGAAATAACAATCAATGATCAAACCACATTAAGAAATGGGAAAACAAGACTAAGATCTTTCAACCGTAACAAGAGGTCTTCGTCAGAGTCAAAAACCCAATGTGTGTTCAGTTTAATTTATTTATTATTTGCAATTTTTGTTTAGTTTGTGAAATTTTATGTATATAATTAATCTGTATACAATGCAAATACATATATGAATAATTTAAAACTAACAAAACTTTGTTTCAATATTTTCATTTTATTTCAAATAAATTGAAAATATTGAAATACATTTATCTATTAAAATCATGAATAGCCCGAATGGGAATAATAATATGGAGAATAATGAAAGAACTATGTGAGTTAGTAAGTTTTAGACCCCTGGGCTAAATTATTGCAGGTTAATATTAAACTAATAATAATAAATTTTCTATGTGCTAAGTCCACTTGAGCTTACCAGTTCAAAATAAAAGAAGCGTGAAATTTACTCATCCTTTCTTATGGTTACTTGTCATGTTTTTTTTTTATTTATTGTTTAAACCGTCCTCCTGGCGGGTGATAACGTCAGTCGTCTACTATCTCTTTGTTTGATCGGTGATTCTACAGATTCTACATTGGGAGTCCTAAATTTTGCCTAACTCAAGTGAATGTCGAGTATGGATCTTTAATGAGTACATGCCATCTTACAGGCTCGGGACCGACGGATTAACGTTTTCTCCGAGGAACGACGTACTGAGATTTATTCATCTCTAGCGTGAATAAATCGAGAGCCAGGTGGGGATCGAACCCCGGACTACCACCCCTGAGGTGAGTACATTAACCACTGAGCTAACCTGCCCCCCCCTGTCATATAGTTACATTAGTTGTTAGTAGCAACAAATTTTGTCTAATATCTTTCAAAGAATATTCCACTGAAGTCAGAGGAACGATTTTAATTATACCCTTGAGCGATTCATCTGAAATTGGGTTTTCCCCTCATTTTAAAATGGCAGCTTTAGAAGAGAATTTAATTACATTTTTTTTTTCTAACTGTGTCTTTTTTTCATTTGTTAAATATTTTTTTTTCTTTTTGAATCATTTGTAATTTTAATTAAAATATTAAAACTTAACACAATTTTTGAATGTTCTTACAACATTGATATGAACTATTGTACAGTTTAATATAAATGTGTATATTATTCATACGAATCAAATATTTGATTATTTGATTGGTCATTGTGTATTTGGCTGAATACAATAATAATCTGAAGCATTAATTCAGAAGGTGTGATAAATATCCTTCTTTATATGAAGGGGTACAAGTAATGTTCAACCTGAAAGCAAGGCTGCTGAATTAAATTCAGTAGACATGATTTCGGCAGTGCAGACCTGCAATTAATTACATTAAGAAATCACTGAAATGATATTAATGAGTTCAGACCTATGGACACTGATTCTGAGTCATAATAATTTAAACTACCAGAAATTTAGTGTCATACCCTGTTGGTATGATACCATGTGATAATGTGTAAAACACAATGACATATTCATTGGTTTTGTTTTAGTGATAATGTTGGCAAGACGGTGCAGGTGACTTAAAGTGTTTAATTCGTGGTCAATTGATACAGATTCAATTTATGATTTTTAGCAATTGTCTTGTGTCAATCTACTACTGAAGACAAAAGGATTGAGTAGCTCACCCAGGGACATATTTATCACTTCAAAATTTAAAACACATTTAGCAACCTAAATCAAGCTTTTGGCCTCACTGGTCATCTTCAGAATTATAAAGGATGACATTATACAGGGTGTCCATAAAGTCCGTGTGCACTTTAAAAAATTTATAACTTTATTTATATTTGCGATAGAAATAATCTGTAAAAAATGTTATAGAGTTTCATGTATCTAGTTTTAAGTATAGTTATTGAATAATTTTTCAGCACAAAATACGTAACAATTTTTAGATAAGTAAAAAATATTTTTTTTTTTTGTCAGAAGGGGTGGACCATTTCATTGGCCTCCACGTTCGCCAGATTTGACTCCATTAGATTTTTTTTTATGGGGACATGTGAAAACAATTGTGTATGCAACCAAACCTAGTTCATTAGAAGATTTGAAAGCTAGAATAACTAATGTGATTTCAGGCATTACTATAAATCAATTGGCAAATGTTTTTCGTGAACTGCAAAATCGTATTACCCTTTGTATTGCTAATGATGGAGGGCATGTGGAAACTTAAATAAAATTTCAATAAAAGCTTAAAAAATATAGATTTACTTCTTTCAAATCCATTTTACTGATTATTTCTATCGCAAATATAAATAAAGTTATAAATTTTTTAAAGTGCACACGGACTTTATGGACACCCTGTATATGTATATGATATATCTATATATTATATAAAGTAATATATCTATATCTCAATGCAGAAAAGAGAAAAACACAAGTAAAGACATACAAAACTCACTACTATATTTTGACTGGCGTTGTCATCACGTAGAAGTAGTCCTGAAATCAGCCCCGGCTGACGCCTATATATATATATATATATATACATATTTCACATAAACACGTGAAATAACAATCAATGATCAAATCACAATATGAAATGGGATAACAAGACTAAAATCTTTCAACGGCAACAAGCGGTCTTCGTCAGAGTCAAAAACCCAACTGAGTAACAAGAATACCACTTGTTACGATTGAAAGATCTTAACAAGATATATATATATATATATGTTTTGTTGAACGACCTTTGTACTGTGGCATGAATCAATTTCATAGTCGATCATTCAAGTTTTCTCACCTTTGATTTAAATCTTTCTCGTATTAAATACACCAGAAAGATTTAAATCAAAGGTGAGAAAACTTGAAAGATCGACTATGAAATTGATTCATGCCACAGTACAAAATAAATCTTTTGGAGAACTGGTGTATTTAATACTAGAAAGATTTAAATCAAAGGTGAGAAAACTTGAAAGATCGACTATGAAATTGATTCATGCCACAGTACAAAAATAAATCTTTTGGAGAACTGGTGTATTTAATACCAGAAAGATTTAAATCAAAGGTGAGAAAACTTGAAAGATCGACTATGAAATTGATTCATGCCACAGTACAAAGGTCGTTCAACAAAACATGCATAAAAGAAGGATTGCTCCCTAAATTTACAAATATATATATATAACATTTAATTATCAAACCACAATAAGAAATGGGAAAACAAGACTAAGATCTTTCAACCGTAACAAGCGGTCTTCGTAAGAGGCAAAACCCCAACTGAAACTGAAAAGTTCAGTTGAGTTTTTGACTCTGACGAAGACTGCTTGTTACGGTTAAAAGATCTTAGTCTTGTTTTCCCATTTCTTATTGTGGTTTGATCATTAATTGTTATTTCACGTGTTTATGTGAAATCTTTTTATTTATATATATATAACATAACATATAAAATATAACCATATATCATACGTTAACATAACAATATAATGTTAATATAATAATGTTATATAATATAATATTAAAGTTAGTTATATAATATAATGTTAAATATAACAATATAACATATATAACAAGATTATATATATATATAACAATATATATATATATTAGTATATATTGGCAGCAGATCTTCTCTCAAGCATATGTTATTGAAAATGATCGCAGTTTCTGCATTCATTTTTCTCTGGCTATAGCGAGGAGGAGGTCAGAATCTGTTAACAAATAGGTCGTGAATGCAGAAACTGCGACCATTTTTAATATATATATATTAAAGTGTGTGGGAGTGCATGTTTGCTTGTCTATAAGTTTTGTAGTATTTATATCTATAATTATAACTGTTATAATTTTTTACATAACTTTATAACTATTTATAATTATAGTATTTATGTGTATTTCAATCAGTGAAATACAAAATTTTGCGATAGGAGAATTATTGTTTATTGCTTAAAAAAAAACAAAACACAACTTTTATCGTAATTGCTTTTCCAACCACTGTTCGTCATTAGGTAGAATCACCCAGAAGTGAGTCGCTTCACAGATAGGCAACGATTGTGTTTGTTTATATTTCATAAACTATTACGTTCTTGAGTGTAGTTAATACAATTTTTCTTATTTTTCCCTATTTTTATAGGGAGAGACAGATCAAACTGAATTGTAGCTCGGATAAATTGATTTGAAAATGAGTATGAGTAAGAGGGCAATATTTGAGATAAGGAAGTAAATTATAGAAGGTTTTCTTTAGAAAAAAAAGAAGCTACCTACCCCAAAACTACATGAACAATATCATTAGAAGTAGATTGTTACTGAATCTGTCAACAACAAGTAACTCCTCTGGGGTCTGTCGTAAAACAAATGGTCCCCTAATAGCGCTACTTTGCTACGGTTATGTTCCCTTTCTTTGCTGAACAGTTAGTACTAACATTAATCGTACCACCTTCCAGTTTTCTAGCAAACAAACAAAAATCAAGTAAAATTAAATACAGTCAATATGCCAGAGAAAATACACTCATTAGTACAATTTTTTTGTTAATAACAATCTTATGGAATATTATCATAGTTTTTACAAATAAACTAACGTTATACACTATTAGGAAAAAAAATACCTTTCACTAATATCATCTTTTCAGTAGTTTTAGTTAAAATTAAGGAAAGAAAAAAAAGCGGAAAGTAGATTGATAATTATATAATTAATGAATTAAATAAAGTAGTGCAGGTATTTAATGTAATTATGGAATTACGTAATGTAATTGGTAAGTTGCAAGTTAACATTGACAACTAATTAAAGAAATACATATATATTACTTTACTAATTTATTTTTTATTGTTTAATCCGATCCCCTAGCGGGTGATAACGTCGGCCATTTACCGGCTTTTTGTTTGATCGGTGATTCCACAGATTCTACATTGGGAGTCTTAAATTTTGCCTAACTCAAGATAATTTCAAGTAGTGATCTTTAACGAGTACCTGATATCGTACAGGCTCGAGACCGTCAGTTTAACGTTTTCTCTGACGGACGACTTACTTAGATTTATTTACCTCCGGCGTGAATAAATCGAGAGCCAAATGGGAATCAAATCCTGGACTACAAGTCTTATACTTTACTTACTTACTAAAAAAAAACAAAACATATAATTAACAAGTATATTATAGAATGTAGATAGAATGTGCATAATGAATAAAGTTGATATTTTATTAAAAATTTACTTAATTTAAAAAAAATATAAATATAAAATTAATATAAATTATACTCATAATGTCTTTTACAATTTAATGTAAAGTACATTATATTGTGCTTTAAAAGAAAACTAGATTTATGTGGGCATCATATGATGAACAAAAGTATGTGAATATCAGACAATAAATAATTTATTTGCATGTGGTATTCTTGCGTACGATATGCCGCAGCATTTGATTGATGTAGTATAAGTTTATACTAACTTAGATTATACAAACTATATAATATAGTACGTATGATAGAGCATGTTTAACATTATGTTTATGAAATAACCATCATATTTCTCTGCTAGGTTGAAAGAAACTAATAAATACATTTCTATATTAGTAATTAAATATGAGTTCAAAAAACGATATACTTTGTTTTATTTATTAAAATATATATTAAATGAATATTTGGAAATCTTTTAGAAGATAACTTGATCCTGAAAGTGAAGCTACTATAATTCTGTCGTTGAAATATCCTACGACATATGAGATGTGCGGAGAACGTTATCAGTCCTTCCACCATACTCTGTTTTAGTCATTAATCAAATACCCGCTGAAAGCATTTGATGCAATCATTAATTCGATTAAAAATAAATTGAATTCGGAGAAATAAATGTTACTTTTCCGTATTTTTGTAAATATATCAAAGAACCACACAATTACACACATTGATATATATATAACAATTAAAATAAGCAGTGACACATAAACAGAAACACAACTATTTATGTGTCACTGCTTATTTTAATTGTTATTTGTCCTGCCGGACCGTTTTTCGTTTATCATGGTATATATATATATATATATATATATATATATATATATACAATTAAAATAAGCAGTGACACATAAACAGAAACACAACAAAGACTCACTTTTCAATATTTCGACCGTAATGGCGGTCGTCCTCAGGAGAAGAAGTGAATTGACAGAGAGACGACAGTCAACTAAAGAACTCAATGGGTGAGGGCTAAAGCAGTGCTGCCGCAAAGGAGACAAATAAAAAAGGAACTAGGAAGTCGAGAGCAAAAATAGAAAAAAATGTTTTTGAAAGGTAGAAAAAGGTTAAGCAAAGAAAAAATAAAGAAAATATATAAAACAATTAAAAAAAAAATTTAAAAAAAATAAATAAATAAAAAATATTAAAAAAAACTAACGATTTAAATTCAAGCCAGGTTTCGAGCGTGCCCCCAGGATCCAAATGTGGGCTTCTTCAGAAGCTTTTAAAGTAACTTGTCTGTTATCACTGGGGACTTGTTTAAGAACTTGTTTAAGAACTTGTTTAAGGCATATATTTATACGCCTAATGTAGAAAATGCGTTGTGTGACTGCCACTGCACCTAAACTAAATTATGCACTAGTACCTCACAGTATGAGAGTTTAATTCGTCCTCAGACTGAGCTCATATGGGTTTTACTCGTATTATGAAGCAGTTTTTTGCATTGATTTTAATATGAAAATAAATTATCTGTTTTATCCCCTAAATTTAGTTTATTTCTTAAACAGAATAGGTGTAATTAGAAAAATAAAAACTACTATATTTGCAATATGAATAATACGAATGCATTCAATAGATAATCATATTTCATTAATCTATAAAACTTAAAACGAAGATCATCTATGAGTGAGAAACTACGCCTACCATCGTCGTACGAGACAATAATTCATGAACTCTTACTCGTAAAGCGAATCGGTCGTAATGAGGCACTCGCACAATGAGTAAAATATGAGCTACTTCCCGTTGCATTTAAAACATGCCTCATTCATTTTTTTCTTGTAGATGGATTACCCGAAAATTTGAGTTTGTGACTATGTTTCTTCATTCTGTTTGTTACTCATCTTCGTTTTGAACTCGTATTGTGTCCACGTTTGATCGTCTTTCCGATTTTTAAGTGTATATATAATCAAACCACAATATGAAATGGGAATACAGTTCAATATACCAAAAGAAACATAGAAAAGAAACATGGAGAAATTAACAGCACACACTTACAGTCTTTAATTTTTTGTTTCAACCGTCTTCAGGAGAGATAATGGGGGAAAACCATCATCGTCAATCGAATATGAGTAGCGTACAGAGTAATGAAACATGGTTACAAACTCAAATTTTTGGGTATCCAGTAATTTCTCTATGTTTCCTTTTCTACATAAATGTGGATATGTCACTAGTTATAACTCTTCTTAGTCCACACGTTTAACCAGTACCATTAGCATTTCTGAATAGCAATTTTTTTACATAACTCTATTGATGATGAACACACTTAGAATTTTTTTTTTTTGGTTTGTCCTTCGATTGGATGTGATTGCAAGGTATGCTTATTGTTTATAAATATAGAAATAAATTAAATATTAATTTACTAAAATTAATTACATAATACAACAGTTGTATTACATAATGCCATTGAAATATAAATTAATTAAAAAAAATATTTAGGAATTTCTGTGTTACACCTGTGAATAAAACACTGTCCCATAGCTCTGTGAGAATTACAATTGAAAACAGATTCAATGATTTATCATAATTCAGTTCCTTTTTAATAATTAAGTGGACATAGTGATTTTTCATATGGAAGAAGAATGATTTCCTTTGATGTATTACTGAAAAGGGACAGGAAGAGCTTTTAAAGCGATAAAATATTGTTAGAAGGCTGATTTATGATAAGGGTATCAGGCACGTCAAAACATTGATAACTATGCCCTATCGATTTTCACTGCTCTTATCGACGACAATATGCCACCGGCTTTATCTTCATCTCTCTCAAATTCCTATATACTTCTTTTTTAAATAATTTTTATGTGGTTTTTGATTAATTGCATTGAAACAAATACATGTATATCATTTAACCTAGTAAATGCATAATCTTATAAACAACTTATATATTCCCTAAAAATTTTATAAAAAATAGTAATTACTCCTAACGGAATGCAATGATACATTAACATTTTATAATTATTTGAAACCATAACTAATATCAATTCAAAATCTATTCTGGTTTAGATTACTTAAATTGTTTCCTATATTACTTACTCTAAACGTTTTAATGATATCCAAAGTAGAAGTTATCCAAATACTGAAGTGACAAGTACCATTCATAGAGCTCCTCATTTTTACATATCTCTCGCAATTTTATTAAATAAACGAAATAAAATACATAATTAGTCTTGATTTAACTAAAAAATATGGATTTATTGTAATGTATACAGTTTAATTAGATATTTATTACGACATCGGTAAATTGATAATCGCCTGGGTTCTATTTTTTCCTATCATTTTCATCCTGTCATTGAGAGACTGTAGGTGTTATCATCTATGCCATTTAACAATTCATGGCATTCATTAATGAGGCATAATATATATATATTATGAAAATTTTCGAGAACTGATTTATCTTGTCCCAAACTTATGGAGACAGAGGTAAGGAAATTTGAAAAATTAATTCGAAAATGTGTCAAAATTGAAATAGGCATAGGTTTTAATAGAACATATATATATATATATATATAAAGATTTCACATAAACACGTAAAATAACAATCAATGATCAAACCACAATAAGAAAATGGGAAAACAAGACTAAGATCTTTCAACCGTAACAAGCGGTCTTCGTCAGAGTCAAAAACACAACTTATATATATATATATATATATATACCATTGAATTGAACTTAACATTTTAGTATAAAATACTTCAATACATAAATTATTCAGGAAGAGGAATATTGAATTTATCATTGAAAGATCCAATTTTTGTTTGTAAAAGTCATTTTCAAAATAAAAATAACAGCAACAAATAACTTAATTAACTTTGATTATAGTGAAAGCAGATAAGGGAGGGAATAATTAACCAATTCCTGCAGGAGTAGGCTCAAATGATTAGCTAAAGGTGCATTGGTAAACAGGGACTTTACATTTAAACTAATCAAACAACAGTCTTCTTAATATTGACCTTTTTTTTAAGTTAAAACCATATCTATATAATTTTTTAGTATTGCTGTCTAGGGGACAGGTTAGATCAATAGTTGGCATACTCACCTCTGAACTGATAGGTCTGGGGTTCGATACCTTCCTAGCCTACATTACTTGGCTCAACATCATTGATCTCAAAACAATGTACCCCTTTGTTTACGCTGACCTATCTTTGCATTCTTGTTTTCCACTTCCAGCACTTCTTGCACTATAAAATACCCCTCGTGCCTCTCTCTTTTCTCTACATCATGCCAGTTTTTCTTCCATCACTTTTTTTCACATCAGTTAGACTTTGATGAAGACCGCTTCTATTATTTAAGTGATCTCAGTCTTCTTTTCTATTTTTTTACTATGGTTAAGATATTACTTTTTACACAAATACATATATGTATACATTAAAAAAACATTTAATTGTAATTTTGAAGTGAAAACACATTGTAAAAGTGATCTACTCTTTTGAACTGTCCTGTAAATATTACAAAATGAAAGTTCAGTAGATGACCTTATGGCTGTTTATTTTTGGGTCTCCAACCGTTTTGTTACCAGTACGCTTGGTTTCCTCCTTAAGATGGTTCAATACGGAATAATATCAATATTTATATATATATATATATATGCTTTTAAAAACTGGATGTCTGTTTCCACTTGATTTAATTTTGTCTTATATTTTTCCAAATTACGAAATTTTTTCTTCAATTCAGAACTCAACTTAAAAATTAATTCACCATAATTTCTTATTTTATTATTGAACATGTTTCGGTGTACGTTCACCATCTTCAGCAAAACACACAATTAAGTTACAATTACACTTAACAAATGAATCTAATAGTTAAATTATATTGCAAAAACAATAAGTGAACAAGTTAACTGAAGGTTACACAGCCAGGTTAGGGGTTGTCAGTGTTGGCATAACTAGCCCTAGGTTTCCAAACAAGCGCAACTGGTTGGCAAAATTACCTTTTTGATCGTTCATGCTAGGAGCTTTTTCTAGTATGAACAGCGCTTCTAATATCCTGAGTCTTCTTCCGTCCTTTTCTTTTGCTATAATTCTAGTATCATTCACCATAGTTTCCCTCGAAATTTTTGTTTTATGAATCTTTTGGAAGTGTTCTTTGGGGGCTCCTGAAACCAGATGCATCGTCAGCCTCCTAGAAAGGGTAGTAGTTGTTGATCCTATATATGAGTATTTTTGGAATTCACAGTTTCCCAGTGGACATTGAAACTCATATACTAGGTTCGTTTGTTTCAGCGGCTGTTTCTTCTCATGCTGGTTCCTTATAATCAGTTGCGTGGTGGTTTTGTTCCTATAGAAAATAATAAGAAGAAAGAAATATAAAAATTTATCAAAAAATAAAAAATTTTATTATAAATATATAAAAATATATTAATCAGAAGAAAGAAAAAAATGAGGGAGATGAAGTAACAAAGCAAACTACCTACAAGATATACTATGAAAACCAATTTTCGGACAGCTATAAAACAGACGAAAGAATAATTAAAACAATATTAAAAAACAATATCAAGGTTAAAAAGCAAGAAGACAGGATCCAGCTTATTATTTTCTATAGGAACAAAACCACCACGCAACTGATTATAAGGAACCAGCATGAGAAGAAACAGCCGCTGAAACAAACGAACCTAGTATATGAGTTTCAATGTCCACTGGGAAACTGTGAATTCCAAAAATACTCATATATAGGATCAACAACTACTACCCTTTCTAGGAGGCTGACGATGCATCTGGTTTCAGGAGCCCCCAAAGAACACTTCCAAAAGATTCATAAAACAAAAATTTCGAGGGAAACTATGGTGAATGATACTAGAATTATAGCAAAAGAAAAGGACGGAAGAAGACTCAGGATATTAGAAGCGCTGTTCATACTAGAAAAAGCTCCTAGCATGAACGATCAAAAAGGTAATTTTGCCAACCAGTTGCGCTTGTTTGGAAACCTAGGGCTAGTTATGCCAACACTGACAACCCCTAACCTGGCTGTGTAACCTTCAGTTAACTTGTTCACTTATTGTTTTTGCAATATAATTTAACTATTAGATTCATTTGTTAAGTGTAATTGTAATTTAATTGTGTGTTTTGCTGAAGATGGTGAACGTACACCGAAACATGTTCAATAATAAAATAAGAAATTATGGTGAATTAATTTTTAAGTTGAGTTCTGAATTGAAGAAAAAATTTCGTAATTTGGAAAAATATAAGACAAAATTAAATCAAGTGGAAACAGACATCCAGTTTTTAAAAGCATGTATTGAAGAAGGACTGCTCCCAACTTATATATATATATATATATATCCCCCCTCCTAAGTAATTTATACATGGACTTCTTTGAAAGTAAAATGTTAAGCTCAATCAATATTGCCTAAACATGTTAAGTGGTATAGATATGTTGACGATATTCTTTGCATTTGTCCTAATTCTTTAAATAAAGATGATTTCCTAACAAAATTGAATTCATTAGTTGCCGACAATCACATTCACAATGGAAGAAGAAGTAAGTGGTAATTTGCCCTTCTTAGATGTCCTGATCCATACGTTACCAAATGAGTTACGCTTTAGTGTATATAGAAAACCTACGAATGTACTTGCATATGTTCACTTTTATTCTTCCCATCCAAAAAATGTTAATATTTCTGTTTTTAGAAATATGTTTTTTAGGGCGTTAGAGTGTGCTCTCCAGAATTCCTTAATGAAGAGATTAACAACATTAGGTCTATTGCCCTTTCATTAAAATACCCCTCTTCTTATATCGATTTAGCTTTGAAGGGTGCTAAAAAAAACTTTCTTTAACACTTCAAAAGAGCCCCGTTCATTGTCAAATTCTGTAGTTTTGTCATATCATGAGTCATTGGACTTCCTTCCCTTCCAAGATTAATCCCTTCCAAGATTAGACAAACAACTTGATTTTAATATAGTGTTTTCTATTCGTAATAACGTGGGTAATATGTTAATAAAAACTCTCCCAGCGAATTGGAGCCCGATGGTATTTATAAAATCCCGTGCAAAAATTGCCATAAAATTTATATTAGTCAAACTGGTAAATCATTAAAGACATGTGTAAAACAACACCAGTACAACGTAAGTAGACAGGAAAAAAGTAGTGCCTTATTCTTGCATATAAAAAATGAAAATCATCATATTGATTGGATAGGAGCTAAATTTGTTACCTATGAAAAATCAGTGTTGTTAAGAAATATTATTGAATCGTCTCTAATTAAATTTAATAGATCAAATATTATAAACATTAGTAACAGTCTCTTCAAACTTGATACTTTCGTTACGAGGGCAATAGCCTCTTCAAAGAGGGTTGACAGCTAGCGGATAGTTTTTTACTCTTTCTTACTGTACTCCTTTGTTTCCCCAAACAGTCCTTTCCTGTGCTTTCACCCTTTTAAAATAACACTCTTCCCTCCCACTCTTCTCAACTCCTCAACAGATGTTTTCTGCATCTAGTGTTTCAGTTGGGTTTTTGACTCTGACGAAGGCCGCTTGTTACGGTTGAAAGATCTTAGTCTTGTTTTCCCATTTCTTATTGTGGTTTGATCATTGATATATATATATATATATATATATATATATATATATATATATATATATATTATTCCTCGAGGAACTGAGAACAGCCTGTAGGACATTAGAGAAACTCTCAAAAAGATATGAAAGCATGAAATTGGCATACAATTTTTAGAAACTTGTTAGCAAGAAGGATTGCTACCAACCTTCACTAATCTTTATAAATAAAATAATGATTTTGTCTGTACATTGCTTAGAACTGACTCATTTCAAGTTTTCTTTACGTTTCATACATTGGAGAAACCGAATCCACCCTTAGAAAAATTTCTGTCGGTTTGTCCGCAAAACTTTGTCACAGGTAAACTCAGCTACCATAAGACATATAAAGCTGAAACTTTTACAGTAGATTTGTGTAGGTCTAACTTAAAATATAGGCTATGAATTGATTGGAAATTCAACGTAGAAGTGAAGTTATGGACGTTTAACGCAAAAATGTTTGTCACAAGTAAACTCAGCCACCATAAGACATAGTGAGCTGAAACATTGACACTGGATTTGTGTGTGCCTAACTTAAAATATGGGCTCTAAATAGATTATTAATTCAGTACAGAAGCGAAGTTATGGGGCTTTTAGCTGTATTTTTCTAACTTCACAGACAAGTTTGTTTTGAAAATACACAGGTGTGGCAAGTAGGTATTGTTAGTTGATTTTAATTTCAATTGAGCACATGAATATATTGCGTATTTGACATCATTGAAATGGTGTTTCACAGAGTTAAGGATGTACTATCTATTGAGAATAAATGTTTTGTAAACGAGCAATTCTCAGCCCTTAATATGAACAGGCATGAGAAATCAACAAACAAGTTCTTACGCTATATGAAGCCAAGGAAAGAACTTACAAGTCAGTAAAGAGATTGAATTAGTGATGAAGAAGCAGTTCATTATCTAATTGAATTTTTTGACTCTGAATTTATTTGTCCTGGACTGCCTGCTCATGAGTAAAAACTTAAAGTAGGAGCACCAATGATGCTGCAATTTATAGCAGTAACAAATTTCATGTTTCGAAACATGAGTGACCCAAAAACTGTGCAACGGGACACGACTCTGAGTTCGTGCTCTACACAGATATGCCATAGAGGCGGACATAATGACTGGATGTGGTATTGGGGAGTCTGTGTGTATACCACGCATACCATTGATTCTGAGCCACTGTCTGTTTCCATTCAAATGATTGCAAGGTCCCCTCAGAGTCTATTTCGCAATGATGTTAACTAAGTCGCAAAGGGAGACTTTATCTAACGCAGGAATTCAAGTTAGCGAAACCAAGTTTTTCTCACATGGTCAACTGTAGTTTACTTGCTCGATAGTCAGAGGTTTCAACTGATTGTTCTTCCATGAACCTGAAGGACAGACAGCTAATGTAGTGTATACAGAGGCATTTGTTTAACACTGTACTAATAATGGTGTTTTCTACTATTCTATAATTTCTAATTATAGTATTAGTATAATACTATAATAGATATTTTGGAATACCAAGTATAATAGAATTTTTGATTCCATCAAAGACGGGTACATTTGCTAGTATATATATATATATATATATATATATATATAGATAGATAGATATGTGTGTGTCTTTGTGTGTGCTTCCAAAAGTGTTACAATAAACACATGACAATTTAGTAAAAAAGATATCAGTGAAACGAAAAAAATGAAACTAGGGTAATTTTGAGGTAATTGACCATGATTTCATCAATAAGTCTCAAACTTATGGAAGTCAAAATAATGTCAAAGATTCACTACCAGGGAACTCAAGAAAGTAAATAAAGAAAAATGTTTAGATATAAAATATTATACGTTATCCCCAAAAGTTCCTTCAAGTTGTCATTTCCATTTCTGGGATGTAAACATTAAAGTGAAATAATTACTGTTATTGTGACTGACATAGAACTATGACCAGAAAAACTATATTTTCTATATAGAAACAATAGTTCAGTTTGTAATAGTAGAACTTGTTCATTATATCAAAGGAAATAGAATTTTAATTTGTTGTCTATTGTTGCAATTAGATATTTATTATACAGTCAAAGTAAATATGTTTAGTTATAAAACTTAATGAAAATTACAATTCTATTTGTATTTAACTTATAGTATTATTTCCTTAGCTCCTTATTAAAAATTAACCTCGAATAACATGAAGACTCATGAAAGTTCAGTAGATTTTCGAATGGTTGTTTATTCATAAACACGAAGCGTTATCTTTTTGTGTCTCCTACCGTCTCTGTATCTCTTAACTCTCCTTAAGACGGTTGAATCCGAAAATTAGAGACTTTTATTTTAAATATTAATAAGGGAAATGAGTTACACATATACAATATGAACACTTTTGGTTGCATTAATATTTTAGCTTAGAAAACCTTATTTGCCATGTAGCAGGAGTGAAGTCAATTTTGGTTGATTTTAAGACCAAATGGAATTATATCTCTAGATAGTAAGAAGAATCTTAAATTCAGTTTATCTAATATGCCTTCTCATGGGAAATAAACCGAGAATAAGCCTATATCATTCAATGAAATTTCTTTATTTTTGTTATATTACTAACATATTAAGTAATAAAAATGTAATGTGAAACTGTTATTAAAATGATTTTAAGACTATTGCTACAGTTTTAATGAATTGATTATCCATGAATAGAGAGGAAAACAAGCCATAAAAGAATTAAATCACACAACGCATTTCAAACATACAGTGTTCATCGTCAGGTTACACAAGTCTTTAAAGCGTGTTATATGATTAAATCATTTTTGTGTGGGAAGACATAAGTGTTTCTTTTCCTCTCTTATTAAGAGTGAGTAAATACCACGCAATAAATGCTTACACTGTTCCTGAGGTCAATTATTATTGTTATAAATTTAACTTTTAGAATTATACAGGTTTAGTTTTTCATTTTGTATTAAAATCAACGAAGTTGATTTTCCACTGTATTACCTCACTCTACGGCTTCTTTTTCTACAAAAACAGTACTTAACAATACGTGCAATGTTATCAAGATTTATAGTTTATATATTGCAATAGTTACATAATGAATAGATTTAAATATTTTCGAATACTCTGAAGAATTTTTAAAGGAATTCAGTGTTTTCTAAATTTAATGAACGAGTATATAAATGTAATGAACTAAATGTATGTCTTTGATCCATATGACGTTAAAAATATTTACTCAACCATAAAGTCAATTAATCTATTCTAATTAATCCTGAGTTAATGTAATTATAGTACTAAAGTATAATAATCAATTAATATGCATTAATTAATCATTAATATTGTATTTAAAATAATTCTATTTTCTTATACTAGTTTTAACTAATAATTCATGAAATAGCTTGCTAGAAATCGTTATAAGCTTCACCATTTCAAATGTTATTTCAAACTTTCATTCTTCTAACGAGTTTCCGCTTCATACCAGTTTGGACAAGCTATCATCGACTTCGATCTCTGTAAGGAATTGCACACATAGCCCTCATTATTATTCATTGACTACTTTACTAAGCAAACGCTATATTTCTTAACACCGCAATGTTTTAACTCAGGTTAAAACAAAGGTCAACAAATGGTAAAATTAAAAGTGGACTGTGTACAAGTGTGAACCATCTGCTAGCCCAGAATTTTATTTAAACTTATAATATACTCGTTATAATCAATAAATACTTTTGGATCAATTATTTTCTGCCTATGCCAAATGACATACTTCGATTTCTCTCTCAAAACCAACTCACTAAGCTCTAGGGCTCTCCAAACATCTTTAAAACTTGGATTGGTTTCCATTTAAAGTAGTAGTTTCTAAATTGGTCTTCAAATTATGGTAGGTAAACAAAGTGATTATTACAATAAAATAAAATTTAAAAAAATAATGGATAAGAAGATACATTGTGTCATCGGTCAATAGGGCACAAAACCAAAGATAAAATTAGAAGAACACTATTCAACATTTACATAATTAGCCATTTTCACGTAGTTTTTGGGCGTCTTATAGATTATGAGGGGCCAAATGGGATAACTATAAAGAACAGGTAGGGCTATAGATGTCTTTGAAAATAAAACGTTCTTTTGGCTCTTGTAATAATTAAATGGATTACTTAGATTTTTGTGGGTGATGTGTTGTCAAAGGACACAAACAAGGAACTCAGTAGTGATAATCTGTGGTAAACAAACTTTGCTATCATTTACCAAACACTGGTATGCTAGTTGGATACAAGCATTTTTGTGTAGCGTATCTTGAACCTTTTATAAGGTTTTTTGGCAAAGAGTAGGTCATCGTCTACTTTAGGTTTAACTCTCAAAAGACTGAAAAAGCTATGTTTTAAAGTCGTGAATGTGGACTCTGTAGTGCCATTTAGCGATATATATATATATATATATATATATATATATATATATATATATATATCGTTATTGCCTCATCATTAAGATATCCAAGATCTCTAATAAACAAAGTATTGAAAGAAACTAAAGAATCTTTGAGAACCAGAACTGAGAAAGAACCCTTTACAAATAGAAACCTTCTGGTTGTTCCCTTTAATCAAACCTTAAAAGACATCCCAGTATTTTTGAAAAAAATGGATATTTCAGTTGTTTTCAGTAGTGGTGGGAAATTATTAAACAGACTTGTAAATAATTGTGAAAGAAAAGAAAAGGAAGGTTGTGTTTATAGGATTCCTTGTAGAGATTGTGATTTTTCATATGTTGGACAAACGGGAAAAAGTTTGCTTACTAGAGTGAAGCAACATAAATACACTATCAGGAGGCAAGAAGAATCAAGTGCCTTGTTCCAACATATTAATTCAAAAAATCATTCAATAAAATGGGAAGATTCCAAGGAATTGATATTTCTCTCATCTGATGTGGAAAGGAACTTAGTAGAAAGTGCCCTAATTAAGTATAATTTTGATAAACTAATAAATATAAGTCATGGGCTTTTTAGATTGGATGAAATTTTAATTGAAGGTATAGTTAGGCAAATTGGTCCGGTGGGTGACCTTCGAAATGTACTTGCAACGTTGAACATGAACTCTGACCAGATTGTGGATTCTAATAATAGAACATAATTTTTATTTGACTTATTTACTTTCTCATGTATTCTTGTTTTGTTAATCATTTATTATTGTTTATTTTTTGATATTGCATTAATTTAATTTGTATCTATTTGTTTATATTTATTATATATTGTTTATAGTTAGGAATTATATATAACACTTGTTTCTTATTCTATTTATATTTTTATTTTTTTTAATTTAATTAATTTTCTTATTGTTCATTTTGCATTGTTTAATTGTATTGGGTATTTTTTGTTTTTCTCTTATTATGCCTCTCGACTTTTGTTTTCCCAGCTGTTTAGTTACCTTCCTTGTACACACCTTTGATGTTACCTTCTAGTTCTTACCTTGTTTGCTCTCTGATGACATAAATTGAAAGGCCTCAGAGCATTTTTTCTATCTGTTTTCTTTTTTTTTCCTTGTGGTTTGTTTTCATATATATATATATATATATATATATTATATATATATATATATATATATATATAAAGATTTCACATAAACACGTGAAATAACAATCAATGATCAAACCACAATAAGAAATGGGAAAACAAGACTAAGATGTTTCAACCGTAACAAGCGATCTTCGCCTGACCCAGTTGGGTTTTTGACTCTGACGAAGATCGCTTGTTACGGTTGAAACACCTTAGTCTTGTTTTCCCATTTCTTATTGTGGTTTGATCATTGATATATATATATATATATATATATATAAATCTAAACATGTAAAATATATTCTCCTCTATTCGATTGTGGTAAACAAGTGGTAGATATACGAGTATATTCTTTCTTTTTAATTTCCCAAAAATATTTTTTTTTTTTTTAGAAATGTTGAAGACTGAAATTAGCTGTGTTTTGACGTCGTAAAAAGCTTCCAAGTTATACTAAGTCATAGATCTTTAGCAACATTCTATTTTATGAAATGATTAGATATTTTATTTAAATTTGGAGTTTGAATATGTATTAGATAGGTGATGCTTCTAACAGGGTTTATCAGTACATATGTTACGAGGTGTATAAATAAAGTAGTGAGACTGGCAACGTCGCTTTCGATCTGGCAACGCTGGAGACGCGTGGCCTTGAGTAGCGTCAGGTGCACGTGTGATGCGCCTCCAGTATGAATCTGAACTCGCCACAGTCATTTGTTTGTCCGTAGCGTTGGTTTTCGTGAAATGGTTTTTTCTTGAGCGTTTTAAAAATGAGTGACCTCAAAGTTGAGCAGCGGTGTGCAATCAAATTTTGCTTCAGACTTGGACATAATGCAACCGAAACCGGCCTATGGAGAACGTGTTTTATCAAGGGCACAGGTTTTTCGGTGGTTTAAGGAATTTTCAGAAGGAAGAGAGTCGATTGAAGATGAACCACGAAGCGGAATGCCTTCAAGTGCAAACACCGATGAAAATGTCAACAGAGTACGGAACCTTGTGCGTTCAGATCGACGCTTGACAGTCAGAATGATCGAGGAACAGTTGAATTTGAATCACACCTCCGTTCATCACATTTTGACCAATGAATTGGAGATGAGAAAAATTTGTGCGAAAATGGTTCCGAAAATTCCGAAAAGAAAACGAGTTTTTGGCCAGTAAAAACATTCCTGTTGCTCCTCAGCCTCCTTATTCACCAGACTTGAGTCTTTATCACTTTTTCCTCTTCCCGAGATTGAAAAATCACCTCAAGGGAACTCATTTCGGGACACTACAAAACATACAAACTGCTGTAACCGACCAGCTGAAGGCCATTCCAGAATCCGAGTTCCAGCAATGCTACAATGATTAAAAGGACCGTCTCCAGCGCTATGTGGCTTCCGAAGGGAATTATCTTGAAGGTGACAATATCACATTGTAATTATATTTGAATAGAAAATTTAAAAAAACATCAGTCTCACTACTTTATTTACACACCTCGTATATGGTTCTTATTTTAAGTTCGAAACCCTATTTAAATAAATTGTATGGTTTATTTTGACCGTACCATTGTGTTGTATATTTCATAAAACACATCTGAATATCATTTATTAGAAATATTAAATTTGTTGTTTATTAGGGAATAAGGAACAAAGTACAATTGTGCCTAGTAAATATAATTTCAAATCAATTAGTGTTCTAATTATTTCCACCTTTAAGGAGTGTTTTTAATATACTAAATATTTTGTATCGGACCATAACAAATTTATACTTACCTTCGGATTTTTTATTCTGTTGAATGAATGTGTGACCACTCACGGAGAATATTCGCAAGCATGTATTGGTACTTCTTGTTGAAAGGTGTCTATACCAAGGATCCTTCAACAATGATTTGTACTCCTGGAAGATGTCCTGTGTCCAAAACTGTCCAGAACAACGATCCATCAGGTTTAACAGATTTATAGGAATGCGTCAAATTTGAAAGATTTGTACAAATTATTAATTAAAAATATTAATGTCATATTGAATACTTATTTAACTATTTTATTAATACATATAAGTCAAATATTAATCAAAAGTAGACAACTTATTTGAATATATTTGTATTTCCAAACTAGTTAATCAAATGTATTATTAATCTATTTTGCTGGCAAGAATAAGATGTATTACAGGAATAAGATTTGGTGGTCATATTTAAATATTGAACTGATAAGTAACCTATTTTATCGAATATTCCTTTAGAGATATTTACAGGCAGATGAAAACGCCTGAGCCAAATGGAGAAGTGTGCCAAGCGAGATTGAAATGAAGGACTTCGATTAAACCAAATTGAATTTCTTTATATTTTCATTCCATGATTTCGTTCGTATTTCTATGTAAGAGAATATGAAGATTTATCATATAGGTTATTCCTTCTAAAAGTTTACGTCTTCGCATATTTATATATTATTTTTAATTTCCGTTTATTTTATGCTGAATTTCCGTATTTTATACAAAATATGTTTAGTTATGTTTAAACTAATATATAAATTAAAATTATGGACCAAAACAAAATCGTAACATTGGCAGTATCATAGGATTGTTAGATACCTGGATTGTTAGTCCTTCTGGATTACATTTCATTTATTTATTGAGAATAAACTTCTGAAATAAAATCAATGCGACTCCACAATATGTGAAGATAAAATGACTAAGTAGTCATTTTTTATTTTCCTTAGTAAAACTATAATATTAAACTAACTAGTTTTTTCCGTTTATCTACTGTAGTTTAGACTATTGTATATCTAACTAGAAATTCTTCTGGGTTCGTTTTTAATAAGGTTATAATATTTAAGCACATATTTAAAGTTAGATTGCAACTTCTCCATCATTGAGATAGTGAGTTGATTTAATAATTATTTTTGCATACAATTGGTTGCACAATTATATTATACATACATTATGCAAAAGAAAATGACAGATAAACACATTCACATATTGTTCTTGTTCAATACACTTTGTTTTTCTTTAACTTACTATATATGAAATAAAGTTCTTATAGAGTAGTTGAGTGATTGTTTTCCTGATGTATTTGCCTTAAGGCAACCCGGAAAAGAAAACAAAAAGAATGACACATTTGTAGACCCTTTGTAATGCTTTGGAAGGATTATTTCGAATTCCTCTCTACAAAACAGACCCAAGTATATCAATAAGTTACTTGGGGAATTCAATTGGGACAGTGTTTTTTTCAGTTAGTAAAAGTGAACAATTTCAGAGAAAATAATATTCTTTCATCTTTTAAATCATAAAACGATAAACTGTCATACATTGAAAATTGATTCTTTAATTTATTTTATTTTAATTGCAACTTATTATTAAATTTAAAAACTCAAAACAAATTAAAAAAAAATTAACGTTTTGAAGAAAAAAGTGCTTTAATTTCAGTATTGAATCTGAATTCAGCTCCAATAAGAAAACAGTATCACTCTGAAATTTAAAAAAAAATATTTAGTGAGGAATTAGCCTGCCTTTATTGTAGCTATCGCCTTTTTAGGGAGCGGGTATGTCATAGCAGAAAAACTAGATCTGATAGAGAAAAGTGACAACATTTCTGGAATCAGTGGCCTTAAATTAGATAAAATCAATTAAAACATCATAGGCAACATGAAAAAAATCTTCTTTTTCTTTTTGGCCAGTGTAATCCATATATCACTAATTTCGTTGATCACATTTAGTGATTTGATTTATAACACCTTTCACCTTTCACTCTAATTTGTATAATTTTACTTTTTCTGAAGCCTCCATCATTCAATAGAAGCACCTTCTAAAATTTTCCAATTTCTTTTATTATTAACTCATAATCGATTTTACATAACAACAAAAAATAGGTTGGCCAAATCGCTAATTATTTCTGTTAATGAACATCTTTTAGCTTAAACTAGACGAAACAACTTTTTGATAAATTCTTATCAGTCTTTATGACAAAATAAATTTATTTGCTATGTTATATGATTCAACTTAATTCTAATTCATTCAATTTTACAGTTTTTTTTTTTAAAACCTCAGTCATTCAATAGGAGAACTTTCCAAAATTTTCCCATTACAAATATCATTAATTCCTTTTTGCATAACATAATCAAAATCACTTAGCTAAATTGATAATTAATATTAAACACATAATATACCATCTTACCTCGTACATTACTGCCGTAGCTCTCGGACCGGTTTCGGGTGTCACCCATCTTCAACACGAAGACGGGTGACACCCGAAACCGGTCCGAGAGCTACGACAGTAATGTACGAGGTAAGACGTTATATTATGTGGTTAATATTAATAATACTAACCTCTGTGGTAATTATGAAATGCATGAATTTAAATTGATAATTATTTCAATTCATAGATGAAATAAAAAAAAACTTTTCTTTACTTGTGCAACCTGTTATAATGTAGTTATTACGCATACTGGGGAATTTCAAAAATTACGTCTCCAAACGAAAAAAGTTTACTATGAAAACTAACACGTTTCGAACACTGAATATTCTTCACCCTTGAGATATGTACTTAAAGAGGAACATTAAGAATTCGAAACGAGTTGTTAATTTTCATATTTAATTTTTTTTTATGTTAAAGACGTAATTTTTGAAATTTTTCAAAAACAACTTTGTAATAAATAATATCTATTCGAAGATATTAGCTTTGCTATATATATATATATATATATATATATATATATTATGAGTCATCGATTATATTTGAACCAATGATATTTCGGTTGTTGTTATGTGTGTTAGGCATTGTAGTAGAGGTATTTAATTAATTCATACCCTTTTGAGGGGAACTGGAGAACAAGATCGCAGAATGCATATACAAGAGGTCCAATCTGAGGGAGATTAGTATGGGCTTGTAAATACCTCAATAAATCTACCTCCATTAATTTAACGCCAAAATCTCTCAATTATTTGCAGTTACCGTAGTCGATTAATGTATATTAAGATGCCATTTGAACTGAGAATTTCTACTTCATTAATCTAGTGGTTTTATTATGATTAAAAACATTACTCTAAGGTCCAAAAAAAACCTGAACACCTTACCAACTAACATATTTCTAAAACTCTTATGTCTATCCTATTTGGCTACCAAGAAATAGAAAATATACATAATTATAATATGACTCCTTGATATCCGTTTCAAAGTGCACAATAATTTTTATCATTTAATTTAACTTTATTATTGTTATCACATTATTACAAAATAATACTTATTTCAAAACTGCATTTTGGTATGTATGGCTAACATCATTATTCTATAAGATGTTATAGGCTGATATTCTATATGATGTGTAATAGAGCAAAAATTAACGAATTATATATATATATATATATATATATATATGAATAAAATAAAATAAATTCAAAACGAAGGAAACACATAGAAAGACACAGACATAACTCACATCGATATTTCGACCATCGTCGTCATCAGGAGGTGTGAAGAGTGAAGAGCGAAGAGTCCCGCAGGAAGACAGGGCGGTACTGACAATGAAAGACAATGGAAGACAGAGTACCGCCCTGTCTTCCTGCGGGACTCTTCGCTCTTCACACCTCCTGATGACGACGATTGTCGAAATATCGATGTGAGTTATGTCTGTGTCTTTCTGTGTGTTTCCTTCGTTTTGAATTTATTTTATTTTATTTTTAAAAGTCCGCTGGACCGTTTCTTTTAATTGTATATATATATATATATAGACGCAAAGGATGAATTTGTCTGTGTTGCGTTTATTTTTGTTAAGCCCCTGATGAAATAAATATACCAATTGGATTATTAGTATTATAATGATACACTAAACCTATTATTACGTTCTGTAGAAGAGTTTTCATTGTTAACAAAAAATTTATGGTAATGATTTTTTGGTGATAAGAAAAAAATAAATAAAAGTATTTAATATGTATTTAAATAACGATACTATTTGTTGTTGTTGTGTAATTGAACTAACGATTTTGTATCATATTAGTTATTTGTTTGATTGCCAACTATAAAGTAACAAAGTAAAGGCAATGTCAAAATGAACTTATATTTCAAATTGAAATTTGCTTAATTCGTTGCAATTGAGAGCAGAAATATAAAACTGTAATTAAAAACAAATACTTTGCAGGTTTCAATAAAACCATAAGGTTACAAGTTTAATTTAGAGTAGTGGCAAATTTATGATAATTGATGGAAAGGTTGTTACATTTTACGTTTGTTATAATGGAGATTTTATAATATTGTGCTTTATTAATTCATGGTTTTTTGTTTTTAATCTGACAGTAATTGAATGTTTGATTTGGAAATCCAAAATAAGTAATAATGGTTGCTGAAAGTTATAAATACTAAATTTCAAAAACACTCCCTATATTTCTCATTATTTATATATAATTTCATCAAAACATTTGCAATTTTAATACAGTAAGTCAATATTGCTATATTAATATATAACAAATAATTTTAATGCTTAAATAAGAAATATGTCTTTTTAGTAAATAAATATTTAGTTTTAAGGAAACGTTCATTTTAAATGACGGTTTACTTTAGAAAGTTTTTGAATAAATTATAAGTAACAGATATTTAATTCCAACATCATTTCAAAAAACAACACGCATAATAATCATATTTTTATAATATATATTTGATTATTTACTTGAAAATAAATTTGTCATCATCATCACATAAAATATTGAAAGTAATAATAATAAATTTGCGGCTATTTCTTTTGAAGTTGATTTTAATTAATATCAAAATATGCTTTTTTTTTGGTTCTTTGAACATTTATTCATGTAATTGAAAAGCGCGTTTTGGCTGCAAGATATTAATGAGTTCGTTGATATTGTTCTATTGACTCTTTTCTAATGTAACTCTTCTAAAGCCATAAAGGACACACACTATTAAGAGAAGCTTTGACACCGACTTCTCTAGAGTTTGAAATAAACCTACTGAGGTAGATATTATCTTTTGGATGAAAAGTTGGGTTCCAAATCCCTTATTAAAATTAATTAGAAGCTCCGTATTTCATAAAGATATATCCATATCAAAAGACATACATTTTACCTTATTATATTCAATATAGATCACATAAAATAACATTATAAATATTATTATGCATAATAACCTTATACATTTTTAAATATATACAATTCATATTTTAAAAATTAATCTATTTAGCATTATATATAACAATAACTGCATAATTATAAAAATTAAAATGACCACATTTTGTCATTTATTTTTATTTCACCTACAGTTTTCAGAAATCACCTTCCTTTTCACACAAAATTAATGACTCTGAAAGATTTTAGAATTGTTATTTTCAGTTAATTACTCATTTTACTGTGGATGATGGATAAGTTTTGAAACCGGCTGGTGGAAGAAACGTATTAATAGGATAAGTGGTGTACATTTTGTGTAAAATATTATTGATTTCTTATTTTAAAATTAAATTTATTTAACCATATTCAATCTTTATTATAAACAAAAAATACAGTTTATTAGTAACTAGGGTGCAGGACTAATAGGGCAAACAAAAATCAGATGTTACATAAGATTGTGTTTACATGGTGACTATACGTAGGCCAGAGGAAAGCCTTAAGTGAGGGTCGCAGAGAAGTGGGGTGCACTGCGTGTGTGTGTGTTTGAGCGGAAACTGCGGGATGCTGGCATGAAGCAGCCATGGACAAGTGGCTCAATGAAATTGGTGGCTTCAAGACATGGACGCAGGGCCTTTTGGGCAAGATGAACATCCCTGCTAGAGCTCCACATCCTATTAACACTGCACAACCTATAGGTATTTACCTGTAACCTAGAATGCATGCCTTATATTTTTACATGTTTCTAACGATTGTTTTACCTCCATTCCAATTGCTATATATATATATATATGATCAATTCACAAGAAGAAATGAAAAGAAAAAGACTAAGATTTTTCAACCGTAACAAGTGGTCTTTGTCAGAGTCAAAAACTCAACTGAAATACTAGATGTAAAAACATCATGGTGAGGGGTTGAGAAGAGTGGGAGGGAAGAGTGATGTTTTAAAACAGTGTAAAGTGCAGGAAAGGACAATAGTCCAGGGAGGGTTGTTTGGGGAAAAAAGGAGTACAGTAAGAAAAAGAAGGTCCAGGCAACAGACAAACCATTCAATTTATTTTGGACCCCATTCCTAAAAGTAGATATTTTCTTGTTGCTCTCGGTAGAACTAGGCTGAGGAATCTAATTGGAGTTCTCACCGGTTACTATAGAGTTCGAAGACATTTAAGTATTATGGGGTTAGAGAGCAGAGCAGTCTGTCAGAAGTGTGCAGAGGAGGATGAAACTTTTGTCCACTATGTGGCTGACTGTCCTGCATTCTGCTTAATTAGGTTAAATGTGTATGGAACAAGCACTTTTAGGGAAAATAAACTGAAGGACTTTGAGTGGAAAAACTTTCTGATCCTCACGAAGAGATCAGGTAGATTTTCCTGAGGATAGGTCTAGGTCACCTGGGGTTGGAAAGAAGGGCCCATCTGGTGGCCTACTTATCAGGCCTTTGGTTTCCCCACTCTTAACATTAACATTTTTAGTGTGAGAAATTCTGCCCATGGAGACTACTGTACTGCATTCGGTTGAGGATATGCCATAAAAGACTGATCCATGGACATTTTGTGGTTGAATGTCCTTCCTCTCGATATCTAAGATGCCACAATTCCTTTTCCAATGTACTTGATTGTCAGGAATATGTAAATATGTATATCCTTAATGTCAAGAAAGAATTAGAATGGTTTATTAGGTCTAACATACAAGATCAAAGTAGCTCTCAAGTCTACCTCTGGACTGGTATCGGGATTCGATACTAACTCTTTTCGAAAACATTTAGCTTATTTTGACAACGGCCTCTCAGTCATACCACCAAAGAAGACGTTAAGCGTCATTCTCGAGTTATACAATGTCAGGTACTTGTTAAAGATCCCTACTCTAAATACACCGGAGTTAGGTAAAATTTAATATAGAATGTTCACTATATGGTATCAAAAAAGCTCAATTTTTATTGGCTAAAAAAACCCATGTCTTTTATCTCTTAGAAGGGCCCATATATCCTAACCTAACCTAGTTCCATATAATAATTCTTCAGATAATAATGCAGTTATTTATTTTCCTATATTTTCCTGTTCAAAAATATATAGTCAATCTTTTCAATATTTAACATGCTTGAAATATGTCAGAAAAGTACAATTAAATACAGTAATGCACATTTTTCAGTAAACTAATGAATAATTGAATAGAAAAACATACTTATAATCCTTACATATGAATTTTTTATCAATAAAATAACCAGATGTAGATAAAATATGAATAGAAATTGGAGTTAAATATTCTATTGAAAATGATATTATGGACAAGGTAATTATAAAAAAAAACTTTGATCAAAACTAATTTACATTTAATGAGACTTTTTAATATTTTATAAAAGTTGATATTTTGTCGTTGTATATTTGACAGCTGCAAACAACGGGGTTATATTGGTTTAATGACATTCTCATTGATTAATTGTCTCCTCTCTGTGGTAACAGAGGTTGTTCATCACGGTCCATCATATGTCAATTATCTTTATAATCATAGTTATTGACTCCTCTTGTGCTATCATTAATCTTATTTTGCACGTATTTTCATGTCATTATAATGCAACCCCTAGCCAAATTAATGCGTTTGATAAATATCTTTAATTATGTTCATATTCATCCCAAATCGTTCAATCACAATATACTCTTACAACTAATAACCTTGCATCAATATGTTAATTAAAACATGATGAAATAAATACTGTCACACCCAGTTTCTCAACCATAATCCTTTCCAGAAAGCCGACCAAAAATCGAATTCTACCAGTTTTTCCATTAAAAATAATGTAACTAAATGTAAGCAATGGAAAGTTGACTAGACCACCTAATATATAGCCCTTCTCCATTTTTTTTATATTTATTTTAGATAATATTATTTATTATTAAAAAATATTAATTATTTATAAATAATTAAAAAATTATTTTATATTTTAAACAAACCAATTTATGTAAGCAATATGCGCTCATAAGTAACTTTCCATTTCCTATACTAGATTCAACATAAATAATAATTTCACATTTATGATTTTATATACTCATATTCAAAGTATGAGTATACCAGCTAATACCAGCAAGTCTAAAGAGTCCTATATTGCACTGGTCATGCATAACTGCAAACAAGTACGTGGTTTCTTGCGCGTACTAAATACATACTGTACGTTTCTGGCAAGCACCCCAAGAAGTTTGCTTTACGGATTATTACGGTATTTCCGTGGGTGACAACAACTCGGACAACTTGGGTTTGTTTGGAGGATACAATTCATATAAAGTTCTTAGTTTTTTTTATAAGATTGGTACATAACCTGAATGAATGGTAGTTTTTCAGTCTGTTTCAAAACCGTCAAACAGTACGGGTATCAAATGAGTATGAAACCCTCAGCTGTGATGAATAGTTTGTGGTCAGAATAGATGATAAGATAGGAATCACTGCCCATTCAACTAAACAGGATTTGGTTTTGATCTAGTATGAACAAAGAGGAGATTAAAGAGGAGTTGGCTAAACTGTCCGGGCAACAGACAAGCCATTCAGTTTACCATATTCGTTCCAAGAGAAAAAAGAACTTTTTTTTTAAAAAAAAAATTAACATTAATTTACAACAAAATATATTAAGAAAGCAGTTTATATTTAAAATATAGTTTATGAAAAGAACATGAATTGTCTTACCTTGCTGGTGATTCGCAGATGTCATAGTGAACATGCTCGAGAAGAGAGAAGGAGAAAGTCTAATGTGACTTGTTTCTGTCTTTTCTTTTGTACTTTTCGGAAATGGCTGATGATAACGTCATTTAAAGAATTCAAAGCATGTTCCTATACCAAAATTTGTACACCAACCAAAAGAAAAAAAATTTTTGGAATTTTTCATTCGAATAATGCAACGAGAATTCAGATTTTTACGAGTTCTGAATTGTTCGAGAACAGTATATGACCATAATTAGTTTCCAAAACTGGAAAAAACTGTAGCAGCCTAAACTCATATTATTAAAAAAAACTCAATGAATTGATTTATTTTAAAGTCTCCTGTAAATTTTGGTAATTATTATAGCAATATAAGTAAAACGTTTGTCTAGAACACTTGCTAAACTTTTGGAAGATATAAGATTTCCAGGTTAGGTTAGGTTAGTTTGCAGTGGCAGTCCCACAAGGGAGCACACATAGGCTGAACTTGACATTTTGTGATACCACACAAAGATGATTCTACATTGAGAGTCCTAAATTTTACGAAGAAAAATGATTAGAATTTAGAAAACTTAATTCGTTTTCTATTTTTTTGGCGATCATATGGATTTATGTTCATAAAATTTTCTTTCTCAGATTCCATTTAATTTAATAGTGGTTAATTATATTTGTAAATTACTTTTTATCTTCTTTATGAGGATCTAATTTTAATGTATATAATTCTTTTTAGTCTCTAATCTTTAATGTCGGTTTCGTAAACGTGTCCTAATTTTAGCATTATTACAATTAATATTGATCTGCTCTAATGGCTGTTACATTTTTTTTTAAGTTATCTATTTAAGGCTGTTTTTTCCAATAGTTTTTGTTTTTAACATATTTATTGTTTGTGATTACTTTATTTATATTGCACATGATAGCTAATGGTTAATTATTTATATAATTTACATAAATATAACTATAAGAAAAAATAAGCAAATGAAGTAAAGCTAAATGTTATTTCTAGAAGAAGAGATGTGAAATATTAAGATTATAACAATAACTGGCGTATGATGACTACTTTATTTTACTATACACTGAAAAACTAATCAAGTCCATTGTAATTTATTGTATTTCTATAATCTAATATGAAATCAACAGGTTGTTTTTTTACATTTAAATACGATTTAGTTGCTTTAAATATCCAATTATAAACAAGTGGTCAGTTTTTAATTTTAATTCTTGGTTTCAGTCAAATGATTTATTATTAAGTTTTACAGTAAAATTCAAAGACCATCGTTTGTTTTATGTTTATGTTTCCATTCCATATTTTATTATTAATTATTAATTAGAAGTAAAAAGTAAAGAATTTAAAGTAATATCTCTGTTTTGAATACAAACTTGTGTATCATTCTAGACACAGTGTATGGTAAAAAGCTAATGAGATAGTCTCCACACATAGAAATTTAATAGTATAAACAACGCATTTTGAAAACGTTGTGTTCTTCTTCAGGCATTAACTAAGAGTTAGTGCTATGGTAAAAAATGAGTTGTACCATGGATACTCACCCTTAGTTAATGCCTAAAGAAGAACACTAGGTGTTCGAAACGCATTGTTTATAGTATTAAATTTCTATATGTGGAGACTATTTCATTAGCTTTTTAACCTAAAATGAGTAAATACCACATAATAACTGATTGCACTACCTTAGAATTAGACACAGTGTTTTTTTATTTAGATTAATTTCGTAATGAATTACTACCAATGAGTCGTATTGACGAAACATACAAACTACTAAGTAACAGTCGAAATGTCTTCTGGTTATTAGAGTCAGTGGAACTTTAACTCGTTTGCTAAATAAATGACCATAGTTAGTACTACAGAAGTTAGTAAAACTTCAGTCATAAATACCTGAAATCACATTTGCACGCACGATCTTTAACAGCAAACTGATGTAAGCGGTTTATGTTATTGATTTATATATAAACAACCAGTATCCAACTTCCATTATTTCTTTAATTTCGTATTATCTGTTTAATTAAGTTTTATTGCTAGAGTCTAACTCTTTTAGCATTCTCTCTGTATTTGTTGTCAATTAAATTATTTCATTCAGTTGAATTAAATCATTCAGTCCAGTTGTTTCTCATTCACTGATTATATTTCCCTATTCACTTATTTCTAATTACTTTCTTTATGTTTATATGGTTTTCCTTCTATATAATTGTGCCTTGTTCATAGTTATCAGCAACATATTTGCATCAAATTTATTGTTTTATTTATTTTCCCTCTAATATAAGGTTATAATTTTCTCAATTATTACAACTGAGAGGAATTTATGCTTAAAGAATGTTTGTTACGCAAATGTATTATCAATGAAAAGTGAAATTAACAATATTATGTAAGAGAAAATAAACAAAGAAACAACTAATGGCATAAACAATTATACTGGTGAAGTAAATTGTTTATGCCATATATATATTGTTAATACTGGTGATATATATATATATATATATATATATATATACCATGATAAACAAAAAACGGTCCGGCAGGACAGATAACAATTAAAATAAGCAGTGACACGTAAACTGAAACACAACAAAGACTCACTTTTCAATATTTCGACCGTAATGGCGGTCGTCCTCAGGAGAAGAAGTGAATTGACGGAGGGACGACAGTCAACTGAGGACGACCGCCATTACGGTCGAAATATTGAAAAGTGAGTCTTTGTTGTGTTTCAGTTTATGTGTCACTGCTTATTTTAATTATATATATATATATATATATATATATATATCAAATATCCTTTAACAGCAAGTACTACTAAAAACAAGCACGTGAAACATGACAATAATTATCAAAGAATAGATAAAGATATTATCTGAATACAGAATAAAAATAGGCAAATAACTATGATGAAATGGACTTTATTCACAATTATAAAAGAAAGCTGTTAAATATAGCGTTAACATATAAAATAGAACAAACACTTTTCATAGATATACAGTAGTTATTATAATAGATTGAAAAAGTCCGTTCTAGATCATTGTGAATTGGTTGTACTTAAAAAAAACGGACATTGAAATATCCACAACACAAAAACTGATGAAAAACTAACTCAAGTTGGTCAGCTATTATGTTCATAATAAATGTAAATAATTGCTAACGATAAGTATGATAAAATAAGAACTATTGTAATAACACCCTAAAATAATGAACTTTTTCAACAAATACATCTCACACTTGAGCAAATGATACACCATTGATATAATGCTAAAATTAATCCGTACTTTTATTTATGTATCAATTTCTCTGTTCATCCCTCAATTTCTTATTTTGTTTATTGTTTTCATATTCCACTAATTTAATCTTTATAAATAAAATAATGATTTTGTCTGTACATTGCTTAGAACTGACTCATTTCAAGTTTTCTTTACGTTTCATACATTGGAGAAACCGAATCCACCCTTAGAAAAATTTCTGTCGGTTTGTCCGCAAAACTTTGTCACAGGTAAACTCAGCTACCATAAGACATATAAAGCTGAAACTTTTACAGTAGATTTGTGTAGGTCTAACTTAAAATATAGGCTATGAATTGATTGGAAATTCAACGTAGAAGTGAAGTTATGGACGTTTAACGCAAAAATGTTTGTCACAAGTAAACTCAGCCACCATAAGACATAGCGAGCTGAAACATTGACACTGGATTTGTGTGTGCCTAACTTAAAATATGGGCTCTAAATAGATTATTAATTCAGTACAGAGGCGAAGTTATGGGGCTTTTAGCTGTATTTTCCTAACTTCACAGACAAGTTTGTTTTGAAAATACACAGGTGTGGCAAGTAGGTATTGTTAGTTGATTTTAATTTCAATTGAGCACATGAATATATTGCGTATTTGACATCATTGAAATGGTGTTTCACAGAGTTAAGGATGTACTATCTATTGAGAATAAATGTTTTGTAAACGAGCAATTCTCAGCCCTTAATATGAACAGGCATGAGAAATCAACAAACAAGTTCTTACGCTATATGAAGCCGAGGAAAGAACTTACAAGTCAGTAAAGAGATTGGATTAGTGATGAAGAAGCAGTTCATTATCTAATTGAATTTCTTGACTCTGAATTTATTTCTCCTGGACTGCCTGCTCATGAGTAAAAACTTAAAGTAGGAGCACCAATGATGCTGCAATTTATAGCAGTAACAAATTTCATGTTTCGAAACATGAGTGACCCAAAAACTGTGCAACGGGACACGACTCTGAGTTCGTGCTCTACACAGATATGCCATAGAGGCGGACATAATGACTGGATGTGGTATTGGGGAGTCTTCCGAACCACTGTCTGTTTCCATTCAAATGATTGCAAGGTCCCCTCAGAGTCTATTTTGCAATGACGTTAACTAAGTCGCAAAGGGAGACTTTATCTAACGCAGGAATTCAAGTTAGCGAAACCAAGTTTTTCTCACATGGTCAACTGTAGTTTACTTGCTCAATAGTCAGAGGTTTCAACTGATTGTTCTTCCATGAACCTGAAGGACAGACAGCTAATGTAGTGTATACAGAGGCATTTGTTTAACACTGTACTAATAATGGTGTTTTCTACTATTCTATAATTTCTAATTATAGTATTAGCATAATACTATAATTGATATGTTGGAATACCAAGTATAATAGAATTTTTGATTCCGTCAAAGACGGGTACATTTGCTAGTTGAACTATAAATTGATTCCTGTCTACCTTATTCTCAGTGACCGGGGGCGCATGCGACAACATTGTTGGTCTCTAACCGTCTCTGAACTAGTGCGCTTGATTTCCCTCTCTTATCTCTCCTGAAGATGGTTCAAACCAAAAATTAGAGACTGCAAGTGTGTGCCTTTGATTTCTCTATGTTTTTTTTTCTACATTGAACTATATTTGTCCGTTTCGGATCGCATTTCCAACGAAAAAGTATATATATATATATATATATATATATATATATATATATATATATATATACCTCATTAAATATCTTGCCAACATTAAGTTTAGTATGTTTCCTACATACCTTTTCAAGTTTTCGAATGCTACATTTCCATCTTTGTGGTATCATATAAATTAACTCACCGATTTTTTTATGTTTAAATGTATTTTCCATATTACACAGGTCCGACGTTTCGGTCTACGTTGACCATTCTCAAGGATTCTTTATACAAAGTTTTTTTACAATTCTATTTTACAAAATTGTATAAAAGTTCATGTAGGGAATTTTGTAACAAACCTGTTACTCATGTTTATTAAGGTAGTGGTTTTAAAAGTATATTTTATTATTAGTTATGTTTGATAGAAGTGATGTAATTGTTATTGTAAATAAGTATTTATTAGAATTGTAAAAAAAACTTGTATAAGGAATCCTTGAGAATGGTCAACGTAGACCGAAACGTCGGACCTGTGTAATATGGAAAATACATTTAAACATAAAAAAAATCGGTGAGTTAATTTAGATGGAAAAGTAGCATTTGAAATCTTGAAAAGGTATGTAGGAAACATACTAAACTTAATGTTGGCAAGATATTTAATGAGGTATGTTTAAAAGAAGGTCTGCTCCCAAAGTATACCAATATATATATATATATATATAACTGTCACGATAACACGTGATATAAATTTTCAGATAACCCACCACAAATGATCGAAGGTAAACGAAAGGCCTCAGAACGATTATCTTCAATCATTTGTGGTGAGTTACCTTAATATATATATGTAGTATATATATATATGTAGTGTATATATATGTAGTGAGACATATACATATAGTTAAATAACGCCCCATATTTGGCTTGTATCTGTTTCTTACACAATTTCTCCAGTTTCCGGAATTCCTTCCTCGTCTGAAAAGACGAGGAAGGAATTACGGAAACTGGAGAAATCGTGTAAGAAACAGATATAAGCCAAATATGGGGCGTTATTTAACAATATATGTTCAAATGAAGGACTGCTTACAACTTTTACAAATATATATATATATATATATATCACTCAAAATTCGAAAAAAACGGTACAAACTGGTCGCAAATCAGCTCAAAAACGAAGAAAAGCAACACACAGAGAATGAGACACACTTACAAACTCAAATTTTCGGATGATACGTCTTCAGGAGAAAATAGAAAGGGCGACCGAGCACGCCGAAAACACAACGGCAGGAAACCGTGTGTTTCCGGCGTGCTTGTTCGCCCTTCCTATTTTGTCATGAAGACGGATCATCCGATAATTTTAGTTTGTAAGTGTGTTGCTTTTCTTCGGTTTTGAGCTGATATATATATATATATATATATATATATATATATATAAAATTTAGACAAGGTAGTTAATTAGCATATTTAACTCCAAATAAACGTTTTATATAAGTTTGTAATAGGAATAAAATTACGACATTTGGCAATGAAACTAGAGATTGAAATAAAGAAAAAGTGAATCGTGCTAAAAGTCTATTAATAAAATAATATAGAATCAAAGAAATGTCACAACTTGTGTAATTTCCTGGTCACCATTCGTTATGGGTTTATATGAATCAATACCCAAGCCACTTGGATCCTTTGTTACTGATGTTGAAAAACCCTTCCCAAGCTGAACCATTTGTGCAAACAACTAATTGCAAAGTAAGAAAAATTATATATTCTTATTTTTAATTATTATAAAGGTAATATAATTAAAAACTTTATTTACTTAACCTAGTAAATTTGCTAACTTAATTTAATATGACTTTTTTTTTACATTTTTTATGTGTAAATATTCTAAATTTTGTGACAAAAAAGAAAAGGACAAATGATATTTCTTTTTTTTTAGATTGAGCTGTCAGTAAGTGTAATAAAAAGTTACTCACCAAGAACAAATAATGAACAAATAATATTAGTTATAGGGCATTTGTTTGAAAAGTCTTTTCGAAAGGTTAGGTTAAGTTGCAGTTGCAGTCCCAAAAGGGAACTCAAATAAGCCGAACATTGACCTTTTGTGATACCGTACAATGAAGATTGATTCTATGTTGGGAATCATAATTTCTTTTTTTTTGCTCAAGTAAATTTAGAGAAGGAATCTTTAATGAGTACCTGACATCATACAGGCTTTGAACCGATGGCTTAACGTCCTCTTCGAGGGACTCTAGCTCTTCCGATAACTTAGATAAAACTATCATTGAAGAATAGAATGACAATTGTCTGACTACATTCATGCACTCAGTCCTAATTTTTTGACTCCATCAAATTTCGATTAGACCTAATTTTTGAATCGATGTTCTCATATTTCTTAAATATTGTTTTTTGTATTTACTTAAGCCATATTTTATTCTTAAGCCGGGTTTTTGTTTGATCGGTTACTCTACAGATTCTACATTGGGAGCCCTAAATTTTGCCTAACTCAAGTCCATTTCGAATAGGTATCTTTAATGAGTACCGAAAATCGTACAGGCCTGGGACGATTTAACGTCCTCTGAGAGGGACGACGTACTGAGATTTATTCACCTCCCGCGTGAATAAATTAAGGGTCAGGTGGGGGTTGAACCCCGGTCTACCAGCCCAGAGGAGAGTACATTAACCACTAAGCTAACCTGGCCCCCCATCATACCAGTGATACTAACACAGATGACTAGTTAGTAAAATGCGTTTATTAATGCATTATTTTAATATATGTAATCAAACATAACATCCAAACTACAATTTGGCATTTAGCACCAACAGCAACTCACTTAATTCATAATTTCCTGACTACAATACTTCAATACTAATCTTGTCTAACCCCAAAATCAAGTTTATTGAAAAGGTAACTGATCATGGTTTCCATTATAAAGTACCATGCTTTGTTAAAACTTAATAATTTTCTGTATATGACTTTTATTATATGGAACTGTCCAGGTGAGATAAAACATCAGGATGTTTAATTGAGTAACTAAAAATGTATTTACATTTGAAACTCTAGAACTATTTATATCTAATATTTTTAAATATACACCATTTATAAGTTATAATAGTATACAGACTCTATGAATATGATAAATCAAAATATATATATTTTAGCAAAAATACAAAAATTTATTTTGGATGACAAAATAATTTTTTTTTTTATAATATTTTTAATAGAGTTGTCCGTTTTGTTGCATTCGCGTTTAAGTATTATGTGAAACAGAATTTCACTTAAAAGAAAATGTTATTTATTACAGAAACCAATTTGTAGATCAGTTTGAAATCAACATATACAGCATGAAAAGTATTTTTGGAAACTGAAAGATTATTGCAGATGTGTTAAATGATGCTGACACTATTTCTTTCCAGTTTTTAAAATAGTTTTAAAACGCCATTTAGAACAATAGAAGTAAATTTGGAGTATGCAGTACCAAGCCAATTATGTATAATATCAATCTGGGGTATTATCAACAATTTAGGAAAATTATTAATTTTTGAAAACAGTTGTCATTTTTTTTAAAAAACCATATAACTTGCATTTATATTGCATAGTTGAAAAGTCAATAAAATATAAACAGCCATTAAAGTTTTTTTTTTAAAAAAAATTGCTAAGAATTTATTTTTAAATTTAAAAAAAAAAATCAAAATTAATTATTTTATCAAAAGTTTTGCCAGTTAGGTTTAATGTTTTACAATCGACATAATTAAAGCTGATTTTGAGAAAATTCAAAAGTCAGGGAATGTGAAAAGTCACTGAATTATTAACGTCCTGAAACTGAATACTGAAGCATTTCCGTAATGGAATATTAATGCCCTTGAGGGACTCAACACCTTGGCTACTTCATCATTCCCGTTCTTGCAGTCTTTGTATTCATTTTGGAATTTACTCAAGAGTTTAGTGCATGTGTACATTTATATTTGAAACTAAATAAATTAAATGTACATTTTTTTTTAATTGGTAATTTAATGATAATAAGGGAAACCCTAATTTTATGTTGAGACTCTTTATAACATCTAATGGGAAATCTTGCTTTCGTGCAATGGATTTTACCAACATCATACAGGTTATTATTTGCTAAGTACCAGTGTCACTTCATGACTGAGTGCATTTCATGCCTTCAAAACAAATTCTGGTACCAATATTGAAACCCTCATCATACTAGCCTTACCATATTGGTGAACTAGAAGAATATATTGAGCTCTGCGCTAAATATATTTCAAATTGAGTATCAGTGATCAATAATCTTAAATATTCGTTACGATTATTGTTATTATTACGTTATTATTATTCTATTTTTTTCATTATAGTTCTTTGAAAAGATTTACTGGTCCACAGAGCAAGAGTTCTATTGTATGGAGAATTGAATTTTATTACTCGTGGAACAACTACAGTCTCTGCTGGATGGTACGAAATATTGTAAAATTATCAAAGTTGAATGTATCACTTACACAAGCGGTAGAGGTAATATAATACCTTTAGAGTGGTATACTGTGATAAATTAATTTCATCTAGATTATGCTCTACTCTACCTAACTTCTAATTTTTACTCAGCAAGTTTACAAGGTTCAAATGTAATATCCGAATCTTAAAAGGACAATTTAATAAACTACGAGATCTTAGTCCATCAACTCTTCTAAGGATTCATTCAGAACCATTTACATGCATCGTTCATTTAGAGAATTTATTAATTTTAATGTTTGTTGCCTTCTGAATGTCATATTACAGAACGGAAATCTTCCCACAAGCAGGTTACATGGAAGCTATACTTGCTACTATAGAACTGAGTTGAGTCGATATTGTTAGTTTTCTATCATGCCAAACTTAGATTTATTAAGAGCAGATATTATTAACATGTTCCTGGAGTCGTGTTGTGGCTGATGACTAGGATCTTTCACTGTGAGACAGTGCACACGATTTTGATATTTAAATTGAAGTTTAAATTGAAACATACTTCATTGAACTCATGGAACATCAAACGTCATATATTCGTATTTCCGATAAAACAAGGACGTCAAAATTTTGTTTTTAACGCAATATATTTATTACGGCCTTCAAATATTCTTGCATTGACACAAAAATATGGGTAAAAGAAATCATATATACAACTGTAAGGTGAAAAATGAACTAGAAAGTGTTATTTGATTAATTTTAGAGTTAGGCATATATACTCTGGTATCTCCGCAAGAGTATATCTACATCCACAGGCTTCTCAATAAGAATATAATGTTTGCCATGAATATCTAAAAAATATTCAAAGTACCTCATTTCTTGATAAAAAACACTGGGAAAAAAATATTACAATAGTCTCCATATTTTAAGATCTGACTGTTATTCTTGTGTCATTGTAGGATTTCTGAGAGAGTTCGTTCCATTAACTTACCGTTCGGATACGATACTCGAACATCAGTTTATGTGAAGTTGACCACTTCCTCTATGAGAATGACGCCTTTCGGAATTCTGTAGTGAGTTGAGACTTTTTATGTCAAAATTGTTTCCAGTGCAATCAAATTATCTACTTTATAAATTACATACTTATTTTTTAAAAGAGAGAGAGAGAGAGAGAGGGAGAGAGAGAGGGAGAGAGAGAGAGAAGAGGAGTAACACAGAGAAAATGAAAAAGAGACAAAAAGAGCGAGGAACTAGAATGAATCTTCTTTATCCAGTTTCAATTGTCAAATCAACTCTCAATACTAACATTTTGATTTTAAATGAAATATTTTTCATGTTAATATTGTGAGAGAAATGCCAATGTTAAACATAATCAAATGTTCCTACATAACAAATGTCACTTTCGTTTCAAATAAGAAATAGCATATTATCTCATCGCTTATTTGACAAAAGCAATCTCTAAATAGCAATAAATTGTTTTGGTAGTATATTTTTTTAGTAGAATAATTTAATTTGTATTTCAAATATTTGAAGGGGTACAAATTTTAGAATTTTTAAGCCAATAATGAATTTATTGGCCACATTTTAAATGACTATAGCTTTAGCTTCACTGTCCATCTAGAAGCAGAAACTGTAAATTGTTTTTAAAAAAAAAATTGGTTTAGTTTCGTGCAAAACAACATTGTCTACAGGATATGTTTATTTTACATTGAAAGGTATAAATTTCAAATGGCCATGTTTAATTATAGACTGAATTTTAACTAGTACCTGATATCATACAAGATTGAGATTGACCTATTTTTGTTTTCTTTGAAGGAGATGGCGTGCACAATATCATTCGATCTCTGCTTTAAACAATTAATTTAAAATATGAATATTGACAGCACAGAAAGCGAATATATAAATGTGGGCATTGAATTTATTCTTAATCTTAAGATATGCATATTTTTATTCATTTAGGACACATAAATATAAGATGTCTAGTATCTCATGAATAAAAACTTCCTTCAACTAATCTATATATATATATATATATATATATATATATATATATATATATTATATATATTTGTAAATTTAGGGAGCAATCCTTCTTTTATGCATGTTTTGTTGAACGACCTTTGTACTGTTGCATGAATCAATTTCATAGTCGATCTTTCAAGTTTTCTCACCTTTGATTTAAATCTTTCTGGTATTAAATACACCAGTTCTCCAAAAGATTTATTTTTCAATACTGACATGTTTCGGTCTCCTAGACCATCTTCAGAGTTAAACATATTTACAAAAACTTATTTCTACTAATCACAACTATATACACTATACTATACATTTCCTAAATTATGAAAATGATCATAATAGACTACAAATTGCTGAAGCACTTAAGATAATAGAACTGAAACCAAATATGAACAACCAAACCACAGGTTTCAACAGGACGTTAAAATTATATTCTAAAACGACGCAAGAACACGAATCAAGATTGAAAGCCCAACAGATGGAACCTAGAGGCATTTTATGAAGTTAATTGGTACACCTGATTATGACAGGTGGCAAAAACTGCTTTAAGCAAATGTTTATTTTGGTGATAGAATTATTTCTTGATGTTTTTGAAAATTATTGTGTTAATTTAGGAAATGTATAGTATAGTGTATATAGTTGTGATTAGTAGAAATAAGTTTTTGTAAATATGTTTAACTCTGAAGATGGTCTAGGAGACCGAAACATGTCAGTATTGAAAAATAAATCTTTTGGAGAACTGGTGTATTTAATACCAGAAAGATTTAAATCAAAGGTGAGAAAACTTGAAAGATCGACTATGAAATTGATTCATGCAACAGTACAAAGGTCGTTCAACAAAACATATATATATATATATATATAAAGTTGGTGAGTTTGGTTGTTTGTTTGTTCACCCATTTTCTTTGGAGATAGACACCTGAAATTATTATAATCTTCACTTTCGTTGTTATTGGCTTTGTTGTAGTTGTATTACATAATAACAAATTGCATTAGGGGTCATATTATTTAATAGTATTTCTGATTAGACGATCAAGGTTGCAAGGATACAATATATAATTAACTATTACATTAGAGGTTGAAAATGAGGAATTTTAGAAACAAACTTGAACAAATCTGTCAGATAAAATACGACTGTTCTGAGGTAATATTATAAAGACACATTCCATTCATTTATATTATTTTATAAATGAATTTGAATATTTCAATTTACTCGTTTTGTTTGTTTTAAATATATTTCATCCTGTGTATAATTTGAGTTGATGTTTTATTTATTTATATGATAAAATACAGGATTTTTTTTACTTTAAAATGCTTTTTATTTTGCTAAATATACTAACTGTGTATATATCTTGAATCATGTTAAGAATACTGCATCAAAAGCTTGGGCCATATAAGAATCTGTTTCCTTGCCTTAATAACAAGAAACAACAATTACCTTGCTATAATTTCTGAGTGACACAGAGAGTCACGGGTAGTCTAGCGTTCAATATTAGTCGTAATAAACAACATGTTTATGAATAACAGATAACTGCTCTAAAATATCTAACGTAGATAGGTAATTATTATATACGGTAGATGTTTTTAGTATTAAAACATTTCTTTAATGTCAACATACATTATTAAATCTATTGAGAATAAATGTCAAAGAATAAAGATGACAAATGATCTACGAAGTACGTAAATAGATAAATTGTGTTGGTCATTTGATAATTAAGTTATTACCAAATAATATTAAGGCACACTATTCATACTTTTGAGAATAAACTGCAAAGAGTAATGTATTTCATAGGGACCTAAGTAGTAAATGGCTGGTAAATTGCGTTTTACATTAAATAATTTTAGTAACGAAATTATTTCTCCAACGTCCACACAGATTATTTATTCTATTGATAATAGAGTGAGTAAAGATGACAAGTTGCAAAGTAGATCATAAGTAATTGTAGAAAATAAATAATTTTTACACTATATTATTATTTGCGAATAATAACACCCATGATAATTATTAATAGAGAAAGAAACAAAATAATAAAAAAATTAAAAAATAAAAAAACAAAACTATTATTATAATAAATTTAATATTACCAACAATAATAATTATAAATATATTTTAAAGCTTTAAGTTAAAAAAAACTATTAACCTTCAAAGTTAAAATTATATTAAATATAAGCTTTAGCTTTAAAATAAAGCTACTTCAGAATTGCAATCTAACAATACCTAACAATTCTACAGAGAATAACTGGCAAAAGTTCATTGAGAATAAACATTTTGACTTACGATCGGGAAAACCAAAATGAAATAGGTAAGGGTACTACACGTTGGTGGTTTCTGATAAAACAGTGCAAACATTGTTTGAGTCTGAGTTTTCCAAACCTTCACAAAACTTTGACTGCAATTTAATTTAAAAAAAAAAAAGCTTAACAAAAAATAAAAAAAAACATACTACTACTTGCAACTGAAGTATTGATGCTATACACGAAAGCTGTTGATATATACACAGTTGCTATAACAATCTCTGTTGGTTGTAACTTTACACCAAACAATGCATATAAGAGGGTCCTAATTAACACTGTTCCAAAGCTCACAGAATCCTCTTACACACCCTTCACTTTGAGTGTTCCTGAAATAGTTTCTAACAATCTTTTCGTTGCATTATTGAAATGTTTATATTATTTCTTGTATAATTATTTATGCCTACAATTTATTAATTTTTCACAAAATATTCATGTATATGTGGCAAACGTTTTAATTACAATAAAACAATAGATGTGTATGATGTTATCATCCTGATGATCCATAAATGAAAAAAAACCGCTTGTTTAAAAATGAATTAGAAATAATATTTTAGGTATAGATATATCATTATCCACTAGTCACCTCTGATAAAATTAGAGGTTATTTATACTGGTATTTGCTTATCTTAAGCTGAATGCTCTAATCCAGAGATTCCCAAAGTGGGTTCCGCAGAACCCAAAGGTTCCTTAACGGACTGTCTGGGATTCCGGCAAAAACATTTAAAGAAAACATTTTTCTAATTTTTTTTTGTTTTTTAGTGGGTATAGATTTATTCTGTGTTTTTTGTGAATCATGAAAGCGAATAATGCTTATATACATAAGTAGAAGTGGCCAACATTTTATTAATATTTAGGATGAATCTCTAGTCAGTTTTTTGAGCTATCTGATTCCCCAATTTCTTTTTTCTGTAAAACTAGTACTTCACACATTGCTGCCACTTCTTACTACCTAATTATGTAAAACCGGATTTCCCTTGTATAGTACCATAAAAACTAAATACCAAAGTAGACAAAATGATCTGTCTGACTTGACAATCAAACTTTCAACTATAAAACCAAAAATGATTACAAAATAAACTTTATATTAAAGTTGCTAATAATTATGTTTCATATGTTATGGTACTTGTGGAAGATATGAACATTTATATCTTTTAGTTTTGAATTTTTCTTCAAAAAATACGCATTGCAGTAATATTACTTTTTAATTGTTTTTAAACACACATATTATTTATAAAAGCATATTTATATTATTTATATTATGATTGTATAAAATCATTAGAATCTAGGGTTCGTGGGAAAGTTACTGAAGCAAAAAGAGTTCCGCGTCGAAAAAAGTTTGAAAAACTCTACTCTAAACAAAGCAATAAAACACAGGTTTACTCTAAAGTATTACTTGTATTAATATATGTACTAATCACTATTTGGATCAATGAATATATGTAGATGGATAAATTAGTAACCATGCTAGTGAATACACTTGAGTTAAATATGAATATTGTATCCGCCACATACCGCATAATCAAATAAATATTTCTATTCACCAAATTATATATTGAAATTTTAAAGAAGCTTATAAATAAACCCATTCAACAATATTTCTTGCAATTTCTCACATCGGTTTAGGTAAATGTCTGAAACAAAGATATTGTTCCAAGACGAAAAATATCGCAACAATAAAAATATAGAACCAAGTTCTCTTTTGGTATGACTTGTTTTAATTTTTTTTTTGGTATATTTTTTTCGCCTATTGTGTAGGCGAAGATTAAAAATCCTGAATGCAGATTTTTCATGCATTTATCTGGGTTTTGATAGAATACTCATACTTACCTAATTATTGGAAGATTTCAAAACTAACATCTCCACAAGAAAAAAAAAAAGATAATATGAAAACTAGCAACGGTTACATGTTCTTTCATACATTCCACCAAATCCTGTCCCAACCCTACGAACACTCCTTCAGCCCTCTCTCATTCCTAGGTCACTCCCATAGATGGACATCTCAAGAATGCATGTAATTAAACATCATTGTTTCAATAAATTGGTTCATAATTAACTATGTGATTTATTAAGATTCAGGATTATATAAGTCAGAAATAGGTAAAACCGTCATACCTCGTAAGATGATCCTGGAGTTGGAGCGCTTTAGGACGTTGTCAATGTTCGATCGCACTGACATTGACAACGTCCGAAAGCGCTCCAACTCCAGGATCATCTTACGAGGTATGACGGTTTTACCTATTTCTAATATAAATCATACTAACCTCAGTGGTATTAACAATAGGATGAATTATATAAGTCACTAGACTACTTGTTACTATTTGTGTCACTCTGAAATTATAATACCTATTCAGGTATTAGAATTAATTCACTGAACATGATTGACAGGGATAAGTTTAATTGTTTTTTTTTTCTTATTATTAAGGCACGGAAACAGATTCTTATATGGTCCAAGCATTTTATATTGCATTCATAACCTGATTGAAGATATATGCGTAGTAAGTACATTTAGAAAAATAAAAATCGTTTAAAAGTAAAAATATCCTTTATTTTATCATATAAATAAATAAAACATCAATTCAAGTTATACACAGGATGAAATATATTTAAAACGAACAAAACTTGTAAATTGAAATATTCAAGATATTTACCTAATATAAAATAAATTTAATATAAGGAATGTGTCTTTATATTATCTCAGAACATTCGTATTTTATCTCAAAGTTATGTTCAAGTTTGTTTGTAAAATTATTAATTTTTAACGTCTGATGTAGTAGTTTATTATATATTTGTTACATTGATTTAAAATACATTTAACTACTGTCATATTCGAGTATCTAAGTGACTGGCTACCCTGGATCCATGTATTTACTTTATTACCATTGTTTATATCATTCAAATTTTAAATTCAAAATTTTTTTTTGTTATATTTATTTTTAATATATTAGTGCTACTGTCATCGGTGGGCATATAAACCTTTAAAATGTGGCTTATTTAAAAAGACATTATGTAACTGTAAAAGTAAGTTAAACATTGATGACACTCAGCAATATTTATTTTAGGAATGTTTTCTAAGTTTGGCACAAAGGTTCGAGTGAATCTCAGTGACCTCGCTGTAGACATGCAACAATGCCTTACACACGAACACAAACGACAGAATAACCTGTAAAGGATCTCTCAATATACATATTAAATATAATCCCGTTATTTACTATTAAATAATGCAGATACCTTCAATTCTCTTAAATTTTTTATCAGTAAATTTTAGATTATCTGAGAGAATATTATGAATTGGTTTTTATTTATGCATTTCTTCTGAATCGCTTGATTATTTTCTCATTCATTTATAAAAAAAAAAGTTTATTGTAGTGCTCTATTCCATTTGTACTGTTGATTCTTAAATTTAAATGTATACATCAATATTAAAACATGACTGTTTAAATGCTGATATTAAACCTAAATCATTTACTTTTGACATTATTAAATTATCGAGGTCATTAAATATACTGTGTTTAGGAGAAATAGGTTAATTTTCAAATATGATTTTACATTGTAGCAAGGTTTTTACAGAATTTACTTACTGACGTAATTTAAAAAATGTTTTTTTAAGCAGTTATTATAAGAACTTAACAGTCTTAACAAAAACAATACTAATTTTATATATATATATATATATATATATATATATATAACAGATTCAATAATATATCGACCGTTTGATAGAATAGGTGTGTTCTCTAATCGGGGTTCGGTCAATTTTCCAGGATAAAAAATCAAACTCTCGTTGCCAACGTTTCGGCAACGAGAGTTTGATTTTTTATCCTGGAAAATTGACCGAACCCCGATTAGAGAACACACCTATTCTTTCAAACGGTCGATATATTATTGAATCTGTTATATATACATTTGGGTTTATATAAGAAGAAATATATATATATAAATCAATAATCAAACCACAAAATAAAAAGGGAAACAAGACTAAAATCTTTCAACCGTAACAAGCGATTATTTAACGTGTTTAATAAAATCTTGTTATTAATTTAATAATTTAAATTATTATTTTTAATAACTTAAATATATATATATTTATTTAAATTTAAATTAACGTCCAAACCAAAGTAGGGAAGCGAAAAAAAGACTAAGATCTTTTAACCGTAAGAAGTGGTCTTTGTCAGAATCAAAACTGACGTCAAAGCTTTGACTCTGACGAAGACCGCGTGTAACGGTTGAAAGATCTTAGTCGTTTGTCTGATTCCTTACTGTTGTTTGGGCGTTGATTTTTATTTTACCTGTTTATTGTGAAATCCTGTTATATAGACTTTAAACTGGCAAAATTCATTCATTTTTTTATTTTGGAAAAATATGCAGTAGTGTTGAAAATATTACGGTTACTAATGAAGGTTATATAGAGATCTGTTAATTGTTAAATATACTTAAACAATTATTTTACTAACGAACAAAGGTAATGAATTTAGGCTGACAATGACACGGTATTTGTAATTCATTAAATGAGAACAGTCTACACAGTTTCCTGGCTTCTTCCTATAAATACTTATATAAACTTCACTACAGGATAATAAGGCTGGCTCAATAATTAAACTTTTTCCTTTACAAATTGTTTAACAAAAATATTTCAAGTATATATATTTATATAACAACAATAGCTTATCTTACTAATTATTTACTCCAAAGGACTGATATCCATCTAAAGTAATATAATCAATTGCCTGTAATATCAGTAACATCACTTTTGTGATTACATTCTAAGTTTACAACGTGATATGAAAGGTCATTCTCAGACATTAAACTTCTGCTGCCCTGATCTATGTTGAAATATCTATTTCTCTACGATATCTTGTATATATTACTTGTACTTTCTCGTTTCAGGATATTAAACAATTCAGAAAACCCTCGTGTTGAAACAAAAGTTAATGCCCAAAAAAAAACACTCAGAAACTCAAGTCCATGCAGTCAAATTACTAACAGTCATATTTTTTTTGTAATATTTATTTTCCTTTGAGGTAATATGTATTTAAATGAAAACAAATTGTTTATGTATTGTTCACAGATTTCCTTTATTTTGAATTTTTTTAATTTTATTTCATATTTTAGACAAAGAAATATATATATATATATATAATATATATATATATATATATATTGTTAAAAGTAGCGACCGTGGAATAGAAACAAAACTAAAGTTTATTGGGACACGGTCAGTTCTTCAGGTTCAAATTAAACTCTCATTGCCAACGTTTCGGTCTTTATTTAAAACCTTCTTTATAGGCCTACAAAAACAGAGGCAATATAAGAAATAATACAATCATTCAAAAATCAAACATACATAAAAGTGCAATTAGTTGAATAAGGTTTTAAATAAAGACCGAAACCTTGGCAATGAGAGTTTAATGGGTGACTAGCCGTTGCGTCTACAACGTGCTTGGTCTCCCTTTCTCTTTTTCCCTGAAGACGGATTGCCCGAAAATTTCAGTTTGTAAGTGTGTTTCTCTACATTGTGCTACCTATCTTATGTTTTGAACTGTTATATATATATATATAAACATTATTAAATTTTTTCCCAACTTTTCTATGTATTATTTTTCAAAACAGTTATTCAAGATTTCGGATCTCACATTTCCATTTACTTAGTACCAAGTAAATGGAAATGTGAGATCCGAAATCTTGAAAAACTGTATCGGAAAATAATACATAGAGAAGTTGGGAAGAAATTAAATAATGTTTGTATAAACAAAGGTCTGCTACCTAGTTACACTAAATATATATATATATATATATATATATATATATATTTATATAGTTCAATGTACATAAAGAAACATAGAGAAATTAAAAACACAAACATACAGCCTCTAATTTTTTATTATTATCTTTTTTATTATTATCCTTTTATTTTTATCCTATAAAATTATTATTTTTACAACTTTATTCCAATCATCCTCATTATTATTATTATAATTTAAGTATCTATTATTCATATTCCTGGATTTTATTTTGTTTCAGCTATTTTCCTCTTATTTTCTTCATTATTATCTTTTAAGTTTTTATTATTTATATTTTCTAATTTTCTTCATTTTCACGTTCTATTTCTTAGCTTATTCTTAGTTAATTTCTCTTACCTCACTTGAACCGGGTATGTGTGTGACAACACTGTTGGTATCCAACCGTCGCTTCACAAGTGCACTTGGTGTCCCTTTCTCAACTCTCCTGATGACGGCTTAACCGAAAATTAGAGACAGTAAGTGTGTTTGTTCTTTAGTTCTGTGTTTGTGATTCATCGTGAAACGTTTATTGTCCTTTTGGATTAATATATTGTCCTTTAATATATATATTGTCCTTTACATATATATATATATATATATATATATATATAAATATTGTATATATAAAATATGGTATTGAGTTATATATATATAACTCAAAACAAAAAGAGAAAGACATAAACAAATAGCAATTAAAGAAATATGAAAAAAAATTAATTACACACACAACACTGATTACACAATGTAGATGCTATATATAGGTAGGTTATAGGAAAACAACATTCACAGTCAGTTAGGTGCTCTTGAAAATGGGATCCAGACGGACCCAAAACCGATCGAGCTTTTCAGAGACTTTACGAGGTATGACGGAATGTATTATTAGTAATTCTAATAAACAAAGTCATACAACACTCTCTACTATATTTTTGCTGGCGTCGTATCTGGTAGAAGCACTCCTGCGACCAGCCGCGGCTGACTGACATATATATATATATATATATATATATATATATATATATATATGTTTGTGTGTGTATATTGTTAAAAAATGTTGTATATTCAGTTGGTATCTCCTTTTTGCATAGTGTTTTTAATTTTAGGAAGTTTTTCCTTCAATCAGTATATTTCATTACGTATATAATTTGTGGACATCTTTCTAATATCCACTAGTCAGTATGTGAATTGATAGATATAATATTAACTGATTCATTTATATTTAGAAGATGGGGTAGCAGGTGAAAGTTTAGTCAGTAGTCGACCTTGTGTCAGTGAGTGTTTTGAGGGATTAAGACAGGGTGGTTGAACTTCCCTTCTACCTGGATAATCCGGGTCAGCCTGTTGGAAAACAAATTTAATAATTTATAACAGCTTCTGAGTTTGATATTTGTAACTGACTTTTTATCCTAAATCATAATCCCTTCGATTACTTTTAATTTAAAGTCGATTTTTTTTTTGCCAATAACTTTGTAGAGTTTGCCATTATTTGCCTTGATCATTATTGCTTATGAACTGAATTTATGTGGCGTTTTGAGACACCGGTAGAAAGGTGCATATTTATTTTTCTAGGAAATGAAGTTTTCGTCATTCTTATATATGAACATTTTGGGCTTTGTAGCTCCTGATTTGAGTACTCGTACACAAGATAAGTCTCTGTCGACTCCTTTACACCTCATAACGAGATTATTTCTTGAAGGACTCTAGCAATATGATGACAGGAGAACAATATATTTTGCATTGAAGCATTTAACATGGATTATTATAAAGCATTCGTCCCTTCGTCTCATTTTTGTTATTATACTGTTTTTTGTAGCATAGTTTGCGATTTGTGCCTGTCATTTTGTTTTTATTGTCAGTGGTGAATCTATTCTGCAGTTGATGTTTTAGAATGTTATCTAAATATTTGTTTATGAAACCATTGTTAATTAGTACTTGATTGGTTAAAGAAATATTGTTGTAAAAAAGGTCCCAGGATGAAGCAGCCCTGTATGTTCTGTGAATGAAGGATCTGATAGTAGAATCTTTATACCGCTGAGGGCATTCACTCTTCGCATTTAGGTATGATGCTGCATTAGTTGGTTTTCTGCAAATAAAAACCTAAAGTACTTTATTGTTAATGATGTTCTTGTAAAGAAAATTGATTTTCTTTTCCATTACCTTTTCTCTAGTAAATTGGAGACTGGAATTGTTTCAAATGCGCTTTCAAATTCTGAAAAGCATTCCTGACGCTAATGCTCGCATCATTTAAAGAGCTTTTAATGAAGCAAATATATGCCTGCTTGACTGACTGCCTCTTTGACTCAACCTTTATCATCTTTTTAAATTCATTATTAAACTTATTACTAATTTTCATGGAGTGATTGCATAATTCTATAATATCTTGTTTAATTTTTTCATTCAAAAATGATTTATATTTCATATTTTACATTTTTATGTCTTCATTTGTTTATTATTTCTTATTTCTTTTATTGCCCCTCCCGCTTTGTTTGCTGGTGGTAGCATTACTGAGTATGTAACATTTTTTGCTGTTGAACTTAAGTCGCTACTTTGACTTCCAAGTATCACCTCATCTCATGATGACGACGATTGTTGAAATAAAGAAGTGAATTATGCCTGTGTCTATCTGTTTACTGCTTTCTCTAGAATTTTTATTTATATGTATGCTTTTGTGTAAGTGTGGCTATGTGTGTGTGTGTCTGTTTGTTTGTGTGTGTGTGTGTGTGTGTGTGTGTGTGTGTGTGTGTGTGTGTGTGTGTTTGTGAGCAGTGTCATTTTTTTTACAAATGTACATTTTCCGCCCTCTTCTTGTATTCCGAATATTTTTTTCATTTTTATCATGAAAATTAGGATATAAAATCAAATGTATGGGGCAGGAAGTAAATATGGAGGAAATGAAGAGTCTGACACCTAATTTGACACGTAATCTTAAAGAAAGCGAAAGATAGAACGAACCCGTCTGAATATTACTGCTTTTTTTTTAACTTCTTCAAACCTTTATAGCATTAAAATTATATATGTTTAATGAAATAATTCTAGTGTGTGATTCTCGGAGGAAATAAATCATAAAAATCTGTAAACTCTATTTTTACATATGAAAACAACTACAAACACAGATACATGCAATTGAATATACATACTTCAATGCAAAATAATTTTGAAAGATAACCAGCTAACGAGGTTTCTCGTTACATTGAATAGAAACATTGAAAAGAACAAAAATAGTTATTATGGTTAATCTGTTAATGCAGTTAATAATAGAATTTTTATCCTTCTTTTATTCACATATTTTGCTGAGAGGCTGTCTATTTTGATTTATTTCTCAGAAATATATACTAAAAAGAGGTTAAAAATGAGTAAATACCAGTCAGTTCATGTTAAAGTTTTTATGAGTCACTACATGTTAAAACTTGTGTACTGTTAATCCAGATAGATGTCAGAGAAACATTGATACAGCCTGAAAATAACTATTTTAAGAAAATTACAATGGTTTGATTTAACCAGTGGGCTTCACTATTTCACAGTGTGTATTATAGTAATATACCTTAAGAAGTTCAGTTCATATGTATCCATTTGGGTAGGTTTGGGAAAAGAATGCTTCTAAAAAAAATTCAAGAATTCTACCTAACAAGAAATTTTATAACATTTAAAGAAGCCAGATAAATGACACTCAATTTATTCATGCTTGAGAAGAAGTAAGAAAATCTTGCCATGTCTTCCATCGGAGAAGATTTTAAGCCGTGTCTGTACGATGTCCTGTACTTAGAAAAGATCCTTTCTCTAAGTAGACTTGAGTTAGGCCAAATTTAGAACTGCTAATGTAGAATGTTTATTGAATGGAATCATAAAGGACCGCACAACATAATGGAAGCCACTGCAATCTCACCTAACCTATAACAACTAGAGTCATAAATTTGTTTAGTTCATTGTATAATTTGTACGTCACAGTTGCATTTAACAAGTTCTAGGTTCATTGACTTGTATGCTCCATTTAATAGTGCCATAACAATGAACTTGCAAAGTTAACCAACTTAAACTAAGTATTGCTATCCTTATAATAATTTCATTAACCCTTAATAATCTCATTAGCGCAGTTTATTCGGAATTAAATGAGTTTGATTTAGTCATGGCTGTGGAAGAGGAGGATTCTATTATTTAAAACAGCTATTGATAAGTTATTAATTCGCTCCGTTGTTAAAATATTCATTCAGAATAGACGTCTGATGCTATTGATTTTAGCAGCCTAAATTCATTTTAAATAAGATATTTTGCTTCTATAAAATAAAATTGTTGTTTCCAACAATTTTCTATATTTCAAAATTATTCGATCTAATAAGAAAAATATTTTCAAAATATATTTTGAAAAGTCTCAACTAACTAATAATGAACATATTTTTTTATGGCAAAAAAAATTGCAGCTTTATAGTCTTGAAATTTATATAGTTTACTATTGCTATATACATAAATTATGCTCTATGCGTTTATCTTTGTGCAGTACTGTTTTAAAAGATCTTCCAGAACTGTGTGAAGCTCGATCGATAACCTCTAAAAAATGGCGGTGTTCTGAAACTAGTTAGAACATTGAAAAAAAAAACCATGTCGGATGTAAATATACGTTAATAGTGAACACTATTATATATATGAAATACGTTTTATTCATCCAAAGTGTGAAATAAAAGGTTTATATGTGAAACCAATTCACATAATAATAAGATTAACTATAATGAGATTATACTGTGAAATATAATCATTACATGCATAAATTATTAGTATAAATAAGCTTTAAAATGTATTAGCTAATTATATTTAAACTGAATGAGGACACATAAATAAGTGAAGCAACTGCTTATGAGGACTAGGTTAGATTAAGTTGAAGTGGCAGTCTCACAAACAACACAAATAGGCCGAACGTTGGCCATTTGTAATACCACACAATTTACATTCTACTATATTCGGAATCTTAAGATTTGCCTGTCTGAAAATAGTTTCGGTAGAGATATTTAACGACTTCCAAATACCGTTCAGGGGTAGGACCAACAACTTAATATCCTCTTTGAGGGACTACATCCTCAAATTAATCCACCTCTCACATGAATAAATCAAGTCCCAGAGTGGGTATTGAACCTCTGACCTATCAGTCCTGATTCGATCACTGGGCTAACCTCACCTTTACTGGGACTAAGAATTTAAAATTACTTCTGTGGAGCAAAAATTAATTTCAATCTAAAAACGAATATTGGAATGTAACGAAAGAAAAATAAGAACTAAAAATGAAATAAAAATTTGACACCTTTTGTTCAAACTTAATGAAAAAAAAAAATTAATTCCATCATGCAATGTTATATTGCCTAAGCTTTTCTTCTAAGAATAATTTAATCAACTCAAGGTCAATCTAAATAAATGTAAATGATAACTTTACCTATATATATATATATATATAATGATAAAAATATAAAAGTATTGACCGTAAAATAGAAACCAAATTAGAGTTTTTCAAGACTCTGTCAGTTCTTTAGGTTCAAATTAAACTCTTATTAATTAACCAATGTTTCGGTTCTTATTTAAAACCTTTTTCATAGGCAGAAGTATACAATTTTGAAACAAAAAACTAAGTATTACATTCAAGATTATTTTACGAAGAAAAATGGTGTGTGGATTTTTCTTTGTAATATAATCTTTAGTGTAAAAGTTAGTTTTTATGTTTCAACATTTCATGCTTCTGATTATGAAATTCGTTTTAAATAAAAACTGAAAATTTGAATTGAGAGTTTAATTTAAACCTGAAGAACAAACCGAGTCCTGATAAACTTTAATTTTGTATATATATGCAGAAAAATCACAATAAATGAACACGTGATACAATCAATGAAGTTTAAACCACAATGGAAAAAAATCAGTTTTTACTTGACATACATTGAAAGGCCTAAGATCATTTATTTCTATTGTTTTCCTTTTTTCATTGGATTGTAAGAGATAAAAATAGAAACTACAACAAATTATGATAAATATCCTTGTTTTTTTGTCCCTAGTGACGAATTATGATTTTCTACCTTGCTTGTGTTTAAAATTTGGGAGCAGTATTTTTTTTTGACATTTTTCTATTTCATATGTACATATCTGAGCCAAAAATAAATATAGACATGGTAAGTTTTTTGAACCAAAATCTACTCTTAAATACCCCAGTGTTTCTGTTTTCATTAAAATACTTTTTAAGGACCTATAAATAATTTTTTTGAAAAAGTTTTCTTTATGCCAGCATAATTTATTGAGTTCAAATTTATTTTAGATTTTTAGCCTCACATAGTTGATATTTCTTTCATATTTTATAAAAAGAGTCCGGTAAAAATGTTAGTTTGTTACTGTGAATTGTATAGTTAGCACACATTGTTTCCAATGAGAAAATAATCGCAGCATCGGAAATAAGGAAATAATCAAACATATTTTCATAAATATCTTGAGTAATAATATCGAAATAAACAGGAGAAGCAAAGTTTATAAATTAACTGCAGTGGTCGATTCTCAACTTCTTGATGCCAGATAAAATAAATCAAGATAAAAGTAAACTTCAGATTGTTTTGGTTCAAGTAATGTGAAAGTTAATTAAGAGCAAGTGTGATTGAAGGAGAGTATGCCTTCAAAAACACTATTTCAAGTAATATATAGACAATTTTAAAAATTAAAAGAATTGTGTAATAGTTCAAACAAATATATTTCTTATATAATTATAAAATTATAGTAAGCAGAGATGTGACAAACTTTCTATTTTGAGAAAAAATGCTTTCATAAATTAGATTTGATTTCCTAAATTTATTCCTTTTTTTTTATCTAAACTCATTGTTTCGATTTGAATATTTATTTAATTTTGTGTTTCAAGCAAATAAGTTTTATCAACTGTTTTATAGATCTTCTGGAATATAAATTTATTCTTCTTTGTTCTCCAAATATATAGATAGTCATTATGACATCATATAAGTCTGTTCGATCTTATTTATGTATATTAAATGTTCGAAGAGAGTAAGTAAACATATTCATTGATTATAATTATATATATATATATATATATATATATATAGTAGGCAGTCGTTGTCTGCCTGCGGAGAGACTCGTTTCTATCTTCCTGATGACGAGGACATCGAAATATAGTGCTGAGTTTCTGTTTCATTTCTGAGTGTTCTTTGGGTCAATATAGTTGATATATATATATATATATATATATATATATATTAGTATAGGTTGGCAGCAAATCTTCTTGGAAGCATACTTTGTTGAAATTTACCGCAGCTTCGGTATTAACGACTTTTAAATTAAGCTGTACCAGTCTCCTGACAGTCTTACGAATATAAGGTGGTGATTCCCAAATGAGTTGTCCAAAGGACATTGAGACACTTTTTTGAAACACTTTAATAGATAGATGTCAACAATTCAACTACAATTGAAAACTAACATAACTTACAAGACCACTGTATACTAGCTTTCGACTTTCTCTAGTCATATTCAGGTAAATCTTAGGTAGGCAGGTACGTAGGTAGGGTCTTTAAACGTTTTTGAAAATTTAAAAATTTTAGAAAACAATGAAAGAATTTAAACAATTTTGAAATAAACTGAAGAATATAAATAAATATTAGCAGGTCCACACAAGTCCAAACTTGTTTGGACCTGCTAACTTTTGTTAAGCAAAATTTAAATTTTGAAAATTTTTAATTTTGAAAAACGTTTAAAGACCCTACCTACGTACCTGCCTACCTAAGACCTACCTGAATATGACTAGAGAAAGTCGAAAGCTAGTATACAATGGTCTTGTAAGTTATGTTAGTTTTCAATTGTATTTGAATTGTTGACATCTATTAAAGTGTTTCAAAAAAGTGTCTCAATGTCCTTTGGACAACTCATTTGGGAATTACCACCTTATATTCGTAAGACTGTCAGGAGACTGGAACAGCTTAGTTTAAAAGTCGTTAATACCGAAGCTGCGGTACATTTCAACAATATATATATATATATATATATTGATATAGTTTCTCGACCACTGATATTTCAAATTCACATAAGGGGTTATTGAGGATTTTTGTCATAAAACATACAACTCCTGATCATCAGCCGACGTTTCGCCAAAAGTTGTTTGGCATTTTCAAGGCTAAAAAACAATTTATTAAACGACATAAGTAAAGCAAGATAAATACATCATCGGACACCATCCAACAGAAAACAAACGAGACAAACAACAATTAAAGTACCCAGATGTCTTTGGGTACTGTTACTTTGGGTAAGTTTATTACTGTCTGTTGTGGTTTTTGCTGTTTTTGAAAATGTGGTTTTTTGGTGTTCTGAATAATTAATAATACGCAATTAGGTTTAAACGACCAATTTCTGTTTTTAAATAATAATAATAACAATAATAATAATAATAATAACACTAGGTATTTTATGATACTTTTGTGGTTCTCTGGGTACTTTAATTGTTGTTTGTGTCGTTTGTTTTCTGTTGGATGGTGTCCAATGATGTATTTATCTTGCTTTACTTATGTCGTTTAATAAATTGTTTTTTAGCCTTGAAAATGCCAAACAACTTTTGACGAAACGTCGGCTGATGATCAGGAGTTGTATGTTTTATGACTAAAATCCTCAATAACCCCTTATGTGAATTTAATATATATATATATATATATATAATATTTCACATAAACACGTGAAATAGCAATCAATGATTAAACCACAATATGAAAGGGGAAAACAACGGTTGAAAGATCTTAGCCTTGTTTTCCCATTTCATATTGTGGTTTGATCATTGATATATAATGTATACAAGTTCTATTATAACCAATACCTATTTTTAGTGTTGTACCTTTTCTGTTTAATTTTTTTCAATCTTGTCACATATGACTTCCATAAGTTCGGGAGATACATGAGTTCACAAAAATTTTTATTTCTGTAATTCAACATGTTTCGGCCATCATCGACCATTTTCAAGGATTTTATAAAAGGTTTTTCATAACATATATAAAATTATAAACAAATTGTAAAAGTAAACAATAATTGAATTAAACTACACAAAGTCAATATAACACATAATCAAAATAAGGGAGGTTATCGAAAGGTAACGTATTTGGGATGGTGAGGTTTCCCCAGAGTCCTGGGTACCTTCCATTCATCGTTTGCATCTGGGAAGATATTAAATTAGCATCTTTACCTCTCCCTGACTGCTTTGTCTTCTGACTGCCTTCATGCAGTTTTAAAAATTGTTGTAAATCGTACGCCTTAATACTGGGCTCTTAATACTGGGTTGTTTTTCTAGGATAAAAATGGCATCAAAAATTTATAATATGGTATGGTCATGCTCCTGTTCTATTCCATGGTATTGTCCGTGAACATTTCCTTTGTTAATTGTATACTCTGTGTTGATGCGACATGCTCTTTAGGTCCTCCGGATGCAAGATGCATGGTGAGTCGTCTCGAAAGCATTGCTGTGGTAGAACCAACGTATTTAAAGGTTAAGGGCTCGCAGTTCCTTAACTTGCAACTAAACTTGTATAAACGTTGGTTTGGATGGGTGCTTTCTTTTGTGGGTTATTCTTATTGACCATTCTTGATGTGGTAAAGTTAATATAGTAAATTCTAAGTTGCAATATGTCATTTGCATTGAGGCATGTTGTACTAGTCTTGATAATCTCTTTTAATATGCACTCATCAGTTTTATATGCTTCAGAAAACTGGCTTTTGTAATATAATATATGTTTTGCATCTATTTTTTCGGAATTATATTCAATATTGTTGCTATGGAGTTTGTTGAGGCAACTTTTGAAGATGGAGTCAAAGTGTCTGTTACTGTACCTGTTGTTGATGAGTACTTCTTTGAACCTTTCTGCTTATTGTCGAATAATTCCTAACTAGAGGACTTGCTCTTCGAATTAGTGTCTTTACCATGCCATCCTTGTACCTGTAGGAGGGATTCGCTCTGAGCATTTAAAAGTACTCCACTGTTGCTAGAATTTACGAACACTGATGTTTCAAACTTCTGATTTTCCTCATTACTCTTGATTTTGACGTTGAAAAAGTGCAAGCTATTATTGTTTTCCATATACTAAGATACGAAAATAAGATCCGAAACAAACAAACACAGTTCAGTTTACATAAAGTAACATAGAGAAATTAAAAGCACACACTTACAGTTTCTAATACACTCGGCAGACATCTTCCATAAAGTCATTTTGATCAGCATGACAGATAAGGGAGGTCTCACATTCCCTCAAACTGTTGCCATGTGATGTCAGCTGCCCCACTTGGAGATCCCCCAGTGCAGTCCTGATCAGTTCCGAAGTTAAAACTGGAAACTAAACAATATAGCCGCTGTCATCATGCCAGAAAGAGTAAAGGGCTCACACTCCCTTTGTAAATACGGGCGCTAGCAATCGACATTAGCCTCAATGTGTAGTTATGTCTCTTTTCTATTGTTTTTTGTTGGAAGGTTGGTTGTTCAAGTTCGGATAGATATTGCTGGTGTATAATGTGCTGGTATAGAGAAATATTCTGCTATGGATCCTGATTATTGCATATACATTAGTTATTTCTTTCAATATAGTTCGACTGCTCCTGCAGCATCGTCAGACAATCTCTTGTGGCCACTTCATACACACAACAGTCTATATATGACAACTGTTCATTACATTCAAAAGTAGAAGATTCTATTAAAAAAGGAAAATTAAAAAAATACTAAAGAATACAAACTGAAAACACTAAAAATAACCTTCTATATATTTAATCACGTTAGCAGAAGATAACGTGAATAATATAGTGCATAATTGCGCAAGTGGGCACCCTGACAAGTATTAACAGCCCGTATTGAATGTGAAGTTCATATTACCAGTTAATAAAAGCCAAAGTGTTTAAAAAGACAGTGGAATAAAGAGTATTTGGATGGGAAATGAAGTACGGTTAAACAATAATAATAACTACAAATAAGAAAAGGAAAAGATAAAATATAATGAAAAGATAAAAGAAGATATAAAAAAATGAAGTCGAATACTGGATTTGATGGTAAAATAAATTGAATGATGTATATGCTGAAGATTTGAACATAGCACCTGTGTTATGATTTATATTAGACTATTTCATTAATTAAATATTGTATAAGTATTCATTCTTCCAATTCTGTTAATTGTGGGCAGTGATACAATACTGTAATAAAATGTATTTTATCTCTCAAGTGTTAGTATAAATAAATTAGAAAATTAAAAACTATAGGATGTACTGAGTTAATTTCAACAGCTCCAATGCAACGTAACTGCTTAACAGCTTACCTGCGTGAATACTCATCTTCTCATTAATGTAAAGTAGTTTGCTCTGTTTAAAGAGAAAAGCTGTTCTCTTGAGAACAGACGAATGGAATATTCGATACGCTTGCATTGTCAGCCATGAATATCTAATTATTTCACCTAACTACAAAAGTTGTCAGATTTCAGTTAATTTCTTAGTAAATAAACTCTTTTAATGATATAAGCAAACAAAAATACCTTAACAAATTAAATAACTGGGATAAATAAATCAGCAGAAATTGCTTTAATCAATGTATAGTTAAATGATATTATATACTTTTTCTTTATTATAGATATTTTTAATCAGTTTTACAAGAGTTTTTATTGATCATGATTTAATAAAGCCATCGTTATATATAATTAATTTTATAAACGTTTACAATAAAGTAGGTGTTCTGAAGTTGTTATTCAAACAATTTTTATTGATATATATGTATATAGTTCAATGTACATAAAGAAACGTAGAGAAATTAAAAACACACACTTACAGTCTCTAATTTTTAGTTGAACCGTCTTCAGGAGAGATAAGAAAGGGAAACCAAGCGCACTGGTACAGAGACGGTTGGAGGTCTCCAAACATCTCTGTACCAGTGCGCTTGGTTTCCCTTTCTTATCTCTCCTGAAGACGGTTCAACCAAAAATTAGAGACTGTAAGTGTGTGTTTTTAACTTCTCTACGTTTCTTTATGTACATTGAACTGTATTTGTCTGTTTCGGATCGTATTTTCATCAAAAAAGTATATATATATATATATATAGGAAAATTGTGAATGCAGAATCTGCTATCAAATTCAATAATATATATATATATATATATATATATATATATATATATATATAAAGATTTCACATATACACGTGAAATAAGAATCAATAATCAAACCACAATAAGAAATGGGCAAACAAGACTAAGATCTTTCAACCGTAACCAGCGGTCTTCGTCAGAGTCAAAAAGCCGTCAGAGTCAAGATCAGTTGAAAGATCTTAGTCTTGTTTTTGTGAGAGAGAGAGAGAGAGAGAGAGAGAGAGAGAGAGAGAGAGAGAGAGTGAGAGAGAGAGAGAGAAAGAGAGAGAGAGAGAGAGTGAGAGAGAGAGAGAGAAAACCAGACAGAGCATATTTCAAACGTAAACTAAGTAGACACATACTACAGATAAGCATGCATACAGTCTTTAATTTTCGTTACAAGCGTTATCAGAGGAGATCCAGCACGCCAGTGAAGTAAAGGATGGCAGGAGATAGTACAAGCCCACGCAATCCCAATCAAGAAAGAAGTATATTTGGGAAATATATCTAAGGATAGAGCAAATATACAAAGGTATCAAGAAACAATGTATGACATGAAATGAAAACTATAAGCCTGCAAGTATTGACTATTTACACTATCTCTGAGAACTGCAAGCAAAATATGCATTAATCATGAAAACGACTGAAATTGTCCACCTTATATTATATATATATATATATATATATTTCGTTGAACAGCTGACCGTATTTCGCTGATGTCATTTTCTTCACTAGTTTTTCAAGGTTTCTGAATACCTTCTTCTTTCCTTCATCCAAACGTTTGGAGAATGTTAATTAAGTTATAACCGACATGTTTCGACTGGCTTCCAGTCATCTTCAGGGTGATTAATTAAACAAAGAGGAAAATTATTAGTCTTTGGAGTTGGTAATAAAACACATTATATAGTAGAAGTTTGAAGTAGCTGCTCTTCGGCCTGATTCACAAGAGCAACTGACTGAGGTGGGGTGGATGGTGGGGTGGGGGTACTGACAGTTAACGGTTTTTTCATCCAATCAGGCGCATATAGTTTAAGCACTCTCTCACTACTACCCGTTTGAATATTTATTGTAGGTTTATTCTGTTTAATTATTATTGCTTCTGCGATTTGCAGCCGATTGAAGTTGTTTTCTTTTCTAATTATTTTAGTTCCACTCACGAGTAGGTCTCTAGTTATTTTGGTATTATGCTTGTCCTCTGAATGTTTCTTGGGACCACCTATAGAAAGGTGCATGGTAAGTCTTCTCGACAGTGATGTAGTTGTCATCCCAATGTATGAATCGTTGCAGGGCTCACGGTCCCCGATTTGACAGGTGTATTCATACACGAGATTAGACTCCTTCAGTTGAGAATCTTTAACCTTATTGCTATTTCTCATCACTAGGCTGCTTATGGTGGGGCTCCGATAATAGGTTATTAAGGCGACCTTATCCTCGGGTGAGGTGCATTTTATATTCTTCTTAATTATATCCTTGAGTACGCGTTCGTCTATTTTGTGGTCTTCCGAATACTGATTTTCGTAATAAAGGTTATGTGTTATGCCTGTTATTTGGTTATCGGTTTGACTGATGTGTTTCGAATTGAGATATTGTTTTAAAATATTGTCAAAGAGAGAGTTGGAGTAGCCGTTGTTAATGAGGGATTGTTTTGTAAACTCGATGTCCTTCTGAAATAGTTTCCAATTTGCTGTTGTTTTATAGACTCTATGTATCAAGGCTTTTATTGTTGAGTTCTTGTATTGTTGTGGGCATTCACTGTTAGCATTAAGATAAGGTGCAGAGTTTGTGGACTTCTTGTGAATTGATGTAGTAAGTTTTCGGTTATGGTAATCTATCTTTACGTCGAGGAAGTTGAGTTTATTATTGACAGCAATCTCTGAGGTGAATTTGAGACCGGACTCGTCTTTAAAAATCTCTTTAAGCCTGTTGAGTTCATTCTGATCTTTTACTACAACGAAACAGTCATCAACGTATCGGCAGTAGATAGTGGGTCTTGTCCCGAGTTTATTCATAATCTGGTTCTCCATGTGACACATATAGAAGTTGGCAAAGGTTACCCCCAGTGGTGAGCCCATGGCAACACCGTCAGTCTGAAGATATAAACTTCCGTCCACATGGGTAAAAGGATTATGCGTCGTGCATGCATGTAGAAGCTTTTCAAGGATGGTTCGGCTGAGAGGTGGAGGTGGTAGTTGGTTGTTGTAGGCGTAATCACAGATTATTTTTATTGTTTCCTTGACCGGTACGTTGGTAAAGAGGGATTCTACATCTAACGATGCTAAAGTTCCATCAGGTTCCAGGATTTTAAGGATGTCTAGAAATTCATCGGTTGATTTAACTACATATTTTGCAGGCATATAGGGTGTTATTATTTTGTTTAATTCTTTAGCTGTATTGTAGACTGGGCTATTTATTTGTGAAATGATGGGTCTTAGTTTGTTTCCTGGCTTATGGATTTTTACGGTGCCGTAGATATATCCTGGGGAAAACTCTCCTACTATGGTTTGTAGTATTTTCTCATCCTTCTCCTTATTTACTGTTCTAATTAGTTTATTGATACTGGTTTTAAGTTCCTTAGTAGGGTTACGGGTTATTTTCTTGAATTTTGTAGTATCAGATAGAATATCGTCAAGTTTCTTCTTGTACTCCTTGCGATCCATAATTACGAAGCAGTTACTCTTATCAGCCCGTCTGACAATAATATCAGGGTGTTCTCGGAGCTCCTTTGCTGCCTCCCGCAGTTCCTTGTTCAGAAGGATGCTCGGTTTAAGTCCTCGTTGTTTAGTCGATTCGGATCGTAATTGGTCAGGAAGTGCTGGATCAATAGTGATTATATTTTGGGTTTGTAGATTTAATATATTGTTATATAGTGTTTCTAATTCTATTTTCTTCTTAATAGGGTCAAACTTTGGTTTATAGTGGCATTTTAGCCCAGGGATAGAAGCTTCTTCTGTTTATTCGAGAGTTCGTGGGATGATATGTTTAAGTAGTTTTCAGTCATAGTAGGGAGTAGTATATTGCCGTTGTACAGTTTATTCAATTTTTTCCTGATTCGTGTTAGTACGATGTCTTCTTCATGCTTTGTAATAACCTCAATACATTCAAGCACGTCCTCCATTAGTTGCGGGTCTTCAATGCATTCATTCAGTTCAGTTTTGATGTTCATAAATTTTGGTAAAAGTTCTTCATACTTGGCTTCATTCTTTCTGGCTTCATACTTTAAAAGGTTTCGTCTGTATTCCTGAGTGAAGTCCTTATTTCGGGCTGCTGGGTCATAAGTGCGTATGTTTGTAAAATTTGGAAGCAGTCCTTCTTTTAAGCATATTTCGTTGAACAGCTGACCGTATTTCGCTGATGTCATTTTCTTCACTAGTTTTTCAAGGTTTCTGAATACCTTCTTCTTTCCTTCATCCAAACGTTGGAGAATGTTAATTAAGTTATAACCGACATGTTTCGACTGGCTTCCAGTCATCTTCAGGGTGATTAATTAAACAAAGAGGAAAATTATTAGTCTTTGGAGTTGGTAATAAAACACATTATATAGTAGAAGTTTGAAGTAGCTGCTCTTCGGCCTGATTCACAAGAGCAACTGACTGAGGTGGGGTGGATGGTGGGGTGGGGGTACTGACAGTTAACGGTTTTTTCATCCAATCAGGCGCATATAGTTTAAGCACTCTCTCACTACTACCCGTTTGAATATTTATTGTAGGTTTATTCTGTTTAATTATTATTGCTTCTGCGATTTGCAGCCGATTGAAGTTGTTTTCTTTTCTAATTATTTTAGTTCCACTCACGAGTAGGTCTCTAGTTATTTTGGTATTATGCTTGTCCTCTGAATGTTTCTTGGGACCACCTATAGAAAGGTGCATGGTAAGTCTTCTCGACAGTGATGTAGTTGTCATCCCAATGTATGAATCGTTGCAGGGCTCACGGTCCCCGATTTGACAGGTGTATTCATACACGAGATTAGACTCCTTCAGTTGAGAATCTTTAACCTTATTGCTATTTCTCATCACTAGGCTGCTTATGGTGGGGCTCCGATAATAGGTTATTAAGGCGACCTTATCCTCGGGTGAGGTGCATTTTATATTCTTCTTAATTAAATATATTAGATTAACTTATTATTAATCTTAATTAACTTATCTTAATTAACTTATATTCTTCTAATATATATATATATATATATCTTAGAAATGATAAAATTAGTAGAAATATATTTATGTTAGTTTATATATATATATATATAAACTAACATATATATGTTTCTACTAATTTTATCATTTCTAAGATGAGAATAATATTTGATATTTATTATATGAGACAGATTATATATGATTATTCATTGTATGTGTAGGATTTTGACACCTTGTATAATTTATTAGCATTATGGTCTAGCTAACGAGATAAACAATTAAGTATTTCATCAAATTCTAGATAATATTAGTGAAAATTAAATTGGATCATTCATAGTGGAAGGACACCATACTTATCACACATAAATTAAATGATGAACCACTTGTGAAATAATAGAAATATCGGAATATATATTTAATTATCAGTTTACGTTCTCATAACATTATCTGGAATTAATAATTGGGTACGTTGTACATCACGTATGTTAGAGTTATAGCTATAAAATATCAGATGAAAGTTTGGTAAAAATGTAGTAAAATTCCAGTTAAGGTTTCAATAATACTATTTGTTGATGATATTCGGGAATATGATTTACATTAAGGCATATCCTTTTAGGATATGCATATTCTTATTATAAGGCATATCCTGTTAGGCTATAGTTATAAAAGTGTGGGTGTTAGTCTGAAGAATTCAGTATATTTTAGTAGAAGTTTCTATAATTTTGTTTAATGATGAGATTCAAACAAGTTTTGTAGCATTCTAGTGGAAGTTTTTTAAACATTTTGAATAAGTAAGTATCAAATTGGAACTGACTGAACAACTAATAAACTGCCAGTCCTCTTTTCCTAATCAATGATCCAAACTAAAATTATCATTAATTGTAAAAAGAAAATTACTTTATTACTATGTTATGAATAGATTGGAACATCTCTAAAAGAGTATGTATATATTTTAAATATACTGAAACCATCGTCACTTATTTCCCTGAAAAACGTGTTTAGAAATAAATTAGCAGCCGTTTTTTAGATAGTTTGCCATCTTTAGGCTCTAACATTCCTTATGTCATTAAAATGTAAGAGTGCAAATATCTTTTGATATGAACGTATATTAGTAATTTATTTAACAATAAAAGGTGCTAGCATTATTTTAGACAATACATTTACCCATGAAATGTTTAAATGTACACATATATGGTTGTCTTTAAAGATATAAATAAAAAAAAAAATCTCTGAAAAATAGCAAAGTAATAGTAGTTAGATAACAATTTAACGGCAATATACTAGTGGTGTTCGTGTATACTAAAAAGTATTAAAACAATATTTATTTTCCTAACATAAAAAAGCATCTAGTTAGTATTAAAAAAGTTATGTACGATGCATTAAATGCACGAAATGGTTTGGACTAGAAAAAGTCATTAGCTTGAAAGGTATACCCACATTTACTTGTAAACCTGCAGAATTGTATCTGTGATTAGTAGTAAAAGAAGAAATAATTTTAGCTAGAGTTATTAGTTAAACAATTAGTAAGGAAAAAAAACAGGCAGAAATTAATATTGAAATTGGGAACACTGATGAGAATTATGCACATTACGAGCGAATCAAGTGGTCTCTTCGTGATTGAAGTGAGCTCTTAGCATCCACTCGGTATTAATCTCTCCAATGACCCTTGGCGCCAATAGAAGGATAACTACTGTGACTATTATGCTGCACCAGATCTTTTTTGTACATAAAATTAAAATTCAATTTACACCGGCCTTCATACAAACAACTTATTAACTTAAATTGAGCTGTAAAAAAAGATACAACGAAAAAAACGAATATTAAAAAACTATTAGAATATTCTATGCCTTACTAATACATTTTTCAAAAATCAAGTGATATCAGTTGTTAACAAGTGATTTGTTTTATATATATATATATATATCAATGGACAAACCACAATAAGAAATGGGAAAACAAGACTAAGATCTCTCAACCGTAACAAGCAGTGTTCGTTTGGTTTTCCCATTTCATATTGTTGTTTGATCATTGATCGTTATTTCATGTGTTTATGTGAAATCCTTTATATATATAAAGATTTCACATAAACAGTTAGGTTTTTGACTCTGACGAAGACCGCTTGTTACGGTTGAAAGATCTTAATCTTGTTTTCCCATTTCATTTGTGGTTTGATCATTCATATATATATATAAAGATTTCACATAAACACGTGAAATAACAATCAATGATCAAACCACAATAAGAAACACAACTCCAGTTGGGTTTTTGACTCTGACGAAGACCGCAAGTTACGGTTGAAAGATCTTAGTCTTGTTTTCCCATTTCTTATTGTGGTTTAATCATATATATACAAAACTAAAGTTTATCGGGACTCGGTCAATTCTTCAAGTTCAACTCTCATGGCCAACGTTTCGGTATTTATTTAAAACCTTTTTCATAGGCTAAAGCACTGACTATAACCTGAAGAACTGACCGAGTCCCGATAAACTTTAGTTTTGTTTCTATTCCACGTTCAATACTTTTATCAATATATATATATATATATATATATATATATATACATCAATGATCAAACCACAATAAGAAAATGGGGTAACAGGACTAAGATCTTTCAACCGTAACAAGCGGTATTCGTCAGTGTCAAAAAAAAAATGTAGATATTTTTTGGACTCTGACGTGTTATTTCACGTGTTTATGTGAATCTTCATATATATATGTCTAAACCATAATAAGAATTGTTGTTACACAGCTGTGTAACCTTCTGTTAACCTGTTTGTCGTGTTCATAGACTGTTCATTTATTGTTTATTATTGTAATGTGATTTTAGATATTTAATGAATTTTGTTATGTGTAGTTTTAATTTTTTTGTTTTGCTGAAGATGGTGGATGTAACACCAAAACATGTCCAATAAGAATTAAAAAAAAAATGGTGATCTAATTTTTAAGTTTAACCCAGAAATGAAGAAAAGATTTAGAAATTTGGATATATATATATATCTTAGTCCCATTTCTTACTGTACTTTTACTATTATTTAACTTGTTCACAATGTAGTTTTGTTTTATATATAAACCAAGAATGAAGTTAAAATACATACACAAACAAAACAGAACACTGATAGAAAGAACTAGAGCAAGTCTGTTATATATGTGACAGTAATAGACATCTTGACGTCATAGTAGTAATGATCAATCCGACCATCCTGCCAAGATTGAAAAGCATAAAATCTGTTAAATTGAACGGTTGCTTTCAAGTTAGGGGAGAATTGCAAGGGACAGAAGGGATGAGAAGAAAAATAAACCAAGAATATCCTTAATCCCGTCTCTTCCCTGTAATTTTTTCCCTCCTCGGATAGCATCAGCATTGATTGGTCCAGCTGATTTACTAACCTTTCATTTTCTCTGGAGGCGTAATGATCATGCTCTTTTTAATGACAACACGAGTCGATATATAGGTTTTAGAGACTTACAGTCATTAAAGCCTTGGTTTTTATTCTTTTCTTATTTGTTATAAAGATTTTTTTCAAATAAAACAATCTAGGGTGAATGAAAAACGCCGTCAATTTAACAATGGTGGAAGTGAAAACTTATAGACTACTAGTAGTGTCTAATTTTTCGATCATCTGTCAACAGAAGGGCGAACAAACTCATCTTTGAAGCAATAGTTGAAGAAAAATAATATTGTCTGTAAGCAACAGACATTCTTGCTTAAATATGTAAATGAAAAATTATAATTAAAATAAGGTAAAATATGAAGAAGAAGGGGATAAGAGCTAAACATAAATAAATCTAAAGGGTATAATTTAGTTTGAACGCATATTAGTAATTTCTTCAACAATCAAAGTTGTTAGCATTATTTTAGATAATACATTTACCCATGAAATGTTAGAAGTAAAAAAGGAAAATAAATAAAATAAAATAAAAAAGGAAAGTAAACAGCATAATGATATTAATAAAACAAGAAAAAACATTTTAAATGAAATAAAATTAGAAACCTGTTTCAAATATTAAATAATAGAAATAAAAACTATAAAATATGACTGGGAAAGAAAGAAATATGATTCATCATTTAACAATTTAGAACTGGAATATTTCGCGCTTTGAGGAAGTAAATATATGAATCTCTGAGAGCTTAGAGTGTGCCATTTTGTCTGTTAGGGGGAACTTGCGTAGAATCTGCAACTTTTAGCATTTCTTGAATGGGAGGGTGAGACTGATTGTCAAGTTACTGTGCTATACAGAGGCAGGTGCTTCGAGACACTCAACAAAACTATAAAAGAACTTTTACTGTTGGACCCAGCAAAAGTGCTGAGCTTCTTGTAGGCGTTGAAGCTAAATGTGGTACTATAGTACAGAAGAGGGTAAAGTACAATAGTTCTCAGCACGCAGTACTATAATCCCTTTCAATAAAATAAATGAATAAAATAATACATTCCAATATGCTTGCATGAAAATTTCCTAATTTTCCAAAAAAAATTACGTCTAATGAAGGAAGGTTTTGCTTCTTTAATTTGATTTGATACTGATTAAAAATAAAGTAGCCATTAGTGGGAGTCAATGAAAGTTAAACTGACAAAGCCACTTGCTATAATCTATATGTTTGAAGAACTATTTTCGGACAAGAAAAAAATGTATGAGGCACAATCAGGAGTGGTTTTTAAAATTTACTACATACATTTTCTGATCAACCTTGAAATTTTGAAAGAAATATATTTAAGGAAGTCTTATCAAAACTGTTTTTCATGTTCTGATCTTGATTTTTTTAGAACACGTACAAAAATAATCTATGCATTTCTTTTTTAAATATCAAGATCGTTGCTTATAAAAGTATAAACAACCTAAAAAGACGTCTTTCTATAGTGTTCATGATGGTTTTAGTGTTTATCTGATGTTGATTTTGTTCAGCAGAACGATAGTTAGATGCAGCTAAAAAAAAGAAAATTAGTGGTTTTTGAAGAGAAAATAATTTGGTGGAGCAAGATGGGGATTACTTGAAAGCATTACTCGAAGATTTCTAAATAATAAACACTCTTAAGGGAAGGCCACTTGTGATCCTAACCGCAACCTGATTGAACTTTATTGCAGCTGAAGGTTTGTAGTAATCAAAGATTGAACAGGTTGAGCAAGCTGTCATAACCTTCTGCTTGTATTGGCTCTTGGAGATAAGTGGTTTGGGACATCGTACAATTGAAAGAAACTCTTTCACTTTATCTTGCTACTTCTTAGAAACCAATAATGCGGAACGCTTCAACTGAAATCCTTTGTTGCCTTTTACCAACCGTTCGAACATGTCATCAGAGCCAATTGCAGACTTATTCGATCGATTTGGCTATCTTCTTGTCCACGCAAGGGGTAAAAAAGAAGACTTTAAATTCTACAAGCTAGTATCTTATATGTATGTAACCGTTAATTTGAAATTGGCTCGCTTTATATTTGCCTCTTCTCTTGTGCTATTATCCAAATGTCAATTTCCAGAGATACCTAAATCCTATGGGACCTACTCAATAAACAAAGTTAGACAGGCATGAAATTGATTCTTTACAGTGCAGCCTAGCTTACTGTTTTCACCTTTGTAATATTATCATGACCACTAACGATTGCATGTACTTTTATAATTGATTATTAATTATTCATTTTAAATTAATCCTATACTTATTAACATTTGATAACACTCTTATTTTTAAGTAGATTAAGTGTGGATCATCTATAATTATCTGTAAAATTTGATTTATATTCACTTAGATGTCATTTTTTGTTATTATTTAATGCATCTTGGTTTTGCTGGTCAACTGGACAGATTTTTTTTTCTGAAAAGAACATATTTTCTCCTAAAATATAACAGCATTCTCAGAAAACATTTAATGCACTACCATTTTAAAATACACAAGACTTAATTTTATACTGAAGTGTTAAAGACTACATCAACGCTAAAATGATAAAACCCATATTTATAAATATGGGTATATTTAATATTATAAATAATTGAAATTTATGATATTGTGTAATCAATATCAAAATGATAGAGAGGAAAATAAATTGAACAATATGATGGACATCCTAATCTTTAATTCACTTTTTGATAATTCATTACATTTTATGGTATTACCAGTTTATCTCAGAGCAGCAGAGCAAGCAAAAAAATTTACTAATTATGTGTTCCTATTACTCTTACAACTATTTCTGATTTGGTATGCTTTCGTGCTCAATTTTGTGATTGGTAATTTTATTTGCAAGTCACAATATTGAAATTGATGCAAATGTTACTTGTTTCTTCTTGTTAATAAATTTGAGTCTCATAAATACCATTCATTCCAATCATTCAGAAACTGTCTAAACTACCTAAATTGCATTGATTATCAAAATTTTGAAAAATATTATCAGTATTAAAACAAATCATTTCATTTAACTGTTTGTTCATTATTTCTGATAGTAGGTTTACTTAGCATAAATTTGACTGAAAACTATTCCTGATTTCTTTTCAAATTTTCTTCTTTAGATATTTATTTTTATTTTCTAGGCATTTCATTTTTATATTTATTCTTTTATGTATCAGTTGTGTATAATGCACCATTTATTTCACGAATGATCTGCATGAGGTAACAATGCAATAGTCCATATACATTAAAGTAAATGATATTTATTAAATGTTGATATTCACCATGACTTGAAAATGGAATCCATAGATAGTTACATCACTCAGCTTACTACCAATGAAGACAACAAACTATCTACTCATCCAAACCTCCTGGTACAAACTCTAAATCCTGCCACCAACCTTCCTCAACCTCACTGAACAATTACTTCATCCACTGACTATCTGACTACTTTTCCAACTGATGACTAAAAACTTTGAAAACCATGACCTCAACAAGACCACATGACTGCGAATACGACATCTTTACTGCACAGACGAACTTATATCTGACATGAATTACTGACATTCCAAGTTATAGTAGCACAGTAAGCAAGCAGTAGAAGGCCTCTGGTCTGGAACTGCTAGTTACGACGTGCACTATTGTGCGCGGATATATTCGTTGGTCGTTGGTCGTTGGTAAATGATCAAACCACAATAAGAAATGGGAAAACAAGACTAAGATCTTTCAACCGTAACAAGCGGTCTTCGTCAGAGTCAAGAACCCAATTTAAAGTAAAATACATGTAAGGTGAATGAGTGCACATAAGGTTGGAAAAAATCATCCAATCAATTCACTTGACTGTATACTATTCCATATTTTAATACAAAAAAGATATTTGTCTTCCATTAAAATTCTCTCTATTACCATCATAATAATTTTCAAAGACATAATGCCCGTTTTATTTAAAACTAGACTACCCGTGACCCTTTGTGCCACTCAGAAATTATATCAATAGGTATTGAAATGGATTCACTGAACATGATTGACAGGTATAATTTTAATTGTTGCTTCTTGTTATTAAGACACGGAAACAGATTCTTATATGACCCAAGCTTTTGATCTAGTATTCTTAACATGATTCAAGATATATACACAGTAAGTATATTTAGCAAAATAAAAATCAATTAAAAGTTAAAAGAAAATCATGTACTTTATCATATCAATAAATAAAACATCAATTCAAGTTATATGGAAAATGAAATATATTTAAAACAAACAAAATTTGTAAATTGAAAAATTTAATTTATTTACCTAACATTAAATAAGATTAATGAAAAGAATGTGTCTCTATAATACTACATTGGAACATTTGTATTTTATCTGACAGTTGTGTTCAAGTTTTTTTCTAAAAGTATTCGTTTTTAACCAATTTCGGCAATTTCGGAAACATAAGTGATAATTTTCTTTTATTTAACATTATTTAGGTAATAAATGATATATAGTGATTGGAAGGCTTGCTAAATTAAAATTATTAGAAAATTTTTATTAATTTATGGGCATTTGTCTATGAGAGAATATAATCATATTATAAATATATTTCAGGTCTCTATCTCTATGGAAAATCGGTGAACAAACAAACAAACAAACTCACAAACTTTATATATAGAGATTATATTTTCATAACCACAATGAAAAATTTGATGATAGGCTATAAGCTACAGTTATGAATTTGAAATTAAAAATGAAGCATCCGTCTTAATCAGTATCAGTTCTTGTTTCTTCTTGACCTCAATTCATCTATCACTGACTTCAAAAGTCAAATAAACCTAATATATTTGCTTTGATTGCCAGTTACTGAGGGATAATTTTGAAATAAAATTGAAACAATAGAATATTTTGACTATAGAAATGAATTTTAAAAATGTAATTAAATTGGCTTTTCTTAAGGGTTAAGGGAAAACAATTAGAAACCAGTAATTATGCGGAGAGTAGAATGATGAATTCATCGTGCAAATACAAAGGTTCTTATTCATTTATTTTGAATATTTCCAGTTGCTTGGCATCGTCAAAGAATGTACAAGCCTTTTAATAACTCAACACAAAAAAACTCCCTGTACTAATTGCTAAATTTGTGAACGAAGAAAATACGAGTTGAGTAATTCCAACTTCCTCTCATTACATCACCGTCTGCAAAGAGAAGTTATAATTGGAAAACAGTCAATAACGTTTATATAAAATGTTCCATTAATTCAATAAGTATTATGCAATAATTAATAATTTATAAATGATTTACTCATTTCAGTAATGGGCGAAGCATTATATCTGTGGTTAATTCTGCAGTGGTTGTTTCTATTTTGCCTTACTCAGGTGTGCCTAGAGTAGGTATCATTAGGTTGCAGTGGTAGTTCCACAAGGGAACACACGTAGGCCGAGCATTGGCCCTTTGTGATACCACACAATGAAGATTGATTCTACAGTGGGGGTCCTAAATTTTGCCTAACTCAAATGTATTTAGAGTAGGGATCTTTAACGAGTACCTGACATCGTACAGGCTCGGGACAGACGGTTTAACGTCCTTCTCCGAGGGACGATCCGCTCAGATTTATTCACCTCCCGCGTGAATAAATTGAGGGCCAGGTGAGGATCGAACCCCGGTCCTATCAGTTCAGAGGCGATCACGTAACCACTGAGCTAGCCTGGCCCCTTGAGTAGGTATCATTAATGAGTACATGACATCATTCTGGCTCGGCACTCACGGCTTTATGCTATCCCTGGGGAATGAAGAACTGAAATTATTTTACCTTCCAGGTGAAGAAATCGACATTATAATTGGAATCGAGCCAATGATCTACCAGTCCAGAGGGTAGCACGCATGCCACTGGGCTACCATAGTCTCAACAAAAAATTAACACTTTATTTTTTTATATTTTACTGTTTTCTTACTTTATATTAAAGCTCACAGTGTAAATTTATATTATTAATATGGCGCTCTAACGACTTTAAGATCATCTTACGAGGTGTGACGGTTTGCCATATGAATAATCTAAATCATACTAACCTACTCGTACGTCGTATGTATTTAGCACACTATAAAGCAGGCATTCTGTGTTTGTATTCTCTGCTTTTGGTGTCTTTATTTTGCAGAATATAGAAAACTTCATCTGTAATACGAGTATCGTATTACTGAATCGTATGATTTCTGAATCTATCTCAGTGTCTGTGCATTCAGAGTTTTGAAATAACGAGTTTTGCCAATAGTTAGGGGTCATTTATTGATAATATAGAAAAGTGACACAAAATCATGTCCTTCAAAGGAGAAGGAAATTTCTTTGCCAAATATCTACAATCAAATAGTTATTTTTTTAAAAATATTTTCCTTTTATATTATTCAATCTATGCGTAAAATATAGAAAAATGAAGCTAATGCATTTATTTTTTGTTTTCTCTCCATATGAAATATGGTATTCATCTCATTTAAACAAATATTTAAAAATTTTAATTTATGGGCTTTTGTCAAGCTAGACAAACTTTTTACCACAAGGACGAAGAAAGGAAAAAGATGACAGAAATAGGAGTTGGTATCACTCATGGTATTCATCGATAACAAGATTTTACATAAACACGTGAAGTAACAACCAATGATCAAACCACACTATGGTTTTTTTTTGGTTTCTATGTTTGGGTTTTTCACTCTGGCGAAGACCGCTTGTTACGGTTGAAAGATCTTTTTTCCCATTTCGTATTGTGGTTTGATCATGAAATGTAGAGAAATAAAAGTTCAATTTCGGTTCGTATCCTATCTGTAGAAACATATTTTATAAAGAAAGTAAATTCATATCTATAATATGTGAGTATAACACTGTCATATTATATACAGTTATATGGATTTCATATATACTGTCTGTATAAAATATAGATTTATGAAAGTAGTACATTTGTTTTTCATTTACACGCTGAAACTTAAGTATACAAAAATGAATGTACTCTTTTGATAAAAATTATGAAATAAATTATACAAAGGTTGTATAGTCCAATGAAATAAGGTTTGCCAATCATTACGCTTTATTTGAACCAGTATATAGCTCAAAAATGTAAGACTTTTTAGTCACCAAATTTCATATTTTCGTTTTTGCTATCTCTGAGAAAGTACAGCCAGTTTGACACTGAAATTTCGCTTTATCCATCATATCATACCATCATTTATATGAACAAACATAGATTTTTTTTGCTAAAATTCTGTTCATTCAATTTTGATTAAAATCCTAGTGATTTTGGTTTCATAGTATACATTAAATATATATAAAATGCAATGCGCACAAGAATTACCCGTCAATATCAAAAGTCCAACAAATTATTCTTTAAGTGGAATGTAGTTTACGTTGGTGTAGACTTCAGTCAAAAGACACTGTAGTAAACATATTACTATTAAAGTAGATTCCAATTGAATAATTTTAGGGAAAGGGATATAAAAGAAATACATTTTTTGAATATATTTCTATAACCATGAATTCTCTTTGCAACGTTTATATTGTATCATAGTATGGCATACTATGTAGTTCTTTGAAAATTAACAGCGGTACATTGATACAAATACCATTAAACTAACAAACCACTACGGTTTATGATTAAATTAATAAATTTCGTGTAACGTGCCCTACATAATTTTCTTACTATATATTTTGTATGTCTTGTAAATAATATAAATTTGAGAGAACGAAAATTTGAAATAATATTATTAAGTCAATATTACTACGTTTAATGTTTATATCGTATTATATATCAGCCTCATTTACTCAATACTATGGTTAAAAATATATTTGCATACATGTTACAGACTTCACTGTTTAGCTACGAAAATATGTTTGCTTTTACTATTTGCAAACTCGTACAATCTAAATTAAACCTAATGTCCCTGTTTAGTTTTCATTAATGAACTGCAGTCATTCGAATAAAACACATGTTGAAAATGTTTACTAATTATTCTAAATAAACTTCTCATTTACGTTTTCATCACAATTGCCTGAATGTATCAGTCAGGGTTCAATGAATCAATTATCTACTTAATTAATTTTACTCATTTCTTGTAATTTCTTGTAATTCGATAACTTATAGTAAATATTTTTGGGGACCATTTCAGATTTTTGACATTACTATTTCAGTATAGTGAGCTATTCTCTATATTATTTTCTTCTAATTAGTTAAATAGACTCAGGTGTGTTAAAAAACATTTGTTATCCGATTCCTAATTCACTTGCTATTTTTTTTTATCATCGTTATTTACAAAAATACAACTACGTATATTATGCGTAACAGGCATATGTGGTAATAGATTACACAATAACTTCGATGCACATGAGCAAAGAATGAAACCCACTGGTTCAACTTCTCACTTTGTTTTTTTTTTAAAGTATATTATTGTAATAGTAGATCCCTGGGCCATTTTCTCTTGAGTCGTCTTGGTGGGTTCTGGAAGGTGAGGAGGAAGCAAGGATTCGTACAAATGGATTTGGGTGAGAGGAAAGGTTATTGTGAAATGACTTATAATGATCAGCGGCAAGGTTTTGGATTAATGGAATTTTCAGGTCTTTATGAAGTTTTTGACGTAACACGGAGCATTTGTGATAGTGCAGAGGATTTTAGATTGCAATGATTGTATTCTATGAATATTGGATGGTTTTGCACAACCCCATAGTTCGAGTCCGTAAGTCCAGGTCGGTCGCAGTAATGTTTTGTATAGTAGTACTTTGTTATGTAGCGTTAATTTCGAGTGTTTCCCTAGAAGTCTGTACAGTAGTAAGAATCGTCGTTTTAAGTCAAGTCTTTTTAGTCGGGTATGAGGATTTCAAGTTAGTCTTTTGTCAATGAATAGCCCTAAGTACCTGACCACATCTCTCGTTGGAAGGAGAGCTCTATACATAGTGACATTGAGACATAGTGTTTTATTTAACGTAAAAGTAGCGTGAAAACTTTTATTTATATTAATATTTAAATGCCACTTTTGCAGCCAGGCTTCAATGTTATTTAGGTGTTCTTGGAGGATATTTGTGGAAATAGTGGGGTCAGGGTTTCGGGATAGGATAGTTGTGCTATTTTTTTTTAAAAAAAAATTGTCTTTATTCGTTATAAGATTATGTAACCTGACTCCAAAGAGAGTTGAATGATGAAATAAAAGTTTTAAAAAAATTCTGAAAACCTTTATTACATGAATAATGCATCACAAGAATGTATTTGTAAGAAAATCTTACATAAAGAAACAATTTTTGCTTTCTTTTTGGAGAATAGATAAGCTATTTATAAACTAGTAGTTCACTTAGCATAATTTCTTAATCAGCATACTGAAGTATGCAGAAATTTGAATTACAAATAGTTAAATAAGTCTTTATTTCGATTTAGAAAAATTGTTTAATCTGTATTCAAAAAGCTCTAAGAACAATCAAGCAATCTATTTGTTCTGCCACTATTAAATAATGTATTTTACTAACGCATAAATACCACTCAAAAAACAATGGATTAATTCAGCTGAGCTCTTTTTTATCATTGTATCTGTATGGTTGTAATTTTTTTTATGAAAAATAAAAAAACGTGCTGTCGTAGCGAAATGTTCTGAAATAAGATTGCATTTCACTTACAATTGAATCACTTCTAAGTTGTCGCTTTTACCTGAATTACACTAGTTCTTAATCAAACCAATATATTAAAGTGCCTCTTTTAAGATCAACAAAATATACTTTACAGAACGATGTTATAGGATAGCTAAGAAAATTATATATAGTTAAAGTAACCTTTCTATCATCAACAGGGAGCTCTTAGAGACCCAATATATTTGATTAAATAATTATAAATTAATAAAAGGTTGGTATAATTACTTTACCTTATTTGTTTGTTGTTGTTTGAACATGTACAAAAATAATAAATTACACTATCTTTTTTTGTTTCTTGTACAAGGCTGAGAGACTGATAAGTCAGTTCCCTGATGCTTACCCTATATTCGGAATACTGTATTCTATTTCTTCTACAATTCTGAGAGACTGATAAGTCAGTTCCCTGATGCTTACCCTATATTCGGAATACTGTATTCTATTTCTTCTACAAGGCTGAGAGACTGATAAGTCAGTTCCCTGATGCTTACCCTATATTCGGAATACTGTATTCTATTTCTTATACAAGGCTGAGAGACTGATAAGTCAGTTCCCTGATGCTTACCCTATATTCTGAATACTGTATTCTATTTCTTCTACAAGGCTGAGAGACTGATAAGTCAGTTCCCTGATGCTTACCCTATATTCGGAATAGTGTATTCTATTTCTTCTACTAGGCTGAGAGACTGATAAGTCAGTTCCCTGATGCTTACCCTATATTCGGAATACTGTATTCTATTTCTTCTACAAGGCTGAGAGACTGATAAGTCAGTTCCCTGATGCTTACCCTATATTCGGAATACTGTATTCTATTTCTTCTACAAGGCTGAGAGACTGATAAGTCAGTTCCCTGATGCTTACCCTATATTCGGAATACTGTATTCTATTTCTTCTACTAGGCTGAGAGACTGATAAGTCAGTTCCCTGATGCTTACCCTATATTCTGAATACTGTATTCTATTTCTTCTACAAGGCTGAGAGACTGATAAGTCAGTTCCTTGATGCTTACCCTATATTCTGAATACTGTATTCTATTTCTTCTACAATTCTGAGAGACTGATAAGTCAGTTCCCTGATGCTTACCCTATATTCGGAATACTGTATTCTATTTCTTCTACAAGGCTGAGAGACTGATAAGTCAGTTCCCTGATGCTTACCCTATATTCGGAATACTGTATTCTATTTCTTCTACAAGGCTGAGAGACTGATAAGTCAGTTCCCTGATGCTTACCCTATATTCTGAATACTGTATTCTATTTCTTCTACAAGGCTGAGAGACTGATAAGTCAGTTCCCTGATGCTTACCCTATATTCGGAATACTGTATTCTATTTCTTCTACTAGGCTGAGAGACTGATAAGTCAGTTCCCTGATGCTTACCCTATATTCTGAATACTGTATTCTATTTCTTCTACTAGGCTGAGAGACTGATAAGTCAGTTCCCTGATGCTTACCCTATATTCGGAATACTGTATTCTATTTCTTCTACAAGGCTGAGAGACTGATAAGTCAGTTCCCTGATGCTTACCCTATATTCGGAATACTGTATTCTATTCGAGGGAAGATTACATCTTCCATTGATTTTACATAGGGAGTCCTAAATTTGGCCTAACTGAACTGTTAGTTTCTTATCTAATATGGTACTTTTGAGAAGAAAACCACATAAAGAAACTAGAGTAATGCACTCAAACAAAGAAAATAATCTTCTTATTAAGCAAAATAAAGAAATAAAATTCAATTTGAGTTCTTTGCAAATAATTAAATTTGATAAAGTAGTTTGTCCAAATATGTTTTGTGTGTGTTATGATTGTATTTTTTTTACTGGTATAATTTCTCTCATTTATCCCTTTTTAGTGACTTTTAAGTAGCTATAGTAAGCCTAATGTATAACCTGAAATATTGGAGCCTTCCGAGACTGTGTAGGTTAATAATTTACTAAATTTTTACTCTCAGAAAGAGTGAATAATTACTGAGAACTTTAATTAAATGTATTAATAACTAAGTTAATTACAACAATAACGAAATTGGTGTAATTATAGGTCAACTGATTTATGTTTTAACTGCATTTCATTTGAACGATTTTTTGTAATTTTTAATTTGTATGAAGGATTGGCATTTATTAATGAACTATAAATTTATAATTCACACAAGGGGTTCTTGAGGATTTTGGTCATAAAACATACAACGCCTTATTATAAGCCGACGTTTCGCCAAAAGTTATTTGACATTTTAAAGGCTAAAAAACAATTTATTAACGACATAAGTAAAGCAAGATAAATTCATCACCGGACACCACTCAACAGAAAACAAACAACACAAACAAAAATTTTGTAACAAGAGAACAACAAAGGATCATAAAATACCTAGTGTTAATAAATAAATAAATAAGTGTTATTGTTAATAAATTGTTTTTTAGCCTTGAAAATGCCAAACAACTTTTGTCGAAACGTCGGCTTATAATCAGGAGTTGTATGTTTTATGACCAAAATCCTCAAGAACCCCTTGTGTGAATTTGAAATATCAGCAGTCGAGAAGCTATATATTATATATTATATTGTATATAATATATTATATATATTATAAATTTATATAATATAGAAAACTTATGCTATTTTATTTGGGATTAATTGGACTCTACAAGATAACAGGTCTTTTGTGATAAGAAGTCGGCTGAAATCTTGCCGTTTGCTTATTTAAGTTTAAACCAGATAATAACCAATATCGTTTCAAGTAGAAGATTGGGACTGTAGGGCATTACTCTTACAGAGTAAGATAAGCTGACCTCTGAATAGTGAGTGAAAGCAAATATAAAGTATTCAAAATAGTAGTACTTTATGAATCAACATTTAAATATCAGCTTTCAATTGAAATCACGGCTTATTTCAGTTGTGAAAGTTGGTTATTTAATATTAAATTCTGTTAAATTTTGTTTGTTTATAATGTTATTACTATTTACTCTCAGTAGTTCTTTCAGTTATCTTTGTTTAATGCCTTTAAGTAGCTATAGTTAGTCTAATCTATAACCTGAAATATTGGAACCTTCCAAGACTGTGTAACCTGTCAGGCATATTCAATGTAATTAATCCTCTATTGAGGTCCAGAACCATATTGTGATATAGGACAACACACTATACCAGAACTCCTTAGGAAATAGGATAGAGAAAACAGGATCAATACTGGAATTCTCTTTAAGTACACAGACAATCAAAGGTACTTCTCAATAAGCTTGAGAATAGGCAAGTCGTGTATTGTATGGAAAGGAGCAGGAAGGACCTTCTGAAAAGCAGGAGGAAAAGACCTTCTGAAATCGAAGGATTTCAACCGGTTTTCTAAAGTGTCACAGCAAACTTAATGACCATCTGAGAAGAAAGGGCATTATCAATGATGGCTTTTGCAGGTTCTGCAAAGGGGTGGAAGAAAGTCTATTGCATCTGCTGGCTGATTGCCAAGCCACTGTGCTACACAGAAGCAAGTGCTTCGAGACACTCAACAAAATCATAGAAGAGTTTTTACCGTTGGACTCAGCAAAAATGCCTAGTGCCAACTTCTTGGAGGTGTTGAAGCTATCTGTGGTACTATAGTACAGAAGAGGGGAAAGTACAATAGTTCTTAGGACGCAGTACAACAATCACCCTCAACAAATAAATAAATAAAAATCTTCTATTGAAGCAATATAGTTAGTAATTTGAAATGCTACAGTATTTATTGTTAGTTTTTTATTTAGTTACTAATGTGTAATATCCCTAAAAATGGTCAAAGTTGGCTAAAACTTTAGAAATACAATTTAGAATATATGTTAGTAATAGCGTTTGCAACATTAGATTAGAATATTGAAACTAAGTGCTAAATCGTTTGGTGTATTGCTATTCATAGTACATGACAGGTGGAAAAATAACTTAAGAAGAATACAAAATTAACTAGAATAAAAATAGACATATTATTCAATGATATATATGTAAATACAAATCGCAGAATAGAAAAAAAATATGTCATATAGCGCAAAGTTTTTAAAGAGTTTTTGATGTTTATAATAACCAACTTTGAAGTTCGTTATTTAATTCTTTTAATAAGTTATGAAACTATTTCTGTAGCTATTTAAAAACTGTTGTATACAGAATAGGAACAAACATTATGCTTAACGTTCAAAAATAACTTCCTTTGAACTGAGAGACTCTGACTTTAATAGTGTTTTGCTTCCGTTTAGCTGTCATTTTCCAAAGGATCAAACAATCACAGGTCTTTTTAATCTCCTGAACTGTGTTTAATGCCATGTTTTATTTCTCTTTGATATTCAAATTAACTTTTAGCTATTCAATTAAAGGAATTAATTATATACTAAATTGGTTAATTTTCATTTAAAATAATAATATGTCATATAAATGAAATGTAAAATGGATATAGGATATTTTCAAGAATATTGTAAAGTAATCATTGGTACTCTGAAGAAGTTAATATAGCTTTTTCTATTTACGTAATCGTACATCATGATATTCCATATGCTAGAGCTCGAAGTAATAGTTTTTGTTTTCCTAACCAGATTATAGATATTATTTTATTTTCCAGTATTCGTGTACTCCTATATCATGGCATTACATATGCTCAAATACACAGACATGGTATACTATTAAGTAAAATATTGTTAAAAGTGACTTCATTCTAATGCTTGAGGGTTAAGCCTAAGAACAGATCTACCTCACAGGAAACTAAAAGTAAAATTTATTTTAATAAAACGATTGTGGTAAATTTTATCATATAATTAAAATATAATTGGATGTTACTAATTATTAGAATAAAATAAATAGTTATGATAAAAAATAGTACTAAATATAATGGAATAACATATATTATATCATTCATTCTGAAATCAGATAATGTGGAAATGAATATTTTAAAATTAAAAAAAAAAAGAACTAACAAAGAACTTTTGACAACCATCAACATCGAAACTTAACTTATTCTACCAAATTGTCAAAAATTTCAGTTTTGTATACATAAGCAAAAACATTTTTAGTGGAAATTTAAAAACAAATGGCAGATCTTTTCAATTTTTACGGTATTCTTATATAGGGGAACAAATAGAATTCTAACGTGGTAAATGTATAATACAAATGGAAGAGTATACTGGGGATTTTTAAGATTGATTACATTCAATTGGAGGTTGGTAGGTCATCAACAAACAATTTATTACATTGACTAGCACTAAAGTCCGGTTTTATTTTATAATGTGAAACTATTAAGTCACTATGAAAAATTAAACGTAAGAAGAAGTAATTCAGAAAAATTATTTAACTAAAGTCATTTATATTTGTAATAACCTTGCTAAAAAACACAAAATGCCATAAAAACGATATAATTAAACATTGTTTATTTCCCTTGTCATTATGGTAAGCAGAATATTCCTCCAATTGGATTCCTTCAATTCTTTCATATATTCTTTGAACTATATGAAAGAAATCTGTCGAACACTCAACTTCACTGCATTATTATTATTATTATTATTATTATTATTATTATTATTATTATTATTATTATTATTTGAGGGTGTCTATAGCACTGCTTCTTAAAAAAAAACTATTGTACTACACCTCTTCTGTACTAAAGTATCCCAGCAGTTAGCTTCAACGCCTCTAAGAAGCGTTGAACGGTCCCGAAGCACCTACCTCTGTGCAGCAAAGTTGTCTTAGTCAGTCAGGTGAAACGAAGGTGGTCAGGCAAAGCCCCTGACAGAAGAATCTTAGTAATTTTTCAGATTCTCTTACTGTGGTTTAGACGTTGATTTTTTTTTTCACTTAAAGTCTTGTTATAATAAAATCTTTAAGCGTAGTATAAACAACTCTACAGAGTGATAAAAAAAAATTCAAATAAAAAAAACCAGTGAACTGGGAGTTTTTTTAAGTTTATATTTCAACATATTCTTGTCAACAGAATGGATGTTATTACAATGGGAGTTTTTGTTCTCAGTTATTGGCCTGATGACCTTTAGTATTAACTAGGATCAAAAAGTTAGACTCAGTTTACTGACCCAACAGAAACAGCAGATGAGAATCTAGCAGTAGTGGGCCTCTGGTCCGGAACTGCTATTTACGACATGCGCTGTTGTGCATGGTAATATTCGTTGGTCGTTGGTTGGTTGGTGTAGACTCAGTTATTCTTTGGCATCCGTTTTTGTTGTGAGTTAACTTCATTTTCGGATTATTCTTTTCTGAATTCCATTAACTACCTAAAAATCTACAGAAAGCCTTTTATCTAATCTGAATTATATACGTTTATATTGGGTAATATAATAGAAACGGATAATATATAAATATACGTTAAATTCATTATGTATGATGCAGATTTCTGTGAATATCTATAAAAATCTGTCTTTGTTATTTACCTCAAATGCTGAACTCACGTCTGTAACAATCATGATAGAGTTTTAAATAATTATGGCATGCTAGACTAGACATATGTTTCAGTAGATCACTGAAAAATGACATGTAAATGTCATACTCCAATCTCACTGCAAAAATTTTGTGAATAAACAAATCGTTCCTATTATTGATTTAATAATATATTATATACTTGAAAAAAAAGCACAAAAAGATATAAAAGGATTGTCATAGTAAGAGATATATGTATTACTTAAAAGAAAGGCACAGATTAAATCAGCTGAGTAGAGGAATGTTTTATTTACAGTTCCCGGTCTGTTATTACATCATATATCCTACTCGCTACCAGCGGAAAAAACACCATTATACTTACTCTGAAAATCCTTTGAAAACTGTCTTCTTGAACTTAATCGTATTTTGTTTTGCCTGTCCCATAAAAGATTTAATGTTCATAGTGAAGTAGGAATTTTCCTTAAGAACAGTATGATTACTAACATTAAGAACAATAACTTAAGAACAGTAACATTATGAATGAGTTATAATTATGTTTTTGATAAAAACTATAAAAAAAAACGCTAATCTATACGTATATATATATATAAATGAATGATCAAACCACAATAAGAAATGGGAAAACAAGACTAAGATCTTTCAACCGTAACAAGAAGACCGCTTGTTTCAGTTGAAAGATCTTAGTCTTGTTTTCCCATTTCTTATTGTGGTTTGATCATTGATTTGATTGTTATTTCACGTGTTTATGTGAAATCTTTTTATCGGTATATATATATATATATATATATAAATACTGTGAGTTTGTTTGTTTGGTCACTCATTTACCGTGGTGATAGAGACATGAAATTATTATAATCTTGACTTTTGTTATGATTGGCTTTGTTGTAGTTGTATTACATAATAACAAATCGTATTAGGGGGTCACGGTGGCCCAGTGGCTTGCGTACTCGCTTCAACTTTCTACAATATAATTTAATAATATTTATCATTAGGCGCTCAGGGTTGCTTATAATACATAATAACCTATTACATTAGAGCTATAAAATGAAAAATTTTGGAAACAAACTTAAACACAACTGTCAAATAAAATACGAATATCCTAAGGTAATATTATAAAGACATATTCATTTCATTAATATTATTTTAAGTTGGGTAAATAAATTGAATATTTCAGTTCACAAGTTTGGTTTGTTGTAAATATATTTCATTGTGTATGTGACTAGAATTGATGTTTTATTTATTTATGTCATAAAATAAATAATTTATTTTTGCTTTTAAATGATTTTTATTTTGATAAATATACTTACAGTATATATATCTTGAATCATGTTAATATTAAATATCAAATGTTTGGGTCATTTAAGAATCCGTTTCCGTGCCTTGATAACCAGAAACAACTATTCAAATTACCGTTGTCAAATATGTTCACTGAATTTATTTCAACAATACATACATATTTTTGAAGACACAAAATTCCATTATTTTTGAGTGACACTAAGGATGACGGGTAGTCTAGTAAATAATAAATATAAACCAATAATACTTAAAATCAAGTGTTTTTGTGACAGTAGGGAAATGACAAGTGTTTCATTTCATTGTCTACTTTTCTGGTTGAATATTTTTATAGAAATCTTTGATAAATGGGTTTGTATATAATTTAAAAAAAAATGCAAATGCAATATACTGGTATTGGCAATTTACCAATCATTTTAAAGGGCTATGTTCTCTTCATGTAAACGCTTAATGAACCGATATATTCAATGGATCTACATCGGAATTGAATATTAGAAAAAGCAATACATGTTATCAGAAACAGATACTAAAATATTTGTACATAATTTTAAAAATAAATTATATTAAAGAAATATATTTATATTAAATTATAATTTAATTATATTAAAGAATTTATGTATTATGAATTATATTCAACTCAAAACATATTCATTAATAAATGTCATTATTGATTATTTGTATCGTATCATTTTTCGCTATAGCGAAATAAAGAAACTCTAAAAACATTTAAAAAAAAAAAGTTAACTGGGAGATTTACTGGTTTATATTTCAGCATACTCTTGCCAGCAGAGTGGTTATTATTATATAGTGATTTTTTTTCTCAGTTATTGGCCTGATAATATTATATTTAATATGAAATAAATTAAATAGAAGTAACCTGTAGTTAAATTAAATTAAAAAAGAACCCGTAGTTTCTTCCATTTTGTGAAATCAAGAACTGTAAGTTAAATTTTTGTAATTGTTTCCTACGCCTAGGTTTATTGGTTATCATTTTTAGTATTCTTCTAGAAATCAAAATGTTGGTCTCAGTTGTTCTTCGGCAGCCATTTTTGTAATGAGCTAACATCATTATGAGGTTATACTTTTTTAAATTTCAGAAATGGCTACCTAAAAAATCTACAGAAGGCCTATTATAAACTAATCTGAACTACATTAGTGTTTTTTTAATTTCATAGAAACGTTTTCAAATTGACTTATAATTTACCAGAGATAATCATTAACACAAAACATAGAAACCGTATGTACAAAAAACCGTATTTTAACAAAAACAAATTTGTAGTTTTTTTAACATTATAATTGTTAATATCCTTATTTAGTTATTATTTTCCAACAAAACAAAACCAAGGGTGGTATTAATGTTGAAGTAATATTAAACAAACATATAAATACTATACACGATTTTATTATTATAATAATGTTCTGTTATGATATTAATATAAATTATAAACTTTCCACAGTAAATTATATATCCCCCTGTTTCTTCTCCATCCCTATCCTAAACGAATTATATTATCATAATTAATAACAAATATATAACTCTTATTTCTATGTTTTGCAAAAATAATTTATTAAATACATACATCGAATACATTCTAAACAAATGAAGAAACTTTAATTTTTTTTAATAATGCCCTTTTTAAATTCATTGTTTTATTTAGCCATGACCCCTTTGCGTCTAAGCCACTTAGATATATATTTTGTGTGAAATAAATCATTGAATTCAGTCTAGATAATTGAAGCAGAAATAAATTACTAGTAGCCATATAGATAAATTTATCAGAGAAATGATTTATTTGAAATTTCTATTTGCTATCCTATTCTTCCACCTACTTCATCTTCCAGAAACTTGCAATGACTTCGAAATTAAAAACCACTGCTTTAGAAAAGTAAAGACATTCTGGTCATTTTCGTTTCTGATATTATCGTTATAGACAATTCTGTTCGATGCAAACAGTTAAAATGTAGCTTAAAATATTATAATGTAGAGTTCTATATACTTTATACATCCAGGAAAGACAGTATATATCAGTAAATCAAACATATCTAATTATATAAGTAAATGATGACTAATTAAGGAATGAATAAGACATATTGATTTATTGAAGATGATATACTGGTTTTCTTTATCGATAGCAAGTCAAATTAAGACAAAAGATAAAGAATTGATTTTCAAATTTTATTTTAATATATATTTATATATAAAAATTATATATAAATATTTTTATATATAAATAAATATATTTTAAACTATTTATATGCTATTCACAATAATTCTTATAGCCTAAGCTTCAACGCTTGTTTCAGAGTTCGAATACTTTAAACAGCCCCTCGTCACAATAGATCTGTAACATAAAGAGCTTCTGAAGAAGCCCATATATGATCCTCAGGTGCTCGTTCGAATCTAGTCATTATCCTGAACCGTTAAGTTGTATTTAGAGGTGAATTTTTCTTAAATTTAATTTTTTCATCACTTTAATTTATTAATTTATATTATTATTTATTCTATATTATTATTATGGATTATGATTTTATTTTATTAATACTTAACTTTCTGTTCTTTTGAATTTTATATTTATTAAGATTCCTTTTTATTATTAATTTTTTATATTATATTTTTTTCTCGATGCTATTCTTCTTCAGCATTCCTACTACTTTTTTCGTTTTCATTGTGGCCAACCTGTACATATTCTTAGAAGCTGTCCAGATGGCTTTCGTCTTCTGGCCAACTCAACTTCCTTTCCTGAGGACGACAATTAACATGGTCGAAATATTGAATGTGAGTCCTAATTTCTGTTCTTCATTCGTGATTCTCAAAGTTTTTAAAGTATATATATATATATATATATATATATATATTCTATGTTTTTTGTTATTGAGGGCTAGGTCAAATAATATATATAATTAAATATTATAAAAATAAAGTTTTTTTCATTGGCTATAACACTATAACATAACGTTATGACTATAACAATAGTTATAGTGTTTAAAAATTCGAATATTTTATTGTCAAACTAACAATAATACTAAATATTGCAAAAAATAAAGCAAGTTTCAAACGTTGTGTTCATAGTCCTATGAAATAAATAAGAATGCCATGATATCTAATTAAGTTTTAAAATTAGATTTCAGGTTAAAAGAAATTGACATCTATTGAATGAAAAGAAAATATTTCTCTTGATTAATTTCGACCTCCATTGATCATTCGAACTCTTCTATGCCAACTATTAATTATTATAACTCAAATAGGACATCCCAGTGACTTCTTACATAATTATAGTATAGTATAAAATACCTTAAATAAATGTATAGTATAATAATATAATATTATACATGATATATATTGAATTAATTTTTTTTTTTTTATTTGTTTAAAGTCACAACAATGTAAGTGTTACATTACCAGTGACACTGATAACACAGATGTATGAGGGAAGAAACACAGGAGGGAAGAAGCAATCCAGTGACTACACTTCCTGGCGTGGGTCTAAGTAGAAAAAACAAAAAAAAATCACTTAGAACGGTTCATAGTAGTAAGTCTCTTGGCTACACCCTCTTCAGACGTCTTCTGGGATTTCCTGGAATGCTTGTGGAGGATATTGTTAGGATTAAGGGATTACTATTTTTTGGAAGTTTTTTGTGAAACGTTTTATGAATTAAATTATGATTATAGAAATATAATATATACTATATTGTATGTAATTATAATAAATGATATAATATATACTATATTATAATGAAATCTATATACTATGCACAAATAAAATTGTAGTATATAATATAATATAGATCAATTTTTTAAAAATATATATTTACTGCTTTATTTTTGGAGATATTGTTATGTATTAGTACAGTGGAATTGGATAACATTTTATTTTCCTCCCATGGATTTAGTTTAACTTCAGCACTCGGCAAGAATGCGATAAACCTCTTTTTAACATAAGTAAAAATTACCTTTTGTTCGAAAAGAGTATACAAAAAAAATATAAATAACTAACAGAGCGTGGAAACACAATTTAGAATATATTTCCTAACATATTAAGTAAATTGTTGTTTTTTTTATTGTATATATATATTATAAATCGTTCCATGCTGTTAAACGCAGGTATTTGCAAAATTAGGTAATAAACATAATGTTTGCGTGATGGAATTCTTATTTTAAAGCTATTAATGATAAGGAGGACATTAGGAGTTGCTTGAACTTGTTTATTAAGGCTCGAACTGTTTATCCTATCAGGTTGAATAAAGTTTTACATGAGCTGACCTCTGACTTTTCTGAATAAGTTTAACTTTCTATTTTCAATTATTCTAATATTAGTTTAGTAAAAATAGAGTAATTAGGCAAAAATGGTTTGCGTGGAACATCGTTTAACATACACTCTTAAATTTATAATTTTTATTATACAAATTTATAATGTTTTTGTGTATATACATAAAACAAGAACTCAAAGTAAAAACAATAAATATTAATAACATTCTAACCGTAGTATCATTGAAACTGAGTGAGAAATGTAGTAATATATATAAATATATATGAATGTAATGTATATATATATATATATATATATATATATATATATATATATAAAATAAATTCAAAACGAAGGAAAACACACGTATATATATATATATATAACTAAAGTTTATCGGGACTCGGTCAGTTCTTCAGGTTCAAATTAAACTCTCATTGCCAACGTTTCGGTTTTTATTTAACTGAACAGTTTAAATAAAAACCGAAACGTTGGCAATGAGAGTTAAATTTGAACCTGAAGAACGGACTGAGTCTCGATAAACTGTAGTTTCGTTTCTATTTCACAGTCGATACTTTTATCAATATATATATATATATATATATATATATATGATCAAACCACAATAAGAAATGGGAAAACAAGACTAAGATCTTTCAACCGTAACAAGCGGTCTTCGTCAGAGTCAAAAACCCAACTGAACACTAGATGCAGAAAACATCTGGTGAGGAGTTGAGAAGAGTGGGAGGGAAGAGTGGTATTTTAAAAGGGTGAAAGCAAAGGAAAGGACTAATGTCCAGAAAGGGATGTTTGGGGAAACAAAGGAGTACAGTAAGAAAAAGTAAAAAACTATCCGCTAGCTGTCAACCCTCTTTGAAGAGGCTATTGCCCTCGTGACGAAAGTATCAAGTTTGAAGAGACCGTTACTAATGTTTATAATATTAGATCTATTAAATTTAATTAGAGACGATTCAATAATATTTCTTAACAACATTGATTTTTCATAGGTAATAAATTTAGCTCCTGTCCAATCAATATGATGATTTTCATTTTTTATATGCAAGAATAAGGCACTACTGTTTTCCTGTCTACTTACGTTATATTGGGTTGTTTTACAGGTGTTTTACGTGATTTACCAGTTTGACCAATATCAATTTTATGGCAATTTTTGCACGGAATTTTATAAATACCAGCGGACTCCAATTCGCTTGGAGAGTTTTTTATTAACATATTACCCACGTTATTACAATTAGAAAACACTATATTAAAATCTAGTTGTTTGGCTAATCTTGGAAGGGGGTCCAATGATTCGTGGTATGGCAAAACTATAGAATTTGATAATAAAAGGGGCTCTTTTGAAGTATTAGAGAAAGTTTTTTTAGCACCCTTCAAAGCTAAATCGATATAAGAAGAGGGGTATTTTAATGAAAGGGCAATTGACCTAATGTTATTAATCTCTTCATTAAGAAATTCTGGAGAGGAAACTCTTAAAGCTCTCAAAAACATATTTCTAAAAACAGAAATGTTAACATTTTTTGGATGCGATGAATAAAAATGAACGTATGCAAGTACATTCGTAGGTTTTCTATATACACTAAAGCGTAACTCATTAGGTAACCTATGGATCAGGACATCTAAGAAGGGCAAATTACCACTTATTTCTTCTTCCATTGTGAATTTGATTGTCGGCACTAATGAATTCAATTTTGTTAGGAAATCAACTTTATTTAAAGAATTGGGACAAATGCAAAGAATATCGTCAACATATCTATACCATTTAACATTTTTGGGCAAAATTGAGCTTAACATTTTACTCTCAAAAAACTCCATATATAAATTACTTAGGAGGGGAGATAAACAGTTACCCATAGCAAGACCAAATTTTTGTATATAATAATTATTTTCAAATTGAAAATGACAATCTACCACACATAACTTAATTAACTCTATTATAGTGGTAGATGGAAGGGGAAGGGAATAATTAATTAATTCCTCCTGGAGTAAGCTCAACAGATCAGTTACAGGTACATTCGTAAAAAGAGACTTCACATCGAAACTGATTAATCTATAATTTTTGTTCATGTTGACGCTTTTTAATTTTTTAATTAAATCTACATTGTTTTTTATATGGCTGCCTGAAATTTTTCCAATTAAGGGGCTTAAAATACTTACTAACCATTTGGACAAGCCATATGATGCCGAACCAACCGAACTCACAATTAAACGTATTGGGTAATTATCTTTATGTGTCTTGATCAACCCGTACATATATGGCAAAGAAGGGGATTTTGATATAAATTTAGTAATAAGTTCGGGTTGATTTTTTAAGATAGTTTTAATTTTTTTATTAAATGAAACCATTTTTTGTTTTCCCATTTCTTATTGTGGTTTGATCATTGATTGTTGTTTCACGTGTTTATGTGAAATCTTTATATATATATATATATATATCATAGGGTAAAAAGCTAATAAAATAGTCTCCACATATAGAAATTTAATCGTATTATCAACTCGTTTCGAACACATAGTTTTCTTTATCAGGCATTAACTCAAAAAATACAATGTTTTCAGAGAGTTTAACTATTGTACAAAGTAAATATAGTACAAAATAAAAGAAGGAAGAGAGTACGAACCTAAGGGTGAGTGTCTGTGGTTCATCTGACTGCGAGTAGAGGGGAAATGAGTGAAAGTATGGGAGTCCATACTATTCCCAGTCACTTGTGACACAGACACTCACCCTTAGGTTTGTACTCTCTTCCTTATATTATTTTGTGCTATATTTACTTTATACTATAGATAACTCTCTGAAAACAATTTATTTTTTTAGTTAGTGCTTGAAGAAGAACACTACATGTTTGAAACGCGTTGTTTAGACTATTAAATTTCTATATGTAGAGACTATTTTATTACGTTTTTACCCTACAAGGAGTAAATACCACATAACAACTGACTGCAATACCTTAGAAATATATATATATATATATATATATATATATATATGTATACTGTTTTACTAGTTCTCTTTGCCGTCGTTTTGTTTATTGTTATTTTCAAGTTTGCTTTCTCAATAAAGAAAAATCATGAAAATATAGTTTATTAAAAATCAATCATAATAAGAAAAATTATGATATATACGTGTTTATGTGTTCTCATAAATCTGTATATTACTTATACTCTATTTTTGTAAGATTAGCAAATGCACCTTTTAATTACATATTACTAAAGCTATACAATATCCTAATTATATTATTCGAAAGTAGATTAAAGGAGTTAATGCATGGGACAAACATTTGACAAATAATTAACTTGTGCTGGGCTAAACTTAATTACTGTCTTGATGGAATGTTGTGTATCATATTTCTGTTTTCTTAATCTTTTAATATATTACAGCCATTAGCAGAGTTTTTCTTATGTATGCTTTGAAAAACTATTAACTTAAAGTAGTTTGATAGGGGATAGAGTAAAGCATTGGCATAATGTCAACGTAGTACCCATGGGACTGGTAGATTCGGGTTCGATTGCCACCAGGACATCAATGTTTTCATGAAAAAGATGAAAAAAAATTCTCCTGGTTAAACTGTTGGTCTGAAGCCAGAACGAAATCAGGAATTCGTTATTGATTCTTACTCTACATTCACTTACGTACAATTCAACATATTTAATTTATAATAATTACGGATATGCAATATTCCCTGAAAGGACAGAGTCAGAGGTATAGCTTTCGCACGCTCAATCACACTATCACAAAGACAATGTGACAACGCAATTGAAAAATACCAATAATAGTGATGAAAAGATCAATATTGTTTAAGTACTGTGTGAAAAGTACATTTTGTTATTTTGTGATCTAAGGATTAACGTAAATAAAAACAAATACATTTGTACTTATTTAGAAGGCAAAAAGCATTCCATGGGACTACATAAGTGTAATTACGTAGGAATCATCAAATAAAATTTATCTTGACTTTTCTATATTTTACTAATGGTAAAGTTGATATGTTATATTCTAAACCAGTTATAGATAGATAACATAAATTTAATCATTTCTAGAAGTAATGCAAGAAATGTTTTCATGTTATTAAATTAAATTATAATTATTATTATTCATTTGTTATGGTTGAAAATATGAAATTTATTTAATGTCAATGTCGCTAAAAATGTTATAAACTTAGAATATAATGAAGTAAATGCTCGCACTATACTTCTTACTTCAGTTGACTGAACTTGGTTCAGTGCAAGAAAGAAAAAGCCATAAATAGAATTTGCTTTAGAATAAACAGCAGAAGATTGTTTTATACTATTGCTGGTTGAAATATTATGAGACATTTATTTGCTCTCATAATAAATTAACACGTGTTGTTAGGATATAGTGGGGGGTGGTTTTCCCAGCAGAATGAATGTAAGTGAACTTTTAGACCCTATAGTTGGATGCATGTCTGAACACGTCAGTCTTCTCTGAGCTTCGCCAGAACGAGCAGAACAAAATTACGTCTCATCATGCTAAGGTATATCTATTTGTTCATAGAATATATCTTACGATATTATTTGTCGTCTTTTTCATTATATATACTTTCATATGTATTGAGTGGAATATTTTATACAAAATTTTATTGAAAGTTACATGGTAGTTTTTTACTACTTTTGATCTACTATATCAAATATATTAGATCTAATTATAATCTTAGTAGATCAGTTATGATCTAATATAAAACAAAGTGCTAGTTCATGTAATTTTTTTATTTAAAAGTCAGAATTTAAAAGCTAACCTAAAATAATTTCTTTCCAATACGTAAATAAAATTGATTAAAGTGAAATAAACAATAGATTATTAAATTTCTTATTCCAGTTGTTTTATACAATTTTACTAAGCAGTTGTATGAACCCGTTTTATCTCCTTTACGTTTTTTGTACTACTTTAACTAGTCACTAATTAGAGATTCACTTCTATCAATTGTAATTTTGTAACTCTCTCTGTTATTATAGTAAAATAGTATGTGCTAAATACTATAAAGCCATAAATTTTGAGTATAATAATTTCATAAAAGGCCAAAAATGTCAAACATAATTCAAAATTTAAAACATACTTTGAAATATAATAAATGTAATTATTCTACAGTTTACGTTAAACATTATCTTAAAGCGACGTTTTTTTTAGATGTTACAGACATTTTTTAGACCAAATAGGAATATTTTCAAATTTTAAATGGGAAACTTTGTCTTAAAGTTTCAATGATACTAGGTCAGATAAACTGTGTATGAGATCCACTGTCTATTGAAACAAAAGCGATGTTGTCTTGTATGAGATTATTTTGTAACACGAAATCTACACTTTCGCTTTTCAAAAATGTTATTACTGCTCTAGTTATACTAATAATATTATATGCATATGTGGTGTGATATACAAAAATAATCATATATATTGATAAGTTCATAAGTTACTATCTGCACCACCTGCAGGAATGAAATAGGAATAAACATTTCCCATTTAGACATTTATATTATGCCTAAATGGAACATTATATATTATATACTCATGAAATTTGATATCAAGTTTACTTATAGTAATGTTGAATATAGGCCACTGTAGATATTTTGTTATGTTTTCCTGATTTCAGTGATCTCTAAATCATAGAGTTTATCATTCGCATGTTATATTATATATAAAAATACATTGATTCTAGTTTATACAATTACAATTTTTCAAAAATGCATAACATACTTTTACATGTACCATGAATACATATGTGTCCTTAAACAATATTAAATGGAATTAGGAGAATATAAAAAAGCTCTAATAATTATAGAATCATGCTAAATGTAAAAAAATCTGGAGTGGCCTACACTCAACTTTACTTTAAGTAAACTTAATATCAAACTTTTTGGCTATATAATATATAATATCTCATTTAAGCATAATATAATTGTCTAAATAGGAGATGTTTATTAATCTTTCATTCCTAGGTAGTACACATAGTGGTTGATCCACTTATCAATAGATAAACCTTTTTTGTATATCACACAATTAATGGACATACAATCATTAGTATAACTACAGCAGTAATAACATTATGAAAACTAAAGTGAAAATTTGCTTATACGTAATAATTTCCTACAAGAGAGCATAATTTTCTCATTTAGAACTTGAGAATATTTTAAGTATTTTAAAAACATTGCAAAGTTTTTGTCTGAAATGTCATAAACATGTAAGAAAAATTGTCGTTTTCAGATAATTTTTAATTTAAGATGTAGGATAATTTCATTTGTTATTTTTAAAAGAATTTTTAATTCTGAATAATGTTCTACATTTTTGGTCTTTTATCAAATTATTGTACTGGAAATTTTTTAAAAACCCTTTTCTTTCCCTTAGTCAAAAATCATAATAATCAAATTTACTCTCAGCAAATGTTATTTTTTTCCACGTGATGTACTCTGTTATAAGTTTGCTGTAAGTGTATATTGAGAAAAAATATATTGGTAATTAGCCATTCTTGCATTCTTAAATCAAGTTCAGAGCCAACTTATCTGTATAATTTTTAATTTAAAAACTGGAAGCTTGAAAGTTTTTAAAATAATGGTATGAACTATTAGACTAGAGCAGTGAAAAACTATAAATTAGACAAAATTATAGAAGCCCTTCTTTGGGACGAAAAAGTTCATGCCAAAAACTGTAATATTACCCAATAATAATGTTATTCATAAACGTAAAAAAGTCAGCATCTGATATTAACCTTTGTAGAATGGTGCAACATATAGATCGAATAGAACATTTTGTTAGACAAACCCATCATACCATAAAAAGAATCAGAAATTATATGTTCATATGCTCTATTGTTGTTGATTTTTTACATAAAGAGTTTTATTCTTCTTACGTCACATATAAGTCATTAAATAATTTAAACATTTTCATTATAGGAAAACAAGAATAAGATCTTTCAACTGTAACAAGTGGTCTTCGTCAGAGTCAAAAACCCATGTTTATGAACTGTTTCTTCATTTATTTTCTTATTTTCCCTGGTATTTAGATAATCCTTAAGAATTTTATGGAGATTTTCTTTAAAATAGACATTATTTACGATTGTTTGTTTTTTTGGATATATATATATATATATATATATATATATATATATACAAAAAAACTAAAGTTTATCGGGACTAGGTCAGTTCTTCAGGTGCAAATTAAACTCTCATTACCAACGTTTCGGTTTTTATTTAAAACCTTTTTCATTGGCAGAAGTATACATTTTAAAATAGAAAAACTAAGTATTACATTAAAAATTATTTTACAAAGATAAATAGTATATGGATTTTAACAACAGTAGTCTGAATGACTACTACGTGACACTGAATTGTCATTGAACTGTTATTGATATAAATATTTTTATCAATATTTATATATATATATATATATAAATATTTTTATCAATATTTATATATATATATATATATATATATAAATATTTTATCAATATTTATAATATATATATATATATATATATATATATATATATATATATATTCTAATATTCCTTTTTTTTCAATTTATCTCAATTTATTATTTATTACTTTAATCTATTCTCTTACAGGTAATAATGCATATTATAGATTCCTGTTCTGACAAGATCTAGGCGATCAAAGGGATAATAGTCCTCTCCAATCTCAATTGCCCTAAATCAGGGCTTTCCGAACGCTTTAGCCCTTAAATCCCTTTACAGGTCCTTGATACCTCAATGGCCTAAGGCATGGATAACTTTCATAATGAGTTTGCATTTATTTAACATTCAATAGTATTTGTTTAATCAATTTACTAGAAAAATACCTGTTTGATTTTATATGAAATTTACAGATATTATCAAAAATATATTCTTTGTCATACAATTTCCTCAAATATTGCAATTCAAAAAATTTTTCTATAAGAATAAACTTAGTTATTCCCCATCAACAGTAGAATATTATGACAAAGACAATTGAAGATGGAATTAGTAAATTAATTTACCTTTTATTAATGCTCACTTTTAATGATTTTTCATATCATCTGATTTATGCTAGTATCTGATTTAAGTTTATTTGAAGCTAATGACTACATAAGCATTGTAGCACAGAGAAAAAGAACACATATACAGAATAAAACCTTGCATCTTATTCCAATATTCGTCGTTCTCAAATAAAAAACTGTTTTTCCTTACTGCCATTGCACTGCTTACGAGAAATTCGTATATAATAATATATAATAAAGTGAAAATAAATTATTGAGAAATAATTCATATATTCATATAATATTATTATTATTCGTACATGAAACACTTTTCTTCCTATAGACGACTTATGTCGAAATATTAAAACTAGTTTGCCTGCAACATTTTCTGATATTCTCTTTATGCTATCATTTTTCTTGCCCAGTTTGATAGTTTAATTCTGATTTAAATTATATTTATATAATTATTTGCTTAATTGTTATTTTTAATTTATTTGTAAATTTAATAATAAAAATATTAATGTACTATAATATTATTTTTTTTATTATTATTATTATAAAGTAGAGTAGCACTTCTCACATTATGCAATTAATTTTTCAATAACTATCTTACAGTAATCTAAGCTTTATGATCCCTGGTTTTTAAATCCGCTATACTCTAAATAACTGGACCTTAAATAAAATGAATATTTCTTTTGAAAATGAAAACAAAAATGGTTTAGATCCGACCTAAATAGAGGAGTCTATATTAATGAAAAAATTGGGATTTAATCAATGAATTTTCGACCAGATTCTAGCTGATGCACTGTTATAAAAGAAATAGATACATTTTCTCTCCCTAACTAAAAAGTTTATTCACCAATGAACTGATATTCATCAAAATATATTTTAATTCCATTAATAGAAAATTAATTCCATTGAGGTCCTTAGTTTGAGAGTAAAAACACAATGATTACATTATCAATGCATGTAAATTGTAACTGTTCCTTAGATTTGAAGCTAGCTCTTTACTTGTCTTGTCATTTAGTCTTCTCCTGATGACAGACTATTCTTCGAAATACCAGTTGTAATACCTGGCACTGTTATGAGCCCTATGTTATTTAGGAGCCTATAAATTTATTCAATATTTTATATATGAATAACATTGACATTAACTCCAATCGCCTGCAATAGTTCTATAAAGTAGTAAGTGATGTCATTTCGTATACGTAGTTCACTATTTTTTTTGGTAAGTCTGTCAGTTCTTTTTATGTAATCTGCCTTTTTTTATGTAACCGTATTAGACTAGTTAAGTTTAAATTTGAAGAGTCCAACGACCAACGATTCTTTCCGCGCACTGCAGTGCGCGTTGTAATTAGCAGTTCCATGTCACGGACCTACTACTGCTGTGTTTATGGAGTCAGTAAGTAACTGTCTGTAGTCTTTGTTTGGTATTCATTTTACATTATTTCGTTGTCGTCTGGTCTTCTTGAGACGTGAAATGTTGTCAGTCTAGGGTTTGGCTTTCTATTTTAACAACAGCGTCTATGATGGATATAGTTGGGGAGTTCTTAGGGATAGGCTCTGTACAAGGGGGTTTGGATGGGGTGGGATTTTTGTGTCCTCATTGGCCACCAGCCTATTTGTGAAGTTGTCAATAGATTCTAACCTGAGGTCTCTTTGAATATCCACATTTCTGGCATACCAAGGTATCTTGAACCCATCTTTGAACCCATTTGAAGAGTTCTTGTTTTTGTTTTCTGGTTATGTAACCTCCTTTGTCTTTGTATCTGATAAGATGCTGTTAGATAAAGGCATGGAACTTAACTAATTTTTCCTCAAAAACAAGGTAATAATTTTTCAGTTTTTTCATTTAGTATGTTTACTTTTACTTATTTGTATTGTTGTGTAGTTTTATTTCTTACTATGTTTTTGTTGTCTGTTTGTTCCTTCAATGCTCTGTTGGAGATATCCTCGAATAACTACTTTGCAATATTATTTATCTGATGAAAACTTTTTTAACCTTAATAATATATAAAAAGTAATTATGTTTAAACAACATATGTTTTATAATAAAAAAGGAATAACACAGGCAATGTTTGTGGTTTTCTTTAACATTATGTGGTGTGCATGGTTTGTTTTATTGTGTTTTTTTTGTTTTCTGTTGGTAATATTTCGTGGATGTATTTGTTTTCACTACTCATGTCGTCAGTAAATTGTTTTTTAGTCTTGAAAATACCAAACAACGTTTGAATCCTCAAGAAACCCATTTTTGAGCTATTTGTATAACGTTAACTATAATTCTCTTATCTATTCAAACAGAAATAATAAAAATGTCTTGGTCTTTTTCTCAGTCTATTTGCAGTGGTCCTCAATGCTGCCAGACTTCTGGTATCCTCAGACAGTTCTGTCCATAAAACATTAAGTAATTGTCATTTCTTTTTTTTTGTTTCAGGTAAGCTGGAACGTTAAAGTGTGTTGCAAGTAAAACTGAACCAAAAGAGGTTTGTGCTTGTAGTTTATATTCTGAACTATATAAATTTGTTTGTACGTTGCTTAGAACTGACTCATTTTAAGTTATCTTTACGTTTCATACTTTAGAGAAATCGAATCCATCCTTAGAAAAATTCCTGGCTGTCTGACGCTTTGTCCGCAAAATTTTTTCACAAATAAACTCAGCCACCATTAGTCGTAGCACGCTGGAAAATTGACCGTAAATTTTTAGAAGTCTAATTTCAAATCTAAGCTTTGAATAGATTGGAAATTCAACGTAAAAGCAAAGATATGGACCTTTACGGATATAATGTTTGTGATTTGGTTTATAGTATTAAAAATAGGTTATAAAACAAATAATATATAATATAATAAATCACAAACAACACAATAGAGAACAAAGATAATAAATTTGAAAAAAGCGGAATATACAAAATTAAATGCAAAGATTGTGGTAAAAACTACATCGGGCAAACGGGAAGGACACTAAAAGACAGATTCAAAGAACACATTAAATACTACACCAACAACACAAACAAATCAAACTATGCACACCACTTAAACAAATTTGGACATAACCCAGACAGTATGGAAAACACAATGGACTTACTAGAGATGGAACAAAAAAAACAACGAATGAACATACAGGAATAAATAGAAATATACAAACATAAAATGACAGAGAATGAACAAACAAACCACCAAACCGACATTTTAACAAAACCACTAATAACATTTAAAAGACGACACAAGGAACTGTAAATAGATAATGAAATAAGAAATAAAAGGAAAAAACATAGCAATTAAAAAAATATGCAAAAAAAAATTAACTACACAGACAACACTGATTTCACAATGTAGATGACATATATAGGTAGGTTATAGGAAAATAACATTCACAGTCAGTTAGGTGCTCTTGAAAGATGGGATCCAGACGGACCCGAAACCGGTCGAGCTTTTCTGAGACTTTACGAGGTATGACGGATTGTATTATTACTAATTCTAATATTACTAACCTCAGTGGAACTAACCCATTAACTATATTTAAAATTAAAAGAAGCTGTAATGAAGATATTGTGCATATGAGTTACTCCTGGCCCTAATAATTAACTGCTGAGCACCAATGCCAGCATTTATTAAACTTTTAATGCCAGTATTTATTATTTAATAAATAATAATTTATTAAACTTTTATTGTGGGTCTGTATCTAAAAAATATTTAATTTTTTGCGCTTGCTCACAAATTTCTACACACAACTATTTTTGAAATCTCTATGGTTCTAGCTTTCCAATTGGGATTTAATATTTACTGAGAACAATCAAGTTATAAATTATTGTTCGAATTCAGGCACTTTAATTAGAATTAAAGGATCTAAAATTCATCAAAATTTTAATAAATTAGAACTCTAATTAAACAAAAAACGCAATGTAATTTTATTTGGGATAAATTAAAATTCCTGACAAAAACCGAGTGTTCATAGAGTTAATTATAAATCAGTTTGGTTACCAGATAAATATCATTCTATAAATATTTCTGTTGGTAAAAGGGAAATATTAGCATAATTTAGATTTTCAATATAATATTGACATAACTGCTACGTGTTTCAGTAAAGAAAACCTATATTATTTACAACATACAACCATGGTTGTGTATTTTCAGTGTTTTGTTTCCAATGGTTTAATATTGGTCACAAAGTGGATATTTTATGCTATTTGTCCTGTCATATCACATTATCTTTGTTGACATTCAGTTCTTAAAATCCATTATCTGTAGGAGTTGGTTAATGATAACCTTGTAAGAAATCTACTGTCATTATGATTGGATTTCTGAATACACTGAATGATGAATAACTCAGATGTAAGTTTCATATATGTTTACTAAAATCAATAACATATTTTTTTTATTGTAGGGTAAAAATCTAATGAAATGGTCTCCACATATAAAAATTTTAATGATATAAACAACGCGTTTCGAACACATAGTGTTCTTCCTCAGGCATTAACTAAAAAATACAATGACACCAGAGAGTTATCTATAGTACAAAGTAAATAAGTACAAAAATTAATATAAAATACTTATATTAATACAAAAATACAAATTATGAAATACAAAAATGTACTTATTTACTTTGTACTATAGATAACTCTCTGGTGTCATTGTATTTTTTAGTTAATGCCTGAGAAAGAACTCTACGTGTTCGAAACGCGTTGTTTATATCATTAAAATGTTTATATGTGGAGACCATTTCATTAGATTTTTACCCAACAAAGAGTAAATATTTTTTATCAATATTTAGAGAGACCAGGTTATCTCAGTGGCAACGTTCTTTTCTCTGGACTTGTAGATCCGGGGTTTAATGCCCACTCTTGCCCTCGATTTATTCACGCGAGAGGTGAATAAATCTGAGCACGTCGTCCTTCAGAGACTAATCTAAGCCGTCGGCCTTCATCCTGTACATTGTACACGATCCCTACTGCAAAATATAGGACATCCAGTCTAGAATGTTCATTGTGTGGTATCACAAAGACTAATAAACGGCAAGACATAACGTATAAGAACATTTTATTTGATTATACTCCATCAGTGAAGGTTGCTGATAGTTTGATGACTTATATTAATATAAGTGATAAATCATAGGCGATACAGCTTCTCGAATATACCATGTGATTATAGCTATTATGGTGTTATTAGTGGTTATCACAAGTTTTAAAATTTATAAAATTATAACTGAATAAAATAAATTGTTAAATTAATATAATAACAGAATACGAAATAATAATAATTTTGTTCTAATAAATAATATACTATTAATACAGTAAAAAAGTCATTTGTAAATGAAAGAGAAAACCGGCTGCATAAATATTGAATATGTATAAGTGTCGCATGGACAAATCGTTTGGTTATTCAAGCTATATAAACTCTTGTATAAAGTCTATTTGAGCAACCATGAAAAGTTGGTGGTAGCATGGCAGTTTGTTTACACTGGTTTGGACCCTCAACTTACCTCTTTTGTGTTAGAATTTGCTTTTTGACTTCTGATTTTGGGCTAACTATATAACTTGACCGTAATGTTAGTTGTCATAATTGCATAAGTTCCTGCAGCTATTTTACATTAGACTGAATTATTATTTTTGATTAGTCTAAGAGCACGAACAGTAATGTATTTCACTATTATTACTTGTGTGTATAAAAAATAAAACGCTTATTTAATATTAAATGACAATTTTCTATATCAATAAAGAAGTAGTAGCATGGGGTGTTCTTAAACAGTGGTACAGTAGTTCAGTAGTAGTAGGTCTGTGACCTGAACCTGCTAATTATAACGAGCACTACAGTACGCTAAAAGATTGATGTACAATCTATATTCTCTTTTCAAATCAAGGAATTCTCCCGATTCGGTCAAGGACTTTGTCTATAAGGGGGTTCTTCGTTCAGCGATGACTTATGGATGTTCCATCTGGTTTAGAGCTGCACCAACAAACAAGGCGTGTATCCAGATTGTTTAAAATAAGTGTGCCCGCCTTATAGCCAGGGCTCCTTGGTACGCCCGTAATGTTGATATTCACCATGATTTGAAAATGGAATCCATAGATAGTTACATCACCCGACTTACTACCAATGAAGACAACAAACTAACTACTCATCCAAACCTCCTTGTACAAACTCTAAATCCTGCTACCAACCTTCCTCAACCTCACGGAACAATTACTTCATCCACTGACTATCTGACTACTTTTCCAACTGATGACTAAAAACATTGAAAACCATGACCTCAACAAGACCACATGACCGCGAATACGACATCATTACTGTACAGATGAACTTAATATCTGACATGAATTACTGATATTCCAAGTTATAGTAGCACAGTAAGCAAGCAGTAGAAGGCCTCTGCTCTGGAACTGCTAGTTACAACGTGCACTATAGTGCGCGGATATATTCGTTGGTCGTTGGACACTAAAAGATTCGTTGATTGTTGTTTGCACTGCATACGTACATTGTAATACATACTTAATTAAAAGCATATTGATCATACCACAGTAGTTAGCACAATAATAATAAGAGTATGATGTGAGTACAGGGGACCAGGGTAGCCCAATGGAAATCTGCTCGCCTCTCGAATTGTAGGATCAGGGTTCAATACCCACTACTGGAGTAAACAAAGTGTTCACACAAATAAATATCAAGTGAATGAATATAAGCACTTTGTCTCTCAGAGAGGAGGTTAAGCCGTTTGTCCCAGCCTGTACTATGTGAAATACTCGTTGTAGATCCCTACTCTAAATATACTTCAATTAAGTAAAATTTAGGACTCCCAATGTAGAATCTTACCAATTTAGGGAATAATATTCAATTGCATGGTATTACAAAGGGCCAGTGTTGGGCTTATGAAGTGAAACCGTTTGACCTCGTGTACTGGTGGTGGGGTTGTTCCACCAGTTACAAATAGAACTGATCTAATCAGACAACTAGTGTTTAAATATATTATACGTGAACGTGATATTCTGGTATGTTTAAATAAAATTTACGATTTATACTTAATCTGTTTATTAAGTATATAATTTATATGTATACAATCATGTGTATGTTGTAAATGTATTTATGCAAATATGTATTTACATATGGATGGATGTAATCGAAGCAAACGTCACTAAATGTAGTAAAGGAAAAGGAATTTGTTGTTAGCACTATCGCGTGTTCATCCGTTTTCAAAGAACAGTAACAATCTTTTTGATTTAGAGTTGCGTGTATTCTTTGTGGCACTTTTGCATGTGTAAATATGTAGTGAATAAATAAATTAAATAACTAAAAGTGAAGTTTGCAATATGAAATAAAATAGGTATCTAAATTTTAGGCAGTATTTAATTAATGATTAAATAAACCAGTATTTCAAGGAAAAAGAGATAGAATTATTTGAAAATGAGAAATATCCAGTACCAGTAAACCGCCTATACGCCTTAGGGATTTACGCTTTAGTTTATATAGTTCAGACTGTATAAACTTCAGGTGTAGACATAAGCTACCATAATAAAAATATGGTAGTATTTATTACTATTGTTTAAACCGATCCCTTAGCGGGTGATAACGTCAGCAATTTCGTTTGTTTGATCAGCAGTTTTGACTTTTTGTTTGATGAATTATTCTATAAATTCTACGTTGGGAGCCTAAATTTTGCCTAACTCAAGTGCATTTCGAGTAGGGATCATTAACGAGTAACCAATTAACGAGTAAACCATCAGGCTAGGAACCAATGGCTGAACGCCCTCATAAAATGAGAAATTATCAAAAATCAGAATAAGTAAGAAATAAACACCAATAAAATAACAGAGATGAAACAAAGATAAAAGAAATTAATCAGAATGTAAGTCAATAAACGTGCATACAAATATACTAATACATAATAGCAATATGTATACAAAATATACATAAATAAGTAATCAATTACTCATTTGCTTATATGTATATGATTTGGGAAGAGGGAAGTCCAATTGTCATACTTCTATAATTATTTAGCAGATGATAATATTTTTTCCATAGGATGGATTAGTTGTGCATGTATACTGTTCTTGGGCAGACTATCTGATAATGTGACTTAATGACATTTAAGATAGGAGAAATCCTTGGTTGACTAAACTTTACCAGATGCACACTGTAATTCTTTCATGTATGTTAATTCATTAATTTATTAATTATTAAAAATAATAGGTAGAATATATAGCATATATACCAAATATATAGGTAGCATCTATAGATGCATCCTCGTATTAAACTTAAGAGTCGTATCACGAGTGACAATATTTAAGTTTAAGTTTATGTATAAGTTTATGTTGATTAAGGAGCCCTAAACAGTTATGATATCAAACAGGTATACTATTTGCACTTAGTATGAGGAAGCAAAAAATAAATATAAAATAAGAATTTATATAAACATGAAATAAAGAGATATTATATTCCGACAACTTTAAATGCAAAGCTGATGTATCTTAACAGGCGTTTATTCAGACCTATTGGTCTTTATCCACTGGTAAATGCTGAAGGTCTATCTTTAATTAACCATTAAATATAATTAAAATACTGTACCTTAGTTCCATTTTTACTATTTGTAATATATAGTATTCATTGAACTCAAAATTAAACAAGAAAAAAAGAACACAAATATCAGACCAGAATGACAACAGTAATTTACCGTCAAAACAAATGGTCTAATTATTTCTTTATTTAGTGTTTGATTCCATTTTTTACAGTAACTCCCATACTAAAAAATATTCATACACTAATCTATTTATATCACTAGTCGACACATTTTTTAGTAACGAAGTTTTCTAAGCTGATTTAGATTAATTTAGGGGTTCTGATTCCAAAAATCATACTATTTTTTTCTCAACAGGTTAATTTATTGAGATTTTTGCTTTTTCATACCTTCTTTATTTTGAGAATTAGGCATATTTCTAAATACATTCTAGCGTCATATTTACGATTGTAGTTTTTTATTGTATCTATGTTAAGTGATTATGACATCGTAAATTATAAAGCTTTTACTTGTCTTGCAGATTTTTGGATTAAAAATTAAGCATGACTACATTCTCTCCTAGACGATGTTGTTTAAACAAAGCAAAGGTGTTTTGCTATACTTGCGTGGAATATATGTTGCATCCAAATTTATTGCATATGTATTTGCAAATTTATTGCAAATAATTTGATATGATTAATTAATATGTGCGCTAAAGTTAAATAAAAATATTATCTCTTCGATTTACCTGTCTTAATTGTAGCCTTCTTAGAGAAATGGGTATATCATGCCAGAAAAACCAGACCTAATAGAGAAAAACCGACAGCATTTCTGAAATCAGTGCCCTCAAATAAGGAAAAAACAGATTAGACATCATGACAAAAATTTTTCTTATTGGCCAGAGTATTCATTCAGTAAATAATAGTGTGGTTTTTTGTTAGATTTTTTTCCCAAATAACTACACATTTGATATTTTTAATAAAAGGAGAAGCAAAATGACAGAAACACCTAAACATTTTGAAATAAAATATCATATTAATTTTAATGTAGTGCAATCAGTTATTATGTGGTATTTACTCATTGTAGGGTAAAAATCTAATGAAATGGTCTCCACATATAAAAATTTAATGATATAAACAACGCGTTTCGAACACGTAGTGTTCTTCTTCAGGCATTAACTAAAAAACACAATGACACCAGAGAGTTATCTATTGTACAAAGTAAATAAGTACAAAAATGAATATAAAATAAAATAAGGTAGAAAGTACGAACCTAAGGATGAGTGCCTCTGAATAAGACTGACTGGAAATGGAATGGACATGGGTGGGGGTATAGGGTACATCTGTTTCTTATTAGAGCAGGTACATTTTTCTCTTAAAGTTAGGCTGAGCCTTTACATTTTCTTTTAGACTAAGTATAGGAAACATATTGAAAAAATAACACACAGAGCTATAACGAAATATAAACCAAATATATGTATAAGGAGAAAGTAGAACTTTTTTTTTTATTTTATTTTTATATAAATAAATTAAGAAACGTTGTACATTTGGGAATTTGCTCATTGAGGCAAGTAGAAGAATTATCGCGCACTAGTTTGTTGATTTCATCATAAAAAAAAAAAAAAAAAGTTTTACTTTCTCCTTATACAAATATTAGGTTTATATTTCGTCATAGCTCTGTGCGTTATTTTTTCAATATGTTTCCTATACTTAGTCTAAAAGAAAATGTAAAGGCTCAGCCTAACTTTAAGAGAAAAATGTACCTGCTCTAATAAGAAACAGATGTACCCTATACCCCCACCCATGTCCATTCCATTTCCAGTCAGTCTTATTCAGAGGCACTCATCCTTAGGTTCGTACTTTCTGCCTTATTTTATTTTATATTAATTTTTGTACTTATTTACTTTGTACTATAGATAACTCTCTGGTGTCATTGTGTTTTTTAGTTAATGCCTGAAGAAGAACACTACGTGTTCGAAATGCGTTGTTTATATCATTAAATTTTTATATGTGGAGACCATTTCATTAGATTTTTACCCTACAATCATATTAATTTAATTTATTCAATGTCATAGATGGTATAAAAAGGGGTGTTTTAATATTATACTTCATAAATCTCAGTATGAATATTACAGGCTTCAGAAGCACAACAGTAGTAATGTAATTTTTTTGACATTACAGTTTTCCCTTTTTCTAATAGCATATGTTTAGGTGATCAGTTTATGCATTCAATCATCCGTCTATTCAGATTCATATAGTTGAATGTCCATCTTTATTCATTCAGTAAATGGGAATGTTGATTTGATGCAATATTTTTTTTTCTCCGAAATGGTTACACATTTGATGTTTCCTTTAAAACGGGAGGCAATGACATCAATCATTGGATGCTGCCAGCAGAAATAAATGGCTGGCGTAATAGCTGAAAAGCTAACCGTATTAGTTATCAAATGAACTTCAAATGGAATCTCTCTCCTACCAAAAACATTGCATCAAATGTATGGAAAAACCGAGCATGATAGTTGATGAAATCAGAAGTACTAAGTATTTTGATTAAAAAACTCAAATTTAATTGTTTGATAAATATTTGAAAAAAAAACTCAATATATTCAAGTAAATATAATTTCTTGCTGACTTAAGTTACTTATGTGAGACTTAAGGTGGCTTAAGTCAGACATTACAATCAAGGTTGCAGCTTCCAATCTCTTAAATCATAAATTAGTGCTCTTGAAATTTCCAATTGCCTTATTCAATTCATTAACTGTGAAATTTGTTATAGTGTGGTATTTACTCATATTGGGGAAAGTAATAAGTCTCCACACAAAAAAGTTTATTATACAAATCTAAACAACGTGTTTTGAACACTTGATGTTCTTCTTCAGGTTTCATCTGTTCTGCTGGGATGGTTATTTGGTGGGCGAGACCAAGCACTGAGGATGTCTCAGTCATTGCTTGGTCTTACTCATCGAATAACCATCCCATGGCAGAACAGATGTAACCTGAAGAAGAACATCAAGTGTTCGAAACACGTTCTTTGGTTTTTTTATGGTAAACTTTTTTGTATGGATACTTTTCCCAATATGCCTTATTCAAGTAGGAAAATATAATTAATACTAAACTCAATGAATGTTTATACTTGTTTTATAAATACTCTAGAATATATACCTACCTTCCACCTAGTATGATACGATTTGTCATAAAAAATAGTATTAAAGTGATGATATTGATATCTAGGCTTATCTAATTGCTTCAATTAAATTACAGCGTCAAATCAAAGTCATAATTAGGCAGTATTATAATTAATTCGGAAATTAATATTATATAAATTAATAAATTCAATATTATAAATTAATATTAATATATATATGAGGATGAATTCAGCTTTTTTTTAAAAAAAATCATCGATAAGAAACAGAGTAATAATGTCTTTTTACAAATTCAGAACATGTTTTTGTAACACTAAACCAATAATTATATGGCGATGAAATGTTGTTAACAAATTGAATCTAATATTATTAATTTATAAAAAGAACTTCAGAAAGTTCTAAATCTTACAAAGATTAAACAAAATGAACTCTTCTGAGTTCATAGCTATAAACACTGAAGGTGTAAGTATACCTGTAACCCGTAACTTGTAGAGCTCATCTGTCTTAGTGGTAGGATTTTTTTTGCGTTGATTTGGAATGACTTAGACATTTTTAAGTCAAATAAAATTGTTATTTAGAGATTTATTTAAAAAAAATTAGAATATTCTAATGAGTTAAGACAATGTCTTCGAGTTTCGAAAAATTAAATTGTTAAATGTACAAAAATAACCAACCCCAATCAAACAAATATTTTGCTGATGCATTTTATGGTGTGATGGTGGGTTTCCGAACTAATGTTTGACCAAATAAACAAAACATAAGTTTGGTGTTAACGAGTTTGAGGTTTACTTATGATGATACTTGGTTACGTTTACTTAGTTTGGTTGCTTACTTATTTTGAACTTATATTAGTTCTATGTTAATTATAGGCCACTCCAGGTTTTTTATCTTGTTTTATTTTGATTTCATTATCCTATTCTAATTTAATAGTTAAAACAGGACAGCATCTGTCGGGTTAGCTATTATGTTAATGGTTAAATACCAAACTAAACTTAGCTAAAGGTAACATGGCCTTCACGGACAGTTGGCTGTATGAAGTTCGCCTTGTCAGGTAGTTTTATTATTTTAATAAATTAAAAAAGTATAAATACTTAAAAAGTTTAAAATAAAGTCTCATTGTTTATTTTAGAATGTATACAAGTTTCGTCATAATGCTAATAGTTATATTGATAATAATTTTCTAGTTTGAAATTGGTCAGATCAGATTGTACATAAGTTGGAGACGAAATTTCAATCGACTTTAAGGGCAAAGCGACGCTGAATAATGGTTCATTTAAGATGTGAAAAATGCACAGAGCCCTGTTAGGAATATTAAAATTGTCACTTTGACTCAGCCGATGTGCATCTATAGAAACCTTAAGAATTCTTCGGTTTTTTTAAATAAAAATAATTTAAAATTAAATAGTTTATTAAATTAAGCTTTTGATTTCATTAATTGACAAGGAATTATTAGAATGAAAATAAAAGCTAAAATAGCTTTGTATTTAATATTAAGAGAATGGATCAATAGGCAGCTATTGATTGACTGCCTTCCATGACAGCTTAAGGAAATGTCTTATTTTAGATAGCCTGTAGCATCAATATGACATCCGAAGTTTGCTTAGTCTCCAACCCTTTGTTTGCATGTTACCCTTTCTTTTTTTTTTTTTTTCTTTGAATAAATTGCCTTTTTTTTACTGTAAGTATTTTATCAAGAACTTGATTACACTTTAGGAAAACAGTTCTTTCCTTTCGCACAACTTGTAAACAAGAAATCGCGTTTAATTACAAAGGAGTAACGAATGGTGCATGAGATTGTTAAAAAAGAGTAACTAAATTGCAGTTATTTAGGTCATATAAAATTTAACAATTTATCTAAAATATTGCATTCAACTTTTTCCCGTATTTGTCAACATACTAAAATCAGAGATCATTTGTCATTATTGTAAATAACAAAGAATGGATTGGTTTCTTTTATTTTATGATAACGTGATGAGCCGTGATCTCTATCATTCTCACATTCCCAAGCAGACGGGACTTTAAAGAAGTATTTGGCATGATCTAGATTTGGCAATGCAGGAGCACCCATTCTCTTTAAGTTGTAATATCCAGGTTTTCTTTCCTCAGTTGACTCAAGATGAGTCAACCCTCTTTGAAGAGGCTATTGCCCACGTAACTAAAGTATCAAGTTTGAAGAGACCGTTACTAATGTTTATAATATTTGATCTATTAAATTTAATTAGAGACGATTCAATAATATTTCTTATCAACATTGATTTTTCATTGGTAATAAATTTAGCTCCTGTCCAATCAATATGATTATTTTTATTGTATATATGCAAGAATAAGGCACTACTTTTTTCCTATCTACTTACGTTGTATTGCTGTTGTTTTTCACGTATCTTTAATGGTTTGACCAATATAAATTTTATGGCAATTTTTGCACGGAATTTTATAAACACCACCGGACTCCAATTCCCTGAGAGATGTTTTTGTTAGCATATTGCCCACGTAATTACGATTAGAAAACACTATATTAAAATCAAGTTGTTTGGCTAATCTTGGCAGGGGATACAATGACTCATGATATGGCAAAACCATAGAATTGGACAAAGAACGGGGCTCTGTTGAACTTAGTTAGGTGCAGTGCATTCACAAGGTAATACGTAGCGAGCATTGACCTTTTGATCTAAAATGAATTTGATTCTACAGTGGGTTAGTTTAATTTTATTTGCTTCATGTTATTTAGATTTGTTAGGGTCTTTAAAGTCCTATATCGTACAGGCTTAGACCAGTTTAAGTCTCCTCCAAGGTTGACGACGTCTTCATTTATTCACCTCCTGTGAATAAATCGAGCCATGTGGATCGACCACGTCCTATCATTTGAAAGGCGACATTCTATTTTACCACTAGCTACCTCTGTTGAAGTATCAAATAATTAGTACTAGATGATTTCTTCTATTTTATTTTATTAGTGTTGTTTATTTTATTTGTTGCATTATTTAATTTTGTTAGCTTTAGTCTTATTACTTTAATTATTTTTTCTTGGTTTGACCTCACGTTTTTTTCTACTTTCCTTTCTCTCATCTTTTACTTTAATTCAATTTTTATTTTTTCATTTAGTCCTAGCTTTAACTGCTCCAGAATGGCAAGTTGGCTATACTGTCTGTCCCTTTGTATCGGTCTGTGGACACATTAACATCTCCTGTGTTCCTTCATCTTTTTCTTTACCTCTCCTGAAGACGGTAAGACAGCCGAAATGATGAAGAATCCTGAAGTGTTAGTCTTTCTTTTTTTGTTTTGTAGTTATAACTTTAATTATATACATAGTATGTATTATAATGTATATTACTAATATATATATATATATATATATATATAATCTTGCCGTTGCGTCTACAACGTGCTTGGTCTCCCTTTCTCTTTTCACCTGAAGACGGATTACCCGAAAATTTGAGTCTGTAAGTGTGTATCTTTACTCTGTGTGTTAGTCTTCTTAAATTTTGAACTCGTGTATATATATATATATAATATTTACTACATATATAAATAAAGTAATAATGATGTCACATACTATTAATGTTCCACACTTGTGTGATAGTTTTTATTAAACATGGTATGATAAAGATTTTTTTATGCTTAAAAAACTATGAAAATCTACATACAATTAAATTAGGCTAGAATTGAAGTTATAAATGTATTAATGGAGAAAACAACAATCAAAAGTTTGGGATACAAATGCTTAGACTGGCACACTGTTTAAAGGACATCTCTCAAACTGCAATATTGAGTAAACTAAACAAACTTTAATAAAAAAAGGAATTAAATTCCGGAAAAGAATAAATAATTACTTCTTAATAATTCAATTTATCAAATTAAATATTTAAAAGAAGGTTTCAGTTTAACTTTGCTTGGCCAACTTTTGACTGAAATCACTGAAAAAAAGTTTCACCAAACCCCCTTTTTTTATCTTTTATTTTACTTTAGTTAGACTTGACGGAAAAAAGACTGAGTTTATATCAAAGTCCATTTGAAGCAAAAAGTTGCAACTTCAAAAGAAATAATCTGAAAAACTACCCTATATAAAACTATTTCACGCTGTTTAAATACTAAGAGTCGATTTAATACTTTTTTTTTATTGCTTAAACCGATTCCCTGGCATGTGATAACGTCAGACGTTTACCGGTTTTTTTGTTTCATTGTTGATTCTTCAGATTCTACATTGGGAGACCTAAATGTTGCCTAACTCAACTGAATTTCGAGTAGGAATCTTTAACGAGTACCTGATATCGTACAGGGTCGGGACCAACAGCTTAATATCCTCTCCGAGGGATGACGTAAACAGATTTATTCACCTCCCACGTGAATAAATCGAGGGCTTGTTGGGGATTGAACCCTGGTCTATCAGCACAGAGTGAGTACCTTAACTACTGAACTAACCTGGCCCTTTAATGCACTTTTAGTACTAAGGATATTATGAAAATGTAGTTAATTAATATTTGGTGTAAAATATTTTTAATTGTAGTTTGTTTGTATTGTGCATTATTTTTTTTTTCATTTTTAATCCTGTGATACCTACTAATATCTCGTGATACTGTTACATTACATTATTATCTATTATATACTAATAATAGAAGAATTAAAATAAAAAGAACTGAAAATGTATTACCTATGAACGATGACGCAAAGTGAATATTCCACATCCTTGTCGAATGCGCAAGGAAATATGACGTACTATTCAACTAAATATGTATAAATGGAGGAACGCTTCCAAATATAAAGATGAATATTACTGGATACATTCTATTGAAATGCATGTAAATTTATTCAGATTTTGTTATAAAGAATTTCTGATGTATTACTAAAAACTGCTGTGTCCGATTATGCTCCAGTAATCTAGCTGTAAAAAATATAATAATAAATCAGCCCTCCAAAAACTGAGTTTTTTTATGATAAGTTTCTAGAAAAATGCGTGTTTGTTTCAGTTTTCAACTGGCAATTGAATTCTACTAGCTGTTTCATTGCAGTACTTATCTCTAAGTCATCATCTCTACACTGAAGAGTTTCTCAAACCATTTTATTTATCATATTTATATATTTTTACACCTTCATTTGAATTGGATCATTTATTGTTAGTTGATATCTTTCAATATGTTTGTGAGAAAAGTGCCAAAAATATCTTTTGGATCTTTTGTAGATAAAGAAAGACTACGTGTAAATGAAGTGTTTAACCTATTTTTTTTTAATATGTCTTGTTTTTAACAGGGCTGAGAAATTGACAATGTTAGCCTTCCGATGCTGTTTTTTCGACGGAATATTGCATCACTATTTCATTCTACAGTGGGAGTCCAAAATTTTGCCTAACTCAAGTATATTTGGAGTATGGATCTTTAACGGGTACCTGAGATCGTACAGGGTCTCGACCAACAGTTTAAAGTCCTCTCTGAGGGACGACATGCTAAGATTTATTCACTTCCTTAGTAAATAAATTGAGGGCCAGAGTGGGTATTTAACCCAGTGCCTACCAGTTCAGAAGCGAACACATTACTTCTGAGCTAACCTGGCCCCTACCTATTATGATTACATCACAGTTATTTTTGCTATGATATTATTTTTACATGACCTTTCATCATAGAGATAGTATGACCTCACCAGTTATCTATAGGAACATCTGTAACTTGTCTTCAAAGTTTACATATTCTATAAGAAAATATTTGTTACTTTGCGAGTATTTTTAATCGTTTGTGAATCAAACATATGCTATTATGAGATTTACTAATTGTATATTTGTAAACGAAATGCTAAATTACTTTAGAATAACATATATACTTATTTTGAATGAAATACTTACCTAACCTTTAAAGGCTTTAATGCATCATTAATTTTAGATCATTCATATTTTTAGATCATTAAATCACTAGAACAAAGCATTTTCAATAATCATAAATTCTCATTAGACGAATAGATTTGCATGCTAAAGACAAAATGTAATTCTATTTACAAACACTGTAACAGTTAATATTATCGTCTTTCATAACAAGAAAAATAAATTAAAAATGAAAAGAATTTATCTCTTAATAAACCTGTAAATATCGTATAAACGTAGTTACCACAAAATACATGAAGGCTACTTACAAAGACGTTTAATATTCTTCCTAAAATGCAATCATTGATAGATTATTTTCTAATCAAACTTTAAATAGTAAAATGAATTATTCTGTTTCTTCGAAATTTAATTTTTGTGTTTTGTTTTATTGAAACAAGTATTGTAAACAATTTGATAACAATATTTATAAATATTAAAAGTAGATAAATTAATCTAAGTGTCAAATTTTATGACATAATAAGCATTGCGACTTCCATCTTGATAGACTTTCTGGTTTTATTTAGCAGATGACGTAGGAAATCAGTTAATTTAAAAGAAATGAAGGAGTAAGGTTCAGTTCATGAAGTATACAATTTCGTGGGCCACCGTTAGACAATAAGAAAAAAGTTTGCTTACTTAGAATTTTGTACTGACCTTATGCATTGATATCAAGTTATTTAGATACCAATATGTCGTTCAAAAACTGTACGTTTTCTGATGTAGTTAATTATTTTTTTTTAAGTTAGTCCATTTTTTTCTTGTTTTTAATCGAAGCGATTTTTGAAATATATTAAATTATTATTCAAGTCATTTAGGGATCATGAGATATTAAGTAAATTAGCTCTCTGGAGGCAGAATGAAACTCTCCTGGAATTAAGCCTTAACCGAAAACCTAATCCTCTTCTAATTCCATACTGTCATTTAAGATAAAACCTTGGTACAAATTAAATTTCGAAATCAAGTCCAGAATGCTTCTTAGAGTGGAATAATATTGTAATTAATGATGAAGCTGATTGAACTTCAAGACAAGACTATTTAGTAAAATGTTTTAATCCTGTTTGCTAAGAGTAGATAAACTTGGATTGTTCTGCTATAGTCAAACACACAGATTTGACAAGTTACTTATTTTAGTGTTTTTTTTAATTTTTTCCATGATTGATGCTTTTATTTATTTAATGTTATTATGGCCAGATAGAAATATATATCACTGATATTGAGTAGCTCTAATGATTCCATGTTGTGGTTCCTAAAGTTTGACTACCTCAAGTGCATTTTGAGTAGCTATCAAAGTCGAGTACTTGAATAGTACAAACTAGGAACCGATAGTTTAATGTCCTTTCCAAGAAACGAGGAGTTTAATTTTTGTTCACCTTCCACGTGAAGTCATATCAGGCAAGTTATTCACTGAAGTACCTTGTCCCCTATAAAGTAATAAAGTCAAGTAACTGAATGTTGAGATTAGGAGGTCAAAACTAAGTTATGGTTGCAGTGGCAGTTCTACAATGGAACACACATAGGTGGAATATTCACTCTTTGATAACACACTATGAAGATTGATTCTGCCTTGGAAGTCCTAAATTTTGCTGAACCCATGTTTATTTAGAGGAAGTATTATTAACAAATACAGACTTGAGACTGACGGCTTAACGTCCTTTCCTAGGGACGACAGTTCAGATTTATTCACCTCCCATGAGAATAAATCAATGGGCCATAGTGGGATTGAACCCCACACTGAATAATCCACAGGTGAACACGTCGCCACTGAGCTAACCTGGTCCTCTGAGTTCCAAGAAAAGTGAATAATTGATTAGATTTTTCAATATGTGTGAAGAAGTTATCTTTAACAACATGGGATGCTGTAATACCAAGAAAAAGTCTCCGCTTTGGTACGTTCATTTGAAGAATCTAAGACAAGTTATATCGTGAAAGCTCTTACTATTTTTGTTATCTGTAGAGGAAGGTTTAGAAAATGAAAAATATCATGAAAAAAGATAAATTTTTGAAAAAATAATAATATTTAACAGCTAAATTGTAGTTCAAAATATTTGTACTTACTTCTTTTGAGTTGTTCATTCAGTGCCAAGTGACACCGATGGCTCGATGGCCATGATAAGCAGCAGTAGCGAATGCCAAATATTTCTTATTTTGTAGTATGTCCTTTATCAGGGTTTCGTTATGTGCTAGTGTCTTTTGTAAGGTATTTTTTGCAGGGTTTCTGGAGGTGTGTTTCAGCCCCATAACTTTCAATAACTCTTTTTTCTCGTTGCATTCAGTGCAGTTGCTCGATTCCATGAGGCTGAACCGTTTTAAATATTTATTGCTCACTATATGTCTTGTACTGGCTTTAACAGAAAAAATGAGACTTGTTTACCGACTCATAATTATCAGTTTGGAAGGAACGGTATATTCTGAAAATAGAAAAACATTTCTCCGTGTAATTTCTGCATCCTTTCTTATTGCCCATCCTCATGATGTGCGCTTCCTTATTTTCTTCTTAGAACTTATAAATAAATATTTGTGGGCATAACTGGTTTGATTATTAAAACAGCCTACATGCTGCTTCATTTTATTTTTTACTAAAGAAATATATGTATATATATGTATATGAAAGTATAAGCCACAAGGAAAAAGTAAAAAAGATACAGAAAATATATATATATTAGTGTATTTAGGCAGCAAGTCCTCTTTCAAGCATGTTTATATTAGTGTATTTCGGCAGCAAGTCCTCTATCGGAAATTATCCCCTGTGAAGTGTTTATATAGTGTTTCAGCCTTTTGAATATCTTATGCTAGCTTGCTTTGGCAATTATCACCTGCTAAAAAGAAAATTGTATGAAAAATAGAAGCTATAAGTAGAAAAATCGTGAATGCAGAATCTACTATCAAATTCAATATATATATAAGTGTTATCTAATCGGAATTTGGCCAAATTTTCTAGGTTCAAAAATCAAACTCTCATTGCCGACGTTTCAGTTTTATTTTAAAACTTTTTACATACTCAGAAGTAAGAATTTTTTGACTGAAAAAATGAAATTTATATTATTTAAAGTGACAACAATCTTAACCGGACAAAACCTTCGACTAGACTGTTTAGTCTAGGATGAGACGACGTGCTCAGATTTATTCACCTCCCTCATGAATAAATCAAGGGACAGATGGGAATCGAACCCCGGTCCTATCAGTTCAGAGGCGACTACGTTAACCCTGGCTCCTAGCTGATTCTATAAGGGAGATTTTTTTTTTCATTTAGCCATTTCTCGCTAACTGAGAGAGCACAACTTTTGATTTTATAACAGAAATTCGTTTTTCCATTATACAAATACATCATAACGCTCCATTTAATCAATTTAATCTCAAGTTCATCTTCTCAAGGTTGGCAGTTATTGGGAAAACATAAAATTTACTCCTATTCCTTGCTTACCTTACAAAATTCCCATTAGGAACTACTCGTAGTACCGAGACTTTTTATTAAACTAACAATAACCATAACATTATTCTACATTAAAATTTGTCTTTCCATTGTACTCTGTCTTTTTACTAATTTGTTCAACAGTTATTACATAAAAATATGCACTTTTGTTATTTTTAAACGAATATAAATTTTCTAATTTAATATCCGAATACCTGACTAATATTTCATTATTACACTTCAAACCCAAAAACATTTTTCCACCTCATACACATTGTAGAAGCATATTATATTTTCCTTTTCCATTATAAACTAATTTAATATAATATAAATTAATATTCCTTTAATGGTTGGTAAAAGAGTGGCTCAGGTTTAATAATGAAATTTGACATCATTTTTGTGTGATCTTAGCCATAACTGTTTTTAAAAAATACATAACATGTTACAAGTAAAAATTAAACTACTAATTTTGAGTTGGTGGTAACATTATAAATTAAACTTTTATGAGTTTAATATTTTAATTTTTTTTTAAATTCCCAAATTGAGGTTATAAAAGCAATGTCCCTTATAAAAGCAATAGTATTGATGATATATAATACTCCATATACAAATGTTTTGAGATATAATATCGTTAATGTCTTTGTTGTTTCATAGTAAATAGCATAAATATATGTCTTATGATTACATATAGATTACCAGTCAATGATCAAACCACAATATGAAATGGGAAATCAAGACTAAGATCTTTCAACCGTAACAAGCGGTCTTTGTCAGAGTCAAAAACCCCAACTGAAGACAAAATACTCATCCACATTTATTTCGATTATATCAGAACGAATTTTTCTTAATGTGTTTGCACCAAAATAAGACAGAAAAAATTGAAGGAAAATTAAATTTTTTCCTTAATGTGAATATGATTTGACTATTGTAATCATACAAATAGTTATACAGACAGATATCTCGTGTGTAAATTGATGAATGAGATGTGTTGAATTGAAAAAAAATAACTTGAATAATATTATTCAATTATTATTTTTATTAAAATTATTATTATTCTTTCTAAATGTACACTACAATTGAATGTTTTTAGGTAACTTTTATCTATTAGTGGGAGCTGTATTCGTCTCTATTCATTCCTATTATTCTGTGAAATTTCAATTTTTCTGAAGTTCACCATACACAACAGACCTAAATATATTTAATATATAGGTAACTCATAGCACATTTTATATGAATAAGGCAACTGTATATGATTAAGGCTTTGGTAATAGATATAAAAGGCAGTTCTTAAAATTTATTTATAAAATTTCTAAAGTTAAAGGGATTAACATGGGGGTTGTTGAGTTTACCCGGCCAATATTTGATATAGAGGGTTAACTATCAGTATATTTCCTGTATTTATATTATAGTATTAGTAGTGTTCATCTACATAAGGTAATAAGAAGAAAAGGGGAAAATCAAAAAAGGGAAGGAGAAAATACCTTATTATTGTTTAATGTTATCCTTTAGTCTTGTTCATGTATGTGCAGTGTTCTTGGATTAGGTTGTTTTTTTTTATTTCTTGGAGTGGAAAATATAATAGTACTTCAAAAATTCTAGTCTTAATGTTCAATAAGTCGTGATTTTAGGTGATGAGAGATCCCCTCCGCGAGGTACTCCTTTGGCGTATTCCAGTGGCTTGGATCACAATCTTAGGCTTGCGATTACGTGTTACTGTGATGGGGCAAAAGAGCTCTCAGGATTGAAAGCATCAGCATGAATCGTATTATATGCATGCCATAGCCGAAAGGCTATGAGACGTATCTTGAGAGACGTAATACAGGATATAACTTTATTTATGATCAGAGGCCCAGGTACACTATTATACCAAAACGGGATATGACAGGGATGACAAGCTATAGTATAGCAACCTAAATCTACCATATTTAATGTATAGGTAACTCATAGCACCTTTTTAATCCTACATCCGATATGAGCAACATGGATCATATCGACAATAATCAAGCCAGATTTTAATTCAACGCTTTATTAATTGGTTTAGGTTGCTATACTATAGCATGTCATCCCTGTCATATCCCGTTTTGGTATAATAGTGTACCTGGGCCTCTGATCATAAATAAAGTTATATCCTGTATTACGTCTCTCCGGCCTTTCGGCTATGGCATGCATATAATACGATTCATGCTGATGCTTTCAATCCTGAGTCAGCAAGCAATATAACGATGGCAGTGTGTCTTGTATGTATAACTTTCTAATGAAAGAGCACGCTCAAATGAACATCAGTATCATCAGGGGAATAAACAAACATTTGCAAAACAGAGACAAATTATTTTATTTCCTCTTTTAAAAAGAAATATGAAATTGTTCAGAAAGAAGGCAGCATCGTATTGTATTTCTCAATATTTTTCAAAATAAAAAGAATTACAATTGATAGGTGGGCATATAAGGTTTTACAGTTAATTAAGAAATATGAAAAACTACACACTATTCCTGTTGAATTAATTTTACTTTTAACATATCTCCCATTTGATATTATTAAATAATTAATAGTAAATAATTATTTACTATTAAGAATGATATCTAAAATGGAAGAGGATAATAAAAATCAAGTAGTTTTTTTAGAAAAAGAAAAAAAAATTTAAAAAATAAAAAAATATGATGTGGGTACCATCATAAGATTTGCAGTTTAAGCTATTTTTAATAATTAACAGGTTCATTTAAAAAAAGAATAAAAATTATAGGTAACTTTGGAGAGGGTGTAGGTTAAGTTATGCTGCAGTGGACGTCGAAGAAGAGAACTGCCGTAGGACACAGCTGGCTCCTTGTAATATCACAGATGCCTTAACATTTTCTCGGAGGTACAACGTGCAGAGATATCTCTTTTACCTCTCGAGTAATGTTGTTTATTTTCTAAGGCCCTCACCTAGAGGGTGAGGATTTTCACTAACACTAAGGGATTTTCATCTTTTAGTGTTGCTCTAGGGGCGGAAATTATGGGCGCCTATTTTATAAATAGACGAACCTCATTACCTGTTGATTATAGATTGGGAGTCCTAAATTTTGCCCAACTTATGTGTATTTAACTGCTGAGATGATTTACGGGTACCTGACATCGTACAAGCTTGGGACTGATGGTTTAACATCCTTTCCGAGGGATAAAGTTCTCAAATTTACTTCCCACGTGGATATCGAACTCCGGACCTACTAGTTCAGAGGCAGTTACGTTAACCACTGAGCTAACCCAGCCCCTAACTCTAGTGTCATGGTATGCAACTAATAGTTGATTTTGCTGGTAAGAAAAGGATACAGAGGTTTTTGAATACATTAAAAAAAGAAACTGATTGCAATTCGTGTTCTGTTTAAACTGCGCTGTTCTTTGCTCTGTGTCGTTGTGTACGCACGTATGCACTCTGTAACATTTGACTTAAAAAAAAATAAATAAATAAAAAATAAAATGCCGATGAAAAAAAATGATATAATATAATAATGTGTGTAAAATGTGTATGTTCAAAAAGTCAAATCCATCACAAAAGCGGTCCGTCCATTAGTATTGCATTGACAATGAGGTATTTAAAAGTTAACTTCTCCTGGTAAATGTACAATTTATTGAACTACGTCAAAGTGTAAAATTATTTCTAAATCGAATCGTGTTTAGACAAAAAATGTTGAATTTTAGATGTTACTCGTATACGAGCAGTTGTATTTCAGGAAATAAATTACCTTAATCCTAGGGTAAAAATGCAAATATACTAAATTACACTGTTTTTGCTACATGACTTTGTTAGGTGAAGATTAATATTTGAAAGAAAAAAATCTAAGTTTTTTTCTTTCAAAGCTATTCCTAAGTAGTTTTTTAAGTTAATTAAAGCAGCAGTTTTAACTTTCTTTAAATTAATTTGAACTTAATTTTATTTAACTTAATTTAAATTAATCGTTTGTGAAAATTGCGCGGAATTATTATTTAAAAAATTATTAATTTTAGTCTGAGTGTCAATTCGTCGAAGAGAGACCCATAGCGGATTGATATTTTATTTCAAGTAAATCTACATAATCTACAAAGTTGTCATAGTTTCTGAAATAGATTTACGAATGGGTTAGTGATTCTGTAGATAAGTGAATAGATTTCCAATAACTAACCACAAATATGATCTACAATAAAGTTGAATAATATATGAATGAAAACTTTCCAAATAACTTACTCACTAGAAAGAAGGTATTGTAAGATATATCTGGTATGATTTAAAGAAAATAACTGCTTAGAGTTCATATAAAAAGAAGATCTGCGTTTGTGTTTAAAAAACATGGTTTTGACAAGGAAGAACTTACTGGACATGAATGATCCATGCTTGTTTTATTTTTCAACGTCTAACCTTATTTGGCTTTCACCTTTTAGAGCTGTACTAGGGGCAGAAACTATTGACTATGGCTCATTCATTATTGGACAGCCATCTTAGTAATGGGCGCGCCACATTACTTGCTCTTTTCACATTGAAGGTCCGAAAGTTTGCCTAACTCAAGTCTATTTATAGTAGGGATCTTTAAGGAGTACCTTTAACAACGTACAGGCTTGGAACAGACGGTTTAACGTCCTCTCCAAGGGACGACTTGCTCAGATTTATTCATCTCCCACATAAATGAATTGACGGCCAGGTGGGTATCCGGGTATCTCGCCGGACCTACAAGTTCAGAGGTAACCACTGAGCTAACCTGACCCCTATGAACAATGCATTGATAAGTATGTTTTCCCGGGAGGCACATATGCTGCCCCGGGAGAAGGATATTATTTTTTATAAAGAAGCTTCTGAGAGAAGAATAGTTCCGCTAGAAGACGATTTCAGGGTAACGATGCTACCCCTAGACAAGCGTGTTTCCTGTTTAAGAATAGTTCCTCGACAACTATACTTATCGAAAACAAGTATTTAATTTAGTAATGCATTTGTAACAAATTTTATTTTGTAGTTGTTTCAGTTTTATCTTTGTCTCATACTTAAAAAAAAATTGTTAATTTAAACAGTATTTTTGCTTTGAATGCCTTTGTGTTGTATATAGAAAATAATAATGCTCTCAAATATCAATAAGTGAAATAGTTTGTATCTATATTGAACACTATAGGCTTAGTCGAAATATGTTTCTCCTACCATGATATTTTTATATTATTCCGGCCACAGATATATTGGAAGTTAGAAGTAAGATATGTTGTAATAATGCTTGAGAAATCCTGAAATAAAGTATCCAAACAAACTTGATTTACTGGGTCAGAAATATCATGAATATTTTCACATGATAAAAAGCAAAACGTTCCACTCTCAACAGAAATACATTTTTCATGGTATTTTGAACTTAGATGATAGGTATTCGGATTCCATTATTTAATCCCCCCTCGTAAACCAAGTTGACAAGTTGAACACATTATTAATGGTAACATACAGCTTTTATAGCATCAAATCGTTTAGACCTGACGCGTATTATAAAACACCTTTCAGGCATTGTCATAGAAAAATCGTTACTCCTTTCTTTAACAAGCAATTGAGTCTCTAGCTGCTGTATTTATCTCTTTTCAACTTACTTGCTTGTCTCAAATTCTGAATAATACTTCGTAATATTCAATTATTAATGTAATTAAAGCATTAGTTAATTGCCTTGGCAATAAAACTAGACCTAAGTCTATTAAATTTATAAAATAAAAAGATAACGAAACCTGTGTCTTAAGAAAATTAATTATTTCATCTAAATAGTTGTGCAATCCGTAATTATGTGGTACTTACTCTAAAAGGATAATATGAAATCTCCAAATAAAAGAATTTTTTTTATTGAAACTACGCTTTTCAAACACTTTGTGTTCATCATCAGGTAAACTTCTGCAATACAATTATAAATTGTAAGTTATAAAAATAAACCAGAATTATACATGATAAAAGAAAATAATAAAAACTTATTGACTTACTCAATGGAATCAATGGAAAAGAGACAACCGTTGAACTTTGACTGAAGGACTTATGTGAGATGAGATAGAGTGGAGAAGAGGACTTAAAAGATAAGGTGTCAAGGGAGTTTGGTATGCTTACAAACAGTGAAGTGCAATAAAGCAGGCCAGAAATGAATTTTATTGAGGAAAGTACATATATTAATATTATATCTAAATGAGTATTATGTATATATTACATGTACCCATAGAAAATTGAGTGTAGGCCACTTCAGATTTTTATTATATGATTTTCATCTCTTTTCAATCTAGTATTTCTTTATCTTTGCCTGTTAGTTCTTCCACTGCAGTACAGTATATATAATTATTCTTTTTAACTCATTCAATAACTTTATCTGAACTATTCCTTTTAAGATGGTTGTCAGTTCAGTTTCTGAATTTCCTGTTTTGTCCACGTTCATTTACTTTACGTGCTCATTGTACAATCAAACTATTGTTGGACTATAAACAATGAATAAAAATAAAACATAAACTTATAGTCAGGGATGACTGCAATATTTTGACATCCGACATTCTTATATAGATAAAGTACTCAGTTTTTGAGAAGAACTGACCTAATAACATTCTAATCCGTTTCTTGAACGTTGGTTGACCAGTGCTAGTTAAACTGATCACATCTTTATCTGTACGAGAACTACCGATGTTGAAATTTTTTATGAAATCTTGTATATATATATATAACATATTGTCACGATAAAATTGGCCAGATAATCTAAACTAGACACAATAGGTGTTCGAAATAGAAGAAGAGTAATACATAGAGTAAGGAAACAAACAAACTGAGGAAAAATTACGAACTGAAATTTTTGAGCAATCCGTCTTCAGGAAAAAAAAACTGAGAGAAAGATTGCCCGAAAGTTTGAGTTTGTGTCCTTACTTTGTGTTAAAACTGAGTCCGTGAGAACTGGCATGGGTAGCGATCGGGAAGGTCACTGCGTTTACCGACAGACGACCTGTGAATATTTATACGCAGGTTTAGCTTGATGGAAACCATACCCAAATAAAAAGAATAATTAAACGGGTATATATGTATATATATATATATATATATTCTCGTAATATCACCTTTCAAACCGACTAGTTTATTTATTGATGTTTTGTTACGTTGACAGTAGGTGCTTTTACTGTTAACTCACATAAAACCTATCCATATTCACGCAATTTCCATTATAGCCGTTGTCATCCTTTTCATGTTTTCATGTTGACAGAGCTTTAGAATAGAACTCCCCCTTCTGTTTTAACTTTTATAATGCTTCAGTTGTTTCAAACAAGGAAGGTCCCAGCGATTTTTTTTATTTTCTAAATATCTCTTTTAACAGGACACTATACGTTTGTTTTGTGCATGTATATACACATACGTCTCCATAAATAGCAATGTTTCACATAAACACGCGAAATATCAATCAATGATCATACCACAATAAGGAGTCTTATAAGTGAGTCTTATTTTCCCTTTTCATATTGTGGTTTGATCATATGTGTTCATAAACGTGTGCACTGACAACTTTACTGTTATTTCAAATATCCTAACAGTAATTACCAGATATGCATTGTGATAAAGAATTTAATGTTTTTTAAATAATATTAAATATCATTGAAAAGGCACATTAGTACATATTATATCATTTTTCTCCTTATCTGAACGCACTTAAATCTAGAAATATTGTGTTTAATTTGACAATTGAATCCTTATAAGATCATTGCATGATAACAACTTTATTAATGTTGGATCATCCCAAATATGAATATAACACCTAATTTATATTAGATGTCAAATATTAATTCATTGGTCAAATATTAACCAATGGTTAACTATTTGACGCATGGGCTATACTATTGCTGACCATTGATCATGAAGACTTCTCTTCACTCTTCTGGGTAACATGCTCCCCTCCCACTTCCATCCTCAGAAATAAAGCATCAACTTTAGGAGATGAATGACCCCTAATTTGGTAGTCTCGTTTCTACTGGGATCCCATAAATTTGTGTGTAAACTGCATTTACCCATTTACCCTTATAGTATAAAGAGAAAAAAAGTTGCACTTAAAGTCATCTTTTGCTTAGGCATTAGGCACTTGGGAAATTTGTATATATTAATTTTAATAATGCAAATATTTAAAAAAAATATTTTTTTAAAAAAAAAATTTACAGTCTCAAAAAATTTAGACTATAAAATTTTAATGATTATCATCATTAATTATAGTGATAATCAGTAATTACCAGTTACAATTTACATTTGAAGACGTATTATTTCTAGTACAGTGGTGTCTCGCATAATGAACGCCTTGCATAGCGAACGCTGCACAGAACGAACTTTTTGTTCGTTCATTTCACGATTCACACAATGAAGTCAACTGAGCTTCCACGATCGCTGCAGCCGATGTATATGTACTTGATTGCATCATCGCGCCGCAGTCGTTTTTTACTGAGCTTAACTCACGCACGTACATATCATGGCAGTCGTTCTTCTTTACGTTTAACCCAATAATTTTTTTTTACTATATTATGGGTTCTAAAAAAGCAGGAAGGTGGTTTCTGTTGAAATGAAACAAGAAATAATTAAAAAGAGTGAATGTGGGGTGAAACAGTGCGACCTTGTCAAAGAGTTTGGCCTCAGCAAGACCACCATCTTGACCATTTTGACCGAGAAGGAAGACAACTGCTGCCATCAAGGACATCCTGGCCAAATGGGGAGAAGTTGAGGAATTTACCAACACTCACTATCCAAATTCAGCTGAAGCTAACAGGATCAAATATCTCTACTCTGACACTATTGCCCGTTATTTCCGGCAGATATTGGAGAAAAGGGAAAACAAACAACATTGGACAGGTTTTTCAAGAAACCATCAGCCAAGAAGCAAAGAATGGAACAAGGAGTGCACGATTCGGTGGACTCTCTTTAATTTGAGTCTGGCTTAAAAATAAAAAAAATCTGGAGTGGCCTACACTCTACTTTACTATAAGTAACTTAATGTCAAATTTCTTGAGTATATAAAACATAACGTATCATTTAAGCATAACATAAATATCTAAATGGGATATAATTATTAGCATTGCATTCGTGAGGTAGTACAGATAGTGATTGAAGGACATATCAATTTATAAGCATATTTTTGTACATCACAAATAATTTATTATTTGCAAATAATTTCATTAGTATAACTACAGCAGTAATAACATTTTTGAAAAACCAAAGTGAACATTTCTTGATACGAAATATTATCCTACAAGAGAACATGGCTATTGTTCAAATAGCCAGTAGATTTCTTACATCGTTTACTTGACATCCTTCTACATTGAATATTAATGTAAAATTTTCAAATTTGAAACAGTAAAATACCCTTTCTTTCTCTGAAAAACTTCTTAAACAGCGAAGAAAATGTTGATTTAAGGTGATTTGGTAATTAAAGATGTACGATAATTACAGTTATTAATCTCTAAACGAAAGATTTCAATTTTGAATTATCTTTTACATTTTTGGTTTTTAACAGAATTATTATACTGGGAATTTTATGGCTTCTTAGTATTTAATAAGATCATTTTCCTTCCCCTTTGTCAAATAACATATATACGATTTTTTTTTTAATGAGTGTTATCATTTACCTGCACAATATTATTCCTCTTACATCTCTTATAAGTCAATAATATATTTTCATTTTTCCATTAGAAACATCAATTTTATCTCAGTGGATTCGCTCAAAAAATTTCTAAGTCAATGTAAACAATGTAAAAAAATACAAAAAATTCGACAAGTATAGCAGGTGATCTCTTAGTCTAGGATAAACAAAGAGTTTTTATATCGTTATTGCTCTTTCCCGTAATTGAAACTTCATGATTTTTTTTTTATAAATTGCTAATCTTATGTTCCATTTTTGGTCAAATTTTCATTATTTTTTAACGAGCCGTTTAGAGTCAAAAAAACATTTTCTGAAAAAACAAATCGTACTGTAACGCCCCTTTAGCGAATGTAATTTTAGAAAAAAATATCTCAACTCATTCTCCATATAATGTTCTATTTGTAGGCATAGTTTCATTTTTGTCCGTCAAACAGTATGGCTTGTATCGCTCTCACAAGGTTTGAGATTGAATTATAAGTCAAAATTTTTACATTTTAGTGAAAAAAAAATATTTCCTGTTGTTTTAAAATTCTGTATATATTTTTCGTTTGTTGCATTTGAAACCTCAAAGATAATGTCAAAATTTCAAAACTCTAGGGTTATCAGTTTAGGAGAAATAAATGTTTTAAAAAAAACGGTTTCTGGCAAAAAAAGTGACTTTCCCATCATGCATAATTCTTCCCAAACAATAGGGATCTTCCTCCTTATGGGGCCCATTTTTGTGTAAAATATCAACTTGATCCATCAAAGATTCTGGACCGTAGCGTGGTAACAAGCAATGCTAACACACGCACCCACCCACGCACCCACCCACCCACACACACACAGACATCATCGTAAAAACTTCATAAAACGACTTCTGGGACCTCAAAACATGTAATTCCGTCAAAATCTCGAGATCGAATTTTTTCACGATCACTATACTTTACTTATAGTAAAGTAAAAAATCTGGAGTGGCCTACACTCTACTTTACTATAAGTAACTCAATGTCAAATTTCTTGAGTATATAAAATATAACGTATCATTTAAACATAACATAAATATCTAAATGGGATATAATTATTAGCATTGCATTCGTGAGGTAGTACAGATAGTGATTGAAGGACATATCAATTTATAAGCTTATTTTTGTACATCACAAATAATATATTACTTGCAAATAATTTCATTAGTATAACTACAGCAGTAATATCATTTTTGAAAAACCAATGTGAACATTTCTTGAAACGAAATATTATCCTACAAGAGAACATGGCTATTGTTCAAATAGCCAGTAGATTTCTTACATCGTTTACTTAACATCCTTCTACATTGAATATTAATGTAAAATTTTCAAATTTAAAACAGTAAAATACCCTTTTTTTCTCTGAAAAACATCTTAAACAGCGAAGAAAATGTTGTTTTAAGGTGATTTGTTAATTAAAGATGTACGATAATTACAGTTATTAATCTCTAAACGAAAGATTTCAATTTTGAATTATCTTTTACATTTTTGGTTTTTAACAGAATTATTATACTGGGAATTTTATGGCTTCTTAGTATTTAATAAGATCATTTTCCTTCCCCTTTGTCAAATTACATATATACGAATTTTTTTCTGAGTGAGTGTTATTATTTTCCTGCACAATATTATTCCTCTTACATCTCATATAAGTCAATAAACAATTTAAATTATTCCTTTATAAATATCAATTTTATCTCAGTGGATTTGCTCAAAAAAATTCTAAGTCAATGTAAACAATGTAAAAAAATACAAAAAATTCGACAAGTATAGCAGGTGATCTCTTAGTCTATGATAAACAAAGAGTTTTTATATCGTTATTGCTCTTTTCCGTAATTGAAACTTCATGATTTTTTTTTATGAATTGCTAATTTTTTGTTCCATTTTTGGTCAAATTTTCATAATTTTTTAACAAGCAATGCTAACACACGCACCCACCCACCCACCCACCCACACACACACAGACATCATCGTAAAAACTTCATAAAACGACTTCTGGGACCTCAAAACATGTAATTCCGTCAAAATCTCGAGATCGAATTTTTTCACGATCACTATACTTTACTTATAGTAAAGTAAAAAATGTATGTTTTACTCTTTTATGCTACAGTACCATAGTTAATGCAACGTAACGAAATAAATGTTTTTAGTTCTATTGCTATAAAATAAAAAAACATTGTTATCTTTTTTATGTCACTGTACCATCATATTTTGTGCTACAGAACGAATTAAAATTTTTAACATGTATTGTTATGGGAAAACGGGTTTCACGTAACGAACTTTTTGCATAACAAACTTGCTCCTCGAACGAATTAAGTACGTTGTGCGAGGCACCACTGTATTTATACTAGGTACTAGTATTTGTACACTGGTACACTTCGTACACTGTATTTGTACTAGGGCTCGTGATCTTGATTGGCTACTTTTAACGTACACAGGAACAAACTTGCTCCTGGAATGAATTAAGTACGTTGTGTGAGGCACCACTGTATTTATACTAGGTACTAGTATTTGTACACTGGTACACTTCGTACACTGTATTTGTACTAGGGCTCGTGATCTTGATTGGCTACTTTTAACGTACACTGCAGTGTGATGAAAAATTTGTTGGTCGTAGGAAACACCTCTGTCATGATAACACCTTTCAAGCTACTACCATAAGGTTGAATATATTGACGGGCAGTTGAATTCCTAAATACTATTTCTGTACCCGCAATTATCTAAAATATCTTCTTTAATTCTAATATATTCCTTCTAGGCGTTGCCTATAATGATTACGTTTAATTTTTTGCAACGAATGAACTTTTAAACTAATTTGTTACGGCTTTTATTTAGGTATACATGCCGTACCCCTTATAAATCAATTAACCACAAACATGATAGCTACGTAAGTAAAAACCTTATCATCAATATTACTAAATAAACAATACTGAATTAAATAACAGTATAATTTAAAATTTATTACGTAATGTGCATATTTGAATGATATAATAAAAGCCTGGATGCTTTTGTAAATATATTTCCATTAACTAATTATATTTAATAAATGAAATGTTAGGAAAATATCATTTCACATAAAGGATTAGTTTTTGCAAACGTGGTAAATGAAAACAGGGAATTCATATAACTCTCACAGTTTCCAATAAACTGCTATAAATGGTTATCACTAATTTGAGAATTATATTATTCACTTCACTGGGTGTTATTATTAGTGAAATCCTTATATTTCGTGTTGATTCTCCTCTAATGGCTCGGCTCAGTATTGATTGCAACAGAATTTATTTACTTATATATATTTTTTTTGTCAAACAATCTTCTGGTTAATAGCAATATTTCAGTTATTCATAAACAAGAAATAGTGCTTTTATATTCTAAGAGAGGATTGAATATTCATTTTTTTTACTTACATGCATATTCCTAGCACTATAGTTATTATATGATGTTAACAAACATGACATTTTTAAAAACCGTCTTATCCAATGAATCATCATAGTATTACAAAGCCCATAGGATGTCTGCAACAGCGGTTCAGAAGATAAGATGGATTTATATAATAATAAGATATTTATATTTATTCAAACAAATTCTACATAATGTTATTTATTTACATACCTTATACCTTCGTTTGTTGATGAAGTGGCCAGTGCAGTCCCTACATACGAGTACATATACTCTCTTTCTCATTTCTTTTTTGTTTTTCAAGCTTGAGTCAGTTCTCATGAGCACAACAGACTTATCTAAGAGGATTGACAGCTAACAGATAGTTTTTTACTTATTTCTTCCTCTATTCACATTTTACCCAAACATCTTTCCCCAGCCCTACATTTTTGATTTCACTTGGGATTTGATTCTGACGAAGACTGCTTGTTACAGTTAAAAGAACTGAGTCTTTTTTTCTGATTCCTTGTTGTACTTGGGACGTTCATATATACTCCCGTATGTACCATAGTTTTTCGGGTTCTTTCCCATCCTCAGTTTTATAGATCTTTCTATTCTACTTTGCTCCTTTAAATCCTACCACTTCGGTCAACACTATTTATTTCTACTATAAAAGGGTTATATGTAAATGTAGCCACTTGAGATGAACGATTAATCTTTTTTAAAGAATAATTTGAATTACATGACAATGTAACACTTGTCAAAATAAACAGTGTCACATGTTCATTCAAACTAGACAGTTTTTGAAATCTACAGATTATTTTTCTTTATAAAATAATCACTATTCCAATACTTAGTTTTTCTGTTCCAAAATTTTGTACACCTGCCTATGAAAAAGATTTTAAATAAAAAAGTGGACTTGGCAATGAGAGCTTAATTTGAAACTGAAGAACTGACCGAGTACTGAATTGATAAACTTTTGAACATATATATATATATAATATAATATATATATATATATATATATATATATATATATATATATATGCTTTTAAAAACTGGATGTCTGTTTACACTTGATTTAATTTTGTCTTATATTTTTCCAAAATACGAAATTTTTTCTTCAACTCAGAACTCAACTTAAAAATTAATTCACCATAATTTCTTCAAGTGGAAACAGACATCCAGTTTTTAAAAGCATGTATTGAAGAAGGACTGCTCCCAACTTTTACAAATATATATATATATATATATATATATATATATATATATATTAAGTATTGTTTTCTTGACCAATTACTAATAAACACTTTTTATTCTTCACGGAAATTGGTCAGGGTTAATATTTGGAATCACCTTTTCGCCATCGTTTCGACTTTATTTTAAGACATCCTCAGGGATATAAACTAACAAAAACATTGCCATGGATTAATTGTAATATAAAAAACAGTGTTTTCAATAAATGTCGCTGGGTAGCAGCACATGCAATGACAGAGAACGGTTTGGTTGGTTTGGTATTAAAAGCTAACCTTGAGTAAGTAAGTTTTTTGAATTTTTTTTGATGACTGTAAAGTAGGTATGACAAATGTCCATTGTTTTTGTTAGTGTATAGCCCTGAGCATGTCTTAAAATAAAGACGAAACGTTGGCCAAAAGGTGATTCCAAATATTAAACCTAACCAAATTTCAAGAAGAAGAAAACGTGTTTATATATATTAGTGAAGGTTGGTAGCAATCCTTCTTGCAAACATGTTTCTAAAAATTGTATGTCAATTTCATGCCTGGTTAGCTTTGTAGAGAGTTTCTCTAGTGTCCTACAGGCTCTTCTCAGTAAGAAATATATATATTTCTTTTATATATATTTATTATATATATATTTAATATATATATTTCTACCATGTATATTATATATATATATATAAATGAAAAATACAACACATCAAAGAAACCAGAACACTTACTAGATCAATATTTTGAACTGAAGTTCGTCATAAGGAAGGGAGTAGAAGGGAAGAAGAAGAGGTACGTGCGTTCAGGACTCAGGTAAACCGTTCTGCTTGGAACTCATAGTCGCCTTCCACTCGCAGTCCTGAACGCACGTACCTCTTCTCTTTTCCTTCTACTCCCTTCCTGATGATGAATTTCAGTTTGAAATATTGATCCAGTAAGTGTTCTCGTTCTTTTATGTGTTCTCTTTTCATGTATTTATCCATCCTGTTTTTTGGACTGTTTAGTATTTTTATTATATATATAAATATATATATATATATCACTTGATAAACGGAAAGACGATCCAAACTGGAAACAATAACAGTTCAAAATTGAAGATAGGTAGCACAGAAAGGGTTACTAGCTGTTGCGTCTACAACGTGCTTGGTCTCCCTTTCTCTTTTTTCCTGAAGTCGGATTACCCGAAAATTTGGGTCTGTAGGTGTGTTTCTTTTACTTTCTGTGTTACCTATCTTCAATTTTGAACTGTTATACATATATTCAGCACTAAGATATCAAACAATGTTTAATATTTTCAGATTGAGTAAATTAAATATATATATATATTTCTTAATGCTATGTAGTTCTATGCTATCAAATATATATATTTATATATTGATAAAAGTATTGACCGTGCAATAGAAACAAAACAAAAGTTCATCGGAACTCGGTCCGTTTTTTTTTTCAATTTTTTTTTTTGTTGTTAACTGATGCTGTCCTGATAAACTTTACTTTTGTATTATATATATATATATATATATATATTTAGTACTATAGAGAATACACTTTTTGGAAATGACTATCTTGGAATGAAGAATGGTTAGGGAATGGTATTGTGACAAAGGTTGGGATGAGTGCATGGGCTAAGCAAGGCTGACACCCGCTGTATTATGCGATCTGAGAAGATGTTCATTATCATAATGAGTTTGAATTCCAGAAAAATATATTACGCCTGACTTTCTTTTTTAATTTTAAACTAATACAGGTAACTAGAAGTAGCTTAGACTTAATTAGTAAGGCTCGGTTATTTACACTAAATTATATTAATAAATTACAACTGTTTGTTTTGGTAAAAAAAAACTAGATTTCAAATACTGATTATTTTATTTACATAAAGATTACTTCCTGTTAATATAACAGTTTATAAAATTGTTTTAATTTGACACTTTTTATATATTCATATTTTTCAAAAAAGAAATCACTAGCCTATTTTGTATTCAATGCGTTAAACACATAAACTTATATTTTTATAAATATTTATTGAAATGCAGATATTAAGTCTTTATTAGCAAAAAATATTGTAACTGACAAATTTAAACCGCTTATATATAAAATTGTTTTAATTTGACACTTTTTATATATTCATATTTTTCAAAAAAGAAAACACTTGCCTATTGTGAATTCAATGTGTTAAATTAAACATAAACTTATATTTTTATAAATATTTATTGAAATGCAGATATTAAGTCTTTATTAACAAAAAATATTGTAACTGACAAATTTAAAAATAAATTGAATCAATTTAGAAAATAATGAATTCATAAAAAAGTAAATATGAGTTACTGATTAAATTAAGTTTATGATTGCTTCCATTAAATAGATTGAGAGTTTTTATTTTCCACCCTTTTTAGTAATGGGCGAGGCACATTACCGAGTCAGTTCTACATTGTAAGTTCTATACTTTGTCTAAACTACGTATGTTTAGAGTAGCGATCTTTAAGAAGTACTTAATATCAAACAGACTCGGGACCGAAAGCTGAAAGTTTTCACTAAGGGATGAATTGCTCAAATTTTTCATAATTTGCTCATCTAAAAAATGGAAGGCCTTAGTGTGAAATACTGAACCCTGGCTCTACAATTTAAGAGACAAGTGAGCAAGTACTGGACTATCCTGGGCTTAGAAATCATCCAAAAAAATATCAAAATGTATCTCAGTCAATCAGAAAACTTGTAAGTATGCTAAAAACTTAAATCATATTTTGTCAAGACCATTGTAAAGTATGGCTTCTTTTACTTTATCTTTGACAATCGTACAATATTAGTGTCATTATATAAAATAATTTACAATGTAGAAAGCTATATTGCGTTATTTAGAACTCAATAAAAGACAATTAAGAAAAAACAAACTCGTAAGGATAATAAATTCAGAGAGCAATTTCTGGCTAATTTAGGAGAATATTAAACATAATATTATCAGAGCAGAAGTTGGTGGTGGTTTTGTAAAATAAATATTTATGAAAGATGTTAATGTTGGCACTAGATGAGAGGCAGTTTTGGTTGACTGGCCCAGGGGGGGTGAAGTTTGAGGCACAAAGTAAATAACCCTCTAACTAATCGGTCTAAATCACTTAAGTTGAAATGAGCCCCTTCTTAGAATTATGAGCCCTCTCGGCGTTCCAGAATAGAGTAACTTCCTGACCCCACTTGAAATGAATCGAACTAGCAGCTGATTCATTCAAATTACTTTTTCTTTTTACTTTTTTTTTGTAATACTCATTTATAGAATTTAAAAAAAAAAAAGAAATCATTTGACTCGTTTTAGAAGTAACATAAATTCATCATGCATGAGTAAGAAATAAATTTCTTAGTTACTAAAATTATTAAAATAGTTTTTCATCTGGAACATTGAAGAAAATATATTCGCTAAACAATACCCTAACAAAATCAACCATGATCAAAGTATTTCTCGAGTTTCTTAATATTTGTTAAAAATTACAAATGAAATCAATTTGTACAATATGAAAAACGAATTACATCTGTATTAATAAAAGAATAGAGTATATCTTTGTGTATTCTTGACTGTACGGTTAGTCAAGGGACTTGCTTGAGTAGTCCATAATTTTTTTTTTTCTGTGCTTTCTATAAATCATTGAATTACCTTCAGTGATATTCTCATTGCTATCTCCTCAAATGTATAACTATCACTGCGTTGTGTTTTCATTTTTATGTACTCTTCTAAATAACTGCAAATACTCTTGCATTTACTACAGACAACTTATATCATATTTGCATAGTTGTGAATGGAAGTATTATCTGTATTTTAGATGTCAAAGGAAGGCAGGTTAACTCAGTGGTTTACGTAATCGCCTCTGAACTAGTAGATCCGGGGTTCGAAACCCACTCTGGCCCCTGATTAATGCATGTGGAATGCGAATCAATCTGAGCACGTCGTTCCTCAGAAAGGACATTATGTTGTCGGTCCCGAGCCTGTACAGTATCAGGTACTCGTGAACGATCCCTGTTTTAAATACGTTTGGGTTAGGAAAAATTACTGGAACAAACAAATAATATACTCTTTATATTTATACTGTTTTACTACTGAGTTCCCCAAATACTCTTTCAGAATTATGAAGTTTAATACTTAATATATTAAGTTCTTTTTATATGTATATAACTTAAACCTATATATATATATATAATATATATATATATATCCTATACATATAGGTTATAACAGATTCACATAGAGGTTTATACATAAACCTCAATGCACCTAGCTTCCATTGATTACAACTTAAATGTTCATTGGATATAACAATTGAAAATGTTAATTGATTATAGCTTAAAAACATGAGTTTAAAATTCATGATTCTGTTGTAAACATGATTGATGTATTCATCATCAATTAATACAATTTCTTGTAAGCTAACTGTTTATTTAATTGCAGGTAGCTTACAATCTCTTAATCAAAATATTTTTCATAATTTTATCCAAGTAACTTTGTCATAGATTTCATCAAAGTCAGATGATAGTATCTATGATTATAAGCGCTTTATTGACTTTGCCTTGCAGGTGATGATAATGACTTGTGCAAAATACAACTAGAAGAAATTTCAAGTTTTATATTTTAAATTTTACGCCTCCATTCATTGATTGAGTATAGCTCGGGCAATTCCCATCAAACCTTTAATTAAGCTACAGATTTTTTGACTCTAGACTGTCCGTCCTGGATAAGATTGCAAAATTTGAATATTTCAAGAATTATTGAAGGTCTCTTTGCAAAATTGTTCAGATTCTCTCAAATGGAATGTCCATTAATCAATCCATTCTTGACTAGCGATTTCTAATAGAATTTATTGATTGGTGAGTTAACAAACAAATTTTTTTTCAACAATGAAAATAGAAAAACGATATTAATTCTTAACTAAGAAGCATAAGTTAAGAAAAAAGGTTGGAAGATTACTTTTTTCCTTATTAAGAATGAAATTGAGGGTCTGCTAATAGAAATCTGTTTCTCATTTCAATATTTTTTTTTTTAAAATTGTAATAATATCTTAATTTAAACAAGTTTTTGCGTATCCAATCAAATATTATTCTAAACTTAGAAAACTGTGGTCAGTAAAGATAAATATATTTTGTAATATGTGATGAAAGACAATTTAATTGAAACAGGTAATTATTAGAAATAATAAATTAGTTGCAATCATATCAGTTTTATAATAAAAAAAAAAATAAAAATTAAAATATGGTAACAACTGATTATATAATCAAATTACGAATAATAGTTGCTAATAATGGTAAAACAGAATCAAGAATGTGTTGCAGGAAGTGTGGTAGTGTTTGTAATGCTCAGAACCAGATCATTAACATGTAACTGATCATTTCAGTTTCAATGAGCGGTTCAAGTCATTATAAGCAGTTAGAGATGTATTGATTTCATGAGTACTAAAACTTTCTACATCACAATGAGTATAATTCCTATATGAAATGTTAATATTATGACAACGATCCATTTCAAACTGTAATAGTTCTAAGTCAGTAAAGAAAGAGAAAAGTAAAAACACACCTACTCAGAAACTTTGTCAATATTTTCTCTTTCAATCAATTTTAGAAAAGGAAAGAATGGAGACCAAATACATAAATTTTTAAACTGACTATATATGTATATACCATGATAAACGGAAATGGTCCGGCAGGACATATTACACTTAAAATAACCTGTGACACATAGACAGACTGGGTCACGCTCAAAACCTGGCTTTGCATTTAAACCGCTAGTTTTTTTTATTTTTTATTTGTTTATTTTATTTTTTTTGCATTTTTTTTTAAATAATTTTGTATATATTTCCTTTATTTTTTGTTTTCTTTACCTTTATTCTCCTTTTTAATAATTTTTTTTTCTTTGATCTCGACTCCCTAATTCCATTTTTATTTTTCTCCTTTGCGGCAGCACTGCTTTTACCCTCAAACACTGAGTTCTTTAGTTGACTGTCGTCCCTCCGTCAATTCACTTCTTCTCCTGAGGACAACCGCCATTACGGTCGAAATATTGAAAAGTGAGTCTTTGTTATGTTTCTGTGTATGTGTCACAGTTTATTTTAAGTATATATATATATATATATATATATATATATATATATATATATATATAATGATCAAACCACAATAAGAAATGGGAAAACAAGACTAAGATCTTTCAACCGTAACAAGCGGTCTTCGTCAGAGTCAAAAACCCAACTGAACACTAGATGCAGAAAACATCTGGTGAGGAGTTGAGAAGAGTGGGAGGGAAGAGTGGTATTTTAAAAGGGTGAAAGCACAGGAAAGGACTAATGTCCAGAAAGGGATGTTTGGGGGAAACAAAGGAGTACAGTAAGAAAAAGTAAAAAACTATCCGCTAGCTGTCAACCCTCTTTGAAGAGGCTATTGCCCTCGTGACGAAAGTATCAAGTTTGAAGAGACCGTTACTAATGTTTATAATATTAGATCTATTAAATTTAATTAGAGACGATTCAATAATATTTCTTAACAACATTGATTTTTCATAGGTAATAAATTTAGCTCCTGTCCAATCAATATGATGATTTTCATTTTTTATATGCAAGAATAAGGCACTACTGTTTTCGTCACGAGGGCAATAGCCTCTTCAAAGAGGGTTGACAGCTAGCGGATAGTTTTTTACTTTTTCTTACTGTACTCCTTTGTTTCCCCAAACATCCCTTTCTGGACATTAGTCCTTTCCTGTGCTTTCACCCTTTTAAAATACCACTCTTCCCTCCCACTCTTCTCAACTCCTCACCAGATGTTTTCTGCATCTAGTGTTCAGTTGGGTTTTTGACTCTGACGAAGACCGCTTGTTACGGTTGAAAGATCTTAGTCTTGTTTTCCCATTTCTTATTGTGGTTTGATCATTGATTGTTGTTTCACGTGTTTATGTGAAATCTTTTTATATATATATATATATATATTGATAAAAATATCGACGGCGGAATAGGAAAAAAATTAATTTTGTATATATATATATATACGAGTATATATATAAACTAGAATTTAAAAAGAACACATAGAAAAGAAATCACTGAACTCACTACTATATTTCGATGTCCTCGTCTTCAGGAAATTTATATAATATATATATATATATATATATATATATATATAAAGATTCACATAAACACGTGAAACAGCGATCAATGATCAAACAACAATATGAAATGGGGAAACAAGACTAAGATCTTTCAACCGTAACAAGCGTTCTTCGTCAGAGTCAAAAACCCAACCGAAACACTAGATCCACGACAAATCTTGTGAGAGGTTGAGAAGAGTGGGAGGGAAGAGTGGTATTTTAAAAGGGTGAAAGCGCAAGAAAGGACTAATGTCTAGTGCATCTAGTGTTTCAGTTGGGTTTTTGACTCTGACAAAGACCGCTTGTTACGGTTGAAAGATCTTGGTCTTGTTTTCCCATTTCATATTGTGGTTTGATCATATATATATATATATATATATATATTAGTGTACTTCGGTAGCAGTCCTTCCTTTATACATGATTGGTTATACACGACTGAATATTGTCGATCGATGATCTTCTTCTCCAACTTTTCAAGTTTGCGGAAAATTAATTTTTCGTTGTGAGAACAACGGTTCAAGGAATGAATTCTGGTTACCGGTCTCCTTATATAGCCGAGAGTCAGGGGGGTGAGCGCTGATTGGCTGTGCTATTGTGGTTCTTCCTTCTCATTGGTTATTGGTTTGGCCTATTGCTGGGGCTTGTTCTCCGAGTAGCTTGAGTACTCTTGACATCCCAGTTTGTTGTCTATTGATTATAGGGCTATTTTTGGATATTTCTATTGCTTCATAGATTGGGAGTCTATTGCAATCATTGGTTTGCCTGATGATGGTGGTGTTTTCTGTAAGGTCCTGGCGGGATAGGTCGGAATTGTGTGCTTGTCTGGTATGGTTTTTTATAGCTCCTGATTGAAGGTGCATGGTGAGGCGTCTGGAAAGCGTAGTCTTCGTCATGCCGATATACTTGGCGTTAGCCAGGAGCTCACACTCTCCTTTTTTACATTTGTATTCGTACACGACGTTGACTCTCTGCAGATCGCTGGTTGCGGTGATGGGGCTGTTTTTTATGACTAAATTTGTTGTGGTCCGGGCCTTATAATAAATATGTAATTTTATTCTGTCGTTGGGCTGTTTGCATTTTACGTTTCTTCGTATGATATTCTTAAGTGCTGCTTCATCTGTTTTGTACTCCCTTGTGAACTGGTTTCTGTAGTACAGCTGGTATACTGTTCCGTCTGGGTCATTATTGGTATTTCTTTCCTTATTGACCAAGTAGGAATTCAGGACTTTATCGAAGGCGTTATTTGTATAGCCATTATTCACAAAGGTTTGCCTGAGTTGGTTTATTCTTTCGTTGAATATCTGCCACGTAGATGAGGTTTTGTATGTGCGGTGTATGAGGGCATATATGGTGCCTGTCTTGTACCTCTCAGGGCATTCACTTCTGGCATTTAAGTATATGCCCTTATCCGTTTCCTTCTCATATACTGATGTCACATAGTTCGTGCCTCGTCCATCTATGTGCACATCGAGGAAGTTGATTTGGCACTCTTTGGCTTCTTCCAAGGTGAAGTTTAGTCCTGATATTTCTTGCAGAGCAGCTTTAAGGGAAAGGAGTTCCTGGTTCGTTTTTGTGACCACGAGGCAGTCGTCAACGTAACGGCAATAGAGGGTAGGTTTGGCTTGTTGCAGTACTTGATTTTCCACGTGACACATGTAGAAGTTTGCGAAGGTCACTCCTAGTGGTGACCCCATTGCAACGCCATCAACTTGGCGGTAGAGAGTTCCGTCAATATGCCGGAAAGGGGATTTAGTGGTGCATGCGTAGAGCAGTTTCTTCATTATGTTCCTTTCTATCTGCGGAGGTGGTAAGCTTGCGTGATTGTATACTGCATTACATATGATGTCAATGGTAGGGCCCACTGGAACGTTGGTGAAAAGGGACTCGACATCTAGCGATGATAGTTTTCCTTCGGGTCTGATAGTACGTAGAATATGCAGAAGGTCGTCAGTAGAAGTCAGAGTGAATTCGGCAGGCATGTATGGCGTGATGACGCTGTTAAGTTGTTTTGCAGTCTGATATATTGGCGTAGTGACTTGAGAGATTATGGGTCATAGAGGGTTGTCCGTCTTGTGTATTTTGACTGTCCCATAGATGTAACCGGGTGGGAATTCGCCGACGATAGGTTGTAGCGCCTTGTCCTTAAGTCCTTTGTTGGCAGCACTTATCAGCTTATTTACTTCCGTTTTAAGTGACTTTGTCGGGTCTTGCTTAATCTTTATGAACTTTGTTGTGTCGGCCAGGATACTGTCGAGCTTTTCTTTGTATGTTTTCCTATCTATTACGACGAATAAATTAGTTTTATCTGCTCTGCGAACAATGATTTCACTGTGATGTTTTAGTTCCTTGGCTGCCTGGCGTAGTTCCGGTGTAAGTAGGTCAGATTTGCCATTTCCTCTTCGTTTGGTGCTTTCTGCTCGCAATTGGTCTCGGAGGTCCGGGCAGACCTCGATAATATTCTGTTCGCTTAAGTTCAACAGCGAACAGTACAGCTGTTCCAGCTCAACCGCCTTAGTGTCTCTATCAAATTTGCTAGAGAAATGGCACTTTGGGCCTAGGTTGAGGAGAGAAGTCTGGTGTTGAGTTAATTCGGTCTTTGAGAGATTGATGAAAAAGTCGTTGGACTTCGGTAGGCACGCATGTCCTTGGTATAGCTTACTGAGTTTTTTACTGATGCGGAGAGATGTTTTATGCTCATGATTTGTTATGATATCGGAGAGACCGCACATGAGGTCCTGGTACAGAGTGGCATCAGTACTCTCCTGTAGATTATGGCGTAGGCTGCTGATGTCGTCCTTTAGGCTTGCAATTGCAACTTGAGCGGTCGATATTTGGCGTTCCACTAGGTTCCGTTGGAATTCCCGAGTGAAGCCTTCATTGTTTGCTGCTACGTCGTGTAGGCGAATATTAGTGTACTTCGGTAGCAGTCCTTCCTTTATACATGATTGGTTATACACGACTGAATATTGTCGATCGATGATCTTCTTCTCCAACTTTTCAAGTTTGCGGAAAATTAATTTTTCGTTGTGAGAACAACGGTTCAAGGAATGAATTCTTCTTGTCGACGCGTTTCGACTGTCTACTGCAGTCATTTTCAAGACACAAAACAGGTGGGTTACCGGTCTCCTTATATAGCCGAGAGTCAGGGGGGTGAGCGCTGATTGGCTGTGCTATTGTGGTTCTTCCTTCTCATTGGTTATTGGTTTGGCCTATTGCTGGGGCTTGTTCTCCGAGTAGCTTGAGTACTCTTGACATCCCAGTTTGTTGTCTATTGATTATAGGGCTATTTTTGGATATTTCTATTGCTTCATAGATTGGGAGTCTATTGCAATCATTGGTTTGCCTGATGATGGTGGTGTTTTCTGTAAGGTCCTGGCGGGATAGGTCGGAATTGTGTGCTTGTCTGGTATGGTTTTTTATAGCTCCTGATTGAAGGTGCATGGTGAGGCGTCTGGAAAGCGTAGTCTTCGTCATGCCGATATACTTGGCGTTAGCCAGGAGCTCACACTCTCCTTTTTTACATTTGTATTCGTACACGACGTTGACTCTCTGCAGATCGCTGGTTGCGGTGATGGGGCTGTTTATATATATATATATATGTATATAAACATAAATATATATTATAAATATATAAATATAAATATATATAAATATATATTTATATATATATATATATATATAAATATATATATATATATAAACTAGATTTTCAAAAGATCACACAGAGAAATCACTGAACCCACTACTATATATCGATGACCTCGTCGTCAGGAAATATATCGATTTCCTGTTTGACGGAAACGAATTCTTCAAACGAATTCTAGTTTGAAGAATCGTTTCATCTAATTGGTTCTAAATATATATATATATACTTTAACACATAGAAAAGAACACAGAAAGACACTACAGAACTCACTTCGATATTTCGACATCCGTCGTCATCGGGAAGAAGTGCGAACTACTCGCGTTGAGAAGCAAACGGCTACTCAGTTACTCAGCTACTCAGAGTAGCAGTTTGATATTTGTATATACTGGCAGCAGGTCTTCATCTTTTGGAGGATATTTTCGGGCGGAAACACCAATTTAGAGGATATCTCCAAAACTGCATTACATCAGTAACAGGATACACATTCCTTAAACAGTTCACAAAACACTGCTAGATCTGGCCAGATCGTTTCGTCGGCGGCGAAGCTAAGTAGATGGAGAATCACAAGGCATGGCGAGTTATCGAGTAAGGGCGAGAGACGATTCCAAAAGGTCAAGATGGTGAATTCATGGAGTGACGAAGAGACGCTTCCAACCAGGTCAAGATGGCGAAAACAACAAGTTCTTAAGAACAGCTGGTCCTTTTAACTTAAATCACTACATGGGTCCCCACATAATACACAGAGTCTCTGTCTATTGCAAATTTCCGGTCAGATCCTCCGTACTGCTGAGCAGATGGCAAGGCGTGCGATGAAGTGTAGAATGGAATTAAGAAGTGGCGAAGAAACACAAGGCATGGCAAAGTTATAAAATAGTGAGATAATGAGTGCAATTAAGAATTGTAAAGTAATAATTAGCGTTAATTACTTACAAGTGATCGTAATTAGTTGCCCAGTTCGATTTGTCGGAAACACCAATTTGGTGGATATCTCCAAAACTGCATTACATCAGTAACAGGATACACATTCCTTAAACAGTTCACAAAACACTGCTAGATCTGGCCAGATCGTTTCGTCGGCGGCGAAGCTAAGTAGATGGAGAATCACAAGGCATGGCGAGTTGATCGAGTAAGGGCGAGAGACGATTCCAAAAGGTCAAGATGGTGAATTCATGGAGTGACGAAGAGACGCTTCCAACCAGGTCAAGATGGCGAAAACAACAAGTTCTTAAGAACAGCTGGTCCTTTTAACTTACTTGCTCAGTGTTCCACTACAATCTAATCATGTATTGTTAAATAGCAGAGCAGATTGAGTATTCACAATCTTTTTCAGCAATTTTTCTTTTTTTTAATAACTTTTCTATCATTCAAAGGCAATGAAAATAACAAATTTCACAGAGAGCAATAACACAGTCCAGTAACTGATAACATATATACAGGATTAATTATAACTAAATTATAGAAGAAAAAAAATGCACTCTTCCACAATTATAACGTTTTTAACAGTGGAGTTCTTTTAACGGTGGGGTGCATTCCACAATTCCACATAGTGCATTCCACTTCCACAATTATAACGTTTTAAACAGTGGTGTTCTAGATGCACTTTTCCACAATTATAACGTTTTTAACAGTGGGATTCTAGATGCACACTTGCACACTTCCACAATTACAACGTTTTTAACAGTGGGGTTCTAGATGCACTCTTCCAGAATTGTAACATTTTTAACAGTGGGGCATCAGATGCACACTTCCACAATTATAACGGTTTTAACAGTGGGGCATCAGGTGCACTCTTCCAGAATTATAACGGTTTTAATAGTGGGGTTCTAGATGCACTCTTCCACAATTATATCGTTTTTAACAGTGGGGTTATAGATGCTCTCTTCCAGAATCGTAACGTTTTTAACAGTGGGGCATCAGATGCACTCTTCCACAATTATAACGGTTTTAATAGTGGGGTTCTAGATGCACTCTTCCACAATTATATCGTTTTTAACAGTGGGGTTATAGATGCTCTCTTCCAGAATCGTAACGTTTTTAACAGTGGGGCATCAGATGCACTCTTCCAGAATTGTAACGTTTTTAACAGTGGGGTTCTAGATGCACTCTTCCAGAATTGTAACGTTTTTAACAGTGGGGCATCAGATGCACTCTTCCAGAATTATAACGGTTTTAATAGTGGGGTTCTAGATGCACTCTTCCACAATTATATCGTTTTTAACAGTGGGGTTATAGATGCTCTCTTCCAGAATCGTAACGTTTTTAACAGTGGGGTTCTAGATGCACTCTTCCACAATTATAACGGTTTTAACAGTGGGGCATCAGATGCACTCTTCCAGAATTATAACGGTTTTAATAGTGGGGTTCTAGATGCACTCTTCCACAATTATATCGTTTTTAACAGTGGGGTTATAGATGCTCTCTTCCAGAATCGTAACGTTTTTAACAGTGGGGCATCAGATGCACTCTTCCAGAATTATAACGGTTTTAATAGTGGGGTTCTAGATGCACTCTTCCACAATTATATCGTTTTTAACAGTGGGGTTATAGATGCTCTCTTCCAGAATCGTAACGTTTTTAACAGTGGGGTTCTAGATGCACTCTTCCACAATTATAACGGTTTTAACAGTGGGGCATCAGATGCACTCTTCCAGAATTATAACGGTTTTAATAGTGGGGTTCTAGATGCACTCTTCCACAATTATATCGTTTTTAACAGTGGGGTTATAGATGCTCTCTTCCAGAATCGTAACGTTTTTAACAGTGGGGCATCAGATGCACTCTTCCAGAATTATAACGGTTTTAATAGTGGGGTTCTAGATGCACTCTTCCACAATTATATCGTTTTTAACAGTGGGGTTATAGATGCTCTCTTCCAGAATCGTAACGTTTTTAACAGTGGGGTTCTAGATGCACTCTTCCAGAATCGTAACGTTTTTAACAGTGGGGTTCTAGATGCACTCTTCCACAATTATAACGGTTTTAACAGTGGGGCATCAGATGCACTCTTCCAGAATTATAACGGTTTTAATAGTGGGGTTCTAGATGCACTCTTCCACAATTATATCGTTTTTAACAGTGGGGTTATAGATGCTCTCTTCCAGAATCGTAACGTTTTTAACAGTGGGGCATCAGATGCACTCTTCCAGAATTATAACGGTTTTAATAGTGGGGTTCTAGATGCACTCTTCCACAATTATATCGTTTTTAACAGTGGGGTTATAGATGCTCTCTTCCAGAATCGTAACGTTTTTAACAGTGGGGTTCTAGATGCACTCTTCCAGAATCGTAACGTTTTTAACAGTGAGATCCCAGATGCACTCTTCCAGAATTATAGTAATGCTTTGTAAACATGATTCCTGCATATTCTTATGAATGTATGAAGTTCCAAAGGCAAAACATATAACTAACATAACGTAACTATTACTTTAATTAATTTTAAAAACAAACTAGGAATGGTTCATGAATAGTATAATTCATATTTCAATATATATAATTATTGGCAAGTTGCATTCAGTTTAAAATGTTTTAAATTATAATAAATAAAATGAAAGAACCTAATGAAAATAATCAATATTTTTTTTATTAATAAGTATTAATTACGTACTAATTAACCTTTATACACTTAATGCTTAATAATTAGGTATTAATTAAGTATTCGTAAGAACTAATTGCAAACAAGTAGTTGAACAGCTTTGCCCTCTTTTGTTCTCTTATCTCCAAAATTTCTAAAATATGAATAGGCAGGGAAGAAAACGTTTGTTCAAGTCTACTTCCTGTTCTCAAGAGCTCAACACTCAATCACTGAAAATTAAACCTCTCAAGTTAATTTTACTCTGCTTATTAAAACTTTATTAATTCAGTTCAATATACCAAATATTTTAAAATTTGTTTTAATATGTTTTAAATGAAAAATTAAATTCAAATATTAATTTTTGTTCATGAAAATTATTATTTCATTTTATAGTTATTATAAATAAAATTAGTTTTCAGAATTTTGATTTGTCTACTAATTTTGGTCTATTCATCCTCTACTGTTGATATTTATGTTCGTATGGCTGGATAGGAGCGTTTAAAAAATTATAGTTACTCAACAGGCCTTTGTACTCGTTTTTGTACGACTGAGGTTCTTACTTTTCTTAAATATTATGTTTACCAATATCTAAATTTGCATTTATAAATGAACTTTATTAACTTACTATTGATGAAATCTAAATTACGGAAGGATTCATTAAAACAAAAGAAATACTAGTTTATTCATCTCTTTTTAATTAATACAAACAATTATATTAATAAGGTAGTACGTGACCAAAAATCACGACTATGCATGACTCAAAAATACAGTGATAACAAAAAGCGAACTGTTATCTTATATCAATTAGCACATGTCAGATTTCTTGGATTATAGTTAGTATTATTAATGGTGCTTCAGGGATTTTAAATCCCTCGAAATCATGGGATTCAATTTTTTCATTTTCCTATTATTTCTTATCTATTACTTTTTATGTTTTTATAGGTTTTTTGAAATGAAATCCAAAATAAAATTGACTTATCATTACTTCGTGATTTCTGGCATACACATTTACAAAATCGTTTGTCATTTCAGAATTTTAATTCAATTTTTAGTTCTATCTTTATCACAAATATTGTAAAAAATTTTACTAAAAAGAAAAAAGTGAATGATTTATAACAGTCATTAGTTGTGCAATCCGTAATTATGTGGTATTTACTCATTCTGAGGTAAAATGGATAAACCAACAAAAGTCTCCACACAAATGAAGTTTTATTCAACGCGTTTCAAACACTTTGTGTTCATCATCAGGAAGACACCAAGGAAGTGGTACTGACGGTTTGGTCAAGTGAAAACAACTCGGTTGTACCAACCTGTCAGTACCACTTCCTTGGTGTCTTCCTGATGATGAACACAAAGTGTTCGAAACGCGTTGAATAAAACTTCATTTGTGTGGAGACTTTTGTTGGTTTATCCATTTTACCTCAGAATGAGATTTATAACAGGATGTTATAGTCATTTATGAGACTTGTTTAGTTTAGTTATATTTTTATTTGGGATGTGAAAATAGAATGTTATATGTTTTTGTAATACAAGGGCAATAATCAATATTGTATTGAAAAGAATATTTATATATGTTGATAAAAACATTTAAATCTGCCATCATCTTTCATGAAGCAGGTAATTAATGATGCATCATATTGTATTTATTTTAGTTTCATTAAATTTAATTTTCTTTATTATTGGTGGGTGCATGATCTGACGTATTAGTTACTTTTAATTTTCTCATTCAACGAATATGCCGAATCCTTTATTCTAAAATATGGCAATGTTCCTGCATTCTTTTCACTAAATATAAAATAATAGTACAGTCATTTGAAAGCAAAACAGCTTTACCTCTTTGTTTATTAATCGGATAAGAAACATATTAAGAACAACATAAAATAACTGCCAAACGTTTTGAGGTATTTAAATTGAAAGAAATTAAGAAACTAAATTGACTGATAATTATTTCTAGTAATGCGTTTATTTATATTAAACAAGGATTGAAGAATTGCATATATGCCATATTTATTTGACGTTAAGTTCAAAAACAGATTAATGATGGATTTAACAACTTTATAAGTAGAAACAGTTATAAATATAACTAAATATTAAATATAAATATTTACCAGGATTGCTTGATCACTGTTGATGACGTATGTAACCAATTTACTTCCCTTCTATAAAAGTCATATTCATTATAATTAATAAATGTTAAAATGATTGTTATTCTTATTTTTTATGCAAGATTTTATAAGCTATTGAATATGACTAATTATAATTTTAGATCTCCTTAATACCAATTATAGTTCCCACAATTACAATTGAATCATATTTGTACATCTATACCTGCTCACTAGTATACATAATAAATGACAATATGGCCGACCTACTAGAAGAACTAATCATATTGAAAATATAATCCAAGAATTTAATTTATTCTTAAATTTATTTAATTAAGTGTAATTAAATAAAAATTATTTTATACTTTAGTTTTAATAAGACAGTTAGGTAAATTTCTTTTATGATAAATAATCATTGTTTTTAGGAAAACCTGCAAATGAAATATTCAGATGGCCTTGACTTGAACGTAATGAAAAGCCTGGTTATTCTTTGTAGTAGCCATTGTTCTCTAATTACGTACTTTGCGTCGACCATACCGTTAATTCCTGTTAAGAATTTAAAGTTTATTTTGTTTCATTGTGATATCCTTCCTTTCTTACTTTCTTTCGTAAGTAAAATTTAATTTATAACTCAATTGTGTTTTTATAATGTGCTTAATAGTTTAATAACAACAACAACACATAAATATAATTAACTATATAATTAAGTTTCACTTTATATAAACATGGCGGCTACATCATAACTTTATTTTTATAAATTGCATTTCATATTTATTCTTTTTTAAAATTATTATCTTATTTATCCAAAATGAAATAATTATGGACTGCAACAATTTAAACAATTTCAGGGGGAACTTTAGTTACAAATATTCAAAATAATATTTAATTAAAGGAAAATAATATTTAATATTAATATTTAAAAAAAATAATCAATTACATATTTGTTTAAGCAAACAACATATCCTAGGAATACAATAATTATAATTTTATATTAAATTATATTTTACATATTTATAATAAATTATGTAAAATGTAAGAATTTTAATCCGAATAAATATATTCTTGTTGTGTTAATATTGTTGTAATACAGATTTTTTTATATTAACTGAAAAGAAGAGTTTGAAAACAATATAGTTGCATATAACTTTTTAAATAATACAATAGTTTACATTGCGTATTTAATAAATTATGGATAAGTTATTTTAAGTATAATTAACAGTTAGAAGCCTAATATTGAAATTTTACAGTAAAGTAAAGAATGATAAATTGCTGAACTTATTATTAAATAATAATTCTTTAAGTTATAATAATTAATATTTTAAATATTATTTTGGATAAAGTAATTGAAGAAATATAGATATTATTTGTTGGAAATTATATCATAATTAAGTTTAAACTAGTTCAATCATAATTCCTTTTATTATAATCAAAACTGCTAATTACAGCCAGTTAAAAATTATACAGCTTAAATTAATAATGTCAATAATGAGGCAATTCAATTTCGTTGCTTGAAAAAAATTTATTATATATATATATATATATATATATATATATATATATTATAATTTATAAATTATGTACATAATAATATACTATTTATTAATTTATTAATATAGTGTTGTCTTATTTTAATTATATATTAAATTATTTAATTACATACGTTCAACACTTTTTTTATTCTTTATTTTTGGTTCCGGCCTAACCTCGATGAAGAAAGAAAACTAGTATGTATTAATATTTATATATATAAAATATTAATGTTGTATCTCTACCATTAAAGATGCATATATATATATATATATACACTTGTGACTAATTAAACGAAAATATGCCAATAACTAAATAACTGGATTCACAGAAAGACCACTAATATGAGATATTGCAGAAACTGATTTCGATTGCCTCGTCAAGAGGAAGATATGGTAGATGTCATTTGTCATTTTGTTTTGGAGTAACTCACATCTATCTTCCTGATGATGAGTCAATCGAAAAATAGTAGTAAGTTTCTGTAATTTCTTGTTTTTTTCTGGTTTTTTGTTTGTGAATCTAGTTTTGTATATACATATGTATACAGAAGAACCAAAATAATTACGTGATGCAATCAATAAAGCAATATAAAAAAATGCTCACAGGCATTTTTGTTATTAGGTGTGATCTCAGATCATTTATTTCTATTGTTTCTTTTTTCTTGTGATTTTATAACTAATACATGTGTACGTTTCTATATCTGTATGAGTGTGTATGTGTGTCTTCGTTTTATCATATTCTTATGAACTTATATATATCAGGATAGAATTGCTTGGAAATTGTCACGAAGAGTGCTGACCTGCCAGTGAGAGTCATACGGAAGAAGGTAACTTGATCACATCAAATAAAGGGAGCTTTGATGACTCTGTCACAGGACAGAGTAAACCGGTAAAATGAAAGGACAATAAACTTAGATGAAATTTAAACCATATATATTACATAATACACCAATTTTTATAAACGCATTGTCCGAATCTTTTATATTTAATCATGGATTGGCTGAATCTCTCAAGTTGTTTACATGAACATAAACATGTTTACTTGTTTCATATAAACTTTAAATCTATTGATTATTCATGTTACATACATTGTGAAACCGGATTTATTTATTTGTCGGAAGTATAAAGAAGTAACATACTTTGTCTATGACTAATCATATGTTTGAAAAGAGACCACATAACGATTTCATTCTATATAAGTTCGATTTAGCGGGACACAGTGAAATTAATCATAGGTTCATTGAATAATTTCCAGTAGAAATTAAACAATATTTGTCATATAACTCGGTTTTTGTGGGAACAGAACCCACACATTGCCGTCATACTGATAAATTCATTTTATTCTGAGGTAAAATGGATAAACCAACAAAAGTCTCCACGCAAATGAAGTTTTATTCAAATCGTTTCGAACACTTTGTGTTCATCAGGAAGACACCAAGGATGTGGTACTGACGTATTTAAATGTATACTATGAATTCAAATGAATACACAAATGAATTCTTCATTTGTGTGGAGACTTTTGTTGGTTTATCAATTTTACCTCAGAATGAGTAAATACCACACAATTACGGATTGCACAACTAATGACATTCATTTTAGATTCATGCATGCTCTGAACATATCAAGCTTAAAAAATGTATCAAATTTTATGCTTTCATTTACTCAAATCTTGAAATATAATTAATATATAGATTCAACAAACCGAAACATTGATACATTTATTTTCTAAATTCTTCAAGTCTTATACAAGCAATCACTGAACCTTGGAGTACTGTACATGCATTTACTAAACTCTACAAGTTATATCCGTGGATTCAATCACCCACTCAAAGTTCATGCATGATTTTATCAGAACTCCTAATACATTATACATGCATTCACTGAACCTTTCAAGTTTTACACTGAAAGTTACTGAATTTTTTGATTATTCAGTTATTGAATTGACAGAAGTATTTCAATGTTCAATATTCATGCATTTTACAAATTCTAAACGTTTTATTTATACATTCTCTCAATATTCCAAGGATAAAACATGTTTTTACAGAATTTATGATGCTCTGTATACGCATTTACTGCGCATTTCAAGTTTTATACTAAAAACCCACTAGACCTTTCAACATTTTTTTCAATCTATTCACGTAACTGTGTCAGAATTCTGCATGTATTTTCTACGTATTTGCTAAAATATAAGATTCATATATGCGTTCTCTGAACCTTTAAAGTGTCAACATCATTTACCGAACCACTCTAGTATTGAGCATGCTATCATTAAATACTCAAGTGCAATATACACATTCGCCAAACTCTACAGTTTAACACTTCATTTCTGAACCCTCTTTATTTTATACATGAGTTCTCTAAAGCCTTTAAGTTATATATATATATATATATATATATATATATATATATATATATATATATATAACTATATGTTAAAACGTTATTCATGCATCCACCAATATATAGATTCTTTAGTTCTCGGAATTTCTTTATTTAGTTGTCGGAAGTGTAAATAATTGGCATTTTTGGTTTATGTCTAATCATATGTTTGAAAAGAGACCATATAACGATTTCATTCTATATAAGTTCCATTTAACTGGACTCACAGTGAAATTAATCATAGGTTCATTGAATAATTTCTAGGAGAAATTTGTCATATAATAGGCTTTTGTAGGAACAGAACCCACACATTACCCTCAAGAATTTCTTGACTCACTATTGAAATATAACAACTATTGGAAGCAGAATCACTTGCATCTATGGTACTGACCAGTTTTACACCTCAAGCAGTGGTTTGATATATTATTTCTACCAGATTGTCAAACCATTGTAATGCATGGGTCGTGAATTTTTGTCTTCTACCTGGAAAGGATCCTTTAGCAGAGAATTTACATTATTTAAACGGATTAGTTTAATATAAATATGTAAATTTGAATCTTTGCTCTTAGACCTGCTTGGTTGGTTGACCTGTGATTGAAGTATAAGTTGAATTGTCTTCACTTGTCAGTGTACTGTGAGTATCTTTATTGTGAATGAATGAAAGTACTATTAATCAATTGTCTAGTTTCAGTAAAAACTAACAGTAGTTTAGTTGTAATTTCACAAATCACTTCCGCATTACATATATAAACAGCTTGTGTAATATATTGATTGTTTAATAACTATAATCAATTATATTATTACTCTAATGTTTGGTCAGTCATCTTCTTTCACTTTTGAAGCATACTTCCCTATTTGGCCAGCTTTTTCGTACACAGAAGCCCATGGTGAAGAAGAATCCACAGGAAACTAATTTATTTACCGGTATAATACAATAATGAAACTGTTTCTAAGGAGATAATGTCTAATTATGAATAAAAAACATATAAAAAGAACAGACAAATTTTATTTTTGTATCTTGACAGACATTATCAGTAAGACATGAAGAAGGGGACCAGGTTAGCTCAGTGGTTAAGGTACTCGACTCTGGGATGGTAGTCTTGGGTTCGATCCCCACCTGACCCTTGATTTATTTACGCAGGAGGTCAATAACGTTTCTCGGAGAGGACGTTAATCCGTCAGTCCCAACCCTGTACGATGTGAGGTACTCGTTGAAGATGCCTACTCGAAATTCACTCGAGTTAGGCAAAATTTAGGAGTCGCAATATAGAATCTGGAGAATCACCATTCAAAAAAAAAAAAAAAAAAAAAAATAAAGCCGGTAAACGGCTGACGTTATCACCTGCTAGGCAATCACTTTAAACAATAAAAAAAAAGACATAAAGAAAGCTGCTACTAGGTAACTGCTTGGCTATCTAGCAGAACAGTTCTGCTTCTTATGAATATAATAAAGTCTAAATATAACAATATATGTAAATAGCAATTTGAAGTAAAATAAAAATATTTGAACAAATGGTGGCTCCAATGAAAATAAATTATGTGGAGTTGAAATGAAGCAATTTAATCATTGATATAATTCAGCTCTAACTACACTAAAGAAGGACATTATTGGCACAGTGGGGAGTTACTATCTAGTTTTTTGCGCTATTCCCCAGGAATGTTATTTGTATATAGACTATGAGTCAGCTAAAGAAAATACATATAGGACAAACTTCTGTAATTAGCGATAAATGTTTACAGATCTTAAATGTAATTTATTACTAAACCTAAAATATTTAACACTGCTGGTTATGTTCCATAATAATTTGTAATAGTATTACTTCAAGTGTGTCATTTGTATATCAATGTATATTCCAGTATATCAATGTATATTACTATAATTACCATTATTAAGATATTCCTTACTTTTATCAAAGATTTTTTTAAAATTCTAATTTAATGAAAGTCAGTAGAAGTGTTCTTGTAATCTCCTTTTTTAAATTTTCTCATAATAAAGACCTCTGAGGAATCAAGGAGGTATCAACTTTTATATGGCTTTGTGAGATTACGAGCTTCTAAAATGATTTGTGGCAACAGTGCCAGCCGTTTAATTATCTTTTAAACTTAACAATTTGTATTTAAAACCCTCCAAAAAGGCTGAATGATTATTCAGGTTCATATTAAGGGTTGAGAATTGCTCGTTTACAAAACTATTTATTCTTAATAGATAGTACATTCTCAACTCTGGGAAACAAACACCTTTTCAATGATGTCAAATATGCAATACATTCATATTCTAAAATGATATTAAAATGTTTAACAATACCTACTTGCCACACCTGTGTATTATCAAAATAAACTTGTCTGTGAAGTTAGCAAAATACCCCATAACTTCGCTTCTGCACTGAATTATCAATCTATTTAGAGCCTATATTTTAAGTTAGAAATACACAAATCTAGTGTCAAAGTTTCAGCTCGCTATGTCTCATGGTGACTCAGTTTACTTGTGACAAATGTTTTTGCTTTAAACGTCCAAACCATTTCATTGGAAATTCAATGTAGAAGTAGAGCTTATATTTTAAGTTAGACATACACAAATCTACTGTCAAAGTTTCAGCTTGATATGTCTTGTGGTGGCTGAGTTTACTTCCGATAACATTTTACGGACAAACCGACAGAAATTTTTCGAAGAGTGGGTTCGGTTTCTCTAATGTATGAAACGTAAAGAAAACTTTAAATGAGTTAGTTCTAAGCAATGTACAGAAAACATCATTATTTTATTTATATAGATGACATTTTCAAAAAATTCCTCAGTTATTAGTCTTGTTCGATTACATAAGCGCGGTGAATCAATATTTCTCTTACATACAAATGGCAGCAGCTTCCTTTTTGAGTTCCAGCTTATGTTCAAGCAATCCAGACAACTCTAGTGAGTCAAGAAATTCTTGAGGGTACTGTGTGGGTTCTGTTTCTACACAAACCGAGTTATATGTCAGATATTGTTTCATTTCTCTAGGAAATTATTCAGTGACCTATGATTAATTTCCCGTATGTCTCGTTGAATGGAACTTATACATAATTTTCTCTGAACAATATTTGTTGGTTGGTGAATGAAGAATACACTATACTAGTCAACATTATGTGCAGAGATAAACATGTCATCGGACAGTAATAATGTCTTTATTTTCATTGCATTCAACTCTGTCTTCACTAATATTTATAAGAAATTTAGATTATTCCGCATCTTTTTCTTGAACTCTCATATTGAGAGTTAAATGGAATTTAGTAAATTTGCACTACAAGTAAGACTGATACAGGCATTATAGATATCAGCATCAGTTCCTCTCTTGAGAACTGGAATAAGTTGTCGACTCCTGAGATACTATAGCCAATGAAATTATTCATGAACTCCTTAATCTGAAGAGAGAATTAGTTTTATTAAAAACTTCCCTGTACCTTGGGAGCCTTAGTCTATCATTATTATTGAAAAAGATATAACACAATAAGAAAAAATAAGCATTATGACAGTGGCTTTTGATCACGGACATAATTGTGTGCTGTTAATATTTTACTTATATTAATTTGATAATTTCCAAAAACTTCTGTTAATTATAACAAATACCATTTGTTCATATATTAAATAACTATTTCATATTCTCATCGATTATTCATTAATTTTTGTTGTTCTACATTTATTATAATTAAATCATTATAATATAGGTAAAAAAACTATTATTTAATGCTTTGACGTCATTTATATCAGGTTTTCGAAGCTTATTTTTTCCCTGTGGCGCAGACGGTAGCGCGCTGGACCTTTTGCAATCTCAAGGAGTAGGTTTGATTCCCAAAAAAATTTTTAATAATTTATTCAATTTAGAGCGTCAACAAATATTTAAACGCAAACATCAGACTTTTATAAGTATATAGATTATAAAGATATCGGTTAAGAAGAAAAAAACACGACAATCAGTTATTCACTAGCGTTTGGTCAATATTTAATGGCATTGTCAATGCTATAATAAGCATAAAATGTCAAAGAGTACATAAAATATCAATGATTGTTGACTGTACGTCAGCCATAATCTGATTGATGTTTTTCTCTTCTTGACCGACATTAATATTTAACTGGAAATAAACTAATTCAAAGTTCAAATATCCAATGTAATAATAATGCTTACTATACCACAAATTTGGGAGCTTAAAAATACATCTGTGTGAACATTATATTGAAGTTAAACTGTGATTTTTATTAACTGCTTCTGCAAGTAGACCTCAGTTTGTAGTTACTGTAAGACAAGTAAATCACATCATTTGTATTGACTGTACAAAAGGCAAGCATTCTTTATATTGGTTTATATCACAACGATCCCAGAAACTAGATAGTTTGGAAAATATGGCATCAATTACGTTTGCCTCAACGGTGTAATTCCTCAGAAATATATTCAATGATTAATCTATTAAAATAGAATATACTAGCAAATGTACCCGTCTTTGACGGAATCAAAAATTCTATTATAATTGGTATTCCAACATATCAATTATATTATTATACTAATACTATAATTAGAAATTATAGAATAGTAGAAAACACCATTATTAGTACAGTGTTAAACAAATGCCTCTGTATACACTACATTAGCTGTCTGTCCTTCAGGTTCATGGAAGAACAATCAGTTGAAACCTCTGACTATTGAGCAAGTAAACTACAGTTGACCATGTGAGAAAAACTTGGTTTCGCTAACTTGAATTCCTGCGTTAGATAAAGTCTCCCTTTGCGACTTAGTTAACGTCATTGCGAAATAGACTCTGAGGGACCTTGCAATCATTTGAATGGAAACAGACAGTGGTTCGGAAGACTCCCCAATACCACATCCAGTCATTATGTCCGCCTCTATGGCATATCTGTGTAGAGCACGAACTCAGAGTCGTGTCCCGTTGCACAGTTTTTGGGTCACTCATATTTCGTAACATGAAATTTGTTACTGCTATAAATTGCAGCATCATTGGTGCTCCTACTTTAAGTTTTTACTCATGAGCAGGCAGTCCAGGAGAAATAAATTCAGAGTCAAGAAATTCATTAGATAATAAACTGCTTCTTCATCACTAATCCAATCTCTTTACTGACTTGTAAGTTCTTTCCTCGGCTTCATATAGCGTAAGAACTTGTTTGTTGATTTCTCATGCCTGTTCATATTAAGGGCTGAGAATTGCTCGTTTACAAAACATTTATTCTCAATAGATAGTACATCCTTAACTCTGTGAAACACCATTTCAATGATGTAAAATCTTTATAAATAAAATAATGATTTTGTCTGTACATTGCTTAGAACTGACTCATTTCAAGTTTTCTTTATGTTTCATACATTGGAAAAACCGAATCCACCCTTAGAAAAATTTCTGTCGGTTTGTCGGTTTGTCGGTTTGTCGGTTTGTCCGCAAAACTTTGTCACAGGTAAACTCAGCTACCATAAGACACACAAAGCTCAAACTTTTACAGTAGATTTGTGTAGGTCTAACTTAAAATATAGGCTATGAATTGATTGGAAATTCAACGTAGAAGTGAAGTTATGGACGTTTAACGCAAAAATGTTTGTCACAAGTAAACTCAGCCACCATAAGACATAGCGAGCTGAAACATTGACACTGGATTTGTGTGTGCCTAACTTAAAATATGGGCTCTAAATAGATTATTAATTCAGTACAGAAGCGAAGTTATGGGGCTTTTAGCTGTATTTTCCTAACTTCACAGACAAGTTTGTTTTGAAAATACACAGGTGTGGCAAGTAGGTATTGTTAGTTGATTTTAATTTCAATTGAGCATATGAATATATTGCGTATTTGACATCATTGAAATGGTGTTTCACAGAGTTAAGGAAGTACTATCTATTGAGAATAAATGTTTTGTAAACGAGCAATTCTCAACTCTTAATATGAACAGGGAGGAAAAATCAACAAACAAGTTCTTACGCTATATGAAGCCGAGGAAAGAACTTACAAGTCAGTAAAGAGATTGGATTAGTGACGAAGAAGCAGTTCATTATCTAATTGAATTTCTTGACTCTGAATTTATTTCTCCTGGACTGCCTGCTCATGAGTAAAAACTTAAAGTAGAGCACCAATCATGCTACAATTTAGTAGCAGTAACAAATTTCATGTTACGAAACATGAGTGCCCCAAAACTGTGCAACGGGACACGACTCTGAGATCGTGTTCTACACAGATATGCCATAGAGGCGGACATAATGACTGGATGTGGTATTGGGGAGTCTGTGTGTATACCACACATACCATTGATTCCGAGCCACTGTCTGTTTACGTTGAAATTATTGCAAAGTCCGGTCAGAATCTATTTCGCAATGACGTTAACTAAGTCGCAAAGGGAGACTTTATCTAACGCAGGAATTCAAGTTAGCAAAACCAAGTTTTTCTCACGTGGTCAACTGTAGTTTACTTGCTCAATAGTCAGAGGTTTCAACTGATTGTTCTTCCATGAACCTGAAGGACAGACAGCTAATGTAGTGTATACAGAGGCATTTGTTTAACACTGTACTAATAATGGTGTTTTCTACTATTCTATAATTTCTAATTATAGTATCAGTATAATACTATAATTAATATTTCGGAATACCAAGAATAATAGAATTTTTGATTCTGTCAAAGACGGGTACATTTGCTAGTACGCAATATATTCATGTGCTCAATTGAAATTAAAATCAACTAACAATACCTACTTGCCACATCTGTGTATTTTCAAAACAAACTTGTCTGTGAAGTTAGGAAAATACAGCTAAAAGCCCCATAACTTCGCTTCTGTACTGAATTAATAATCTATTTAGAGCCCATATTTTAAGTTAGGCACACACAAATCCAGTGTCAATGTTTCAGCTCGCTATGTCTTATGGTGGCTGAGTTTACTTGTGACAAACATTTTTGCGTTAAACGTCCATAACTTCACTTCTACGTTGAATTTCCAATCAATTCATAGCCTATATTTTAAGTTAGACCTACACAAATCTACTGTAAAAGTTTGAGCTTTGTGTGTCTTATGGTAGCTGAGTTTACCTGTGACAAAGTTTTGCGGACAAACCGACAAACCGACAAACCGGCAAACCGACAAACCGACAAACCGACAAACCGACAAACCGACAAACCGACAGAAATTTTTCTAAGGGTGGATTCGGTTTCTCCAATGTATGAAACGTAAAGAAAACTTGAAATGAGTCAGTTTTAAGCAATGTACAGACAAAATCATTATTTTATTTATAAAGATTTAAAGTTGATAAATCATGGAATTTGATAAATCATCATTATCTCCCAATTTATGGATGTATTATGGTCAAATATACCAACAGCTTAGACAAATCTCACAGAGACACTTTATTACCCATGTTGAAAAAAAAAACGGAACAGTTTAATAAAATAAACAAGATTGTTTTCTTAAATTTTTTAATAAACAAGACAGTAAACCTTCTGACTGACGGCTTTATTAAAGGGTTATTTTTAAGTTATGGGATCTAGTTTCAAAACTCTTATTAATAGACACGCACTGTTTCATGCTGCTAAAAATTAAAATAAAAACTCTATTGCATAATTTTCATTGTAAATTGTTTGATAATTGGCCCAGATAATTTAATATAAATCTTTGATTTGTTTTAAAAGAAATTATGACTGTGTGTCATAATTTTGTTTTAATTAATTATGAAAAATCATTGTTTCATGAATGCGTTTGTTTAAAATAAAGAGTGAATAAATTAAATATTATGTTTATGAAATATAAAAAGGATATACATGAGATTATATGGACCTCTTAACGTGCGTGCTGGATCTGTGTGTAGTTGTGCAGCAGAGGTGAGACGCTACCCGGGAGAGCCAATATAGTGCCCATCCAATTTCAAACTCCATAGTATGCTAATTAGTTTTCATTAACCTGTTGACTTACCTGCCACACAATTAACATATTTGTCTTCTCAGTAAGTTAATTTTCTTAAGGCCACTGGATCAATGTTGAGCGTGTACCTTTCCACTTACTTCAATATTACATTTGTAAATTCAAACCCTTAAACTCTTAGACGTAAAGCACAGTTCCGGACAATATGTTGACTGTTACAGGGGTATAATTACAGCATTGATGAAACATGTAAATTTTCTAGAATAAATTAAATCTCAACTTTTTTTAATGAAACTATAGAGTGAATATTTATAATCACAATTAACTAATTAATTAATTAATTAATATTTATCAATCATAAATAATAAACTATCGTAGTAGTTTATATCAAAATCTGTTTGAGTACCTGACTTAGTACTGGCTTGGAACCAACGGCTTAACGTTCTCTCCAAGAGATAACGTGCTCAGATTCATTCACCTCTCACGTAAATAAATCGAGGGCCATGTGGGTATCGAACCGCAGACCTACCGGTTCAGAGGGAAGTACGTTCACAACTGAGCTAACCTGGCCCCTTATAATGAAGTATATATATCAGAAGTAGTCATTGTAACAGAATAAAAGTCACACTACCTTATTTACTTCTGTTATCAGTAAATTCATTTTTTTTTGTGAGCTCAATCATATCAATGCTGTAACAGTTCATCTCTATTGTTTTCAAGTTGATAATTATATTAATGTATACTGTTGGATTAAAGGTGTCCGAAATCAATAGCAGATCAGTCAAAAATCTCAAACTTGGGCCCAACTTCAAATGGCTATAGTGATAAGTTATACAAATATATATATATATATATATATATATATATATATATATATTTGTATAACTTAATAATAAACTATATAAACTTAAATATAAATAATAATATAAATATATTATAAATAATATAAATATTTATATTTATAATAATATTTATAAATTTCTATTTATAAATTAAATATTTATAAATAATATTTATAATAATCTATATAAATAATAATAAACTTAATAACGCTTAATACCTGCCACCAATCAATATCTTCCTAGGACTGCCGCTGAACCCAACAGTTCTCCCTTCCTCGTAACTACTTTCTTTCCTGGGGTCCATAGGATCGGGAATATCATCAAGGACATTTTTCCTCTCCTGTCCTCTTCCCCCTCCACCTCCTCCGTCTTCCGAAAACCCCCTCGCCTGTCCTTCAGAAAGCCTCCCAATTTAGGAAACCTGTTTTCCCACAGATCCCTTGAAACTCCTGGGATTGGGGTGGTGCGTGCTGGTATGGAGAAATGCGGCCGTCGCCTCTGCCTTACCTGTCCTTTAGTTAACCCTTCACCTTTCTTCTCCTCACCAACCAACTCTTTCCGCGTCCCACCTAACACCTCCTGCTCATCCAGGAATTGCGTCTACCGACTGAACTGTAGACAATGTGGAGCATTCTACATTGGTATGACTTCTACCAAGCTCAATGAGCGTTTGAACAACCATAGAGCTTCGGTCGGTCAGCGCAAACAGCTTCCTGTAGCTATCCATGCCAACAGCCATAACCTTTCTTTTAATGACTGCTTTTCTGTTCAAATCATTAAGCTAGTGACCACTGATGACCGTAGTTTGACATTAAGAGCGTCTGAGGAGGCCCACATATGGTTATTGGGGGCCCGATCAGATCCCGGTTTAAATCAGAAGCGTTAACTTTTATTTGTTTTTCCTTTTATTTTTAACTTATATATTCATATTCATATATATATATATATATATTTTTTTTATTTTATTATTATATATTTTTTTTCCCCTTTTTTTATTATATATATTTTTTTTCATTTTATTTATTTATTTTTTTTTTTTTATAATTTTTAATTTTATAATTTTATCTATTGTTTTTGCTTTCTCCGTTCTCCGACGTTTAGTGCCTAGCTCCTTTTTTACGCTAGTGCTGCTCTCTTCGGTTGACCCTTTATTTCTTCATTCGCGCTCCGTTCTTCGACGTGGGGAGATCTCTCTCACTTCGTCCTCTCTACTAGTCTACTCTCCTGATGACGAACAACAGTTCGAAATATTGAATTCTGTAAGTTTTCTTTGTATTCTCTTTTCTGTGTCGTGCTTTGTGTAATTTAAATTTTTATATATATATATATATATATATATATATATAAACTAGAATTTAAAAAAGAACACATAGAAAGGAAACCACTGAACTTACTCCTATATTTCGATGTCCTCGTCTTCAGGAAAAGAAGTGAATCGCTCCAAAGGCTGATAACGACTGACTTGGCGTTCGAACTGAAGCACTCAAACTTGAGTGCTTCAGTTCGAACGCCAAGTCAGTCGTTATCAGCCTTTGGAGCGAATCACTTCTTTTCCTGAAGACGAGGACATCGAAATATAGTAGTAAGTTCAGTGGTTTCCTTTCTATGTGTTCTTTTTTAAATTCTAGTTTATTCAGTTCGAAGAATCGTTTCTCTAATTGTATATATATATATATATATATATATATATATATATATATATATATATATATATACAATAAAATAAAAAACGAAGAAAACACACAGAAAGACACAGACATAACTCACATCGATATTTCGACAATCGTCGTCATCAGGAGGTGCGAAGAGCGAAGAGTCCCGCAGGAAGACAGGGCGGTACTCATGTGAGTACCGCCCTGTCTTCCTGCGGGACTCTTCGCTCTTCGCTCTTCGCACCTCCTGATGACGACGATTGTCGAAATATCGATGTGAGTTATGTCTGTGTCTTTCTGTGTGTTTCCTTCGTTTTTTATTTTATTGTAAAAAAGTCCGCTGGACCGTTTCTTTTAATTGTATATATATATATATATATATATATATATATAGTTATATATATCGTAAAAGCTGGAAGCAGTCCTTCTTGGATAAATGCGTTTAAAAAATGAATGTCCAATTTCACATTATTTAATTTGTTAGAAAATGTTTCTAATTTTCTAAAACTCTTTTTTACCTCTGGGTTTCTTATGTTATGAATTAACACTCCATATTTCTTTCCATGGAATTTATTCTTCGACATGTTTCAGTGCTACAATCACCATTGTCAGGAAAATTATCACTTTAAATAAAATAAAATAAAATGAAACTATTACAATAGATTCTTGTTTCTTGTTGCTCTTGATCTGTAGACTGACGTCAGTCTAGACAGAAGAACATAATATATGAGTTTAAATGCCCGTTGGGAAACTGTGAGTTCCTAAATTCCTAATATATAGGATCGACTGTCACCACCCTTTGTAGGAGGCTTACCATGCACCTGGCTTCAGCAGCTCCTAAAGAGCACTTCCAAGAGGTTCATAAAACGAAAATATGCAGGGAAACATTAGTTTGCAACAAAAAAATAATAGCCAGAGAGAACGATCATAAAAGGCTACGAATACTAGAAGCGCTCTACATCCTAGAGAAGTGTCCAAGCATTAATGAGCAGAGAGACAATTTTAGTAACCACCTGTGCTTGTTTGGAAATCTTATAAAAGCCAAAAACAAAGGTAGAGTACAAATTGAAGAAAGAATTACTCGTGGTACCCAACCATACCAAGACACGCCAGACGAAGTAACATATAGGGCCACTTCAGTCACTAACACAACCTGACGTAACCTGACTGATTCCCTAAACCAGGCGTTGCAACCTGTTGTTGTTTGTTATCAAGTAATGTTTAGTTTATCTATTGTAATAGTTTCATTTTATTTTATTTTATTTAAGGTAATAATTTTCCTGACGATGGTGATTGTAGCACTGAAACATGTCGAAGAATAAATTCCATGGAATGAAATATGGAGAGTTAATTCATAACATAAGAAACCCAGAGGTAAAAAACAGTTTTAGAAGATTAGAAACATTTTCTAACAAATTAAATAATGTGAAATTGGACATTCATTTTTTAAACCTATTATATAATATATATATATATATATATATATATATATATATATATATATATATATATATATATAATTAAACCACAACTGTTGGGTTTTTGACTCTGACGAAGACCGCTTGTTACTGTTGAAAGATCTTAGTCTTGTTTTCCCATTTCATATTGTGGTTTGATCATTGATTGTTATTTCACGTGTTTATGTGAAATCTTTATATATATATATATATTAACTTCAATGACATAAAGAACATACAGAAATAAAGCAGAAGCTCCCTACTTATATTTCTCTGTGTTCTTTATGTCAATGTAGTTTGTCCAACATTTTCCCCTAGTTATCTGCCTTAAAGAACGAAAATCACGCTTTTATTTTTGAGTTCCTACAAGCTTACATATTTTTTCTAATTTCTGCTTCCACTTTGTCAGTTGTCTGGAAGCCTTTGAAGTATTGCCTGATTGTAAACCTTTGATGTGTTGCTTAGGATATTAAAATGCAAAGAAGGTAGTAGTAATTACTACTAATGTATCACTATCACCGTTCACAAAACTGTAATTGCCAAACAAAATATTTTTTGTTTTATTTAATGTATTAATAATTAAATGGGGATTATATAATGAAGAATTAAAATTAGAAGCTGCCAAAATTGGTCTTGTACATTTATGTATACATTCAATATTTATGTGAAATCCTTTTATGTATATATAAGTTTATTTGTACTCAATTTGATTCACTTATATTATACAGCAGACAAATACCATACACACATACACACACACACACACACACACACACACACACACACACACACACATACAAACGCACACCACTCACCATTTTCTATCCCAACAACATAACATGGACGGCTAAATGATGTCCTCAATTAAGAAACTGAGGTTCAGATGAACACCTGCAGATCAATTTCTACTACAGCTTAATCAGAGTAACCTAGAAATCAATGTTTTTAAAGTAGTTGAAACAAATCTTTTACAATACATCAAACGGTATTCCTTTTTAATTAAAATTAAAAAACCCGCAATAGGTTTTTTAAGTAGCATTTTTCAGAAGAGAGGAGCAGTTTAACTTGAATAAGCTAAGATAATGGGCCAGGATTAATTAAAATTAACTGTCAGAATTGTGATTCCCTGCTATTTATAATTTTAATTAGAGTGACTTCGTTTAGAAGCAATTGTATTTTACTGAACAAAGATAACAGACTAAAATACGATTCAGAGGCAGTTAAAACTGCATTAAAAATGAAATACGAGGATTTGAGAAAAGTGCTAAGCAGCGTTAGTTTAAACCAAGTTAAAAACGTTACACAGTCGCTGAACGCTAGTGAATGGTATAAGGCAGGAAAAGCTTCCTGCAAATGTGCAATTTACAGAATATAAAAAAACTCTGCAATTGTATTTAAAAAAGAAACACAAAAGGAACTTATTGTTGCGACAGATATTTATAGAAACAATCATAATACACCACTGGAAAATTTATTACTTAAACATTTTTTTCTTTTTGTTGTAACTAATATTTTTGCCAAAAAATTGTTCTTATGCCTCCAAAAATTTTAATAAGTACCTAAAGTTAATAATTTTATATTAATTAATTTTATTATATATATTATGTTGTGGCTGGTATCACAACCGGTGTTGCTTGAGGGTAGTTGTTGCTTGGTTGGAGAGTTGGCCTCTGATGACAGAGATACTTGACTGATGGTGGAGAGAGTGGGCGCTTGGAGGTTGGGAAGTGCTTGCTTGAGGCTTCAGAAATAGAATGTTTGAGCTGTTGACTGCTTGCTGGTTGAGAAGGGAATGATTAGGCGAAGGGTCCGAGACTAACCAGGTAACATTAGGCAAAGGCTAGGAGGGTAGGTACTGCTAAGCCGCCCTAAGCCGGCAAGTACCGCTAGGCAGTCCTAAGAGGGCAGGTATGCTAAGTTACAATCTGAACATATTACCCACTTTATTCAAATAGAATCAATTTTTTTCAAAATCAAGGACATGTTTGTTATTTAAATTTACTTTGAATTCCTTTTAAAAAATATAATTTACAAGCTTTGTTTGATTTTTATTTATTTTGTCCTAATCAAGTGATTTATTCTTTGAAATATTAACGGCGTTTCAAATGTTTTATTCATTGACCAATTATAAAACCGAAACCGTTACCATCATTTTTAGAAAGAGTTTAATACGAATTTCATTTCATTTGCAATTTAAAACGTATAAACTTTAAATTATTTATAACTTTTTATACTTTTAAGTGCATAAAAGTGTTTTTGAATTTTATTTTTAATTGGGGTATTTTCAAATAATATTTTATTTAGCAATATTTAAACGGCTTTTTGATAAACTCCCTTAAAAAAAAGATTTAATGTAAACGTTTTTACAATTACTTGAAAAGGTATTACAGTAAAATATTAAAAAGTTCAACTTTTTAGTTAAACTTTAGTTAAACTGTTAGTGAAAGCTTTCACATTTCATTTTGGGAAATGTTTATGGTCATTTGTAAGACATTTAAATACAACATGAACCTCACCATAGCATTTGCGATGATAATTTTGTATTGTCTAAGGAACAGCATAAAAATGAACTGAACTAGTTCTACATTTCTATTTATTCGTTGAAAAGAAATGCAAGTTTTTTGTAGTGTTTGACACTATTAACAGGAACTAGAAGTAAACTGGAGCCATCTGTTAGTGTGAACAAGTACACTGTGGGGGGCCAGGTTAGCTCAGTGATTAATGTACTCGCCTCTGAACTGGTAGGTCCAGGGTTCGATACCCACCTGGCACTCGATTTATTTACGTGTGGGGTCAATAAATCTGATCATGTCGTTCTTCGGACAGGACGTTAAGCCGTCTGTTACGAGCTTGTATGATGTCAGATCTTCGTTCAAGATCCCTACTTGACTTAGGCAAAGTTTAAGACCCTTACTGAGGAATCAATCTTCATTGTGTAGTATCACAAAGGGCCTAATGTTTTGCCTATGTGTGTTTCCTTGTAGAAACACACTAGAAAGCCACTTCCTTGTAGAAACACACTAGAAAGCCACTAGAGCCTAAAGGGTTGCCTACTACAACTAGTGTAAACAGATGATGCTGTTAGGTAGAACGTAGCAGGCGCATTCTCCTATGTCAAATGTTTCTACTCATCAATCATCATAATAGTGTACGATTATTAAATGAAACTAGCCTGACAAACCTCACAAAACAATTTAGAATTCATTATCACTCCAACACAATGCATCTTATCTCAATTTAATTAAAAAATATTTGAACGAAATTGGAAAATATTCATAACTAATCTGAAGTTTACATAACTTAAACGGAATTATGTATTTATCGAAATAGTTTTCACTAAAACTTCATCAATTTGAACACATAGAACAAGGGACTATAGAAAAAGCTGTCCGGTGCCTGTCTCTGGCCATGTCAATTTTCCACTTTTTAGATGTTTCTGAAGATGATCTGACCAGATAGTAACGTCAACTGGAGATCTCAATTGACCAGCAAAAGCTGTGTAAATTTACCTTAATCGATAACGCCAAATTTAAATTATTTTATGTTTGATGTACTTGTCAAATAAACTATTATGATTGAGAGAGTGACTAAACTGCCAATTTAGTTTCACTCTCAAAATTTGCTCTCAATAGTAATTTTTTTTTGTACTATAAAATTTTAGTTGAAAATTATGTTTTGCCTCTAAAAATAGCTTTTTATTTAAAATAGAAACGTTAATTTAAATTAATTTTAACGCGCTAATCATCATACAATATAGAAAAAACGAAGGAGATTGGATTGAAAATCAAATGACATAGACCTATGGCAATATATACTGTGACTAGTATATCAGAACACCCTACATGTTTGAGAGAGGTAGAAGTCTCTCTGACAGGAATAGCAAAGAAGGCTGAGATAGAGAAAGTGATAGAAAGAGATAGCTATATAAATATATGCAAAATGTTAAGAGGAAAAACGGAGTGAGAATAAGTAAACATTTGGCATCTCCGCGTAACAGAGAGGTTTAGTTTCTTCTCCAGTGTATTGTTCTTTTTTTTTTCTTTTTTGTAAAAACTTCAGTAATTTTCTATAATAATTGAAAATCGTGGGTTTTTGTGTGTTTATTGTGTTTTTCTGTCTGAATTTTAACGCCAAATTTAAATTATTTTATGTTTTGTCAAATAAACTATAATGATTGGGACAATGACACGGCTATCAATAGTATTTTCATTTTTTTGTACCATAATATATTAGTTACAAATCATGCTTTGCCTCTAAAAAAAGCTTTATACTTTTATATTATATTATTTATATTATATTATAAATTATATTATTTAATTAATTTTAATGCGCTTTGAAAATCGTGGGTATTTGTGTGTTTATAGTATTTTTCTGTCTCAAATTTAAATTAGCCACACTCAAAAAGAATAGTTAATTCGACATCCATGTTTCATTTTTAGTTCATGTCATTGTGGTAAAGTGCATTAAAACTATGGATGTATTTCTTAAGTGATAAAGTTGCCATCGCTGTTCATTTCATAAATACCCTTCATGACAGTTATACTAACTATAAAGACCACATAGGGCACAAAAAATAAAAAAAAAAGGCAAGAACTACAAAACTTTGACATATTGGTCATGAAAAGACAAAGTTCATAAAAAGAAAATCAATTTTCCACTCATGAAATACTGCGTATTTAGTAAAAACTTACCTTTTTGGCTAATCAATACACAACAAAAAGTTACATATAATTGGTATAACCATGACGACGAGGTTCAAACATATTGGGCTGAATTTTCATCGGTATTAATCTCTTTATATTTATTTTTATATTTACTTCTAATATTTAAGAAAATACTAGTAAGGTAGTACTAAAATAATATCTTGACTTGGTTTAGTTGTTTACTCGCATACTAAAGTTTTAGTATATAATAAATAACTAAACTAACTAAACTAAATAACTAAAATAACTGCCGTTGTCATTTTAATATATAACATGGCAGAAGAATTGACTGAATACGATAAACTATGAACTTTATATTAATGGAAAACTAACAATGTTAGCAATATAGAAACTTTCTGTAGACTGATATTAATATAACTGCATTTATCAAGGAATGCTCTGATGTGGTCAACATCAGTTTTTATGTGACTAAAATTCAATTGTTATTGGAATTAAAAAGCAAACCTAGATACAAATTTCACGGATTATAATAATTTTATATTTCAACTAATTACACAATTTAAATAAAAAATCTGGAATGACCTGCGCTCAACTTGACTGTAACTAAACATACACACAGGAGATATGGCATTTTTTTCCAATAGCCAGTCAATCTGTTACATAGTTTACCTAATCTCTTTCTAAATTAAATGTTTAAGACGAATTCTCTCATTTAAAACTTGAAAATATTCTTACTTCGTCTGAAAAATGTTAGAAACATATAAGAAAAAATGTCGTTTTAAAAGAATTTTTCATTTAAGATGTACTATAATAACATTTAGTATACTTCAAAGAATGTTTGTAATTTTAAATTAAGCTTTACGTTTTTGATCATTAATAGAATTATTATCCCGGACATTTTATTGCTCTGGTATTAAAAACTAATATAAAAATTAATTTTTTTTCCTTTGTCAAAAATCATACATTCCATTTTATTCTGAGCGAGTGTTATCTTTTTCCTGCGTGCTGTACTCTGTTATAATGTTGGTGTGAGTATATATTGAGAAAAAATATATGTGATTAGCCAGTTTAGCATAATCAAATCAAAATCAAAGTCGGCTATTCAGTATATTTTAAAAGTTTTACAGCTGGAAGCATGAAATCTTTAAAAATAATAGATAGGAACTATTAGACTAGAATAGTGAAAAAACGGGATATTTTTTAACAGAATTAGTCCTCTTTCTTGAGGAAAGTGCCCATTCCTCACACTTTTATATTACCCAAAGATACTATGATTCATAAACATTAAGCAATTTACAAATGACGTTACGTTTTGTTCAAGATGGCAATATGGAGATTGATTAGAGCGTTTTGTGAGACAAATACATCATACAATGGAAAGCAATAGAAACTTATGTTCATTGGCAGTGATATTTTACATGTAAAAATATTTTTCCTCTTATATCTCACATAAATCACTCAATTATTTAAATTCTTTCACTATAACATCAGTATTATTTCAGTGGGTTTACTCGAAACATTTCTAAGTCAATTTAAACAATGTAAACAAATATCGATAAATACGACAAGTATAGCAGGTGATCCGTTAGTCTAGAATAAACAATCAGTTTTTATAGCATTATTGCTCTTTTTTGTAATTGGAATTATGTGATTTTTTTTTATAAATTTTCAATTTCTTGTTCATTTCTTGGATAATTTTAATGGTTTTTTAATAGTCCGTTTCACGTCAAAAAATATTTTTCTGAAAATAGAAAATGTACTGCAACACCCGTTTGGTAAATATAATTTGGAAAAAAAAAATATGTTAACTCATTATCCACACAGGGTTCTATTGCTAGGTATTGTAGAACGGTAAAACTATAGAAACATGAGTATCATTGACATATCATGAGTCAGTGGACTTTCTCACTATGCTTGCGCGTAAACATTATTAATATAGTGTTCTCTAATCGTAACAACTTAGGCGATATGTTAATGAAAAAGTCTCCCAGGGAACAGGAGTGCGGTGATATTTATAAAATCCCGTTCAAAAATCTCTGTAAAATTTATATTGGTCACACTAATAAATGGTTAAAGACCCGTTTAAAACAACACCAACTTAAGTATACAGAAAAAAAAGTAGCGCCTTATTCTTGCAAATAAATAATGAAAATCATCATATTGATATGTCCAGAGCTAAATTTACTACCCATGGAAAATCGCTGCTGTTAAGAAATATCGAATCCTCTCTGATTACATTTAATAGGTGAATTATTATAGACATTAGTAAAGGTTTGTTCAAACTTGATTCAGTGTTAACGATGCAATAACTTCTTCTAAGAGGGTTGACAGACCCTTGACGGACCCTTGAAATCTTTAAAAATATTAGATATGAACTATTAGACTAGAATAGTGAAATAACTGGATATTTGTCAAGAAAAATCAGTCTTCTTTCTTGAGGAAAGTGTCTATTCCTCACACTTTACTATTACCCTAAGATGATGATATTCTGAAGGAAATCAGAAATAGTATTTGTGCTTTAAATTTAGTCCATAGTCTTCCAGGTGATTTGTCTTCAAAGCACTTCTGTTAGCTTTTAATATTTCGATTGTCAGTTTGATTTCAGTAAGATTCATGAAAAGACCTTACTATCAAATTTGTGGTGACTTCTTAAACTAGAGAGAAATTTTGTTTTAACAATATATGTGACATTATCAAAATAAATTTTCTTTTGTTCTAAGAAATTTCATCACGTTTTGACATTTCCTACCTATAGATGTGAATATCTATTTGTTTGTATTTTTTTATGGTGTTGTTTAAGTTGATCACAAACAAGTCTGTGTTCATTGATGCCATTTACATTAAAACTGCTCTCAAAAAACTTTAAAATTTCAACAAATATGTATCTTTAAGTAACTGTTGATAGTGTTTTTAATGTGGGATTACAACTAATATATACTGGTCTTGGTTTCATCAAAGAGCATGATTTGGACAAATCTCAGTATAGGCTGCAAAGTGATTGGATAAAACAAGATTATTTGTGGGGTAGTGGTGGCGATAATGGGGAGGAATCGGTTTGGTATTGACTTGGGGACAAGAAGTAGGGGCGAAGAGGCAAGAGAGTGAGAAACTGCTGACAGAATGAGAAAGAGCTCATATAAACCTGCCCACAACCTCTTATCAATCCCAACTTTTCAATGTTCTCACAACCCAACTTCAGATCTCTTCACTTTACCTTATTTAATATTATATGAATATCAAGAAATTATTTTCAAGTTCATGAGTCAAAAATTATTTAAAATTCATGTTTTATTGAATGGACACACTTTCATATTCCGCACAAGGTACTCGGTTTAATATTTTCTCCTTTTTTTTCTTTACTCAAATCCTTTGCCGTCTTTTTTATTACTTCTTTAGCATTCAAATATTTTTTGTCAAACTGTATTCGGTTTTTTATTAAAATAAAAGGATCTCATATAATTTCAAATAACCACATAATGAGAGAACCTCATCAAATAACCACACAAAAAGGGTGAAAGTTAATAAATGGAAATTTATTGTAAAAAAAAAAGATATAATAGTTTATATGATCGTTTGATTGATTTTGGATATCGGATGTCACTTATTTTATAGCTCTACTGTAGTATAAATCTATGTGTGGAGAAATTGGCCATCAAAACTCACTTCCGTAATTTGACAGTCAACATTATCAGGAAAGGAATTACTTTAATTGAATAATACACAGCTACTAACCTTACTGCACTCATGGGTATGTGAATTAACAGTATTTTCACTTTGTCTAAGATCAAGTAAAAATGCGATATACGACTAACAGGAAATCAAGTTACAAATCAATTACGAAATTATAATTACAAAAACAATATAATTTCATAAATGAATTAATATTTAATGATCAATACCTTAATCGTAGAGCAGCAGTATAGATGTAGATTGGTCTTTATGGAGAAAAATATGTGACCTCTTAAGTTATGGGCTTTGAGGTTTTGGGGGAGATAGGGGTTGGTAATAGAGAATATACGAGTATGTAGCATGTAGGGCACAGCAACAGTAATTAAAATAAAATTAACGAGATTCGCTAATTATTTTTAACACATCTGTCAATCTTAGTCTTTATTAATTTGAAGTACTCGTATGTATACGTTGTCTTGACATAATATAATATAAAAAGATTTCACATAAACACGTGAAATAACAATCAATGATCAAACCACAATAAGAAAATGGGAAAACAAGATTAAGATCTTTCAACCGTAACAAGCGGTCTTCGTCAGAGTCAAAAACCCCAACTGTTGGATTTTTGACTCTGACGAAGACCGCTTGTTACGGTCGACAGATCTTAGTCTTGTTTTCCCATTTTCTTATTGTGGTTTGATCATTGAATAATATAATATAGATACCAAAGCCTATTTTTATGGAGTTTGCATCTTCTGTACTATCAAAGGGGAGAGGCCATGACTGACTGGTATTGCCCGGGTGGGATGCCGGTGCAGTATTAGTGTCACCAGTACACGTCGTAATCACACCGAATGTTGCTTCTCTTAGATGTTGCAACAGTGGTTTTCACTCCTAATAAAATAATAGTTTAATAACATTATGTCATTATTTATAAATTTTTACCTCGTATCTCTGAAGAATGATGAATGATCCTTATAATAAAATGATAATCTTACTCTTACTAGTAGTTTGTATTTAAAATGTGTAGTTTTTTTTTGCAATGGCAGTCTTACAAGGGAACACACAAGGGTTGAATATTGGGCCCTTTGTGATATCACACAATGAAGATTCATTCTTCATAGTGAGTATTAAATTTAGGCTAACTGATAAGTATTTTGGAGTAGCAATCTGTAACGAGTACCTGACATCATACAGGTTCGAGACCGACGGCTTAACGTTCTCTCACCTTCCAAGTGAATCCAGGGCCAGAGTGGTTATCAAACCTCGGAACCACCAGTTCACTGGCGAGCACGTTAACAACTGAGCTAACCTGGGCACTCAGTGTATACATATATACATCAGTACCTGCAAAAAATAATTTGTCAATGTTATTTTATCCATTTAGTGGTCAAAAAGAAATATTGTGTAATGAGGTCAATAGTTTATAATGTTTAGGAAGACTTTATGTGGACTACTTAAGTTATATGGATTATAGTTTTCTGCAACCTTATTTTAACACCTTCTGGTGATTATCAGATAAATCACATTTCAAATGTAAAATCTTCATCTTCTTATGATAACTAGTTGTTGCTTTAGTTATTAATAATGTTGAAGTTGTGGCAGAAGATTCAAGTCTAGATGAGAACTGGTTGAGCACGAATTGACTCAACTAAGCTCAAATTGAAACCATGGACAAATAGAGATATAATGACTGGCAATTGGTCACGCCCTCCAAAGGACAGGCGGTTATTTGAAAACCACTAGGGCTGGAAGTATTTACCAATAAGTACTAACCACTAACTACCAATTAATATTTGCAGCGAACGGTGTAATTTGCAGTTCAAGATGATGAACCCATTACTGCTGAATTATTAATCAGTTTGCCCTAAGAAATGTAATTTTTACTTTGTAAGTCGACGAGAAGCCATTAATTATATGTGCTACTTCTACTTTGATGCCGTGGACATATATTAAAGAAAGAGGTGCACTCCATAAAGCCGTACCAGCGTGAGTAAGGAGGTGCTATTATTGATTGAGAGATCGGGATGATTATTTCTTTTTTTTTTTTTTTGAATTCGTAAGATAAAAGTTGTTGGATGTAATAATCAATGGCTTGCACTCTGAAAAATGGATTGATATCAATATTTCTGGTATACAGAAGCCTTAAGTATAAGATAGAATCATCCCCCCCCCCCCTGGACAAATTGGATAAAAAACTACTATTGAGATATAATTCTGTACTGTATATTTTGCAATAGTGTTAGTAGCTGTTTGATATTAATTTTTATTTTATTTGAAAGTTTTTTGAGATGATACTCTGATTACCTCTTTAATGTTAAATATACGCTTTGGCCTCTTAATTTTTTCTTTAGATATTACTACGAGGCTCTGTTCTAAGCAATCTTGCAGTTATGTTAATTAAAATGAAATTTTACAACCCCTACTGGTTTCACAAAAAATAGTTGTAGCATACTTCAAGATCTACCGTCTCTGTATATATATATTTAATAATGTGGTTTGTTTTTATTAAAGGATTATTGTAGAACAGCTTTAGTGGAATTTGTCTTTTAAATGAAACCACTTCTGCTGTCTTGTCCAAGAAGACGGATGACTCGCTGTTGCTACTTTTCTCATTTGTTTGACAGAAAACATAGCCATTCTTGCTTGCAGACTTGCTGTTTGTTACACAAATATAAACGGTAATTGACCAGTGTTGGTCAATCACTTTATAACTAGTTGAGAACATCGTAACATATGCATACTGTAATGTAACAGAAATATAAACCGTATACTGGATTCTTTGATCTATTTTAAAATATGACGTCCATATGCCACAAGAGTTATTCCAAGGGAGTATTATTACAGGCTTCAGGAATAATATGATTAAAAAATTAAAAGTCCCACTGATGCCAATATGAGACTGAAACCAACCATTTGAGCACACATTATCAGGTGGGTTTTGTTTATTATGTAATACCATTAATATAGTTAAGTTTCATGTCCAGTAACTTATCAGATTGTGTAGAAAAATTATTTCTTTATCAGATTGTACTAGGTTAGGTTGCAGTGGCAGTCCCACAAGGGAACACACGTAGGCCAAGCATTGGCCCTTTGTGATACCACACAGTGAAGATTGATTCTACAGTGGGAGTCCTAAATTTTGCCTAACTCAAATATATTTAGAGTAGGGATCTTTAACGAGTACCTGACATCGTACAGGCTCGGGACCGACGGTTTAACGTCCTTTTCCGAGGGACGAGGTGCTCAGATTTATTCACCTCCCGCGTGAATAAATCGAGGGCCAGGTGAGGATTAAACCCTGGTCCTATCAGTTCAGAGGTGAGCACATAACCACTGAGCTAGCCTGGCCCCCCTCAGATTGTACTATTATGTAAGTGAAATCATATGATTATCTATGTCATGTATACCAGATGTGATTATCTATGTTGTTGATAGATAATACATTTAACACAGAGTAACTGCACATCTACACTTTAGCTGCATTAAAATGAATCCAAAACTGAAGACTTTGTTAACAAGTTTAATAGCATATCTTCTTATTGTAAAATTGAGACATATTTGATGTAAAATTATGAAATATTAAGAAAGTGGTAATATTAGTTTTTAAAGAATACATTCAATATGCAATTAATCGCAAACTATGTATGAAGTACCACTCTGAGTACATCAGTATATCCTTCATTACATTTTAACATGTTCTGCATTTGTCGACAAAATTATTGAGTGATTCTCAAATATTGAATATTACCAGTTATTTAACAGAAATGTGGCTTTCAAATACAATATGAGTAGCCCCTGTGCTGTAAGTATATTTTCTTTGTTGTAAACATCTACATGAGTCCACCATTAAGTCTGTAATGTCATGTGGTGGTTCTGACGGGTATGCCACGCAGTTAACTGATGCAGGCTATAGGAGATGCAGTCCAAATACGCTGCCCTAACACTGCACTTAATCTGCATTCATACAACTCCAACATGCTCAATGATGCAAACTAGGTATAAAATGAATTATTTATGAATCAAATCACCACTGCTGTTGATAACGTACTCAGACACAAATCATTATATCACCATTCACCTATTCGATAAACATTCTACTGTAAATCGCATATTATTAAAAAGCTCTTCATTCATATTCTTATGCAACAAATAAGAAACCCTTTTTGTTATTCTACTCTACTAGTTTAGCCGATTACCGCTTGTAATTTAATTTCTTGCTGTTATTAGAGCACCTAAGGTGTACTTATATATTAAGGGTAGTAATACTAATATTATTTTAGTATATTAAGAAGAATTCAAGTTAGCCAAAATATACACATTGCTACCAATGTAATTTACACTGTTATTATGTAACTTAAAATAAAATAAGATTTGATTTGATATGGATTTAACAGTTTTGAGGATCTGTAAATCCAGTTTTGATATATCAGGATGATGATGTGTGTGTAGTTGTAATAAGAGTCATACGTGCATATGTGCACGCAATTGTGTCTTTGAGTAACTTTTCATTCGGAAAAGGTACATTATCACAATTTATGTGAAAGCAACTACTATTTTTCTAATGATATTCTGGTATACATGACACACCAGTCTATATGTGCAATGAGTTTAGGATTCACAACCTATTTAAGCGGTTATTGTGTTGTATTTACTCAAGATTAGTGAAGAAAGATACCATACATTAGGTCTTGAAATACAAAGATTTGATTATTCAACCCGATTCAGACATCGCATTACTGTGGCAGATGTGCCTGATAGTAACCGCTAAGAGTTCTTATTGTATAATGTAGTCATTGTGTGCAAAGATTTAATGTATTCTTCCCCACTAATCATAGGTTTAAGATTATTCTAACTAGCAATATAGCACTACTAAGGACAACTATTAGCTTCCACTTGCATTCACTTGTAAATATACAACCTTATATATTTAAGAACTCGGAGTTAAATATTAATAATTTACTGGAAATAACTTTCTCCTTACAAATACAATTATAATTAATTTTACACTAATGATTGAAAGAAGTCTTGTGTTATCATATAAAAGTAATTATTTATGACAGTTGTTCTTAATGCACTAAGTTTTTGAAATCTTTCTGCAATGATAATGAAAATAAATTTTTAGCATGACTTATTACATAAACTCAACTTCACTTATTGCTGCACATCGTAAGTCACGGATAATTTGTTTCAATTTATTTAGAATATAATTAATACTGTCATTCAATGTACTTTATTAATACCATTCTTATCACTCAATCATTGTCATTATAACTTTTTTTAGTATGTTTCATGTGTCATCGTGGTTGTAAATGATCGTTTTTAAATAGTAAGATCTAAGCTGATGCTAATTTCGCCTAGTTCTTTGCATTGTCTAGTCTCAAGCATTCCTAAGCCTCATAGCTTCCAATTCATTCCAAGCATTCACCAGTATCATATTTGATAAAAGTAATTCCATAAAATGAAATCTCCATTTTATAATTTATCTTCAATTATTCTATTACTGTGTTTTCTTTTAACATAAATCACCATAGATTTCCCAATCATTTTTTTATGATATAATTTTCTGTTCGAAAGAAGTTCGAGATAAGAAATTAGCCCTTGAAAAAATGAGTTTTATCAGTCGAAGTTTAGTAAACTTGAGCTTATTTTTTTTCCAAAGGACAGTTCATTTGTTCATGTTTCTTTCTCCTATCAAGTATTTTATTAGTGTTTTTTCCTTTTCATTAACACTATTTTCTTTCTTACAATCAAGTGATACTAAATCTCAACAAATCCTTAAAACAACCTTTTCTTGAATAATAAGAAAGGACTTTGGATATTCTATTTACTTTTTGGCTTCACTCCAAAAACGAATATTGCAGACAGATTCAAAACAGTTTGAGCTTGCGATTAAGTGTTGAAGTGAAAAATGTGCGGTTTTTTTTTTTGAAACATTGCCAATATACTTAAAATATCGCCACTTTTAAAAAAATGTAATGCTATGTTAAAAGTGAATTATTATAAGTGGTAAATATTATATAGCACATTCTTGTTCCATAAGTGAGAACTGGGATGATAAAATTACATACAGACAATCCTATAGGGATCATACAAGTATTACATAATTAAATAAATTTGATAAGTTTAACACTTTATTTTAATTCTGGTACCACTGAGTATTCAGCATTTCAATTCAACATATTTCCAATATACTTAAATAACAACACAAACCAGTGAAATGAATATTGAAAAGGCAGAAATATTGAATATAATATTTAACTCTCTCGTTTAAAACATGTGATCATTAGAGTAATTGTGTTCACAAAGTGGTTTAATTTATTTTCGACACAAACTTAAGTCAGTGACTTCAGCAATACCAATTCACAATATGTTTTAATTACATTTATTTTCAAGCCGTATCCACTAATTTTCCTCTCTCGACTCGATAAACCATTTGTTATTTTTCCTAATAACTTCCAATTGATTCCTGGTAACAAATGAATTTTATTGAGGAGAAAAAATCTATTTTAGTTTGGAAGAAAATAAATCAGCACAGCTTGTTAATGAAATAGCATTTAAATTGAGGTTTTATTATAAAAATGTTAGCTAACTATTGCATTAAAATTTCTTCACTTTCAATATTCGTTTCTTTAAACTGTAATGCTAACCATTATAGTTTTATAAAAGTAGAGAAAACTATAAATTGTATTCTAATTACATTTCAAGCACTCAAAAAATGAGATTTTAAAGTATATTTCACACAAAATCGCAATAGATAAAAGATTTTATGAGATATTTATTTTTCACAAACACATAATTTTTTTGTATTGTAATATATAATTAATTATAAAAAAAAATACCAAATAGAGTCGCTTAACTATTTTGACGTGCACGAATATTAGGAGAATGAGTTTGTATCTTAAAGGTCAAACCTGTACGGCACTCTCCTCTCAAAAGCTTTTAGTTTCTTAGGCACTTTAACATCTAACAATTTACTAGAAGAATAAAGAAAAAGTTAAGAAAATGTGCTCACCTTTTATTTTAATTTATTTAAAAACAGCTTTTAAGAGGAAATGTTATTAGGAATTAGAATGATGATGCATGCTACAAATTACAAATATTCAAAAAATATATTGCAAAATTATGCAATATATAAGTTAAAAGAAGTTGAATTTGTAATATTGTTATTCCTTTTTAAGCATAAAAAAATTGCTGAGAGGGTATTAAAATTTTATTTTAAAGCGTAAATCTTGTTGAGATTGTATTCCATGCTTGAAAATTAATATCCAAATAAATACTCTCAGAACTTTTACTTACCTCTGCACCCTTGAAAATTGTGTTTCAAACTCATTGTTAAAATTTATTAACAAACTCCCTCAGATAATACTGCTTCAGAAAATTATTTTTTATTTTAATCTTAAAATTACAATAATAATTGATTTCGTTGGTAGTATGAAAGTAAGTTACCTAAAACAAATAAGATAATAACTTGTTAAGGGTTTCAGGGCTATTGTTTTTATTATTATTCATAAATGGTTTTTATGTTCAATAAGCTGTCGTACAGACCAAGTTTTAGTTTATTAATTAAAATTCTTTTGCACAGTCTACAAATCCTTTGAATTATATTATATTATAATATATATATAATATAAATATATTATAATATATATAATATAATATAATATATATAATATATATAACACAAATATATATAATATATATAATATATTCCACATTTTTCTCAGGCATTCATAAACTCAAACGCATCCTCAATGACCTGTTCACCATCCTATCCTATTCCCCTTCCACATCTGCTATCTTCCCTAATCAACCCCGTCTATCCTATAGACGCCCCCCTAACCTCGGCAAACTCTTCTCTTACAGAGACCTGGTGCCCAGGAGAGTTACCGCTCGCCTGTGGGCACGAGTGGGTGCGATCGTCGAGGTTGCCGGACCTGCCCGCTTCACAACCCCATTCCTCATTTCACTTCACCTTCTTGCAACCAGTCCTCTCCTGTTGCTTGGGATTGTTCTAGTACCTCCAAAAACTGTGTACACCAACAGTACTCACTGTGATGCGTTCTACGTAGGCCTATCATCTAACATGCTCAGCCTCCGTATGAACGGTAATAGAGCATCCGTTAGCAACAACTAAAGTTTACCCGTTGCCATCTACGCTAACTCCCATGGTCTCACCTTTAGTGAATGCATCAGAATACACATCCTGTGACAGATGCCCCCTGATGACTATACCATAATCCTTCGAGCATCCGAGGAGGCCCACATCTGGTTGCTCAAGGCACGAACCAAATCCGAATTAAACCTTAAGTGATAAAAATATTTTATTTTATTTTTTATTTTTCTTATTTTATTTTTTTATTTATTTTATTTCATTATATTTATTTATTTATTTCATCTTATACTTCTATTTGCAATTGTTTCTCATCGCCTTACCAACTCTGTTATCTTCCTTTTTCATACTTTTAGGCATTTTTTACGGTATCCCTTTTCATACTTCATTTATCTTCCTGTTGTTTATTGTACCTTCAATTAACCAGAACTGCTTGTCCTAATTTTAATTTCAATTCTTCTGTTCGTCTCTACTTCATTACTTCCTGAACCGGGCGCGCGTGGCGGCACAGTTGGTTGCCGGGACAGTTTCCTGCCGTTGTGTTTCCGACGTGCTTGGTCGCCCATTCTCTTTTCTCCTAAAGACGGATCATCCAAAAATTTGAGTTTGTAAGTGTGTCTCTTTCTCTGTGTGTTGCTTTTTTTCTTTTTTGAGCTGATTTACATCCAGTTTGGATCGTTTTTTCGAATTTTGAATGATATATATATATATATATATCAGTTAATAAACCGAAATATGATCCAAACTGGAAACAATGCGAGTTCAAAATTCAAGAAGAGTCACAAACAGAGTCAGGAAACACACTTATAGACATATAATATATATATATATATATATATATATATATATATATATATATATATACAAGTTCAGTGTCACGTGTTCATTCAGACTTCAGTTGTTGTTAAAATCCACAGACTCATTTCCTTTGTAAAATAATTTGTAATGTAATACTTAGTTTTTCTGTTTCAAAAATTATACTTCTGCCTATGAAAAAGGTTTTAAATAAAAGCCGAAATGTTGTCAATGAGAGTTTAATTTGAACCTGAAGAACTGACCGAGTCCCGATAAATTTTAGTTTTGTTTCTATTCAACGGTCGATACTTTTATCAATATTTATATACATATAAAAAGATTTCACATAAAGACGTGAAATAACAAACAATGGTCAAACCACAATAAGAAATGGGGAAACAAGACTAAGATCTTTCAACCGTAACAAGCGGTCTTCGTCAGAGTCAAAAACCCAACTTGGCTTGTTACGGTTGAAATATCTTTGTCTTGTTTTCCCATTTCTTATTGTGGTTTGATCATTTATATATATAATTGAAAATCCAAACGGCTTCCATGTTGTCGATCTTCTTAAGAACATGCTCTTTTCTTCTAAACACTTTACGGTGTTGCAAAGGCGATTGAAATAGCAACTCTCCCAAGGATATGTTAAAAAATACTTTGAACACAAAAGAAATTTAGTTGTTTAATTCGAACTTTCGACCTCACTGGTCATAATCAGGTTTTACACACATGAATATTACAAAAGATATTATTAAAACTAATGTTCGAATCAAATATTTTTAGTACAGAGAGAATAACCCAAATAGGTTAACGATAACCAAGAAAATAAAATGTGAGCACACAATACAAAAATGTTCATAGTGCTCAGTAGGTGAACCATCAATACCATGCTTATTGAACCAAACTCAGGATTGATATTCCTTGCACTGGGAGCAACGAACATGTCAGTAATCTGACTATTCATGGAAGGGCATTTTGCCTAGATAATCAAAGCCTCCAATATATGCAACTGGAGGGGATAGCTATACATCTCAATAACTGAAGTACCTACCACTAGCATTTCTCTCGTCAGACGGATGCCATGTTAGTTTTCCATAGGTTAGTATGGTTATCGTTAAGCTGTTTGTGTTGCTCTCTCTGTACTTAAACTCTTTGATACGAACATTAATTTTAATATTGGTTTTTGTAATATTCATGTTTGTAAAACCTGATGATGACCAGTGAGGTCGAAAGCTCAAATTAAACAACTAAAATTCTTTTGTGTTCAAAGTATTTTTTAACATGTCCTTGGGAGAGTTGCTTTTTCAGTTTCCTTTGCAAAACCTTAAATTGTTTAGAAGAATTAACATGTTATTATGAAGATTGTTAACACGGAAGCCGCTTTGGTTTTCAATTATATTTGTATAAAGGAACATTTGCTGCCCATTTACATGAATATATATATATGGAGTATATATGAATATCACCTTAGTGATGACACATTGGTGGTGCATTTCATTAATGAAGTTTTCACAAAATAGATTGCAATTGGAGTATTTATTGAATTATAAGCTGTATTTCATCATTGAATGATAAATATTGTTTGTGGTCTACAGTGTGCTGCAAAGCTACTATTTATTGATAGCTTTTAATTCAGATGTACTGATGTAGTAGACCTATTAAGGATTGTTTTCGTTTCAGTATTCATTTTTCTAAGGTTTTGAACAGGTTTAAAGCCTCTCATGTATACTAAAATATTTTGTGATTCCTGTTAAAAAAAGTATTTAATGTTATTCATTATTTTAGATTTCTTGAACTGTCTATTATAAAGATATCAACATTTTTTGAGTTTTCGGTACATGTAAATCAACAAGTTACCTTTTTTAATTGTTCGATATATGAATCAATATTCCCATGCATGAAGTTTTATTAAAGCAGGTTATGTTACCAAAACTTGATGCTTACAGACTGGACAATTCTTACAATTATCACAGGTATAGCCTAATTGTTATCAAGATGATTTTATTTAGATTTAGACAAAATTTTAACAAATAAACTTAAGAATTAGTGGTTTTATCTATCTCAAATATAAAAGTAAGACCTATAAATAGCAACATGATTTAACAACTCAACTTTGTTTATAGTTTTATTGCCACGCTGTTCTTATAGATAATAAAAACACTGCGTACCCTTTTTCTAAATAAATCTGTGTACTCGGTTTTGATTAAACTACAGATTCTATGTTTGGGTGATTAAAATAACTATTAGAAAATTATTCAAATCTGGAAACCATAACAAAGCAGTTTCAGTTTATTTAATTTAAATAAATTTTTGAAGCAGTCATTCAATTAGTATATAGTTAATCACACAGTTAAAACAGTAAATTTATTTTCAAATTTATGAGCAATATAACATGAACAAATCACACTGCTGTTGACGTGTTTCTAAAATATTCAAAATACCCAGGGCTATAGAAGTTTTATTTTATTTAAATACGTACCGTTTGCTACCACAGTTCTCAATCAATCAAATAGAAATTTCTTCTATTAAAAAGGAAAAGAAATGAAAATATAAAATTATATTCATGCAAACAACATGAACATTTTTATGGTTGAGATATACTGAGAGTGAGTTTTTATTCGAGTTTCTTTCAGTTTTTAATATATATATGATTTTTTAAGCCGTTGTATAAAATTTAGAATAGTGACCATGATCATTCAACCAAAACAACTGATCTTCTGCAGAGTTGGGCATTGATTTTACATCTTTGGTGTGAATTCATGTTATATATCATTGTATTAACAAAAGCCATAAATCAATTCCTGAAGATTTAGAAAGTATAAAGGGTAGTTACATTTCAGTTGACGTTTCGCCAAAAATATTAGACATTTAAGGGTTAATAAATATTTATTTTAAATTAATACACAATTGAACAAGAAATACTAACCTCTATTATAATAAATAAGTAATCTTCTAATACTATCTATCTAATACTAAAACTCTAATACTCATACTATCCTCTCTAAAAATAAGTAAAAGAAGTACACAAATATATTGATAATATGCAAATGTTGGACATTAAATATAACTATAGTTTTATAAAAGTTTATAAATACACACTTAAATGACATTGTTTGAAGAATCTCAAATTTAGCACATAATCACATTTTTATCATGATTCTTACAGTACAAGATTTATGCAAGAAAATCTAAATAATTATAATCAGTTTCATTTTTAAAGTACAATAATTGCTCATTATTTCAATACTTTCATCGAAGTCCTTAACTGGTTAGTAATATACAGAATTTGCTAAGATACTCTAAAATGTCATTTCTATTCAATTTGAAATTTCGTTGACATTTAACATTTATTACTAACAAAATTAATTTATTATATTACCTCTGTGTAAATAACATAGAACTATTTCATTTAAATTAACAACTAATTGGAATTATTTCAAAATTTAAAAGTTTATAACATAGTGATTATTAAATCTTATATTAAATCATTAATCATTATTAATTAAATCATTATAAAATAATTAAATCTTAACTCAAAATTTATCTTGAGATTTTGAAAAGTACAATTAAATTTTTCAATTAAATTGAATTGAGCATGCTGATTTCAAATTGAAAAAACATTAATTTATCACTGCTGTTTATCATAGGAAACTAATTTTTACTTTTAAACCTTAAATATCAATTTGTTTTACGTTAATGAACATTTTTAAAAGTTCGATTCTTTTCTTTATGAGATAGGTAAATAACAAAATTAATTCATAATTTCCAATAATGAAAGCAAACTGACAATTTGGGGGCTTAATTTTTTGTAGTTGTTCAGATTACCTTATCTATAATACTTAACTTCTTATAACATACTGTTTATGTTTGTTTATCAATGAAAGTAAAAAAAAAATAACCAACTATTACAAGAAGAAGAACTCATGAAAGTACAACACAAATAACTTCAATAGTTTAATCATATGATGATCAGGAGATGAGCATGAAATTAAAGTAATGAAGTGAATTGTGTTTTTCTACTTGTTCTTTTCTTGTAATCGTTTTAAAAACTGTTTAAACGGACTGTTCCATCTTTTGGAAGTAAAAAAAATACTTATTTTATTAAGAGAGATTTAATACTTCAAAACCATTTCCAACAATTCAAGAGAACAAAGTTATATTAAAAAATTACAAACTTTTCGGATAAAATTAACTTAAACAACGTTTAATATTATGAACCTTCAAGTTTAGAAACTAGAGTTTTCAAACTAAGCAATAATAGAACATTTATTTCATGAATATTAATAATTAATTTTAAACATTATTCATTCATTAAAAAACTCTATCTTCCAAATTAATTTCAGGTCATTCGTGCAAAACAAACTTGTATATTTAATAATAAATATTCATAATGTAAATATCAAATAATATTATTAATAATAACGTAAATATTAATAAATGAACCATTTAATTTTGAAGTCACTATTGACTAAGGATTTAAAAGATAGAAGGTTGAGCATTCAAAAGTATTCTGCCAATTCTGCATTGGCTTGCAATGGATTTATCTTCAATGGCATTCTATTGAAATAGGGGAACGTTTTTTTTTACCCTTTTTCCTCAGACCTTCAATATTAAAAGAGTACCAAAAGGCTAATTTTACTTCGATTTCTGTCAAATCGATAAAAACTGTTGCATCCTCAGTCTATGTTCATATGCTCATCATTCGAGGACTCTTTCTCATCATATTCTTTTCAATTCTCCATGTAAAATAATCTATGAAACTCATTGTGTATAAGCAACATGTATGTCAAACGATTAATGTATCTTCTATTATATTTTTTTTGATATTACATTTCTACAGAAGTTTTTTTTTTAATAAACAGAAAATTAATTGTATTTGGTATAATGTCTAAGTGTAAAATATTTATTAGCCACTCTATTCTGGAGGTACTACAGATAGTGATTAATCCAGTTATCCCTATACATGTTTGTGCATACATATAATACAGTCAATTCATATGACATCATTGGTTTAATACAGTAATAATAATTCTTTTGCAAAGTGAAAGTTAATATTTTGCGTTCAGACGAAAAAATACATTTCCCTTACTTCGGTATTACACTACCTACAATTTTAACACTAAAATTACTTATGAATAGGTCAACACCTTTTACTTATATTTATTAAGTACTTATATTTAACATAGTAAAATTACTTATATTTTATGGTCAACACCTTTATAAAATTTATGCATCCAATCATGTTTGTCATATTAAAATTGTTATTAAACGTTTTGTGTTTTTATTTTTCAGGTATGTTCACAGCAAGCATTTCTTTATTTATAACAACAATTTAGCAGGTATGTTAGAATTTATTTTTATTTATTTCATTTAACTGTTTTATTTTGTCCAGTTATAGGTATATATTTTATATTTATTTAAAACATGTTGACGCTAATATCAGTGTTTATTTATTTTTTTATAAATAAAAGTTGAAATAAAGGCAGAGGGTAATCATTTAGACATGCAAGAGAAACTGTAAAACAAATAGACGGTTTAGTATAAAATTAACATAATAGAAAAACCGACATTTTAGAAAAATGGTTTCCGAATAATAATTTTTCCAGAAAACCGGTTTTAACCGGTTTCAAATTTTCATAAAAAATTTGTTTGCTCAAATATTCTGTAATTCGAACAACAAATTTTAACAGAAAATTTAGAGTGATTAAAAACAGTTTTTGATTGACATTATTTACTGTTCAATTTTATTGATAGTAAAACTTTTTTTATGCAATTTAGTAGAACAAAGAAATAATAGTTGACCAAGATTAAATAACTTTAAAAACAATTATTCGTTGTTTATGCATAATTTTCACATATAAGGATGTAAATATTTTTATAATAGTGCAACGGGCTATTTAGCAAAAAAGGCTCGAATAAATAAAAACAATACCTTTTAATATTTTTGTAATAACCATATTATATTTATAATAACCGTATTATTAAAAAGGACCGATATGATTCCAAGAACCAAATCTCTTGCAACAGTGTTTTCATCAATCTGGTACATTTGTTATTTTCAATTTTTTTTTTTGTTATTCATACATTGAAAATCATAATTTTCTACTAAAGAACCGGTTTTAGAATTTCATAATTTTCTCCAAAAAACCGGTTTTAAAAACCGACAAAATCTAGTGTTATATATGCAAAGAACAAATATGACTGCAAGAGTACTCTAATTTTCGTATCAATGTTATAAATTATTTAGGAATGAATACAATATTCTAATGTAGTGCAATCAGTTATTATGTGGTATTTACTCATTGTAGGGTAAAAATCTAATGAAATGGTCTCCACATATAAAAATTTAATGATATAAACAACGCGTTTCGAACACGTAGTGTTCTTCCTCAGGCATTAACTAAGGATGAGTGCCGCTGAATCAGACTTATTCAGAGGCACTCATCCTTAGTTAACGCCTGAGAAAGAACACTACGTGTTCGAAACGCGTTGTTTATATGATTAAATTTTTATATGTGGAGACCATTTCATTAGATTTTTACCCTACAATGAATACAATATGTTTACTAATATGCACATTCAATGATGTTTTCAAAGGTTAAGAACCTTACTTACATTTAGAAACGCATAGCCATACTTTATAAATATATATATTATGCCTGCTCCGCATAAGTATCTAAAATAAAGCTTGTATTCCATATGTGCCAATTTTTTTTTTATTAACTGCAGATCAATATAAAGTACTGACTAAGTAATAGCAATCAATATAATGATTTAAATAGTTATAATAATAATAATTGAATAAGAAGAACAATGATAGCTATAATAGCAGTAAAATTTACAAAGAAACACTAGGAATTGCAGGAAATCCATCTGGTGATCACATAGGCTAATTGTTGAAGGATGTGGTGGAGTGTTTAATGTGTTGCATAATTGATAATGATGTGTTGAGCAGACAGGCTGGAGACTCTAAAGCTATCCGTTTGTGGAGATATTTCATTTAACTGTAATGAACTGGTCCACCTCATAGCCCGGTGTGTTGCTTTCCTTCTACTCATTCGAGGAGGCGAATAGTGTTTTGCTTTCATTCCTGTACTTCCAAATCCTTTTCCGATTCCTCCAGGCAGTCTTTCAAGAATCATTCAAGCTTTATTTCTAATATTAAGAGGGATATTTTCAATAAATAACGGGTAAACTGGAATCCAGGGCTGCTTCCTAGCTATATACAAGTGAGCTTTGACGTTCAATATTTTGATCTACCAGCATCCTTTGTTTCATTTAAGTTTGTTTTTAGTTTTGTAAATTAATTTTTAGTTACAATTACTTTTCATTAGCAGTTTAATTGTGATTTCACTATCAGTATATATCTGCCACTGTACTGATTGATAACAAATTGTATTTGTGAGTAGCTTGGAAATCAAAACATATTTAGTGGCTATAAGTAAAGAAACGGGTTTCACCTGATTTAATGTGAACATACTGTATATAACTTGTATTTTCTCTCCGATGAGTGAACACACATTTTTTTTGGGTCCCAAATAATATATGCTGAACTAACAGCACTTTGCATTTCACTATCGTCTGTATTGATATTAGTGGCCTGCGGAGATCGGCTGTCTGGTGCGGTGGAGCTGTTATTCTTTAAGTGCATTTCAATAAGGCATATTCACATCTCAGTTATCTTGAGATAATTTGCCGTATATTTAGAAACTTCTGGTAACCTCTCATAGGTTACTTCTGAGCACCCGACTGAGTCTGTGCAGCATGTCCTCGAAGCCTGCCCGAGATACGACAGGGAGAGATACAGAGTGGAGATGTTTTTGGGCTCTACCCTGACCAACTCATACGGTAGAGTACTGGAAAAAGTCAACCTCCCGGCGTTCCTGAGCTACATCCATGCCATAAATGGGGTTAAATCACCCTAATACATTACCTTTAGTTTAATGTATAAAAGAAAGTAAAATGTATAATGTATAAGATAACGTCTGACCTAGTTATGTTACATGGGATCTTCCTTTTGCTCCGAAATATCATTCGTACCCAGTGTAACCGTTTCGCGATGTAAATATACTGTTACATATTTAGACCCGCCTCCGCGTGGTCCACCTTGGGTGTTGCCATGTGAACATGGGACGGCTAAAGGGCAAATCGTAAAAAGACAACCTGACTTGATATAAAAATGATATGGCCTGAAATATGGCTTGGTGCGTATAAAGGTCAACACAGGTAACCTCTCATAGACTTAATATTTGCCAGTATAAGCAAGCATCATACAGATGCTTCCAGCTGATTTAGTCATTCGGAAAGCAATACGGCGCTGTAATCTATTCAGTTTGTCAGTTTTTTATTTGTATTCACTGATTTGATCTCAACTGAAACCACATAATCTCATACTACTATGTATGGCAAAATTAATTTCTTATTATTCGTTTATTTTGTCGTATTTATAATTTTTTTTCAGGTTATTTTAGAAATATTTTTTTATTTCTTATCTGTATTTAGAACATCCATTCCCATATAAAAAATAACTATTTTCTTAGAAATTTGTTTTTAACTATTTTTGTAGCAAATTTTTGTTTTGCAATCAACACTTTCATATTCTACTTCCAAACCTTGTATGGTTATTGTCTTAATTTAACTCCTTTTTTCATGATTATAGTTTTAGTCTAAATCCTTCTAAACATCCTCTCCAGTACTCTTAATGCACTTATATATAAACATGTGATGTGGTTAATATTTATCGCTCCAGATCGAAAAGAAAAAAAAAACTACAAAATTTGACTTCCTACGATTTATTTACTGTATATTACTTACTATTGACTTACTTTTACTTATATCCACTTCATTTTTATTATAATCATTTTATGATTTTTTTCTTCTATTTAGCAGTTTGTTTTGATTTTATTCCTCTATTTAGCAGTTTATTTTTTTTCATTTTTTAATTTATCTTCTTTCCCTTTATACCATTTTCTGCCTGATGAATGGTAGCCAGAGCATACCTAAGCAGGAATGAGAATACTACAGAGTAAGTTTTACTAAGGCAATAAAGTCACAAAATAATAGAAATGGAGAGAGAAAGAGTATCGCATTGCACGGTTACTGAACAAGATTGCCAGTCGATATGCTGAAAGGAAATCGATTTACATTAAAAGGTGATTCAAAGGCATTTGTGTGTGGAAAGGGATGTCTGGCACCAAGCAGAATAACGGAAATGAATAAGAACTACCCACTGTATCCATCCAAGCTTTTCAAGGATTCATATTCATTCTCTCTTAAATTTGACGGTTATTTTATTTCTTTTCTTTTTTTAATGAAAAACTAACTAAACTGTTATAAAAACATTAATTATGTTTCGAAATTAGATTTTATCAGTATGGTATCATGGCATCATGATCGACGTGATTAACATGATTAACGTGAACATTTGAAAATTATTGTTACTAATTGTGTTGCTAAGATTACTTTTTGTTATATTCAAAATTTAAAAATGTCAGTTTTATAATACTTTTGTTTTCGTTGCAACATCTTTAAAGTTTTAAAAATTAAAATCATTTCTTATTTAACACCGAACTTTCGAACTAGCTAATAGTTTTCAGCTATCAACTCTGGATATAGTCAATAAAGATAAATGTCTGGTTTTTTTTTAACGGTTTAAACCGATCATCTAGCATGTGATATCGTCAGCCGTTTAACAGTTTTTTGTTTGATCCATGATTCCAAACATTCTACATTGAGAGTCCTAAATTTTTCCTAACTCAAGTGTATTTCGAGTAGGGATCATTAACGAGTACCTGGTATCGTACAGGCTTGGGACCGACGGCATCATGTCCTCTCCGAGGGAGGACGCACTCAGATTTACTTACCTCCTGCGTGAATAAATCGAGGGCCAGGTGGGGATCGAACCCCAGACTACCAGCCCAGAGGCGAGTACGTTAACCACTGAGCTAACCTGGCCCCCTTTAATGACTGCAATGCATGATATATTTTTTATCATTATTTTTAAAATTATTTATATTGTTTACGTGTTCAAGTTTTACATTTTACGCTTTATTAATTTTTGTCTTTTTCATCTTTTATTGGGGATCAATTTTTTTCTTCAATTTTTAGTTTCATGAGAAACTACTTACTAAGGCACAACTTCTCTATTCTTGCTTCATAGTATAGAACAGTCCTGTGTAAATTTCTCAATGATGTATAGATTAATATTTTTATTATCAATTACAGTAGTTATCTTACAGTAAAGTACAATAAACACTTATGTATTCAACATATTTTTTGTTAATAATTCCTATTCAATATTTAATGTCTTATTTGATATAATTCAATTCCTATGATAAAATGAGAACTAAACACACAGTATAGACGGAGGAAGCTTTGAGGGAAGCTATGTAAACCTCCTGCGATATTTGCATTTTATTACCTTCGGTTTAACTCACGATCATCTTTTTCAATTAAAATGCTACTGTTTAAATTTTGGATGATCCTTTATTAACAGCATTTTCAACCCAATATTATCCTCCTGATAATTTACATATACTTATGCATTGATTTTTGTAAATGATGTACTGGAAACAGAATATTATAATGAATACTGTAGTGTGCTCGTAAAGCTACAGAAAACTTTTCGAGAATGACAATGGAACTCGTAAATATCTAAGTGCTAACTGAGAGTACTGTGAAGGGGCAGAAGTTCTTTTTAGAACTTTTTATAAATAAACAATCCTTATATATAAAAAACTAAAGTACCCAGAACAAAACACTTACTAACACCAATATTTTGAACACCCAGTTTATCATAAGGGAGAAGATCAGAAGAAGAGAAGAATTAGGAGAGGTCAGGAAAGAAACCTCCACTGCGAACTTGTTCGAAGCAACGGTTCCATTAAAAGCTATATACAGTTCTTTTTTCCATATACATTAGTTTTATTTAGTCAACTTGAATAGTTTTGAAGATTATATGGTATATACTCGTATTAACACCAAATTATGTACAAGGAATTTTAAGAAAAAAATATACACATAAATCACTAAATTTTGAACTAGCAACATTCCAAGAAGAAAATACGATCTGATCTTCATGACAGATCTAAATTCTCTTTTTATTATTAGATTTTGATTAAATTTAAACGAAATAATAACAATAATTTATGTAAAACATTAAGAGAGGCAAAAATGTGATCATGAAATATGTGTTTGACTTTTTTAATTTCTATCATATTCATATGGTTTATATTTAATCAAACGGTAATATATGCACTATAAAATGGGTGTCTACTTACATAGCTTCTCCAGGAAACACAATGATAAACATGTGACAATTTTAGACTACTTTGATTGTGTTTTTTTTTAACTTAAAAGATATGAATACTTTTTAATTGTATATTACTTTAATCATATCTAAAACAGATGTAATGCTCCCACAATGGCATACAGATTTTAAACTTATTGAATCAATAAAAAATCAATTTTAATTAGTGAATAATGATAAATAATTATAAGATAGATAAATGTGTACAAACACTAATTTTAATACTTTGATAATCTTCGTCATTGGGATGAGAAGTTAATTTCTTTAATGTCTTTAATTGTGTGCTTTTCAAAAACTCAAAAGGCTTACTTTCAATCAGAACGTATGATTTTATATTGATGTAAATGTCTAAGAGTGTGAGTTTAAGTCGATTTTGTTACGTTATTCTGGATCAATTAACTGAAAGTTACACTATCTGTTGATATTCGACGAGGGAAAGCTAGCTATAGATGTCTCTGATTTAGCATTGATGAGTCTTTAAGAATACATTGTTTAGGCGAGTCTAGAAAAAATTACGAAAAAAAGAAGAACTCAGTTAAATTAGTATTTATCTTATAATTTATAATGTATAATTTGTAATTTGTATCTCTAAGGTCAAGGATTTGCATGCAAAGACTGGGTATGACTACAGTCCTCCTATCTTAGAGGTACATTTGGCTTAATTGCACATCACCTAGGTGCTACATGGGCTGTAGTACCTTAAAGTGATTAAGATTTAAAAAAAACAATATTATAAAAAAATATCAATACTTGTTGGACCCGATAAGAATAACCAGCTCTTTGTGTTTGAAACATGCTATGAAAACATGAGAGTCTTTCATCTATCACATTTCTTCTTTACTGTACATGATATGATTGGTTATATCTCTCTTTATAACTGTACTTTTTGAGAGGCAGATTGAAGTTCAAAGTACTTGATTCATATTGTTAAATCAATATTGACTTTGTAGGCAAAGTTCAAGATAAACTGGTGAATTAAATGTTTTTCTTTAGATTGGTAAATCGTGGGATCAATTCTCGCACTGACACTCGCTTTTATTACTCCGAGGTGAAAACATTTGAGAACATTAAGTCTGTGACTGTATAATGTCAGGTACTCCTGAATGACCTCTACTCTAAATTAAGTTGAGTTGATCAAGATTTAGCAATCTTTAAGGGACACAACATTCCCCTGAAGAATTACTGTCAAAGTGTTATTTTCTCCAATAATTATTTATATATAGGTTTACGTATGGTCATACGTTGGGCAGCGCAAAAACGTACCTATTGCAATCTATGCTAATTCCAATCAACTTGACTTTAATCACTGCTTCCGTGTTCAAGTCCTGAATGAGGAATAAATGTTCAAACCACAATAAGAAATGAGAAAAAGGACTAAGAGCTTTCACCACAACTGTAACAAGTGGTCTTCGTCAGGGCCAAATATCAACTGGTTAGATACCCTGACCAGCCCGCACTACTCATTGAACTATGAGGGCTCTGGTAAAGAAAGTTCCAAAACCTGATATAAATGACATCAAAAGATTGAGCAATTGTTTTTCGACCTAAATTATAATGATTTAATTATAATAAGTTTTGAAAGAGACAATGTAATGAATAATCAACGACAATATGAAATAATTTTTTAATATATCAACAAATGATATTTATTATAGTTGACAGAGGTTTTAGAAATTATCATATTAACATAAGTAAAATATTATGAGCACAAAAATATGTTCATAATCAAAAAGCACTGTCATAATGTCTATATTTTCTCCTTTTGATATATATATATATATATATATATATATATATATATATATATATATATTTGAATAAAAAAATGATAAAGTAGGGTCCTGATGCATCGGAAATTACAAGGAAGTTCTTAATAAAACTAATTCTTCCTAAGTTAAAGAGTTCATGACTAATTGCATTGGCTGTAGCCTCTCAGGAATTGACAACTTCTTGACCAGTTTCAAGAGAGGAACTCATGCTGATATCTGCAATGCTTGTATCAGTCTTAATTATGGCACAAATTTACTAAATTCCAATTTACTAGCAATATTAGAGTTCAAGAATAATATGAGGAATACTCTAAATATCTGATGAACATTGGTTATTACAGAGTTGAAAAGAATGATAATAAAGAGATTATTACTGCCCGAGTATTAAAGAGAGTCATTCATTCATCAACCCACAAATATTGTTAACAGAAAATTCTATATACGTTTTATTTAATGAGAGACTCAGTGAAATTAATCATAAGTTCATTGAATAATTTCCAGGAGGAATTAAACAATACTGTCATACAATCGGTTTGTATAGCAACAGAACCTCATTATCCTCAAGAATTGCTTGACTCTCTAGGGTTTGTCTGGATTACTCAAACATATGCTGGAACAAAAAAAGGAAGCTCCTGTCATGTGTATGTATGAGAAACATTGATTTTATGAATATTTGTTGTATGTTTTTTTGGTGCTCTGACAGCAAAGTGAATTGTAAGTCTACGTGAAAGTGTTGTAGTCGTAGAAGAAATTTCGCTGATTTAAGGAACTCACAGTCTCCGTTATCCATTTGTATCTGTACACTGCATTGATTTTCTGTAGTTGTATTTTTTGTGAAGAAAGCAAGGAAACAACTTATTGAAAGAGCAATGATATAAATCTTACATATTCTAATTCAAAAGGAAATTTATAAACTTATTTTGTTTGAAACAGGGTTTGAAAACTTTATTACATTTACAGTAATCTAAATATATTACGCAGATTTATCCTCAACCACCCTTTAAGTTTTAACATTAAATGTTTAATTAAACTTCATAAAACATTCGAGATGAAATAACAACCTATGTAAATGAAATATAATTAAAGTGTCTAAAATGATATCTTCCATCTGGATTTCTTTTATGAGAGTTTGTCAAGAAACTGTCTTTAACAAATTAAATTATAATCCGCCTCTTGAAGTTAGAGAGAAGAAATGTCTTATATGTCAGCTTTACTTAGCTGTGTTTATTGGAGCAAAATCAGTTAATAGTCCACTGAGTGACTTCTAAACACTTTAATTCAGTTTTCTTTTAGATTGTAAACATTTGAAATCGAATAATCATCAAGTATAAACTTCTTAAACTCACACTTGTTAACAATCTGTTTACTGGTAATAATTAAATGAATAACTAGTCAACTGTACTATATTGTATGAATAATTCCCAATAATGCAATACACTCAGTTATATTAAATGAATTAACTATCACACACATAAACATTTCAAAAAATTAGTTGTACAGTCTGTAATTGTGTCGTATTTACTCATTCTGAGGTAAAATGGATAAACAAACAAAAGTCTCCATACATCTGAAGTTTTATTCAACAAACAACAACGCGTTTCGAACACTTTGTGTTCATCACCACATCCTTTGGTATCTTCCTGATGATGAGCACAAAAGGTTCAAAACATGTTGTTGTATGTTGAATAAAACTCCATTTGTGTGGAGACTTTTGTTTACTTATCCATTTTACCTCAGAATAAAAATATCAAGTCAATCATCGCTGAGCTGGGTAAAAGAAGAGGGAAATATTCGTAAACTTTATTCTCATTTCTTTCACTACTATTAGTGATATTTTCTTAATTATACGGTTCCGTAGAAATATCTTAACGAATTTTATGACTACTTGTTCCCCGGGAATTTATAACAACCATAGCACTCTAGTTCCTTGTTTGGTCAAAAAATCTGAGTAATTTTTCTAATTTCATATGATGGTTTGATCATTGATTGTTATTTCACGTCTTCATGTGAAATATTGTTATCATATATATATATATATATATATATATATATATATAAATATACGGAACTCTCAGTCAGCTTCCACCCACAATCCTGAACGAAAGTACCTCTTCTTCTTTTCTTCTACTCTCTTCCTGAAGATAAACTTCGTTACGAAATATTACTCCCAGTAAATAGTTTCGTTCTTTATGTTCTGTTTTTTCAGTTATTTATTTGTCCGGTTTAAACTGTTTAGTAATTTAATGTTATATATATATATAAATCGTTGAACAACTGAACGTATTTTACTACTGTCGTTTTTTACCAAATTTTCGAAGTTTCTGAATACCTTCTTTTTTCCTTCAACCAAACGTTGGAAAATATTAACTAGGTTGGAACAGAAATGTTTCGACTGGCTTCCAGTCATCTTCAGGGTAATAAACAATTGTTAAAATCTTTAGAGGTGGTATTAAGAACTGTTTAAGGTAGTTCATAGTCCAGTTACTCAAGAGCTACTGACTGAATTGAGGTGGTTGGTGCGTTGGTGGAGTGGGGTTTAAACGATTACTGTAAACTGTGTCTTAATACCACCTCTAAAGACTTTTTTTTAATTACTCTGAAGATGACTGGAAGCGAGTCAAAACATTTCAGTTTCATCCTTGTTAATATTCTCCTACATTTGGATTAAGATAAGAAGAAGGTATTCAGAAACCTCGAAAAACTGGTGAAAAAAATGACATCAGTAAAATACGATCAGTTATTCAACGAAATGTGTTTGAATGAAGGACTGCTCCCAAATTTTACACACACACATATATATATATATATATATATGAATTAATCCACAAACTGTAGTATATATGGCAGTATTATTGCAATAGAATAATTCGCGGAAGTGTAAGATCTACCGCAACTTAAGCTGTGAACGCTAAAAGGACTTTCGCTTGTCTTATACGACAAGGCAAAGTTATATATCATTTACTTAATGTATTAATTGCAAGTGTAATTATATTACTTTTTTAATGAGATATCTATCTTCATGTATTTGTTCCTTCAAAAAAGGGTTTGGTTTCTACAAAAAAATGTGTTAGTTTTTACATTTAACATTACATCATGAATTTAATTCATTTACAGTTATTCCCATAAATTGAAAAGGATGGTTGGTAACAATTGCTAATTATCTTAATTAACTGAACAGATTTTTGTTCGGATCTTTAACTGAAAATGATGTTAAATATCAAAAGAGCCACAGTTTTACTGACTAAATCAAACTAATATTTAAAACTTATAAGTCTGGGTGTTAAGATAAGCAGATATACCAAATTGTTGAGTGAAATTATAAATTACTAAGTATAGTTGTGTAAGATGGAGGCGATTGAGATGAGAATTGCTCTCCTTATTGGAGTCTGAGTGGGGGTTTTCATTATTTAGAATGTTGCGTGCCTGAGCAGGATGCAGTTCGCACAGTCTAAGAATACCAAGTCGTTTAGTTTATGGTTCCAATTCGTTATTGACAGCACAGTCAATCAATACCCATCCTTTCTATTAGTCTTACCCCTGTAACACAACCTTTTAACACCCATGAACTCTTCTTCAATATTCCAGAAAAAAAAAAAAATAAACTCATGTTTGAATAAAATGAAACACCCTGCTTGTAAATAATCTATGAAAATAACATTTTTTAAATACCGAATGTTTTTCTTCAAATTGTATCCAAAAAAGTATTGCGTAATATATATTTTACTAATCTCTACCATGGTTTGGTTGCAGTGGGAGTTTCACACAAAAAAAAAACAGGCCGAATATTGCTCCTATTTAATACCACATAATGATAATTCTACATTGGGAGTTGTCAATTTTTCTCAAACCAAGTGAATTTCGATTAGAGATCTTTCACGAGTACCTAACATCATAATGTCTCAGAACTGAGTACTTCACGTCCTCTCTGAAGGACGAGATCCCTGATTTCTCCACCTCCCGCGTGGTAAATCAAAGGCCAGAGTGGTTATTGAATTACTGATTTATGATCGGTGATTTCATAAATAAAGCGTCTCTTTAACCAAAATGAGTTTTGATTCGTTATATTCGTAATGATACGTTCAAATTAATTAGTTACGACTAATTATAAATGTGTAGGCATTATATTACAATGTAAGCAATTATAGTAATATCCCAAATGAGAACCTACGTAATACGTTTAAGTATGCATACACATAATTGTGTATTAATCAATACTATTACAGTTTAATCTTGATTATTATCCATCGGAAGCTTAGAGGTTGAGAGTGAACTTTCAAAAAAGGTTTTGGATTGTATCGTTAGCTTCAGATTGTAGCCATGGAAACTAATGAAAATGTCTTTATGCCTCTCTGGGCAATTAAAAAAAATGTATTTTTAATAGTCAGGTGGTAAATTTTCATCCAAGGATTTATTTTGAAGGAGATTAAATTAATAACTACAGCTAAAAAAGAAAACAAAATGATAAAAAAATATTTCACTTAACAAATGCTAAGACATCATTCAGTTATATTACTAATATAAAAATAATGTTATACCTTAAGTATTTAAAATATATTTTTCATAGAATCAATGTATCAAACGTAAATATGAAAAATTAGGTGTTCAGGATTTTTATGATTTACTGATAATTCATATTTGTTTTGTGAGCAAATTTTATTTTATTGTTTCAAAATTAATACTGAAAATATATTGCAATATCACGTTAAATATGAAACAAATACCCAAGTGTAAGCAGTTATAGTATAAAAATAAATCATTACACCAGATTAAAAAAGTAAATAGGCTTTTGGTAGGGACAGCTTACGTACAGTTATTGCAAAAATCTAACTGAAATGTTTAATTTAATTATTTGAATGGTAGATATGCCCAATAGAGCTTTGAGAGATCAGGAGTTTACACCATGATTTCTTTGAAAGGAAGATAAATGGTTTTTTTATATGTAACACCATGTATTACAATGTATTTTTTGGTTCCAGTTGGAGTGATACCCATTCTGGCTTTATATGAGAACAATAATTTAAAAATCGTAATGAGGCTACTTGACAGATGTCGATATGTGATACAGAAAATCATTGGTTTTATACCTGAAAAAATATCGGCCTCTGTATTTAACTGTCAAACATGCTTGGACAGTTGAAAACCCACTTAAACAAACTGAAGTGTTTATGAGATTTACATTCTAATGATATCGTAATAATAATTACATTTTTAGGAGCTTCTATAGAAATTAAGTTTTTATTTATTTTATTTTGGTTGGGGGAGGGGCACTAACTTTCAGCAAATGGTCATTTCCGCAGTGATACAAGTGTAAGCTATGTCCACAGTATTCATATTCTACGGTTTTTTGGTTGTAATGTTGGTATTTATCAGTGCTACTAAACCTTTTTCTTTCTAAATTGGTTTAGAAGTAATTCTGCTATGACTTACCACCAATGGCAGCTACCCCAACAACTTAGTTGGAATTAAACTTCTTAGTCTTAGTCTCTCAATAAGACTCTCATATTTTTAAACTTCTTCATCTAAGTATTATATTATCAAGGCTGTATTGGTTAATTAATGGTCATGGATAAACCTGATTTTAGATACTTTGACTGTCTGGGGTAAAGATCATGGGAACCAATAGTATTTCTACCTTGCGTACTAACGTGACTTGAGGTGTATTGAATGGAAACAGTAAGTCCTTGCTTGGAGGGTTCTTCACATGTTTTTCTAATTGATGTATATATACTCTAATTTAATATATATGCGAATTTTTTTTCTCAGATATTGTATGATATAATATGTGAATAGTGTTTTTTCCCATTTCCCGTTGTTGCTACTAATTTACGAGATATTATTTTATTATGGTTGCGTTTCCTAAATAATGTAGTCCTTCGTGTTGGTATTGCTACGAGTACAATACAGAATTGTCACCAGTAGAGCTTCCAACGTTAATCTCTCTTAAACCTGAAAGTGGTAGCCATCTGCTCTATCTCCACTGAGTAGAATGGCTGCTCTGTTTCTCTATATATAGTGTATATTTGTTTTTTTTTAAATTTAACCTCTTCTCTCATTAAGGAAAATTTCTCAATACAATATGGAATAAAGTATTTGCTCAGGTTATTTCTTTTATGGAAATGAATAAACTTCACCCATGGGTGCTTTTTAAAATGAAAATTTTCAAAGTCGAAGTTTATCCTATCCACACTGATAGCGACCATAAGTATTACTGGCTTTTGGGATACCTAACAATAAGGCTGACAGTTTGTTTTTTTGGATTTTGTTGAAAACAACTTTTTACTTTACTACAAGTAACGTATAGTGATCGTGAAATAATTCGATCTCGGGATTATAACAGAATTACATGTTTTCAGGTTTCAGACTTTGTTTTATGAAACTTCCTCGATGATGTTGTGTGTGTGTTTGTGGGTGAGTAGATGAATATGCATCTAAACCTTGTGGCCACGTTACTGTCCAGAATCTGTGATGGAAACTCAAATATTTCAAAAAAATTGCCCTCATAGTTTAGATGGCCCCTATTTTTTGGGAGCAATTATGCATGATGGAAAAGTCACTTTTCTTGCTAAAACAGGTCTAAAAACATGATTTTAGATAACATTTTTTTTCCTCCTAAACTACACACTCTAGAGTTTTGAAAATGTGGCATTAGCTTTGCAGGTACAATAGCAATAAAAAAAACTCAGATTATTTTATTTTCCAATAATATATACAAATTTACAATTCAATCTAAAAGCTTGTGATAGGGATACAAGCCACATAGTTTGACGGTGTGGTATTGGGTATTGAGTCTGGGTATTTGGTATTGAGTCTGTGTGTATACCACGCATACCGTTGATTCGTACATTACATGTTATCACTGCTGTATTTATACTAATTAGATTATATGTATCAGTGGTGATATTAAAAAATAAGCGTGTATATTGATTACTGGATCAATCACTCTTTGTACTACCTCAAGGAATGAAAGACTAATAAACCTATCCCATTTAGACATTCATACAATGGAACATTGTATTTTGCACACTCCAGAAGTTTGATATTAAGTTTACTTAGTAATTATACACATAGTTTTTATGAATTAATAAAAAATTATAGTCTAATGCAATGAATTACTACTTCCACTGTTGAAAAAAGTATTTTATAAACAAATTTGTAAAATTTTCATATATAGCTTTCTCTAATCAAACTTGTTAATTGATTATTACTTCGTAACTCTTGTAAATGTAACAATACTTCATAGTTGTTAACTACATTTGTTTAACAAGTCGCAGTATTAATATTAATAATCTCCAGATTTTTTATTAATTAGTGTTTGTATTTAGATCTATCAAATGATTGCTCTGAAACTGGTAAACAATTGAGTAAATTTATACTTATCAAGACACAAAGGGAAACAAAATTGACAGTATTAAAAATTTGTACATTTTTGAGTGTCAGTGGGCCTCAAAACATGATAATTATCAACAATTAGACTAAATTCGTTTTGGTGATCACTATGCTTTATTGATATTGAAATGAAAATTACGTCGAAAAACAATTACCAAGTATTGATTAGAGGCTTTAAACCTAAATATGGAGCATGAGTGATACTGAGACGGGAAGATGAAGTATAAGCCGCATGCAGAGAGTTGAGTTATAACAATCCTTTTCGTGCTCTAATTACAGGGCAAGGTAAATTTAGCGTGCTTCTGTCGGACCCTCCACCAAATAGCCACTCGTTATTCACCGATAACAAGCGTCTGCCTAATTAAACCTCTGTCTTGCCTGCTTGCTCCTGTTGACTTGACGAGAGTCCTTTCTCTTGAAAAGGAGCTTAAGACAATAACTCAAAGCTTCCGTCCTAAGTAGGCCAGGCATATGAGCAGACACAAGGCAATCCTTCATTCTTCTAAATCATTCAATCAAAAACTCTACACACAGGTTTTATAAATCAGTGAAAATATATATTTTAAGGTAATGAATTACTGCTACTGATAAAAAAAGTATTTTTTAAAAAATGTAAAATTTTTTATATTTAGCTTTCTCTAATCAAACTTTTTTAATTGATTATTACTTCGTAACACTTGTTAGTGGTTTCAGTACTTCATTGTTGTCTACTATATTTGTGTAACAAGTCGCAGTATTAATATTAATAATCATGTTTCTGTGTTAGGAAAACCAACCTAATTAAATATAAATGAGAAATATAATTTATGCATGATTTCGATTAGTATGATTTCATATGAAGTGCCTTAATTCTTATAAATTTCTTATTTTTACATGAAGACGGCGTGAAATTCAGAAAAAAATAATGTTTGATTAAAACATTAGTTATAATATAAAAAAAAATTCTGAAAAATCAACATTTAGGAAAACTAAACATAAACATTTAAACATAAACTAAACATTTAGGAAAATTTATATAAAAAAATGCAAATTAAATATCAAACGTTTAAGACAAATCAGAATAAAGGAACATTTATAGTATTAGCCCCCACTGCGGATGACCTTACACCCCGAATAGGATTTGTATGATACAAGGTACCTTACTGCATTGACCTTCTTGTCTTAGCATGACCCTTGACTTAAATAAATATTACATATAATTTATTGATTTATTAAAACTTATAAATTTATGATTTATCAAATCCATTTTAACTGTCCTGTATAATACTGAATCGAGAAGGGAATTTTAATCTGTAAAATCCGCTTCGGATTTATTCATTGTTTCCACGTCCTATTGTTGAGATTATGTCACATTGTTTTTTCCTTTTTGTTGCTTTTTAAACGAATTAAACTTTTTTTTTTTTTGGTTTTTTATATTGATATATGTGTGCATTTGTTGTTCTGGTTTGTTTCTGTTGTTACTATTATATTTAATGAATCGATCTCTTTTAGTCAACAGTTTGTTCATGTATGTGATCAGTGCTACTGTTATAATTGTTTAAAAGTGTTCCAAATAAAAATTTGTAGAAAGTTGTGGAGGGGGCGTGAAAGAGGCTCTGGTAGAGAGATGTACTGCTGTGAGGCCAAGTAAAGAGCCATTAGCATACACCCGTTGTCTCGCTCGCCAAGCGACGCCCCGCCACAAACATAATCCCTTTAATCCCCACTCTCACCCTTCAACTTAATTTGTTTCAAAATACATCAACCCTTCTACAAACTACCTCAATTATCAGCCTCTCTCGAAAATCACCTTACCACAAAGGGTGTTTGGTTGGGGGAGGGGGGGGGGGCTTCTTATAATGTAACGCCAAGAAGTTCAGTAATTGATGCAATTCTTCCACTTTACCAGCATAGGAAATTATACTTTATTAGCACATTAATTTAGAACGGTAAAATGAAGAAATTATATGCAAATGAAAGTTTTTAAATACATTTAAGGAACAAACAATTGATGACACATAAATTCAGCCTCTAATTTTCTGTTCAATCGTCATGATGAGAGAAAGAAGAGGAAGTCGAAGAAAACCGTTTTTGTAATGTACGACACCACATTTGAAGTATATAACTGAAATAAAAACTTTCATTTACATTAGGCTTTTATCCGTCGTGGATAGGATATTAGCAGACTTCCTCTTTCTTTTTCTTTAATGATGGTTGAAAGATCAGAAATTGGAAGTGTGTGTAATTGAATTCATTGTTTCTAACTTGACATATAAACTTCATATATATATATATATATAGGTGATCAAACCACAATAAGAAAATGGGAAAACAAGACTAAGATCTTTCAACCGTAACAAGCGGTCTTCGTCAGAGCCAAAAACCCAACTGACTATGATATAGGTATTATAAAAGTGAACCACAGTCTCGGCATTCACGATCTTCTTTTTATCTATTTATACTGTTGTTCTTTCAACTCTTTTATTCTAACCGCTTTTTTTCTTGTTCTTAATTAATATTTTAGCTTCTATTTATATTAATATTTATTAATCCATTTAATCAATTAATACTAATGATTATGTCATTAATTATTAATTAATTAAACCGGTCGGTTCTTTGAGATCAAATTAACTATCAAATTTATTTTAAAAGTTTCGGTTTTCATAATCATTAATTTATTTCAGTTTAATTAATCAATAATCAAAATGATTGATTTTGTTTAACATGTCACATGGCTAGCTCCTTTTCCAGTTGACTCCTGTTTGCAGGAAGTTAGTTTGTAGAATCGAATCTCTCAGTCTGAAGATCATAAATGACGTGACTGCGGTTCACTTTAATGATACATGTTTAAAAAAAGATCTGCTGCCTAAATATATATATATATATATATAAACGAACTCGAATTGTGTCCAGTTTGGATCGTATTTCGTTTTATCAGTGAAATATATATATATAAATATATATGAGATTAAATTTTCTGCCCACTTTTGTCTTTATCAGTTTTCTGGATTTCTTTTTCAAATCTCGTAGTCTTACTTTGATTTCTCTAGGAACTAGGGCTATTAACTCACCATAGGTTAATCTCACATGCATAAATGGATGATTGTTTCCCAATTATACGAATATATATATATATATAATCGTTGAATTTTTACTTTAAGTGTTTCGGTCAGGTTAATTACATATTTAACGATTATATTAACAATGTTCTCAAGGAAAAAGGTCATTATATATATATATATATAAACTTTTCTTATCTCGTCCACATATATTGAACACTATTTTCCTTTTTTATCGATGATTGGTCTAGCTTCAAACAATACAACACCTTTAGGCCGACGTTTAGAACAATATACATTGATGTAGCTCCGAATATTTCTATAAATATAGACAAAATGCGAGCTTAATGGTGTTGCATTTTTTGACTATATATATATAAAATTCAATAATATATCAACTGCTGGATAGAATAGGTGTATAATGTAATCGGGATTCGGTCAATTGACCGAATCCCGATTACATTATACAACTATATATATATTAAGAAAAGTATTAACCGTGAAGAAGAAAGAAAATAAAAGTTTATTTTGAAGGACTGATCGGTTCTACGGGATCAAATTAACTATCAAATTTATTGCAAAAGTCTCGGTTTTCATTAATCATTAATTTATTTCAGTTTAGTGTCATGTTTTATTAATTTAGACAGTTGTTGCTGGAATTCTCAAAGTGTTTTCCTTTTTGAAAAATCTCTAATATAATATTTAATTCTTCTGTTTGAAATTTTATACTTCTTGTTTTTCTTCTTTATTCTTTATTCTTCTTGTTCTCTCACTAACCATTGTCAAAACTTATATTGCATTTTCATATTTGTAACTTTTTGCGATTGATATGTATGTTTGATTTCTAAATGATTGTAGTAATTCTTATATTTTCCCCGTTATATAGGCCTTATGAAAAAGGTTTTAAATAAAACCGAATCGTTGGTAACGAGGTCTTAGTTTGAACCTAAAGAATTGACTAAGTTCTAATAAGCTTATAATGAGTTTGGAACCAATATTATCAAGGTTAATCCAATTTACGTTGAAGTTTCAGTCTAGTAGAACTTTCTGTAACTTGCTTTTTGGTATTGCGCTTGTGACAGCTGTCATTTATGAACAAGAACGGGATGACCTGTTGGAGTAGTTTTAAGTAAAGTATAGAGAAGATATTCCTTAAAGGGAGTTTTCTCTCATTTGACTAGTATAACACTAACTTGCCTTCTAGTAGAACACATTTTGTTTTGAATGTTATTGATATTAAAAATAAAGTGAGTATTTGTTAGTGTTTTCCTTGGTTTTTTAACTATTTTATACTCTATCTTATGTTCATTTTTTTATTTATATAATAAACAATATAATATGCTTGAAATTATTTAAACAGATTTATAAAAACGATGCTGTAACCCTGCTCGTGGTATTTTGAATATACCTGTTGTCATTTATCCATGCTGCTTAGTCTTTCAGACATACTATGATAAAGTAAATTAAGTTGATGATTGAAGGTACATCCCTTTTGCCCCATCACCTGACCGATTTCGAATGATACATTCCAGACAGATAATGAAGGCTTCCATGACATGGCATGACTTCTTATGCCTTGTAATTATTAAAAAACTGATGATTGCTTAAAAATGAGATCAGAATTGATGTATGACAATTGAGATGAAAACGTGTTTTCGATTCTTTTTTCCTTATGTCTACAAAATACTTTAAGAAATAATTGTATAGAAAACATAGCAGTCTAATGCATGTATAGGGTGAATGATTACTAATGAACTGTTTTTAAAAATTAAAAACACGTATCCCACTGAATCAATGAATTCATGCTGGTGGTCTGTTGTAAAGATGGAGGAGAAACTAAACAAAATATTATCTAATCTAGGGCTGATCCAACAAATTATGTCTGCCAACACCGGATAGAGCAGACTCTCATGTTTAATCTCAAGGATAGCATTTCCGATAAGTACCTTATGCTATACCGATGAAATATGTACACCAAAGGGATTAGGCAAACGAGATCTGTATGTCAATCCCTTCATCCCGTTAGAAAAATCTAGAGTCATGATGGTGATTCAAACTCCAAAACAGAAGTAAAAAAAAAACGGAAGTAAAAAAGGGGAGTTTGAATTATGACGGAGACAGCGACTTGCTCCTGTGAATCTTACCCAAGATGTGCCACTCTTCTAATTCCGATTATTACAGAACACGAAAACCTGAGAAAACACCTCACGGAATAGGAAAAGCCAACAGTTTACAAGAGAACAAAAGTAAAACAGCATCACCGGACACAAGCCTGTTAGACAACAAAAGTTGCCGTTTCCTACTAAACAGTGAGAAAATGTCTCAATAAAGGTATGCTCTAGCTGGAAGAGCAAAAGGCGTAATCATGGATGGCCTCCAAACCGGTAGTAGATAAAGAGTGGATAACTAAGCGTACACACTAACCTGAGCAACAGAACATCATAAAAAAGCTGGTAAAACTACAGTAGCTCTCTGTAGTGGAACAAGACTTGCAAAGAACAGAATAGACACATGATACTGATAGGGAACGGTATCTTACAAAAACCAGAGATTTATCGAATAGATTTTCTACCCACAAGCGCTGAACCGTTTTGCCTTTTTTTGATCCTACAATGCGGAAACAACCACTAGGCAAGTTAAGCGTTCCCTATTACGACAAGTGGAAGGACGTGCCTTGATTTCGGCCAATCTATTTGCTAATATATAAAAAGCTAGTCCTGATATCTATTCATATCACAAAAAATTTGCATCAACAAGCCGAACTCTCTAACGCATAAGTCTAAAGCATTACAGTGGGTTTACTTAGCTTCACGTCTATAATATGTTCCGATAATAAATGCATAATTCTATAAGTGGATGATCTCTTTTAACTTTGTTTCAACCAAATAGCTGAACATTTAGGATTAAAAGAAGTGAACTTTTTGTATAAAGCAGTTTTTGACAGAGGCTAATAATTCAGATAATTTGTTGAATCATTGATATATTTGGAATAAATTAATATGAATTGACAGACCGGGAATTAAATGGATTATGTTGGAGGCTGGCGTCGTCTGTAAAGAATTCATGTCGATATGTGATATTGGGAAATTCTTTAGAGCTGCTGAAGGTTAAAACATTCAAAACAAAAGCCTTCATTACAACCAAGGACCCCTACAGTCTACCAAATAATAGCTTAGCTCCATTTCTATAGAGTCTTTTCCTTTTCTAATCTCTCAGTCGCCCATAATTTTCTTCCTTCTATCCCAATTGAATATTATATACGGATGTTTCATATATATAAAAAACAATCGACTAATATATATTGGAACAAACTAACTGTGCAATCAATACATGTACATTATCAAGTTTTTCTTTTAGAAATTATTTTGTCCATTTGAAAGACTGTAAATGTGGATTTGTTTAGTGGCTTTATTTCAATAATTACATACATATAGTTAGTAATTATAAACAACAAGCTTAAACCTTAATTTTAATTTCCACATAAACAAAGCTTTATGAAGAAAATTATGCTTTCAAAAAAGTTGCGTTCTTTTTTAAAATCACCTGCTTGTCGTAGGGAAATATAGTGGGAATGAATACACATGTATTTATCAATTGTCATTTCTGTCAGTGTCTTGGTAACAATGAAGGTCAGTGTTTTAACATGGTTGTTTGGACCAAAATTTTGTTTTAGTAAAGATTTTGTTTATACTTATTTGGAGTAAATAGTGCATAGAAAACTGACTACAGAGCTAGAGAATTAGTAACATGGTTACGATTTTGAAGGCTTCTTTGACTTTTCAACTCTCAGTTCAATGCATGGTTACTGAGCACCACTCATATGAAGTGCCCACTTCACGTCCAGTGATTCTGAGGTCCACTCAATACTGTCTCTGAGGAAAATAGGTCCCATTAGACCAGAGGCTCAAGCAGGAGGGAGTGTTTCCACTTCCTAGGGTTGTGAGTGCCCATCATAGCTGCCACCCCTTTGCTTGTAATTGCTTCCTCCTCCTGAATGTGTATGTTAATTAAAACAGAAATATACAATCATCTAAACCCAACGTTATTATTATAAGCTGACATGTTACAAGATCCGTTGACAATCAGTTTCATTAATGCATTTATTTTAATGAGGCTATATCTATTTACCAACTACAGTAATAAATTTCATAATTTTTACAGTACAATCTGATAAGTACATGGAGATAGAACACAACAGGCATTCTTCTAAGAGTATTAATAAAATTACTAGAAATACTCTCAAATTCCTTACTAGGAATATTCAAAACTAATGAAAAATTTACCATTGAAATTCCTATTAAAGTTAAACTTATATGAATATAAACTTATCATATGAGGCACCACAACAAGATTTCACAATAAACACGTAAAATAACAATCAATGTTCAAACCACAATAAAAAATAAAAAAAAAGACGAAGATCTTTCAACTGTAACAAGCGGTCTTCGTCAGAGTCAAATCCCAACTAACTTTCTGTCAAATCAGTTGGGATTTGAGCCTGACGAAGACCGTTTGTTACTGTTGAAAGAGCTTGGTAATTTTTTCTTATTATTTATTTATTATTTATTATTGTGGTTTGAAAAATGAAGTGCCACATATAAGTTCTTGAAATCATCAGAAGAATGGATTAAAATAAAATGACCAACGTTATAAAGAAAACAACGATTAAGTTTCAATATGGCCAAAAATTAGTAAAGAAATTTACTCCACCAAGAATTATAGATCTGATAAACATATTGTGATTTAATAAACGAGTCAAAAAAGATTTCAACAGTTCTTGTTTTTTTTTTCTTATATTACTAACTCTAGAATGGGGATTTTTACACAATTCTATCACTTAAATATCACTAGTAAAGCAAATAAAAATACTAATTAATATCATGAATCAAGATGTCTTTTTGAGTTAAAATAATTTCACCACAATCTTTCTCAGCTTTTCCTCCTTTAATATGATATTTTTTTTCAGTTTCATTTTTAATGTAGGAATGCAACCTCTGTAGTAGTATCATCAAACGTGTATATCTGTAAAAATTATTACAGATTTATCATCAATACTATGATTTACTTCAAGTAAAGTAAAAATAACCATAATAATTTTAAAAAGGATTCATTTTACTTTTTTGGTCAAATAAATATAATAGGAATTTAAATGATCACTATTTTGTTTTACACCAGAAAAATTGACGTAAACATTCACCTTTATGTCGTTCATATTTCTTTGCTTGAAACAATATCTTTAAAAAATGGTATATACAAAGTAGTTTTGTGTTTTTTCTTTAAAAAAAACAAGAAAGGTGAAAACTAAGCAATTCTTTTATAAATAACAATAATATTTCCAGAATTCAATATTGTGGAATGAAATTAACAACATTAATTTAGTTACAAGTGTTTAAAATTACCTGAAACCATTGAAGCGTAATTACATATTTTTTATATTTTCAGATGATTATAAACTAGGTTTTGTTAAGGGAAATACGTTTGTCTTGTAGTATACACGAGTATAGAATTACTCCGATATCCTTTGAATAATCTGATCCAACATAATTTAATCCTTAATAATCTTTTAAGATCACTAATTAGTAAGGAATAGAACATCATTAATGTTGGAGCAGTATAATAAAAAGAATAGAAAGTGTCCTGCTAACTAGTCAAAGTTTCTGTAAGTTACAAGAAAGTCGTACCCGGAGAAGGAAGTTACATCATTAAATGGACTGAAGAAGTTAAGGAGTTGGCCAATGAGAATACATTCTAGTTAGTAATTAAAGAGTGAACTACAGAAGTTTTATGCTGTGAGAAAAATATACGACTTTTATTCAACAAATTTTAACAAATTTCTTCGTTAAATATAATACATTAGTTAATTTGTTGTTTCAATCGAAAACGCATATTTTAATAATACTATGTATTTTAATGTAAAAAGTGATAATAGAATGAGGAAAAAAAAATTACAATATATTAGTATTTATTTCTTCTCCAATGAAGATGTCAAGGGTCTTAACCAAATTTGTTTGTTTATATTTTTTTCAAGTTGAAATATTTTCAAATGTTACGTATAGTAATACATATAGTACAATTACCTGAAGCACAAACATTAAGAAAATAAAGTTCCATTCTTTCAAAAATCAAAATATAGCTTCTGGAGGTTAGGTTAGTTTAGGTTTCAGTGACAGTCCCACAAGACAACGCCATTGGCCGAATATTGGTCTTTTCTTATACCACACGATAAAGATTGATTTTACATTGGGAGTCCTAAATACCTGACATCGTACAGGATCGGGACTGACAGGTTAACAGGCTCTCCGAGGGACGACATGCTCAGATTTATTTACCTTCCGCGTGAATAAATCGAGGGCCAGAGTGGTCATTGAGCCCCGTATCTCACAGTTCAGAGACGATCAGCTTAATTACTTAGCTAACCTGACCTCCTCATCGTTCCTCAAGCTCTGTGTGAACTTCGTTATCCCACATCAACAACCTAATTACAGTATTATTAGTAACTCTGATCAAACTCTAGTAAATTTTTTGTCCTACTAAACAGAAACTGTATGAAACATAAATTAAACTATACTTTATAGTATAGTATAAATTTAAATTTTCAGTAAATTTATAATAAACTTCTAACGGTAGATAAATCAGTATACTAAGAATGTTACTTGGATTACATGGAACGCTGTATAATGTTTTCTTATATTCCTCTTTAAAGGAACTAGTTCATTCAGACTAGAGTTGTTGTTAAAATCCACACTCTTTTTCTTTGTAAAATAATTAGTAATGTAATACTTAGTTTTTCTGTCTCAAAATTTATACTTCTGCCTATGAAAAAGGTTTTAAATAAAAACCGAAACGTTGGCAATGAGAGTTTAATTTGAACCTGAAGAACTGACCGAGTCCCGATAAATTTTAGTTTTGTATATATATATATATATAGAGAGAGAGAGAGAGAGAGAGGGAGAGAGAGAGAGAGAGAAAAAAGAATATTTGAGTCTGTCTGGTGACAGCGGAGGGCTGGGTGACGCGGTGTAGAGGTTGTCATTAATGGTGATGTCCTGCAGACTAGTGATAAATATTTCCTCTCTATTGATCTCCCTAACAGAATAGCCGTTTAAGAAACCTTTTTTAAAAAAAACACCTTTCCATATACCACTAACAATTATATCATGGTGCTAGGGTTTTATATTCAATTATTATAACAAATGATTCAAAATGTCTGTATATTGTTGTATAAATAAATAACTGTAATAGTACTTACATCCTTGTAACCAAACAAAATAAATTATTTTCTGATAAACCTCCTACGTAAGGTTAAAAAAGTTACAGGAATTGAATAAATACTTCTAAAAATTTTAAATCCTTTACGCACTTCCAAAATATACAAATACATTTAAAATAACAGATTTTTATACTTTATCCTTTATAATAAAAGTCTGTGTGTCTTTTTAAACATGTCCACCTATATCTGAATTTCTGAATATTTTATAATAAAATGTTCGAAAGATATTTTAATAGATTATTATAATAATTATATGTTATATATATAATAATCTTTAAAATATATAGCAATTTTATAATAAAATTAATTTTTTACAATTATTAAAGTTAAATCTATCATACTTAGTGAATTGGTGTTGTAGATGGACTGAAGGGTTTTTATAATATTACGCTGCTTTCTAACCTATGTGGCATTAATAATAGCACATATTCTAAATATTTGCTATATTGTTATTTTGATCATCAAAATGAAAATATATATCAAAATGCTGAATTGGTGAAACAACCAAGCTACAGAAAACCAAAACAACATGAAATATAGAACAGAAGAAAGCAATAGATATGTTGACAACAGTTCGTTATCAAGATCAGAAGAGAACAAAAGACAAGGGAATATAAGCCATTGGGATTTGATCAAGCTGGCAATCGAAAACCGACTGAAGGTTCAATTATAAAACAGTTCAGTTTGTAGTTTTCTGTCATAATAATTAAAAACAGAGTTGCTTGACTCATTCAACTATTATATTCAAATGTTTGAGATACTTCATCTATTTATAACCTTTTGCGTTTAGACAGCAGCAGACACAGAGCTAATATCAGTTTTATATAGCAATTGCGTTTCAATGCACATAATAATGGGTGTTGACTCTTTGATATCCGATTGACGGCCTCAAATCGACTAAACCGGGAGAATAAACGGTCTTCACACCAATTATTAGCTATCAAATACAGCAATTTATCAAAACCATTCCTACTCAATAGAATTGGTAACTATCGAACTTTTCGTATTCTTGTTCATATTTATCTTTTATTATTTATTTGGTTATATTTACATAAAATGATTGAAATGTTTGCATAAATAATGTATTCGGTTTAATTACTTCGATACTTTTGTTTTTCTCAAATCTATTCGTTTGTTCATGTAAGTAACTTATATAAATTCATGTTTGCAACTTATAACTGATAATTAAGATTTAATTTTAAGTTTAGTGTATGCAATTCACCTTAGTGTTTTTGCATTTATAGAGAATTAGAATATATTTGATGATGGACTGAGGAAATGTGGAGAACTGTGGTTTTCATTTGCGGTTAAGTTTTGGCCATAGAAAAGCTAAGGGCATTGGCTATTTTGAAAATAGCAGTTTCAATCAAAAGTTTGGTCTTCAAATTAGTATTTGCTTATTCTCTCCCCTATGTAATTTCAATATGGAATTCGTTTTTAAACTAAAATGTAAACTTTAGTTTAAACAGTTAATTAAAGATTTATAGATTTATTTATCATCAACGTTTAAACATTGAATAAAGCTGCTTTCTAACAAACATTAAATTCATTGTTACCGACAATTCAATTTACTATGGAAGCAGACAAAATTGTATATTTTACTGCTTAGATACACTTGTCCACAGATTGTTTGAAAAGCTACGTTTTGTGTATTCACAAAACCCTACAATGTACTTCTATATGTACGTTTTTTTTCTTTCTAAGAAATATCATGATATCTCTTTTCAATAATATTTTTTGAGCTTCATAAGATTATGATTTCCTGAATTCTTTAATTCGCTCACAAATTTTAGATATATATATATATATATATATATATATATATATATACTTTAACACATAGAAAAGAACACAGAAAGACACTACAGAACTCACTTCGATATTTCGACATCCGTCGTCATCGGGAAGAAGTGCGACTGACCTCCAGAGTAACTCGTGGAACCACCGCAATGCTGCCCCCCAGCGGAGGAGAGGAAAAATAGAAATCCCTCCAATATTTATTTAGAAAACAAGATAAAAAATATATAAAATACGAAATAATAATAATAAAAAATAAATTGGTTTAACTTGGAAAACATTGGTTTAAACCAAAAATTAGAGACTGTAAGTTTGTGTTTTTAATTGACCTATGACTTTTTATCTACTTTGAACTTTACATAAATATACATATGTATATATATAAGAATTAAATTAAGTTACAGTTTTAAAGATAGCAAGTAATATATTTAATTTGTTTCTGTATAACTGCATATATTTTATGAGTTGTAACATACTGGAAACCAGTGATCTTGAAAAATCTGATATACTACGAGTATTATCATTATTATTATTATTATTATTATTATTTGTATTATTGTCTATGAGACCGTAGCTAAGGTATCTGTTGCATTTCTTTTCCAGTTTTGTTTTTCAGCTATTGATACTCCAAGGTAATGAGGTGCCCCTCAAATGTCCATTTTAGTATTTTTTATTAAGAAATTTCTGAGACCTATGCTCATTTCTTTTCAGTAAGGAATAAGGTCTGATTTTGCTGGTGTTCTAGCCAGACATTACCTATCAATGACATTGCTAAGTAAAATATCACTCTTTTCAAAATAACAAGAACACCTGTATGTCTATACGTATCGAAACCTTATTTACTTATAGTATCCAGAAAGTTACCAACAACCAATTACCTCAATAAATGCGATATCACATCTCTTTTATGCCAGCATCTAATCGTCACAATTAGAAAGAACGGGAAAACAAGTATCTGACTGAAATATCTTTTTTAAGAGTTTACTCCTCTCTTCATGTAAACATATTTCCAACCTCATTAACAAAGGATCTATATAATTTTCATTTGATGTAAGCTTCTGCCTTTAACAACTGTGAATTAACATACAGGATAATATTAAATATTACAATGGTTTAAATTTTTAAGAACTTATTAATAAAAAAAAAAAAGTCACTTGCGGTTGATAATTGCTGGTGTTTCTAGAAACCCCAGATTGAAGCGAGATGCCTTGTAGTGAGATAGCTGTCGGTTAGTATTGTCAATTAACTCTGTCCCACATGAAAGGGTGTTTATTCACTGGAGAAGATCTGACAGCAGAACATCTGTATTTGTCTCTGCGGTTACTACTTTGAATTTCTCTGCTTGCTAATTAATTTTAGCAGAGACTGAAACCTAGTCCTTTACAGCTAACACTTAGCGGCTCACGATACGGCTGTCTGAGTGTAATTAACTTATGATGTAGAAAAACTTTGTTTATAGGTTTATTTATAGCTCTATTTATGTATGAACATTCATTTACACACATATACGCCTGAGGAAATACAATTGTTAGGCAACCTGAGTTTATCAGTACCATTGGTCTATAAATATTAACGAAATTTCTGGAACCATTTGAACTAATTAATTTTATTTTGAGCTGCTGCTTTTGAATATAAACTTGCTTCAAGTATTTTTAGCCGTATATAGCAAACCTTTTTGAACATTTTCCTAACTAAATCTTAGAAAACTCAAATGTTATATATCTAGCAGACAACAAGACATTAACTAAACGCGCAAGTTAAATTATTACACAACTCGGAAGGTTGAAATGTGCCTGACACCAGGTTTATCTCAATACTATTATTATGCCAGGTTTATCTCAATACTATTATTATGCCAGGTTTATCTCAATACTATTATTATGCCAGGTTTATCTCAATACTATTATTATGCCAGGTTTATCTCAATACTATTATTATGCCAGGTTTATCTCAATAATATTATTATGCCAGGTTTATCTCAATGCTATTATTATGTTAGGTTTATCTCAATACTATTAAAGCTAGGACTGCTTAAATAATAATTATCTAAAATTCTTTAACAATGTTAATTATTTAAAGAATTATGTTAAAAAGAGTTAGGCAATACATTTTATTATCAATTTGTTAAATTGTAATATTCTTAAGAATACAGAAGGAAAATACATTTACATTGAATATATTTTAATTTAGTATTATTCATTGTTAAGTAATGTTCTTTAATGAATATCATAAGAGATATGGAATGTATTATTTGTAATAGTCATAATTCATTAGTTTAAAAAAATAACACTTCGAATAAATATAATAGTGAAATGCTTCAAATGCATAGCTGTGATTTTTTTTATATCGAGAAGATATATAATATATATATATATATATATATATATATATATATATATATCAGTTAAGTTTTTGACTCTGACGAAGACCGCTTGTTACGGTTGAAAGATCTTAGTCTTGTTTTCCCATTTTCTAATTGTGGTTTGATCATTGATTGTTATTTCACGTGTTTATGTGAAATCTTTATATATATATATATATATATATACCAACGATAAACAATTTCTTTATCTTTATTAAGGATTTTACTTAATTTAATCTTTGATGTTGTAGAAAACAATAGTTTTACCCTTATTATTATAATAATTTTTACAGATGTGGTAATACATGTTTATATTATTACATAAAGCTCTAGTGATCCTACATTTTGATGAATTATTTTTGTAATAACAGAAGATGTCTATGATAAATTATGTAAATCTTCATATAACTGTTCGTATCAGTAACTTTTTTTTTATTATGTTAAAAATAAGATTGAGGGTCTGCAAGAGAAAATGTAGTTCTGATTCCTCTAGGGATATTGCAGTTCTCTGTTTGCTTCCACTTCCCTGTCAATCAAGACCCTAGTCCCACATGGAAACTAGAAGTTACTTCACCGGCTCTTTGTGTATCTTTTCAACATCAAACCCTGGGCCTATCCTAGGTAATAGGAGACTCATATAGCGTTAGTGAGAGCTTTTTTTTTTCAAATAGAGTTATAATTCGTTATCTTTTCTATCATATTGCGTTTACTCATTCTATGTAAATATTTTTTTAAAGTTCACTATCTAATTTTTAATTTGATCTTACGTTAACTTAGATTCCATTAGTTTATTAGTGACTTTCATAGAAGTTTTCTTAATCATTAGCCTGCATGTTTTCGTTAAAAAATATTTTAGGATATAGCCTTATTAGCTCCCTTACCGGCTACCGTAATCACCACTAATGAATTGAGAGCTCTTTTTGCCAGTTTCAGTTTTTATTCCCTTCTATTCTTCATCAAACGATTTCTCTCCAAGAGAAGAAGAAGAAGAAGAAGAAGAAGATGAGTTCTGCTCGGCTGGTAAACAACAAATAACCACGCAACGCGTCGGATTAGTAGTAAATAGTATTGCCAACTCGCAGAAAAAAAATTAATAAAAAAATAAAAATATAAACAAAATAATAAACAAATAGAAAATAATAACCAGAAATGAATAAATAATAAAATAGTTATGAAATAATAGAACAATAACCACAAAATCAAAGAAGGAGAAGTAATAATAAAAAAATTAAACTTTGAGGCCAGGGTTAGAACGAGCTTTAAGGATGCAAACATGTGCTTCTTCGATAGCTCTTAGATTAACATTCGGAATTAAAAACCTGGATCTATTTAAGTACCTAGACACGAAGGTAATCATTGAATTTGAATCTATGAGAGCTTGCATGGGTGGTGATGGGTAGGTCTCTGTGCGGACCAGCAAAAAGATATATATATATATACAAAATATATATAAGAAAAGTATCCACAAAGAACAAGAAATGGTTCAGAGAAAACTATAGATACACAGTAATAAAAACTACACCAAGACTTCCTAATTTTTGGTTTAACTGTCATCAAGAGAGAAGAATCTATAAAATTGACCGAATCCTGATTAAGTAATACAATTATTTTATCATACGTTTATTTAATTTTTATTGCTCTTGCTTCATGCCTATCACTAAAGATAAAAATCTTCCTATTTTCTTGAGATATGCTGCTATAATCATGTATACACTAAGTTATAGAGAGTAGGAATGCTTGAAGAAGAGTATTGTATTTCCACAGCCTCCGGTATAACTTAACTTGAGTCTGACATCGCATACACCGCTCCTGCCCTGTTATTGTCCGTATTTTTCTCATGTGTGCTACATAATGTACCCAAATAAACTATATGTCCCTTTATATCAAAGCCTCTTCGAGATTAATTAGTACCTGTTGGGAAATGTAGAATAAAAGATTTCTAGTCATCATATCCTAGGGTATCTGTAATCTAATATCCGAAATTTTCTAATCAATGTTAATACTGGATCTAGCATTACAGTTTCCTTACTATAGACTAGCATCCTATAGTCCGTGAAAGGTTAACCTGCAACTCTAAAAACGAGATGTCTAAAGATAACCAACAATGTTTTGAGAAGCTATAACCAGAACAAAGTGTTTCACTGAAGCCTTTTTGGTTATCGAAAGTTAAACAATAACAATCAATTTTTTTTTTTTGATTAATTTCTAGAAAATGAAATCTAAATAGCAAAAAGACTAGATTGATATTGCATCATTAATATTTGATCAGTTTGAAAGTTTGATTTGAATTTAAAACATTAGTTTCAAATAAGCCAAGAATTTAAAATTAAAAAAATCAACAAAATAAAACTTTAATTAAAAAACTTTTATTACAATCATTTGATTTTGTTTCCTGCCATGAACTGCTTCAATATTTCAAACGAAAAAAAGTTAATGTGTTATATTGTTATTATCAATTTATTTGCAATTTGCAATTCGTCTATTAGTTAGTGATAAAGGCGATTTTATTGATCACTTTATATATATTGTTGTTCTTCATGATCTACTAATGTTTTCTTCGTTTGTGATTTCCATTGGTGAAAGTATTACAAATTGGAACTTAATGCTATTTGTTTAATATGCTTCTTTTCTAATCATTTTAATGCAAATCATTTATCCCTACCGTATATCTTAAGGTAGGTAGATCAATAATGTTATGTTATTATAAATAACATTTCGTCATTGAATATTAATTTATTATGTGTTCTTTATTTCTAACAAATTAGCATTCACCCTAATGTAGGATACAGAAATGATTACACACGTACTTCAGTCCTTACACAATAAAAAGACAGAGCAGTTTTATGAAAGTATCCATTGTGAAATAGTACATGTAAAATATAATTTTTTTTATAAACTATTAAAAAAATATTTAAACAGTTTATTTAAAAATAGACAAAGAGCTAACTTAGGCATTGAGAGGATAAACATTTCTTAGAGCCGCCTCTGTATTTATGCTAATTCTAGTCGAGACCTCCTAGCTCTTACTGCTTTAGAGGGTGGACAGATATCAGGGATCTGATCAAGGACTCATTGTATGACTTTAATGTGGTAGTTAAATGAAGTAAAGAAGTTGCAGAAAAGTGGATATTTTAATTATCCATTGGCGTTATTTAAAGTATTGTAAAATATCAGTTTTATGACTTCTAACGAACAAGCTATAAATATTATTGCCTTAAAATATGTGAGTGCGTAACGTATAAAAGAAAAGGGTTTAGATAGATTGGAAATAAATTCTGAAAAATTCCCAATCCAATTTAAAGCTTGAAATAAATTGCTGTAAATTTATTATACCCTTTTAAAAGGATAAAGGAGGAAGGCATTTAAATAATACTGCGTTCTCAGTCACCCGCACAGAAATACTTGTCATTTGTCAGACAAAACATATAACTCCTCCACGCCACTCTAAAGAGGTTTGGATTGAAAAAAAGATGGTTTGAATTTGCATATTTCCGAGGATTAATTCACATAAAGTAATTAATTATACCATATAACCTTGTAGAACAAAATAGAAAATCATTATGATGCCGGCCATAAAAATTGAAAAGTTTTAATATTATTGACAAAATAAATATCTACATTTTGAGAAACATAATTAAGGCAAAGGTTTTTGAAGTCATTTTAGATTTCCAGTGATAATGACGCTAAAAGGTGTGGTGCTTTAGCACCATATATATTTAAACTTAATACATATATTTATATTAAATACTAAATTATAATTTAGTATAAATACTAACAATTATTAGTAAAATATTGTTATTAATAAATTAATATTTAATTAAATGAAATGAATTAATATTTAATTAATGTTAATAATTATTAATAGTTATTAATTAATAAAAATGTTAATTTTATTAATAATAAAGTTATTATTAATAAATAATTAAATAAAACGGTCCTGCGAACTTTTAAATAAATAATCAATGAAAAAGAAGGTAGCACACAGATAGACAAAGGAATAACTCACTTCTATATTTCGACCATCGTCGTCATCAGGAAGCGAAGAGTCCCGCAGGAAGTTAGAGTCGCCAATCTAACTTCCTATGGGACTCTTCACCTCCTTATGACGATGATAGTCGAAATATAGAAGTGAGTTTTTCCTTTGTCTATCTGTGTTATACCTTCTTTTTAATTGATAATTAATGATTATATATATATATGATAAATTCAGTGATATATCTGCCCTTTGATAGAACAGATTTATTATGTTGTTGAATTATACAGCCTTGTTAAGTGAATAAAATTGATTATAGTATATGATTTTATATCTCTTCAAAAGTAGGTAAAAAAATAAGGGTATGGCCAGCTCTGTGTGGCGAAGAACTAGAGTGTTCATCCTCTTACGGGACAGTCATCATGATTAGTGAAAGAGCAAGTAGAATCTGGACTTCAACAAAAAATGGAAAAAGATAAAAGAACACAACGTACCGCATGCCCAACAGATAAGACGAAGACCGAACCCAACAGTTCAGTGTACTAACCTTGTTTAGTTACAGAATCAATTTAAAGTTCTGGCCTAAATCAGCCCTTCGTTTCCTGGGGTCTTATGAAATCTCGCTAATCCTACCCAAGCACCCGGGACTGTTAACTTCTATTTTAAACTGAACTCAAAATAGCCACCATTACTAGTATTGTATTATTAAACGACAAACTGTATAATACCTCGGCGTTGTTGACTTTTGTGACGTGTACACAAAACTATTAATTAATATTAATTAATTAATTAAACGTGTAATCGTCAACTGTTAGTTTGATTTGAAAAGATTATTGTAACCCTTTTCAAGAAACAGCTTCTAAGCAGTTATTGCAATTTTGTATACCTGTTTAGTTTCAATATGTCTTCGTATACTAATTTCTTAATACATTTTGTCATTTTAATTTACAGAGGTGCTTTAATTGATATTGTTTGATTAAATATTCATTAATAAAGGAATTGTATAAGTAGATGATTATATTTAATAAATTTTATATGTACAAAGAAAATACGGAAAATACATATGCATAAAAATAAACCATTTGAAGCGGTTATATGGGGCTGGCAGGTAATTTGCATAACACAAGAGAGTTGCCTTCAAAGAAGGGCTTATCGTCCTTTATTCTTGTCATGTTTTCATCCAGTCTATGCTAAACATATGGTTATCCCTTCTTCTAGATTCCTTTTTGTATCATATTAAAATCAATAATTCAATTATAGTTTCATTTAACGAGGTTTAGGTAACGTAATATTAGTTTAAATGAAATATAATCGTTAGTACCATAGAGGGTATTAGAAATCTTACTATGAAATTCTACCTTCATACCTCTTACATTTTCCGCATGATTCGACCAGTTTTTAGAACTTATTACCTCTTATACTTATATTGTAGTTTTCTAATCACAATGGATGAGTTCAAAAACCGGGGTCAATACGTCAGGAAAAGACAGTATATTTCTATAATGATAATTTAGATTAAATTTTGTGCTGATCGCTTACTGATCTATATATACGACTAACATGGAGTATGCTGAAATTATCAGAATAATTAAAAAAAAAGCACAGTCCCATACACAGACACACACACACACACACACACACACACACACACACACACACACACACACACACACACACACACATACACACAGCACACCATACGATCCGGTTAAATTCAAATACAGTAACATATATCGATTAATATAAAGAGATTACTAAATTTCAGCCTATAATAAAGTGAAAACCAAATATTGGTAAACTAATTTAGACTTTACAACTTTGAAAATATTTTTGTATTTATTTTAATAAAGGGTTAATCAGTAAGTGTCATTTTAAAAAACTTTATATGCTAAAGGCAACATTCATTCGGCAAAATAAAACTGACAGTTAATTTAAAGAGCTATTTATCAAATGTGAAAAACGGTATTAATATTCTAGATTTGTCATTCTTGAGGAAGCCATTTCATGTCCGAAGGGAATTTCAAACTTTTTATTTACTTTATTACTTCATATTTATTACAGTCTTTGCGAATATATTAATAATTATGTATATTTTACTGACTATGAATATATATATTCTTTCTTTCCTTCCTAGACTGTCAACTTTTTCACGAATTAATGAAATGTAACCAAAAAACAAAACAACCACAAAATAATGTATACTGGCAAACTAAACAAAGCACTTCAAATGTTTACTTACTAAACCTAGAGTAGTAATAGTACAGTAATTCATCAGTATTAGGCCGAACCTGCATATGACAATTACAACATGTACTATGTGGTTACAATACAGTGCTTGCACATTATACTATGCAGTACAATTGACCGTTAGTCTCCTTGAAATTGTGCATTTATAATTTTAAACATACAGAACACAAATTCATCAATGCATAACGCAATATTGTGAACTAGTATGCATCTAAATTTGGTTATATGGTAATAGTTTGATTAATATATGGTGAGGGTAAGTGTGCTAGGAACCTTTGGAAAATCATAATAGTAGTTCTAAGTACATTGTACTTTATGATTCAGACCTGGTTCAACTAACAACCACAAATTTAGGATAAAATATAAACCCTCCTTCTGTCAGTTAGTATTCCTGATACGAACATAGTGGCGTGAACAGCAAAGAGAGAGCCACAGGTGATGTGAAAGAAAATAACAAAATATCTGTCCTTGGAGGATAAATTTTCTGAGAAATGGATATGAATTTCTGGGAAATGATAACTAAAGCAACACAAATATAGACACACATTCCCACCTCTATATCTCGACAATTGTCGTTATTAAGAGGCGTAGAGTTTCATACAGGGTCAGGGTGGTGACAGCATGCAGGACTCATAATGATGACACCTATCAAAATATAGAAGTTTTTTTTACATTGAGGGTCTTAAATTTTGTGAAACATAAGTATTTAGAGTAAGGATCTTTAACGAGTATCTGACATCGTTCAAACTCGGGACGAATGGCTAAAAATCCTCTTCAATAGACAATGCGATCAAATGTTTTGGGTCAGATGAAAATCAAACATGTATCTAACAGTCTAGAGGTAAGCATGTATGCCACTTGGATACCCTAGCCCCCTCTCGACCTACCCGTGTATAGAAAATAGCCCATAAACAATAGCAAACTGCAAGATGGTTCAATGCATAGCACCTAGTGGTGTGTATTTCTGTCTTATGAAAATATATTTAAAAAATTTCAAATGCATATTTAATTAATCCTGTTTTCTAACGCAACTAAAAACAATTGTTAAAAATTTTATATCAAATAAATTTAAATAAGAAACATGAAATAATGTTCCAAGTTTGAAACATTTTAAAAAACTGTAATACTAAAAAATATAATTGATAATGACAATATTGAATTTAACAGTCTTAATTTCTTTAAAATAGACAGAATTGTTGTAATACATTACAACATTATTATTTTAAATAATGAAAATATACGTAAAAGATCATTAGTTAGGATCAAAAATAGTTTTTTTTTTTTGAGAATAAGGTGTCTGAAATGGCATAAGCCATTGGTATTAGGAGGGACATATCAAGAGATGTAGCCCTCAAGGTCCCAAGGGCTCGCAACCAATTTGTCAACTCTAGAAAACGCTGTCCCAAGCGTAGTACAAGGTGTATCTCTTCTTTCCCATATTCCTTTTCCATTTGTTTCTAATATCTCTACATATCAACTTAATTTATAACCTTTACTTTCATACTTCCATATGTGCTTTTTGCAAGATTGTTTGCTTAAAGGGAAGTGAAATAGAATTTGATTTAAAGAAAAGAAGAGTATTTATGTATAAATATAAAACATTACTTTTGTAATAATTAATTTGTAGACAAAAATTAAAATCTTTGTTCTATACAAGATCTTTTTTTTATTATATTAACATAAATTAATACATACTAAACTAATAAAAGTCATTTACATATAATGTTAATGATAACGTTAGTTAAATCACACAAAAATTGAGTAAGTTGCGTTTGACTGTAACATAATGCTATATGTTTTATCAATTTTTAGATTTTTTTATGTTTTAATCACACGCTATAAGGATCATTACAGTTTATTATGATGAAAGACATTGAGAAATGAAGGAAATAATTATTTCTATGACATGAAACATAGAATAACTTGGGTATCTTTACATGGTTGGATGTGGAAATGTAATTGGGAACTAAGGTAAAAAGAATCAAATTTTTAATAATTTATATGTGAATCAGACGTCATAATAGGTTCAATGAGAAAGGCTTATTATATCGGGCACAAGATAAAAGAGAGGAAGATAAATCTGTAGGGTAACTGGATTTGTGGGAAAGCCTCTTAAGGAATTTAGACTTGACAAATTGAAGTAAATTTCGATCATGATTGTAATGCTCTTACTAAACATGTGAAGCATACTCAAAAATTGGAAGGACTATAAATTTATAGAGAATAACAAAAGTAACGGTATAGTTGAAGTCAAATGAATTCGTAATGTCAAAATATTTTTAAATTTTGCAACAAAACATTACGTTTTGTAATAGTAATTACAAAAGTGAGAATATTGTAATGAAACATCACAATAAAAGATCGTAATGTCAAATATATTTAGTGACACAAATATCACTAAATTAGAAAGCGCTATTAGGTTATTCGCAGACTATAATTTCATGTATTGTACAATTTCATTTATTGTTTCCATTTTCCTGTTATTTGAAGGGATATTTTCGTCAACACTTAAATCTAATATAGAAATTTTATTTGGCAGGCATGTAGGTAAAATGACTAAGCCATTTATTATAAAAATTAGATTTAAGGTATCGTGTGAATTTCATTGTAAGGATTAAAAGATTGCTTTTTTAAATTCCCAGTAAAAAGTGAAAACTGAAAAATTTTAACATTACTTAATGTTGTATTGTATGTATTCATACAACAAGCATTCGCTACTTCGAATTCCTTACCATTTTTTTAATAAATTATTATGTCTAACATGTACTTTAAATTTGATGAAATTGGAATACATATTTATTAAAAAAAATATATATCCCTCACCAACCCCATTTTTTCTATTTGAGGGCTTTTATCACTCAAAAAAATTGTTTTTAATAGGTTAGTGACTTATCCGTTAACATTCGGGTGTAAACATTCTGTACATATGATATTTTAAATAGGAATTCTGCCTCAAACTCGAAATTGACTGATTAGAAATGATTTAAAGATTCTTTTGCCACTCTGCTGTTCCTCACATATTTTTTTTTATATAATTTACTGTCTGGTTTAAAATCATTCGGCATTGCAAATTTATATAAAAATTTTAAATTTTCTTAAAAAAATGTTACTAATTTCTTTCCTTTGTACATACAGGTAAAAAAAAGATTCAGAGTCGAAAGTAAATAGGATCTGACTTGTTTTTGCATAGCTCTAATGGACATTTATTCATTCCAATCAACTGCTGTTTTATTTCTAGTGAAATGTATTTGCATAATGAGTGTTTTCTCTTTATGATTTAATTGTCGTTATCAATTTTATGAAATTTGTAATGGTTCTATTCCTCAACACTTAAATTTAATTTAGAAGTTCTATTTGGCAGACATATAGGTAAAAAGAGTTTAGAAATTGCCGTCACTTGCATTGTTTTCCTTTCGAAGTTTTTGAATAATATAATATCCTGCAAAAATGGTTTAAACTGATTCTAAATTGCATATTTATGTAAAGCTTTATACGGGAGAGGGTTTACACGCCCACTCCCTCTTAGAAATCGAAACAAAAACTAGAGACCTCAACTATTCAGTAAACGTCCAATATTATATTTTAATTATATCAAATACTATGTACCATGAAACTGTTGAGGTATTTATTTATCAATACTATTTTTCAAACAGAATTAAACGTTTGAAATGTATACCGTAATTTATAAAGTTACTGCTGTTATATTACTATACTACTACTGAACGTTACAGAAATAATAAGTAAAACAATATTTGAAGGTAGTTACCAAAAAATAATATTATCTAATATTTCATTAAAAATAATTATATATATTTTTTACACATATCATATATATTTTATCATATATATATATATATATATATATCACATGTACTTCAACAAATTCCTTTGTAAAAGTCTTTACATAACCTATTGCCTTACAGTAGATATGATTTAAGTTTTATCAAAGTGAAAATAAAATTATTCAGAGTCTTGGAAAAGAAGACTTTATCATATATGATTTCCACTTCATTTGCAATATAGGAGGAATCATCAACTGCCAGGGAAGAACGCTTAGGTAACATCAAGAGGCTAATGCGACTGATAGTCGACAGGGATCTGTTGCCAGACTAACTCGCCTGCTTTATCAAGAGGGAAAACATACAGTTAATCTGCGAGAGCAACATGCATTATTAAAAACGTCCTTTCTGAAAAATGACGGGTTTTCTTTTATTATTTTGGATCTATCATTAATAAAGATTCTTCTACTTCTTCAGTGGCAACTGAATGTCTTAATACAAAGCCATTAAGTACAAAAATTAGACATGAGGCATCGTACAAATTTCATCGTAAGAAGCTTTACCTACTTTCGCAGACATTCTCAATTGACTGAAACTGCTCTGGAAAGGAGATTGATACAATTCTCGAAACCTCCTATAATACACCAGACAGCTAAATAATATCCTTGCAATAGCCTCTCTGAGAGTCAATCATCCTGATGGGCTGCTTGACCATTATAGCAGGCAACCAACAATCCAATTAGGGTACGGCATTCATACTGAGGGGAAAATTACACATAGATGAAGGACATTAAGCCAAGTTTGCACAACTATATCCCATGCACATTGATCAAGTTCCAAAGTGTACTTATGTCAGATTGGGAACAGTGACTCTTCAATAATCTGTCACTCCTCTTAAAATACAAACCCACCCAAATATCGTTGAATTCTTCAACTTGATTTGAATAATTAAAATTCTTATGATAAGTCATGAGTCAGGAACACAACAGCTATACCGGTCACTACATTCGAGGAGATATAACTAAATAAAATCTCAGTTCTCGTGAGTGATATACAAGTGAATAAAGGAATATTTTCATGTGATTATAAAAGGAAAAATAAGAATACAATTTAATTTAGATTTAAAATTATACCGTTTGTTTATAATTGTGAAAATTAATACTGTTTCTATAAATATACGTTATTCTTTGATATTTTTTACTAATTCTGAATTCTTGTCAGTCATCAATACTTACTCATGTTATCTATCTGTTGTTGTTAATATAGTCAGAACCTTCGGCCTTCGCTACCACATGTGATAAACCACTGCAGTTGCAGCCCTTAATCTATTCCAACCACATATTTAATATTGTTAACTATTAATATTGTTTATGAATATTGTTAATTATTTGTTTATTAATAATATGAGTGACTAGATTCTCTCATTAACTTTTTGACTCATCAAGGTTTAATTTCGTAGAGGTTAACTTTGGTTTATAATTTGAGTAATAATCATTAACTAGTTATTGATTGAAATAATTCATATTTTACTACATAAATTTCTGATAACTATAAAGAATACATATAACTTAAAATAATGTTTACTATTCTAATGTTTAACTCAAATAAAGTTAAATTATTCAAAATATTTACTTTTAACATATTATTTTCATTATTTTCTCCAATAATATCCCACAACATATTGACTATATGTATAACGGCCTAAACTATAACTCAGTCATTGATTATATGAATCAATAATTTTTTTCATTGATTCCCAGTCTTTTGAACAATGAAAATCAATGATTCTTTTAAAATAACAAACTAATGTGGTTTCATTTACAATTAAGTGAATAGCATTGCCGCTGGTTAAATAATGATGTTCAAATGAAAGCTAATTACCTTGAACTTTATTCCAGTTACCTTTCCATTGCAATATTGGAGCAGAGATATTTGACGTGATCATATCTTTCAAACATTTACTAATTGTTCTGAATAACTCTGCCAATTATATTTCAATTATACTCTGCAAAATAATTCATCAGAATGTGGAAACTCAATTAATTAAAATGATTGTTTATCGTTTCTGATAATGAGTTTCCACACAGTATATCTTAGTGTTAACCAGTCAAAATTTCCTTTTGAACATATTGAAATACGGTTTTATGTTTGCCTGTGATCCATTGATTACTTTTTTTTTTTGTTTTTTGTAAAGTTGCTAGAATTTTGAGGATTTGCTAGAAAACTACACTTCTGACACTGTTTTATCAAAGAAAATTTGTGTCTCTTTTATGTTTTACATTATGATATCTAAATTTTGTCAAGCTTATGCGAATTTAGACTAGGGATTTTTAGCAAGTACTTGACAATTTACAGGTTCGAAACCGATGTATAGTTGTTCTCTCCAATTTATGACGTACTCAGAGTTTTTACTTCCCTTAAAAAGAAAACCTAATGACAGAATGAGAATCGAAACAGAATGCATTAGTCTTGAGGAGAGAACGAAAGAGACTGGGACACCTGGGCCTCTACTGGCAGTACATATATTAATATCTGGAGAAGACATACGATGCATAGTCTAACACAGAAAAAACATAATTTTCATTAATACGCATGTTTTGATGTATGAATAGGCGTTTTACTTTTCTTAAGATGATCTTGGATATGTAAGTATGTATGTATGTGTGTGTGTGTGTGTGTTTCCTCACCCAGCAGGGTTTTTATTGAATAGTTTACAAACATGTGTCACACTGAGTGTAACATGTTATAAATATTCTACTATTTTAACTATAACAATTATTTAGATTATACAATTACTTGACTTAAATATTAACACATTGACTTAAATCTAATAACATAGCATAACATGAAATAGCGTAATATAGCACAGCATAATAACATAACATCACTTAAATATAATAACACTTATAATGCTTTAAAAAATTGTTAAGTCAATTTTCTTAATAAAGTTCATAAGTGGTTTAAAATTTTCATCTGTGGGTAGTTTTGATCTGGCTACTGGCCAAGAGCCTCCAGTGGTGACGATATGCTGGATCAGGGGTTCTCTGGGGTGGTCAAGGATAGGACATTTGTAGAGGAGATGTTGCCAGATCTGTGATGTGATATGGTTCCAGATACATTCATCTTCTGGTATTATATGGAATCGGTTGAGATATGATGTTGTTCGTCCGTGCCCAGTCAGCACTTGAGTGAGTTTATAATTTATTATGAGATGGGGTGATCTTTGTTTTCGAAAGCCTATTGTAGGTATGAATGATTTAGTTTCCCTTCCTTTTATTGAGGACCTCTAGTCATCTTGCCATTGCTCTTCACTCTTCCTTGTCAGCTCGCTCTTCATATATGACAAAGTTGCCTTGTCATAACTGATCGTCTCGTTCCCTTCCGCTGCCTCCTTTGCCAATCGGTCCGCTAGCTCATTCCCTTCCGTCCCTCCCTATATGAACTTTTGACTAATTCAATTTGAATTTTACATTTTGTCATGACAACTATTTCTTTCTTATTTCTTACGGTAAAGGGAGGTGGATGTTTCTATTTTGAATTAAGTCTATTGATGTTTGACTGTCAGTTAAGATTTCTGCAAAGGTACATTCGTTTCCCTCAGAATTAGTTCTTTCTTTGACCCACTGGATTGCTTTTAGAATTGCAAAAAGTTCTGCCTGGTTATTGGAGGTTGATCTATGTACATGTTTGTGGTGCTCAATGATTTCCTTTGTGTTGAAGACAGCGAATGCGCTGCTCACCTCTCCATTGGTCTCACTACCGTCTGTGAACACTTCATACCTGATATTTACATTGTTTATGCCCCTGTGTGTTGAGATCAACATCTATTCTATGAAGTAACCACTGTGAACTTTTGCATGATCTCTCGTTTTCTACTTATTCATTTTTTCCATTTCTATTGATTTCGTATTTTGAGATGGCTTCTTCAATTTTTACTAAAATGGGTTTTAAATCTGCTGTAATCAATGCAGCTTTGTAGCTGATTGTTCTAAATCCTTTTATAATTCTCAATGAAATAAGACGTTGAACTTTCTTTAATTTTATTTGATTGAATTTTGCGTATGTGTGTTTGTATGTATACGTTGTGTGCGAATGTGTGCTTCATGAATATGATTATCTCTGTATTCTACGTGTTTGTACCATTGCTTACATTTACTTGTATATGTATTTCTTGTAGTTTGTATGTACGTGAGTTGTTGTATGCATGTTGTGTGCGTTTGTAAGTGCTTGTGGGCGTTTTATGTATATAATTTATAATTTTTTTATATGTGTGTGTGTATGTTGAATTTGTGCTGTATGCCTTTTGAATACGAATTTAGATGTGTGTCTGTATATGTTTCTGTGTATTTTCATATATTAGTGCGTATGTGTGTGCGTGCATTTTTAATGTGGTTTATTTCTGCAGTACATGCACTTTCATTCCGTATAACATTCTTGTAAATATCTAGTTTCAGCAATGTTATTCTAACAGTAGCCGATTAAATTACATTGACTAAATAAATATAATACGATTTCCTATAGTAATTATGAATACCTGGAATGATATTAATAAAATAAGCCTGTTATAAAAATTAAATGTGATAATAATAATAATAATTTTATAATTGTAGTGAATCATAATAATATTCATTTTTAAACCGTTTAAAATTGTTACACATGTCTTGATCTCTAATTAAATCGCATTAGCCACTTCAACACTTTAGTCATAATCCTCTTAATTAGAGGGGTTCTCGCCCTGTTAAACACACTGCACTGCCATATTGTTAGTTACTAACTTCGCGTTGCCACAGGAACATTTTGTAGGTTACCTAATAGCTGATCTAATTGTACGAATTTTTGTTGAGTAGAAGGATTTTGTGATACTTCTTTTTGTTTACTATGAGCATTTTCAGTCCCACTTTTGAGAGATTTACTCAACTTTAGGTTGTCAGCAGAGCTCTCTGGCATTATATCATAAAAGTATATCTCTTTGCCATTTTGTCAGCCTTTTCCTTTGTATACTTGAGTGAGCAAAGTTTTTCCAGAAAGTAATTTAGAATGCTGTTTTGCTGAATATCAATAACAAGTTGTTGTTCTTTATAAGAGTTGTGTGATTTTCAATATTTGTAGTTGAATTTGATGCTACTTAGATAACAGGTATGTCAGTTATCGCTGCTGGTCAATATTTATTAATGCATGTCAAGACTGCATATTCCTAAGGGACAGAAGTAAAAGTACACCATTTTTCTTTTGGTATTAAACTAATACAATCATAGAGTGCGCTTTTTTTCTAATATATATTGTCTTTTTGAATTCAATATGATACAAAATAAATAAAAAAACATTAAAAGATTACGAATGAAAAATGAAGCCTTAGGGTAGTCACTTTTGTTTTCTTACACAAGTCAAACTCATTTTTTCAAAGAAATTACAATTTTCCTGAGAGTAATAGATGTTATTCAAAGAGGTCCTTAGTCTGCCCAGGGGCTTGTATGTGTGCGGAGATACACGACAAATTAGAGGGAACATTGCTTGTTAGTATCCTATTAGTCAGAAAAAACAACCAAATAAAAAAATAGTCTTTAAAAGATACAAATCTAGGGTATTCGTGGCTAATAGAGACTGTAAAAACAAAAAACACTCGTATATTGGAATGACTACCCTCTCTCTATCAGGAAGGCTCACAATGCACTTAATGGTTGGATCACCCCAAAAAAATATGCAAGAGATACAGAACAAGAGAAAAACCCAAGAGACGCTGATACTAATATATAACATGTAAATATTATGAACTTTATTTGTCCTTTTCGGATCATTTTTTTATCCTGAAGTATGGATATGGCTCTTTCTATTGATCTGCAGATAACTAACTACTTGCACAATAAAATTATAGCAAAAATACATAGCCAGTTTTGATAAGATATTAGTTAGTGTTTGTCTAATTATGATCCACACATTTTTAGATGTGAATCCATAGAGACTCATTTCCAATAATTTACCTAAAATAATTAGTAACGCTGTAATAATTATAAATTTTTAGTCAAAACGTTAAAGTCAGCCACCTACTCTAATTACATAGAAGGTTATGAAATAAGACTATATTATTCTGAAAACCACAGTTTGTGTTATTTTTTTTATTGGCTATTCAATAGTCAAATTAGTAAGACTCCCTTTATCTGGTACAAAACATCTAGTGTTCGAACCCAGCCAAATAAGTACTTAAAAATTTCGTATTCATTGGGATTTATAATTGAATTTAAAACAAGTTGTTTTAAAAGGGCTTACAAAGGCTCATTGTTCAGAGAAGAGTTCGTGGATTGATCCTTCAATACAAATTACTTGAAAAACTGGATTGTACATCGTATTGTACAGACAATGTAGATTTAGTAATATTTTTATTTAGTATGATACATTTTTATAATTTTTGCACCAATATATCTAATGAAGGTATATTGGCATGTCCTTATTATTGTAATGTAATGGTTATGGGTTTTTCACAAATATTTTTTAGAGAAAACCACACTAATTTTTGTTGAACTAACTTGTCAATCTTATATAGAGACAGAGAGCAAGTTTTTGTTTTCTATTACCTATCCTTAAAGAAATAAAAACAATTTTAAGGTAAAAAAGGAAGTAAATAGTGTTTATTACTTCTTGATGCCTTTTAAATAACATGTTATGGTGAGAAAGTTAAAGATTAACTTTGCTGTCTTATATGAGAAGAACGTACTGCATATTAGAGGTGCAAGTTTTATAGGCACTAGTGTGACTAATGTAAACGACTTTGCTAAAGTCACTGCTTGCGAGTTACAGCTAGAAGTGTAAGATGTTTCATTTCATCGTTCTGCAGCGAATAACCAGTTTTATGGGCAATATGTCAGCTTGTGCTTTCCACAATGGCCTTAGTCTGAATAGGAGCCGAACACCCTTTCACGACCAACACTTCTAGCCTCCCTCAAATCAATATCACTTATATTAGTCGAATTTACTCTCCACTAACTTCATTATTATGCCACCTTTTTTTAATACCTACTAAACATTTTTATGTGTGAAATTTCACCAAGCATAAAGAATCCCAATGGAATACTTCAGTTAAATCAAATATAGCAATGAAAATTTATAGCGATGGCGGCTATAGAAGAGTACTAAAATAAAATCTGGACATAGTCAGTTCTCTAAGTTTAGAAAAAAAAAAACATTCCTATGCTAATATTTCAGTCTTTCTTTAAATCATTTTCTACCAGCCTACAAAACAGAAAGAACAAAACTATTTACAAAACATTCACCGATATGTTGTAAAAAACATTAAACTTCAGCTAATTACAAAAGTGATACATGTAATTTAAATATTTATTCAGATGAATTAAGTAAACTCCATAATAAATTTCTTGAATATCTATGTTATAATTTCAGACATTTCTAAGTTTCTACGTCTGCATCATTATTTTATATCATTCGATTGCATTAGTTTCTTTCCTTAATAATTGCGATAAGGTAAACAGCATTCTGCAAGAATGTTTTGTACAGATTATAAATTTTGCCCCTTGGTAATGTAAAACTTGATAGATTTTTTTTCAATAAATTCATGCTTTTCAAAGTTCATATATGGTTGCTAAATCAGTTACTGAATATAATATAAGCTGTTAATATATATATATAAATGTTGTTGAAGGCCACAGCGGCTTCAGTATTTACGATCTTTCTCAGTAATTGTTCCTTTTTTCTGAACACTTTCCGGTGTTGAACATTTAATTGGTGGAGTAACTCTCCTAGGTATATTTTAACTACACAGTTTTTTAATACCTTTACTTATCTATAATTAATACTTATAGATACTTATCTATAATAAAAAGATTTCACATAAACACGTGAAACAACAATCAATGATCAAACCACAATAAGAAATGGGAAAACAAGACTAAGATCTTTCAACCGTAACAAGCGGTCTTCGTCAGAGTCAAAAACCCAACTGAACACTAGATGCAGAAAACATCTGGTGAGGAGTTGAGAAGAGTGGAAGGGAAGAGTGGTATTTTAAAAGGGTGAAAGCACAGGAAAGGACTAATGTCCAGAAAGGGATGTTTGGGGAAACAAAGGAGTACAGTAAGAAAAAGTAAAAAACTATCCGCTAGCTGTCAACCCTCTTTGAAGAGGCTATTGCCCTCGTGACGAAAGTATCAAGTTTGAAGAGACCGTTACTAATGTTTATAATATTAAAAAACTCTCCAAGCGAATTGGAGTCCGCTGGTATTTATAAAATTCCGTGCAAAAATTGCCATAAAATTTATATTGGTCAAACTGGTAAATCATTAAAAACACGTGTAAAACAACACCAATATAACGTAAGTAGACAGGAAAACAGTAGTGCCTTATTCTTGCATATAAAAAATGAAAATCATCATATTGATTGGACAGGAGCTAAATTTATTACCTATGAAAAATCAATGTTGTTAAGAAATATTATTGAATCGTCTCTAATTAAATTTAATAGATCTAATATTATAAACATTAGTAACGGTCTCTTCAAACTTGATACTTTCGTCACGAGGGCAATAGCCTCTTCAAAGAGGGTTGACAGCTAGCGGATAGTTTTTTACTTTTTCTTACTGTACTCCTTTGTTTCCCCAAACATCCCTTTCTGGACATTAGTCCTTTCCTGTGCTTTCACCCTTTTAAAATACCACTCTTCCCTCCCACTCTTCTCAACTCCTCACCAGATGTTTTCTGCATCTAGTGTTCAGTTGGGTTTTTGACTCTGACGAAGACCGCTTGTTACGGTTGAAAGATCTTAGTCTTGTTTTCCCATTTCTTATTGTGGTTTGATCATTGATCTATAATAAATATATAATTAAAGGTATTCAAAAACTGTGTAGTTAAAATGTACATAGGAGAGTTACTCCACCAATTAAATGTTCAACACCGGAAAGTGTTCAGAAAAAAGGAACAATTACTGAGAAAGATCGTAAATACTGAAGCCGCTGTGGCCTTCAACAACATTTGTTTAGAAGAAGATTTGCTGCCCATTTATACGAATATATATATATATATATACTTCAATGTACATAAAGAAACATAGAGAAATTAAAAACACAAACTTACAGTCTTTAATTTTCGGTTGAACCGTCTTCAGGAGAGATATGAGAGGGAAACCAAGCGCACTGGTACAGAGACGGTTGGAGTTTTTAATTTCTCTATGTTTCTTTATGTACATTCAAGTGTATTTGTCCATTTCGGATCGTATTTTCATCGAAAAAGTATATATATATATATATATATAAGATTTCACATAAACACATGAATAACAATCATTGATCAAACTACAATATAAAGTGGGAAAAAAATACTAAGATCTTTCAACCCTAATAAGCGGTCTTCGTCAGAGTCAAATCCCACTTACGGTTGAAAGATCTTATTAGTCTTTTTTCTCATTTCTTATTGTGGTTTGAACATTCATTGTTATTTCAGGTGTTTATTGTAAAATCTTGTTAATGATATAATATATATACTATAAAATAATATATAGAATGTACTATAAACTTCGAATATTATATTTTAAAAATTTCATTTTCCAATAAATCCGTACCCATATTTTAAAGATTTTTTAATTATTGGCTTCTTTAGAAATTTTTTTAATTCCTTTTAAATGATTTTATTTGCATATTTTTTCATATATATTTCTTTTTATTTTCACCTTGCTCATTGCTGAAAAAAAATTGTTTATTTTTCTTCTTCTGTTTTATTCATATGTGTATTTTTCTGCATATTATTTTTTATCTATTTAATACATTTGTTTAATTTTTTCCTATGTACTTATAATTTATAATTTTAATTATGATCTGAATCGTAGTTTTTTCAGTTTTAGCATAGTTATCTTTATAAATTATTTTAAACCTTATTTTATATCTTATTTTTTCCCATTCTTATACTTAATCATTCCTAATTCTACGTCTGTTTCTCTCCCAACCCGTTCACTACCATAAGCACTGCTGTACTGCTGTCTCTAATTGTATCTGCATCAGTGCACTTAGTTTCCTTTGTATGAATGTAAAATTGTATGATTAAATATATTTCAAATTAAATATAATATATGATTAAATATGGATGAAAAGAAAAAAACAAATCAAATATAAATGAAAAAAATGTTAATACTATTATTTTTAAAATTAATAAAGGTTAATATAACTCTAACGTAGTGCAGTAGTTATTATGTGGTATTTACTCATTGTAGGGTAAAAAACTAATGAAATAGTCTCCACATATAAAAATTTAATCATATGAAAAACGTGGTTCGAACACGTAATGTTCTTCTTCAGGCATTGACTAAAAAATACAATGTCATCAATGTTGCAAAGGGCGTTTCGATCATAATTCTTCCAGTGAATGCAAACATTTTTGTATTGAGATCTATTTACGTAAGTGAAACTAAATTCGGCTACGCAATGAAGTTTGAATTATGTTTTATGAATCATAAAACAAAAGTCTAAAGTATATATATTACGGTATTTTTTTTTAGTCTGCTACGTAAGTAGCATTGAGTTATAAATGCTTGACTTTATATCTAATCTCATTGGTGTTATCATAACTCTCGGCTTGTTTTTGTTTAAGAGCTTTTAAAGCTCCCTTTAAGTAAAGGCTTAGTTGAATCGAAGTTCGAAATTCCATTCTTGTAAGTCCTAAAGGAAACTTCTCTAGTCATCCATTCTTGTCAGTCAAAGAACTAATTACAACAGACTCATTGGGGTTAACCTCTAATCCAATAGGTGCCTTCCACTCTTGAGATTCATTACGAAAGACTGATATTCACAACAACTCGCATAAGACTTCTACTAAAATACAAAGAAGAAAACTTTATTTTACCTTTCCCATTTCTATCACTTTTTCTGTCTCACTCAAAATCTTTCTTCTTTTCATCCAAATTTTCTTGTTTGCTCTTTTTTTATGTGTGCATCTCTGCTATTGTATCTTTGAGTCTTTTTTTTATCCTCAAAGTTACCTACTTAAACTAAAATTGACGACCACATGACTCCAAAAGTATACAGTACCTCAGAGAATGCAAAGCCTGAAGACCAAACGACCACGAAGACGACATATTCCCTTACTGACTGACACCCCCATTCTTGACATTGTCTACTGACCCAACAAAAACAGCAGGATGAGAATCTAGCAGTAGTGGACCACTGGTCCAGAACTGCTATTTACGACATGCACTGTTGTGCATGGTAATATTCGTTGGTCGTTGGAGTCTTTTTATTTCCAGCACCTTACGCAATATTGGGCACATGTTCTTATGGTCTGTCAGATTGTAAAACTGTGTAATCTGTTTAATCATCTGTGGATGATTTCTAACCGATAAAACCCTTTTCTGGAAATGTGTATAAAGCATCGTATAAAAGTATGCCATAGCAAACCTGTCATGGAACAATTGGCATACCTCAAAGCTGATCCATGCCAAATTAGAATTATTAATTAGAATTATACAAGCAGATTACAAATCACTTACAGTTAAATTTAAAATTACTTTTAAATCCCATTTTTAAATAAAAAATAATAATAATAATGGTCGTCGAGATATCAAAAATATAATATACTAGCAGCGCTTTTAAATTGAAATCTCGTAAGGTATTTGAGGTGGCAACCATGACTTGACTCTCTTGACGATGCCATCCTCACAATCATCATCAGGAGGGAGGAGTAAGCCACTCCGAAGGTCAGTCAAGACCAAATTCTGCTTTTCAAAACCACTCTTTTAATGTTGTTACGGAGAGAAAAAAGACAAGAAAATTATTAATAAATAATTATTTTGAAATGATGAATAAAAAATATTAAAGGAAACAAAGAATAGCATCAATCCAGAAACAATAAGAATAAATAAACATGTTTATAGCTTACAATAAAAAGTATGCATAAAAAATTAAAAAATGAAATTAAAAAGTGAATAATAAAATTATTGTTAAAGTAAGTTGAAATAAAGTGGAGGATTTTACCATTCTGGATAAGTCCATAGTCCTGGATAAGGAACCCATATCTAATTCAGGGAGACAAATATACTGTTATTATGAAACCCTGAAGGTAACGTTAAACATATAACCAGAATAATTTTTAAAAATGTGTGGATGGAAACAGTTATTAAAGTTATTAAGTTATTTGAATTTTCATGGAAAGTGTCTCGGAAGGACGCTCTACTTACCGATGGAAAGTGAGTGAATATGAGCAGGCATGCTCAGCTTTGTAGAAGCCTTTCTCACATACCAAGCATCAGTCTGAATGTTATCAAACTGATAAACTCAGTTACAAGAAGTACAAACTGATACCGTCAACAGTATTAGTTTGATTTAATGAAGACCGCTTCTTTTCGTTTAAAGATCTGTCTCTTTTTTCTGATTTCATACTGTGTTTAAAAGTGTATGGAATCATATATATATACAACAGATTCAATAATATATCGACCGTTTGATAGAACAGGTGTTTTACTTAATCGGGATTCGGTCAAATTTTCTAGGTTCAAAAATGAAACTCTCATTGCCGACGTTTCGGTTTTATTTTAAAACCTTTTTTATAATGAAAGGATTTCTTATTATCCTTTGTTTGTAGGCCTATGAAAAAGGTTTTAAAATAAAACCGAAACGTCGAGAGTGAGAGTTTCATTTTTGAACCTAGAAAATTTAACCGAATCCTGATTAGATAACAACACCTATATATATATATATATATATATATAACGTGTAACCGGAGATTTTAACGAAGCTGAAAGCAGATTTTTATCAGCGTAGACAAATATCTTCCCATTTGAAAATTGTACTTATAATCAAGAATTTGCTTAAAATCTTGAAAGCAGCGATATCTATGAGACTTAGCTTGAAAAGTAATTAGAAATTGTTACACTTAATAACTGTAGATCTCAGACAATACAAGAACATGCTCTTGTGTAATCCAAGCCAACATAAAATCATCACAATGGTTTCAGTAGAAATTCATCACAACAAATGAACGTCAACCAAAAATTATAATCATTGTGTGTGTTTGTTAAAAAATGGCTACTTATTTTTTAACTTCTGCTTTATTTGTAGAAATAGTGTATAGTATATTGCCTACAGAACTCAGTTATGATAAGTAACTTAAGTTTTATAAACAGTAGAGTGACATCACCGTTATATAATGAAATTCGTATTAGAAGTGATGAGAAGAGAATTTAATTAGCTTCATAACTTAAATGTTTTAAATAATATCATATTAAAACATATTATTTAAATCATATCACATCAGATAACATCGTCCTACTATTTCGTGCTACAGCAAAATATATAGAAACAAATTCCTTAAGTTCGAAAATTTCCAGTAACATGTAGATACGACATTTCTGAAACAGTAAAGGCAAGAGGCAAGGAAGAATATCAAGGGAAAGTTCATTAATAACTATCTGTAGCCTACGCCTACCAGAAAAAAAGAAGTTGTAATAAGAAAAGTGATATAGATACAATCCATACCAAAAACAGAATTGTAATTTAAATGACCTGGTAATACGGATGATATAAATCATAATAAAAGTAGAAGGACGGACACGATCAAACATGTTCTTTATTAACTAGTTAAAATGGAAATTACATTCATTGATATTGTTGCCAATTTTATAAAAGCTTATGAATAAAGATGTTCAAGTAGACTTACTTTCATTAAAGAAGTTGCAAAGATTAAACTACAGATATTGATGAGCATTTACCGGAGAGAAAACAAATGAAAAATAACTGTTTAAAAAAAAAAAGAAATCTTTTTTTAAAGTTCCTTGAAGGAATCAGCTTCTCAGAAAATTGCTGAGTATAAAAAATCTAGAGTGGCCTACACTCCTCTTTACTATGAGTAAAAATAATGTAATACTTCTTGGGTATATAATATATAACGTTCCATTTACGTATAATACAAATGTCTAAATAGGAGATGTGTGTTAGTCATTCATTCCTGGAGCTAGTACAGATAGTGATTGATCCACTTATCATTATATATGCTTATTTTTGTATATCACACCACTGATGCATATAATATCATTAGTATAATTACAGCAGTAATAACATCTTTGAAAATTGGAAGTGCAGATTCCATGCTATGAAATAATCTCTTATAGGAGAACATGGCTTTTTTCCAATATCCATGTTAATATACAATGTTAAAAACTCCTTAAATATTCCTACATTAAATGCACTTGAGTTAGGCCAAACGGAGGACTCTCAATGTAGAATGTTTATTGTTTGGTATCACGGAGGTCAATTTTTTATCTATATGGATATATAACTACGGACTCTACAAGCTTCCCTAAGATGATGGAGAAAGCAAGGAAGAGAAGAAAGGTTTATGCAGCATTTATTGCCAAATGGTTATGAATATCAGTCCATGAAAACCGCAGTACCCTTTATCATCAGGAGTGATAAGGAGTGATAGACTGTAGTCTATCTCTTAATGGCTCTCTTGTCAGCATTGGTAATGTTCTATTTGAGATCAGGGAGTTGAGAAACAAATTATGGAGGAGATAAACATTTTGAAAACGTGTGATTCAGGAAGAGGCGAGAAAGGGTTGGGAGATTTCAATCTATTTAACGATATGTGAGGTTCAGAGGCCAGGGAAATTTCCACCGTGGAGGAATTTTTAGAGACAACTTCTGCTCATTTTCAGCATTTTATCAACATCTTCTCTTCAGTGTAATCAATATTCTTACGTTTAATAACAAAGATATATAAAGGGTAACTGAAATGAATATTTCAATATATTTGTACGATATGCTTATAGTTGAAAAAACGTAAATAGCTTTTACAAAGTTAGTTTAGTAATCAAATATTCGTTTAAAATATCTTTTTGAGTCAAAACAAATTATTTTGAACAATAGTAAATTTAAAGTCAGATTGTGGAAGTAAATCTTACGCACTATTTAATTAACCTTTAAATTACACAAAACACGACACAAAAAAAGATAATGTGTGTAACTTAGAGATAGTAAGTGCGTATTTTATCTTTTTTCTGTGTCGCGTTTTGTGTAATTTAAAATTTTACATTCCGCGTGGACTATATGTTCAATGTAGCATTATTGTGTTATTAATATTTAAGGTAAACAAATCTGACAAGTGTTTACAGAAAGGACTCACTAGTTACTTTTTATAGTAGTATATTACCATTTTTAATAATCCATGGTTCATAACGTTTTCATAATACAATAATAACATAGAAACATAAAAAGATATAACTTGTGTTTTTAGAATGACCGAAATTGAGAGTGTTTGAGTGAACAATATCTCAAGATCACAATTTGAAAGACACCAAATTTTATATTTAATTTATTTTGAACCCTGAGAAAGAACTGCAAGTTGGGTACTAGGTATGACACATTTTATAAGATAATATATAAAACTGTTTTTTTTTTCTTTTGGATCTAGAGAAGTTTTTTTTTACAATATTTTGATTGATATTCCTATAGTTATGACTTTTCAAATAATATCTAATGCAAAATTGAAAATGTGAAGAAAGCGTTTTGAAATAGGATATACTAACTTTCATAGAACTTTGATTAAGTTTTTATGGTTCTTAATCTATAGGTAAGAAAATATAGATATTTGTGTTTAAATGTTATCAAAACTAAATGAACTGGTGGACAGAAATCCAGTTTTACTGTTGGAAATATTAAGCTAGCAAAAAAAATCTAACATCAATCCATCTCCCAAGTGTTAGAAAAGACGATCGGACGTCTTTTCATAAATTTCATAATATTTTATTATAATTTTATTATATTATAATAATATTTTATTATAAAATGCTTTCTTCAAATGTATCTGAAGCGGTACTACAAATATCTGATTATTTAATTAACAGTAGTGTAACGTGTAATGGGTAAAAGTTATAGTTATCATTGGTTCTTACTTTAATTAATATAATCTGGTATGCTTATATGCGAGAACCTATTCATTTCTTCAATAATCTCGTTTAATCTCTGAAAGATTTGTAATTATAATGACGAAAAAAATGTCTTGTAGGATCTCATATCTAACTTTGTTTCTTAATTATTTACTTACTAGGAATGTAAATTAGATTTTATAATGTTATAATTGATTGAATAGCGTATTATTTCGACTGTCTCCTTGAAACTGAATTACAATTTTTTTTTAAAAAATATTGAGAATGATGGTTTTGTTTTTACTGAGATATAAGGTAAAGTCAAATATTGGGAAACAAGATAAAATGAGGAGGCTGAGTGGTTATTGAAGGAGAAGTGGGGATAAGAGGAGCGTGATAGATGACGTTGAGGAGGGCTGCAAAAATGTATCCCCCAGGGCTGCTGGCCAACCTTTCCGAGTCTTATCATAGATATCAATTTTATAGCCCTCATCTACTCAATGTTAACACTTCCCTTCATAGAATAAATAAAAAAAACCTTCTGGCATGGGTATAAACAAAGCTCTTACTGGGCCAATCTGGATTTATGTCTTGCTTCAAAATGTAAATATATTTACCACAAATCGTGTTAGGTCCATCTGTTATTAGAAAAAAAAACCCCCTTCTTGTTTATCTTCCATACCTCATACATAAAAATCTCGGTGTTTCCTTTTGCAACGACCTTAATCTCTAAACTGCATATATAAATATTTCCATAATAAAAAGGATTTAAAAATATGTAAAAATGTTTCATAAATTCATGAACCCTAAGCCACTTGTAGCAACCTTTTCAATTTACTGTTCCAAATCGTTGATTTAGAAAACGACCATTTGCATGATTGGTAACAAATATATTTTCCTCAATAACTTCTCTTACCAAACATTATACTTATTTAAGTCACCCATAGCTAAACAGTTCATTTTCAGATTTTATTGCTGTATCAAAAATATTTTGATACGGCAATAATCAAAATCAATAAACATTTGATTTTGATTTATTGCCCCCCCCCCCCCCCCAAACGGTTTCAAAATAAATGCAATGTTCTCTATATTCGTAGAGTAATTTAAATATTAGATAACAAATTGTTACACATTTAATGATCAGGTGATTCATTCATTTCATGTTTTAGCTAATTTCATAGATGTTTGTTCCAAATGGCCCTCTTCCAAGATTTCATCTTTAGTACTGTTATAAAAGTGAAAGTGCAGTGAAAGTCATTTGTAACAATATAATTATAGGCAAGCCGCATTATTCGGTTGATTTTATATCACAAGTTCGGTTTGACACCTTACTGAAGTTTTTGGAGTACGGATTCTTAAGGAGTCCTTACCTTTTTCAGACTCGAAACACATGTATTTATAACCATTCTCAAGAAGGTTATATGTAAAATATAATTTATTGCAACACATTCCCTAGACAATATCTTAAACACTGACAAGCAATTAAATTATTAAATATCACTTAGTTTATTTGTTTATTTTTACAGTTATCACAATTTTATTGTCTTACATATGTTAGACAATAAATATAGAAGAATTATATTTGATTGAATTCTGAGGAAATACATTTTCAGATTGCAAAATTTTCAATTAAAACAATTTTGACAAGTACAGCAGGTGGTAATCTATTATTCTGAGTCAAGTTTTCAGTTTTTATAGCTTTATTGCTCTACTCTTGTTGAAATTTCTTGACAATTTTATTGTGATTGACTAATTTCTGATTTCTTTTTGGACAAAACGAAATTTCATTTTTCTACAGTTAACCGTTTAGCGTTAAAGGAAAATTGTCATACACATAAAATGTACAATAACACCCATTTCTCTCTACGTAGTTTCATTAAATAAGCATTGAGCTCATCGCTTGAAAGCTGTTATTTTTGTGTGTAGTGGAGTTAAGAACCGTGGAACGTTATGTACCCGTATAGATTCCACAAACTTTTAGAATCAATATCAAGCTAAACAATTTATATCCAAACTGACCTTAGCAGTTATTAAAAATTCTGCTCTTTTCTTTTGCTTAATTAAGTTATTAGTTTCATAATAATTGTTAAGTTTCAGCTCTCTAAAATTAGCAGTTTAGGAAAAAAAAACCTTTTCTAAGAGTACATTTTGCCCAAATCAGTGAGTTTTCAATTATGTGATATGCTCCAAAACAACAGGTCACATCATAACTGTACAGATCATTCTTATGTAAAATTTGTTATTTATTATGTGATTTGGTTTCATCAAACAGTGTGGACTAACAATATTCTATATGCACACCCAGCCACAGAAATCATTGACAAAACGTAAAAAAAGATTTCGGAGCCCACAATACTTCTAAATCCGTCAAAATCTCCAGATTAAATTTTTTCATAATCACTATATTTTACTTACAGAGATGTAAAAAAAGGAACTTTAAAAAGTTTATATAATGCTTGACTGATTTACTTGTCATAAGTTCTGAGTAATTTGGGAGAACAATATGTATACATGCCAATAGCATAAATTAAGCCTTTCAGAGTTTATTTAGGGTTAGTGTGCCATAAATCTGTTGCATAACCAAATGAACTAATTCCCTGGTTTTGATGTTTACTTTGCTGATTGTAATCGATCTTAAATAAAGCAAAACTGACGGAAAACAATCAAGTGTAGATCACATTTGTAAGTAAAGCTTAAAAGTAGCGTCAGAAAAAGCAACGAAATATAAAGGACATTATTTCATTGATTCCGTTAGCTTTTATGAATCATATAATTTCTACGTGGATAAAAAATAAATATATATTTACAACACTGGAATGGCATTAATAATTATAAAATAAAGCAGAAGAATTTTGAATTAACTTACTGTTAATAGTATTCGGGAAAAAAAACGGAATATCAATTGCACAATGAATTTAAAGCAGTGTGGTATTAGGTTTGCAAAATCTAATTAGGAATTTCTCACAATGCGCTGAATTCCATGCCATTTGTGATTCAGCATTTAACACCTGTCTTCCAATCACCGTCCTGTGACCGAATTCCAAACACAGCATTCACATCTTCAATTACCTTTATGATGGTATAAATTAAATTAAATTTTGATCATGAATGCTGATTATGCCTCGACTAAACTGAAAATGAGATTTCCATACATCAATCTATATAAATATGTACGAAAAGTAAAACTATTAATGTTTTTTATCAGAAATTAAACACAATTATTTGTTTCTTTTTAATTTACACCCTCACAAGTTTACAAAATCTTTATATTTTTTTTAAAACCCTTACATTTTACAGATAGGTTCTCTGTTTGTCTTTTTCATTCACCTAAACTTAATATAACCTATCATTAGATTAATTTACTGTGTTATTGTATATAGTGGACTAGTTCAAGTAAATAATATATATATAAATTTTGTATGACTTCACTGTTTTGGTCAATCTCCTATGTTATTATAATAACATAGGCAATACGAGGTGTGTAAATAAAGTAGTGAGACTGATTTTTTTTAAATTTTCTATTCAAATATAATTACAATGTGATATTGTCACCTTCAAAATAGTTCCCATCGGAAGCCACACAGCGCTGGAGACGGTCCTTCCAATCATTGTAGCATTGCTGGAACTCGGATTCTGGAATGGCCTTCAGCTGGTCGGTTACAGCAGTTTGTATGTTTTGTAGTGTCCCGAAATCAGTTCCCTTGAGGTGATTTTTCAATCTCGGGAAGAGGAAAAAGTCACAAGGACTCAAGTCTGGTGAATAAGGAGGCTGAGGAGCAACAGGAATGTTTTTACTGGCCAAAAACTCGTTTATTGAGATGGCAGTGTGACAGAGCGCGTTGTCGTGATGCAACACCCACTTGTCTTTGATGTTTGGCCGCACACGAAGGACTCTTTTTCGAAGTCTTTCAAGGACCCAACTGTTCCCCGGTCATTCTGACTGTCAAGCGTCGATCTGAACGCACAAGGTTCCGTACTCTGTTGACATTTTCATCGGTGTTTGCACTTGAAGGCCTTCCGCTTCGTGGTTCATCTTCAATCGACTCTCTTCCTTCTGAAAATTCCTTAAACCACCGAAAAACCTGGGCCCTTGATAAAACACGTTCTCCATAGGCCTCCTGAAGTTTTTCAAAAGTTTTGGTTGCATTATGTCCAAGTCTGAAGCAAAATTTGATTGCACACCGCTGCTCAACTTTGAGGTCACTCATTTTTAAAACGCTCAAGAAAAAACCATTTCACAAAAACCAACGCTACGGACAAACAAATGACTGTGGCGAGTTCAGATTCATACTGGAGGCGCATCACACGTGCACCTGACGCTACTCAAGGCCACGCGTCTCCAGCGTTGCCAGATCGAAAGCGACGTTGCCAGTCTCACTACTTTATTTAAACACCTCGTATTAAGGTTCCTAACAAGGTTCCTAAATAAAGATGTGAAACAAAAATCAGTAATAATAGCATATACATATATGTAGTTAGTACGAACTTATTTTTTTCATTAATTCCACTCATTGAGAAGAGTTAATTATCTCGCAAAAACGTTAGATTAGAAAGACGTTAAATTACAATAATCCTTACCCGTATTGCATGTTTCATTGTTTGTATTAACTAACAAAACATTTCATTACAATCAAATGATAGAGATTTAGTAAAATTTAATATTACTGGAAAAGTTTCCAAGCACTTCTATGATATTAATTTGATAAGGATGGGGTGAAAAATATTGAACCTGCACATCTATTGAGGTGATTACTAGAGTTTTTTGGCATACAACCGTCATTTCATCGTCGTATGAACTTGGTTATATAATTATAGAATAAAATGTATAGTGTACATAGTTATAAGTTTTTCGTATATGTTTGGTATGATATAAAATCCCTATCTTGGTATATCCCAGTATTGTGGTGATCTCGAGAGTTTATTCTGTATTGCAATGCAATATCAAACTAATTGGGAAGTATTTTCACATCAGTCAAGTCAATTTCAGTTCACTTCAGTGAACTAAAGTATTTTCACATCAGTCAATTCACTTCTATTTCTGGACCAATCAGTATAAACTCCGAGTTATTGTATGATACATACGTATTATATGAAAACCCAAAATGATATTAATTAAAATATGCAAAAAGTTATCAAAAGTTAATTTCCAACTGAAAAAAAAGAACACATAAAGAACGAGAACACTTATGGATGAATATGTCTTATACAATCTGAATCAGTGAAATAGAAGAATTTACTCCTGCAGCCAATAGAGAAACAAGTTTGACAATATCTATTTTTTGCAATAGAAAGCTAGTGTGAATGCTGTGTTTGATTTATTCCTCTAACATCTTTCAACCTTCTACAACAACAATGACAAGTGGTTTTTCTCATCATTCTAATTGACATTTATTTTCAAACAGACAACTCCTTTCATTGCACCCACAATTTTTAGGTAAAATTTCTGAACTAGTATAGTTAAGTGTTAAGTTTCTCACAATATCTTGGAATCAAATTAATTTTTTTGAGAGCATTTAAAAAAAGTATTTTTGATAATACATTATAACGATTGTTGATAGACAACACATTTGTACCGGAATAATAGAGATATCAGATATCACTTAGTAAGTCAGGCTTACTAAGAAAATCACGCTTAGTAGTCAGGCACAATACCGAAGTACTTATAATACCACTAGCCAAATAAAAAGAGTATGTATTTCATTTCCTAGATCAATGCATTTATAGTAATCACAAGAAAATTTGGTTTCAAGAATTTAATGGATTTACATATTTTGATGCCCACTGAATCGGTTTTTGTATTTTTTTAATAGATATATATATAAATGAAAGTTCCAAACAGTCCAAACCGGACAGAAAAATAACTGAAAAAAAAGACACAAAAAGAACAAGAACACTTACGGATGAATATGTCGAATGAAATGTTTGTAATCAGGAAGAAAGTAGAAGGGAGGAAGAAAGTAGAAGGGAGGAAGAAAGTAGAAAGGAGGAAGAAGAGGTGCGTGCGTTCAGGATTGTGGGTAGAAGGCGACCCAAGTAGAAGAGTCGCATCTACCCACAATCCTCAACGCACGCACCTCTTCTTCTTTCCTTCGACTCTCTTCCTGATAACGAACTTCGGTTAGAAATATTGATCTAGTAAGTGCTCTTGTTCTTTATGTACTTTTTTTTCAGTTATATATATATATATATATATGTATATATATAAATATTTCACATAAACACGTGAAATAACAATCAATGATCAAACCACAATAAGAAATGGTAAAACAAGACTAATATCTTTCAACCGTAACAAGCGGTCTTCGTCAGAGTCAAAAACCGAACTGAAACACTGGATGTAGAGAACATCTGGTGAGGGGTTGAGAAGAGTGGGAGGGAAGAGTGGTATTTTAAAAGGGTGAAAGCGCAGGAAAGGACAAATGTCCAGAGAAGGATGTTTGGGGAAACAAAAGAGTACTGTAAGAAAGAGTAAAAAACTATCCGCTAGCTGTCAACCCTCTTAGAAGAGGCTATTGCCCTCGTATCGAAAGTATCAAGTTTGAAGAAACCGTCACTAATGTTTATAATATTTGATTTATTAAATTTAATTAGAGACGATTCAATAATAATTCTTAACAACATTAATTTTTCATAGGTAATAAATTTAGCTCCTGTCCAAACATTATGATGATTTTCATTTTTAATATGCAAGAATAAGGTATTACTTTTTTCCTGTCTACTTACGTTGTATTGGTGTTGTTTTACACATGTCTTTAATGATTTACCAGTTTGACCAATATAAATTTCATGGCAATTTTTGCACGGAATTTTATAAATATCACCGGACTCCAATTTGCTGGGAGAGTTTTTTATTAACTTATTGCCGACGTTATTACGATTAGAAAACATTATATTAAAATCATCAAGTTGTTTGGCTAATCTTGGAAGGGTGTCCAATGAATTATGATATGACTAAACTGTAGAATTTGACAATGAACAGAGCTCTGTTGAAGTATTAGAGAAAATTTCTTTATATATATATATATATATTTATATATTACGCGAGTTATTATATAACGCGAGTGTAGTGCCTTTCTGTTCTTTTCTATGTGTTAAAGTATATATATATATACTTTAACACATAGAAAAGAACACAGAAAGACACTACAGAACTCACTTCGATATTTCGACATCCGTCGTCATCGGGAAGAAGTGCGAAGTACTCGCGTTGAGAAGCAAACTGCTACTGGCCTCCAGAGTAACTCGTGGAACCACCGCAATGCTGCCCCCCAGCGGAGGAGAGGAAAAACAGAAATCCCTCCAATATTTATTTAGAAAAGAAGATAAAAAGTATATATATTAAATAGGAAATAATAATAATAAAATAATAATAATAATAATAATAATAAAATAAAAAATAATAATAAATATATATATATACTAAGAATTAATGAAGAAAAATGAAAAGAATTTGTATTATTTTTTTCATATCATATCTAATGTACGTTATCTCGGAGAGAAGACCAGAGAGGGGAAATGACATCGTTAAATGCTGAGGACCCCAGTTTTATCCTAAATTGGCCATATTATTTCTAGAACCAATAGCGTTCATTTAAATAATTAATGGTTTTCAAACGATTATTGTCACTTCGATATTAGTCATTTAATTAACGTTAACAACCGAATCGGGTAATAGAACCATGTTATCTGTTGAGCGTAGACTACGTTCTTATTTATTATCATGTAACTTTTGTATTATGTCTATATTTTGTAAAACATTTAGTTTTAAAATAACTATGAAATACACTGTTTTTAATGTATGTGACAATTTATTAATCGAAAATATTTTTATTATTCAGGTATGGCATGTTCTGAGAGGTATTCCAAACTGTTTATATACTGTCGTTCTTGATTAACATGGTGCTTCAGTTGATGAAAGGTACTGTTTTGATAATTAATACAGTCAATAAATTGATGTTTGACTTTAGTATTTATCAGTCTAAGATATTTAGCGGGTTGGTTTGCATTATTATTCGGTGTTACTATGTAGTAAATTCAACTTTGGTTAAGGTGAAGAAGTTCTCAGAGGCTAAACATAAATAATGACCAATGTAATATTATGCTTGTAGAAGTGGCGTTCTCCCAATTCTTCTCTATCTTAATCCAAATAGATAACTTATATAATTCCATTTCATTCCTGATTTAAAGTTAAAATGCAATCTTGATGGTATGTGAAAATTAACAGTCTGTAGCAGAGGTTGGTAAATATATATATATATATTTTATTATGAAATATAGCAGTGAGTATTTTATGTCTTTCTTTATGTTGTTCACTTTGTCTTTGAGGTATATCTATATATATAAAAAGATTTCACATAAACACATGAAACAACAATCAATGATTAAACATTGTTTAAAATTAAAGTCTTGTTTTCCCATTTTTATTGTGGTTTAATCATTGATATATATATATATATAAATGAAAAAAGACAACAAATAGAAGAAGCGAGAAAACTTACTGGGTCGATATTTCGAACTGAAGTTCTTCTCCCTGACGACGAACTTCAGTTCGAAATATCGACCCAGTAAGTTTTCTCGCTTCTTCTATTTGTTGTCTTTTTTCATTTATATATCCGTCCTTTTTGGACCGTTTTAATATTTTGATTTATATATATATAAAAAAAGATTTCACATAAACACGTGAAACAACAATCAATGATCAAACCACAATAAGAAATGGGAAAACAAGACTAAGATCTTTCAACCGTAACAAGCGGTCTTCGTCAGAGTCAAAAACCCAACTGAGCTGAAAAACCCAACTGTTGGGTTTTTGACTCTGACGAAGACCGCTTGTTACGGTTGAAAGATCTTAGTCTTGTTTTCCCATTTCTTATTGTGGTTTGATCATTGATATATATATATTATATATATATATATATATATATATATATATATATATATATATATATATATATCAGCTCAAAAACGAAGAAAAGCAACACACTTACAAACTCAAATTTTAGGATGATTCGTCTTCAGGAGAAAATAGAAAGGACGACCAAGAACGACGGAAACACAACGGCAGGAAACCGTCCCGGCAAACCGGGATAGTTGGGTGGTTGCCGGGACGGTTTCCTGCCGTTGTGTTTCCGGAGTGCTTGGTCGCTCTTTCTATTTTCTCCTGAATACGGATCATGCGAAAATTTGAGTTTATAAGTGTATCTCTTTCTCTGTGTGTTACTTTTCTTCGTTTTTGAGCTGATTTGCGTCCAGTTTGGATCGTTTTTTTCTAATTTTGATTATATATATATATATATATATCTGGTACCATTGCGATTGGTTTCCCTCTCTTATCACTCCAGAAGACGGTTCAACCAAAAATTAGAGACTGTAATTGTGAGCTTTTAATTTCTCTATGTTTCTTTATGACATTGAACTATATATATATATATATATATATATATATATATATATATATTAATACATAGGAAAGAACACAGAAAGTTGAAACGGAAAGAACACAGATGTCGAAATATCGAAGTGAGTTCTGTAGTGCTTTTCTGTGTTCTTTCCTATGTGTTAAAATTTTGATTGTCCACACGGACCTTTCATTTTATTAGTATATATATATATATATATATATATACAAAACTATATTTTATCGGGACTCGGTGAGTTCTTCAGGTTCAAACCTGAAGTTCAAACTGACCGAGTCCCGATAAACTATAGTTTTGTTTCTATTCCACGGTCGATACTTTTATCAATATATATATATATATATATATATAAATATACTCCACTCTGCACCGCTCTGTACGTCTTGTATCATAATCAAGGTGTTGCAAAATTTATCCATCTTCAAGAACAATCATTTAACAAAATATAAATTGGCATTAATTAAGGTGCACATTTCTGTATAAGGTCTCCGACTGAGGCATTATTCTGTTTTGCAGTAAGATAGCTCTTCTTATAATTATTCTAGTCTCTTTTTGAAGACAAACTGTGGTTCAAAATATTGATTCCAGTAAGTGTTATCGTTCTTTTTGAATTGCTCTTACCTTTTAAGTTACTTATTTGTCCGGTTTGAAGCGTTTCAATCAGTTGGTATTTTGAAGTATTTACACAAACTACTGTCATAATATCTTCAAAAGTTGTCTTACTTTTCACTTGTGCTTGTTTGAATAGCTTTACTACTGCTAGAGAAATCTCATGACACCTCAGTATGTTTTCCACTTGATCCTAAAATAATATCGCTTTGACAGTTTGCAAAGAAGCAGATATTAGTCTCCTGGAAGGTAAATCTGATGCTGGACCTAAACTCAATCGTTAATTTTTGTTTATTTATTTAGGGTTCTTAAACAGTTTCCTTTAATTATTTATATTTTCATTTGATTTTGTTTGAATTTTCTATATATTTTGATATTTTAAAATGTTTTTATTTACTTGTTTTGATATTATTTGCCATAGTTATACCCTCCATATTTGAATGTTTGCTACACTGATTCATTGCTTTATCAGAGAAACTTCACTCTGTCATCATTAGTCTTCGGAGCGACTCACATCTTTCTACCTAATGATGACACTTGTACATTACTATCCCACACCGCGAGGCCTTTTCAATGCACCGTGAACTAACTCCAAATTGAATGAAAAAAAGGTTTGATTCCCTCAGCAGCTATTATATTAAAATAAACTTTCTACTAACTGATACGTTTTGTGCAATTATCAAGTTGTTTAGAAATTCAACCATCTTCACAAACAATTATTTGACAATATATAAATTAGCATTACTGGTGCACATATATATATAAGGTCTTCCGACTTAGGAATTATTCTCTCTACACATGTTTATACAATGACTTAAAAAAAAAGTGAGTTTAAACATGAATGTGTTCTAAAACCAGTCAAAAACCCCATATAATAAAATATATTTATAAACCATGTCAATGGAAGTACGGGTTTCAAGTCATTTCTGCAAGAAATATACTCGTAGCAATATCTTTAGATCATAAAAGCCTTCCATCGTCTATTGTATTGTTTTTTAAATTATTTCGTCTTCTAGTGTTTTTTAGAGTCAAGATTTTTAGCACTGACATGTGCTAACGGTCGTGAATGCCCTCATTCGCAACGACTGCCAACTCTCTTTGTTTTGGTAAATAATTTAGGTCCCGTGATATTAAAGCGAATGTATGCATTACATTGATAGGTATTAAAATTTATTTTATGAATAAATATATTTTATGTGTACCTCCATTACTGCTTAAATTGAAGATGTTTATATTTTAAAAAATTAAACCTTTAGGGTTTTAAAATTAACTAAAGAATTTAAGTTCCCCATAGTTAACTGTTTAAATACTTGTTGGGAATTATAAGTCCTAGAATAGCTCATGTTTATAAACGAAATTTTAATTTAATACAAGTAATAAAGTTCATATGCAAAGAAAAAAATCATTCACTTAACAAGTATCATCGCGTTGCATTTAAATATTTAAAATGAAGACAATATAATAGTCTTTTTAAACATTCAAATTGATTTTCAAACCAAATGCTTTTATTTGAAATTTTGATAATTTTCTTGATACATATTTTTTTTGAAATCCAAACTGACTTCGTTAAAATTTGGTTTTCGATATATTATAAATTTTAAGACTTTCTATTCACTTATAGGTTCTTGTTATAATTGCAAAAATGAAAATGAATTTGTCAATTACATTAAATGTTCAAGCAGTTGTTTTACATATCTGTGTTATTCAATGAAAAATAACTAAAAATCAGTTAAAATTAATGAATTCATCATGTGTGTAACTTAACACTGTTCATCATTAAAAAATACTGCTTAAGACAACTGCAAATATTTCATTAGTTTAAAAATGGGAAGAGTAAGATAAAACTAAAAACAAACCTGCGAAATTGTCCCTACTTTATTGATATGGTCTAAGCATATTGGTGTGGGAGATCACAAACATGATAAAATTGATAAAAAAAATGAGGAAGCTAGAAATAATAACAGAATGATCAGGACTATTGAAGCTCAGATATTCTTAACGTTTGCAGACTTCATGAGAATAGAAGTAGTTAGTCTATTTACAAAATGAGGTATAAGAATAATACAGCTTTAGTTTTTTACAAAATAATGTGTAAAAGTAGATGAAGCAAATATATAACCTCTTATCTACTTTCGTTATTTATTGCATGAAGATATCAAAAGCAGTAAATCAACTTTTCTAAAAGTTAGAATTTAAATCCTACAATTAAGAGCACGTCTATTTTAGTGTGACTTATTTTATTTAAAATTAAGAATTGAGTTAAAAACCTTTCCCATGCAAAAAGAAGAAAAACGTATACAAACTTCTGAAAGTTTTTAAATAAAGGGTTTAAAAACCCCAGAAGAATTTATTGGTGTTTTCAAAAACATAGAAAATTATTCCCTGAATTAAAAAAAAAACTAGCTCTGGTCATTTTCTCATTCCAAAATGCAATTTCCGGTTACATATCACAGTAGTTGTTGATTTACCAATACATTATTTCAACAATGGGTACTCGTTAAAGAAACTTCACTGGAATGCACTTTATATTTTACTTCCTTTTTTCATCAAACATGCATGAGTGATAAATTATTAATGCTTACAAAATATTGAAACTTTTTTTAGTTATGCTTTTTTTCTTCGATTATGATGAGTAATAAATGATATATTATGTTATTAGCAAAATATAATTAATTTTTAATGGAAGGACAGTTAAAGAAGTTGGTAAGTGAGTGGATAAATTAAAAAATAAATACAATGCTGAAGACAGTGATCATTTAAATACACTGACATCAACGAGTTCATTGGATTAACTACATTAAATATGCAAAATAACTTGGGAGAGTAACCATCTTCAGGTTGTTATTTTAGTAAATACAAATTTTCTCACACACGTTCTGATTTATATTAACAAAGCATTTCCATAGATATTTAACACAAATACAATGAACATATTTATAATATTGTTTATATTGCAAACATTTAACATTGGTTTGATTAATCCATAATGAAAGGTTTAATCTTAATTGCATTAATCTTATCATTTAGGGTACAAAGTATTTGCTGTATGCAGACTGATCGCATATATACCAAGTATTTTATCTGCTATTATAACAAACCTAATAATTTTGTTTTATTATTCATAAAAATGCATTAATTCATTATACCACAACATACATAGTGATAATGAGAACATTAGAATAAGTAAAGTGATATACACATTAAAGTAATAAAACAGAATGTCTCTTTTTCTCTAAAAAGAATATACTTGTTTTCAAACATAATGTTTATGAACAGTTAAAAGCTGCTATTAATATAATATATATTTTGGTGCACTATAGATTATTGCGAATTCATTTTCAACAAAACAATGATTATTTCTAGGTGTCATTGTTTTCTCAAATCTACCATTAATTTTATTCCCATCTAAACGGCATTATATGCAAACTGAATATGGATTAAATATTTGTAATGTAAAGAAGAAAGTTTAATTTATTAAAATTTCTCCATAGTATATATATTTTGGTATGTTCAAATAAGCCGAATAGTTACTAAATTCTTGCCAAAGACCATGCAGTGCATTCTAGCGGCGGCGAATTGGTTTCCTAGTTACCCAATAGATGGCAGGGCACACCATTAGTTTGAGTAGATTGTATAATTCAATGATTTTCTGTACAGTATACACATATAAATCCAATATAGGAAATATGCATATTTACTAGCATATAATTTTTAATTATACTAGTTAATTTAAAAAATGTACTTGTTGGTAATTTTATATTGTGATTCAATTCCAATAAAAAATGGATTAATCATTTGACAATCCAGTATTTGAAGGTACAAATGGATTACAACTTCATTGTTATTTAGCTCCGTACAGGTAGCATTTATATTTGCATAAATACTTTGCTTACACTGAATGTTTCTCCTCTTACTTTTTTAGTCACAATAGAAACAATGTTGAAACAATCTCTCCTACATGAAAACTTAATTAATTTCTTAACAAATATCCATATTTTTTTATTTATATGATATCTATTCATTTCCAATAGGATTTTGCCTTTAGTTATCTTCCAAGGAAATTGTAAAGGAAACGCGTACTAGCCCTAACAGTTCTTTCATTGTATATCATGTTACAGAGATTGTGTTAACCTATTTAATGCTGTTTCAGTTCGTATATTGCTTCGCGTGTTTGACCGGCAACAAAGCCTGTCTATCTTTAAGAGTTAACAGTGACAGCCCTACTTTCAGAATTCACATTTGCCCTTGCTGATATAAATATTTACTTAAGTCGAGTGTACTTAGAAAGGTTTAGCAAGTACCTGGTATAGTAGAGGGACGGTTAAACGTGATCTCTGAGCGTAGTTGTGTCGTAGTCAAGAGTTTTTTCCACCTTCGTCGTGAATAAATCGAGCCACCTTAGTAGGTGTGGCTCCTAACAAGAATACACCAGTCCAAAGGCAAACACATAAGACCTGAAACTACTCTGGACCCCATTTTTAAGGGTTACTCTTGTTACTTATGAAACTTCTATTGAACTTGTTAAAGTCTGAACTAGCCATGCAAAAAAACCATTGCTAAATCCAAATACATAAAGGAATATGAAATCCTTCGTATAAAGAAAATCATATTGTGTTAAACTTTGATGTTGCAGTTTCATAATTTACCAATACGATTGTACACTTTAAAATGATCCAACCTGTTTAACATAGGATTAGACAAAAGGTATTCCATCTTTTTTCTGAAAAAAACTCCCCCTTCATGAAGTTCTATTAATTGAGTTAAAAAAGGATTCCAGACTTAGATTAAGTAACACAGGTTTAGTACAAAAAATGGAAAAATCCCCAGTAATTCCTCTATTCTAACTCAAGAAGTAATCGTTTCGTAAAAGATAACCAACCATATAATATTGCCTTCCAATTAATTAAGATTCTTTTAATTAACACTAATGCTGGCAGAGTAATTAAGAACCTAGGATGAAAAAGTATCATTTTCTCATTCATATCCAAGGGACAGTGTCTTGTCAATCTTACTTAACAGTTTTATCCTATATTTCCTCTATTAGTACACTGTTTAAATAATGTACTGATACCCCCATATAATTCACTCTTTCAGATACTTATTCCGAACCAAACAGGGGTCTAATGACACTGGGTTTGCAGTCTTATATTATTCTTGACTAATGCAGCTTAAAAAATCATTAACCATTATTTCAAATCTTTATATTGCTTCACATTAAATGTTGTTTGTTTTTTTTTAATGAATCTTATCTTAATTATTTGATTTTTAGTAACTGGTTTTACTAAAACAAAAAATTTTGCAACCACTGAAAAGTAATTATGAAATTTATATTTGCCTTCCTTTTTAGTGTTTTTACACTTGATATTATTTAAAATACAACTAAAATCTTTTGACCTAGTAACTGGTTCTCAAATGTGATACCCGGCCATGGAATTGGACAGTTGACTTGGTCAAAAAATTTTAGTACACTTCTGAATTGATTACTGTAATCCAAATGTTAGCTCTTACTTATTTCATGCGTTTATTTTGAAATCTTAGACTGCATATATAATAATGGTTGGAAATAAACTGTAAATTTGCATACAAGAGAAAAACTTAAAAAAGGAAAGAAACTTTAACCAATGACTCTAACACCTTGAAGTGGTTCAAGTTATCAGTGTTTTGTATAATACTCGTAGTTAGTAGATCCTGTAACAAGTCAGAAGGACTTTGAACATGTCTAATAGAAACTAACATACATTCTCTTGGGTTGGTGACACTTTATTCTTGGAAATTAAATACTCCAAATACCTTACAGATTTTGCTGCAAACAAACATTTAACTAATTTCAATTTAAAACGTTTTGAATGTGTCACTTGGAATAATTGTTCTATATGGTGATATTCCTCCAAGGAACGGGACGAGATCAAAATATCGTTTATACAATTGATGCAAAAATGATCTCAACTATTCCTATAATTAATATTTGATAACAATCTTTGAAACGTTTTTGTGGCATTGTTGAGTCCAAAACGTGGTATTTGGAGCATGAATATGTCATATTTTGCAACAAATGATGTTCTTTTTCCTATGTTTTAGTCTTAACGTTACGCTCTAGTCCGTGCAATTTTTTGATCAAATTCTGAACAGTAGAGAAGAAAGCTTTCTGAAAAACTAATTTATTTTCTTTTATAAAGACGAGACTTCTTGCCTCCCTCCTAACGGTAAGAGGAGAATCAAACTCCTCAAAAATGCCTGACTTCAGTACAGTCTATATTTAATTTCTTATTTCAATTTTATCTAGAATTGAAGATTTTGATATTTGTGAAGTAACATATTTATTTTCGATTAGTATTAGCTCTGATTCCTTTGATTGAACCCTTCCTATGCCAATTTATCCTTAGCAAATATTTGCTTATATTTGTAAATTACTTGCAAAATCATTGAGTTGTTTTCATTATCCTATATGTGATCTAAATTAGCATTACTGCAATTCATTCGAATAATGTCCTGTGAATTTTGGAATCATCTGATCATGAGATTAATCTTCCTTTAGATCTAACATGTTTTAGCTATTAGTCTTTGATAAATTTTTAAATTATCATCTTGTATCAGCTTAAATTATTTGAATATATTAACAAATTAGTAGATCATAAGAGAAATTATGATTTTTAACTACACAATTTGTTTTAAATTTTGTGATGTCTAATGCGAAGTTTAATAGGAAACCCAGGATGATGTTAAAGTCTATCCATTTATAGTTTTTTAAAATTATCTTTTGTCCAATCAATCTCAACTTCAGTAAAACAGTAATTTGTTAATTAATTAGTGTAACATTGGAACAGTAATTATATAGATCATTTACAATTAACTATAATTTATTACTACTTTTAATTTTATCAGTGGATCAAATTTCGCTCGGTGGTTTAGTTTAAATTGTCGCTTTCACCATTAACATTTATAACTTCTATATGAGTCAGGTTAGTGAGTAGGTTGGTACATTAGATTTCAGTTTATCTTGCGATACTTTATAACGATTGCTGCAGTCTGACACTTGATGGAAGCGATTAGAGAAACCAAGGATACTGCAGTGTAGATAAGATTTTCAAAGAGTTCATGTTTATCATTTAAATTGGGACAAGTTTAGTTTAGACTTATAGGACAATTTTTTATCAGTTCGAAAAGCAAAAAGCTTTGAGTTTTCGTAGGACTGGAAAGAGTTTGTTAAGTTTAGTTATCTCTTCTCAATAAAGCACCTCTTGAGCAATGATTGACAAATCAAAAACAATTTGGTTGATTGTAGAATCTCAGAACTCTTGGGTTCTACTTCCAAAAAAAGTTTTTCTTTAAAAAGAGTATAATCGAGTAAAAATCCGTCAAAATATCTGAAACTTAAAGATTTTCTAACAATGGACCAACCTTCATTAACAACCGCATTGAAAAAAAAAATCGATTCCAATCAAGCTATGAAGCTGTTAATCCAAATTGTTTTTTACATTTGTTCCATACCAATCTTTTACTGAATCCAACAAAAAAAAATGTAAAGCCTTAATTTCAAGTTGCCATATTGTATTCGAAACAGGTACATTTATATTCAAGTGATTCTAACCACGAGACGATTAATACTGTTTCCTTTAATTTAACCAAAACAAAAATCTATAGTTGTACTTCAGATATGGTCTAGTTCAATGTGTCGATTTGAACTTCATTTTAATTGATTTTCTAGTCATTATAGTTAATTCTTCAAGCTCTACTTGTAAAGGTAAAAATTGAGCAAAATTTTCAGCAGTTTTTGAAGTCCATGTAGGAACATACTATTTCAATAAATATTCTTGAAAACAAACGTTTCCAGGAGCATTGATGGAAATATTTTTCATGAATTTCGTAGCCTCATTTAACAGCTACTGTTGTGTAACCATTTAAATTCTTAATTAATAGTTTACTTTTTATTTATGTGGTAACGGTGAGTAAAGTTGTACCCATATGTATTTAGACTTGTCTATCATTAGGTACCATGTCTTCTTATCTGTAAGTATGCATATATTGAATAACAATCACAATTCTCAGCTTATAAAAATATTAATTATTTCAATCGATTTTCTTTAACAAGCTATTGATTTAATTTAAAAAAAAATCTTCTAATTAATTCATTATTTGGAGTCTAAGGTTTTATCATTAGTTCGTTCATATGTAATTTTCAAGCTCTGTAAAAACCTACCTCTACAATTTTATTAGCCAATAATTTTATATATTAGTTTCAATTCAGAACTGTACCCTGAAAAAAACTTTCGAAAAATTGCTTTGGAAATATACTGTGTGACGGAAAAGTTCAGGTAGAGGTTGTTTTAGTTATCAGAGTTGTAGTGTTTAAAGGAAATTAAAACAACAGTAAATCCATCGTTTAGTTAATATAATTAATGGTTGAGAAGTTTAAGAATCAGATTGACTTGTGTCTGTGGATAAAATTTGATATACTGAAAACGAGTTACCACGCTCGATTTCATTAGTGTGTCAACATTTGATACCGCCATTGTTTATAATCGTTTTCAAACTTCTCTGCAAGCTAAATATTCCGTTAGAATTCAAAGAAACGACGCAATATTAAATAACAGGAATCTTTCCCATTTGTCTCAATTCAACCAATCGCATTTTGAATTTTACGATTTTTCTGAGTCCAACTGTCAGAATAAAGCCCTTCTTATAGGCAGCCTTTAAATATTTTCCCACAAAGATATTTGTTTTATAAAAATGTTAATAACCATTTATAAGAGGATTTCCTGAACAGCATGCCCATTTTTGTTAAAATCCTAACGACATTTTATTAGAGCCCAAAATATCTATAAATGCTACTTTTTATTACCATTCCGGTGAAAATGTTTTAAAAGTATTTTTAAAATTGTAGCTAATACGACATCTCAAATTTAAAACCCTAAAAAAAAGTGAGTTTCTATTAAGCAATATTACCCAGAAAAAACAGAGCTTACCACAATATAGAACCTATTTTTTGGTAAAATAAGAATTTGCTCCATAAAAGGATGTGGCTTGAAGCTGCTCAGAAACTTTTAGCCATGCACACAGACGCTCACTCAGAAACCATCATAAAATTTCAAGAACCGGACTCAGGTGACCTGAATACGTGTAACATCATCTGTCAAAATCTTACATATATCCTCCGTCAAAATAGATTTATTTTTTCATCACTATACTTTATTTATAGTTAAATACGAAAAAAATTACTTTGAAATATTATACGTTTTTTAATTAAGTTGCCAAGAGTTTTCAATTTTTTCTGTTACTAAGAATTTTTTTTTGTTTACTGAAAATGTGAAAAATGGGCAACTTTTCAAATTAATTCGAAGTGAATTTTGGATAAATCTCCATTAGATTTAATATTTTGTTACCTATATAAATTATTTTATAATATTTTCAATAAATAAGTTATAAATAATTTAAAATAAATATTTTCAATAAACAAATTTTTTTTTCTGTTTCTCTCGAATGTCCATTCAACTCAATCACAGTCTGATGTCCATAGTAAATGGATTTGACCAAATACTTTATATTAACTAAGATTTACTTAGCTAACTCTATACCTGCATTTTTAGCTTGCCCCAGTCGGTAATTGTTTGGCCAAAAGAGTATGCCCTTCAAATTTTCCTGATTTAAAATGTGGTTGTAACATGCTGGCGTAGTAAGGGATGATATTACAGAGTGCCTTGCAGTTGTCTTCTTTCGTCCGTGCACGCAGAATAAAGACGACTAACCTTTTGTTACAAACTTCCAATCTTCCTCAAAGGACATGATAACAATGTGGACACTCGCCTATTCAACTGATATTTTGCAATGTTTTCTATTTGACTTTGCTAAATCGTGTTTGAGTTTCGTCGATGGTGTGAATCAAAAAATTGTTTTCTATATCATCATCACAAAAGCTAAGTACACATCCCTGATCTGGACAGGGCTTGAAATGACGGTATGGTGTCAGAAAAGATACCTTTAAGTCTATGTTCAATAAAACAGCATCTGCTTACAGCTACTCGTATTCCCAGCAAGTCGGCGTTCACACTAAACTCTTATTTAGTAAGAATAAATTATTTATCACTGTCACCTTTGTTGAAAATATCCCAAACCTGACCATTACCCTTCAGGTCCTCTCATCTTTACATGAACTCACGAGAGATGACGAAATCATGGTTCATCAGTACCTCCAGTAATGACAATCCAAGGCAGTGGTTCTTAACCTGTCGGAAATTCCCAACTGGTGGGGACTTGCGGTTTTGCTAAGTGGGGAATGACCATTCGGACAGGAGAACTACTGCATCCAAATTTAATACATCACATCCAAATTTATTTTACAGACGACAACCATTTACTGACTGTTTTAATTACAAAAACAATCAATATATAAGGTATGTTTGGGTAAAAGTGACAATACTGTTCGGTTAAAAATAATAATAATCAATGCACATTCGTGGAATTACAGAAAAAAATGATAATTTTGACTATATTCCTGATACAATGCTACCTCTGTTCTTCTTTTTTTTTTTGTTTCTCTCTCATATGATTGTCCACTATGCATAGTTCGTGTCCTCGCGTTGCTGTGACAGCGCACCCACTACTGGTTGTATATACATCTGTGTACCTGTGCGGGTCGACGTTTTCGAGAATGGTTGAGATCAAAACCAAATCACAAAAACCGCCCCATTCCTTTGAATCTGATTTACTCAGCACCATTTCAAAAGTAGAGCTGAACATTGGAGAACTCTTCAAGGCAAAAGAATTGCAAAAGTATTATTAACCTGCATGCGTTCGTGTTGCATTTTTTTAAAGAAGTTTTAAACATGGGCTTAATAAATTAAGCAAAAACATAACGAATCTTTGCATATGTATCTTATTTATGTACTAATCACCGAATGGGTTAAAATCGAATTATCAAAGACCAATTCTGTGGTGGGAAATGGAAAGTGGGCTCGCAAAATGGAGAGAATTTAGATAGAAAAGGTTAAAAAGAACTGCTTTTTTTTAACCTTTTTTTAGATTTTTTAACCTTTTAATAACATTTTTTAGGTTATACTGCTATATTAGAATATAGTATCATACGTTTACTTTGATATAACAACTTTGAACAGAAAATATTAATAGTAGATTATATTTGACACATTTCAAATGAATCGAAATTTATAAGAATTATAGAATCTTTAGTCTTTATTGTATATCGTCTGTGATAAATTTCAATTGAATCGAAATTTTTAAGAATAGAATATTTAGTCTTTCTAGTAGGGTTGAACAGACAATTATAATAGTTAAGTTGTTATTTTGTTTGTAATACTGATAACAGTATCTTACCGTTTTTTCTATTATATCTGATAACTTTCAAATGAATTGAAATACATTAGAATATAGCATCATACGTTCACTTTGATATAACAACTTTGAACAGAAAATATTAATAGTAGATTATATATGATACATTTCAATTGAATTGAAATTTATAAGAATTATAGAATCTTTAGTCTTTCTAATAGATAATCATAATATGTTTCATGATGGCTCTTTATCATATCTGTAAATTATGAAATGCCGATGACAAATATTAATTTCATGTGATGGGTGAAAGGGACATGATGCTTTTTTTTTTTCTTAAAAAGTATATATTGTTAGAAATAACCTTCTTCGAGTAAACTTAATAATATGCTGTTTTTTTTTTCAAACGATAATCTGTAGTATTAGAAGTGAATATATCAGGATAGAAATAAAAATCAGAGAGAGAACGACTTAGGGTTCTGGGCTTGTGGATATAGCCCAATAAAAATGGCAAAGGGAATGGTGATAGCGTCAGGATTAGAATAGGGCTGACGGTGTTAACATAGCTCTGTGAAATACTAGTCTGGGGAGAGCTGCTTTGAGTCAGATAAAACTCTCCACGCCTGCCATCGCCTCCAATACCCTGTCAATGGAAATCAGAGTGGCCTCAACAACAAGGTGCCAACACACCACTGCCCATTGCAACCATCACGAAAACCCAACAAATTATACGTATTTACTTATTTTTAAAATATGCAAATTTACATTTATCCAGAAAGATTATAGAAAATAATTCTGGATAAAATATTTTCTACATATAAATTAGGTATTTGATATATGTTTTATAATGTGTAATATAAATATATAATATGTATTCAAATTCAAAACAGGTTTCTTGAGGATTTAGTCCAAAGAATTAATCACTTCTGATTACAAGCCGACCTTTCGCCAAAAATGTTCTACATTTTCAAAGCTTTTTTATTTTTTTGAAGAAAAACTATTTAAGTTCGATGCACTTATTTACCAGTATCATAACAGATATCAAAAAAGAAGTGCATAAATGCATCTAACATAAATAGTTTTTCTTAAAAAAAAGCTTTAAAAATGCCGACATTTTTTGGCAAAATATCAGCTTATAATCAGGAGTAGTTAATTATTTGGACCAAATCCTCAAAAAACCCATTTTGAATTTTAGGAGTCAGCGGTCTAGAAGCTTTTTCGGTATAATAGGTATTGTTATATATTTTATAATTTTATTTTTACAGCACAAATTTTTAATGACAAATTTTTATATGAAATACTGGTCACACAGTGAAGTTTATTCGATAGTTACTGTTCTTTCGTATTCAATCATTAGTGCATGCAATGATTGATATATAAAATGATTAATTTTAAAAAGTTTTCAAACTTGTTTAGCTATTTGAATTAAATGATTGATTAGAAGGAAGATGAAACTGTTTAAATATTTATTATTAAAATCTGTTAAAACTGATTTCTTCTGTCGAAATAACTGAACTTTGTCACAGCATTCCTACAACAGTTTGAATCTGTGGCTCAATCTACGGTCAAATTTAAAATTTCTTATTTTAATAATAATATTTTCATTTAGCATGCAATGAAAAACATGCCACATATCATATTCTGATTGGAGAGATTATATTTTTTTTTTATTTCTTGAACTTAAATAAATAATTCAATTCAACATGATTGGTTTTTTCTTTTCTTTTTTTTATATTAGTTGTAGTAATTTGAATTCTACGAAAACTCTTGCTTTCTGCTTCTTTCTATGAGGCATAACTCATTTTTTTTTAATTCTTTTACCGCATTCTATTATGTAACAATCTCAAACATGTTATTAAACTTTATAAAAAAAAAATTATATTATAAAAATAGTTCAATTATTGGGATAGTAGCGGGTTTTTATTTTTCTTTTCACCAAAATTATTAAATACATATAGTATTTTAAATTTCTTCGTGATGTACTAAATGTTGCAAATAGTCCCTTTTTGTAAGAAAAAAATGGTATTTACATCAACCTCCATATAGTAAAACGCTCTCACTGTTTACAGAACGTATATATCGCTTAAATATGTTCCTACATTTATCAGATCAGAGTTTTAGGTCTTGTAGACAAACAAGCAGCACAAACACTGTCTTAGAAGTTAAGGAAGGCATTTACAAAAAACATTTACAAAAAAAAATATAATACTTCCAATCTTCTTAGATTTTGCAAGAGGTTTTTAACGTGACATAGCGATGCATATATATGCAAATTTTATGATCTTAAATAGAATTGGAATTTGTTTGGTCTATCAGGAAATATCTTTATATATCGAAAAGAACATTATATACTGTCAATAACATAATTTTTTTAAACAAACCACAGTGTGACGTTTGCAAGGTTATCTAGTAGACCAGCTTTCTGAACATTCTGAAAGATTCACTTTTGGAAGTAGATAAATGCTGTAGTCGTTTGATCATGACTTACTAGTGGTCATGGCTGTCATAGATGAAATGGCGAAGAAAAAATTTAACAAGTTTAGTGAATGTGTAAAAATTACAAATGAAAAATACATAAAATTATTATAAACAATAATGTGAATATAACGTAGATATATAATTTCAGTAAACTTAAATACCTTCTCATCAAACTTGATTCCAAAATAAAATGGATCGTCATATAGATAATAATACATGAAGGGATTAATTTGATTGGTTAATTGTCAGAATGTTCAAAAGGTTAATATAGGGTTCCATATGATGCTTAAGTATTACCTTTAAAAGAGTAATGGTCCAATTTCTGGCGCAAATATCACAAGTTTGGCAAGAAGCCTTAAAAAATAAATATAATGAACAAGCTGTTAAAAAGATTTAAGTCTGATACTACTAAGGGTGATTAAAAGTTTTCCAATTACACCGTTTGATCCATCTTACGTTGTGTGTAGAAAATAACCCATTATTCTAATGATTTCAGCAAAAATGGAAGCATACTAAATGCCATAATGGGTCAACCTTCAAAATTGATTCTTGCTTCCTTTTCATATAACTAACCAGTTTGTTACTCTGAATGAGGTCATATCCTGATAAAACAAGTGTAGTTGTTTTTCAGATTATGAATTTAATATTGATGGGATTTGTAATATCTAATCAGAAAGAACTAAAATGAAGTAAAATGGTGGCTATTCAATAGTTTTGTATAAAGGGAATAATAGAATATTTGAAGATATGTTGAAGTTTCTAATGACCATTAATCAAATGGAGTTAATGGCTACAATTAGAGCACTCAAAAATATCTTCAAAATGATAACTTAAGCATTATTAGCAAAGCTTTTACAATACTGGCCAAGAGTGTTATCCCCTTGTTAAAGAACTTACAAAAATAATAATTGATTCATTACGTGAAGGTGAATATTTCCATAATTCAAAGAATATAGTGGTATTTAGAGAAATGAATGAGCTGGAATAGCTTTAGCAGAGGAATCCTTGCAAAGAAAGGTCATTGCTTCCATAAGTTTCACAATCCGAAATTTGCAGATATGACATCGCTACGAAAGTGGCAACAAGAGTGGATGGGAACTTTGAGGCGCATCGTACCAAATAATACTTCGTCAACAATTCACATAGAATTTCAAATAAATGTTAGAACTATATGACCGCCATCCTGCTATAGTATTTCTTACTGGACGTAGTAAACTAAAAAGTTACTTTCCTTTACTTTTTAAATTACTCATGAAATTTTTTGTACTTTTACCAGTAGTTGGTTAAACACCTCATCTTTGACTTTAAGCTTGTCCTCCCCTGAATTGTAGATGAAAGCACTTTCAAAGAGCCAACTTTAATATTGCTTCAATTTAGCTGGCCAAACAAATATAAGACATTTCCCTTATCTTCAATTTGCATAATTTTTCTCCCAGTTTTATAAAATCACGAACACATATCAAATGCATAATTCACATATGGTTTATCATTCGTTAATTAAGTGATTACAGTGCAATCTTTATCAATAGGAAATGCTGTAATTTAATTGTTTAGCTATTATTTCTATTTTCCAGATATTATATTTTAAAAAGGTAATGAAATAGTTCCCACATATAGAAATGTGGAGCTATTACATTACCTTTTATCCTACAATGAGTAAATACTACATAATAACTGATTGCACTACCGTAAAATTTGTCAGGTATCTTGTATTTTTAAACTATATACTATTATTACGAATCGTCAAACATTTGGTGACACTAATATTGTTATTGCTCATATTACACTTTAATATGAAATTGATGCACGTCAGAAATAAAATAATCTCCCTCTAAGTGGAAGTATTAATTTAGACAAAACGCTCACACAGTCTCACATATACATTCAAAGAGAGGAAGAGAGAGAGGGAAAGAGAGAGAGAGAGAGAGAGAGAGTGAGTGAGTGAGAGCGAGAGAGTGAGTGAGAGTGAGAGAGTGAGTGAGAGAGAGAGAGAGAGAGAGAGAGAGAGAGAGAGAGAGGGGAGAATAATGTGTAGTTAATTTAATTAATTCAATAGTTCTTCACACGCAATCGAATTAATTTTTTTATAGACCCTATATATTCTATAGGTGTAAAGTTTGGCAAGATCTGTAATGATTTTGTTATAAATTTTTGTTTACAAAAAAAAAACAACATTATCTACTAATTTCTACACAAAACAGTTCAAAATTTTGTGAATCTCAAATTTAATACTGAATAAATTTTTAAGTCTGACATAATACCAGCTTACTGCTGAAGGAGTGCAAACGGTTTTCCATGCCTGATTGGACCCATGTCCATTTCAACATTTTAAACTTGGAGCTAATTTTTTTTGCCATATACTTAATTATATATAAATGTAAAATTTAAATTTTACCACAACAGATGAGATTTAAAAACAACCTATAACTTTAATGCTATAAATAAATATAGTGCTATAAATGCTGCTGTTGATTTCGTTTCGATTCGGGCACATTGACATACATGAAGATGAAGTCGTTCTCTGGGTGTGCAGCAGAAAGGTGCGACTTGACTCAAAGAAGAAAGGTCCTCTTGCGTAACTTGATTATAGAGTACACGGTCGATTATGCTGAGCCCGGCGAAGTCGCCAGGAGAAAGTTGTTACCATCTCGGCCTGGCCCACCTCCCCTCTCTCGCTCCTTGAGTGCTCCTCTGTCTTCAACTGGTTTAACACTGACACGGTTATTCCATCCTTGTCTACAAAATCTAGCAACAAATAAAATACCCTTTTACTTTGAATGAGCTCGTGGAACAAATACTTAAAATAATAAATAATCAAGTTTTAAGAGTACATTTCAATAATACAAAATAATGTACAATATTATTTTACAATTAAACAAAGTAATTAGTGGTACTTATTGATGGCATAGCAACATGCAACTAAAATAACTGATAAAAAAAAGAAAAGGTAAAATACAACCTACATTTGGGATTTTGTCTTGAAGAGGCAGTGAGAGTCTGTTGTAAAGAGACCTCTGACACTTATCTCTCAAAAGAATATTGTGACTCCTAAATTTTGCCTTATTCAAATGTATTTAGATAGTGAGTTGCAACGAGTACTTGACATCGTAAACACTCTGAAGCAATGGATTAACATTCTCCCCAAGAAGTGGCGTGCTCTAATTTATTTTTTTATTTATCCTATGAAAAACGTCTATGGTCCTAGTGTAAATCGAACCCCAATCCACCAGTCCAGAGGTAAGCACTAGGCTACTTTGCTGAACGGAAACGACTGCTTAATATCCTCTCTGAAGGACGATGACTCAGATTTATTCATCTTTCGCATGGATAAATCGAGGGCCAGGTAGGGATCGAACCCCGGATCGAACCAGCCCAGAGGCGAGTACGTTGATCTGTTTTGGTAATATTTAGCGCTCCCAGCTTATTCAGCCATATCGCTGAAGAGTACGTTGACCACTGAACTAACCTGATCCTTTACCACCGTTAGTGCTACTCTTCCCCTTTTAGTTGGACTATGTCGCACGATTGTTATTTAGCTCCCCGTTCATTTATACATCAGCCACATCAACATATCTTTTTCCTCATTAGATATCTCTTATTTCCCTTTCATCAAGTTTATTATAAAGACATCTTTAATGTATTCCTGATATTGCAGAAAGACTAGTGATTACTAGCTTCCGTTCTACGTTCTGTCATAAGTCACTATTTTCTTGTCATGGCCCATGAACAGATTTTCCATGATCATGGACAATATTCAAACCACCCATCATTTGCTCTGGTATCCATCCCAAATAAATACATCATTCAAAATGAGATCCTTTTTTTTTTAAAAAAAAGGTAACTTTTTTAACTGTTGATATTGGAGTTATAAAATCTTAACTTATATATTAGAGTAAGGGTCAATGAAATGTCCATGTTAAAAATTCAATTAACTTCTATTAATGTTCATAATTTCATAATTTTATACAGGAGCAGTACATTTCCATTATTCTATATTCTTTGACCAAACAATCAACTCCATTTAGGTTGAGTTTAAAAACAGGATTGAGTTCAAATAAGATAAGAATATTACCATTTTTATCTTTTGAAAATACAGGCCATTTCTCTACTGATTTGCTCAACATCCTCTATTCCCAGTGATTGATGAACGTAACATGAATGTGAGCTGTGCTTTCTGATTTTCTTTGAATGTTAATCAAAAAAAGTTTAATACCCGATTTAATTTTGTTGAAAGAATTTATCCCTCCTTTGATCTAATTAATATTTTATCTCATTCTTATTTCTATATTTTATATACTTATATATTTTAAATTCATATCGAATTAAATTTTTCAATGATTAAAATTAAAAGTAAATAAATTTGTTTATTAAAAATTAAAGTTATTTTTAAACGTGGTGATTTGTTCTGAAATGCGAGATGCCGCAGCCAAGTGTGTCGTCGTTTGATGAAATATATTTCAAGATCACTTTTATGTCGAAGGTAGTCATTAGTCCCTGTGAGAGCTCTCAGTCAGTGATCTAACGAACCGGTTTATTTGAGCCACCTCTGAGGCTTCCCAAAGGAAAAAAAATCAGTTATCTATATTTATATTGAAATCATTCTTTTTAATTTGGACATTGACAGGCATTTTTTTTTCTTTTATACGTTGGAAGAGAAATAATAGAACAGTTCATCATTGTGTACTACACAGCTGTTATACCGATCTTTGCTAAGATAGACCAATTCTATAAATCAATATCATAATTTAATCGAGCCTTATAACTGAATTATGGGTTTAATTCTGTTACTGTTTTTCAGTTTTTGAATGTAATTGAAATCTGCAACTCCTTACTTTACAGTTCTTATTTTCTAGTTACACCACCATAATATAAACATTTTTAACTTTATCTACACGTTACATTAATCACTAATCTCATTTAATCGACTTAGATTTGATTAAGTTGCACTGGCAGTACCATAAGCGAACACACATATGGCGTACATTGGCACTTTATGATACAGCACAATGAAGAGTGATTCTATATTGGAAGTCCTAAATTTGGCCTAACTAGTAGAGTAGAGTAGAGATCTTTCATTATGTATTTGATATCATACAGGATTGGGACCGATGGCTTACCATGATCTCCGAAGGATGACTTGCTCAGATTTGTTCACCTCCCGGATAGTGAGCTAATATGGCTCCCCTCATTTCTCCTTCCTTTCTTCATGGACTCAGACGAGAGTTCTCAATGCTGGTTTTTTACTTTACTATAAGTAAAGTATAGTGATCGTGAAAAAATTTTATCTCGAGATTTTGATCGAACGAGATTTTGAAAAATAGAACATTATGTGGAGAATGAGTTGAGATAATTTTCTTGACAATTAAATTCACCAAAGGGGCATTAAAGAACGATTTCTGTTTTCAGAAAATGTTTTTTGATGTTAAACAGCTCATTAAAAAAATCGTGAAAATTTGACCAAAAATGGAACAAAAAATTAGGAATTCATAAAAAAAAAATCATGAAATGTCATTGATAGCAATGAGCAATAAAGCTATAAAAACTGTTTGTTAATCCTAGACTAAGGGTTCACCTGCTATACTTGTCGAATTTCTGATATTTTTTTACAAAGTTTACATTGACTTAGAATTTTTTTGAGCGGATCCACTCAAATAAAATTGATATTTATAAAGAAAAAATTTAAATAATTTATTGACTTATACGAGATATAAGAGGAATAATATTTTTACATATAAAAAAAAACACCGCCAATAAACATAAACAAATTTTCTTTTTCTTCCAATGTATGATGGATTTGTCTCATAAAATGCTCTAATAAATCTATATATTGCACTATTGAGCAAAACATAATATCAGTTATAATTACTTTATTTTTGTAAATTGTAGTATCTTCTATTCTATTGAAATGTAACAAATGGAGTCTTTCCTTAAAAAGAGGAGTTATGTTTGTTGACAAATATCCATTTTTTGTTTACTATTCTAGTCTATTAGTTCAAAGTTATTATTTTCAAAAATTGGAAGCTCCAAACTATGAATGTTTTAAATTATACGGAATAGCTGGCTTTGACTTTGATTTGAGTATGTACTCCGGCTAATTACTAATATTTTTTTCTCAATATACATTCATAGCAAGCTTATAGCAAAGTACAAGACGCAGGAAAAAAGATAACACTCACTCAGCGAAAATTGGTATCTATGATTTTTGACAAAGGGGAAGGAAAATATGATTTTATTAAATACTAAGGAGCCACAAATTTCCCAGTATAATAATTCTATAAAAGACCAAAAATGTTGGACATAATTCAAAATTGAAATAATTTGTTTGAAGATTAATAAATGTAATTATTGTACATCCTTAATTATAAATTATCTTAAAACAACATTTCTTTTCGATGTTTTTCTGAGAAAGTAAGAGTATTTTGTTATTAAATTTCCAAAAAAGGAATTAAATCAATCAAATATATGTGTTACATAACAAAAATTGTTTTTTAATTGCTTTTAGAAGGTCATTGTCATTGATTGACAAAGTACCTCTAGAAACATGTTTAATTAAATCAGTCAGTGATTAAAATGATATTTATAACATTTTGTTAAAAATAGATTGATACCAATCTATGAACTGTTTCTTTAACAAGCGATTTAAAGTAAATAACGGCTTCTTACACAATGAGTATCATAAAGTAACCAAATTAAACATAACCTCATGTAAATTTCACATAGCAAAAGATAATTAAAATATTTCTAACTATAGTCGTTTATGCAATAGAATGTGTACAAACAAAATGACCTCTCATGAATAAATTATACAGAATTGCAATTAGTAAATAGATAAAACTGATATGTATATTAAGGTAGTTAGTAAGTTAAGGTAGTTCAAAAAATCAGTGTTTATCTGTTTAGGCTGTGTATGTTTAACATCTATTATAATGTATTCGTGCATCTTCTTTCTTCTGTATTTGTTTACTTTGTCAAATTTTATTTTATTTTGTGATAAGTTATTATAATAACATGTCATTATAATAATATTTGTTCAATTTTTACTCTGGTAAGAAATAAAATATAGTGATTTCATATGCTGATTTTGACGGACTTAAATATTTTGAGGCCCTCAATATCTTTTTGACGTTTATTCTGTGATGTATGCGTTTGTGAGTGGTTGGCATAGATGGTTAAGTGTGTTGCGAAAGGTTGTGAGTATACTACAGGCCACTCTTTTTTATAGATCAAATTCATATTTGATCTATGTACTGTTCCCGCAATGTAGGTCCTCTATCTCTATCTCATAGATATTCCTGAATACTGTTCTCTATAGAACTCTCTATTCTCTATTCTCTATAGTTCTGATGTATCTTATCGTTGTTTTTTGAAGTACTGCGTTATATAATAATACTAGACTACCCGTGACCCTTTTGTGTCATTCAGAAATTATAACTATAGGTATTGAAATTAATTCACTAAACATAATTGACAGGGATAATTTTAATTGTTCTTTCTTGTTATAAAGACACGGAAACAGATTCTTATATGATCCAAGCTTTTGATATAGTATTCTTAACCTGATTCAAGATATATATACAGTAAATATATTTATCAGAATAAAAATTATTTAAAAGTAAAAAAAGAATGATTTATTTTATCATATAAATAAATAACACATCAATTCAAGTTATATACACAATGAAATATATTTAAAACAAACAAAACTTGTAAATTAAAATATTCAATTTATTTATCTAACATAAAATACTATTAATGAAAAAAATGTGTCTTTATAATATTACATTTGAACATTCGTATTTTATCTGACAGTTGTGTTCGATTTTGTTTCTAAAATTATTCATTTTTAACCTCTAATGTAGTAGTTTATTATATAGTTGTTACATTAATTTATAATACATTTGTAGTACTCTCATCGGCGAGCACGCAAGCGACTGGCTACCCTTGATCCACACCTTTACTTCATTACCATTGTTTATATTATTCAAATTTCAAATTCAAAAAAATTTTTGTTACATTTATTTTTAATATATTTGTGCTACTTTCATCGGCAAGCAAGCAAGCCAGTGGGCTACTTTGGCTCTATGCCTTTAGTTTATTACCACTGTTATATATTACACAAATATTAAATTAAAAAAAAAATTTTTTTGTTACATTTATATATAATATATTTGTACTACTGTCATCGGCGAGCACGCAACACACTTGCTACCCTGGCTCCAATTTTGGGAATATAGTGATAATTTTCTTTTATTTAACATTATTCAGGGAATAAATAATATATATTTAATTTCAGGCCTCTATATCTACATGAATGGGTGAAAAAACAAACAAACAGGGACTTTAAATGTAGAGATAAGTTTTGGCCTAGATACCGTAGTATCTAAATATAGTGGATTCCTTAGTAGCAGCAATGGGTAGTTTAATATACTGTCTTCCTTATACTATTTTTGATCTGATAAAGAGTGAGCAATGAAAGTCGATGATACAACCATAAAGGTATTTTTAAAATAAACTTGAAGAAGATAACAGTTGTTTTCAACTCTAAGATGATCTCAATATCTCTGAGATAGTGGATCCTTGTTGCGGGATTACCTGTAATCATCTTGAATTATCAGCTTTATGATAGAGCCTGTCTTATCATCTTAGCTTCAAGTCATTGTGTAACTTTATTTACATTTGACCTTGAATTCTGAATAAAGCCAGTCTCTTCTCTGGCTTACAAACAAACCATAAAACTGTCTGCTTTCATATTCGTTTTTTTTTTTTCAATATTGTGCTGAACTAGTTATTTGATTCATATATTTATTGTCTGGAAGTCTTCCATTTAGAACCAAAGACCACATATTTATTCACCAAACATTTTTCATTGTAAGACACGTTAAAAGAACGAAATTTGAGAGGGGGGGGGGGCTGACGTAATTAAAACAATACTAATGGTAAAAAATGTTAACATAATAAGAGAAATATATAAAATAAAACGTAAAAAAATAGATTATTTCCTTAATTTTTTTTAGATAAACACTCTTAATTAACATCAAAATAAATTTCAATCAATCTATAATTTACATTCTAAATATATTTTCCTATCGACGTATGTGATATCTGACTGCATTTCGATTAACCCAACTAACCACCCACCCACAGAAAACACACACACACACACACACACACACACACACACACACACACACATATATATATATATATATATATGATCAAACCACAATAAGAAATGGGAAAACAAGACTAAGATCTTTCAACCGTAACAAGCGGTCTTCGTCAGAGTCAAAAACCCAACTGAACACTAGATGCAGAAAACATCTGGTGAGGAGTTGAGAAGAGTGGGAGGGAAGAGTGGTATTTTAAAAGGGTGAAAGCACAGGAAAGGACTAATATCCAGAAAGGGATGTTTGGGGAAACAAAGGAGTACAGTAAGAAAAAGTAAAAAACTATCCGCTAGCTGTCAACCCTCTTTGAAGAGGCTATTGCCCTCGTGACGAAAGTATCAAGTTTGAAGAGACCGTTACTAATGTTTATAATATTAGATCTATTAAATTTAATTAGAGACGATTCAATAATATTTCTTAACAACATTGATTTTTCATAGGTAATAAATTTAGCTCCTGTCCAATCAATATGATGATTTTCATTTTTTTTATATGCAAGAATAAGGCACTACTGTTTTCCTGTCTACTTACGTTATATTGGTGTTGTTTTACACGTGTTTTTAATGATTTACCAGTTTGACCAATATAAATTTTATGGCAATTTTTGCACGGAATTTTATAAATACCAGCGGACTCCAATTCGCTTGGAGAGTTTTTTATTAACATATTACCCACGTTATTACGATTAGAAAACACTATATTAAAATCAAGTTGTTTGGCTAATCTTGGAAGGGGGTCCAATGATTCGTGGTATGGCAAAACTATAGAATTTGATAATAAAAGGGGCTCTTTTGAAGTATTAGAGAATATATGAAGTATTATATATATATATATATATATATACACGAGTTTGAAATTCAAGGACAGTAACACACAGCGTAAGGAAACACACTTACAGACTCAAATTTTCGGGTAACCCGTCTTCAGGAATAAAGAGAAAGGGAGACCATGCACGTTGTAGACGCAAAGGCAAGTCACATATAATATATATATAAACCTGAATTATCAAAAGAATTCAGAGAAATGAAATCACTGAAATTCGGTACCGTATTTCGATGACCTTGTCATCAGGAGGCAGTCGTTGCTGCCTGAGGAGAGGCTGGTTTCGTTCTTCCTGATGATGAGGCCATCCATATATAGTAGTCAGTTTCTGTTCCATTTCTGTGTGTTCTTTTTGAATGGGCTCAAGGTATTCATTGCGAAGTGCTTCAGCCTTCTTCCCGTTGACAGTCAAGTAAATTTACATGCAGTCAGATAATGGATCCTTTCTTTTGAAAGCTTCAGTAAAGCAAGTATTTATCACCTCAGTGATAGATTTTCTCCTTGGAATCAACTTCAATCGTGAAATTATACTAACTATTATTTATTATTATATTATTTGTTTTTTTGCGTGTTTTTTTTGACTTGGTTTAGTTTATATTTTGTTCCGCTCTATTTAATTTATTTTTATAATGACCCTCCCCCACCCCCTCCTTGCCAGAAGGATAATAACATTGATACGAAGCTTTTGAGGAGTAGCCTTCATTCGTGGCGCGTCCTTTGACCAGTTCTCTTTCTCATCATAGCAGTGTAGACATTTCGTAGTGAGTTTCTTGTATTTCTCTAATGCGTTACCCACTGTAAATTATATATTATTACATACAACAACTCTAGAAGTAAAGACAGGACATATAACAGAGAAAAAAATTACTTTTTCCGTAGCAGAACCGTCTGTATTTCGCTTGGTTCTTTATCGTCAAGTAAAAACTATAACCTGATGACATCACTCACTGTGTTTCACTCTCTCTACTTCTCTGTCTATTCTTCTCTTCCTCTCATATACTTCTTTCGGTTATAGATATTCGTTCAAAATATTTATTCTAGTAAGTATGGATCTTTTTACGTCCTTTTACTGTGTGACTTATCGTTTTTTACTAATGTCTTTCACCTCTCCAACACCATTAACAATGAACTGTTTTTCATTCAAATATTTGTGTAATTCCTAACGTTCATAGTTACAAGTGAACAAATTCTCTGGTTATTTAATATTATAGCCATAAAAATTTAATTTGTTTGTGTTTAATTTAACTATTAATATGGGTGTCACTTTTGCTACGCCAGATAAAATGTTAGGAATTTGCTTCATTAAAGCATCCAAAATAAGGGTATTAGGTTGACTATATTACTCATTAAATTTCGGGTACCTTAAATTAAAAATAGTGCAATAAAAGTTCTTGATTTACATGGTTTTTGTTTTACACTATAAGCTTAAACCAGGGGTGCTCAATACGTCGATCGCGATCTACCAGTCGATCGCGAGGCCAATAGTGGTAGATCGCATACAACTTTGAAAAAAAAAAGTTCCAGTGCGACAGTCAGCCTATCTCTCTCTCTCTCTCTCTCTCTCTCTCTCTCTCTCTCTCTCTCTCTCTCTCTCTCTCTCTCTATCTATCTATCTATCTATCTATCTATCTATCTATCTATCTATCTATCTCTCTCTGAGGTGTGTGTGTGTTTTGATCCTCCTACAAAGCTTCTGTCTTTGATCACAATGCAAAGCTACAAAAAACAGCTGTATTATTATTTTATTTTATTGTTTTTATTTATTTATTTTTAATTATTATTATTATAAATTGTCAATGTATTGTTATTATTATTATTATTGGGAGCCCAGCACAATGTGCGTAAATGCATTTCACCTCCTTAACCAAAAAAATTATTATTATTATTATTATTATATAGTAATCACAAAAACATGTTGAGAGCTTATTTTTTTGCAATATTGGCTCATGTGGTAATGCAAGGTAAGAATGTTCAATAAATTTTAAAATAACATACGCTTTTATGGGTCGGTAGATCATTTTGACTTCGTCATTTTATAAGTAGCTCACATACTGAAAAAGTGTGAGCACCCCTGGCTTAAACATTTATTATTAATATAAATATAGTATTTTTTTATATATAATTAAGACTACTTTTATAATTGTGATATTAGTTTTATTTGGATAGCTTTAATTTTATATTATATACTATTCTAACTATATAGTATATTTTACCATATGTAACTATACTATACGTCACCAGTGACCATACATATTATATTTGTTGTAGAAAGCAATGACTCTGTGCATCTCTTTGCACTTATTCATGCTATTCCAGAGTTTGTTTCCTTAATATTTCAAGTCATGGACACAATGATTAAGTATAATAGTCAATTCCATCGAAAGCTGCCGGTCCCGTGACATTTAAATCAGCCCTTTAGAGATAGATATTTGACTAGTGACACACATTGACAGAACAGTACAGTCACAGTGAAAGAACTGTTATGCTCCTTAACTGGTACTGGTCTTGCCGCATCCAACTACTTAACTACTGCTTTAACTTGTGGAATTTATAAAAAGTCGAATAAATATTTAGGCTTTAATTAAAATATTTCTTAGTTTTCTAGCTCATAAACTGCTTATATTTCTACGACTGGATTCAAAAAAATTATTGTATTGTTGTAATTATATACTGCTGGACAGATTTATATTTGATAAATATGTTTTATCGAATATTATAAATTTTTTTAAATATTTATTTTGCATGATATTGCTAATCTGTTAATGCTCTTAAATAAAATAAACAGTCAAGTACATTATTCATGTTCTATCCAGGTTTTATTTTATTTTCAGAATTCGTGAGGGCTGTTTACTCGTAAATTAACTTCCGACTGAAATTTTCATATTCATCTATTATAAGCCATACGTTCCTGTTTAATCTGTTTTTTTTTCACATTTCAGAATATTAAACCAATTGAGTACATAATCCAACATGTTATCTCCTTCAAAAGTTATTTAGATTAAGCCACTTTTATTTTTTTCTCATAAAAACAAAAAAAAAAGATATAATACCAATTTGTTTGTTATAGTTTATCCTAAAATAAGTAAAGTTTGGAATAATAATAAAAAAAATTCATTTTTTTCACAAATATAAAAAAAAAATTTATTTATTTTTTTATAATTTGGCACAAGATAAATACAATTTTAATAATAATATGAAATTTGAAATACTATTGATAAAAAAAAAATACAGAGTATAATTTGTACAGAAGAATTTCTTTTTGAAAATTACAAGTAATTACCTGTACGATTATCATCTTTGTAATGGTTACACTGTCACACTTGAAAATAATATCATAGAATAAAGGTGATATGATGAAACTTCAGTTCCTCAGACTAGAAGTAATTTTAAGGCATATTTTCTTACCACATATGTTACTATCTTCAGGTTATAGACTTTATAAGCAGTTCTCTAAAATACCTCTACACTTCAACCATACTTAATTTTAAAGACTAACTATACGTAAGGTAGTAGATAATTTAAAATAGCCTATATTATTGTTAACAACACAATAACTACTTCGACGAAACAATTCACTAAAATCATGTTCAATGATACTACTATGGAAATTTCATCCCAAGAATATTTATTGAATGTTTCCTGAAAGATACTTAACTATCTCTAAAAACCATTCACAGAGCAACTGTCTAAATGACACTTACAGATCTTGAGTCTATAAAAAGACAGCTAAATTCACCCAACTTCTGATGTAATCGTCACAACTTGAAGAATTTATCTCTAGGCTTCATATCTTTTTAATCTCTTGCTCATTTTCTCAACACAATCATACGTTTGTCATTACCAAATTCATGATTTTCTTCAAAAATATAATGAACAAATAATGAACTTTAAGTGTAGTTTTATATTTTATTTTAATTGATACTTATCATTTAGGATATTCATTTGATTTGATATTTCTCATTCTTCATATTCATGGAGATAATCAACATCATTTATTGCTTTATTTTCTATCTTTTATATTTTCTTATTTGCTCTAAGGCTCTGAAATAAGCTTATTCTTCTAGTTTTTTTTATTAAATATCTTGAATATTGCCATAAAAACGATTGAATAAAGAAAAAAATTGGTTATCTGTGAGATATCTTTATTTTTTGATAATTTGCTTATATACTGTTACTTTTGAGTATTTAATACTAAGACACTGTTACATTTAAGCTATATTTTATTAAAATATTATTAATGATTGGAAGCACAGAAAAGTACAAGCAATGAAATTTCTGTTTTTAGAATAAGGTTATCCAATCTGTACTCCTACATAAAATAGTGATTGTGTAAAGAATCGAAGGCTAAGGTTTTCCAATTGAATATCGAGTGATTTTAATGACCTTACCTCCAGCTTTTATTATAAGTCATTATATCTAAAATATATAGGTTTAAAAGATCATAATTCCTTAAACAATTCTGATTAAGCGTTACTTAAACGTGATTAGTTTTAATTAACAAAATAATATTTCTTATCATTTCAGGTTATAAGTTAATGTAAACTGACATTTGGATCAAATAGAAATTAAAAACCCTCATGATATACAAAAACTGGCTATTGCAGTACTATCTCACCCAAAGAACTTGGATCACACAAATTCTGAACTCCAAGGCTATAATCAACCAATCAATTATGTTCATTAAAGTGAATTTTTTTGCCATCATTCTAGAGTTAGTAATTACAGAGCTGGACTATCTTAGTTTCCGATCAAAGAATGCTGGCAGCTACCCTACCTACATTGATATGTCGACATCTTATTTGCCCCCTTTAGGTCATTTTGCAATCTGATATAAACCACTAATTCTGTGACCTAATAAAAATTGGTAATTCAATGTTTGATGTAGAGTGTGGTGTAATGGACGTGTGTTTGCTAACTGTATGGGAAGTTTGTGTGAATATAGTAAAACTGAAATAAAAATAAAATTATGGTCAACAGAATAGTTGTAAACTGGAAAAAATATATTCGTTGGGCTTCCGTTGGTCAGTGAAGCAATATTTCTGTTATCGTCAATGAAAACCCTCACGAATATAATTTCAAAGAATATTTCCGTGTAAAAATTATTAAACAGATTTCCTATCCAATCATAGGCAAGCTATATATCAGCCTTGTTAGAGTTAAATTAAATCCTGGACTCCAACTCAGTTATTTTTCTATCTTTAATTATGTTTTTATCAGTTTTTTTATTTATAACAACTATTTAGCGTTTTGTTTTCAGTTTTGTTCTTTCAATTTTGTTATTTTGTTTTCTTGGATTGTTTTATTTGATTCATTTATTTTTCACTTATTATTATTTTGATTTATATTTTTGAATTTCATTTACAGTTACATTAGTTTTTGTATCTCTCACTTTTGATGGAATATTGGCTGCAAATTTCTTGTAATGACTAAGAAGGGATTCTTCAGTGTTGTTCCATTCCTCAAGCTGATGACATCTCCTCTCCTGTTAAAGAAAATTTGTCCCAATTTTAAAGTAAGTTGTTGTAGTGTTTTCTAAATATTTTGACCAAACCTGGAGATTTTCATTGGCTCTAATAATATAAATGATTCTGTGTGATTCACGGAGAACAATGGATACTGTGTTTGAAACTTTAGTCTCACAATAAAAATTGATATTGTGGACTACGCATTAATTTTATAGTTAAATATTTCTCACTATTAAACTTCAGTCACCGCCTTGTTTCAATGAAGAATACTTCCCCTTCTGATGACGGTGATTGTAAAGATATAGGAGTGAGTTATATCTGTGTCTATCTATATGGAACTTTTATTTAAATATTAGTCGTCACCAGATGAAATAATGAAAATTAGTAAAGGAAAGAACAGCAGTTCTTCTTAACCATGACAATGCATATCAAAATATGCTGATAGATCTTTATCATTGCTGTCCATGTCTTCTTCTAACGTTTCTTAGAGAAATCCAAAAAGTTGACATCTGAAATTTGACAGTGACATACTGTCAGTATAAAGATAAACTTGTCCACAATATTGTAGGAAAACGTAAAAAATCTAAAGCATTGCCATTACTTGTTGCCTTTACGATTTAAGCAGCTTCTTTGATGAGAAGCAACTAAATATTATTCAAACATTTTTTATTCTTATATTATTATCTTTGTAGTCTTTTAGTAGACGAAATGTAAGCTTAATTTTCAAAGTAAAGTAGAATTCATCTCAGAAACAACAGAAAAGGAAAATGATCTAAGGCTCTTCCAGATAGTTTGTTTTTAAAAATCAGAAAAGAGGGGATATAAACAAGTTTAAATCAATAAAAATTGAGCACTATAAATCTTGCTGTACTCAAAGGAGATTGGTGTTGATAAAAGTAGGACTATTGTTACCCAGCTCTTTGTTATGCTACTTACTCTTATGTCTTAAAAATGCTATACAATTATAAATTTGTTGTTAATTTACTGGAGCTCTTTACTTACAAGACCTAGATGAGGTGGTTAGAGGTGTTAGAAGTGGTTTGGGATTGGGTCCCTATTGCCCTACTTTGACCCGCCCTGTACAGCACGGCTTCCCTTGCCTAAGGGTCCAGTAGTTTTCCTCTTGATTAAAGGCACACTCACACCACTACAAACCCATCATTATCGTTTCCTGTTTTGACATTGAAAGCCCTTTCTTTGACAACAAACCACCTCAAAGGGTTTTACAAAACTTTACATTTTCCTATTGAATTTGTGGTGTTTTCTTTAAGAAATATACATTTGTATCAGTATAGGAATTATTGTTGCATTATTAAAAAACATAAAGAGTCAAATCATTCAATCTTCACCTTTTGTTGATTATTTGTAGAAGTTCATTGAGAAAGGAAAGTGTGATTTTTCTAAAAGAAAGCTTTTTAATATGAACAAGACTCTTCTGAAGCGATCGAAGAAATATTTCTTGTAAACTGAATTACAAGTATTTATTTTCTTTGCATAGTTTTCTTCACAATAAATGTTATTTGATGTATTTCAGAAATAAATAATGAATATAATATTTCATTATTTAAAAAAAAATTTGTGAATTACCATTCATTAATCGCTCTTATAAATTGTTTATTGGTAATAAGAAGGATGATAAATAAGTGAAATAGAATTGAATTAGGTAAAGAACCATAATTTTTTCAGTTTTGACCGTAAATAGACGTCAACCGTTTTAGCAAAACCTAAGAAGGAGTAATATATTCCAACAACAAAAAAAAAATATCTGTGGCATGTATTTTTTTGTGAAGCAAGCATAATGAAGTGCTTTTTAGACACCCAAATACCCTTATTATTATTATTGATTGGGTTACAAAACCAATAAGTTTTTTATATTACATCAGACTTTGACAAGTGGATATCTCCATAATATTGATAGTTATTACGTCTAAGATACATAAACTGAGGGCATTAATTAAAAGTGTAGACAGCTATTTGATTCCAAAATTAATGAGTAACAGTAGATATGGGCGCCTTAACTGTAAGACCACCTGAAGGGGAATTCAAGCAGAGCCAATGACGACCCTATATTGGCAGGGCAGTTAACTATTTTATGGGGTAACTGATTCAACTAGCAAGGAATAAAACTGCCATAAACAATAATTATCTCATTACCATGTCTCCTGCAGTTCCCAACAGGATATAAGTTATAAAGTGAGTTTTCCATGTAGTTTATCTTGTAATAATTTTGCTTAATTCTTATTTCTCATTTTCATCCCATACAAATGTTCAAAAAGCACTTAATTATACAGTATGCAAAAATTATTAAAATTCATGTGAACTTTAAACGGCATTCTGAATCATAAAAAGTAATTGCTTCATTTCATTGACGTCTTTCGGTAGTGAGTTCATCTCAAAGCAAAAGTAAAAAAAAAACAAGAGTCATTGTGACAATTCCTAAAATTAGATATATAATATCATCACACATTGCATAATAGTGCATGTATAGGAAACATACTTAGCTTTCTGTCCAACAGTACTCATCATTAAGATAAGAAATCAATTAAACTACGAAATTGAGGGCATAAAGCCAATTCAAGACATTCTAAATCTAAAGATTTTTTTAGTTAACTATTGCTTACACACTAGAAAATTCAAAATTCAGATTTTGATATAAGAAAATTGTTTAAATATAAGAGATAAGGAATCACATGCGCTAGTTAGTGGTATCAATATTACACCTAGAGATTGTCAAATGTTCGGCTTTGCTTTTTTTGGGTATCTTATTTTTTTTCTTTTTTTAACTAAGTTTGAATTGTGGAAGTTTTTACAGCCAGGTATAATACTCATGTCATTCATGAACTGCTCATTGAAATTTTACTGTCTCATGTATATATGATTTGGAAATCAATATAATTAAATTCAACTCGTCATTTATTATTTCATTTTTAATAATATTTCTCTATTAGAATTTTTAGTAATAATGTCCATCATACCTCGTAAAGTTTCTGTGGAGCTCGACCGGTTTCGGATCCGTCTGGTTCCCATCTTCAAGAGCAACTGTTTGAAGATGGGAACCAGATGGACCTAAAACCGGTCGAACTCTACAGAAACTTTACGAGGTATAGCCGACATTATTACTAATAATTCTAATATTACTAACCAATTCTAATATTGGATAACCTTGTTATCCAATAAGAATATTCCTCTAGTCAACGCAAATGCATGCATTTATCTAAATGGTCCACAATATACTCCTTCATATATCTCAAACAATGATATTATTAAAATAAAATAAATTCTAATAAATAAACAAAATAATTCAATAATAGCAAATTATAATAAAATAATGAATAAAAAATTATGAATTAATTAAAGCTTTAACTTTTAGATTAAAGCCAAACGCACTAGACGCACTGAATACTGAATAATAGCTTCTTCAGAGGCTGGTAGACAAACAACTTTAGAATCAAAGGAACGGTGTCACAAAATCCTGGTAGATAAATATTCTTTCCCTTAAAAACTGTATTGATTCTAATTAATTTTTCATTATCTAAACTAATCTATTAGTTTTTGTAAACACTGTATCCTGTTTTGATCACAAATATTTAGTGCATGCAGATAATTGAAATATTTGAAAGTAAGAAACAATAATAAAACCAGAAAAACTGTGTTAATTTCAATAAAGTTAAAAAAAAAAGTTGCATATATATAATTTCAACATTACCGCTTTAAAGACGCCTGTCCATTTGTTCCTTTATTTGTAAAGGACTTCTTTATTTTCTGTTTATTTAGGAAAACTATTATTCATTCTTTTCCATCCTTACAAACTTTATATGGAATCACATGCACTACAGTTTTATATAATAATAGTGTACTTGCAAAAGGAATCCAAGTTTCCAAAAAGACTGATGTTTCCCCACAGTCAGTTGATTTTCAACAAATCTCTCATATTATTTATAAGCTAGGTGTTTTGACTTCGAAGTATTTATGGTTAATATATCAAAACAGTGTTGAAAGACAATAACAAAAGTTTCAATTCTAAAGCTCTAACACGGTTTGTATGCTTCCGATCGTATTCTGAATTAAATATGCAGAATTTCTAGTTCATACTTTGAATACAGTCGTGGGTTGAAGATATATTCATTCTGACCTGACAAATCTAACCTTTAAGTTCTATTGTTCTATTTTGTAAATAAATAATCTCTGGGTCAATGAATTTAAAAATCTGGCCTTATGGGTATAGTTCAATGTCACATTAATTTTTTTTTAAATCAGTGGCACTCTAGATTTATGAGCATAAGAAGCAAAACTTACTGTGTTAATTTGAAAAAAAAAATGGTTGAATAAACGTGTTCATATCAACCTTTTACTTCAATTGTAACAATAATTACAATTCAGGTAAATGCTAAACTCCCTAATAAACACAATGCTAATCAAGCAAGTCGAAAATTATTTTTTCAATTACAACATTTAGAAATCTCATAATGTTTCCTAGCTTGATTAGTTAAACCATTTGTATATAGTGCATAGTAAATCAACGATAAACGGTTTAAACTTTTAACAGCAAATTAAAATTTGCAGACAAAACTGCCAATATCCATTGGTATGTTTTGTTGTTTTATATGGCCATAAATAAAATACAGTGATTATACTTAAACTCGATTTTTAGAATTTGGCATAATTTTATGCTTTATTATTATTATTATTCTGGGAGCCCAGCACTATGTGCGTAAACGCATTTCACCTCCTTACAAAAAAAAATATATTATTATTATTATCACTTGATGTATTTGTGAAGTCAAAATTGTGGTCTGCAAGAAGCCGTATCACTGAAGTCGCCGGAATTATCCGAAATTCTTTAATCATTTTACAACAATATTTGACAAATGTTATTCAAGTTTTCCAAGGATATAAAACGTTTTGTAAAAATTACGTGAAAATGACGAATGGGTTTGGGGTGATATTGAAAAATGGGAAAAAATACTCCAGATCAAAACAAATAATAATATTGCTCTCTCAAGTGCTTATAAAACAACCTTTAAATTTTACTCCGAACACTGATTTTAATAATAATACTTGAAAAAAAAATTGCATCAAGTTTAAAATATTGCAAGGGGCAACATATTTGTAAAAAACCCAAACTATTCAGTATTACTTGTATTCATTCAATTAGCGTTTGTTTGCCTCCATCTTGTTAAACTCTCAGTGGTCAATTTAATAAAGTTAAGAACGTTTCATCGTACTTAATATAAATCGGAATATCAACATATATCAACTGAAATTATTCATCCTTAAAGGTATTACAGTAAAAATTTACATAACTACTGTCTTAGTTTAAAATTCAATCAAATAAATATAATATTTGCATTTATATTGCTATAAATTGTTTGAATTGGAGATTAATAAAGATTTTTTTGTTATTTAAAATTCATATTACTTTGATCGATTCTGTTTATGTATTTTTTTTTTCAAATAATTCAGTTTCATAATTTTCTCCTTAATAATGACTACAAGTTTCTCTTTAACTTATCCCAGCTATTATAACTGTTTTAATCGTATATAAGTACTGCCGGCATCAGTAAATAAAAAACTACCCTTCTTCCTGTTTTACATAAAGTTGTTACCATTGATTTACTATGACTTATATTTTACTAGCACCAATATTAAGTTGTTATATTAATACTAATTTCATTTTTTAAATATTTTTTTTTTATCGGATATTACTAAAATCATTTTATTTTATATTCCTTAATATCAATAAAGATTTTAATATTTTCAGATAATTAATTCAATTTATTACAATTCGAAAAAGAATGGAACGCTGTCAGAAACTGAGAGACTTGAAAATGTAAGATGTTCTATCAGAGTTTTATACATGTATATATATATATATATATATTACAAAGTGGGATACTTCACTACCGTCTTCACACTGTACCACATCCTCTCCGCACTACGACCACTAATAGGGTCAAAATATTAAAGGAGAGTCAATATAGTTTATATACAGAAAAAGGAGATTTAGTGTAAAAAAGTATCATAATATATAAAAAAAATATATAAATTAAATAAAAATTCATTAACAATAAAAAACAAACTGAATTAGACATAAATAATAATAGAGGAAAGAAAAAATAAATAAATACAATACAAACAAATATATGTGTAATAGTAAATAACAGGTAGAGACATATAACATATAAAGATAAGCATAGAAAGCTAGTTAAGAATTAGAATTTAGAAAATAAAATAAGATAGAACAAAGTAATATTAAGGGATAAAAGACAAAACATATACGTCAAAATGCAAAAGATACGTAAGAGTAAAAAAATATACTAGAAAAAAAATAAAAAAAAATAATAAAAACGTTTTTAATAAAAAAATACTAATTATCTTTTAAGGTTTAATCCTGGTGTACTGCTATTCCCGAGCAACCAGATGTGTACCTCCTCAGAGGCTCTAAGGGTCACAGTATTGTCATCAGGGGGGATCTAACGCAGAATCTGTACACAGACCGTGGGAGTTGGCGGGGATGGCCATAGATAAATTGTAATGGTTGTTTACGGATGCACTACGCAGAACGCATTACGAGTACAATCCAATTCGTAAACATAATTTTTGTATGTACAAGAGCAATCTTTAGCAACAGGGAAGGACAGGGAGATGGAGTGAAGTGTGAAAGGGAGTTGAGAAGCGGCAATGTCAGGTACTCCCGTCTTTCGCAACTCTTAGCGCCCACAGAAGAGTGGTTAAAGCTCTTGAAGGTCAAGTTCCTGTGAGAAAAGAGGTTGCCAAGAAAAGAGGGGGGCGTCTATAGGAGAGGCAGAATTGACTGGGGAAAAGAGAAGAGGATAGTGTAGGTAACAGATCATTGAGAAAACGTTTAAGTTTATGTGCATCAGAGAAGAAAGTAGTTACAAGGAGAGGAGACTCATGCACAGAGGAAGGCGAGGCGGAAGGATTGAATGGTACATTAGCAGGGATCAGTCTTTTTTCTTGCAACAACGCTCCAGTAACTTGCTGGTTTATACAAAATCTCACTGTTAGTTTTTTAAGTTATGTTCCTTTTCATCATGAGAGTAATGTAATGTGTCAGAACATCTTGAAATATCAGTTTTTGAATCATAAGTCTATTATTTTGATATCTCAGGCTACAAATAAAATGTTTACTAATAAAAGGATTTTGTTATCAATTTATCATGCCATACTCATTAATACTCATTTAAATGAAATGTGTTATTAATAATTCTACGTCCATTATTAGGATTGTGGACAGTCTTTAATGCGGAGCAATATGGTTTCTGGGGATGAATATTATGATATAGAAGTGAAATTTGTGATTATTTTTTTTATTTTTGTTCTTTGTCATGCTATTTTTCGAGTTTGCCAATTAATGACTATATTATGTCATACGTAGGTTTTTATGAGGTATAGTTCCTAAAATACAATTGCGTTTTATTGACATGAGCGATGGATGTATCAGCAAATTTGTAGTTAGAACAGATGAAAAAATAGGGTTAGCTATCTATTATTAGGATTAGTGAATAAATTGTACAAAAGCAAAGCATGTTCTAAAAAAAAAGTTCTGCATTTCACTTTGTATGCTATAAATAAAATGAAATGCCATGTTCTTCAAACAAACATGTTTGCAGAAATGTCAGTGTAAGCAAACGCCATTTATAGGAATTACGACGGAATCGAAGAAAAAATTAAAACCTTCTAGATCTCTTCTAGAATCTAAAGCCTTCTTCACGCCTGCGTATTCTTTATTCTTTATTTTCTTTCAAATCAGCTACTTTATGAAAAAGAAATGTGAATTATTTACTAAGAAATTCCGAGAAAAGCATCCTGGAACGTTTTAATTACTCTACGTGTTATGAAAACATACATTCAAAAATTCCTAAATCTATAGGTTATTCCCATTATTGAAATGACTTATAAGTATAACATTACTGACAAGTAAAGTTGTCAGTAAACTAACAACTTTAATATTATAATAATAATATCAATATTATTAATTTAAAATTTATTAAAACTGACTATCATTTATGCCATTACACATGTTGCAATAATATCTTTTTAGTATGTGTATTTGCTTACTAAATCAAAAGCTTAATAAATGAGTTTTTTTGCTATTTTTTTATATATTTTTAGTACATATTAAAATGAATATCGGATATCAACGTTTATAGTATTGTAAAAAAATTCTGAAGTAAATTAACATCTTCGTGCCTAACTCTAACGAGGTCTATTTATTTTTGTTATAAAACTGGTACCACATATTGGAATTAGAAATCAGATCAAAATAAAATTACCATTTTAGGGTTGTGTAAGTTTATATATATATACATATATATATATATATATATATATATATATATATAAAGATTTCACATAAACACGTGAAATAAACAGTTGGGTTTTTGACTCTGATGAAGACAGCTGGTTACAGTTGAATGATATTAATCTTGTTTTCCCATTTCATTTTGTCGTTTGATCATCGTCACATCTATTCCTGATGACGAAGATATCAAAATATAGTAGTGAGTTTCACTGCTTTCTCTTCTGCGTTCTCATTTAAAAATTCTAGATTTTCCAGTTTAAAGAATAGTTTCATCTTATTGGTTATATATATATATATATATATAATATATATAAATATACATTTTAATAATAATGATAATAATAAATATATATAAATATAAATATATATAATTATATATATATATATATATATATATAAAATATCAAACCACAATAAGAAATGGGAAAACAAGACTAAGATCTTTCAACCGTAACAAGCGGTGTTCGTCAGAGTCAAAAACTCAACTGAGTTGTGTTTTTGACTCTGACGAAGACCGCTTGTTACGGTTGAAAGATCTTAGTCTTGTTTTCCCTATTCTTATTGTGGTTTGATCATTGATTGTTGTTTCACGTGTTTATGTGATATCTTTATATATATATATATATATATATATATATATATATATATATATATATGTAAATTAGAATTTATGTTTTGTTTATTTAGTGTTGTTTAAATTTTATTCAATTTGTAATTCTGTAATTTGTTATTCTTCAATAAACTGGACAATTATTCGATTGCTAAAATAATAGTTTTTATTAGATCCTTACAAGTATAAATAATCACAATAAACAATGTATTACAATGAAAACTTAAGAAATAATGCGGTCTCAAAACTTACCTAAAATAATAGAATTGAATAAAAGTCCCTTATTTACTCTTGGAAAGAATCATAAATCATAACTTCAGACATAATGAAACCTTCCGTCACAGTTTAGCCACCAGTACAAAATGAATAAAAAATAAACAACACCAAATAAACTAAATAAACAAAACATAAATTCTAATTCACATATATATAAAAAATTATTTGCATATTAAATTATTTATTTTATTAATTCTTAATTTTCTGTACTTTCAAATTTTATAGTTATGATGATTCCTTTTTATTATATAATTCTTTCATTATTAATTTTTTTATTATATATTTTTCCTCGTTGCTATTCCGCTTCAGCATTCCTACTAATTTTTTTCGGTTTCATTGTGGCAACCTGTACATATTCTGTGAAGCTGTCCAGTTGACTTTTCTCTTCTGGTTACTCAGCTTCCTTCCTTGAGGACGACCGTTAAAAGGGTCGAAATATTGAATCTGAGTCGTAGTTTCTGTTTTTCATTCGTGTTTCTCAAAGTTGGTCAAAGTATATATATATATATATATGTGTGTGTGTGTGTGTGTGTGAAATATTATATATATATATATATATAATATTTCACATTAATGGCGAAAAATACCTTATGTGTTGTTCCAAATATCAGAGTGAAATCAGAGGTTTTCATTGCTGTTAGACCAGTGAGAATTTGACTCTGACAAAAACCGCTTCTTACGGTTGAAAAATCATAGTCTTATTTTGTTATTTCTCATTGAGGTTTGGACGTTGATATATATATATATATATATATATATATATATATATATATATATATATATATATAAAGATTTCACATAAACACGTGAAAAAACAATCAATGATCAAACGACAATATGAATTGAGAAAACAAGACTAAGATCTTTCAACCATAACAAGCGGTCTTCGTCAGAACCAAAAGCCCAACTGAAACACTAGATGCAGAAAACATCTGGTGAGGACCTGTAGGACATTAGAGAAACTCTCAAAAAAGTAACCAAGCATGAAATTGGCATAATATATTTATATATACAATCGCTCAGTCGTTATCAGCCTTTGGAGCGATTCACATCTATTCCTGACGACGAGGACATCGAAATATAGTAGTGAGTTCAGTGATTTCTTTTCTATGTGTTCTTTTGAAAATTCTAGTTTATATATATATGTATATATATATATATATATATATATATATATATATATATATATAAAATTACAATAAGAAATGGGAATTCGTCTTATTCCCATAGCGGAATAAGACAAATACAATACAATAAGACAAATACATATACAACTAGTATATTTCAAATACTAGTTGATAATTAAATAGAACAATATGTAAAAAATGTAGCAAATAGAGACTAATGAAAGTAGGTGATTGAAAGAGTTTGATGTGAATTGTACGAAATGAGCCCATTCCACTCTAAGTGTGTGTTGAAGAAAAGTGCTTGATATTTCGTAAGATCTTCAAATAATTATTAGCTGAAATATACTGCTTCGTGTATAGCACATTATGTGATTTTCTCATTTTATAAAGAGTTTTAATGTTAAATTTTTTTACCTGTAAATCTTGAGTAATCGAATGAAATATAAACTCTTTTAGATATGTTTGTTGAAATGATTACAACATCTCTGTCAACATCTCAGTTACTGTAAAAAAGAAAGCAAATTAATATTGGATGTATCAGCGATATTATGATTAATCTATACTAGTATATGGGATAGAGTTTGCAGGATTATTCTTTTATTGATTTGATAATTTGTTTGGTGAAGATTAAAATTTCTTTTAATCAAATATGAAGCAGTAAATTGAGTCATTTGCTTAGGTGTTGGAAATTTGGAGATAAAATTAGATTTGCTAGAGATTAATTGGATAGTATGTAAATAGGAGGTATTGGAGAAGAGAGTCACTGATGATGGACTGGGTTGGGGGAAAAGAGAGGTTGTGGAGGGGTAACTGGTCCTGAGGCAGGCAGTGCGGTGCGCGAAGGCCTCCCGACCATGCCCTCATCCTCGTCACCATGAACACGAGCCCCCCAGGTCAGCTCCGCTTTAGACCATTACATAAACTGCCCACTTCTCACAAAACATGTCCTTACATCAAATCGCTTAACCTTCCTTGCTTCCATCTCAAACGTCTTCCACGCCTCCTCTAAACACCTTGTCTCTTATCAATTCCGATGTTCTAATCAGTATTGAGATACCAATTTCATTCTAATAAACCAAACTCCAATTATCACCCACATTATCACTTTCAGTTATCATACATTCGATTTTCTCTCAACTATCATGCAAGTCATGATTTGTACATAAAGTTAACTAAAAAACTTAGTTATTTATTTAAAAGTAGTACCTTAAAAGGTATTTATGGTTTAAATTTTAGGACGGAAAGCATAGAATTTCATACATTGTCAAGTGTGAACGTAAATATTGTGAACTTCTACTTATATGATGGTATACACTATCATATCATTAACTATCGAAGCAGTTACTTTGAAGAGCTGTGCAATTATTTCCAATTTAATATATTACATAGTTTTCTATTAGAAGTTTATTGAATTAACAGTAATCTTATTACATTTATTTTTTAAAAAAAATCGAAACTACTGTATTAAATTAATATTTTATTGCATATTATTTTATTTATTATGAAGTTCACTCTTTTAAGGATATAGAAGCAATTTATTTCAACAACAACAAAAATTATTGTTTGTTTCAAACAAGGTTTAATGGAATTAGCAAACGTTTCCACTTCGATTAAATGGTTTCATTGCTATATAATTATATTGGCTTCTTTTAAGAACATAGATAGTTTCCCGTGATAATATAATTCATTTTGAAGAAAATTATATTACTAATTAATACCAATATAGTTCAGCTTTATTATTATAAATCAGTAAATTATAAAAATACAATTTCTATTGCTTTAATAATAATTTATATATTCAAACAAATATGTCAGTCTTTGACAAGTTCATTACTCCATTTATTCATCCAGTCTTTCAAGCTTGAAAAAGGTAGATTAATCCTCTATTACTTTGATATTTACTTTTTATTTTCTTCTGACATATAGTAAATTGCTACCTTCAATATACTTAACGATTCCTTTTAACAGCTTTTATCAAACATTGTTTCATTATTCTTATTTGTTTCGTTGTATGAACCATAGTTCAATAACTAAAATATTAACTTATGTTTCTGTTTTTAAGTATTAATCATTTAACTTGTGTTGGATTCATTGTATTTCTCTTTTTTTGATTTAAACTGATGTAATGAAATAAGACTTTCTTAAAATTTATTAACATAATAATAAAAAAAAAACAGTCAGTGTTTTATGTAAAATAGAACAACATCTCATAGTCTTTACCTGTGACATCAGTTTTATGAAGTTTCTGTATTTAGGTATTTAATTTGAAAATAAATTAATTAAGAATCAGATGGATTTAGTGTGCTCACTTGACATCTTCTTTAGATTTGACTGCCCTTAGTAAAAGACCAAAGCTTGCCTTGTAAAAATACCCAAGTGACCCAATGGGCAGTAACGACAAAAAAACGGTCAACAGCACACCGTTAACTTACTGCTAAGCACAAGTGCCATTTGATTCTTGACCTCATGCCCACAGTAAAAAAAAAGTCAGCAGTAGCACCCCTATGACCTTTCCCTGCGAATTACATCCTTCATTGAAGTAGCTAAAAAAGATCAAATATTTCTTTGTCTTTGTTCTATACCTGAACAGATATTGGCTTTAGTGACATGCAACTGAAATAATTTATCACTTTGTCCATAATACCTTTTTAAAAAAACACACCAGTATTTCGTATAAACTGTGTTTTATAATTCAAAAGATGGAGATATTTTGTTTCAAGTAATAGAAATAAGCATTCCCTTAGTTGAAATTGTTTAACCCTGACTGGAAAATGAGTTTTTTAAGTGCTCTCTATTATTCCTTTGTCACGAATGATATCGAAGCACTCTAAATGAAATTCAACCTAAATAGATTGTTTGGAGCGATAAGAAATCTTCCGACCAATCAAAAGTTTCAATACACACCCCCCCATTTAATTATCACAGTAGATCTATTATTACTGCTCATTCAGCAGAATTGGCCATTGATGTTAATTAAATCAGTTTAATTAAATAAACAGGTTTCTAATTTAAAAATTGTATTGGAGAACTGTCCTAATTTGTTATAGTAGGATATAACAAAACCAATTAAATACCTAAATACAGAAACTTCATAAAATTGATGTCACAGGTAAAGACTATGAGATGTTGTTCTATTTTACATAAAACACTGACTGTTTTTTTTTTATTATTATGTTAATAAATTTTAAGAAAGTCTTATTTTTATAACTAGTTCTAGCACATACTGACAGGTCCATTTAGATGAATTTAATATGCATTCCAAAAACTCCACAGTCAAGACTGTGGAATATTTGAAACAAACTATGTAAGGATGTATTTCTTAATATATATATCATGAATGGTGAAACATTTATTTTATGGGAACAACTTTTTTGATAAAACTATGCCTTCGGGTGACTACGCTGTTCTGAGTTTTTTTTTTCACATGAAAATTACAACCACCTACTGCTCTTAATACATAGTTCAACATATTAACAAAACTATTTAAGAAACATTCCTTTTTAGAATAAATATTCTATTCTTCATATTTTATGAACATAAAATATTTTTTTGTCTGTTTTATTTTCAGATTTTTAAAATGAGAGATAATAAAACACATTTTAGGTACTTAATATTTTCTTGTATATGAGAATGATTGGTAAAGGATAAGAACTAAAAGCGGGAATGCTGCAATACTTGGCAGTGAAGTCATGCACTTGCATCTTTGTCAAGAATATTTAGAGTAGAGATTCTACTCTAAAGTAAATTTAAAATAGCTAAAAATTGGTGAGAGTCACCTTTAAAACTTTCAGCTAATTTTTTTAATTAATTTCCAATGTTTCGGAAATTTACTAACGTCATTAAAAAAATTAATAAATTTTTCAATATTAACTTGAATAACGAGTTAATATTTATTAATTCGAAGAAAAACTTTTTGATAATAACAAATACTACTAATTGTAAGTTGGCATATTGTAAATTTTACTAACATAAATAAAGCATTAATAAAATTGTATATTTACTGATATTTGCAGACTCCTGTACACTGACATAATGAGGTATAGTAAAATAATCAGACACAAAAAATGTGAAGCAATGGACTTGTAACTCAGTAAAAAAGAATAGTGAAAATGCAGAGTACTGTACATATAGTACAATAAAAAGGATTGATAAAAATTACGGACTTTTAATATTATGATATTATGTTAACCTAAAATAAGACTTCAGACTAAATAAATTTAAATGTAGCAATAGAGAGTAAAAGTTATCATGCATTTCATCATTACCACAGAGGTTAGTATTATTAATGTTAAACACATAATATACCGTCTTACCTCGTACATTACTGCCGTAGCTCTCGGACTGGTTTCGGGTGTCACCCACCTTCAACACGAACTGATTCATTAGATCAGTTCGTGTTGAAGATGGGTGACACCCGAAACCGGTCCGAGAGCTACGGCAGTAATGTACGAGGTGAGACGGTATATTATGTGTTTAATATTAGTAAAAGTTATCATAGTAACATTATTAAGTGATTAATTGACTAAAGGAAATGTCGGAAAAATATATGTGACTAAAACGCTAAATATCTTGAAGGATATTAGATGATGTTTTCTGAATGTTGTTATTGTTTTTGATTATTGCTGACAATTAATCAATTTTGATTCAGTTAATGAAATTTACTGACCATATAAAACTATCACAAGGCGAATTCTTGATATAAGATGCTTTATAGAAATTGTGATCAAATATTCTGTTTCTCTTAACGAAGTAGAATGATATTGAAAATATATATTATTATATCAGATTGTACAGTCTAAAGAATAATTTATTGTATAATAAATTCATTAAATGATATAAACTTAATATGCTGATGATACGGAGAGACCGAAAGTATCCTGTTATTTCACCAGGTGCGCTGGAAAGATAGACGACATTGAAGAAGATGATTTACGAAAGGGTTTGGTTTCTACCAATCGGTTTAATTAATTTAAATCACTATTAATATTTACTCTCTATATTTTACTGGCTTTTATTTAATAACTGTGATAACTTAATTAAAGCTTTTCAAAAACCAAATAACTTATCTCTAATGAATAAAAAGAATTAGGCAACAAGTTTAGAAACAGCCAATTTATACGCAAATGGCTAGTTGTATGGGTTGTTGATACATTAGAGTTTATTTATTGCATAAATATCAATAAATATGCCAAAATGTGTGTAGTTTATATCAAATATAATGAACAGATTTCTGCACAAATTCAAAAAGAATCTTGCTATTTCAGATATTTTAACCCCATAGAATACGTGCAGTAATAATGCTAAAGTTGCTATTTTATATTAGGGCTCTCAGTAACTTAAATTCGAAATTTAGTGATTATATTTCTTTAAAATACAAAAGATCTTGTTCACACACACACACACACACACACACACACACACACACATAAACTGACACGCAAGGTTATATTCCAGGAGGCGTCCCACATGAGAACCCATATGGGCCGAAGATTGGCGTGCTACCACCCAATGAACATTTTATATTATTTAGGGAGTATTTTTTGCCTGACTCAAATATATTTAGAATAGGGTTCAATAACGAGTAACTGATATCTTACGGACTCGGTATTGCTTAACGTCCTTTTCCAACGACGACGTGTGCAGATTTTTTCGCAACAAGAGTGAGCGCCAAACTCCTGATCTACCGGTTCACAGACAAAACGTAAACCACTGGGCTATGCTACCCCAGCTGACACAAGAACAATTTGCGAAACCTGTTTTACAGGAACCTAAAGAGCTATATGTATTTCCATTGAAAAGTCAACATAAAAATTTTGAAACCAAGCCAAAATACTTTAATTACTGGATATTTCATCTAGAACGAAAAAAGATTTAATCTAGAAAAAAAGAATTATGAGACCAACTCACGTACACTAATTGTTATTGACAAGAACACAAGAAATTTTTCAAACCAAAGTAAAACTTCTATTTGGGATGCATTAAAATGTAAGAGTTTTTTTTTCCTATTAAAATTAGTTGTTTAATTTTATTCCATCAGTTATTTGCTATATATAGAAGATAAACATATCTACTTTATTAACAAACTGTGATTGGCATTCAGATATGAAAATTTAACAAAGTATTAAACAGATATTTATCTTAATACTCTACTAGTCTTATTAACGGTAAAATATTTTTCTTTTGTTTATGTATGATTTTGTTTATTCACTATTTTGATGACTTTCTTAGTAAACAGTTATAAGAATTATTTGGAGATGTGATGCTTGCCATAAAACTCTAGGTTAAGAATAAATCATTCCAAATTCTAAGATATTATTACTATAGGTTAGGTTAGGCTGCAGCGGTAGTCCCACAAGGAGCATACATAGCCCGAACATGTAATGTAATGACATTAAACAATGAGCATTCTACCAGATGGGTAGTTCTAAATAAAATCAAGTGTATTTAGAGTAGGGATCTTTAACTAGTATCTGACAACATACAGGCTCGGGTCGGACGGAAGGACGTGCTCAGATTTGTTCATTTTCCGCGTCAATAAATGGAGGGCGAGAGTGGGTACTGAACCCCGGATTTACCAATCCAGAGTAGAGTACGTTACCACTAAGATCTGGCTCTTATTATTATTATATGTATATTATCAGGGAAAATTGTTAAAATGATATTTTAATGCACAACTTCCTCTTACATCTTACGTCTTGTCTCTCTGTATTTTCTCAACTATGCCTTGAACCTCAACAGTTAAATAGCAACAATTTAGACCCCAAGCAGATAGTTTTCAGTCACATCATTCCTGTTTATTTGCGTAAATGCTTAATTATTTAACAACAAGAAGAACTAAATAGTGCTAAAATTTTAAATTATACAAATTTAATACAGTATTAAAGTATAGTTGATAACACTATACAAAATTAAAATGAATGATGAGGGATTTTACATTTGCTTCCCATTCAGCTGGAAATTTCAGATTTACAGACCAGCAGTTCAGGTAAGTTTCCCTTATAGAAGAGTTGAAGACAGTTCTGTCCTACGCAGCAGTTTGCATCTTGAGAGTTGGTTTTAGAGTTCTATGTCAAAGGGTGATACAGTTTCAAACATGGCTCCAACTCAAGTTTCAAAGTCAGCAAGTTATTGCTAAACTAGTTGGTAATTGAGTTAGTGCGTAGTTTGAAGACTAATTTCTTTGCGAAGAAGTTTAATAAATGTTATGATTAAAGACGTGTTCTTAGCATTATATCAGATTAGAAGGTAAAGTAACAAGGGTGCATGTTTGTAATAGATTCATTTTTTTGAATTGAAATATTGTAAATAAAATAGGGATTATTATTTCCTAAATTTTTTAAAATATACAATATGGCAGCGAATATGCTTTCACTATACTGTTTGATTTCTTGACCATCTGATTTTTATGATTTGAAAATCAGTAATACTGTAATTTGAGACGTCATTTTGAAACCAACTCTAGCATGACCTCAAAAATTTATTACACCGAAATAAACAACTGATTTATCTTAAAAAAAAACAGCCTGGTTAGGATTCGATAAAAATGATACAAAACTGCATGGAAAGCAAAATAACATTACTCACAAATGAATACCAAAACGTAAACAAACAATATCTTAGCTAATAGTGAGAAAAAAACATACTTAACTCCCTTAAAATTTACTATACTGCAACAAACAACTCATTTGAAAAATCAAAATATTCCAAGTCAAAAAAAAACCCTCAAAACTGCTTAGTAAAAGTATTTTTATTAATAAGAAGTGAATGCCAGATTTTAAACATAACAAAGTTGCAGCTGTACATATTTTTTTGAGATTTCAATAGTTTTGATGACGTGAGAGATAAAAATATTTCCAATATGTGTCGCACCAAATTTGTATCCATTCGAATCCAAATTTGTATTTCCATATTTTCTTTCAAGTTATCTGTTTTGAGGGTATTATAGTCTGAATCTAATGTGATGAATTTGAAGTTTAATTCAATTATAAATATAAATCTTTAAGGATTTTACTTCAACTAAACATACTTTCGAGCTTATGAATAACTGTAACTTAGTCATGAAGGTTCAGGCAGTAGTAGTGTTTATTGAATGATACGTAGAAATAAACATGACACTATATATAGATACTAAAATAATCAATAAATTAAAAGGTTACACACATCTAAAAAGAGAAACTAAAGGCTTTTGTTTAAGCGGTCTGTGACAAGTGTCTCATAAACAATGCATACGTCCCCCCTTTGCCTGTAAGTCATTTAAAATGACTGAACGATTCTTTATGAGGCCCTCCTATGAAGGACATCATCCAACGGCTTTCACTTTTAAATCTTTCATCAAATAATTCATGATGCGACATACAAGTCTAAAACTAATTCAGAAAGTCTAAGGAGAAGCAAGAGCTTTTCTACAAATAACAAGTCCTCGTTAGGGCAAACATGGACATTCTGTGAAACTCTAACGAGCACAGGTATTCATAGAAAGACCCTTAGAATTTCTACAGTTCATTATATGTTGGCTTGTTTCTAATATATATTTCTTTTAAAATCTCTTATAACATATTTAAAGATAACTATTGGCAAAGTAATTAGAGATAATAAATATAAATCTTGATTTCTATCTACCTATCTTAATTTTCATAACTCTCAATGTATAATTAATAAGAATATTCATTCGCTACAAAAAATTTTGAATGATTCTACAAAAAAATTAAATGAAAAAATGTAATCAATGTATAAAATTTGAAAATGAATTAGGTATTAGTAAACATTTTACATCGGCATACAAAAAGCAGTTTTCCAATTTTAATACAATCAGAAGTAATAATAGACAAATAAATGTTTATCAAAAGAGAACTGCTTCCATATGCTTTTATGTATTTTGATACAAGAAAACACAGTGTTTGTTTTTGGAAATTTAAATGAAAATATACACAAAAATTAGAAAGTTATGTGATTTACGCAGTTAAGTGCAAGAACGCAGACCATGTTTACTTATTTAGGTAAACAAGTCATTTCTTAGAAGAAAATATTTATCAACAGACATATATCATATAAATAAATAAAAATGGTACAGCTTCATACCTTTGGTTTGCTAATGATAATGATGTGATATTTGACAAAATATATTTATCTATGAACAACTCGAAATAACTGTGTTTCTTATTGTAGCAATATGGAAGTGTCAAGGTTTAATACTTTCATTCTCAATTATCTTATATTATTGAATTTCAATATGTATATTCTTAATTAGCAACGGCTTTTTTAATTTTTTTTATTTATGTTGTAAGATTATTTTGTTTAAACAATGATATTAAATTTTTGCACATCAACGTATGTTGTAATTGAGTTTATATTTGTAAAAGTTTAACTTTACTGTTTAATGTTAGGGCTTTCGTTGAAAGGCTAGGATGTAAAGTATTTTGAAGGTATAACACCTTTATGTTCAGGTGGAGTAAAATTAAAGTCTTCAGTAAGCAGTGTCAGATATTTCAAAGGATCAAAGTAGTGTTATCATTTATTTAAAGGAATGGGTTAACTTAGTTGTTGAATGGCTGAGACTCAAGCAACCGGAAGGTTCAAAGTCTTATGAACATTGCAAATCCAGCAAGGGTAGGATAATATTTCAAAGAGAAAAGGTAATAAATATCAATGAAGGCCTACTCAAGTCTATCCATTAATCGTGTCCGGTGTGGTTACATTCAGAGAGTGAGTAATGGGCTCGCAGACGTGCTAATCTACCTCAGCACCACAAGGCCTATTCCAAATAGTGCTGCCTTCAATGATCATGTATCACAAAACAGGCATCAAATAATTGAAAACACATTATTAATATATATTGTTCTTTTCATTGAACTGAACAGACTCTAGCATTGAGTGACCTGAATGTCACGAGAAAGCTATTCTGTATGCTATGATCTCTTCAGTAACGAACCTAATTCTTTTAGTATATGATTCCTCTTTCAAAACCAACTATTCTATAATATTTTTAGCTAAATATAAATATTATCCTCAAAAAATCAATATTAAAAATAAAAAATAATGTGTGAGAAGCAGGAACTTAACATACCGGGGAGCCATACCAGTGGAAAGGGGTCATGAACTCAGTTGAATGGAATGGACAGCTGGTAGATGCCTGGTAGATGTTCTGGCTTTTGACGGGATCTCAGAGTGGAGATGATTAGATACCACCCCCTTCGAGCCCATTTATATTACGAATAGAATGACCTCAAAGGCTCTCTTGCACTTATTGACACAGACTAGGTGGCGTTTAGCCTTCGAGAGGTTTGCAATCACTATAGTACTAAATATTTCTCATAATGACACCCTAATGGGGTCCGATGAACAATCAGTAGCAAGCCCTGGTCCCGGGGTAACGGGTATTGCCCTCTTCGGAGGGTGACGACTAAAATCCTGTGGTCATCCTTAAACCGTACGGCATTTGTAGGAATCCTGGACAGTAGCGTTTGAAGTTTTTGTAGTACATATTACACTAAACGAAATCACCAATACATTTAATAGTACTACAAAAATTTTTTTCAGAAAACATAAAAAGAATTTAGAATTACTTATAAACTAATTTATGTGTGTCATACTGATCATTTTTCACGTATATATATTTAGAATTTGAAAATTTTAGTTTTTTAAGGAATTTTTTGAATTTCAGCATATTTATTAAAAATGAGGTAAGTTGCCTGTTTTCTTAGATTACCACATAATTTTTGCAAAATCTCTACTTTTTTTCTTTTTTATTGCAAATAAAGTTTAATCGAAATAGTAAATTATTATAAAAAAAATAAGTTGATTGAATATAGAATTCGGTCTTTTCTTTCAATGTACATTAAAATGCTGCGATCCATTTAAATTCTCTCAGTACCGACTATTAATTTTCACGTTTCACAAATAAATAGCTAAAAGACTTCTTTGAGAATTTATAAACTTGCATCTACACTTACGTGTTTTAGAATGAATAAAAAAAGTTTTAAATTTATGTCTCTCTTTTTTTGAGTCAATTATTTTGTTGGTTAAGACGAGTTTTTTTCCTTTCTTTCCAGCATTTTTTGTTGCATTCTTGAGACATAAATTCTTTTACAGTAGGTGTTTGACTTGTACTTGTGTCTACTAGTTTACTGTTTTGAATCAAATTAGTATTCAAAGCCATATGGTTTGATATTTTTTTTTATTAAAATACATCCGGTTTTTAATAGGAAACCTTTAAATAAATAGTAGAAAAGCTGGAGCTCAAGTTGGTTTAACTGAACATTTTTATGACTTCATTTAACACTTTTAGCAATGAAATGATTTGTTCACCTAAATACTGTATTGATTTATTGCCATAGAAATAAAGACTTCTTCATAATGCAGTGTTTGGCAGGGAAAAATTTGAAACAAAATTTAATTATAAAAAGGGAAATAAGATAATTAACAAAAAACAGGATAATTAGAAATAATGAAAGTAAATATAAAAAATAATATCTAACTTTTAGTTAAAAAAAAATATCCTGAGATTATGATAACAAAATTTGTAATTTGGTCACCCAAGTTTAAATGTTTTAATTAGTAAACATATTTTAGTAAATTAGTTTCATATGATTTTTTCTTAATTTTAATGAGCAACATTTAATATTATGGTTAGTAATCTCAAAACTGTATGTGGGAATTAAATTACCTTGAGTTGAACTAACAAATTAAAAAAGAAAGTATTATCAAAATGGGAGGCCAGTTTTGCTCAGATGCTTGCTGTAAATGAACTTGTGGTCACTTAACACAAACATCCTGGTCTTTTCGAGTTCTTCCACCTAAAGTAGGATCATAGTTGTCCTCATTACCTCAACATTGATATATTCAGTGAACTAGCTTAATACTTGATACTTAATGAATGATTACTTCTATTAATAATTAATGTGTCACTGTACTACAGCCAGGTATTAAAACACTATTTAACCGAATTTTTTTAAAATTATACATGTTAGGTAAGATAAAAAGATTTCACATAAACACGTGAAATAACAATCAATGATCAAACCACAATAAGAAATGGGAAAACAAGACTAAGATCTTTCAACCGTAACAAGCGGTCTTCGTCAGAGTCAAAAACCCAACTAAGATTTAGTCAAAAAGAAATTTTGACTCTGACGAAGACCGCTTGTTACGGTTGAAAGATCTTAGTCTTGTTTTCCCATTTCTTATTGTGGTTTGATCATTGAATGTTAGGTAAGGTTAGGTTAGGTTTTAGTGGCAGTCCCACAAGGGAACCACGAGGCTTAGAGTTGTCCTTTTATGATATCAAGCGATGAAAATTGATTCAATAGTGGTTGTCCTAAATTTTGCCTAACTCAAGTGTATTTAGAGTAGGGATATTTAACTAGTACCTGGCTTCGTAAAGGCTCGGGACCGACAGTTTTAGATCCTTCTCCGAGGGACGACGTGCTCAGATTATTTACCTCCCGCATGAATAAATCTAGGGCCAGGTGGGGATCGAACTTAAACAGTTTACAGTATACTAAAAAAATATACCTTTATCTTCAGTTTGAACGCTTTCTTAGTAAGAGTTTAGAATAATTATTTCGTAAAATTCTTGTCTTCTGCGTTAATTTGGTTATGTTGAAACTTATTTTCATTAGAAATGTGACAATGAAAGAAGAAAGAATCTTTTCTAAGTTTATTATTTCGTGTTTTAGTAGTGTTTCGAGGTCCTAAAATTTTATGAGCTCTCAGGAAACTTTGCGTGCTCTTCAATTTGCATGTATTAGCTTATCATTTAAATAGAATTATCTCGGCTGGAATTCCTGCGATAGTAGTATCAATTGTTAACTGAAGTGTGACAAATCATTTAAATTACCACTTCGGTAATCACGGTCCATGTGGTGTTTAAGAAAGAAATGTTTACTTTCACCTTCTCATTGTATGTTTGTCGCATATTGTGATCTGTTATTACAATTGTTGGTGTTATTGAATTAGAATTTCTCCTTGACTTGGTGCCAAGGTGAAGGCAAATGTACTTCATTGCTTTTTTTTTTTTTAAAGGAAATGTTCATACAAAGCTCTTTTAATTGAAATGTCGCGTAAAATAAAAGCGGTATTTTTTCACTAGCCTAGCACTACCCACGTATCTATTCTTATGTTGAACTTCTCAAATATTCCTAAGAGAGGATTAAGTCCTAATGAAATGCAATTTATAAATTTAAAGTCGAAGTATCTCAATAAATTTCAGAAATTCATGAATCCCTCTCTACTATACACATCTAGACAACTTACAATGACAAGTGACTATCAAACTAAGAATTGATGATTATCAGTCAGAAATAAAACAAATGTATCGGTTACAATCAACTACGTCCGTTTTATACTGTCCTTTTTTGCTTTATAAATTTGAACTTATCATAATGATCTAATGCTCAACAAGCTCATTACTGAAACTTAATCACACATGAACATGTGATTAAATATAGTTTCAGCAAAAATCATAAATAAGCTTTTATAGTTGAAATATTTTATTTCAACTACTTTCAAAGGAAATCAATTTTACAGTAATGAGTTTTACAACATTTTTAATTTATCTTAAGATAACATTTTTGTTTATTTCTGTAGGATAGTTCTAAATTTTTATAAGCCAAAAAGGTAACAGTCAAAAAAATTGAATGAAATCAGTTCGTAAGTAATAAAAATGTTCAAGTCACTGGGTTGTACACTATAGTGTTGAATATGCAGTCTATTGCGCAGGTCATTCATCAAATGAGAATTTGGATACATTATTGCCCATCCATCAGACTTTCTTTCCCAGTGAACTATTCTATCAACTGGTTGTTAGAATTGTCTTAAAAAAGTATGGAAGAGGTAGGACCTTTACGACACCAAGATGTCATCAGTTACAGGAAACTCCTGTAAGAACTACATGAAAAGAATATAACTTAGTGAAAAGTTTGGGCGTAAAAATGTCTCAATTATGTACTCAGAAGATGGAGTATCTCAGACGTTAACTTTATAGAACCCTTCATAAGGTAATAGTGAACGTGGATAATTTAAGGATGCCCATCATATCCTTGTCTCAAAGTAAATAGTTACTTGCTAAATGTAATCAAACGCCTTGATAACGTCGATAGTTAGGATGTATGATCTAATTTTTGTTTGCTTAGTGAAATATAGGAAGTTGAAAGTGCCTCAATAGATATACAGAGGTTCATAGATATACCATACGAAGATGGCATGAATAGAAACTATGTATGTCAATATACTATGACCATTGATTTTTAGGAGATAAATTTAATGATCGAAATGGTTTGAAATATTCTATCCTCTTGGTCCATTTCAAACGAAATCAGATAAGTTTTTCCTAATAAACTATTATAATCATTGTTACTAATAACCTATAAGAACTTATTACTAATCGTATGTAACTATTATTACTGTGATCTTTATATGTAAGACTTCAACGTATATAAAACAAACATTCTTCTACTTTTGTTATTTCGAAATGGTTTTAATTACATGGCCCTACATGTAATATCACGTGTTCTTATTCAATTTTCATTTCCGTCGTCAATGTTTATTTCCGTCATCTAAAGTATCTTATTAGATACTTTATCTTCTCATTTTCATTTTTTTCTTAAGCTCACTTTATTATTCCATGACGATTTTTTCAAAACATAGGTTGTCCTGTGATCATCATACACGCGTCTATGGACCTTTTGATTTTGTGCCTTTTTCTCATTATAATATTTTCTGATCAGCTCTTTAGATTACTTTTTTCTTTAATTCTATTCGAGTTGGTTTCTTTCTTTGTATTCTCAATAATGAGAATACTGAGATCATGAGAAAAGAACGTTGATGATTTACAAAATCCAATTAAATATTTAACTTAAAAGTTTTGCACAAGCAGTTCAAAAATTATTTTTACTCGGCATATACAAAAAAGAAAAAGTGATATAGTATTTGTTATTTGTATTTCTCATAATGGAGTGAATCTCAGTGGATTTCATTATAGATTATTTAGAACAAGTTTAGTAATTTAGATTTAACTTGAATCAATAATCAAAACTAATAGTTTTTCTTTTATGAAATACAATTAAAAGGACATTGAAATTTTAGAATTAGCTTGAATAGTCATTTATAATTAGTCAGTTCTAATCAGTTCTTCATGAATTAAATATTTTGGCAAAAATCACAAAACAGTAAAGAGCAAGTTTAGTTCAAATCATTTCTACACTCTTAAACTTTTTGTTGAGATCTAAAATCGATATACAGAATACATCCTTTGAATAAGAAATATCATTTATGTTTGATAGAATGACATCGTTTATAGTGTTTCCCAAGTTAACCACTTATCATTATCAACAGTGTTTCCACTAAATTCGTATGAAATTTGGAATCATATTAAATCTCAATTTAAAGAATAATATGAAACATAATTAATTAGGAATAAATTAAATATTATTAATTAAATACTAATTGGTAATAATATTAATCCCAATTTAAAGCATACTTCTCATTGTCTGAAAAGACGATTGGAGTTTGAGTAAAATAAATTTATTCAAATGATATTCTGCTTATTTAAATCTGATTTATAACTTTCATTGACGCTGAGTTAATTTGTCAAGTGTAAAATAAATGTTATCTTTTTTTTTTAAAATATAGTTTTCATAATAAGATTAAATTATTTGACATTATGTTTTCTTATATTGCGTTCAGGTGTTAATTGAGTAAATTACAACAATTCAATATGAATATCCTGAGAAAGGAGAGAAGTAGAAGGTAGGATTGAAAATGAATCTAGAGAAAGAGAGAGAGATAGAGAGGGAGAAGGAAAGAGAGAGAAAAGAAGGGAGGTTTGTTGAAGATGGGATAGGAAATGGTTGGGACGGGTGAGAGAGGAAAAACTAATGTATTAGAGATGACAGACAGTTAGTCAAAGTAGAATAGAGAGAAAAAGGTGGGATGTATGAGAATGTCGAGATCTTCCACAGAACGGCATGGAAGAAAGATAGTGTAAATTTTTTTATCCTGAACTTTGCTTTCAAAAAAGCTCCTAATATTTTTTTATAGATTATGAATAGTAAATAAAACATTTTTAATGAACACTAAAATAATATGTAAAGGTTATTTTTTTTCTCAAAAGTAATAATATATTTTAACTAAAATATATAATATTGTTTTGTTTATACCAAGGAAGTTTGTTCGGAATTTTTTTTCAAAACACTACTTTGGATAAGAAATGATTTAAAATGCCTTTGACTATATCATAAATGAAAAGAATCTGTTCATGGTTTGAATTTTTTTGAAAGATGCCACTAATTCTCTACATCTTTCTAGTATACTGTATTTGTCTCCGTGTCTCACTCACTCCTTTTAGCTTTCCCAGTTGCTCTTCAAATTTGTGTTTAGTTTTGCTATCAGCATAAACATTTACAACATCTATTCTCTCCTCAAAATCTTTGTCACTCGTCTTTGGCTCCATTTCTCTATCCACCCCCTCCTTATCTCTTTCTCTCTGTTTTTCAATACTACGTCTTTATTATGTACTATTTCAGCATATTCCTATCAAACGGTTGTTGTAATTATGCTCGATGAAAACTGAATGCTCATATTTTTATAAAATAATATAATTCAATTCTATGTTTATGCAATATTTGTTGTGCCACTTCAATTCATGCTTAAAATCAAGATTTTCCTAACAGCAGGGAGATCAGAAATTTATTCATAGATTGTCCTTGACAACATTCATGTAAGTTAATCATAATTATAATATGACATTTCAATGAAAATAATTAATACATTGGGGGGAAACTCTGCAATATCCTTGAATTATTTTCTCTGTAAGAGTCACTGTAATCAGGTAATTGAAAGGAAAATCGTTGATTGGCAATTGCAATATACCATTAATCAAACGGATGGTCTGCGACATCAACTAATTGATGATTTCAAATCGTCATAGCAAAGTGATAAAAATAGAGACCTGACTTCATTCTTGGTATGAGTCATTATAATGTTTACCAGAATAATATTATTATGTTTAGTGTAACTTGCATTCTGGTAAAATGTTTATTAATCTCTGTGCTAATAAAATAGTGTAGTGTGATTTGCGATATTATTAGTTGTTACGCGAAAAAATCAGATCCGGCTGCTTTATGAAGAACTGTATCATGATACGATCCTCCAACATCTTTGTCCTCAAAAAGAAAAAGTGTTTACATTTTTAAATTACATTCATCGAACGGTGAAATCTCATGTGCTTTTACATGTTTGGAAACCATACACGCACTCACTCACACACACACGCATGCACACACCACACACACACACACACACACATATATATTATATATATATATATATATATATATATTTATTTTATTCTATGTGATAATTTTCCTGACGATGGTGATTGTATCACTGAAACATGTCGAAGAATAAATTCCATGGAATGAAATATGGAGAGTTAATTCATAACATACGAAACCCAGAGGTAAAAAAGAGTTTTAGAAAATTAGAAACATTTTCTAACAAATTAAATAATGTGAAATTGGACATTCATTTTTTAAACGCATATATATATATATATACATAGACACACACACACACGCATCACACACACACACACACACACACACACACACACACACACACACACACACACACACATACACACGAACAAAGAATCCCACATACACACTTGAGCATACACATACATGCAAACTCGAGCACTCACACGCATACACACTCACTAACGAAGAATCACCAATGTAAATATGTCAAACATGGGCTCTGGGAAACAATAAAATAATAATATATCAAATATATTAAATCAGTATATATATAGGAATAAAAAAATATATAGATTTGTTGGCTGAAATTAAATACTGGAGATTTAATAAATTGAAGTTCAACTTACTAGTTTTTATTTCGACTCTAAACTTTGCCATCTTTAACTGCGAGATAGAAAAATATTTCTTACATCTTTAGTTTTACTTACTAAAATGTTTTATCATCTTTTGAATGCGTGATAAAAAAGAAGAACTGAAGTTGACTTCAAGGGTAGTTGGTTTTATCCCTGTAATCAACAACTTCTGCTTTCTGTTAATATTTTATAAAGGATCAAAAATAAAAAGAAAGGCTGAGTGTAAACCGAAAAGAAAATAATTGCGCTTCACACAGAAGCTGTTCAAGGGAAAAATGAATTATTCATTATATCTTTTGTGCCAAACATAACAAATCGTTTCAAATAATAATTACTACTCTCCCTTAATATTAAATAATATAATAGTAATTGAACTCATTATTCTAAAAACTGTTTTAAAATTATAACTAAAGAACTCTCTTTATTTTGGTAAATACAAACTACAATCTAGTGAGGAGTTCATTTTATAAAAGCACATTGTAATATTATGAAGACTAAGATTATTTGAAATAAATAGCAAAACCTCATTGCTCTTAGATCTGTAGTGTATTTAAAATAAACATCATTTGCTAAGGCTAATTTTCATACAACAAACCAGTATTAATTAAATGTTAGTTGTTATAAAGTTATGTTAAAGCTTACAAAATCAATATGAATTATAAGCAAACAAAAAAAATAATTTCTCATTGCTCTAATAATGATTGCTTTAGAAATAACATTTACAATATATAAAATATATTTTAAGAAGTAGGTGAAAAAAAATATATAGTGTTGTGTTAACAGAACAAAGAAAGAAAGAAAAAAATTATTAGCTTACGTTCTAAGAATATATACTCATGCAATACAAAATTGAGTTTTACAAAATAATTAAAAGGCACTTTCTCACATGATACAGGGTTAAACTTATGCAATTAAAATTTACCAAATGAAGGAAATAATATTATCTTATGAACTGAAAGTGTTCGTTACAATAATTATACAATAATCCATTTTGGAAACAAAATATAATGCTGCTAACTTGATGCAGTATTATCAAAATTAAATATATATTAAACTAAATTATTAATTTTTCTTTAGACATTGTTATTGTATATTTTAAGAGAAATATGACAAGAAATCACTTTGACAGGAGTAAACATTTTAATACTGAGGATGCATCTATGTTCGTTTTATGTCAGATCTTTTTTTTTCAAATCTGTCAGATTTTGTTTTCTTTCAAAAAATTTAGAATTTATCTAAGTAAAAAAAAAATATGTAAGTAAGACAAATGCTGGATCAAGGAGTCACGAGCAGTCTAGAACTAATATCACTAATATTCAATAGAAATGCAAATGCATGCACTATTCATATGTTCTCCTCAACAACCACTATCTATTTTTTTTTTGTTATAAAGCCCAAATGAATGATTTTCAGTTATAGTTCGTGAAACAGCTACTGCAGTCTAACATAATTTAACCTTGGGTGTCAGTTTGAATGTAAGTGTGTGTGTGTGTGTGTGTGTGTGTGTGTGTGTGTGTGTGTGTGTTTGTGTTTGTGTTTGTGTGTGACCTATTCCAGCATGTTCCACTGTGTATTACATGCATCATCGTCAAATTGTACGCAATGCTTCTTTCATTAACACTACAAAATACTTATTTTACATTCATTCATAATTGAACATTATAATATCTTTTTCTGAAATGTCTATACTGTACAAAAATTTTATAAATTCTTTATAATAACATTTTTTAATTAATGAGGAAGGCCTAACGGGCCACTCATCTCCACAAACCAAGACATTACGTATGAGAGCCAGTCTTTGTGGTTCCCTCAAACAGCAATCGTACACCAAGTGTCTAGGAGATTGGGGTGTCTGCGTTACATGGGCATGATCGATATTCACTTAGTTAACGGCATTTGTTGAACACAACTCTTGGTTTTGAATGATTAGTTACTGTTTGTATATGTTCAGCTATACATTGTCTATAAAGACTGTCCAGAGTGTTGCGATGTAAATTAGAGTACGTTTAAATGGTTTTATTTCAACTATTTTATTTGCAGTTTTATTACATGTGTTAAAAAGGAACACATTATATTAAGCATCCAGGGTAATTTTGCCCGTGGTATTTAAATGAGGTATTTTATGTTCTGTAAGCTATACAAGCTGATGCAATTTTAATGTTTCATTCGATTTATTCATGATAAAGCTAGCAAATATATCAATGTACTGTATAGTCCTATTATGGGCTAATGCAATGCTTTTACTGCTGAAGGATGCTACAGCAAGAAATCCTAAGTCCACAATTGATTTAAGAGTAAACTGGAAGACGCAGGCTTGTACCAGATGATATAGAGGATTAACTTTGGGACAAAGAGGAAGATGAAACTAAACCAGTGTCTAACCGGTTTGTAACTCAGCTGACTTCTATACGACAAGATATATCTTTCAACTCTCTCACAGTCATTTATTTTCTTTTTCTTCCATTTCTATTGATGCATTATTGCTTCCCCTGTAATTATATCTGTTGATTATTCATCTTCAGGGCAAATTAATGAGTTATACCTGTCCACCAAGGCTACCATTCATAGCCAATTTGTAAATGCAAATGTCAATTGTGGAATCAAATTATTAATTCTGAACTAACCGGATTAATTTTATTGAGTCCTAATCGGATTAATATATATTGAGTTTATATTATTTAAGAGGCTTCTATTGACATCTCTACTTCCTTTTCTACGTATGCAGTACATTACAAAGTTAGCCTTTTAATGACAAATTCAAATGTTTAAGACATTATTAATATTTTTAATATACTCCTTAGTTACATGTAATACTCTCTGAAGCACATTCAATACTATGAAAATGGGCTCACTAGTCTCAGTCAGCGATTCAATTTAATTTACGACTTACCTGAATTTTAATCTCTTCTTTAAATGGAGTTCATTAGCTTCTTCCTGGTAACATGAGTTCAGATTTATACTATGACAAGTATTTACAAATACATAAAGTAAATTTTTATTCACTCCATATATATATTTGTAGGGATGTCACAATAAGAATAAGTGACTCTACAGTTAAGAAATCACCACAAATTTAATAGAAAAATAAAAATGTTTTAGTAGTTTTTTTACAACCACCTAGCTCCAATGACCTTATATTTTTTTTATTTTTCTATTGAATTGGTGGTGATTTGTTTATACATATTGGTATAAATATATATTTTTTTTACAAGTGGGCTGCAAATTTTCTGTTAGAATATTTCATTAAAATTCGCTGCAGCTTCTGCATTGACTGTTTTCTTAATGTATCCTTCCAAAGTCCAGACCACTATTTGTTAATTTAGAGTTAACTCTTATATTAACCAGGCTGTAGACATTCACTATAACAATAATGAAATGATAAATCGGTTAACACTAATGAAAGAAGAAATATTACAATGTTTTAATTAACACTATAGATTAACACTTCTAATACATATGATTTTGACCTGCATAGGTAGTCGTCAGTTTATGATGTTATATATTTAAAACGAAAGTAAATTTAAATATAAACAAAATAAGGTTCTAAAGTGAGTTTGTAAAGCCAACTGACAGAAATGAGAATGAGATGTAGGAGTAGCCGTGAGATTGCCTGAGGGGTAGTAATGCATGACCTCTCAGCGGGTCGGCTGTCCGTCTAGTTAAGAGTGAAATCTCTTATAACTGGACATTATATTTTTATCATCATTCTGGACATTCAAATTAAGTTTCCTGTCCCAGCTTCTATTACTAATATTCTTTTAGCATGACTGTTGCTCTGCTTTACTGGGGTTCCTTCATTGACTATCTGACTTGTTAGTTTTTCTCCATGGCACTCTGAAATATTTTTAGGTGTCCTTGCAGAAAGATAGTTAAACGTTTGATTGACTTGGATTTAGTCAATCTAATGTACTTTAGAGTTCTGGGCTGCACACTTCCCGGTTATGCCTGGTGATTATTTTTCCATCACGGGTAGTAACCCACCTTGAGAGAGTATATTATTTGTGTATCCTCTGCAACAAAATAGTTTTCCCTATAATTTATGTAATGTTATTTAAAATACATAATATGTTTATATTACGTATTTTAATAACAATACAAACATTGTATTGTTTTCAATACAATGTTTTAAAACAATGAAAAAAATTGTTTAGTTATCTCTTTTTTAAAAAACATCACAAAATAGTTTGCCCTATAATTTAAGTAAGTTTATATAACATACATTGTATGTTTCTGTTTTATTTAGCCTTCAGTGGAGGGGAATTGGACATTTTTAAGAATATCATCATATTATTTTTAAAGTTAGCCTACTTAAACACTTTATTAATTTCGATTTTTATTTACTTTAATTTTTCTCTCAAATGGAAAATGTGTTCAATTACGGAAATATTAAATATTGAAACTACGATTTAATTAGCATAGAAGATTCACGTTAATGACTCACAGTCTAAAGTAATGTGTTAGCATGCATATGCATATGTTTTAATGAGTTATGTTAAAGAGGTTCTGAATGTTTTATGCCTGAGTCCCATTCGGCGAAGTGCTATATTTAACCTAATACATCAAATGACCATGAATTTATACTTCTGCATGTGATTGAATATTCCATATAATATATACATCATATTACTTGGAGTATATTTGTTTCACTGAATAAAGACCAAAATTTAATAATTAAAAGAATTGGTGCATGAAATATTTGCTTTGTTGGAAAGCGAAATACAATTGGAAATATAATACACAAATAAAAATATAATTCAGTTTACTTGGCTACGTTGAGTAATTAATCAAAAGTGAACAATGATATATTTGGACTCTTTGTTTTTTTGCAATGTCAAACAGGATGCGAGTTCCTGTCTTTCCCACTAGGTTTTTTCCTTTTCACTCTTTCCTCTGTTGAAGCCATCTCTCACTCTATTACCCTACATCACATTTTCGCTATATCTGTTGCATATTCCGGATATAAATCTCATGACATCATTGCAGGATGTTACATCGATTAAACAAAATACAGCACTTAAATGTGACACAAGTTTCTTGTATCTTTACGCCATTTAATCCAGGTTTACGTTCTTTTCGAATGAAGAAAAATACATACTATGAAGCCTTCTGTAGTTCAAAAATAATGCATATTCTTATCAATAACAAAATATCAAGCAATATCAAAATAATATTCTCTAGTTAAATTTTTTTTATTCATTTGTAGATTTTTTTTTAAAACAGTGATGCCACGCTGTTCATATTAAGGCCGTACAAGAGTAAAATTCTACCTAGTAATATTCTTTTAGCATGACTATTGCACTGCTGTAATGATGCGCCTTCATTTACTATCGGACTTGTTAGTTTTTCTCCATGGGACTCTGAAATATTTTTAGGTGTCCTTGCAGAAAGATAGTTAAACGTTTGAATGACTTGGTTTTAGTCAATCTAAGGTACTTTGGAGTTCTGGGCTGCACAATTCTCAGTAATGCCTGATATTTATTTTCCCTTCACGGTTAGGAACCTACTGTGGGAGAGTATATTATTTGTGTATCCTCTGCAACAAAATAGTTTTCCCTATAATTTAGGTAAGTTTATTTAACATACATTGTATGTTTCTATTTAGTCTTCAAATTGGAGGCAAATTAGACATTTTCATGAAAATGTTATAATTATATGTTATTATAATATATAATTATAACCGAGGCTATATAGGCACCTAGTAATCTTTTATGTAATCGGTAAAATTTTGATTACAACCACTGTGGTTTTCCTTTATTAGTTCAAAGTTAAATTCTACATATGAAACATGATGATCAATTAATATGTACTACCCCCTATTTTACTTCGGGAGATTGGTATAAAAAAGTCAAAATATAAACAAATATAGACTAGTACGATTATTTTCTAATCCTTATATATGATCTGCGAATCTGCGTATAGAATGAGTAGTATATTTATATATCATTGTATTATAGTATAGTATACTATTATAGTGTTAATTATTTAACACTAGTATACATTAGTTGTAAAAAAATTTTAATTTATTCCACAAACTTAAGCTTATGGTGTGTTTGTCGTTATTATTTTATTTTAAATAAAAAGTAGACTCACGAGCTTTGCAACACTTTATTTTATTGTATTTACTGATGATTAGAATAAAGTAAAGAAACACTAAATTTCCACACAAAATATATTATTCAACTTGAAAGCGTTTTGAATACTTAGTATTTATCGTCAGGTTACATTTGCGTCAGTAAGGCGTTGTACCTGCGAACAAACTCGAAATGTGTGGAAAGTGTCAATGTTTTATAAAGTTCTTTATATTGTGGCCTGGTTTTTTCCCTCATTCTAAACATAATAAAATGTTCTACATCAAAGGAAAACAAGTAGTATGATTAATACACATTAATTAGTATTAATAAGTAATAACAAAATAAAAAGAAAGCGAACTACGAGTATAAGAGTGTTTCAATATTTGCAAATCAAATCTGGCTGAAAATAAAGTGCAGTTGAGGTTATCAGAATAAACAGAGTAAAGCATTTTCATTCCTCAAAACTCTGGGTTTTGACCCATTGAATCAATCGAATGGAAAAAAAATGAAATAGCAACAACAAGATTGAAGAAATTTTATTTTGTAAGAACGTTTTGAAAAAAATGCGGGTAAAATTCAGTTATCTTTGCATGCAAAGCAATGTATTATAAACTGACACAAAGAAAACTAGATTTGTCAATAAATTTATTTTAATGAAATGAAGAAGAAGTAGTTTATGTATTTAGTCGATTATAATAATATTGTTTTACTAGTTGTTACATTTATTGAACTTTTTCAATTGTCTGAATGATGCAAAAATTTATATGCTCTTCCAGATTCTTCAATACTTTAAATTCAGCAGTTCTAGATCTATAAATGAGATAACTTGCATTAAAGTTAACTCTATAACTCTATTCTCTGTTTAATAAAATAAATCTTACAAATAATTTTGTAATAACACACTATTTAAAATAAAATCAAAACTGGAAGCTCGGAATCAACTAATGTTGAGGAATTCATATGAGTCTATAAGAACAAGCAACAACAAACAGAGTCGTCCGTTTTCACACATTCAATACCTAGGGCTGCTTCAATGCTCACTTAAACTAAAATCATTAGAAAAATTTATTTTTATATTTTATTACTATTATTTATATAAATTATTTATAGTTTAATTGTCATTTAACTATATTTTATATTTTTTTTCGTTTTTCGTTAAACATATATAACTTAGCATAATTACATTAACTTCTTTCTTTGGTTTTTAGGTTTTAATTGTTGCTTATGTGAGCACAACGCTCACTTTTAAATGTTTCTAGGCCTACATTCTTCACTGGGATTTATTCTGATTCAACCAATATCCCTCTAGTATCTTATTTTCTTTCAATACAAATCAGTCAAGAATGATTTTAGTCAAAGTACGGCACCTTTATGAAAGGATATTATGAAGAAATAATTAATAGTTTTTTACTTACTGTCATCCCTTCTATAGAAAGCTATCGCTCTCCTTAACACTAAGTCTAACTTGAATAAACTATTACTACTGTTTACAGCATTTGATCTATTTATCATGACCTGCTTTGACCAGCCTTTCCTAACTTTTCTTGCTCTTTAATCGTAATACTCTCAATACTGTACCAGATGACCTATTGCACTTGTTTAATTATTAGTGAAACTCTGACAAAGGGCAGTTGTTTTCGTAGAAATATAACAGCAAATCTTTGCAACTATCAATTTGTAACATTTTAATTTTTATTTAATATATTTTCTGTTAAATATTTTTATATGGGTATAAAATTCCTCTACTACTAGTGAGAAATTCTGGTAAAATAAAAAAAATGATTTAAGTCTTCGGTTTTCATAAGAGGAATTAAAGGCACAAGAAATACAATGCACATTTAGGAGTGGAAGTGAAACAGGAGTAGGTTTCAAAAAACGGAAAGTCTACAGGGTGGCTGCTGTAAGATGTGAGGAATGCTCGCTCTTGGTCTAACCCCACTACACCTAACTACTACCACTAGAAACGCCCCTCCTACTCCTAACTACACCTAACCACTACACCTAACTACTACCACTAGAAACGCCCCTCCTACCCCTAACTACACCTAACCACTACACCTAACTACTACCACTAGAAACACCCTTCCTACCCCTAACTACACCTAACCACTACACCTAACTACTACCACTAGAAACGCCCCTCCTACTCCTAACTACACCTAACCACTACACCTAACTACTACCACTAGAAACGCCCCTCCTACCCCTAACTACACCTAACCACTACACCTAACTACTACCACTAGAAACACCCTTCCTACCCCTAACTACACCTAACCACTACACCAAACTACTACCACTAGAAACACCCTTCCTACCCCTAACTACACCTAACCACTACACCTAACTACTACCACTAGAAACGCCCCTCCTACCCCTAACTACACCTAACCACTACACCTAACTACTACCACTAGAAACAACCCTCCTACCTCTAACTACACCTAACCACCACACCAAACTACTACCACTAGAAACGCACCTCCTACCCCTAACTACACCTAACCACTACACCTAACTACCACTAGAAACAACCCTCCTACCCCTAACTACACCTAACCAATACACCAAACTACTACCACTAGAAACACCCATCCTACCCCTAACTACACCTAACCACTACACCTAACTACTACCACTAAAACACGCCTCCTACCTCTAACTACACCTAACCACCACACCAAACTACTACCACTAGAAACACCCATCCTACCCCTAACTACACCTAACCACTACACCTAACTACTACCACTAAAACACGCCTCCTACCTCTAACTACACCTAACCACCACACCAAACTACTACCACTAGAAACGCACCTCCTACCCCTAACTACACCTAACCACTACACCTAACTACTACCACTAGAAACAACCCTCCTACCCCTAACTACACCTAACCACTACACCAAACTACTACCACTAGAAACGCCCCTCCTACCCTTAACTACACCTAACCACTACACCAAACTACTACCACTAGAAACACCCCTCCTGCCCCTAACTACACCTAACCACTACACCAAACTACTACCACTAGAAACACCCCTCCTACCCCTAACCACTACACCTAACTACTACCACTAGAAACACCCTTCCTACCCCTAACTACACCTAACCACTACACCAAACTACTACCACTAGAAACACCCCTCCTACTCCTAACTACACCTAACCACTACACCTAACCACTACACCAAACTACTACCACTAGAAACACCCCTCCTACCCCTAACTACACCTAACTACTACACCAAACTACTACCACTAGAAACACCCCTCCTACCCCTAACTACACCTAACTACTACACCAAACTACTACCACTAGAAACATCCCTCCTACTCCTAACTACACCTAACCACTACACCAAACTACTACCATAGAAACACCCCTTCTACCTCTAACTACACCTAACCACTACACCAAACTACTACCACTAGAAACACCCCGCCTACCCCTAACTACACCTAACTACTACACCAAACTACTACCACTAGAAACACCCTTCCTACCCCTAACCACTACACCTAACTACTACCACTAGAAACACCCTTCCTACACCCTAACTACACCTAACTACTACACCAAACTACTACCACTAGAAACACCCTTCCTACACCCTAACTACACCTAACTACTACCACTAGAAACACCCATCCTACACCCTAACTACACCTAACTACTACACCAAACTACTACCACTAGAAACACCCTTCCTACCCCCTAACTACTACACCAAACTACTACCACTAGAAACACCCTTCCTACCCCTAACCACTACACCTAACTATTACTACTAGAAACACGCCTCCTACTCCTAACTACACCTAACCACTACACCAAACTGCTACCATAGAAACACCCCTTTCTACCTCTAACTACACCTAACCACTACACCAAACTACTACCACTAGAAACACCCCTCCTACTCCTAACTACACCTAACCACTACACCAAACTACTACCATAGAAACACCCCTTCTACCTCTAACTACACCTAACCACTACACCAAACTACTACCACTAGAAACACCCTTCCTACCCCATACAGTAACTAGCTATATCATCATTCAACTTCTTCTGGATAAACGTGCAATTCATTCTTGTGTCTTTCATTGTGCTGGTGTTGAATTTGTGCTCTTCATTGTAGTTGGTATTTTAATTTCCTTTATCATAGTTGCTATTAATTAATAACAAGGTAGCAAAGAAAATATGATCATACGGAAAAAAACCCCTAAAATGGATGGACAAAAGTTAGCAACCGTATTGTAGTTATACAAGTACTTGAACTAAAATTACCATACCAGTACATTCGACAATAGCAAAGAAAAAGAAAATGTCAAAAAGCAAAATATGTATAGTAACATTTTGATTTTAATAATATAAAAGAGTAAAAAATAAGAATTAGTAGAACGTTAGCTTCTCATGGCATTCTGACGAAAAAAAATTCTCTTTTCTACATAATTTTTCTATAAATCTCCTCAGAAGGAACATAATAAGAACAAGTCAAATACAACTAGGGAACACTTGGAGTAAAGAACTGAGAAAAACAGACCAGGCATTTATGTCAAAATGTAAAATGTATAATCTTTATGCCAAAATTTATTTTAAAGTATAATAAAATAAAATGGTATAAACACATGAATTACCTAATGAACCAATATGTATACAAATTATATTAAAGG